>JAUPFZ010000020.1:9225000-11650000 GCA_036937285.1 Euphydryas editha
ATCAGTTTAGATACAAAATAATTTATGGTAATATACAATTAAATATATTGATACATATAGTTAATGCTTCATCATTAGCAGATGTTGTATAAAATGATCACATTGGAGTCCTTGTATTATCATTGAGGACAATATGCTATAGTATATTTTTTATTGTAACTCAATAATATTCTTTTGCACAAAATAATATAATATAATCTTTATACATCCAACATAAACCGATTTTTACCTGACTGTGAGTTGTGACAGAAGGAGGGTTATGTTTTTCGAGTGTATGTATGTATGTCCATTTCTTTGGCACGCTCTACAGCCCAAACGGCTGGACGGTTTTTGACATATGAGGTGTCGTTAGATTTGTCTAAATTGTAGTAGTGACATAGGCTATATAAATTTTCTTTATATATTTCTCTATATAATTTACTATAGCAATATGGGTATCAAATGAAAGCTAGTAAATTGTTTTATTCTTTTTAGTTTATAATAAGAGTAGTTAACGCAGTCGGGTTTTTTGATTTTTTTAATTGAGCATACTTGTTAGAATATGTATTACATTTTACTTGAATATGGCAATCCATTTCACAAAGATAACGATTCCTTCTTTGTCAATTTGAGTAAAAGTAAATTGTATATTTTAAATGTATATAAAGCAAGAAATTGTGTAGTATTTTTAAAGCTCGGAAACTACGAGTCTGAATAAGAAAGTGTAGACTTATTTTTAATAGACCTATATTTAGATTTGATTGCTTTACCAGTAACAAAAGCTTAGCAAGCTGCATACATTTCGTAATATAAACAAAGGCTTAGATAGAACTAACTACACTGCGTGGTTTTCCTAACCCCATATAAAAAGTTACCTTTGCGTTAATCCGAGTTTTTTTATTTATTTTTTTTTTCTTGTAGCGTAAAATACTTTAGATACTCTCGGAAAGAAAATACGTTCTTACTGTAACGTACGTGACGTACATTTATCTAATAAATAATTATACTAACGACTGTGACTAATATTATAGTCCTGGTGCCAGTAACAGATTTGCATGACCAAATTCCTCTCACGCGATTATTAGTGGAATGCATCATAAAGCCTCGTGAACGTCAGCTGCTGTTCCGTTGGAGGGATGAGCGGCGGTACGAAGAAAAAAATATATATTCAGTTATTTCCTCCTAATTAAAAATTTGTTCAATTGTAGCTAACCCAATATCTCGAAGAAAAAAAAATAGTCAACAGACATTTGACTTTATGATGCTATTTCCTGATGCGTCTCACCAATTATAGTTCGAGAGAAAAGAATTAACCAAATTTTTACCTGGCTCCAATGGTAGGTACATTCAACATAAAACAATATGATAGAACATAATTTCTCATCTATATATTATATATAAAAGAGATTTCCGCGTATACATTGACTCATCACGATATCTCTGAAACTATAAGGCGCAGAGACTTGAAATTTGGTAGGAATATTCCTTTAACCGAGTAGAGGTCAGCTAAGAACGGATTTTACGAAATTCTACCTCTAAGGGGGTGAAAAAGGGGGGCAAAGTTTGTATGGGACAACACGATTCCTTGGTCCAATCTACTTCAAATTTCGCATAAATATTCTTTACCAGAATTGGTTAAAGACGTGTTTCGTATTTTATCGAAATTCATCCTCTAACGATGTTAAAAGGGGGGAGAAAATTATTTTGATATAAATACTCCATAGTGATTTTGATTTAAATTAAAATTTATTTTGACACATGTTTGACAACCAATCCGTCTGTTATAAAATATTTTCCAGTATTGACGCAGGTGTAGGTAATATCTTTTTTTGGGTGCTCCTGGTGGAACAGGCAAGACTTTATAATAAACGTAACCAAATTGAGTTGTAAATATACCGTGTGATTGCTTTATTGTAAATTAGTGTCTTATATAATATTTTTTACTTCAATGTTGGTGTTGTGTTAAGTCAAAGGTATTAAACTAAATGACTCATCAGCAAGCCATCTGTAGTTCACAATGATACAGATATAGAAGACACCGAAGTGAACTTGGAAACATTTTTAAATTATACGGCATTATCACCCCAATTAGGACAGATTGGCACTACGGACTAATGTTGGAACAAGATCAGAAAACATTATAAATCATGTACCCATTTAACTTTATCTTACACTAAAACTAAGAAGGAGGAGATAAAAGCTGTCTTGGACTATTATTAAATATAAATATATGATTGAGATACACACACGATTGTTTGTTCCTAAGGTAGGCAACATAATGTCTGTGTTTTAGGTAACAGCCGACTGATATACATCTTTTATAAATATACATATAAATAATACATATAGAAATAAATACATATTACACCCAGACATGAGGCGGGAATCGAACCCACGATCCTGGAGCAGAAAGCAGGGTCACTACCAACTGTGCAGAGTCAATTACAATTTAAAAAATAATTATTTGCGGGTTTATTCAAATCTAAGAAACAAAATCGTATTAACTTGTGGTGTAATTATACCTACGATACAACTAACGAAGCATTGATGACAGTTCTGGTGTAGTGGTGCAAGTAGTCGCCTCAACGCCTCGCCTCAATGGCGGTGGTCGTGGGTTCGATTCCCGCTAGGGGCAGATATTTGTATTTGTGCCAATATTTGTTTCAGGTCTGGGTGTATAGTGGGTTTCCCCACCACAGCGTGGTGGATTAAGCTCCAACGCTTCTTCTATATGGAAAAAAGGCCTTCGCTCAGCAGTGGGTTATTTACAGGCTGATACACTACAGTACAGGAACATTGGTGGCCTGCAGTGACGAAACTGAGCCTTACTATAAATATGAGAGTCCATCTAAGGGAGATGTTACTGCCGAACAGTTTTCAGACCTGTTGCTTAAAATAGGAAATGGTGATTTCCGGGAACCATATAATAATATAATGTATGAGTGTATATGAGTATATATTTACCATAAACAAAGCTTAAGGTCAAACTCTTACTGTAGCGGGAGTATACTTAAGCGAAAGCTGCTTCTCTCACAGTCAGTTGTATGTGGCATATTCCAGAATAGCCTGGTAATTCTAGCAATCCGAACGAAAAACAAAAAATATTGTTTATAACGAAATACTACGGAAGGTGTAGTATTTCGATTTCGTTGTAAAAAGATAATACCCCCATATAACTTTCTCCAGATCAAAGGCAGAGCTTCTTAATCATAAAATATAACAATTTTTATTTTTATTTTAATGTTTATTTAAACTTTAAATCCCTACTCTGTAATAAAGATTGTTATATTTTATAATTATTCAAATATTTTAACATAATAATTTATATGTTATAACAAAATTAATAACGTAAAAAAAAAAAACAAACAAATAAAAATCCTATTATAACCATTTTCGACTTCTACGCGGACGAAGTCGCGGGCTAAAATATTATGTTTGACAACTCAATCCGTCTATTATGAAATATTTTCCAGTATCGACGCAGGTGTAGGTGATAAAAAATATAAATTTATATTTTTTGAAATTTTAGTTAAATACCCGTGCGAAGCCGGGGCGGGTCGCTAGTAATAATATAATTTATCAAAACATATTCATTGTTACATTTGTTACTAATTAGAGTAACGCGTAATTATACTGTTTATTCATTAATTTCGTAACATAGTTTCGTTAAGCATATTATGTCTATTTATGTTACAGCTATGGGTTTCACGTGCTATATATTTCTTAATACATCGTTGCTAACGATGTTTGTTTGCAATGTATATTATATGAAAACCAACATGTGCATTGAAAATGTTTAAATTCTCTAAATTGTATGTTTAAATTATCTCATCATAAAAAAATCATCATAAAAATAATATGTTAAAATGATATAGTTAGAGATATATAAGTATTTACGATGGTCATTCGACAGTTATTATTGATACTATCGTAATTAGGTCCTTATGTAATGTTAGTTGTAAACTTATTTGAAATAAATTAGATTTAATTACAGCTGGGACGTGACTATCGATATCCGATTAAACTGAAAACTGAATTATATCAGCCTGTAACCGTCCCACTGCTGGGCAAATTTAATATCTAACCAGAGCAGGATTCGAATCCGTGATCGCCCGGCGTTAAAGCGACTACTAGCACCAATACAAAAGAACGGTTGTGGTACGATTGAACTAATTTTAACAAAATATCACTGTTAACATTTCAATAATTTAAATATACATTAACGAATTTAAGTAGGTAATAAAAAAGCGGCCAATTGTGAGTCGGACTCGCCCATCAAGGGTTCCGTAACAGCAAGTAACATCATATAAAAGTTCCTGTTTTTTTTTAAATATATATATTTTATAGTTGATTGAATGAAAAGTAAATTGCGGCTTACGATTTATGGCGTATTTAAAAAAAAACTACTTTCTAGATCTCATTCAAACCAATTGTCGATGAAGTTTGCATGGTAATGTACGTCATATATTTTTTTTAGTTTTATTTTTCTCTTATTTTAGAAGTTACGAAGTGTCTCTGTCGCAAACTATTCAGTTTTAAAAAAATTATATTAAAAACCTTATCTAATCATTTTTGAAGACCTATCCACACGTATGGGTTTGATGAAAAAAAATGTTTTTTTTTTTTGAGTTTCAGTTCTAAGTATGGGGAACCCTCTAAATTTATTGTTTTTTGTTCTATTTTTGTGCGAAAATCCCAATGCGTTTCACAGAATAAGTACATCTACTTACCAAGTTTCAACAGTATAGTTCTTATAGTTTGGGCAAAAAGTGGCTGTGACATACGGACGGACAGACAGACAGACATGACGAATCCATAAGGGTTCCGTTGTGAGATCTAAAAGAATTTAATTTTGAAACATGACAATTAGGTTTTCCTTTTTTTATGAATAATAAATTAAATTTGATTTTGATTTAAATAAAAAATATTTGAAAGTATTAGATGCAATTTGCTAGCGGATTTTAAATCTGTCTCCATTATATTTAATAGGAACAAATATCGGTATAAATGTCAGCCATTTTCTTTCGCGCAATATTATTGTAGTCTCAAATTAGCTTAGAGCACAAATCGATAATTTAGAGATAGATAGACTAAAAACCTCTAAGTCAAATTTAGTACGACTTTAGTACGTTCCAAATCATCAAATCATTTTTTTTTTGTCGTTGGTATGTACTTTTATACGTTGACTTTTTTTATATTATTTTTTCTTCTTCAACTTAATAAAATACGTACTACGTCATCGTAAACTTATACTATATACAAATCCTTTTAGCTTACTTCAAATACAATATATAGGATACGAATCCTAAAACGGTTGAAACTTCCAAAGTAAAGCTTCACCCGACCGAGCGAAACGTGACGAAAATGTTAAGCTTTTAGGTCACGAATTCTAAAATTAAATGTAATATATCTACTTCAATACTGCTAAAGTACACTGAATTAGATAAAGTATAACAAATGAAATGAAACTATAATATTTAAAGTAATAAATGAGTGAGACGATTAATTTAATCTTTTTTTTTTAATATACATAATATTTCTGCTTTGGTGGACAATAAAGTGTATTATTATTATTTCAATTGTCTCACTCCATTTGTTCAATATATGTATACATATATATCATAAAATAAAATACTATAAAATCCATATAATAAATTTACATAAACTTACATTGATACGGTTGGGGGTTAAGGTTTTATCCATCACCATAATATCAGGCTTGTTCGTCGAAATCGTCCTGTCCGTGGCGATAGGCAGGTTCTAGTAGAACCGGACTCCGTCGCATTCGAGTACTGGCACCGGTGTGTACTGATAATACGGCATCCTCTTTTCTAGGAGACCGTACATAAATGGAAGTTCTCGATGGAGAATCTTGGCCGCTTGGTTACAGCCCAAAAGCACATGTCTAAGTGACGTCGAAAAGTCGAAAGTGACATCCTTCAGAATGTGCTTTCGATAGTTGTGCGTCTTATCCACTTGATCTTCTATTGCACATACGAAACTTTTGGTTTCCCCAAAGATGTCCCCAAATTGCAGCCACTACATGCAGGTCTTACTATCCAAGTGAAACCCGTGGAGCGCCTTATTAAACCGTCCATGCAGCTCCTTCTCGATCCATACAGTCTCGCGGTCGGATGTGCTAATAACAACCAGTCTCTGCCAGTCCTCTTTAGGTAAGGATAGGGGGTGAGACCTTTGTCACATACTATAACATAACCATGCACAGCGCTCTCTCTTCACATTTCAAAGTAGGTTCTGACACTATACACCTCCCGGTTATGCATGGACTTGGCGCTTAACCGCCTCGACCACCACACTTCTGTGGGATTTACAGTCTCATAACCGACGATTTCGGACTCTTCTGACCAAGGCGCCCGACAAGTAGCTCCGAAGGACTTTTGTCAGCCGCCCAAAAAAGACCTCACAAACGGCTCATTTCTTATCCGCCTCCAGTGACCCCATGCATTGTGACATACACAGACACCGGTAAGATTCAGCTTTGGAAACGGTCTTGAAGTTTGACAAATCTAAGTTAAACTCCGCCGATTGCATCACCTGTCCACTGCCTACATGCGCGACGGCACACTTATCCACTCTAAGCTGCATCCTGATGAAGCCGCTAAACTGAGTAGTGACTTTCAGCAATTCCATAAGGCATGCGGCATTAGGTGCCAGCAGCTTGGTCATCCATGTAGAGAAGGTGGGAGACTTTCGTACCTTCTCTCCAAAATTGAAAACCTTTCCCTGAACGCTCCAGCAGAGTGCTTAAAGGGTTCAAGGATATAATTATTTATTATTAAAAATATACCATTATAGACGTACTCCTTAGCGTACTTTTTAATTTTTGTGTATTTAATTTATACAATAATAAGACTTTGTATTATGAATTTGATTAAGCTTTTTATTTAAGCTATGTGATCTGTCGGAACTCAGAATAATAATCTCAACGAAGGTAGTCGACGACAGCCTTAATTTAAATAATCATGAACGTAATCTCAAAGGAATTAGTAAAATATTCCACTCAAATTGCTAATCAGATGACTTCGTACATTTGGTATAAGGTTTTTAATTCTTGTTACCGTTATATTTAAATATTTTATTATGTACCAATTCTTTGCTGTTGTAAGCTTGCCAAAAAGCTTAAGCTAAAGGCAAACTTTTAGAGGGCTTTAAATAAATGTAATATTCTAATAAATGAATATATATAATAATAACTAAAATCATATTATAAACCTATGTATATCTGTTATCTAGAAATGCAAATTGTTTTTTAGCTACTGGAACGCGCTTCAAAAAGTTGTTAGGTATATAGAAAAGGAGCTTAAAAAAATAATAAAGAAATGAGTTTCAAGAATTTTCAAATCTCATCCAAATGTTGAAAAATGACGTTTGAATTTGAATTTACCCATATTCATTACCGTTTTGAAGGAGCTTAGTAGTTTGAAAAAAGAATAAATTAAAAAACACTAATTAAAACCGACTTAAAAACTTTGAATAACTTGATTTTACTTTATCTTATAATATTTATTAAGAAATTATATTGTATCACTCCCAAATTTATCATAAGTAGAATATAGTTTTAAACAAAAATAATAATAATAATTACGTAAAGAAGGCCCAACATACAGTAAACAAAAATACGACGGTAAATAATAGCATACATGTTTTTTAATTACTATTTCAATAAAAATTTAAACAATGCAAAGAACTAATTATATGTGAGATTGAACAGAAAACAAACTACAACATAAAATGTTTCATCATGCGTAAAATAATAAAAGACAACTCTGACAAAACTCATTATATTGTTATATACATAAAATATATGTATATTATATTGGTAGAATAATATTACCGTATGATTATCATAATGCTGCCAACACTGAATTTTTTCAACAGGCAATCCTCGAAACAAATGTGCTCTTCAACCCGGCCACAGTCTTATGGACTGGATTCGTCTGGGCAATTCTGGAAAAGACCTCACAGGTGTTGGAGGTCGTATCCGGCCGGTCACACCAGCCGAACTCGCTACGCATAATACAGAAAGTAATTATTTTACACGCATATGTATTTAACTGTGCAAATATTTTACATAATTACAAGTCCATAAATCTATATAACCTTCTCTCTATACGAAGAAGAGGCTTTTGCCTGATGTGACTCAATTGAACTGTTTATTTTAAAATGACGCAATTTAGGATATGTACACGATATATATTTCACATTACCGAATTAAGAATATTAGTTAGATAATAAATAAAATAAATATATATTAACATATAATAATTTTCCTGAGTATTATTTTTTAAATAACGAATTTCATTCTTTTTACAGAAGACGCGTGGCTAGCAATACGAGGGCGAGTTTATAATATTACTTATTATTTGCCTTATCACCCTGGAGGTATAATAGCTTTACTTTTTAATAAAATTATTTACAAATTTTTAAAACGAAGTAAGTTTTAAAATTAAAATCGGATTTATTTTAGGACCAGATGAACTGTTGAAAGGCGCTGGTATTGACGCAACCGAACTTTTCGACAAAGTACACCCATGGGTCAATTACGATTCACTTTTAGCGAAATGCTTGGTTGGTCCACTTCGTTTTGACCGACCAGACGCTGAAGAACTGTTTGATATATCAAATCCATCTCCAAAGTCTGACCGACTCAGAGAACCATCAAAAGCTCAAGAATTAGTAAGAAAATCAATGGAAAACTTAGCAAATTGCATAACACCGGTTAGAAAGAAAATTACCACAAAAAGTGAGGAAAATGTCAAAGGAAGTCCTCCAAGCAAAATAATGCAGAGCTTAATACAGTCTAGCGATTTACCAGTGTCTATAAGCCGAAGAGCGGCGTCGAGCCCTTTGAAATCTGCGGACAAGACAAAGGATTCACCGCCTTCACTGCGTTTCGATTGGATCCAAACGTCGACAAAACTCACTATCTCTGTATACACTGGACTTTTAGCTAATCCCGGTGGCTGTGCGAGAATTTCTGAAGAATCTTTGTTCATAGATGTAGCGACTAATGGGTGGTTGAGGACATTAAAGTTAGTGCCCGAAGAAGCTATAAGAGACCCTTTACAGATACGAGTGTTTTCTGAAAGTGGTAAAATAGAGGTAAACGTATAGCATTATAGTTATAATTAACAGTTTTAAAACTAAATTATAAATATAGTTAAAGACATGTGTAATATAAATATACAATATACAATATAATAAATTATATTACATGTATTAATGTGCAATTGTAATAAAGTTATGATAAACTATTCTTACTACTGCTGAATTAATAACAGAAAAATCTAGATATCGTAGTATCGTAGTATATCTTAATAATACTAACAATTATTCTTCTTAGGTTACAGTGTTAAAAGTTACAAATAAAGTATGGAAAAACATCGGAGAGACAATATTCAGCTCACCGACTCAAATCTCCTCGCCTCGCACGCTTGAATGTAGAGTAATGCACGTAGAACGCGTCTCACATGACACCACGCTGCTCGCACTGGCGCCCAAAACGGGACCCGTCGTTGTACCATTAGGACATCATGTTAGAGTACACCATAGAGTTAAAGGTAAGATGTGTTTATTTGTTGTAAAAACTTAATATACAAATTCTGAAGTCATTAATCGTCTTGTTACAAAAGTAATAATGATTGATAATGACTGTTTTTTATGACCGCTTAGATATATTTTATTTTTACATTCACTCACATCTGTCGTATGTTATTTATATTCAAATTTAGCGTTTAAATGGTAATTCTATACTAATATTATAAAGCTGCAGAGTTTGTTTGTTTGTTTGTTTGTTTGAACGTGCTTATCTCAGGAAGGTTTGAATTGAAAAATTATTTTTGTATTGTATAGTCCATTTACCAAGGTATGCTATAGGCTATATAATATCACGCTACGACCTATAGGGGCTGAGTTATAATAAGAAACGTTACAAAAACGGGAAATAATAATCTTTTTCGAGATCTTCTTAGAGAGAGAAGAATTGAGTCCCATGTAATAGGGGGCGAGCCTATTGCCATACACCGGGCAGTATTCTAGACTCCATGCTATTTACTGAGAATTTTCAAAAAATTAAAATAAAAAACCAATAAAACAATCGACCTAGGAATCGAACCTAAGACCCCTTGCTCGGCAGTAGCGCTTGCAACCATTCCACCAACGAGGCGGGCACTCTTAGAGAAATGCTTTAAAAATATTTAAGTACCTACGTTTATCCTCAAATTAACGCGGATGAAACCGCGGGGCACAACTAGTACTCAATAATCTAATCTCAATTACCTTTTTTCATTCTACATTCAAATAGTACTTTTTTTTTATTGAACGTTCCTAAACACTTTTTAACCGTCAACTGACTCATTTTTTATTCTCAAATCATTTTGAGTTATAAGTAAAGTTACTACAAACCATGTAATTGTGCGAATATTCGCCTTAACGCTTGCGGTCGCGGGTTCGATTCCCGCTCGGGGAAGATACTTGTATTTATACAAATATTTTTTTCTAGTCGAGGTTTCTCCTATATGGAGAAGAGGCCTTTGTCTAACAGTGGAACGCTTAAAGGCTGATTCAGAAGCTACTAGCTCCTGTTAAAAGCTATTTGGAAAGCAGCTTCTGTTGAGGCCGTAAAAGATTTTTTTTATGACGACATAAACATCGATAGTTGCACTTTTAATCAATTCTCTACATAATTATCATTTTAGATGATAAAAAAAATCATTAATGTTTTAATATTAAACTAATCCTGCATATTATTATACGTTTTGTTAGTTAATGAATATCACTTGCATTAAAAAGCGACGTAAGTTTAAAAAAAAAAAACAAGGAATGGAGTGATGATTTTGCATTACCACTTGCGAATATTTTTCTACGCTTATGAACTTTTAGTTTTTGTATTCGTGTCAATTACTGACTGGTTTTAATGTTGCAACTAAAACTTATTACTACACAAACGTTAAGGACTTTTTGTGTACTTCAAAAATATTTTAGTTTAGCAACAGCAAAGCAAAACACTTATCCTTAACGTCTTATTTTATTATAATGTCCGACTTAATCTAAAAAAAAAACACATGAAACAATGATTCCCACAAAATTCTTGTAAAATTAATCAGTACACAACACCTACTAAAGTATACGTATGTACAAAGTAAAATATTTGATTGATGATATCGGGCGATGCAATCTATCAAACGACGAGTTAACATTTAAGAATAGGTTCCTCCATTATACCTTATTTATATTTAATTTTATAATCTTGCAGTTCGAAACTCTCTTCGGGATGTTTTTATAGAAATAAACATAGGTACTTTAAATTGCATCACAGTACATTTACAACATTACGTATATCTATAACAATGTTGAATGTTTCAACAAAAATGATAGGCGCTTTGTAGTAACGCGAGAAAGGAGGATTAACTTACTAACGCCAAGTTTTCAACTTAGTAAAGTCAATATTTCTCTTCCAGGCAAGACTTTCGTTTATCTAATAAAATCCCTCACTTATTTTAGCTTCTCATAAAGGTATTATATTAAAATATTGTATTAAAAATACTTTATAAGCACGAACCTCTAAAAACTGATTATGATACCTAAAATGATTTAAAATAACAATTCAAAAGTGTTTGATAACCTTCCTAGAATAAAGTAAATTTTGATTTAGTTTTCACGACAGTGACAGAACAATGTTTATTACAAGTATTATATATTATGTTAAAATATGTTTTTTCCCCGGATTTTTTTAAAATAATTACCAACGTTTAGTAACACTCTCGTATGCAAGTTACCTGCATATCTGCCCCTTAATTATATTTAACCCTCAATACCATTTAAATCTTCAAAATGTAAAAGTATTAGTTATTTGTATATAGATAAAGAATGTATCCGTTCGTACACACCGGTGGGTGATAGCTGGGATCACTTCGGAAACGAATTCAGCGCTCTGAAGTTAGCAGTGAAACGTTACGACAATGGCGCCCTGTCTCCTCATCTAACTGGATTAAAAGTTGGAGATCTGGTCATACTATCAGGATCTTATGGGAACTTCCAATTACACAAGGTATATTGATTTTAATAATCATTAAAAATTTTGGTATTTCAGGAACAGTGATGATATTCAATTATTTTACGAAATAGTTATATGTATTTTATAAAAAAAAATAATGTTTCATTAACTAACGTAAATAAACGTTAAAAGTTAATTTGTGAAATTTTAATCTTGGCAGACGGCTAAGATGTAACAAATTAAATAAGAAATATAAAAAAGACCAAAAGGAAAAGGATAATTAGCATTACCTTGTCTATCGAGGCTTGAAAGAAACGGTCTCGGAAGCGCTCCATTATAATGTTCCTGCCGCTTTAACGTATCTCATGAGTCATGACTTTCTCGACGGAATATCTCTTTCATCCTTTCCTCCATTATATTCTCTTTAATTTATACTTTAAATCAAAAATATTTTCTGTTTATTATTTATTTATTAATTACCTACAACTTTGCGATTTAACTTTTTTCCATAGGACTTGTAGTTTTGCCAGAAATCGCGATAAACCGTTTCTTACCCTTAAACCCCCCCTCCCTTCCCCTTCCCGACCTCAGATCGCCCGTAATTTATTTTTCCCTGCATCTTTGTTAAATTCTCTTCCTTTCCCAATGGGTTTCATCCTACTTTTATTACCCGACTGCGACAGAAGGAGGGTTATGTTTTTCGAGTGTATGTATGTATGTATGTATGTATGTATGTATGTATGTATGTATGTATGTATGTATGTATGTATGTATGTATGTATGTCCATTTCTTTGGCACGCCCTACAGCCCAAACGGTTGGACGGTTTTTGACATATGAGGTGTCGTTGGATTTGTCTAAATTGTAGTAGTGACATAGGCTATATAAATTTTCAAAATGGCGCCAGCAAATGGCGGAATGATGGGGGGGAGTTGAAATTTTTTTCTTACTGTAGCAATATGGGTATCAAATGAAAGCTAGTAAATTGTTTTATCCTTTTTAGTTTATAATAAGAGTATTTTACGCAGTCGGGTTTTTTGATTTTTTTAAATTAAGCATACTTGTATTTAGCGAGCAGGTACAATCATAGTGTTTTGAGCTTAAACATTATTTTCTATCACTTTTTACCATTTTCAAAGGCTTCGTCACTACTCTATTATGGAAGATAACTGTTAAAAGGACACGTAGAAGAATACGTCTGTCGCAAATTCTAACCTGTGTTAGCTCATCTGTTATAATTTTAATGCTTCAGCGGTGTAGGAAAACATCGTGAGGAAATCAATATGTCACAAATAAAATTCTGAACCGAATTAGAAAAATCCTTTTTAATATAAGTATTACCCAACAATTTTACATTAGCACGTTGTTACAATACAATACAAAAAGTAGTAGATACTATATTTAAGTCTGAATTTTAATGTGTAAGCATTAAGTAACATCTCGTTGTCTTGTAAAGTTGTTAACATTAAGGCAATTTTTTTTGCATATTTCACGTAGAGAAAGAATATTAAAATATTCTTATATCACACATCGACAAAATTAAATATTTATATCAACGCAAATAGATTATTGAATCAAATATTAATAGATTCATGACGTAAACAAGGAGATTATTAAAAAAGTATTTATATTTTTTCAGCTGAAGCAAGTGAAAATTTTATATTTAATAGCAGCGGGTACGGGAATCACTCCAATGTTGGGATTATTAAGATTTATGCTAACGAGGTCGAATCCGAGATGGTGAGTAAAAACTTTTGATCAAAGTATTTGTTTATAATAAAGAAATATTTAAACATAAAAAGGCCCTTCAAAAGATTGAGGAAAATGACGATGAGGACAAAAAATTAAATTCTTTTCTAGCCTATTGAGTGCTTAAATGTTTTATAAAAAAATACCTAAAATGGAACGGATTATAGGGTTATTATTTACAAATATTTATTTATATAGACATTATATTGTAAACATTACAGATATTAAAATCTAATGCGTTTTCAAATTCTCAACCTATATAAAATCTTTGATCTCAATATATCGCTTGACCGATAATATGTACCGAAATAAATAAATATGTTTAACACAACAATATGGTAACAGCCGACTGATATAAATTTTTTGAAACAGATATACATATAAATAATATATATATAAATAAACATATATTACATCCAGACTCGGGGCGGGAATCGAACCCACAACCATTGGAGCAGAAAACAGGGTCACTGCAAACTGCGCCAACGGGTCAGTCATAAAAAATGAAGTCGATCCAATCCAGCATACCAACAACATGAGGCAATGAATCTCGAATAAGCAGTTATTCTTTTATTAACATCAATCTGCAACTTCGCACTGCGAACAGAGTATGTCGATGAACGTGGTTGTACTATAGTATGCTCAGAGATATCAGACTTAGCACTGAAGGGTTAGAAAATTTATCCGAGATTAAATTATAAAAATATTCCATCGAGAATTCATCTCTTCTTAGTTCCAGGAAATCATATCTTAACTTTCCCTGTAAAACAAAGAAGGGTACACACAAGGATAGCCCACAAAATATCCATACTCCATATCCCTAAAGTCATCTTAAAAAATTCTTTTGGAGTTTCTCCAACATGAATATGTATATTGCCTCTTGGGACTCCAGATAACTGCGCTATTTTCCAAAGTGCTTCTTATGAAGCTCTTGTATAATATTTTCATCACTGCGACACTTTCAAGATTTCTAGATTGCCCCAAACAAACTCTAATGATTTTTTGGCTTTAGTAGTAATATTCCATATATGCTCGACGGTGGTGATAAAATATCAAAAGTTCTAAACGATCTTAACCAATTTCTAAACTAAGTTTTAACATAAAAATAGGTCATACAAAAGTTGTATTAAATTATTCATAAGAACTATTATTAATTGTTGTTTCCTACGAGTCACCATTTCAGAGATATCGCGGTTTAAACATCAAATACACTTCACTGTTCAATATAAGTAAAGCATATAATAGGTATAAGGCCTCTGCCTCGAATCTTGCGGGCAGCGGAGCGGCGTCGGCGGCGGAGCGGGAGAGGCAAAGATCTTTTGCGTATAATCAAATGGACCGACCCTCGGAAACTGCGGCGCGGGAGCGGGCAACGAGCGGTGCACTACTGCACTCGAGTCAAGCAGTGACCGCTCGCGCGTCTGCATTGCAGTGTTGTACAATTTATTTTGGTGACGTGTCGAAATGTCGGACGTGGTAGAGCAAATTATTTCATTTAAACAAATATCTCGACGACATAACCGCGAACAGAACACTACGCCGCTATAGTCAAGTGGCTATAATGTCGCGTGATCTGCCCGCTGGTTTCGAGAACGGGTCTGCGTTACATGAGTAAAGAAACCGTACAGAGACAAAGCTTCTAAGGAGCGAGCAAAATTTATACCTATTTTGGTAGGGTTGACATAGGAGGATAAAATTTAATAAATAATAGTTAGTTGTTCAACAAGATGCCCAAGTTTATTTTTGTTGTTTTTTTTTTTTAATATTTTCAAAAGTAACTTTATCATTTTTCAAGATATTAAAAAAATTCTTTAAACAAATTTGAACTTTTTTGATGATATTGCGATTTAAAAAAGAGAAAATTGATTCTTTCCTAAATATTTTTAGGAAACTTTTACACTTTTATATTAAAACACTATTAAAATAACATTAAAACACTATTTAAATTAATAAATTATCATTAAATGAAAACTCGACGCGCGACGTTGCTGCTGCAGCCCTTGAGTTTAAGCATAGTATAAGCCGGTTTCTCTCGTATGTGACAAAGCGCGAGTGCTGACGCCCACACGCGTCTCATGCTTGTAGTAGTGTACCTAACGTGGCGCACTTGTATAAAGCTTTGCCTCTGTATGGTTTATTTACTCATGTGTCTGCGTTGCCCGCCCCGCTCCCGCGCCGCTGCCTCCGCCTCCCCGCTGCCCGCTAAATTCGAGGCAGAGGCCTTATAAGTAGGTACAAAAGTATTTATAGTCTCATACAGGCTCACACAGTGAAATATTATGAAATAATATTTTTATAAATTTATATATGTAATCATAATGATTAATACAATTTTTATCATCTTTACTATTACTATAATATACCGGAAGTATTTAAATACTTGATTTTTAAACATTCTAAAAACGTCTATCGGTCCAAATTTTTTTATAGATTACCTGTTTTTCTCTGCAATGATGACTCGTAGGAAAAATCGATAAAGCCTATCAGTAATAATATCATAGGCTATCATAGGCCTATCAGTAACTTATGTGCGAGATAAACTTTATAAGCAACCAGTGAAACATTCCTTAATTTCATTATGTTAATCTTCATCTAATCATTTGGGAGTTTAACGTGGAAATTTTTCCGAAAGTTTCCTTGTTCGGTATTTTTGTTGATTTCACGGTCTTCGCTTGGTATTTTCTTCGCTCCTTCATAACAATAGGTACCGCTCGCTAACCATTTTTCTTTTGATACTTGATATTATTAATACATTCTGCCATAATTTAAGGTCTAATCTATATGGTCTGTCATATTAAAAACTTTTTTTTTTTCTAAGTGTTGTACTTAAATATCAATTAAGTCATTTTTGTCATTAAATACTTTAATATATAATTTTTAGTTTACTAAACAATCTAATCTGAACGTACAATTATTATCTTATTCAGTGAACGAGTTCATTTACTATTCTTCAACAAAACAGAAGAGGACATATTGTTTAAGGAAAAGTTCGAAGAAATAGTGAGACAAGATCAAAGGTAAATAGACATTGCGTAATAATAAACGTAATTTAATTTATGTTATTGGCTTTGATATCTCTAACGACAAAAATGCTTTCATTTATTAAACATTAATTTCGTATTTCGTATACCTAAACTGGAATGAACACTCCATTTATTTTAATACTTATAAATTAAAATGTAATCATTTCAGAATTAAAATAAATACGAAAAAACAAAATTATGATGGACATATTAAAATATTTCCTTATTTCGTCAAAACAATTAAATGAATATATAAATGACTAGAAGTTCCTCACGGTTTCACTCGTGTTGTTATTTATAACTTATATTCCACTACGTTAAGTCGTAGTCTCGTTATGTTATGTCCTAATTAACTTGTGGTTAATCTAACTAAAGATAAAAGAATCATTGAGATCGATTAAGAAATATCAGAATGTATACTCTCTAAACATGAATCGGTAGAATTTTACTAATTTTAAGTGACTATACACTTTTTATCAATGTGAGAATCGTACCACGCAGAATTAATGACTATTCAATGTATGAATATGTGAATATCAGAGTCCACTGATTTGATCATTGAATATATTTTGTATGTGTATTAGTGAGAATTAATATAATAATAACTTCGAAATCTGAAATTCGCTGATATGTACTGAATACGGCTTCACTAACACGATTAATGAAAATTCCACTGATTCATATTTAGAGAGTAGAGATATACCTACAGTCTTATTTTTATTTTATTAACGTATTTTAAATATATTTTTCTCTAGGTTTAAAATAGCGCATGTCTTATCAAACGCCAGTTCTGCGTGGACCGGACACAAAGGTCGGATTAGCAGTAAAGTTCTTACGAATATCTTCGGTGAAAAATCCCTGTCCAAAGGAGACTTACCGCATTTCGCATGTTTGTGTGGTCCCACGGAGTTTACGCACACGGGTCTAGATTTGTTAAAGAAATTGGGAATAAAAGACAATGATATACACGCTTTTATAGGGTAAGTGTAAATATGGCGTTTGTATAAGTACGTATCTATAAGTATGTGAAATTTCAATTCAACTTTTGTAAATTTGTCTATAGTCTTATTGTAATATATTGTAACAGCATGTAAACATCCCACAGCTGAGCAAAGTCGAAATATTATTTTAACATATTTATACCCACTGGCTCATTTTGCCCATGCCTTTCGAATTCCTATTTATTATTTTATCAGTTCGTACTCAGTACATTGTAGCTGCTACATTA
Source organism: Euphydryas editha (assembly GCA_036937285.1). Classification (NCBI taxonomy): domain Eukaryota; kingdom Metazoa; phylum Arthropoda; class Insecta; order Lepidoptera; family Nymphalidae; genus Euphydryas; species Euphydryas editha. Next base: position 9,242,995 of record JAUPFZ010000020.1, read on the forward strand.
GTAACTTAGTATCTCTTAACTTAGTATCTAATGTGGAGCGTGAGTTCACCGACCGAAATATTTTCTCTTAAATTTATTTACATGCATTTTTTATTATTATATAAATGTCTAGATTTGCATATACATATTTTGTAAAATTCATTGCTTTTTATTGTTACATATGTTAACAAAGTCGATATTACAAATTTTCATGTTCTATCTGGATATCATACACCAACTTGTACATGATATAGTATGATGTAGGTACACTACATCATACTATATCATAGTTTTTAGGTTTATTTATAGAAGTAGGTACAAACGACTATCACATTTTCATTCTATCATTTATTTTAATAATATCGGCCCACCCTGGCTGCGCTCGGGGTATGTATATGTAGATATATAAACCTTCCTCATTTGTTAAAACCGCATGAAAATCCGTGCAGTACTTTTTGAGTTTATCGCGAACAGACAGACGGACGCGGCGGAGGACTTTGTTTTGTAATGTTTAGTGATTAACTAAGTATGCTAAGTTTACAAGTTGGATTGAAATTATTAAATTACTGAGGCCATGAATGTATAAATATATATATTTTTTTGTAAAATATTGTAATGGATATAACAAAAAATGCATATAAAATTTACATTTGTCTGTGCGGAAGCAACACAGAATTTAAATAATATAAAAAGTCCCAATTAACATTTTTATAGACTTAAAAATATTTTCAACTCACATTTATCGCAAATAATTCCGTAAGATGTAGTCGGATTGCTTGTTACATTAGTATTAATCAATTCTAATTTTCAATGAGTACAAAAAATACTTACTATTAGTATATATTTAATAAGCAATTACTTAAATTATCGTAAGAAAGACAAATTGTATAAAATAATTATTAATATCGTCCGATGAGTGAGATATAGATTTTGTTATTTAACGTTTCTAATAATAATAGCATAAAGTAACACACAGTAACACCAAGTCAATAAGAGTACTTATTTATTTTTTTACATAACGACTACAAAACCTTAATATCTTATTTTAGTTTTTTTAAAACATTTCAAATATATAATAAATATTTAAAAACATCTGAAACTTTGGCTTTTCACTAATTTAATTAATAATTATATGTTCATTAATTTTATAATAGACTTAAATTGATCATTTACCGGTCAAGTTGTCACTTTTTAATTTTTCTTTTCTTATTTATGTGAATTTTACATTATATTTTAAAAATTATTAATTTAAAAACCTTTTAAAAATATTTACATACGTGGGCAACCTAAATAATTTTTATTTAGCTTTTAACATATAATTTTTTAACACTGGCTTAAAAACTTTGCAAAATTATTGTCAAAGTTGCAATTAATTGGAACTCAAAAGATCGACTTGGCGGAGGCACTGCCGTGCCTCCAGATTAAATAAAATTTTCAAAATTCAAAAAGCCTTGTGGCTGTAGCGACATCTATCTCGCCATATACGAACTAGAAGAAACTAACGAATCCAACATCGCGCTATCGAAGTTTTCAAAGCGATTTAATATATATACAAGAACTCGACAACAAACGTCAAGTGGCGCGTAGCCCACCAGACGCAACATCGTCTGGTCGAAGGATCCTTCCTTTTCAATGGCAGCCTCTCTCTACGCCAAACTGGTGACCCCGACGTGACCAAATGGCAATTGAGAAACTTGCTGACTAGTTTTGAAACTTAACAATTTTGACAAAAATGTATTTTATTTCTTCGTTTTTTTCGTAGTTACTATGTGATGTTATTGTAATTCGATTAAGATCGTGTTTGATGAACACCGCCGTACTACCAAATGTTTTAACAAATAATTATAAGTTTGACTAACAGCGTAGAGATTTACAGGGCAATTTACGTTTCAGAAAAGATATATTTTTTCTATTATTGTAATTTACAACTTAAATAGAATCTTTTAGATTACCTATTAATTAGTTTTTATTTTATTAAAATATCGAAGTGATTAGAATAGGGTAAACTACTATTCTACTTTTCTTAAAATTAAAAAAATTAAAAAAAGTCCAATTCTATTTAGAAAATAAATCAAAGTGTGATAATCTAGTTATATTAGAAATATTATAGATATTTCATTGAGTACTGTAAATTATAGTGATAATATCTAACGTAGTCGGGTTTGTGTATTTAGAAAGTCGATCACACTTAGGAGTTACTATTTTAATCCATCCACAATTCCAAGCATTTTAATATGTTAAAAAAATTATTTAGTTACTGAGAAAAATTTTCTACTTATTGTTATATAATTTATTATCGTTTTTTGTATATCGAATGTAAAACATTAAAATAAATCATTTAGTCATTTATATAATAAAATGTTGATTCATAAATTTTTTAAGAATTCGTTTGGAAATTGGCTTTGGTTGTAATATAAACGAAAAGTCGTAAGAGGAAAGCCTCCTCCTTTACTCACCTTACATGTAATATGTTCATTACATATTTAATAATATGTAGGTATAATAGTCCTGTACATTTTAATAAGATAAATTTAATTGAGGCTCTATTTACATTGACACAGAGTCGAGCCGTTACACTGTACTACAGATAGCCTTATATTGAATCTCTATCTCGAAAAAAAAAATGTTTACCCAAGTCATTGTTATCACATTTTGTGTTCGACTACCGCACTCAGCTAGGCGTAATTACGGGTCAAATGTCTAAGACACCATACTGTAGGTAATTACAGTATTTACATAATTGTAATAATTATGATGATGAAAAAATAGTTTACATTATTAAAATATATACATTTTTGCATAAAAAATACAACAACTAAATAGTGTATTTAAAAATTCCAAATAAAAAATACCCTACGAACGCGCTTTTGTGTGATGTCGATGCTTTATGGCTTTTAGATTCTGCGATTTATATGTAAGGGGGGTGGGGGGGGGGCAACGAGCACACAGCACTACCTGATGATAAATAGTTACCATGGACATCTGCAACATTAGATAAGCTGCTGGTGCGTTGTCGACCTGCGTCAATATGAATAGAGCCTTATGGTATGGAAATAAACCAATTATATAATTTAGTACTTGAAGTTACCATTATAATAATTATAAATATACATACAAGGTTTTTGTGTTGTAATTTTTTGTAGCGAAACAATATTAAAGTGCCTACATTCCAATTAATATGGTTAATTTTAAGTAAGAGCGTTATAAAAAACAATACCATGTTTTAATTTTTCCCAAATATATAGTATACATGAAGAACGCCGTCTTTTATTTTAAACCACCTGGAAGTAAATACAAAAGCAAAATTATACTTTTACCAAACCACCACCATAATAAAATTTATTATGATAAACGGATTTGCGTGACATAATTTATTGAGTCAAACCTATGTCGTAATTATTTTTTGAGTTTGTTGTATTAAAAGAACAGGTTAAGCAAGACGAATGTATAACTTACCTAATAATAATGTATTAAAAACATAAGTCTAGCAAGGTACATACAGACAAAATTACTCAAATTAAATTTGCTCGTTAAGTTGTTATATATCTCCCTATTTGCAATATAATTATAGAACAAGTAACAAATAAACGCTTTCAAACAATTACCTCAATAATTGCTTATAATTATTTATTAATGACAGTATTTTTATAGAATAGAGAAACTACAAGGCCAGCCTTCTGTGACTGTAATACATGTATTTTGATTTATTTTGTTATGGAATACTATTTTTCACTAAATGACGCGCACAGTTTCATTTATTTATTTAACAATTTATGCACACTAGAATACAAATAGGAAAAAAAAGCACTTATAAACAAAGTTGGTACAAAGGCACTACTTATCCCATGATGGAATCTCTTCCAGTAGTCCTGCCACCAGGAAAATTGTAAAAGAGTCGCAAAAATTAGTGTGTACAAAGTAAACATATTGTGAATAAAAATATAATATATAATAATAAATACATAATTATACGATATATAAATACATAATATATACCTACATAATAATGTATACACACATAGATACAAATAATATAATACTTATACATACACGCATACATATATACGATACATAGTATAATACATACGATAATATATTCCAACACGCATGAAGATACTTAATCAAATTGGTTTTAAACTAGGATTGATTCAGGTAGAATTTTCTCACTCTTTTCTTAAATAGAGATAGTGTTTTGCAAACGCGAATTTCATATGGTAGGGAATTCCAAAGTCTAACGGAATGTGCAGTAAAGGAGTAGGAATAAAAATCGGTACGGTGGGTAGGTATCTGAAGAAGATAACGTTTATGAGATCTGCATGAAGAATCATCATCATGAGAAAAAGAAAAGCGGTCCCGTAGATACGAAGGAGAACAAATTCATCCGCATTGACATTAATTGTTACTGATGTAGGTAGATACGAGGGAGCGTTTTTATGTTCACGGAATGAAGGGTAAGGGGTTGAAATAAAAAAAACCAAATTATTTTTCCTTTTCAATATATTCACCTGCAAGACGGACACATTTTTCAGATCTTTCAATTAATTTATTTATACCCTCATAAAAAATGTTTTGTCCTTGTCCTCAAAATACGCTGAAACTGCCTCCTTAACTTCATCATCGGTGGTAAATTTTTTACCCCGCAGCTCTTTTTTCATTTTTGGAAGGAGGTAATAATCACTCGGGGCCAGGTCTGGGCTGTAGGGTGGGTGGTTCAAAATATCTAAGCCCACTTTAAGCAGGGCAGCCAACGCAACGCGGCTCTTGTGGACGGGCGCATTGTCGTGCAAAAGCAGCACACCTTTTGTCAATTTTCCCCGTCTTTTCTGTTTAATGTCTTCTTTTAGACGCTCTAATATTGAAGCGTAGTATTCTCCGGTTATAGAAACACCTTTATCTTTGTAATCTATCAATAATATTCCTTCTGAGTCCCAAAAGACCGTTGCCATGAGTTTCTCAGCTGACTGTGATACCTTAAACTTCTTGGGGGGTGCTGTGCCCTTTTTATGCCACAGCATAGAGTCTTGTTTCGACTCAGGTTCATAATGATGAACCCAAGTTTCGTCTCCAGTAACAATTCGACGCAATACACCATCCTTGTCTTCATTGCAGAGGTCCAAAAATGCACGTGAACACTCTACGCGTTGTTGTTTTTGCGGCGGCGTGAGCATTCTCGGTACCCATCTTGAGGTGACCTTAGTCATGCCAAGATGATCGTGCAGGATTTTAAAATTGGTTGTAGCTATAGATGGGCAATCCACCCACCCGGGTTTAAACCCAGGTGGGTTTAAACCGGGTGTTTTGGGTGTTTTAGGATAAACACCCGATTTACACCCAAATTTCGGGTGTAAATGATTTTTATACATAAATGACATTTAGGTTTTAATTATTATTCTTTTATTAAATTATACATAATTAGATGAAATAAAATAATGCAAAAAAAATCTTTTTTTCTGGTACTAATAAAAAAAAATGACCTAGGTACTTAACAATCACTCACTATCGGATTCTCCATTATCATTTTTACAGACGAAAAAATGTAATGCTGATTTTAGTGTCAAGCTGACCGTCAGCGCTGACAGCTCAGCCCGTAGCTCGTCAGCGCTGACGATCAGCGCGGATCGTTTTAATATCCTGCTGATGTGCTGATTGCCGCGGAGTGCAGACACATCATACAAAAATGAGGCATGGTTGGTTGTCAGTACGATACTAAAACGCTCACTGAAGACAGAAGCGCGCGGGGGCTAGTTGGCACCGACCGCTCAGCGACGCTGACGAGCGGCGCGTACGACGCGCGTACTGTCGTTGAAGGTGTAGGTTTGTTGCAAGCGGGTCTATAGAACTCTATATTCCGGTTTATTTTCATCATAGCTCTCATTAAGTTGGTCTATAAAAATTACTATTATGTTTTCGTTTTCATTTTCTTCAGCTAACTGAATGTTCTCATTATTGAGTTTATGTTTAGGATTCCAGTATTAACAAATATATGAAAATAGCTTTCCGCCCGCAGCTTCGCCCGCGTGGAATTCGGTTATATCGCGCGACATGGTAAGCGCACCGCCGACCGCCCGATACGCCCCCCCCCCCCCCCCTTGTCTTAAATAATTGAACAATCTTACCTGATTTTATGTTTGACAATAAGGAACTTCCATACAAACTTTCGTCTGCTATTTCAACCCCTTCTACCCATATTTTCGCGATAAAAAGTATCCTATGTCCTTTCTCAAGTTCAGTTCTATCTTCATACTAAATTTCATCAAAATCGGTTCAGTGGTTTAGGCGTGAAAGCGTAACAGACAGACAGAGTTACTTTCGCATTTATATATTAGTAGGGACTTTTGCTTTTTTCGTTAAAGCCGATTTCCGTTAAAGTCGATTTCTTTTCTTATCTTTATCTATAATATAAAAATAAGTCGAGTTTTCCTTCCTGACGCTATAATTCCAGAAGGCATAAACCGATTTTCACGATTTTGCATTCGTTGGAAAGGTCTCAGGCTCCGTGAGGTTTATAGCAAACAAAATTCAGGAAAAATTTCAAGAGAAAAGCAGGAAAACAGGGAAAATCATTTTTCACATACAGCGCCATCTCTGATACATAGCATGTACTACAAACCAATATGGTTTTGCATGGTGGTTTAATCCCCAAACGAAATGTTACAAAAAACGAAGCCATCTGGTGGCGAAACGGAGTTCGCCGGGTTTGCTAGTTATGTATATATCCTTGAAGGATCCAGCATATACGCTGCCAAATGAATTGGTCTAATGGACATTTTGCACCTTTCAGCGACTGATGTCAGAATTTTCTGTTTGCCTTCTTCGTTCAACATTGAAGTATGAGGCAGTGTAAAACGTATTTTAGCCAGTATATCATTAAACGTAATGTATATTTTGTGGATACCAAACTGATCTCCCTCCAAGTTAAATATGCTTTCAGTAATAGGTTCTAGAATACTTATACATTCATCGATCTTCTTTCCTTAAAATTAGATTTTTAACATTCCTTGCAATTAGCACATCTTTACTAACAGCCATTCTTTGCAAGGCTATCTTGTTTATTTTTAAACTTTTTAACGAAATAACGTGACTTTCCCATCTAGTTACACAAGGTAGTTTTAATGTTCATGTTGAATCCTGGTTATGACTCAATTTTTTCAGTAGCGAATTTAGTCTTTAGTAGTAGTTTCGAAGTTAAGCGTAAAATGAATACGATCAACGAGCTAAGCGTAAAATGAATACGATCAACGAGCTAAGGGTAAAATTTGTTGCTAAGCAGAATAGAAGGCACCCAAAGTGATGATAAAAATGTTGCATTAAAGCAGATGATTGAAACAAAACTACGTGAGTATTATAAATAAATTAGATACATACTTATAATTCTTCTGCAACATTATGTAGGTATTATAGCCCAATTTAATTTCATTTTTATTATGTAATCGTAGGAGAGAATAATTATACAAGTATGCTTAATTAAAAAAAATCAAAAAACCCGACTGCGTAAAATACTTTTATTATAAACTAAAAAGAATAAAACAATTTACTAGCTTTCATTTGATACCCATATTGCTACAGTAAGAAAAAAAAAATTCAACTCCCCCCCTCATTTCGCCATTTGTGGGCGCCATTTTGAAAATTTATATAGCCTATGTCACTACTACAATTTAGACAAATCCAACGACACCTCATATGTCAAAAACCGTCCAGCCGTTTGGGCTGTAGGGCGTGCCAAAGAAATGGACATACATACATACATACATACATACATACATACTTACATACATACATACATACATACATACATACATACATACACTCGAAAAACATAACCCTCCTTCTGTCGCAGTCGGGTAAAAAGAACAGACTTTGCTATCGGAACCGGTCGCCAAACATTTTAGATAGTGAGACACAATGTTTAGATGATTTACCGTCATCAACAAAGCTACATAGACCAAGTTCTCCATCTATTCTTTCTGTCCCCACGGGTATAAAAAGAAGGAAATAATTAAAAGATGACGCAGTTAAGAAGTCTAATTGTTCAGAATGTGCATAAAGCATCGAGAGGGAGAAGACAAAAAGTAATAAGCTCTTCAGAAAATTATTGGCGGAGGAATTTAAGTATATTAAGCCATGTGAGCGCACCAAATGCAATAAACAAATGTTAAAGTATTTACAGGAAGCTGGGGTATCATGTAAATAAACTTAAAAAGCGATAAAAGAGAAAGGTAAGGATGCAAATTAAAAAAATCAAAAAACCCGACTGCGTAAAATACTCTTATTATAAACTAAAAAGAATAAAACAATTTATTAGCTTTCATTTGATACCCATATTGCTACAGTAAGAAAAAAAAATTCAAGTCCTGCCCCCTCATTCCGCCATTTGCGGGCGCCATTTTGAAAATTTATATAGTCTATGTCACTACTACAATTTAGACAAATCCAACGACACCTCATATGTCAAAAACCGTCTAGCCGTTTGGGCTGTAGGGCGTGCCAAAGAAATGGACATACATACATACATACATACATACATACATACATACATACATACATACATACATACATACATACATACATACATACATACATACATACATACATACATACATACATACATACATACATACATACATACATACATACATACATACATACATACATACATACATACATACATACATACATACATACATACATACATACATACATACATACATACATACATACATACATACATACATACATACATACATACATACATACATACATACATACATACATACATACATACATACATACATACATACATACATACATACATACATACATACATACATACATACATACATACATACATACATACATACATACATACATACATACATACATACATACATACATACATACATACATACATACATACATACATACATACATACATACATACATACATACATACATACATACATACATACATACATACATACATACATACATACATACATACATACATACATACATACATACATACATACATACATACATACATACATACATACATACATACATACATACATACATACATACATACATACATACATACATACATACATACATACATACATACATACATACATACATACATACATACATACATACATACATACATACATACATACATACATACATACATACATACATACATACATACATACATACATACATACATACATACATACATACATACATACATACATACATACATACATACATACATACATACATACATACATACATACATACATACATACATACATACATACATACATACATACATACATACATACATACATACATACATACATACATACATACATACATACATACATACATACATACATACATACATACATACATACATACATACATACATACATACATACATACATACATACATACATACATACATACATACATACATACATACATACATACATACATACATACATACATACATACATACATACATACATACATACATACATACATACATACATACATACATACATACATACATACATACATACATACATACATACATACATACATACATACATACATACATACATACATACATACATACATACATACATACATACATACATACATACATACATACATACATACATACATACATACATACATACATACATACATACATACATACATACATACATACATACATACATACATACATACATACATACATACATACATACATACATACATACATACATACATACATACATACATACATACATACATACATACATACATACATACATACATACATACATACATACATACATACATACATACATACATACATACATACATACATACATACATACATACATACATACATACATACATACATACATACATACATACATACATACATACATACATACATACATACATACATACATACATACATACATACATACATACATACATACATACATACATACATACATACATACATACATACATACATACATACATACATACATACATACATACATACATACATACATACATACATACATACATACATACATACATACATACATACATACATACATACATACATACATACATACATACATACATACATACATACATACATACATACATACATACATACATACATACATACATACATACATACATACATACATACATACATACATACATACATACATACATACATACATACATACATACATACATACATACATACATACATACATACATACATACATACATACATACATACATACATACATACATACATACATACATACATACATACATACATACATACATACATACATACATACATACATACATACATACATACATACATACATACATACATACATACATACATACATACATACATACATACATACATACATACATACATACATACATACATACATACATACATACATACATACATACATACATACATACATACATACATACATACATACATACATACATACATACATACATACATACATACATACATACATACATACATACATACATACATACATACATACATACATACATACATACATACATACATACATACATACATACATACATACATACATACATACATACATACATACATACATACATACATACATACATACATACATACATACATACATACATACATACATACATACATACATACATACATACATACATACATACATACATACATACATACATACATACATACATACATACATACATACATACATACACTCGAAAAACATAACCCTCCTTCTGTCGCAGTCGGGTAAAAATGAAGAATATGACAACTAACACGCTTACGAAACGCTAATTACACACTACAACATAAAATAAGCTATTCAAAAGCTGAAATAATATAAAATGTGATTTTTAAAGTTTAGTTTTTATCTTGTACCATTTTATTTTTCCCTCCCTGATCTAACTAATGTTGCCTACAATGAAATAAAATGAATGATAATCACTTTTAAAACATATTTTATAACATTACTAATTTAATTTCATCAAATCAAATAAACACCCAATTTTCTGGGTGTTTATGGGTGCTTGCGGGTGTTTATCGGGTGTTTATCAAAGCACCGGGTTTAAACCCGGTGGATTGCCCATCTATAGTTGTAGCGAATACTCCAACCGTTTCTGCGAGTTGATTCTTCTTTAGTCGAGCATCGTCGAGTACAAGTTTTTCGACTTTTTGGATAAATTCTGGCGTGGTCACCTTGATGCTCCGGCCCGGCCTCGGGTCGTCTTAAAGGGATTCCCCCCCCCCCTTTTTAAACAAACTGTGCCACTTGTACACCATGGTTTTTCCTGGACAAGAGTCACCGTAGTCTTCAGGGTAAGTACAGTTTTTTTTTACAGCTTCAATATGGAATATAAGGAAATTAATTTTTATATATATTTTTTTTTTTTTGTAACCTGATAAAAATTGTATTAATGACTTTTCTAACCATTAAATTTATCTTATATTATTTCCTGTTCATAAGCTTTACCTACTATTCAGTATTCCTATTTAATACATAATTTCGAAAAACAAAACTATTGTAGTACCAATAAATGCTTAGTAAATTACGGTAGATATCTTTATCTTGTTCAGCTAAATTTTAAGGTAGGTAAAGATACCTAGCAAGAGGCAACATGATGTTTGTGTCGACTAAAAAAATATATAAAACGCGTATTATTAATTATATTCAATTGGAAATGAGTAAAGACAAAAACTACAGTACACATTGTTAAGGTATGAAGCCACGTAAGTTTGAAATAGGCCTATTTAATAAAAAAAAATCTCGTGTGTACGTAGTACACATGTCAGAAGTGAAACATCTTTGGCAAACTCAATTTAAAATTTATTAATTAATAGTTAATAGATGTCAGAGACTAAAGAGTATTTTAAAATTATATCAACTAATAAATAGATGTTTGTAGGCCTTTAGAAATAAAGTTTAAAAAAAAACTGTGTGAGCTGCAACGCACGACTGGAGTTTACTCCTTAAGAACGATTCTTTAAATAGGCACAACTATGAAATAATTCGTATGTGACACAGAATAACACTTATCGCATATTTTACCTTTAGATTTCTAAGACAATAAATTGGCCGTTATTAATTTGGCTCCATCATCAAAGTTCAATGTCAGATTCATCTGAACTCATTGTAATTTTTACTTAAATATTTTAAAAATGCTTATACTGGTCTTATAACAACTAAATAAACATTCTATTGCTTAGTTAGCGTTGCTAGGATACGCGACATGATCGAGAATATCAAATCCATATTTACTATCTCATTCTCTCCTATTTTATGTGTTTGTTTCTGTATCGTGACGTATTTTTCGTTACATCGAGTTTCAAATCACAACATTTTTAAAGAAGTTTCACTTCAAAAATAAATCGGGTTTTAGCCAAAGTAAAGTAAGCACTAAAGTTACCGTGTTTCACAGTACGCAATTACGCATCCATAAACATTTCATTATTTTATAGAGTTTATATTTACCTTAAAAATAAATAAAACAACAGAATCATAAGGAACATTATATATTACAACAAAACATTATATTTTACATAATCCATCAAAAGTAAATGCTTGTCATCATCCTTCAGCACATTTGGTACCAACACACTATGTAACTTATATCACAAAAAAGGAGCTTTAAGGTGGATTTATATTTGACTGACGTGTCGTGTCGTGTCGCATCAGAACAGAATCGGTATCATACATTTTGTATGGCAACGTTTACACTAATGTGTTGTGACATGTCGTGATGGTTTCTGATATGTCGCATCAGAACCGATCCCGGTTCGCGTCAGAGCAGCGGGTTGCGGGGGGTGCTGAAACGGCGCCATCATGACACGTCAGATAAATAATAAATATGCGCGCGCGACAGTGCTGTGTTATGACGCGTCAGTGTCGCTTGTTTTTTTACATAAATTGTAAAGTAATAGTTTATTTTGGCACGCAAAATGGTGGACTTAATTGAATCAAAATCGGATGACTCACAGAAGAACATTGCAAACTTTTGACCTTTTCTAGACCTGCGGCTGTATTGATTCAAAATATTGTCCTGATGCGTCAGAATCACAGAACACTTTTACTTCGTCAGAATAATGTAAACGCTAGCCATCATGACATGACACGACACGTGTCGTCACGTCAGTCAGATATAAATCCGCCTTAAGAATTTTAAGCCAAACTAAAAAAGCAATGAGTATGGTATTAGCTATGGTGCTCAAAACTATTATTATATTCTGCCAAAGATAAATACGTGTTATAATTAAATAAAGTCTAAATAAACCATAATTGGTTTTTATTCCAATTAATGTGTTAAACATACACAGAGTCGTCTGTTCCTAAGGCAGGCAACTTGCCTGTGCCTGTCGGCTGTTACCTAATGGTACCTAATGGTAACAGCCGACTGATGATGGTGACTAACTATATATACAGAAATAAAACATATATATATATATAAATAAATAAATATATATATATATATATATATATATATATTACACCCAGTTTCGGTGCGGGAATCAAACTCACAACCCTGGAGCAGAAAGCAGGGTCACTACCAACTACGCCAACGGCCAGTCAAAAGCTAGTCGGATTTGGGTATTATACTACAAATTCAGTAATAACCTTTTCACCGCCAATGTACTTAAATGCGATGCATAAACCGTAGAGATTTGTGCATTTTCATATAGATAAATGAGATTTTAAACAAATGTGTTTAATGAAAAAAAAATGTCTTTTTTGCATTTGCTTCGCTCGATAAGAAACGTTATAGTGTGATTGTAAATTTCAAAAGTGAAATATTTATTTTTTAGATTGTTGTATATCAAAAAAATGTTTTTGCTGATTTGAAGACAAAAAAGTCTTTCTGTAGAAAGTAGGGTGTTAATTCTATTTTATAATATCTAATCAATAGCGTGTTTGACTTTGCTTATCTATATCTATACAAATAATAAATCTGTTAAAACCTCCGTTTTATTAATACACTATATATCATCAAGAATTAATTTCAATAGCGCGTTCTTTTTTGTATCAGCCCATCTCTTATCGTTTTTGGTCGTGCACGTATCACGTAAAAAGTACAAAACCAATGTAAATAACTTTAATACATAAAAATTAAACATAACTCACAGTATAATTTAGTTTTTGTTTCATTGTAATTAAATTTAAGAATAAATATTTAAGAAAATAGAAATACGCCTACGCGACATAGACGCCATCTGATCTAACGAATCTTAAAAACTCACAAAACTTATTTTTGAGTTATTATTTTATTAAACTTAAAAGTTTACTAAATATGTCGGATAGGAATAGAAATAGTTTTAATATTTTAGATAAACATCATTTTCAATCAATATAGGTACTATTATGTTAAATGTCACTAAATATAAAAACGATATTCTACTATTATACGATAGATGGCGCATGTAGGTGATAAAAAATATAAATTTATAATTTTTAAAATTTTAGTTAAATACCCGTGCGAAGCCGGGGCGGGCCGCTAGTATTACATATAAAACAAAACCTTCAAATACAGTAAAATTTTCCATGATAAATAAAATTAAGAACTTCTGTTGTAGTAATTATTTTTGGTTTAATTTTTTAGTCTAGACCTCCGACGCGACGATCCGAAGGAGACTATGTTTACAATATTTTTATTTACTGACTCATTCATACATAAATCTCACTGGTATTCTTCTCGCACCTGCTTTCAGCATACTAATTGCTAATGTTCTCTGTTATAGTAGCGGCGCTGAGAGCACGAAAATCCGAAGCTTTTATACATGTCCGTGGCGGTTTTCTAGTATATTATTATCTATGGTGGCGAAAAAAAAAAAATTAAATTAAATTAAATTAATTATTATTATTATTATTATTTATTATTTTTAATTTAATTAAATTATTTATTATTATTTAAATTTATTAAGTTAGAAAAATTACATTTTCTATGACAGCGTAATAAAATGATTTTTTTTTATTAGAGAACAACTTGTTTTTAAATAAATGAACTTGGCAAAAGCCATTTAACATAAAAATAACGAATTTAAATCTTGTTTTGATATGTAAAACTCTTTTTGTTTATACTTTTAAATGTAGAATAATAACTGATATAAAATTAACCTTGAGTCTATATTAATGAAATTTAAACTATTAGAATTAGATACTATGTTCTTGTCAACTAAATAACTAGTTTCTTTTGATTATATATAGATGATAAAAACATTCCGTTGCTAATTTAAACACATAAATAAATAGATAACTATATTCAGTTTTTGGTTCAATTAAATTTTAAATGTATTGAAAATACTTAGACTGAGTTAACTTTTGTATTGTTTATTTGTATTATATTTAAAAGCATTGTTTCTTTAAATATTAAAATATATACATATATACATATGTAATATTTGAATTTACCATACAATACATAAAGAACTTCATTCTTTATAAAAAACAACATATTTTTCAAGGAAAGCGGAAAGTAGACTCAATTAACCAAAGAAGATAAATAAAACAATACTAAAAATATTAAATAACAACATATCACAATAATTTTTATTAGGAATATTATTATGAGTAAGTAAACCCACTTAATTTTACCATTATTAATATCTTAAAGTATTATGCATACAACTGTTAAATTTTTGTGTCATTAATGGAATCATTATTTTTTCTTATGCAAACTCAAAATATGAAAGGAGAATTAACTCATGGAAATAAGACACGTTACAAAATCAACCATGTGTCACTAAAGATATGAACTTTAAATGGTATATAAAAAGGTGCTATTGTTATATTTATACCTACGAATTTTACCATTATTAAATATTAAAATATTCTCTAAAGAATAAATGGTTAAGAAATAAATACGTCACGAGCAGACTATAAATCCAGTTTATGTAAATATATTTCATTAAATTAATTATGCACATTCAAGATACATTTCACCTACATATTTATATTCCAAATTATTATAGTTTTGTTTTATCAGCTTGTGCCCAAAATTTTGATAGCATTGTTATTTTATAATTTTCATTTTAATATTAATTTTACCATTTTTTTTTTTCAAATTGAATCAATAGTCTTTATTTTAAACACAAAGTTCAAATAAATCGTATTATTTGAGAATTTCAATGCATATATTAAAGCTGCCTCACCCTTATTATAAGTAGTCGTCTTTTATTTACGTTTATAATTGTTTCATTGATAGTCCAAGATCCCAGGGCCGCCAGACGTCACGTATTTTCTGACGGATAAAATGTGGACGATTAAGTAGTGTTAGTATGTACTATGATCGTATGCCTACCTGCTAGCTTGGTCAAACGGCCAATTTCCAGGTATCAGGTAATCAAGGTACATAAAAACATTATTTACTTCACGTAAATTCTCATGGCTGATTTTCATATATGTTTCCGAGTGTATAGTTAAAAATAAATTGTCAATACTCCCAGACACTTTCCGTCGGCCATATTGCTTGGCAGACGCTTTAAGGGTCTCAAAATAAATAATTAGTTAACTTCACGTAAATTCTGACGTAACCACCGACACCACATTCACGGTGCCTCCGGACTCCGGACTGAGCGCAAAGCTCGACGAGCACTCTCGGCTCCTCCTGGAGAGCAATGAGCGGATGAAGGCTCTCCAGGAACAGCTCGCGAAGAGCAGTCAGGTGGTCGAGGAACAGCGGCTCAGCTATGCTAGCGTGGCCGCTGCGAGACCGCAGCAACACACAAGGCCCGCGGCGCTGCACTCGGTGGTCGTCACTTCCGAGAACGAGAAGGAGACGGCAGAACAGGTTCTCGGAAGGGTGCGAGAGACCATGGACGCGAAGTCGGGGTGGGTGAAGGTGGACCGGGTCCGTAAGGCCAAGGACCGGAAGGTGATAATGGGATTCGGGACTGCCGAGGACAGGAAGAAGGCGAGGGAGCGCTTAGGGAAAGAAGGATCGGGCCTCGTGGTCGAGGACGTCAAGAATAGAGACCCGCTTTTCATCCTCAGAGGCGTCTTGGCTGTCAACACTGACGGCGACATTGTCAAGGCCCTGAGGAACCAAAATCGGGACCTCTTTGACGGCCTCGGCCCCGGGGATGACCGCCTTGTGGTAAAATACCGTCGGAAGGTCAGGAACCCGCACGTGGTCAACGTAGTCCTGAGTGCGTCGCCCACCCTCTGGGCGAGGATAACCGGCGTGGGCTCAGTCCATGTCGACCTCATGAGGGTGCGAGCAGAGGACCAGTCTCCGCTGGTCCAATGCACGCGATGCCTCGGGTTTGGCCACGGGCGCAAGTACTGCAAGGACCCGGCAGACCTCTGTAGCCACTGCGGCGGGCCGCACCTGCGCTCTAAATGCGCGGATTGGCTGGCGGGGTCCCCACCTTCCTGCCGGAACTGTTGTCGCGCGAAGTTCGACAATGTCGAACATAACGCATTTAGCGACAACTGTCCCGTCAGGAAGAGGTGGGATGACCTCGCCCGGCAATCCGTAGCGTATTGCTAAGGGCGTGCCGGCGGACCCAGTGGCTATAAAAATCCTCCAGGCGAACCTCCAGCGTAGCAAGTTGGCATACTCCGAGCTGCTGATTCAGGCCTCAGAACTACGAGCGCGGATGGCCTTGGTACAGGAGCCATACGTCGGCGGAACAGGGCGTGTGAAGGGTCAAAATGGGATCAGAGTCTTCCAGTCTGCGGATCATGGAAGTGGGACTGTAAAGGCCGCGGTCATTGTCTTTGACGCGGACCTTCACATCACACAGTACCCGAAACTCACCACTAACAACATCTCAGTGGTGGGGATCCGAGTCCGCAACTGGGAGATCATCCTGGTTTCATTTTACTTTGAGCCCGACCTGCCGATGGACTCGTACCTAGCTCATCTGCGCCGGGTGCAGCGTGAGACGGGAGCTCGGAGTATGATCATTGGGGGTGACTCCAATGCTAAGTGCGTCTGGTGGAAGAGTCCCGTGACCGACCGCAGAGGCGAGGAACTACACGGGGCGCTGGAGGACCTCGGACTTTGCATCCTGAACCAAGGGGAAACTCCTACCTTTGATACTATCCGGGGCGGCGTAAGGTACAGCAGCTATGTTGACATAACTGCTGTATCGCCGGATCTGTATGGCTTGGTGGACGACTGGCGCGTGCGCGAGGACCTGACCAGCTCGGACCACAACGGCATATCCTTCACATTGACGACAAGGTGCATCAACAAAAACTTTATTAAACATACCACCCGTATTTATTTCACTAAAAATGCAAATTGGGCCCGGTTTCGTGAGAAACTGGGCCAAATTATTACAAGAGAAAACTTTTCCATAGATTATATACGTAATTTAGTATCAGGTGAAGATTTGGATATAACTATATCCAAATACAACAAAATCATTGCCGAAGCATGCGCCTTGTCGATTCCGCCCATAAAGCGGAAAGATGTGGTGAATATGCCGTGGTGGAACGAGGGGTTGGCAGCGCTCAAGCGCGAGGTGGCCACCAAGAAATGCAGAATTCGGTGTGCAGCGCCGGTTAGGCGTCAAATGGTAGTCGGGGAGTACCTGGAAGCGAAGGAGCGCTATGAGACCGAGGTGAGGCATGCGCAGACGCGCAGCTGGGTCGCCTTCTGTGAGCGTCAGGACGGGGAATCAGTTTGGGGGGGTATCTACCGGGTCCTCGGCAGAACCTCCAGGAGAGACGAAGATCCACCGCTGGTGGTGAACGATATGGAGCTAGACGCCAAAGGCTCGGTGAGGCTTATGGCCGAAACCTTCTACCCGGAGGACTCCGAAGAGGATGACTCCGAGGAGCACCGAAGGGTGAGGGTACAAGCTGAGCTCTTTGACGTTGAAACTTCTTCGGATTCGACGGACCCGCCTTTCACTCCTTTAGAGTTGAAATTGGCCTGCCGGTCCTTCAATCCGAAGAAGGCTCCAGGCGCGGACGGTTTTACCGCCGATATATGTTTGCACGCGATAGAGTATGACCCCGATCTCTCATTGGCCCTTTTCAACAGGTGCCTCGAACTCCGGCATTTTCCCGAGCCCTGGAAGGAGGCTACGGTGATCTTCCTCCGGAAGCCGGGGAAGAACACCTACACGACACCGCGGTCGTATCGGCCGATTGGTCTCCTTCCGGTGCTGGGGAAAGTGCTGGAGAAGATGCTTGTCGCCAGGTTGAAATACCATATAGCGCCCAGGCTCAGTATTCGTCAGTTCGGCTTTATGCCCCAGCGTAGCACCGAGGACGCCCTCTATACACTAGTAGAACACATAAGACGCGGATTGACAAATAAAAAGCTATTGACGCTTGTGTCTCTAGATATAGAGGGCGCCTTCGACAACGCTTGGTGGCCTCGCATTAAAGTCCGGCTGGCGGAGGAACGAGTGCCGTTTAACATCCGCAGGCTCCTGGGCAGCTACTTGAGCGGCAGGCATGTTCGCGCACGGTACTGCGGGGAAGAGCACGTGAGAGAAACCGGGAAGGGTTGCGTGCAAGGGTCTATCGGCGGGCCGATTTTGTGGAACCTCTTATTGGATCCACTGCTTCGTGAGTTGGAGGCTAGACATTACTACGTGCAGGCGTTCGCTGACGATGTGGTGTTGGTCTTTGAGGGTAAGACGGCTCTTGAGGTCGAAAACCACGCCAATGCCGCCCTCGAGCATGTGAGGGAGTGGGGAGTCCAGAATAAACTGAGGTTTGCGCCGCACAAGACCAGTGCCATGGTCATCACGCGCAAACTGAAGTATGACACCCCACGCCTCCACATGGGCGGGGTCGACATCGGTATGGTGGGCGAAATCAAATTACTGGGAGTCGTCCTAGACCAACGCCTTACCTTCAACACGCACGTCGCGAACGTCTGTAAGAAGGCCGTCACCTTCTACTCCCAGCTTTCGAGAGCCGCGAAGGCGAGCTGGGGCCTCCACCCCGAAGTTATCCGCGTTATTTACAGAGCGGTGGTTGAGCCCGTGATACTGTATGCGGCTGCCGTTTGGGCGCCGGCTGTGGACAAGCTAGGTGTACGTAAGCAGCTGAACGTGGTCCAGCGGGGCTTTGCGCAGAAGCTGTGTAGGGCATACCGCACCACCTCCCTGAACTCAGCACTGTTGCTCGCTGGGATACTCCCTCTCGACCTGCGCGTCCGCGAAGCCGCGGCGTTGTACGGCGCGAGGAGGGGTATACCCCAGGACGCGATAGGGGATCGGGAAGTGGAACGGATGTCCTCGGCTCTGCGGTCTCCGCACCCCGCTCAGCATATCGACCTGGAGTTCAAGTGCCTGGCGGACGAGGAACAACTCGCGGTCAACATTGACCACGACCTTAACATCTACACGGACGGCAGTAAGATTGAGGGCAAAGTGGGCGCGGCGCTATCCATATGGAGAGGCGCCGCCGAAACCAAAACCCTCAAGCTTACTTTGCCGTCCTTTTGCACCGTCTACCAGGCGGAACTCCTGGCGATATGCAGGGCGGCGCGAACGGCCGCAGATAACTCGGCCAGATCAATCGGGATTTACTCCGACTCCCTGTCGGCACTGCAGACTACAGTCAACCCGGAAGCCCTCCACCCCCTGGCCGTTGAGGCGCGGGGCCACCTGCGTAGGGCTTTGGTACAGGACAAACTTGTTAGTTTGTTCTGGATCAAAGCCCACGCGGGACTAGAGGGGAACGAGCGTGCCGACCATCTGGCTAAGGAAGCTGCGCTAAAGTCAAAACGCAGTTTTGACTACGACAGCTGCCCCGTTTCATTCATCAAGCGAAGCATTCGTATGCGATCGCTTGATGAATGGAACCAACGATACCAGGCCGGTGAAACAGCCGGTGTCACCCGGGTCTTTTTCCCGGACGCGATAGCCGCATACCGGATCACCGGTAAAATAAAGGTGGACAGATTTGTCACCCAGGTATTGACGGGGCACGGTGGATTCTCCGAGTACTTGCATCGTTTCAAGTGCAAGGAGAGTCCATCGTGCGTCTGCGATCCTGCGTGCTCGGAGTCTGTCCTCCACGTCCTCCTGGACTGCCCGGCCCATGGTCGCGAGAGGCAGGAAATAGAGTTGTTATTAGATATGAAATTAGAAACAAACTCATTACCGGGAATATTGTATGGAAAGAACAGAGACTTGTTCCTAAACTATTGCAGGAAAATTTGTAAATTAGTCAATTACAGAAATAGAGTTTAAGAAATTTATGTTAGATAGTTATAGTATAGTATAAGTAGACTAACATAAGAAATTGTTATTTAAATAGGAACATAGTTTGTAAGCTATCGATAAGATTGTAAATTGTGTAAAATATTTATTTTGCACAATTAAATTTAGTAATAATTTATTTAGTTTAGATTTATTTTATGTTACCTGCCTCTTGTAAATAATAGAATTAAGTTGATTAGAAATGTACTAAATTATAATTTAAGATTTAGATCATAAGGAAAAACTTGTAAAATAATAAATAGATACCCATTGCTTTCCCCCTTACTGTCCCCGAGTTACTTAGTTTTAAGCACACTTTGCCTTCAGCATGATTGAATGACGATGAATGATTGATTGAACATGGTATGCAGAATGAGTGACGAACAGAGTAAAAGATTGAGCTAGTATGAAAGAGTTTTCTGTAGATGAAAAATTAAACACAAGATAAGTAATAAAAACTGTAAAAACAGTCTCCCCTTATAGGGAGGTCCAGATAAAAAATAAAAAAAAAAAAAAAACAAATGGTAACAGCCGACTGATGATGGTGACTAACTATATATACAGAAATAAAACATATATATATATATAAATAAATAAATATATATATATACAGGGTTAATTCTAAAACACCAGCAACCTCGCAGGACAAGATAGCTAACATTATGTACAACAACATTTGTTCTACCACTTTTGTTAATTTGTTAGATTTTATTTTCATACAAAAATAAATATTAATTTAATTTTACGCGAATGCAATAAACTCTACGCGCGTCCCAAAGATTAGGTAAATAACGACCACGTACTAATGTGAGGGGAAAGGTAGGAACGGGGCGGCGCTAGCGCCTTTGAACTTGACCTATTTAGCCAGCCGCGGCAGTCGGCGGCGGGCGACTTTGATGCGCGCGCGTCATATGATTTTGTGTGCTACTCGTATTTATTTTATTCGTATCGATCGATGTATTGTACCTGTACTAAAGTTATTTTATAACCATGGTACCGCCGCTATTCTAATGTCGAATACACGGAAATGGTGAGGATACTGGCTAAGTGTGATGACAATGTGTCGGAAGCCTGTCGGCAATATGCAGCTAGATATTCGAACTTACCTACACCGAGCCGTGAGACAATGTCAACTCACCGAATCTGACAAACTAGCACGAGTAAATTTTTGTAACTGGTTCGGTTAACTAAAATAATTTGTGCGTTCAATCAAATTAAAACTAATTCGGAAGTGTTAGCACGTGTTAGTGAACAGCTGATTTTTAGGTGTTGTATGTGTGTTGGTTGTGATGGTGACTATTTTGAACGCTATCTGCGCGATACGCACCGACATGCGCGTTACTTTAACCTTAGAGGTAATATTTCGTTTGTAAATATTATTTTATTGTCAATTATTTTTAATTATTGTAAATACGCTGATTTCACTTTTGAAATACTTATGCCCGCCTGTATTTAACAATAAAAAGTGAATAATACCTAGCTACCAATATTTGATATTAAATTGGTTTAATTAGACTTTAGTAAACATTAAAGAATAATTACCTACGTTAATAATTTTCACATATTTTTTTATGTTCAGAATTCAGATACCTAATCTACATACCTACATTTTTATAGTATTGGCGGGCATACGGACAGTCGAAGCCTTTTGATGACTAGGTACCGGATGTCTACCGCACAACTGGTTGTGCTGTAACCTCTGGAGGTTATGCAGATGTGTTGCCCTCCTATACATACGATTTATTTGTTTTTTATCGTTTAATATAGCCAGTTCTAAGCCTGGTAAAGTATGAAGGGATTGTGGACTCAGTTTACGTATTGCAGGGACATGACAAAACAGAAATTTGATTATTCACTTAAGTCACTGCGATATACATACTATGATACTGCCCACAAACCCACCAAGCAATTTATATTAATTTTATTAACTAGAATTATCGGGCAGAGAAAGTGTTATTACTATTATTATGCAAGCGCGCCCGAGCGTCGCGTCATCCTTTCGATAATGAATGAAACATAGACTCTAAATTTCAGAGCAGTACAGTAAAAGCTTAAAAAATCATTTTTAATTAATGTATTGAGTTATGTCAAAAGTCGTAGAACAAATGTTGTTGTACATAATGTTAGCTATCTTGTCCTGCGAGGTTGCTGGTGTTTTAGAATTAACCCTGTATATATATATATATATATATATTACACCCAGTTTCGGTGCGGGAATCAAACTCACAACCCTGGAGCAGAAAGCAGGGTCACTACCAACTACGCCAACGGCCAGTCAAAAGCTAGTCGGATTTGGGTATTATACTACAAATTCAGTAATAACCTTTTCACCGCCAATGTACTTAAATGCGATGCATAAACCGTAGAGATTTGTGCATTTTCATATAGATAAATGAGATTTTAAACAAATGTGTTTAATGAAAAAAAAATGTCTTTTTTGCATTTGCTTCGCTCGATAAGAAACGTTATAGTGTGATTGTAAATTTCAAAAGTGAAATATTTATTTTTTAGATTGTTGTATATCAAAAAAATGTTTTTGCTGATTTGAAGACAAAAAAGTCTTTCTGTAGAAAGTAGGGTGTTAATTCTATTTTATAATATCTAATCAATAGCGTGTTTGACTTTGCTTATCTATATCTATACAAATAATAAATCTGTTAAAACCTCCGTTTTATTAATACACTATATATCATCAAGAATTAATTTCAATAGCGCGTTCTTTTTTGTATCAGCCCATCTCTTATCGTTTTTGGTCGTGCACGTATCACGTAAAAAGTACAAAACCAATGTAAATAACTTTAATACATAAAAATTAAACATAACTCACAGTATAATTTAGTTTTTGTTTCATTGTAATTAAATTTAAGAATAAATATTTAAGAAAATAGAAATACGCCTACGCGACATAGACGCCATCTGATCTAACGAATCTTAAAAACTCACAAAACTTATTTTTGAGTTATTATTTTATTAAACTTAAAAGTTTACTAAATATGTCGGATAGGAATAGAAATAGTTTTAATATTTTAGATAAACATCATTTTCAATCAATATAGGTACTATTATGTTAAATGTCACTAAATATAAAAACGATATTCTACTATTATACGATAGATGGCGCATGTAGGTGATAAAAAATATAAATTTATAATTTTTAAAATTTTAGTTAAATACCCGTGCGAAGCCGGGGCGGGCCGCTAGTATTACATATAAAACAAAACCTTCAAATACAGTAAAATTTTCCATGATAAATAAAATTAAGAACTTCTGTTGTAGTAATTATTTTTGGTTTAATTTTTTAGTCTAGACCTCCGACGCGACGATCCGAAGGAGACTATGTTTACAATATTTTTATTTACTGACTCATTCATACATAAATCTCACTGGTATTCTTCTCGCACCTGCTTTCAGCATACTAATTGCTAATGTTCTCTGTTATAGTAGCGGCGCTGAGAGCACGAAAATCCGAAGCTTTTATACATGTCCGTGGCGGTTTTCTAGTATATTATTATCTATGGTGGCGAAAAAAAAAAAATTAAATTAAATTAAATTAATTATTATTATTATTATTATTTATTATTTTTAATTTAATTAAATTATTTATTATTATTTAAATTTATTAAGTTAGAAAAATTACATTTTCTATGACAGCGTAATAAAATGATTTTTTTTTATTAGAGAACAACTTGTTTTTAAATAAATGAACTTGGCAAAAGCCATTTAACATAAAAATAACGAATTTAAATCTTGTTTTGATATGTAAAACTCTTTTTGTTTATACTTTTAAATGTAGAATAATAACTGATATAAAATTAACCTTGAGTCTATATTAATGAAATTTAAACTATTAGAATTAGATACTATGTTCTTGTCAACTAAATAACTAGTTTCTTTTGATTATATATAGATGATAAAAACATTCCGTTGCTAATTTAAACACATAAATAAATAGATAACTATATTCAGTTTTTGGTTCAATTAAATTTTAAATGTATTGAAAATACTTAGACTGAGTTAACTTTTGTATTGTTTATTTGTATTATATTTAAAAGCATTGTTTCTTTAAATATTAAAATATATACATATATACATATGTAATATTTGAATTTACCATACAATACATAAAGAACTTCATTCTTTATAAAAAACAACATATTTTTCAAGGAAAGCGGAAAGTAGACTCAATTAACCAAAGAAGATAAATAAAACAATACTAAAAATATTAAATAACAACATATCACAATAATTTTTATTAGGAATATTATTATGAGTAAGTAAACCCACTTAATTTTACCATTATTAATATCTTAAAGTATTATGCATACAACTGTTAAATTTTTGTGTCATTAATGGAATCATTATTTTTTCTTATGCAAACTCAAAATATGAAAGGAGAATTAACTCATGGAAATAAGACACGTTACAAAATCAACCATGTGTCACTAAAGATATGAACTTTAAATGGTATATAAAAAGGTGCTATTGTTATATTTATACCTACGAATTTTACCATTATTAAATATTAAAATATTCTCTAAAGAATAAATGGTTAAGAAATAAATACGTCACGAGCAGACTATAAATCCAGTTTATGTAAATATATTTCATTAAATTAATTATGCACATTCAAGATACATTTCACCTACATATTTATATTCCAAATTATTATAGTTTTGTTTTATCAGCTTGTGCCCAAAATTTTGATAGCATTGTTATTTTATAATTTTCATTTTAATATTAATTTTACCATTTTTTTTTTTCAAATTGAATCAATAGTCTTTATTTTAAACACAAAGTTCAAATAAATCGTATTATTTGAGAATTTCAATGCATATATTAAAGCTGCCTCACCCTTATTATAAGTAGTCGTCTTTTATTTACGTTTATAATTGTTTCATTGATAGTCCAAGATCCCAGGGCCGCCAGACGTCACGTATTTTCTCACGGATAAAATGTGGACGATTAACGGCCGAACCCAATATTCAGTCTATCTCTGGTTATGCCCTACTAGAGACAGAAAAATCTATCTATCATTCATTTTACTGTCCCAATAAACTTGTCGACGGTAGGCAATCCTATCCTGCAACGCTATCTATCGACGGGAGGGAGGATAGCTTACTAAAGATAATAATTCGTATGAAAATGACAGTTTAAGCGTCCCAATAATAATAGTTTTCTATCTGTCAGTGACGTTGGCTATCTTTAGTAACGACAACAAGCGATCTTTAGTTTTCGGGGGATAACTAAGATTTAAAAATTGTAAAAGGATTTTCTTTGTGCAAAATAATATTAATTTAAAGTGAAAAATAATGGCAGACTCAAGTTCGAGTAGTAGTTCAAGTGATATTGCTCTTTTGCAACAATTAAGTGACTGGGAATCTGACGAGGACAATGTGCCCGGCACAAGTACAACGCGTGTATATGAAGAGCGTATTAATTATTTTAATAAATATGACGACTTTGATTTTGTATATAGATTTAGATTAAGCAAGAGTGCAGTAAACGATTTACTTACCGAAATATATCCATTTTTAAGAGTAACCTCAAAACGGTAAGTTCCCTTTATTCTAAAGTACATAGGTATTTTTAGAATTTGATATCATATATTTCATTCTAATAAACTTTATGTTTATGGCTTTTTTAGAAACCATGGAGTTCCACCTCTACATCAGCTTTTGTTGACATTGAGGTTCTACTCATTGGGCACCATGTTGGTTGCGGTAGCTGACTACATAGGTGTTTCAAAATCTTCTGCAGGCCGTATAGTAAAAGACGTATCACAAGCTATTGCCAGATTATACCCAAAATACATATACATTCATAACAACACACAGGAAGATTTCTACAAAATAGCTAGATTTCCTCGTGTATTAGGTGCGATTGACTGCACACATATTTTAATGCAATCACCAAGTAAGTACCTATAAGTTTGGTTTTTGTTCATAATATCTTAGATCAAAATAAAAATTCCTATAGATACTAATTAAAATATTCTTTCAACAGATTCAAATATTGGAGAAGAGTTTAGAAATAGAAAATCAGTTTTTTCGCTTAATGTTCAAGGTGTCTGCAATGCAAATTTACAGTTTATGAATGTTGTGGCTAGATGGCCAGGGTCAACCCATGATGCTACAATATTTAACAACTCAGAGTTACGAGGTAGTTATTACATATATTATAATATGTTACTTATTGCTACTAATGCAAATAGGGTTAATTTATATCATTCACATCACATACAAGTTTTCGATTAAATTTTATTTTTAGCTCAGTGTGAAAGTGGTGTTTATGGCAATCGATGGTTACTCGGCGATAGTGCATATCCATGCAAATCTTACCTCTTAACACCATTATTGAATACACAATGTAATAATGACGTAAATTACAACCGAGCACACATTCGAACTAGAAATACTATAGAAAGGTAATTAATGAAACAAATCAACATTTGATTTATTAAATAAAATAATTGAAAAAATAATTGACTGTTGGTTAAATTTTACAGATGTTTTGGAGTTTGGAAACGAAGATTCCCAGTTTTGTCGTTAAAAATAAGGCTATCTATGGAAACAACACAGGCTGTAGTTGTTGCTACTTCTGTGTTGCATAACATTTGCAGACAAAGAAATCTACAGGAAGTCGAACCAGAAATAGATATACCCAATTATAACATAAATATTAATTCTGCAAATGTTCCAGAGTCTCATTCTTTAAATCAGATTCAAGAACGTCAACTATTAATTAATAATTATTTTAGGTAAATAAAACAAATTTTGAAAATACTTTATTATTATTTATTTTTTTCCTCCCATGATCCATAATCAATTTTCACATATGATACGTATGATAAATAAAATGTTTTAAATAAGAAAAAGAAAAAAAAAAAAACCAAATAATTATTTCAAGTTCCTACAAATGTTGTAATTTTGACGGCTCCCATTGTTATACACAGTTAATCGATAGCCCCATAATAGCTGAAGCCAATAACTATCGACGAATTTTGAAAATACTTTATTATAATTTATTTTTTTCCTCCAGTTTCTGTTCTTGTTCAAGAATTTCTAATTCTAATTTCCTTTTCTTTAAAACAAAAATTTCTTCTTCTTTCTTTCTTTTGGCATCGTAATATTCAGCAATTGCCAGATTTCTAGTTTTCACTGATTTCTTTACGTCCTCAGTCAAAGTTTGGCGTGTCAGCTTTCCTAAAAATCATAATAAGTAATTAAAGTTCTCCACAGGCACAAAAGTTGTGAAATATTCATAAACTACATAAATAAAATTACATAGAAATAGAAATATATAATGTTTGAACAAGTAATTTATTATGGACAAATGACTGAAACAAATATTTTCTACTATAATTTACCATCACCACCACTATGAATTTAAACAAGGATGTACATTTTTTTACTGATAGTAAGCCAAAAACAAAGTATTTCAAGTGAAATTGCTTTGAAATTAAAATATTTCAATCATCAAATAAAACATGTTAGCTGAATTTTTCCTAATAAAGAACAATTCCCAGTCTGGAGTACAGCTCACGAAATAACATATATGAAATAAATAAACAAATTAGATAAGAGTCAGATATATAGAACCCAATAACAAGCAGTGAAACCATATGCACCTTTACTTATTGTGGATGAAAATAGAAATTTTTTTGGCTGAGGGGTGTGCGGAGATAAAGCTGGTGAAACAATAACCGGTGGAGTGTTCTCTACATCGAAAGGTACATCCACAACCACGGCCTCCTGCACCATTTCCTCCACCTCCTCGACCACAGCATCACCACCAAACTGAACGCTGTAACCTTCACAGGTCGAACCTAATATAGCTGCTACTTTATCCAGCGCTTCATCTGGTGGAATGTAGTCTGGTTTTCCTCCACCAGTCTGAAAGTTGAAGGGTGTAATTAGTTTTGTTACCATCTGTATTCATATAAGTATAGTTATTTCTTATTAAAATATACTTTTTTTTGGAAGACAATTAAATTGCATTAACTTTACATTTGCCATTCACACAAAACATAGCTTCATAGTGAACAAATTTTTATCAGCAAATTATAAACCAGGTTAGGTTAGGTGTCTACATCAATAATATATTCTATACATTATGTACACCAAGACAGTATGAAGTATAAAATACAATACATATTTAATTATATGTATAATAGCCCCGTTTTTACTTGAAAGTGAATGATATATGATTGATGAGATTTTAGCGCCTTATTGTGTATCAAAACTCAAGAAGGATTAATAATAATATTTGTTTAAGTTTCTAATACATACCTTCAGGTTATTCATCCTAATTTTAGTACTCCTTTTTCGAGCAGCTTTTTTTAAATTCTCCCACTTAAGCCTTAGCTGCTCAGGTGTCCGTGGGCTACTGACGATTAGAGAATTGAAATCGTCAGTTATTTTGGACCAAGTCACATCTTTGAGCTGGTTGTTGCTAGCATTAGTGGCTTTACTAAATATAACTGGATTAGCCTCCACCTTTTGCACCAACAGCATTATCTCTTCTTTGGTCAGTGGCATTCCTTTAGGCTGAAATAAGTGCAATATAAAATGTTAAGATTCCCGCGCAAAATTGGGTAAAAATAATAAATTACTCATAAAATAATACTTACTTTACTCATCTTGGTAAATAAAAATAAAAAACTTGCAAACAATAAGTTGGTATGGCTACGGTATAGTGCAATTATCCACGAAAATATTTATTATTATGATTATGGCGTCAGTAGTGTCATGTCATGTCAATCAAATGTCAATGTGTAAAAACGTTCCGTTACTAGATTTACCGTACATTCCATATTAAAGCAATATCGTTTATTCTAAATTAAAAATTGCGTAAAAATTTATTTTTCCATATTTTACTAAAAACAAGATTATTTTAACGTGAAAAAAATATGTATGACAATTTTAAATACTACAAAGCATCTACGTAACATAACTGAGGCCCTCTGTGACGCTGCGTATACTGGAATGTAAGGAAGGGCTCAGGTAACCGGTCTATCTACAGCTAACTGGAGATAGTAGTCCGCTATCCGAATTATTGGGACAACTACAAAGGATAGATAGTTAGTTATTGGCAATCGATGATAACTATCTATCTCTATCTTTAGATTGAATATTGGGTTCGGCCGTAAGTAGTGTTAGTATGTACTATGATCGTATGCCTACCTGCTAGCTTGGTCAAACGGCCAATTTCCAGGTATCAGGTAATCAAGGTACATAAAAACATTATTTACTTCACGTAAATTCTCATGGCTGATTTTCATATATGTTTCCGAGTGTATAGTTAAAAATAAATTGTCAATACTCCCAGACACTTTCCGTCGGCCATATTGCTTGGCAGACGCTTTAAGGGTCTCAAAATAAATAATTAGTTAACTTCACGTAAATTCTGACGCTCCATTTTTATATATGTTCATCCGACAACTATTTTAAAACCTTTGACAAGAAAACAGACCGATCCAAGGGGCCAATCATCCCCTAAACTATATTTTAATATCTCTGTGAGTGGGAGCGCGAGAGCATTATCTACGCGCATGAGTGAGACCGACTGCGCTGTTAAGGCTATGAAAATTACTTGAACAGATATTTTATAATTTTTAGAACTTTTGTTGACAAGTAAATTATGGCAAAGTGAGCTTTGGCAACAGTTTCGTCGGGCTAGCTATATCGCTAGTCTTTGGAACAATGCAATATGAAGATGATAAATATTTTCAACACCGAAAACAACGGCTGAACACTACAAGATGGTAAATATGATTTTCATTGGTCCGATGGAGATCAGTTACCGGGTTTTGTCAGTGAGTCGCTGGAAGAACAATCAGGTAAATTATTTTTGTTTCTCATATTATTTGTATCTCTTTAGTTTTTTCAGACCTTCATTGTTTAACTTGTTTTTTACAGAGGAAGAAAATAAGGATAATGCTGATGATGACGATCACGATTTAGATATTTAATTTCAAGATTGGCTGAATGATGAATTATCTAATTTTAACGATGATGATAATGAAGAGTAAAAGGCACTGTTAAGATATATTGAAGGATTAATATTTTTCTACTTTGTTTCCAAATTTCCAATAAATAATTAATTTAAAAAATTGCTGTTATTTTAATATAAGTGGTATTTTTAAAAAATATTTTTTATTTCTAATTAATAAATTGAAAAAAAAAAAATTAAAAACTTTAGTATTATTTATTATATGTCATTTTTTTTCTTGTTTTTGTTGCCATAATTTACTTGTCAACAAAAGTTCTAAAAATTATAAAATATCTGTTCAAGTAATTTTCATAGCCTTAACAGCGCAGTCGGTCTCACTCATGCGCGTAGATAATGCTCTCGCGCTCCCACTCACAGAGATATTAAAATTTAGTTTAGGGGATGATTGGCCCCTTGGATCGGTCTGTTTTCTTGTCAAAGGTTTTAAAATAGTTGTCGGATGAACATATATAAAAATGGAGCGTCAGAATTTACGTGAAGTTAACTAATTATTTATTTTGAGACCCTTAAAGCGTCTGCCAAGCAATATGGCCGACGGAAAGTGTCTGGGAGTATTGACAATTTATTTTTAACTATACACTCGGAAACATATATGAAAATCAGCCATGAGAATTTACGTGAAGTAAGTAATGTTTTTATGTACCTTGATTACCTGATACCTGGAAATTGGCCGTTTGACCAAGCTAGCAGGTAGGCATACGATCATAGTACATACTAACACTACTCAATCGTCCACATTTCATCCGTCAGAAAATACGTGACGTCTGGCGGCCCTGGGATCTTGCTCTATGACAACATGTTTAATTTAAAATTTATATAGAAAACCCATAATGTAGGAAATATTCATTATAATAAGCAAATTAAGTAAAATGTAATTACACTATAAATTTCATAATGGCATAGCCCATTCTGAAACACAGAATCATCACTTATCCTTTACAGACTTATGGATAACTTATAAAACAAACTTTTATTAACAGATTTATATATTCTGGTGACTATATATTCTATCGCCTCCAGCTCAACTTTTGGGAAAATCGGAAACCAAACATTTTTATTTAAATCATATTTTTATTTAAACTATGCATTAATATCATTGACGAACAACACGTCGCGATCTTTAAGTCCGACATCTTGTAAATTTGATGTTCCTCGAACTATTACACGTTTAGGAAAATTGGTCGTTATTTCGAATTCCTCTGGAGCTTGTGAATGGCTAAATACGAAATCGTATAGATCCTGAAAATTGCATTAGATTAATTATTAAATTGATTTAACATTATAATAAAATCAATATTATTATTCATATGCTAGCTTAAAGTTATTTACTTTGCACGTACTGTTGCACTATTTCTGTTTTTCGAGTAATTTTTACACATTTAACGGAATGGCCGACATAAGCAAAATTAAAAATTAAAAACCTATTTTTGTCACCTAATTAGACATGATTTGGTTTGGAAAATTATAGGAATTCAAACCTAGACTTAAGGGACACCTGTATACTGTATTGAATCAGCCTGTAAACAACCCACTGCTGAGCTAAGGCCTTTTCTCCATATAGAAGAAGGATTGGAGCTTAATCCACCACGCTACTCCACTGCGGGTTGGTAATATTTCAGAGGAACATCCAACATAGGTTTCAAAAATCTAGACATTTCATTCATACATTTCTTTATTTTGAAAGTGACTTCGAAAAATCTGCACCTAGTTTATAGCTAGCTTCGTAATAAATGTGATGGGGCAGATAGATATAGACAGGGCCGGCCTAAGGGTGTGCGAAGTATGCAACCGCACACTCGAGTTTTTTGAGAGGGCATATTCTTTTTAGGTATTCGGATATGCTACAGTCGGTGGTTGATCTCGGACCACCTTTTTTTAGGAATTCGGATAGGCTACAAGGGTAAACATCGATGGTAGATCTCGTACGACCTTTTTTGTTAAGAATACGAATACGTATAGCTTGGCGGCTTTTGTTTTTATGTAGGTACACTTCCGACACAGGATAATTATGGATAATAAAACTTGATAATGTTTTTATAGGGGCATAAAATGTGAGTCTTACACACTTGCAATTTTCGCCTTAGGCCGGCCCTGGATATAGATTAGATATCAGATGGATTTAGTAACAGTTTACCTGTGTGGTATGTGAGTATAGAAAACGTCTCGTGAGTCGTTCTCCTCCAGGGAGTCGTATTAGTAACGCGACTGAGTCTGCGCCGGGTAACGGTTCATCTGGTAATTTAGCCGCCATTGCTTCTCGAGCGGCTATTACCTATGAATAGAATTCAAAAAATTACCTTATTTACCGTACCGTACCATTATATACCAAATATTATGATACGGTACGGTATAGATTTATGTTAATATGACGCGGCGGCTTGTCCATAAGCTCTTGTGAGTTTTCGCGGCAAGCTTATAAATAAGTGTTATGTATGTGTTTTTGTCGATAAATCTTTTGATACGCTCAATTTTAAATTAAATGTTATATGCAAATGAAAGCTATAAAAATATTAATTTGGAATTAAAATTACCCACTTACAATGTTTTTCCCATTGACTTAGAAACCCTAACTTAGAGATTCTTTCAACACATACGAAATTTACACATGATTTATTCATTGAAACAGTATATATATTATGTTAAGAAATGTTCATACTGGGACTGTAATACATATTGTCCGGACATATAGGTATTTTAGTTAATTTGATAGTTCAGTTGATTCACGTTCATATTGATATAGATGCACGAAGAAGAAACGTCAGTCACAACGACGAAATACGATAAGGATTTATTAAAAATTATGATATATTAATTTTATATGTTATTTTTTTTTTTCATTTTGAATATTTTTGGTCAGATGATATGCTCGAGTGCCGTTACAACGTGTGTACACAGTGTGAAATATTAAAAGCAGCTGGCAGACCGATCTAGGCACGCACGTTAGTGGTCGAGTAGTTGAACGACTCGAGTGTGCGCACTCAATGGTCTATTACATAACTTGCGCAATCGCGATAAATCGGTGTGGTGTCGAATTTCAATACTAATTGAGGCTTAGATATAGTATTGACGACCGTTCTGGTGTAGTGGTGCCTCAAGTAGTTGCCTCAACGCCGCGAGCCGACATTCGCGGTCTCGGAACAGATATTTGTATTTGTACAAATATTCGTTTCTGGTCTGGGTGTATGTCTTTGTGGGTCTCCACACGGCGCCTCGGAGAGCCAGTAAAGCCGTCGGTCCCGGTTGTTATCACAGACACCTGATAACGATCGTTACTCATGGCAGGGAAATTATCCGCCAACCCGCAGTGGAGCAGCGTGGTGGATTAAGCTCCAACCCTTCTTCTATATGGAGAAGAGGCCTTCGCTCAGCAGTGGGTTGCTAACAGACTGATACAGTACAGTACGGTATAGTAGTATTGAAATTCGACACCACAGCGATTTCTGGCAATCGCGCAAGTTACGTAATAGCCGCGCAAGTAACGTAATAGCCGCCGGAGCGTGTCGCGTGTGCGGGCGGGGCGGGCGGGGCGTGCGGGGCGGGCGGTACCTCGCGGCGGCGCTGCTCCTCGCGCTGCAGCTGGCGCGCCGCGTCGCGCTCGCGCTGGTCGCGCGCGGCGCGGTCGGCGGCGCGGCGCCGCTCCTTCTCCTGGTCGGCGGCGAGCGACTCCGCGTACGCCTCGTCCTGCGCCGCGCGCAGCCGCGCCGTCACCTCGCGCTCCACCCTGAACGATCCACATTCGTTTTAGTTTTTTGAAGCGATAACTTCTTATGGGAGGATAAACCGCTTCGTTACGTCTGGCTTCCCTTTCTCTCACGCATACGGCTCTCTCACTCTAACCCATAGCGCTAGCCGTATTTCGGACAAACGCAATAACCCAAGCTTTTCTCAAGTTAAACAATTTCAATATTAAATAGTTCAACGTCGATTAGTTTAAGTTATCACTTCTGTCGGGCGTCCCGAATCGCACACGTGGTTTTTATTTATTTATTTAACTCTATATTATACGTACAGAAATGTTTCATAAAGATACAAGTCACAGAAATAAATGTATAAATGGTTTCCTTATCCCTAGAGATTTCTTCCAGCACACCCGAAAAGGAATCATTACAGGCATAAATCAAATAAGGTAGACGTACAATTATACAGAAAAAAGTTAAATTAGAACTAAAA
The DNA here is from genome assembly GCA_036937285.1 of Euphydryas editha. Lineage (NCBI taxonomy): Eukaryota > Metazoa > Arthropoda > Insecta > Lepidoptera > Nymphalidae > Euphydryas > Euphydryas editha. The sequence continues at coordinate 9,278,438 of JAUPFZ010000020.1, forward strand.
TTACAAACATAATTATGAGCGAAGGAAATATAGAACATACTAAACTCTTTTGCAAAAAAAAACGGGCACTTAAGCAAAGAACTATTTTATAGTTACTATTAGTTTGTTTGACAATTTTAGGTATTGTTATCCTCAGAATTTTATAAATTAATTAGGAAGGAATAGTTTTCATCAGTTTTATCATAACATTTTAATTAAATTATTAAGAAATAATGTTTAAGCTCAAAACACTATGATTGTACCTGCTCGCTAAATAAAAATGAAAAGCGTTAATTTCTTTGTTTTTCTTGAATACATTAAAAGCAGATAAAAGTTTAGTATTGAGTGTGACCCCCTCTTGCTGAAATCACAGCTTGCATTCGTCTGGGCATGCTAGTAAGTATATCTTTTATGGTTTCTTGGGGAATACGTTCCCACTCCGCGGTAATCACATTCTTTAGCTCTCTGATGGTCTGCGGAGCCAGCTGCACTGATCTCACTCGTCGCTTCAGAACGTCTCAGACATGCTCTATGGGATTGAGGTCCGGACTTCTAGCTGGCCAGTCCAAACGACGAATTCCGACTTCTAGCATATACGCATCCACACCGCCAGACCGGTGGGCGCGAGCGTTGTCGTCAATAAAAATTGAGTTTTCGCCAAGAGCGGTTAAAGCGGGTTGTGCATAAGGAATTAGAACTTCCGTTATGTATCGGTGTCCAGTCAGTGTACCGTTTTCGATGAAGACTAACTCCGTACGATCCATAGAATTTATTCCTGCCCAAAACATAACAGAGCCCCCTTCATAAGGTGTGATTTCTTCAAAACATGCCTCTGCAAAGCGTTCTCCTCGTCTACGTAGCACTCGCCGACGTCGGTCTTCACCATGCAGAGATATCCTGGCTTCATCGGAGAACAATACCCTATCCCAGTCTTCATGAGTCCATGACACACAATTTCGAGCGAAGCCGAAGTGCCGGGCGATGACTGTGTATATTAGCAGCGAGAAGCCTCCTCCTGACCGTCCATAGACTAATTTGCACATTTCTTACTTCTTCGAGGGTGTTCTTGAGGTCCACATAAGAAGATTTGCGATTTCTCAACGCTTGACTAACTAGAAAACGATCATCCCGTGGTTCGGTACATGTCTTTCTGCCAGAACCAGGCCTTCTCTTGACGGAACCGGTCTCTTGATAGCGCTGCCAGGTCCTTTGAACTGTCGACCGACTCACATTTAGCCTCTGAACCACGAAGCATTGACTGCAACCTTCTTCAAGCAGCGCAATAATTTTGCTCGCTTTTATCACTTTATCTACCATTTTCGAGATTGCTAAACAGCAATAACAATACTTTTAAATGTCAAGGACACCAGATAATTTAATAAAAATTGACAAAAAGTTAATTAGAGTCGATATTAACTATAGGGAATTCGCGCCACAAAATGTAGTTAAAAGTTATTTTCTTTGAAAACCAGGCTGTCAAAAATTTGAATTTGGAATGTACTCTTATAAACATTATGGCACTTTTATAACTTTTATAACTGGCCAGTAACATGTTCAAATGATTAAAACCTTTTTGGTATTTTATTTTTTTCAGCCAGGAAGAAAATCGAAACCGCCCGTTTTTTTTTTGCAAATGTGTGTATATTTTTATATCCAATATGTATAATTATGCTGTACATATATACCAAATATATAAATTACATAAATTATTACTTAAATACAAATGTATAAATACATATTTATATACTATAAATTAGGGATGCATCCGATACCGAAGCCCTTATATCGATCCGATCCGATCCGATCGGAATAAGGCGATATTAATTTGCCGATACACTGATACATTTTGAATTTCGCGCGCTATAGATAACCCATATGAATCCGCCATCGCTGCGCTTAATTCGTTCATGTAAACGCAGCACAATTGGTCTACGCTCGGGGAATCCCCACGTTATATTCTTTCTTTAACTTGCACTTGTTTTTGGTGTGTAATTTTCGTTTCTTAGTGGTTGTGATTGTGACGTGATATTTTTTTGGGTGCTACGTTATCATACGGGTCGTATAGTCTGTCATAGTCATCTGTAATAGTCAGTCTCGAAACAATAAAGTTCTGCGTGGAGCCATTTTGAAGTAAGCGCATCTGATAATTCAAAAGCAATACGTTTGTATTGTAAAGAAAACGTGTCCCGTGGTACCAATCCAAAAATTTATAACACATCAAACTTGTGGATCCACATAAAGAGACACCATCAGAGTGAATTTGCCCCCGCTTCAGTTCAATCAACTAACAAAACAACAAGAAATGATATCATTGGCCCACCACCTAAGAGACAGACGACACTAACTGAGATTATCGACAAGAAATCATTTTATAGAAATGAGGATACTAGAGCAAAAGAAATAACTCACGCAATTGCTGAGAAAATATGCGTCGATACGGTGCCAAGTCAAAGCTATGCCCGAATTACAAAATTGTATCACGTTTCCCCATAACGGAAAAAATTATACCAGAATAATATGAGCGGGTGAGAATTAAAGTACTAGAACTGTTAAAAGACCCGATATATATTGTGATAACCACTGACATATGGACAAGAGATTCCTCCTCGCAATCCAATGATTTTATTAGCTTAACAGCTCATGGAATCGATACTAACTTTGAGTACAAGCTTTACTGTCTCGAAGTAATGCCATTCGAGGGCCATCGGCATTCAGAATCCAACATAGCATGTAATCTAAAGAAGGTTTTTCAAGATTGGAATGCACAGGACAGAGTTCGAGCAATAGTTACCGACAATGGTGCAAATATGGATATCGCAATCAGAGAGATTCAACAGACATACAATTCCACCACCCATCAAATGTTTGGCTCATTCACTGACAATTGTTACTTAGAACTGGCCTTTTTAATCAAGATGAGGTGAATGATATGATTACTAAAGCCAAGTCTAATATTAGCCATTTTAACCATTCTACGAGCAACAGTAAAATTTTGAAAGAAATGCAAGACACAATGTTCCGAATCATGTACTTATACAAGATCTGCCTACGCGGTGGGACTCTACATTATAAGCATTAAGGCGATTGCTGGAGCAACGAGTTGCAGTGCAAACTTGTTTGCCACGTATAAAGTACAAAGTAGAACTTACAACTGAAGAATGGTAGTGATGGATGAAGTGGTAAAAATTTTACGTTATATTGAAGAGGTTACAAAATCAATCAACAAAGGCACTGCTGTATTATCCGATGCTATTCCATTAATCAACAATCTCCGAAGAGTGCTAGAGAACATCACAGACATAGATCAGTCATCACAGATCAGAAAGGTCAGTCAATTTCGGGAGATAATGTATCGAATTCAAAACTTAAATAATAAATTTCTCGTTTTTTGGCGCAATGATGTTCTACATCCAAATTTGAAAAAAATGGCACAAAAATCTTTTAGTTTCCAACTAAGTTCTGTTGCATCTGAAAGACTATTCTCAACAGCAGGTCTCGTCCAAACAAACTTACAAAATCGGCTTTAACCGAATAATTTAAAAATGTTGTGTTTCCTGAATAAAAATCTTATATCTGTCAATTTTTATTATTAATTTTTGTCTTCTGATCTCTGGTCTGTTATCAGTTATTATTCAAAATAAATATTATAACAAGTATGAGTAATTTTATGTTAGGGGCTGTTCATAAAATACGTTCGCATACAAGGGGAGGGGAGGGGTCTGGCTGAGTGTGATAAGATGTGACAAGGGGGGACGGGGGGGTATACGGCAACGTGACGTTCGCCGTTTATTATTTTTTGACATGAGCGCTAGCTCTGTGGCGCGACTCTAGCGGCGTTGCGATCCGTCACAACGGGTTTCTTTGTTTTTCCAATACTTGAGACAGTAACGTTTCCACGTACCCTGCGCTCTCGATTCAATAACAAATGAAAATACTCTTCCTTATGTATTTATTATTATTTTATTTCGAAATTTGAAATTTTGAAAATCCTTGGACTTCTGAATTATAGAAATATTATTTATTATTTATATGTTCGTTATGAAAGATATTTATTAATTTATTTAAATTTTATTATAATAACTAAATAAATATTTTTAATTTTCAGAATTTGTGTACTATCATTCAGAATTTATCATACTCAGCAGGGTGTGACGAAATATTTCTAGGGGGGGGGGGGATCACAAAAAGTGTGACACAGCGTGACAATGGGGGAAGGGGGTCAAAAAAAGCTGATTTTAGTGTGACGTATTTTATGAACGGCCCCTTATTAAACCCACACGCTTTTTATACCTTTCTAGCTTTCTTTGAATCTTCCCTATCCGTACCAGTTTTGTATAGGCGATACTTTTTTTAAATATCGGTATCGGTATCAGCGATACCTTATTGTAAATATCGGTATCGTATCATCCGAAGTACGTATCCATGCATCCCTACTATAAATCATGTCAAGGAATTACATGAAAATAGATTGCAGTTCGTTGCCCAGCATTTACATGGAGACATTAAGATAGCTCTGGTGGCTGTTTCGCTCCAGGCTAGTAATTAAGTCGACCATTGAGCTAAATAAGACATCTGAACAAAAATTTTGTTGAGACCTACTCAACTAATTAGTAATTTAATTGAGTCATTCCATTTGGTCCATTTTTTCGTGTTCGTATCGCCCGCGCCGAAATTTTTAAGCGAGTACAACTGTATTGTTTTAATAAACTTCAATAGCTGCTTCAAATTCATTTACTAAACTAATTACTCAACTAAATCATTAACCTAGAGCAAATAAGCCGTTACTTCAATTTCAAGTTCGATACTTAAGTAGAATTAATAAGTAATTAAGTAGAATGTTTAATACTTAATATAAATAATTTGCAGTAATATTATTTCTAACCTGTCAGCCCGAGCAGCAGCAAGGTGTGGTTCATTCTCCGTAACTACCCTCTGTAATCTTAGTAATAATTGTTGAGGTGCACAAGCACCTTCACTCCTTGCTACTACAGTCATGCGATGTTCACGAACACACACAACACACAGTAGCGGGTAACGTCTTCCACCCACTGACTGGGCTACTCTCCACCCTTCAGATGTCTCAATAGAACAACCCCAAAAAAGAGCATGAGTGTTTATGTACTGGATCACCTCTGGGTCTGATAATGTTGTTCTGAAACAATTTTTTATTACTTTTCTTTATATTATAGGAATATGACTATAGGAATATATACAGGGCCGGCCTAAGGGATGTGCGACGTATGCAGCCGCAAACTCGAGTTTTTTGGGAGGGCATATTTTTGGGGAGATTACGATTCGTACGGCGCCACGATCGAAAAAACTGAAAAAAAAAATTTCAGAATCAGCTTACCCCGACTCCACGTAGTCTTGTCTGCCCCACCCTTAGAGTGTTCTTTAGAGGCCGGAGGCGCGGAGGAAGGGCAGCCCCCGCCCGCCGTAACAAAAAGAAGACTCTCTCGCCCGGGTGTCTTCCTTTTGTTACGCAAGGGCGAAGGGGCTGCACCTTCCGAAGCGCCGGAGCCGTCAAAGAACGAATTTCTACCGATAAACGTCAGACCGATAACAGTTTTACATGATTAATTTAAGTCTCGATATCTCGGAAACTAAGCGAGATATCGAAAACTTTATTCTTTCATTTCGTTTTCTTTCGTCGAGATCTATAAGAATCCGCCTTCAAATCGTGGCGCCGTACGAATCGTAATCGTGCCATATTTTTTAGAAATTCGGATAGGCTACAGTAGCCTGGCGGCTTTTGTTTTGAGTACACTTCCAACACAGGATAATTATGGACAATAAAACTCGATAATGTTTTCATAGGGGCATAAGATGTGCTCATCGGAGGGGACTTGTCGCTCCCGAGCGTCATCACCGCGATGCTCGGCGACGACGAGTCCTGGAAGGCGATGGTCTCCTTCTGCGAGACAGTAATGTCCCAGAAGGAGGCCGACGAGCGGTTGAGAGAGGAGGCCGCCGACGTGGCCTCCATCCGCGGGCGACGAATGGGGGTGCGTAGGAGGCGCTACTTAATGCGCCTCCTGTAACGCCCTTGTGCCCGTGTCGGGCCGGGATGGGAACCCGGTCCTGCTAGACACGGCGTCGTCGGGACTGTTCAGAGGTTAGCCGGACAGTCCCCATGGAGGAGAAGTCTGGCCTTTTCGCCGAGGCCAGCCTGTCGCTGGAGGGATCCTGTTGCCTGCAGATCCGGGACCCTCCAATTAAAGCGGCTGAAGGCTCCCGCAGGGGTTTAGTACGGTATTGCACTCCCAAAGTGCCGAGTCCGACATAGGTCTAGGACTGCCGACCCGGGCGCCCTGGATATCATCCGTAAATGGATTCCCCTGCGTAAAAAAAAAAAAAAAAAAAAAAAAAAAAAAAAAAAAAAAAAAAAAAAAAAAAAGGGGCATAAGATGCGAGTCTTGCACGCTTGCAATTTTCGCCTTAGGCCGGCCTTTATATATACTTTAGCCATGTAAATACAACATATAGTGACATATTTTGTGAACAGCCACTTATTAGAAGAATAGAATTACATTTGTGAACAAGTGACACAAAACAGACATTGTAGTAAAGTAAATTTTGTTTCAAATATTCAAATATAGCTGTGACAATAGGATATTTTGATTTTAGAGACAAAATTTTATTACCTTTGAGATATTTATTTATTATTTGAATAATTTTAACCAATTTTATTAATCCTTCAGAAAAATATCCTCATCTAATGATTATGTCATTATAATATTAATAAAATATATAGATATAATGAGAAACTTGTCTCACATTTAAATAATTTCTTGGTTTTATTACATTAATATAAAAGCATATTAAAACTCATATACAATGGCAATTTACAGATTTTTCTCTATAAAATTGGCAAGTAAAATATGAGACCAAAACGTTTTTGTCATTATAAAAACACAGTTACCTGCAAAAGTTTTGTGTCTCTGTTGCAGATTCTGAGTGGAGATACACAATAAGAAATCTCAACTCATTTTTAGCATCATTAAGTGCCTGTGCATATGTTCCCTGATAGAAAACCGGGTGTGGGTTGTATTTTGATGTGTAGCTATTAATGAAACCCATCACATCCCCAAGGGGGTCTGTAACCACTAGAAAGTAAACATTCAAGTTAAATATATATTATCTTTTAATAATAGAACACTCATTTTAATGTAGTACAAAAATTCTATTAAGACCGATGGTTGCAGATTTTTTTTTTTATTCTGTACCTCCTAGTATTCATGGGAGACTGTCTTTACAATGTATATTTTTTACATAATTCATACATTAACATAATTAACTCTAATAATATACATTAACTCTAATAACATGGGGACAATTGAGGCAGAACGGGGAATAACTTTTATTTAGTTTACAATTTTTTACTTGTCATCTAATATATAATTAATTAACTAATAACTAACTTTTTATAATTAATAATTAATATATAATTAATTATTTAATTTATCATATAATTTATTTATCTAATTGCAAACAACTTTTATTTTCTTAAATCTAATATTTACAAGAGGCGAGGCGGCTGCAGATTAGATTTCGTCTCAGAACAAATAAAAATTTCTAGACTGGGTGTTTAAACCACACCATTATACCTCAGAGCACATGTGAAGTCATATGTCCCAGTTGTTATAAAAACACATAATAACTACTGTTACTCTTGATAAGTTAAGTATCCAAAACTAACAGTAGAGCAACATGGAGGAATAAGCTTTAACCCTTTCTTCTATTTGGAGGCCACTTGCCTTTGCCTAGTAATAGAACTTTTACAAGCTGTTTCAGTTGAGTTCAAGTCAATATTAATTTTAATTATCAAGCATTATAACATGTTAGAAGTTATTAAAAAGGATATAAACTACTTTTAAGTTTAATATGTTAAAAATATATAAAGGTAAATCAAATATTGCAAATGAAAACAAATATTAGTTATATTGTTTTTATAATTATTGGTTAAGATTTAAGACATACATAATACTATTAATTGAAAATATACTTACATCTTCGCTCATCATTTCTTACAAAACTTAGGAGCAAGTTTATTACAGAAGATATTGTACTATAACACATAGATACAACTAAGTTGACAACATAGCGCAGGAGTCCTCTCACTCCCACTGGGCCTTCCGGGGCCTCATCTGTAAATACTTGTTGAGCTATGTGGTCATGTACTACTGGTGGCGCTCTCGCCTCCGTTGCAAATACTGAAGGACGACCTTCTCTTATATTAAGTTGTTCTTGTATTGCTACCTAAAATTATTCAATGTTTTAATAATCATAGAAACATTCTTTGATAGTATATTTTATTACAACGGTTTTATTTTAAACATTAAATCCACTGAGAAATAATAAAATCGTCTATACAGTCGCAAGTTCTATGACTGTATAAACGGTGTTAAAATACCTCTAAGTCCCATTGATGTCTTTGCAACACATCTCTGCATATTGACATATCCTCGATTCCTGTCAGATCTTGAAACTGCAGCATTTTATCAGTTTGTTCTTGGGTCAAACCTAATGCATTGTCTTCTAGATCCATTGTTACAACTTTTTTCTATAGTTTAAGCAATAGAATAAATAAATAGTAAGTGTTATATACGTAATTCTACATAAATGAGCTTATTAAAAAAAGTAACACAAAAGAAGTGGGAAAAATATTGAGAATATAATGTTTTCTCAATAAAATGCTTCGGTACACATTATCCAGCTATAACAGAAGTTGACATGACATGGCATGGCATGTCATTCGCAAATTCTTAATTTTTTTTTAATAAATGGCAATACTAAGAATACATAAAGCTTACGATTATCCACTACATATCCAGTGGCCGATTTATTAGTAGGCTGAGTAGTATGGAATCAAGAGTGCAGGTATAGTTTAGGAAAAATCATGAAAAAATTTTTTTGGTTTTACCTACAGAAATAAAAAAAAAAACATTATTTTATAGAAAAACGATAAAAATTTTAACGGATTTGTTAGTTGATAAAAATAGCAATGTATTATATTATAAACTCCGCCCCTATTCTACCGACATTATTTGAAACTTTACGTTACGGATAGATTTTAATTTCGGATATCCGATAGTTTCGGTTACGGTTATGGCTACGGAACTCCATAACATAAACGATAAAATACACCTACAATGTATTTAACCCTTTGACCGCCAAGAGCAGCGCATGGAAAGTGTGCCCTCCACCTCCACGCCAAGCCTTTTTTTCCTATTAAATACCTACAAAATGCTAGTGATGAGCCTTTCATAAATATCGATAAATATTTATCACTCCTGCTGTAATAGTTTTTCCATATACAGGTGTTAAATTTATATATAGGCATTAAATTTATCAAATAAATGTTACAATAGTAGCATTACCCAGTGAACACAATTATGTCAGACTGATGTCTGAATGACGTCATGCTACGTCATGATTTACGTAAGATGTGAGTCATATATGACTCATAATTTCCCACTTCCTGACGTAAGATTCTTACGTAAGATAGATGACGTAAATATGACATAAATTCTTACTAATCAGTTTTTTACTACACAACATTTTGAAAATATTACAATACTGATAGAAAAAATAATTTGATACGTTTGAAACGTTTATCGTTATGTCCAAAATCACACCTGCACTACGGGACCTACAATGTAAATACTCCGTTTCAAGGTGAAATGACTTTGATTTATTAAAAAACCCTTGGTCAATTAATTTTGCATGGAGACCTATATGTAGATTCTGTAGAACCAAACGTTAGCGCGATTTAGCGGCTTGAAGCCGTCACATGCTTACGTAATTATGATATCACTTTGACTTCAGACTATGACTTGTAATTTATGTAAATTTATGATTTATTTCTTACGTAAATAGTATATAAATTATAATCACAATTATGACGTCTTATAACAGTCAAATATTAGGTCAGTACATAGGCAAGTTATTCTACTCTTTGGTCAGTACTATGTCATAATGATGTCAAATTATATGACATCACATCAAAGTCATTTCTATGTCATATCTATGTAAATATTCTATGACCTCTATGTGATCTATCTATGACGTCATATGGAGGTCTTGTGTTCACTGGGTAATTAAGTTCCATAAATGATATAACCGAATTAACAAACTTCACCGAAACAAGTTTTAATCGAACAAAGCCCATCCCTAAAATGAGAGTGACGTCAATACTTGTCGCTTAAAAGCGACAATGGCGTATGGCTTCAAAGAAAATATGATTATTTTAGGGATGTGTGACGTACGACACGTACAATAATAATATATAAAATAATAAAATATAAATAAATATAAAAAATAATGAACACGTTTAATAGCTAGCTGTTGTATTACGAATCTGTATGTATGTGTATAATACAGAAAGTCACGAAAATTCATTTTCTCCACGGCATCTCCTGATCCATTTTTATGATCTGCCCAAAGACATTTGATCTTTCCTCAGGCCTGATTTTTTCCAATTCAAATGCAACTTAACTAGAAAAATGTTCGTTAATATTATCTCATACATACAAATCATACAAATCTCGGAAATAAGACTGCATCGAGATTCACTTTGATTTCGAACTCGGATGTTCGTCTTTAATTCACGAAACATTCTTCACACTGAGTTGCCTTCCCGGGAAAAATGATCAGGCCTGATCATATACGAAAAATGACCGGGCCTGAACAGGCCTGATCAGACATGAACAGGCATGATCATGTCTAATTTCAGGCCTACTATGTGGTGCTGCGGAGCGGAGAAATGAGGGGGAAATTTTCTCCCCCATTCGGTGGCAGGAGCGGGAGGCTTCGGTCGTCCGTTCCGTAGAGGTAGGCGTGAAAGCGCAGTGGTTGGGTGCGGAGGCGCACAAGCCTGACTGATGTGCGGACCCGGCTCAGGGGTTTCGCCGTCTGGGGTAACTGGGGTCTGGTGGTGGGCGGAGCGCGAAAGTGTGGTGAGAGTGTTGGCACAGGAGATACGGCTGGTGAGGGAGTGGAGCCGAGAGGGCGCGGAGATTTCGGTGGTGGGGCCGCTCCTGGTACCTCTCTGAATTAGCAGAGTAGATCAGTCGAGCGGCCCCAATCACATACGGAGGGGTCACCGGGCTAAGCGTCGGGGCGTTACGGCGCGAGCGATCCCGTGGCGCCCCACTACGGCGCAGACAGTCGATGGGTTTTAGTGGGTATTCTGGCTTCGCAGCCAGCGAGTCCCACATACCCGTCTCCTGCGAGCGACGGGATGCGTAAATGCATTTCCCATCGTTAAAAAAATAAAAATAAAATAGGTATGTACCTAGAGTGGAATCAAGAAGAATTTGATTATAAACGACATAGACGAATTTACTATGGAGCATTGCCTAGTAAAAAAAATTAATGTGCAGCCATAATTTTGTCAATATGAATTCTGATAGCTACACTCTTTCAAAATCAACAATTGGTAGCGTCGAGGAACTTCGAGCTTGCTGGAAATAACGCAAAATAGGATGTAGCGCCTGAGTCTGTGCTAAGAAAAGTAGGTAATTATTTTAAATAATTACCTACTTTTCACAGTATTGTAGAACAGGTCACAGGTAGAGATGATCTATGATGATATGAATTCTGATAGCTACACTCTTTCAAAATCAACAATTGGTAGCGTCGAGGAACTTCGAGCTTGCTGGAAATAACGCAAAATAGGATGTAGCGCCTGAGTCTGTGCTAAGAAAAGTAGGTAATTATTTTAAATAATTACCTACTTTTCACAGTATTGTAGAACAGGTCACAGGTAGAGATGATCTTACAAGTAATTATCATTACTTTATATATTAGTGTCCTTACCATGAACAGAAACATTTAATTATAACAATGTTTCTAATGAAATATGGTTACGGTCAACCAAAAAAATGTGCTCACGTATTCAGTTGCTAATAATAATAAACTTATTTTCATTACCCGACTGCGACAGAAGGAGGGTTGTGTGTGATGTTTTTCGAGTGTATATATGTATGTATGTATGTAACTATGTATGTCCATTTCTTTGGCACGCCCTGCAGCCCAAACGGCTGGACGGTTTTTGACATATGAGATGTCGTTGGATTTGTCTAAATTGTAGTAGTGACATAGGCTATATAAATTTTCAAAATGGCGCCCGCAAATGGTGGAATGAGGGGGGGGGGAGTTGAATTTTTTTTCTTACTGTAGCAATATGGGTATCAAATGAAAGCAAGTAAATTGTTTTATTCTTTTTTATTTATAATAAGAGTATTTAACGTAGTCGGGTTTTTTGATTTTTTATTCAGATTTTTATTCAAAACATTTATCACTTTTGTTAAATCTTGTATTTTCGAGAAATGTCCAATTATATGTTTTATAAATAAATATACACGTTATACTTGTCTTTTTTAATTTACTGTCTTTATAAATTATAAAAAAGCTGTTATAAAGTAATTAATAATTGGGAAAATAATAATAATTATTTTTTCTTTACTTTCTTTGAGGGTACTTTCACCTCCACTTGCGTAGGTGGTGGAGTAGGTGATTTATCTTCCACGACGGGTTCAGAGAAAAATGTAGGATCTTCATCAGGATTTTCATATAAGTATTCAGTCTTATAAAAAGTCAATACGTTAATAAATTTAATACACCAGATTTTTAAAGATAAGTGTAGGTATGTACTTCATATTTATTTTTCAATAATATAGTCATTTAGCAAAAAACGAAAGCTAAATTAAGCAACACGCCGGCGCCGTTCTGCCTTTTTTTTTTGTTTAAAGATAAACAAGACAGAAGACTTCGACCTACGGAAACTATTAAAAAGTATGCCTTACAATTTTAAAATATACCTTTAATTGATAGAGTTCAGGAGCCATACTAAATAAACTTTCAACGAAATCTTCATAGAAAACGTTGCCATCACCCCGAACATTTGCATCACGTAAAAGTTCTCGAGTTTCGTTTTCATTAAAGACATCTGCATACCTCGTAACTATCATTTTAATATCATCAATTTCTAAAAAGTTGCGTTTTTCAGTGTCAAATACCTGAATTTTTAATTTCGTAGCTAATTAAATATTACCTATATACAAATATAATTATGTAAACTTCTGTAAATTTGTTTATTTTTTTTTAACCTTAAATGCAAGTTTTATCTCATTTTTTATGTCTGGCATCAAAACCCATTTATTTAAAATGTAAATAAATTGATCCTTAGTAATCATTCTTGTCGCGCCGGCTTTAAGTTTTTCAATCTCATTCATAATTTCTGCATAGCTCGGGTAATGAAAACTTCGTCTATGATACCTGTAAAATAAAATAATTTATGTTTTCTTTTTTTATTTACTTAAATGTATCTAGGAACTTCATTTGTAGTTTTACTTTTTTAAATCCAAAAACTGTATTAATTTTTCTACAGTAATTACGCTAAAAGGCTCTTCGTCCTCAATAATTACATAAGGCTTTGAATTGCTGTCGAACCAAGCTATAACGTCTGCTAGCTGTTCTTCAGTAAAAAGTAGAGATACGTTTTGTAATGGATCTAGAACATTAAACACAGCCATCCTTGATTTTATTTTTAAAAAATTTGCTTAATATTTTGTTACAAAATTTGATATGGTTAATTATTTTATTAATAGTATGATAAAATTTTAAGATGAATAGAAATGTCAAAATAATGTAACGGACCAAAAAATATTTAAAATATGTAATTTCTGAAGATAAAAAAATATTACATACAAAATTTATATGTACAGAATTAATTTAGCTTTTTAATTATTATATAATATAATATTATTTTATTCATTAATTATTATTATTGATATATAATTATTTATTTATTATATTAATTATTGATATATGATTATATAATTGTTTGTTTGTTAGTCGTTAATTTATAAAAAAAAATTGTTGTCTGTAAGTCGGTTTACGCCTTACGGGCGATAATTTTACGTGATGACGTCATAAGAAAACGATGAAATATTTGCATATTTTTATGAATTAAATTGATTTATTATCACTGAATTATCATTATTTTGTATAAAATCAAGAAGAAGCTAATTGAAAATTACAATTTTATCGATAAATTAACATTTATTTGCACTCGTTAATTCAAATATATTTTTCTCTTCTACTCGGATGGAGTGGAAGATTGATTGTAACTTGAAGGCACATTTTTTTTTATAAATAAGCGATTAGCGAACAAACTATTATTTATAACGAAAAAAACGACGAACTAACGATATGTGCAAATAAAAATAAAAATTATGAATGAATTATTCAGCCTGTAAACGTCCAACTGCAGGGCAAAGGCCTCTTCTTCATGTAGGAGATGGGTTGGAGCTTAAACCACCACGCTGCTCCATTGCGGGTGGCGGATAATTTCCCTACCATGAGTAACGATCGTTACCAGGTGTCTATCATAACAACCGGGACCAGTGGCTTTACGTGCTCTCAGAGGCACGGTGGGAAAACCCACAAGGACATAATAATAAACTAATAGCTAACTATATACATCTATGCAAAAAATATATATAGGTAGGTTGGTGGCTAACTTTTTGGATATCGAGCATGGAGTATAGAGTTAAAGGAGTACAGTCTTGTGTTACGAAAAGTGTCCGTCGAAATCAAGGAATTTATAATGATATAAATTCCTTGGTCGAACAAAATAAATTAACAACAATAAAATAAATAATGTAATATAAACATTATCAATCAATAATAAATCAAATATTTTTCAATCCAATTTTTTAAATACTGCATATTTTTTAACTACAGAAGTAAAAGAAATACTAAATTTTATCGGACTACATGCTATCTCTCTCTAGTCGCACGCAATTGGCAAAGCATAAGCCATTTCTATTCGGTGAAGTGGTGCCGGTGGTGAGTCAGCTGTGCTGTAACTAATCGTATGTGACTAGAGAGAGATAGCATGTAGTCCGATATGTCTGTCTTTCTATACAACCTCGTCTTTTTTTTTTGTACATTTTCGGCCTACGGGAAGCTGCCTCCAGTAGTATATGCTCTAAGGTTCGAACAATTATTTGCTGTTTACAAGTGGACACTTTTGCAACTAATCCCCCATACAAGACGGCTCTCCTTATCTCTACCCTCCATAATACCGAGTGGTAAAATGTCAAACGTCAATGTAACTGTCAAATTTTCCATTTTTCTTGTATTTTGCTGTCAAATACTTAGTGATTATTTCAAAATTGTAAATCAGTATTAATTAAAATAGTAGTAATTTATAATACATATATGTATTAACATTATTATCTAACACTAATAAAGATCTACAGCTATCTTAGAATACATAATATAGCGATAACTAATAAGATTAAGTGGTTTGTATTTTAAACATGTTTGAATCGGATGACTACGATCAGGTAGTAATTCCTCTTGTTAAATTAATTTAAATTATTGTAAAGATAAAATAAAAATAAGTTAATTTGCACATTTCAGGTTTTGTCTCAAATCGATTTTCCCGAATTGAACGCAAGTTTTCCCACTAAAAGTGAGGTGCCACAGAAAAAGGTGGAAGAACCTGAAAAAAAAGAAAACGAGCAAAGAGTTTTTAAAGATGCAAAAACAGTTCAAACAAATAATAAACATATTGAAACAAATATAAAAAGTACAACCAAAGGCAAACAAATTGTTTTGTCTAACAACTTTACAGAAAATGTAACTGCGACATTGCATGATGTTTCGCCAAAGCATACAAAACGAAAAATTATAAATTCCTACTTTGATCACAAAAGTAAAAGGAAGTTTCCAGGACCAGCTGGTTTGTTATCAGGTAACTTTGAAGAGAAAAAAGATGATGGTGTATGTCATATGGAACTCCTTTCACAGGTAATTTTTGTACATCTACTTTAAAGAGGAATATTTATGGATATTTTAATTAGGAATAAGTTTGTAGATACAGTGAACAGATCCAATTATTTGAAGACAAATGAATATGATTTAAAATTTATTAATTTGAAACAATGAAAAATGTTTTATTTTCTTCTTTTAAATATTTATTATACCCATTCTAAACGTTCTCGAAAGTCAGGTTGGCCGAGTGGTTTAAGGCGTCAGATTTAACGTTCTCGAAACTTTACTTTTGTAGGATATAGATTACACACAGAGTTACTTAAATTGTAATGTTTTTGAGACTCCTCTTTGGAAGAGACTTCTAGAAGATACAGCAAGCCTAAAAGAAATCAATTCTATTAATTCTATAAAAGACCAAGCTTTAACTGGCAATTTACATAGAAAAAAGGCACAATTTGTTGTAGCACTAGTTGAATCTGTTGACAGATCTGCTATTGATCCATTGATAACTCTCAGGGACCGAACAGGTAACTTATTTATGATATAGACATTTTTTAATTTTTTTAGTGACAATAATTATTGAATATTTGAAATTTTTAGGTAATATAAAATGCACTCTACATAGAGATGCATGGACAGCATTTTCAGCATATATTGTATCCGAGTATTGTGCTCTTGTTCTTTGTAAACCTACAGTTCTAACAACTGGAAGTGCATTCAAAAAGCATTATTTAAATATAACACTAAGTAATATCTCGGTTATATACAGTTCAGCTGTATTAAACGATGATGAAACTTTACCCGATGGTTATCAGAAAATTTGTGAAGAAGATTATACCATTATTCAGACAGATAAATCAGGTATAAATTTTTTATACATATTTAAAAATATTATATCTATTTTGAGTACAATACTAGCATGAAAAATATTTAACATCCAATTACTTCTTATTGTGTTGAATAGTTATGATGTTGATCATAAAAATATATTTAATTTGTAAATAATTTCATTTTTGTTTCAGAAAATATTTCTCCGAATAAGTCAATGGTAGATCATGTTGACTTTTTAGATGATCTTGATGATGTCTTTTCAGATGATTTGTTTTAGCATTATTTTATGAGGAAATAAACAACCCTTTTCTTAATCTGTTAAAATAAAGTCGAAAGAATAAAAATGGTGAAGTCAGTAGCAACAATTTCTGCAGTATTGTTTATTTTTGTTTGTAACTTTCAGAGGTATTTAAAAGTTATTAAAAAATAAAGAATAAAACAAAATTAGTATTTAAAGTTCGACTTAAAGATAAATTAACAGTAAATTTGCATTTACTTAATTGTAATATAGTAATGATGTAAATAAAACAAATTTTTCATGTCAATGCTTTATTATTTTGCCCTAATTTTTATATGTTTGGATACAATATGTTTTGAAAGTGTTGCAGCATAAAAATATGTGCTGGGACACATTTTGCATTTAAAATTACCAAGCCCTTTCTTTGTTCCTTCATTGTTACTTTGATCAGATGCCATCTCGCTATCATCCAGTTCATCTTCTTGTTTATAATGTGTTTTAATATGTCTTTGACAATTACTTAGTTTTGTAAACAAAGACTGCAAAAAAAAAATTAATGAAATTCTATAAAGTTGTTAAAAGTGATTTTTTATCTATATTAACAGTTAAGTCTTTATTATGGAGGTAGAGGTAAGGAGTATCATCTCATATGGGAGAAAAGTTGAAAAAGTGTCCAGCTGCATGCTATAAATAACAGTTCAAAAACCTTCCAGAATAGTGCTGGTGTAGACACAGGGTATGGTATGAATGTAGCAATTGTAAACGAATTGAAGTACGCCGAGTTAAAAAAATGTAATATTATTGTCGACTAAAGTAGTTACTTATTGAAAATGTCAACTACTAGCGTAATACAAAATAATGTAGTAAATATAACCTTAAAGAGTTATTATGAGAAAACGTGTAGGTAGAGTGATTTTATTTCCTGAACTGTGAATAGTACGTTTATTGATTTTTATCATTTAATTTTATGAAAAAGTGTGTGTATAATAGAACAATATTATGGGTAAAATTTGAGGTAATATTTCATTAAGATTTACCCCGATGCTAATGTGGCGCCACCCTAATTTAATGCATTTCGACGGACACTTTTCATATACACAGATAACTCTCCTTACCTCTACCCTCTATAGTCTTTATTCGTATTAAAATAAGAACATTTTCTGCAATTGTAAGTCTTTTAAAATGCCTAAAACTTTACCAAAAAAAAAGTATACATATACCTATATGATTTTTGTTAATGTTGATTGTCTTTTGATTGTTTTTTTTTGTTATAATGTTGAAGTTCATTACTTGTAATGACGGTTAATATTCCTATATAATTATAAGATAAAAAAAATGGTTGCCCGAAAGTCTGTTTACGGACGATAATTTTTACGTGATAACGTCATAAGAAAACATAGATGTAGAATTGTATACTTTTATGAATCGAATTGAATTATTATCACTGAATTATTATTATCTTGTATAATACAAAGAAGGAGTTAATTGAATATATATATGAGTTATTCTGTTAAGGATAGGACGATGATAGGAAAAGTAGGAAATCAATGGGAGTATTTCAATCTGGTCTGCCATGTGTGATTGTAAGCGGTTCTGCATAAGAAATTCTTAATAATTTATTTAAAAAAATATTTCAACAAAGAAAAAGTACTTATTTATTAATTAAAATTTGATAAATTATGATTTTTTTCAAGTAGCGTTGAGCCAGATGAAAGTACATAATTAGAATTAAATACAAATCAATAAACTTAATTAAATTCATCCATGATTTGATTTTTCAATTTTTGCAAGTTTAAAGTGAATTATTTGTTTAAAATTATCTAATATATTTTTATTTATAAAGCATCTAAAAGAATATTATGTACCTTAGTCAATAATTGTTCCACATTCGATTAATAACAGTTTGTCTTGTTGTATATTTATATGTATTATATTTATTTATATTGTTTATCTATATGTTGTATTATATATTTTATATATAATACAACATTATTATTATATGTATTATATTTATTTATATAAACAATATAAATAAATATAATACTACTGTCAATCCCGTGTGTAAGACGAACGTTATAGCTCCGTATATATTGACGTTTAAAAATAGTTAATCGTATTTATTCTATCATAATTTATCAATTTATAATCAATTCGTACACAAGTAATCTGTGACAGTGTTATCTAAATCAAACATTAACATTTTAGTGCAAAAAGAAGTGAAATAGTAACCGTGTCTGTGGAGGCCCTTATTAGATGAACAGTGAGGTCGAGTTTTCTAGCGTTTTTTATGGTGACATTCAAACAAAACTATAAATATTATTATTAACATAAAGTTCATGAACATTTGCAGAAAGTTTTTTTATTAAATTAACAACAAAAAAGTAAAAACAACATTGGCGGTGGTTCAAAAAATATATATAATTCAGTCTGTACAAGATACGTTTAAAATTGATCGAAGGTTTAAACATTCAAATATTGACCGACGATTACATAGAGATACTTATTTTCAAGCTTTTACACAAGCGACGATTGGCTCAGTGCATCACGCCTTGGATTGTAACGCATAGGATCGTACACGACCTGCGTTAAAAAAAACCCCAGTCGACCCTGCTTTTGGAACATTGCTTCTTAATTGTTTCGATCTTTGCAACTTCCTAATATTCAATTACTAGTAAATATGTCAACAAAAAATTGTTCTGGATGTCTCGCAATTATTAAAAACCGAGAATATCTGCAATGTCCGACCTGCGAACAAGTCTTTGATATTGATTGTGTCAATATACCGAGCAAGGAATTTAAGTCTATGACCGTCGATTGTAGGCGCAACTGGAAATGTCCCAAGTGTCTCATAAAGCAGCGAAGACGTGGTGACAACACTAATACACCCATAGGGCAAGCACCAATAACTCGCAGCCCTACAAATACAACAATCAGTGACGATATCAATGATCACACGAGTAGTAACGTTATTCTGCAACAAACAAAACTAAAAACTTTACACGATATGGTGACAAAAGAACTAAATAATATGAACCAGCAATTCTCTAGCTTCCACGAGTCGCGAAATTTTTTTAACGACTATTTTGAGAATGTTAAAAAAGAACTTGAAGACAAATCCGCTTTCCGCTTCCGCAAAGTCATCAGTGAACGATCTTACACAAAGATTAGGTGCATTAGAACAAAACATGAGGGAGAATAATGTTGAGGTCAATGGTGTTCCAGAACGTAAATCCGAAAACCTCATAAATACTTTCTCCCAGCTCGCCAAGTCCATCCAATATCCACTAGCGGACGCTGATGTGATATACATCACGAGAGTTGGCAAATTAAATCAAGACAACGGACGTTCTCGGAGCTTCGTGGTTAAAATGCGTAGCACGCGCCACAGAGATGCGCTCCTAGCGGCTGTAGCCACATACAATAAAAAAATGGCGTCATTTTTAGAAAAATACCCGGTAGCTTTCATCAATTTACTGGACGTTATCACGTCAAAAAAGATTAACTCTTAAACACTACCATGGGTACTGGAGTACCCCACACGATATTTAAATCTTAATATTTACTTTAATATTTCAACATAGCTTTTGCCGTTCAAGCTAATCGCTATTGGATAGTTCTCGCGTAATTAGGTCCGTCGTGCGCTGGTGTAGCACAAGTGCAATTGCTATTACGGAGGTTCTGGGGTACTGTAGAACCCCACGATAGTAGTTGTCAAAGGATTATCACATTTACTGGCAAGTTTTTTTAGTAGTGTGCATAAACATTATAAAACATTTTGAATAAAGCTTGTGTTATGTAATGGAGTGTGTATAATGTATATACTTATTAGGTAATGGAGTTGATGAAGGTGTATACGGTCTGAACTGAAACTTGACATGTGATAACTGATTTCGAGGTTTCGCCACAACAGCAGTACCGACTGCCAAATCATTACTAGAAAAGGGAATCACTTTGGTGGGAACTTAGAAAAAATAAATAAACGTGAGGTACCACAGTTAATGCTGGAAACCAAAGGTCGCGATAGAAACACGTCAATCTTTACCTTTGCTCCACCGCTGACACTGCTCTCATATTTATCACAAGAATCTGTAAAAAAGTTGTATTGATGCTGTCTACGATGCATGATAGTCCTGATGAAGATAAAGAATCATTTTTACCAGAACTAATAGCGTTTTATAATAAAACAAAGTGCGACGTTGACGTTTTCGATCAACTGAGCAAAAAGTATTTAACTTCCAGAAAAACGAGAAGATGGCCTTCAATACAATGGGTGTAAACTTGGATCCTATACACCGTGTCACCTGTCTCAGAAAAGAAACCAATTCAAAAGCGACGTCAATTTCTGAAGGATTTAGAGCAATGTCGCTTATAACACCGTATATGCGGGATAGATTACAATGGCCAAGATTGCCCCGGGATATGTGAGAATCTATAAATGGTACCCTAAAAATTGAACCAGACAGCACTGAACCAGTTAATCAAGATACCAGACCTGGACGCTGCTGCTTATGTCCTCGCACAAAAGACCGAAAGTCGAAGACCGTGTAATCCTACTGTCACCGGCATATTTGTGCGAAGCATCAAAATAAAATTTGCTAAATTTGTATTGTTAAGTAAAATAAAAGATTAAAATTTATAATTTTTGTATGCTCTTTGAATGGATAGTTGTGATTAATAAAAAAAAAAGATAATTGATTATATAGTATTAATTTTATTGCATAATATGTCGGTGGGGTCCTCTGGGACCCCACGATGGTATGTCTTTAAAATTGAGGGTAGTGTTCTAGGGTTAAAAAAACTCCACAGTATTATATGAATGACTTGACTTTAAAAATCACATTCTCAAATGCTTTTTTATTTACTCATATTTTCCTTATCTCTAATTAATAGTTTAGAAGAAACAATATAGTTATTAGAAAAAAAAAAAATTTTGAAATTAAACAACATCTGATAGTAAAATGAAGAAGTATCTTTATGATGATTATACTTACATTACATAGGTTACAAATATATTGTTTTTCTTTTCCAACACCTACAATTGCATATTCAGTATCTGTATTCTCAGCATCAATAGTTAACATGTCATCTATTTCCATACATTCAGTCTGTAACAAAAATGTAATACATAATATATAAAGAGCTAGTGAACAAAACATTGTGATTGCAATAGTGTTGTTTTTTTATATATTTTTTATAAATTTGAGCAAATAAATATTTCATTATGAGATTCGAGTCTATTTAACCCACAAATTAATCCAGAAGTAGTCAAGGATTTCAGTGTTTTAAGACTTGCTCATGGGCGTAGCCAGAATTCTCTTTAAGGGGGGAAAAAGAAAACTAAAATTATACATGCTGCAAAAACCATTATCCAACCATAAAAACCAGTAATGTAAGGAAGGATCTTATGTCTATGATATCTACAAACGTTTATATCAAAAATCTGCTAAATTGTGTATCATAAATGTCGAAAAGCGAATAGATACAAAGCAACTTTGCTCTCTTCTTATTACTGTTTTATTCGTCGGTTTGTACACCTTGCTAGAAGAGGTGAAGAGGGGGGGGGGGGGGGGGTCAACTGCAACGTAAAATACAAATATCTGCCCCTAACAGCAATCAAGGCTGCGACCGTCGGCTTTAAGATAACTTCTCGCTTCATTACACGAGGATAGTTGTCATCAAAATCATAATATGGAATCAATTTTTCATTCAATTAAACACTGCGCTAAAACACGTTGCCTTTTGCATTCTATTAAAAACATATATGTATGTATATAATAGAAAAAAATTACGTCATATTCGTTGATTTCTATGTTATGGTATTAATATTAATTTATTTTTTCTCAAAGATTTCAGAAAACTGAGACTTAATCTGAAAGCCGATACTTGTTTTCATGTTTTATTTATTTTTATTTATTTATGTTATCTGAAGTAGATAACTATCTTACAAACTTACGTGTCCATTAGTAAATTTTCCGTAAAGTAACTACCTTATACATATATAACGCACTTATAAAAAAAAAGACATCAAGTACATATCATCTATCTTCGATAGTTTGATATAAATATATTTCGTTAGATACATAATCTTGTACTGACAAAATGTTTCATAACAATACAATTTACCTCTTGATGCAATCTAAGTCCTTCTTCTGTTTTATAAACCGCGGCACAAGCGCTACATGCGTATATTAATTTTTGTCTCATATTATTACCATCATTCACATCCTTTAATGGAATATCTGAAAAAATAATAAATAAAATATCTAAAATTTACATTTAATATTTCAAAATCCGCATGTGTGGGTTGAATTAGAATAGAAGTTTCTATACATAATATTGTGCACAGAAAGTTTATATTATAAGTGATATTTTTTCCTTTACACTCCAACTGTAAATATAAGTTTATACACAAAATATTAAAATTCATCATAATTTGTAACGAAAATGGATTTCTTGTAAGTTTTTATGTAGTTTCTAAAAGAATATTTTACGTATTCTTTTTTACAGAGTCAACCACAGCCGAGATATTGAGGGAGGCCCAGAAGTTTCAAAAAGGACGATAACATTTTGTTGAAGAATTACAGGCCCATTTCGCTTCTGAGCCACTATGGTCAAACTATGGTCAACTCTAGGGTCATTATGAATCATCTGACGGGAAAGTTTCATGACTTCCAGCTTCCTGGACAAGCTGGTTTCCGAAAAGGCTATAGTACGATAGACTACATACATACGCTGCGGTAGATTATACAAAAGACCGAGGATATAATCAGCTATTGTGTTTGGCATTTGTAGACTATGAGAAAACGTTCGATTCGATCGAAACTGCTTCGAACCAGTCGCTCTGGAGGTCAATGGGGGAGGCCTATGTTCAGCAGGGGTATCCAATGGCTGATATGATGATGATGATGATGGTGATGATGATGATGATGATGATTTTTTCTTTATAAATTTTAGAACTACCGTAGGTTCCGAGATGAAGTTTAACGAAGAATTACGAAACAGATTAAGATTTACTATGAATTGGTCAATATATATTATACCTATATTTTTTTTTTGCATATTATTTAAAATATTATATTTTGCACAAAACTAATTTTCAATTTAAAACAAATTCAGTTCAGTAGATATGGAGCAAATTCGTAATGACAAAGGGTCAGTTTGAAACCTAACCTTATTAAGGGTTTTTTTTTTTATTGGATGCAGGGAACTCTAAAAATTAATATAGTCAATATTACGTTCATGTTTTTTCGTAATGTAATAATTTATAAGTCTAATCCTTCCCTGATTCACAGGAATTTTTAAAATCGGACCTGAATATCAAAAGATTAGAGAAATTAACAATTAATACAATCTGCATAGGTATATTAATATACTTGAAGACATACGTCGTTTGTTTAATGTTATAGAAATTCTTGTAATGCCATCTATTCCTTTCAATTCCCTTATATGGATATGCAGATAATGATCGTCGTCAGAATCTTTATTTCTTTGATTCATATCATCATTTTCTTCATCTGAAAAATTCACAATCATATCACTTCTCAGAATAATACTGCATAAAATTATTACGCAACATGAAAAACATAACTTTTACAAAGTTCAAGATTAATTGTTTTATACAAGTAACCAAATAATATAATCTAAGCAGGTAAAAAATTTTATTACCTTCCACAGATAATTGCAGCATATCAGGTATATAAAGAAAATTCATTTTAGGACCATTTCTTATAACTTGCCCAGTAACTAGTGTCGGAATACTTTCAGCATACATTTTATTACCTGATTGCTCATATTCTTGTATTACCATCTAAAATGTTACATAAATGGGTATTATATGTACCTAAACCTTCCTCATGAATCACTCTATCTATTGGTGAAAACCGTGTGAAAATCCGTGCAGTAGTTTTTGAGTTTATCGCGAACAGACAGACAGATAGACACAGCAGAGGACTTTGTTTTATAATATGTAGTGAAGTGTAAAAGTAGTAAATAAAATATTTTATAAATATGATTTAAATAGTCAACATATAGTGAACTGAAACTAGATTATCGCAAATCAAATCAGGCATGGCCGAGTTTTCAAGCAGCAAATTCGAAATTAAATTTTATTTTGTGTGTGGCATTGAAGAAATCATGAGGAAATCTGTATGACAAAAATTCTTTGGCCTTGTATATTTGCATTGATTGAGTGATTACAAGTTTTTACAGTACATTACATATTTTAATTACTTTGGTTATAATCAAGCGTCGTTCCAATACAGTCGGTCGAAAAGTAGGTACCCTTAGTAGTTGTTCAACTACAATTTCAGCGGCAGTAACATCTTTCATGGTACATTTCTCACCAGTACCCCAAATAGCTTCTTGAATTACATTTTTAAATTTGGCTTCATCCAAACCTGTATTACCTAAATGAAGGTAAAAACCTTAATAATAATAATTTTCGCCATTTATTATTTGCATAATTTTTAAGTATAATTTTAATTATATATAGATATTTTTTTATGTATAAATGCTACAAGAGTGAAATAATATTTTACTCACATTGTCCAGATCCCGCTTTTAATGAATTTGTTTGCTTTGAATTTTTACCTAAATTGTTGGTTTTTTCAGTTCTAACACTTGCAACTAACTTCTTACCGTGTATAGTTTTTCCTAATACTATTTGTGGTGGAATGTCTGAAATGTTTTGAGTCTTTAATAATTAAACTTCAATAATTTTATATTATGTTAATATGTATATGAATACTATTTATAATGACAGTTTAATGTATATTTATAAATTCCAATATATGCATATTGGAATTTATATTAATTTTAAAATAATGGTATAAAATAAAAAATTAAATTACCTTTAAAAGAAAAACATGTTTTTATTCTAAGTGCATTGTTTTCTCTCTTTACCGATGTACCTTTAACAGAAGTTAATTTCACATAATCATGAGGACTCTGGGTTGATGTTAAATGCCCATTTTCATTTAATTCTTCTTCAAAAATGACTTCAGATTTACACATATCTGTAAAAAAAAAAATTAGTTTTAAACTTTAAATTATGAACAAAATCATATTATTTTATCATAATTATATAAAGACAGATAATTGTTTTACTATACAATTTATAATATGTTACTTGCTATGTCAAGCTTGCATAGATATAATAATGTGTAGAAAAAGTATCGACAAAGTTTTTGTACATAAGAATGTTTGCTGCATGCACAATGCACAATTGCATGTTGAATATGTCAGTTTCTTGTCTTTTCAAATTTAAAACAAATTCTTAAAGAATGTCTTGGCATCAAAATAGCAGTCGGATCAAAATAAAATTGTTACATAACAAAATTCAAGATAAATTGAAATAGCATATTTAAAAGTATATATATGGCTGGCCCGTTTGTGTAGTTGGCAGTGACCCTGCTTTCTCGTCCAGTGTTGGGGGTTCTATTCCCGTCCCGAGTCTGGGTGTAATATATATTTATTTACATATGTATTATTTATAAGTATTTATATTATGAAAAAAAGTATATTAGTTGGCTGTTTATACCTAAAAAACATTAAGTTGCCTACTTTAGGAACAGGCGACCATGTGTGTAATTGTGTATGTTAAACATATTTATTTTTATGCACTCATACTAGGTATGTTTATGTAAAAAATTATCGTTTTTTTTTTTAATTTCGATATATCCAATTGCAGTATCAATACTTTGCTTTATATCGCATAAATATATCGTATTGTTATATCAATACTTTTCGATATATCCTATAAATATATCCATACTTTAATTTTATACTATTGAATACAATACGATACTAATTTGTTTCTATTGAACTATTCTTATTTTATTTGTACACGTAAAAAAAAAGGTCATCACCTCTACCTATCGATATTTATTGCAAATATATCTCTCCTATAAAAAGGCATTGCTTTTACATATCGATACATATCCGATCAAATATATCGATAAATATAGAATCAAATATTATATTGATACTGATATAGATACTATCGGATTGATACGATATGTCGCATGCATATATCAAATATTTACGAAATATCGATATATATCATACACTCCTAACTCATACAGACAACCAAATCAATTTAACTCGAATGACATATATCAGCTTAGTATAGTGTTTTAAAAATAAAAGTAAAAGTTGTAAAAATTTCAATTACCTTCTTCATTTTCATAGTAACTTGATGTGTCCTGTGAATTTTCATTATCTTCTATAACATCTTCATCCTGAATTACAAAGTTCACTGTGTCATTAGTATTACTATTTTGTAATTTTTTAGAATTTATTTTAGATTTTTCATATGTTTCATCTTTATTTTCAACTTTTGTTAAACTGTAAAAAGAATTTTGTATGTATTATGTTTATTTACTGACTTATTGGTGGTCATTTATTGGAAAACTAAAAAATTCCTTCTACATACCTAACATGGGTCTCTTCACTGTTATCATCTTCAATTTCACGTTTCAATTTCTCAATTAACTCTGAAATTTATATTTAATTATTTAATTAATTATATATAGGCAAATAAAATTATAAAGAATAGTCTAATTTGTTATACATACTTTCATCATCTGTGATGTCACGTAGCCCTAAAGTGTCTAACAAAAATATTCTTTCACTAATTTCTAATAATATCCAACCATTTTTCTCTAACAATTGGTACTGCTCATCACTCAAGGTTATCTAAAAATTATTACTACAATAAAAAACTGCTTTAACTACTATAATTGGTACATAAAACTAGCAAAATATGTAAGCATTATAGTATTACTGTACTGTATCGGCCTGTAAATCACCCACTGCTGAGCGAAGGCCTCTTCTCCACATAGAGGAAGGGTTAGAGCTTAATCCACCATGCTGCTCCACTGCAGGTTGGCAGATAATGTCTCTACCGTGAGTAACGATCTTTATCAGGTGTCTATTATAACAACCGACGGCTTGACGTGCTCTCCTAGGCACGGTTGGGGGACCTACAAGGACATACACTCAGACCGGAAACAAATATTTGTACAAATACCAATATCTGTCCCAGGCGGGAATCGAACCCGCAAACGCCGGCGCGCAGTTTGAGGCGGCTACATGCCTACAACACCACCAGAATGTTCATTAAATTATAGTCTGATAAAATTTAAATTATGTATTTTATTAATAAAATAGAAAATAAATTAATGTACCTCAGTACAATCTTCATTTTTATTTTCAGCATTTTCAATATTTATATTTTCCTCATTTACTGCACTTTCACTACTTACTGTTATTTCTTTATTTTGACTTACATTATCTTGCTCCATCTATTAAAAAAATAATTAAATACATATATAAACTGCATATAAAATTTAAAATATAATGATAATAGTTCATTCAATCATTTGTTTGAATGCTATTTTAAAAGTTGTAATTTGAAGGAATATTCTGTACTAAATAGTCTCATTTTTGATGAAGAATAAACAAATATTTTGTTACATGCATGACACAAGTTTAAGCTGTAAAGTGTATTAAATTATTCCTCTCCAAATTAATTTCATATATCATGTAGAAACAGAGTCATCATATTTATAAATTTTTAATCAAGTATGCAATCAATCTTATTTAGCTATTTTGTAAACATATACCTTCTACACTTTATTATGCAAATACATGGTATACAATAAGTACAATTTTAGTATGTATAAAAGGGTTGATATCAGCAGTTACATATAATCCATATACAATATTTCGATATTTCATATAGTTTTAGTTTTTACTATGCTTAAAAAATTCATGCTAAATAATTTTTGAATATCAGCCAATGTCTATCTCACTTGCACCGTTTACTTTTATTTCACTGCACAATGAGAAAAACAGTTCAATAGAATGTAATCAACAACACAATCATAATTTATAATCTAATTGCATATTAAATATAATATGCATACTATATATATTCAAAATAATACTTTCTTTTGCAAGGCGTTGATACTATCATGAGTATTATCACCCATTTCTTATTCTTAAATGGCACAGCATATATTTTAATGTGTTTACAGAAAGTTCTCCTGTTTAATAGTTAAAACAATTAATGACATAAATGAAATGTTATCACATTTATTTATGTATGTATCATATTGGAATTCATCTGAATGTGTTGCAGATGAAAAATTGGAAAAAATTATACCTGTTCTTCTTTTTCATTTTCAACAGCTTGCAACAAGTAGCTATTTGTATACATGTTATTTTCTCCCTCCGGGATAACAAACTGATCTGAAATGTAATGTTCAATTGCAAATAATTATTAAGGTTGAGCGTAGATAACGACTTGAAAATAAGAAATTTATAATTATAATTAAAGTAATACATACCGGGTACAGAAATAAGTTCAGATGAATTGTTCACATCAACATAAAACTGTTGTGGAGTCACATCATATACTGAACAAGGTTGTGATTCATCCAAAGTTTGTTTAACATCTTGAACTTGAGTTACAAATTGGACTGGTTTGTCAACTAATTAATAATAAAAGTTAAAAATATCAATTTTAAAAACCAAACAAAATGTATTTATTTAAAGAAACCATTTCGTAAATTAGAATAACTTCATGTTTATAATGAGGAGGATGGGTTTTTTTTACAAATAAGTATAATGAAAATTATAATACGTTTCTTGCAGTTATATAGTTAATTGTACCATACTTACTTGAAAGAAATGTGCCGTCTTCTTGAACAACGAAAAATTGGCTAGCATCATTATCTGCGTTATTGATTGGTAAATACTCGTACGTCTCATAAGTGTTCTTGTCCATACTAAAATGAAATTTATTATTAAATCACCATTATGTGTGTAAATTTACCAGTAAATTAAAATTTTACATAACTAGCCTGATTTATCCTTATGTTAACAGTGACTAAAATACCACACATTAAATTAAATGCTGTTCATTATATCTTTTAAAAGCGATTGAATAAACCAAGTATAATAATTAGGTTTAATTTTTTTTAATTATTTGTTTATAAAATCATAGATATCTATAGTGGAAGTGAATAATTTCAAAACATTAATTAGGTACCTGCTTTTGTATTGTCACTGTCATTAACCAAAGAGCAAAGAGTATATAATACCAAAGAGTATATAATAGTCATTAACAAAACGAAAAATTATACGTCGACTTATGATTAAACAATGAAAAATTTTGTTAATTTGTGGTATGTAGTTTGTGGTAGGGGTGTGCGATAACTATCGATAATTCGTAACTACTCGATAATTTTTCATTCGATAATTATCGATAAGTGCTTTTCGATAATTTTGATTCGATAATTATCGATAATTTTTCATTCGATAACTATCGATAAGTTTTCATTCGATAATTATCGATAATTTTTTGCGATCCGATAATTATCGATAATTTTGTGCGATCCGATAATTATCGATAATATTGTGGTATTCGATAATTATCGATAATTGTTTTTGGATCCGATAAGTATCGATAATTATGGTACGGCGGATGACCTTTTTTTTGTTTTTTAGGTATTCGGATAGAGTACGGAGGAAAATGTCGATACTGGACAGCGGATGACCTTTTTTTTTAGGTATTCGGATAGGGTACGGAGGAAAATGTCGATACTGGACGGCGGTTGACCTTTTTTGTTTTTTTTTTTCGTCGTCCGAAAATTGTACCGATTATTATCGATAACTATCGTCAACTATCGATAATTTTTATCCGATAGTTATCGATAACTGTCCCCAAATATCGATAACTTTTTATCCGATAATTATCGATAACTGTTCATTCGATAATTATCGATAACTATCGATAACACAATACGAAAATTATCGATAATTTTTTCCGATGAACACCCCTAGTTTGTGATTGAAACAAGGTTGAAACTTGAAAATTGTTTTGTAGGTCGTTTCGACCATAGACTAATTATAATCTGACACATGAAAACTGGATATAAAACAGGGCGGGAAATTTAATAAATATTGATGTGGCACCTCTTAACAATTGCCACAGCTATACTAACTCAGTTTGATATTTTAAGCATTTTATAAATTTAGTTTTTTTTTTTTTTTAGAATATAATACATAATGCTTATAAATAATGATTAAAAATCTGTTAAAAAAAATGTTAGTTATAGTATCAATGAGGATATAAGTATGTGAATACCGTAGTGCAGTGATTCTCAACCTTTTTTTTGTTGCGGCACATATTTAACGATTTCAAAATTTGGCGGCACACAAAGAAAAAGATAAAAATTATTTACTTACTACAACACACTGCATAAATAGTTTATGACAAAAATTTTAAATATACGAAATAAACTAATATATACTATAATAATAACTAAACGTTTATTAAGGAAATATTTTTCTTTTTAAATGATATAATTTAATAATATTAACATTATTATATATTTGCAAAATTTGGCGGCATACTTTTGAAATTTGGCAGCACACAAAAGTGCCGCGGCACAGTGGTTGAGAATCACTGCCGTAGTAAATCGTTTTAATATTGCCATATAAAAACTTTAATGATTGAATCAGATTCAGATTTTGTGTATCAGACTACATATAAACAATATCTAGGATATATAACGATAGCAATGACAATCTAATAATACCATTTACTTTTGAATTAATTGATTAATAGGTAAGGGAGCTAAGTCAAACACGTTACCCATAATATTACTACATGGGTGGTTTTGAGTATTATATTTATAAATTACATGTAATGAATTATGTGATAGAATATCATCCAACAGAAAAGTTAGAATAAAGTTATGCATATTAGAACTTTATACTATGTCACATCTCAATGTAAATTTTATAGAAGAGGACCTGTCTGTGTGTATTGCATAAGCGTATATCAAGTTACTTAATATTTCTTATTTTCCACTTTGTATCTATAATTGAATTAAATTCAAGATGATTCCTCAATTTTTTTTTATTGTTAATGGTTTTCTATAATAATTAACCAATTTTGAAATTTATTTTGATTTTATTATTTGTAAATACCCTTCTCCTATATGGAGAAGAGGCTTTTGCCCAACAGTGGGATGATTACAGGCTGAATCTGTACTGTACTGTATCAGCCTGTAAACCATCCACTGTTAAGATTGGCTTAAACCCACAAGGACATATACCCAGACCGGGAACAAATATTTGTGCAAATTCCCCAAGAATCTATCCCGAACGAGAATCGAACCCGCGACCGACGACACGCGGTGTTGAGGCAACTACTCGCACCACTACACCAGAACGGTCGTCACTCGGGGATAGGGGCTAACAGCTCCTTTTGTTATCATTGATATATATAATAATGATCGTTAGACGTTACTCTTAGTAGGGAATTTATCGGCACCCCCGGGCCCCGCAGTGAAGGGTGATGGATTA
Source organism: Euphydryas editha (assembly GCA_036937285.1). Lineage (NCBI taxonomy): Eukaryota > Metazoa > Arthropoda > Insecta > Lepidoptera > Nymphalidae > Euphydryas > Euphydryas editha. The sequence continues at coordinate 9,310,653 of JAUPFZ010000020.1, forward strand.
AGCTGTTTTCTGTAGGTAAAAGTAAAAGTAGGTAAAAGTATCAAATAAATCAAACATTGTTACATTTTTTTATTACAGTAATTGAAAGTTGAAACACTATTTAAAAAATATATTAATGGATCAATAAATTAATCAACCGTACTGGTGTAGTGGTGCGAGTAGTCGCCTCAACGCCGGTGGTCTCGGGTTCGATTCCCGCTAGGGGCAGATAATTGTATTTGTACAAATATTTGTTTCCGGTCTGGGTGTGTGCCCTTGTGGGTCTAACCACCGTGCTTCGGAGAGCACGTAAAGTCGTCGGTCCCGGTTGTTATCATAGACACCTGATAACGATCGTTACCCATGGTAAGGAAATTATTCGCCAACCCGCAGTGGAGCAGCGTAATGGATTAAGCTCCAACCCTTCTCCTACATGGAGAAGTGGCCTTTGCCCAGCAGTGGGACTTTACAGGCCGATTCAGTATAATAAATTAGTAAAAATATTGTTAGTAGTGGAGCGGAAATTGATTATCACAAATATCACTTTAGCGTATTGATGACATTATCCAGTACAAAAAAGACTAATAAATAAACTGTTCAGTCACATTTAAAGTAGATATATAATTTAATCGATGAACAGTATTTCTCATTTTATAATTTAATAAATGACTTAGATACATAGTAATAAACAAAAAAGCAACATCGTGTTTTTTTAATAGGGACGTCTTGTGTTCATTGTTATGTTAACGTAAAATCAAACACGTAATTATTATTAGAAAAGGCTTCACAGTTAACGGTATGTTTAAATGCGTGAATATAATTTTTCAGTTCCAATGGATGGTATGCAGGTGCTTTGAATTTACCAGTCACCATCAGATTGATTATATTATTCATCATTGCATCTTTTTCTATGACACTTGCATGCGTATCCCAGTGACAAAGATGAAATCTATTAAAAGACACATCACAGCGTAAAACGTGTTTTGCGATAGGTATATCAAATGCAGACCCGTAATACACTATGGTGCCATTTTTCTCAAGAAGTTTCAACATAACATCTTCGAATCGACCGCCCAAGCAGTTTAAACCTAAAACAGGTCTTGTTAATGATGTATTAAACGTCGTAAGTTCCTCTGCCTCTTCGAGAGTATATACTGCTGTTGCACCTAAATTTAAAAGATGCTTTTTAACAGATTCATAATTGCAATGATTTGCAACAATATTAAATGTTTTAATGTCCCAAGCTTTACAGAGCTGTATCAAACACTGTCCACAGGCACTGTTTGCAGCATTTTGTATAACAGTTTGACCTGGTTGGACTTTTCTAAAATCTTTAAGCATTCTAAAGGCCATACAAGGAGCAATAGTCAACATGGAGGCTTCAGGAAGGGGAATGTTAGGGGATATAACATGGACGTCTCTCTCATGGTATATGCCATAATACTGCCATGTTCCAAGGAGTCTTGAAGTTATTACAACTCTCTCATCAGGTTCTACAGTGCAAACTTTATTACCTATTTCAACTATAACTCCAACACCTTCATCTCCCGGCACACAGGGTAAACGTGGCAAGCAAAAGTTTCTACCTGAAAAGGAAACCACATTTAATATATGAGTTTAGCTGAAAGTCAATAAACTTAGATATAATAAGAAATGTAAGAACATTCATCAATTCAAAATTCAATAATATAATATAAAATAAAACACTGTTATATTATATTTGTTTATTTTATTATAGTAAATAGCACAAGATATATTACATATTCACAGCATAGTTAATAATTATTTATGAAGTAAAATCTAAGATGTATTTGCAACCAGTAAAGCCTTGTGTTGTGAGAGCATTTGCTAAAGCTTCTCTATAGTTTTCAAATTTCACCATTTTACTCACTGGTCCCTTCAGCTTTTTTTCACACATTAATGTTAAAATATCTTTCATCATTGTCTCTTTTTCAGTCATAGAAGCTTTTTCATTCCATGCAGTCATCCAAAATCCATGAAAAGAAATATTTTTAAAAATGAGTGCAGCATTAGGAATGCTGACTGGTTCTCTAGACATTGCACCATATGTAACCATTACACCAGACTTTTCTAAATGTCTTGATAATTCTAAAGCACTTTTTCCACCTACGCAGTTTAATGCCAATGCTGGTCTATTAACTATATTTTCCTTAAATATATTAGTACTACGTAACTCTTCTTCAGTAAGTACCATTGTAGCTCCTAAACTTTCAAGATATTTTTTTAATTCATTAATTTCTGGTCTGTTTCTAACAATATTGATATTTTTTATTCCCCAAGCTTTGCAAATTTGTATAACATTTTGCCCACAAGCACTGTTAGCACCATTTTGTATTACAACATGACCATCCTTTACAGGTTTAAAATCGGAGAGCATTCTATATGCAGTACAAGGATTTACTGTAAGTGTTGCAGCTTCAATTAGTCCCAAATCCTTTGGGATTACTCGCACTACATCTTTTTCAAAAATACCCACATTACGCCACGTTCCTTGTGCGGGTTTAGTGATGATGACTCTATCTCCCGGACAGATACCTGATATTTCTTTGCCAATATCTTCTACAATACCTACACCCTCATTTCCTGGTATAATAGGTAGTTTAATATTCACAGGATATTTTCCTGAAATACAAGATTTTACCTTATATTTATTTCACATCATCCTAGTAATAAAAAACAAATTACCAAACAAATGACATAAATAATAAAAAATATATACCTTAAAATGTCTTCAGAACATATTATAATTTTCTCATGAGAGTTTTATAAGAAGAATTTATCAGAATATCTTAAGAAAATTTTAACATCATATAATTTACCTTGAATTGTGTTAATATCCGCCGGGTTAACTGGTGCTGCTAACATTCGAACGAGAACTTCCTGACTTTTAAGGGGTGGCACCTCCACTTCCCTGAATTTTACTACTTCAATTGGATCACCAAATTCGCTGTAATACAAACTTTTTGACATAAGATTTCTTGATATGTAATGAAAAGTTACAGTTCTCGAAGCGTTGATGTATTTTGTATTAAAAATCAGTTTTTGGAATGGTCTAAGAAGAGACATAACGCTAGTTTTAATTCAAAATAACTTTATAATTTATATTATTTTGGGTTGTGATCCATAAAATAGATTAAATGGAAATTTATGGAAATTTGTTTATATTTTCTGTCGTAATGTCCAATGTAGTTGCCAATGCCAAATCAATCTCCAGGAAACAGAAAATAAAAAATTGTCATGTCAATGTCAAAAAAGGAATTGCCATAACAAATTTTAATATTTCATTATTTTTTGTTAATATAAATCCATATTTAGATAAACTATCAACATTGTTCAAGCATTTCGATGCGATACAATTTATTTTTATTACATCGATGATTTTATGCCGTATCTGATCCGATCTTGTTGTTAAAAAGTTTATTTCAAACAGAAGAAAAAATTTATAAGGCATAGGTATAGTACCTACTTATTTATTATTATTTCTTAAAATTAAATATTTTGCACCTTTATATTGTAAACATTTATCATAGTGAGTTATCATACCAATAGTACATAACAGGGTATATCGAAACACTCAAAATGCAGACCCAAATATTAAGAGCTTGTCCAGATAACGCGTTTTACGCGCGACTTGCGTTTTGCGCGTTTGAATTTGAATTGCGTCTAGAACTCTAGATACTGCGTTTTACGAATTTTATGGTACGCACTCGAGTTAGTTTATAACATAGAGCCAGACAAAGCGGTTGTGTTGTGGCTTGCATACCATCGATGGTAACGTCGTAAACAAAGAGAAAATAGTCGATTTAATGTGCATCCTATTCTACGTGACAGAATGAAAGATACTATGATGTGTCGCTTATATCTTTAGGTATACCCAAAGCTCAGATAACAGAGCGAAAAGTTTTTCAATTTCTTCTGGATGTCAGTCATTCATTGTTTGATGATTTACTATGATGTGTTACTAATCATACTATACTATACTTGCGAAAGCAACTAAATGGTGCTTAGATATTTTCTTTAAAAACAAACAATTGTTAAAATTTATCACTGTATGCTTTCCTAATAAAATAAAAATAAAATAAAATAAATACAAGAAAATTTGGCTCCATCTCAAAATTATGTGCTATGGGATACTGTTAGTGCGGTAGAAAAACTCGTGATTACTCTGAGGTAATAATATGTATTATTTTAATAAAATTGACAAATATAGGTAACCTTAGTCTTGATACAGTTCCATTAATTCTGATTCTTGAGAATCTGGCGTAGAGGTAGATGCCGGTGATGGTGCTATTGGGTTATTGTAAATAGACGCAGAGACGTAGAGACGCCGCCAGCGACGAGAAATCGCGTTGAATTGGAATAACAGTGGAATAATCTCGATTATAAGTTTAAAGGGTTGCAGGTAGTGCAATATATCCTGTATTTTCAAAATAACCTCTCTGTCCGTTTTGTGTCATTCCCGTTTGATAATAATATTGTGTAGAAGGTAGGTAGATAGAAGCTGAAAGTAAAGGACACGGGATTTGCTGACCTTTTTGAAGCACTCATTAATTCAATTTTTGTTTCAAGTCGGTTTACCTCGGGTACTTCAAGAAGCTCCTTGTGCATTGACAAACAAAAATAGTTTGTCATAGCCTCTCTTGGGATGGATGTTTGGGGTTGATTTCCAGGAGATACCTACATTATTTTTAATAATACTGAGAAATCCTTCATCGGCTTCAAAATAAATATAGGTATTTAACTTTGCCGGAAACTCCTGATCCAAACGGTGCATTTTTGTTCTTCTTCAATTCTCTAATAAACCCATCACGCAGCCCTTTACACTTCTTTTGCCACCAAGTACCTAAATCAATAAAAAAATAAAATTAAGTAGGCATAGGACCAAATTCTTACTGAGACAAAACCCCGCCATATGATAAGTTCGGTAATTAGAATATGAAATAGATATTTTTTTGTGGTACCAACATCATAGAACACAGTGGCGGGGTCTCTAATGTCGAACCTCTTTTTTTAGTTATATAAATTTCTTTTCAGATATTTGGCTACAGAATGTTATTTTGCGGACCTGCATTATGCCTACAGATTGAGAAAGTCGACAATTATCGAAATAGTATAGAAAACTTGTTTTTTCCTATGGCAAAACTACAAAATATAGTAATGAAAGAGATTGAGAATGGAATGGGACAAATTTTCAGGACGGAAATCTCTTCCCAGTTCCTAAGTTTCTTCTCTCTATTAGCGTAATCTGGAGTATCCATATCCCATATGGCTTGTCTTTTCTCTATTTCGTCGATGAATAGTTCAGTATCGAAGTAATCACATTATATTATACTCTTTGGTAATCACGCTCCATTCTAACCAGATGTCGCTCGTTTAATAATAAACCGTAATAATTAAAAAAACCAAGATTTAGAGATTTATTCATAAAATGAAATATATCCACGTTAAGCATAAGTACAATTCAATTCCGGCTTCATTTGGATGCCAGGGAGTGAGATAAAATATTTTGCACCTCTTTTTGTTTGACGAATCGGCCCAATCAGTATTAAAAAAAGGATTCATTAAATGTTGCGCCGGCAGTGACGTGTTTATGTATGTCCTAATACTCGATAGTTCGTTTTATTTCAAATAAGTAAGTGCTGAATTTCCTTTTTTTGGGTCTAAAACTGAACTATTAGGAATAGTTTCGTTTCAATTTTAAACGATTACTGTTTTCTATGACGAAATTTAGACTTAATTCATTTCGATGAAAATGAATACGAGCTTTTACTAGTTATTACGCTTTATTTTTAAAAGATTTTAAATACTAAGTTGCATTTTAATCATAAAACAAACTAAGTCACTAGTGTCTTTTTACAAATACTGTATCTGTTAAAGTATAATGAATACTAATTATATAAACATATTATTTGAAAGATTAGTTCATAGGCAATATATTAGATGTACTATATCCAGATGGCGTCTAATATTAAAGAAATAAAAGCTTTTTATGAAAGAGTCGGCGTTACGAAACTTTAAACGCGATTTCCCAAAAAACTTGTTTTTTGAATTATTGCAGTTTATTATTAAACGAGCGATGTGTCCATTTGCCACGTGCTCTGTCGTGCTACTGCATAAACCAAGTAAATGTAATATAGGGTATACTACTGGACACGACAATGGCGCCTGAGTATATCGACTCGCGCGGTGCGGAGAGTGCGGAGAGTCTGTCGTCGAAAACGCGCGAGTGGCTACGCGCGAACCCGCTCGCGTGTTAGCGTCATAATTATGGACAAGGTCTTAAGACTACAAATATCTGGACGGCCCATACAAACATTTGTCATTAGCGAGAATCGATTCCGAGACCGCCATAGCCATATATATATATATATATATATATGAAAAACAAATTAATGTAATATTTTCGGATATTTCTCGTTGTATTTAAAAAAAATGTGAGCCGTCACGGGACGCCTGGCAGATGTGAAACATCGACATTATTTTGTAAAAGTAATATGCAGAAAAGAACATATTGTGATAGGAACTAAATATGTCATAATGATAAAATAAAATATTACGATTTTTTTCCAGATAACGATGACTATTTATTGAATAAACATTTATTTTCATTAAATACAAAAATTTACGAATTTATTTCAAATCGTGACTACTTAATTCCTTTAATCAGTGACTTCCATTGCGCATGGCGACGCGTCGCCACACCGCACACACTACTGCATATAGACTGTATATATATACCATCGTATAGCGTGGCGACGCGTCGCCACGGCATGCGTCGCCACGCCAGAAATCTGTTTTACGTGCGGCTATAGATGTTTCACATCAAAAAGTTATATTAGGTAAAGTACTTACGATATCAGTTTATCAGCTTCACTTGTATGTACCGACTCCTTTAGACTTCATTTTGACCCACTTCAATAGATCAGATTTAATTTAAACTTAGTAGACTTATCGAAGACTGATAACAATGCAATAATTTAAATAGTTAGTTCTGTTATCGTTACCAGGACCTTCAGGATTAGCAATTTGTTTTTTATTACCGGATCACCTGTTTCTCGGAAAAGTTACCAACTTTGGATAATGTGAAAACCGGCTATTTCATCCGAGGAAGACAGCAGGAGCCCAAATTACTTATATCGCGTATAAGTTACGATCTTGAATAAAATAAATAATAGTATAAAAAAACTAAAACTCACGCTATTATAAAAAAAGAAAATAAAAAAATAAAAAATAATTTTTTACATAAGAAAAAAATGTATTTTATTGTAAAAAAAAAGCGTGAGGTTAACTTATGTACTTAATAACTTTAACATTAATTATTCGGACACCCACCACCTCAGTCCCCCGAGATCATGGACGCTGTAAAGGGTCCGAAACGTCGGGAAATAATTTAAATTAAATATTGTTAAACAGTAAATTTAAATAAACGCGATAAAATCCGTTTTTAGACTTTTAATTAAATGAATAAAATTCGCGTAAATATAAGAGAACAGTATAATACTTTTTTGATTTTGTATTGTTTTTTTTTTTTTGTTTTTAGAAGACGCATAAGACTCAATTATTTAACGATAGGGTTAATCTGATTTGAAATATTACATTTTTATTAAAATACATTTTCTATGGATATTTTTGTTATCTATTGCCATGTAAACGTAATTTGAATTCAATTAAAAAGATACATATTTAAAAACTTCTGATTATATACGTTTTTTTACTATATTGTATATTTTTATATATTCAATATATATTTTTTTATATATTCAAAAAGTTCTAAAATCCCGATTTGGCAAAAAAAATCTGCCAACGCTGATATTAAACTAGTAAGTACTCGTAAGTTATTTAAATTATTTATAAAATATTCTGCAACTAATTATCTTAATATCTTTACATGAGGTTATACTTTATTATTGTAAAATTTTCAAATACTTATACGTATTTTTTTTTAACATAATAATTTAATGGCAATAATGTTTGGCGTCGTTTTAGATTCTACACCATATGTATGGGTAACTATATTATAAAGGAAACAGAAAATGGAAAGTATTTTATTTTTAACGAAATTGCTATAAATATAATTTACAATGGTAATCTAAATTCATCTGAGAGAAAACGAGAAACACGAAGATCCAAGTCTTTCCGTGCTAATGGCGCGTTACAGCTAGGTGGCGCTGTAGCTTCAGGGGAAGGGGGTTGAAGCTTAGGCGCCCGAAATCGGCGAGCTCTTGTTAACTGCCACGATGTGCTCGTGTTACGGAGACCTCCATATTTTAAACCAGTTTCTATATCTATTGCTGCTGGTACTGGTCGTGGTGTGCTTAAACGATATATTTTGTTTATATCATATTAAGGCGATACATTAACATCAGATCATTATCTTTTAATATTAATATAAAAGTCATCAGTTTGGTAACTGGCAATCGGCAAGAACCTTCATAAAATATTTTATTGGTAAAAAATCTCTGGTATAGTTAAGGTCTACATGTTCTAATCCCTGGACACTACACGTATAAAAAGTAATTAAATAATGAAATCCATAAAATTTTAAAACTTGTACCGTTTTTGTCGCTTCTAGAATCTTTAGTCTGTTATTGACAATAAGAAGAAAAAAAAAGTGAGTCTATATTTAACTAGTTTCTGCCTAGAGCCAATTTGTTAAGGTAGTTGTTGAATTATTTTTCATATTCAAATGTAAAAAAACATATATTTACTGTCCCATTGAGATTAATGTACGTAAGCGAGCTGGCGCTATAACAGAAGGTAACTCCAGTAATGAATTCCTCTTCAGCCCTGTAATTACAGATTGGTTAAATATCGTAACCTATTGCCAATACGCATTTAATATTTTGAAATTACAGTGATAATATCAAGATTTCATAAAAATATGCATATAAAATAAACTCTTTTGCAAAAAAAACGGGCACTTAAGTAAAGAACTATTTTATAGTTACTATTAGTTTGTTTGACAATTTTAGGTATTGTTATCCTCAGAATTTTATAAATTAATTAGGAAGGAATAGTTTTCATCAGTTTTATCATAACATTTTAATTAAATTATTAAGAAATAATGTTTAAGCTCAAAACACTATGATTGTACCTGCTCGCTAAATAAAAATGAAACGCGTTAATTTCTTTGTTTTTCTTGAATACATTAAAAGCAGATAAAAGTTTAGTATTGAGTATGACCCCCTCTTGCTGAAATCACAGCTTGCATTCGTCTGGGCATGCTAGTGAGTATATCTTTTATGGTTTCTTGGGGAATACGTTCCCACTCCGCGGTAATCACATTCTTTAGCTCTCTGATGGTCTACGGAGCCGGCTGCACTGATCTCACTCGTCGCTTCAGAACGTCCCAGACATGCTCTATGGGATTGAGGTCCGGACTTCTAGCTGGCCAGTCCAAACGACGAATTCCGACTTCTAGCATATACGCATCCACACCGCCAGACCGGTGGGCGCGAGCGTTGTCGTCCATAAAAATTGAGTTTTCGCCAAGAGCGGTTAAAGCGGGTTGTGCATAAGAAATTAGAACTTCCGTTATGTATCGGTGTCCAGTCAGTGTACCGTTTTCGATGAAGACTAACTCCGTACGATCCATAGAATTTATTCCTGCCCAAAACATAACAGAGCCCCCTCCATAAGGTGTGATTTCTTCAAAACATGCCTCTGCAAAGCGTTCTCCTCGTCTACGTAGCACTCGCCGACGTCGGTCTTCACCATGCAGAGATATCCTGGCTTCATCGGAGAACAATACCCTATCCCAGTCTTCATGAGTCCATGACACACAATTTCGAGCGAAGCTAAGCCTGGCAACTCGATGTCCACGGAGTAATTTAGGGCCGCGTGCCGGGCGATGACTGTGTATATTAGCAGCGAGAAGCCTCCTCCTGACCGTCCATAGACTAATTTGCACATTTCTTACTTCTCCGAGGGTGTTCTTGAGGTCCACATAAGAAGATTTGCGATTTCTCAACGCTTGACTAACTAGAAAACGATCATCCCGTGGTTCGGTACATGTCTTTCTGCCAGAACCAGGCCTTCTCTTGACGGAACCGGTCTCTTGATAGCGCTGCCAGGTCCTTTGAACTGTCGACCGACTCACATTTAGCCTCTGAGCCACGAAGCATTGACTGCAACCTTCTTCAAGCAGCGCAATAATTTTGCTCGCTTTTATCACTTTATCTACCATTTTCGAGATTGCTAAACAGCAATAACAATACTTTTAAATGTCAAGGACACCAGATAATTTAATAAAAATTGACAAAAAGTTAATTAGAGTCGATATTAACTATAGGGAATTCGCGCCACAAAATGTAGTTAAAAGTTATTTTCTTTGAAAACCAGGCTCAGTCAAAAATTTGAATTTGGAATGTACTCTTATAAACATTATGGCACTTTTATAACTGGCCAGTAACATGTTCAAATGATCAAAACCTTTTTGGTATTTTATTTTTTTCAGCCAGGAAGAAAATCGAAACCGCCCGTTTTTTTTGCAAATGAGTGTATCATGTGAATATTTTCTATCGATGTTATATAATTTGTATTTTTGCATATAGCGTAACATATTTTTTATTCCATATTATAAACTGATGTTGAGAATCAACTTACAATCGAATCTCTTTTACCTGAATATTTAATGTTTGTGATAGAGCTTTTATCTTTCCATTTTTGAGAACATACTGGGCAGACTGATCGTCGAATCGACCATCGCGGTATTTGCTCATGTCGCTGCTCTACCTTTTGGAATGCTGGTATTTCCAAATATTTCTGTTGATATATCCACTTTATTAGTCACTCGTAATATAGTATTATGTATTTGCGTCTTAGCCATTGCAAAGCTAGCAAATCTTTGATAAAATAATATTTATACAATAATATATATGATACCTAAAAATTAGAGAATTATTAAGGGTGCATGTCCGAAAAGTAGATACCGGTATAGTTACATGGAAATGTATATGACATTTGTATACATATGTATAATATATATACATAAATAGTTATTCATACATATATATGTTTATAAATAACGCCTGTAGCGTGGCAATAAATATATACAGATATACGAGAGCGTGCTAAGCAGCGTACTCAAAAATTCAATATTTCGAAAAATATTGCGAGTTGCCAAAAAATCTTTGAAGGGGATTCTTAGATAGTCAAATGAAATGTCTGTGCTAAATTTCGTGACAAAATTCGGTATCCACTTTTCGTAAGTTTTTCCAATATTAATTACAGTACTATTTCAGTTATAAGTATCAATGTATGTATTTTAAAACAATCTTATTCTTGCATTGTTTATAAATATAATTTGATATTGACATTAGAAAAAATATATATTGAAGTAAGTTATGTCGATAAAACGATAAAGAAGACCGTGTATCACACGTCATTTTAATGAACGCTCTCTCGTTATTGTACAATCCTCTTTAATATTATCTTGTTATATATATTTAAATAAAAGCCTTTATAAAGCAAAGGCCTCTTCATCGAACTTATTTATTATTATATCAAATAATATGTATGTTTCTAAGTTTGTAAAAAGTAATAAAACATCAATGACTTTTCATTAATTATTCTTTTAACTCTATACTTAAAAGAATTATATTTTCGTATCTATACTTTCTCAGTACCTATCTATATACATTATATTTTATATTATGATAAAAAAACAGATTTAGAAATGCATTCTTTTGAAAACCTAATGAATAACATATATTGATATATGATTTTTGTAATTAGAAGTCTATATCTCCAGCGCCCATGATCTCGGGGGACTCAGTCCCCGGAGATCATGGACGCTGTAAAGGGTCCGAAACGTCGGGAAATAATTTAAAATATTGTTAAACTGTAAAGTTTTAAATAAACGCGATAAAATCCGATATAGACTTTTAATTATTATGAATAAAATTCGCGTAAATATAAGAAAACAGAAACAGAAACAGAACAGAATAAATTTTTGTGATGAAAATCTCAAAGAAAAAAATTCCAAGGTCTTCAATTTACAATGAAAAATGCATAAGTATTAAAATGTAGTTTTAATCTCACCTGCGCCGGTTCAGACACATTTGCACTAAAAGCAAGTATGGAAGGTATGTCCATATCACGACGTGTAGACATCCGGGAGACGCGTGACCGAGACCCGCTGCGCTCCGTCATGCGGATGCTCATTCCGTGCACACATGCTTCGTTCAGATTTTGACTGATCCGAATGTTACTTGAAAATCAAAATTGTTTTTTTATAAATATTAATAAATATTAGAATGTGACATAGGGATATTAAATTTAATAAACAAAAATAAAATGTAAAGGAAAAATAGCCAGTGATTGAGCTGAATACAGATCAAATAACCGTATCTATAATTTACATTCTTTTTTTAGTTATCGGCATATTTTTGTTTAGTTACCTCATCTAAATGGTCGAAGAAAGTGAAAATATGCACAGCTTGTGAGTCGTAAATATTTTCGCTTTGTAAACGTACCAATTATTATAATGCAACAAGAGCCTTATGCAAAAAGTGAAAATTAGGTAATTAGACAATATGAATTAGCTAAACGTAATATATATAATATAGCGTATACATAAAGCGGGTTTTTTTAATTATAGTAATATAAGTGATGTACTTAATCTCTGCTCTAATGTCAGTATAAGTTAATCAGTCGCATAAACCAGTGAGAAAGTAGTGTTTCTAAATCATATTGAGTGAAAGTTGAAAAAGTCATTGTTATGAGTGCGAAGTTGGATCACTTTTAATTTTAATTAACTTTTGTATAGTATGTACTTGATACATTTAATAGTTCTACTTCTTATAATCTTTATATTTACCTGGAAACATATGATTCTACGACAACAGTTCTGGTGCAGTGGTGGGAGTAGTCGTCTCAACGCTGGCTTTCGTGGGTTCGATTCCCGCTTGGGATATTTGTTCACAGTTATTTGTACGTTGTGGAAATATTTGTCACCGGTCTGGGTGTACCTATGTCTTTGTGGGTTTCCCAACCATGCCGTGCCTCGAAAAGCACGTAAAGCCGTCGGTCCTAATTGTTATCATGGACACCTGGTAATGATGTACTCATAGTAGAGATATTATCCGCCAATCCGCAGTGGGGCAGCATTGTGGATTAAGCTCTAACCCTTCTTCTATATGGAGAAGAGGCCTTCCCTCAGCAGTGGGTTGTTTAGGTACAGGTTAATACAGTATACGGTACAGTATAGAATATGATTCTATAATTATAACAAATTGGATAAAAATATTTTTTCGAGTATAAAATTTATATAACATGTACTCAAACTGTATGTAACTCAGATCACGTCTTTACTTGCTATCCAAGAGATGAGAGGGAGACACGCCCATGAAAAACAATTATTATCTGTATGCCAAATACAAATACTTACATAAAACAAGGATTACGTCTGTCAAGTTTGTTAGTCTTGTTAAACATTTAACGCTAAAGGTAATTTAACAATAGATTTCAGAGTTTAGTTCTCAAATATAAATTATTAAATAATTATTACATTAAAATAAATAATAAAATTGTATTTTTTTTTTGTATTTTTATATAATGAGTGATGTATATATAAACTTAAAATTCCGTGCGGAAGTTATTGGGACTACGACAACCATATTTTGTAAGGTCTATAAAAATATTTTTCTGCGACCGGCACATTAATTGGCCGGCCAATTGCTGTGACCACTGCGCCACCACGTTGTCAAGTCGATTAGTAACTAACTATAAATGGCAACAAATCTCGCAAATTATAGCCAAGTTTAGCGTCTAAACTTTAGACGCTAAACTTGGCTTGCCATTTATAGTTGCGAGAAAACTGACAGGCTACATAGGTTTTTGCTTCGCGTAGGTGCGCACGTGTATTATTAATTAGTCAATTACACAAAAATATAAGTTTTATAAATAAAAGTATTATTTTTAGTCAGTTAGTCTGTATGGTAAAAAAAATACTACTTACTCGTCTGAAGCATCGTAAGATGTTAACATAAGTGGTTGGTCTCGCAATTCGTCCTCCACTTCACGACTTCTCGACCGTACCATATCCAGAAGAAGAGTTTCATTACTACTTAGACTTTCAGACCTTTTAAAGTTATATAATTTATTATTTTTATCCAATTAAAAACAAATTGCATATGTTAATTTCTTGAATACTTTTATATCAATAATAAGATTAAAAAGGTAATTAAAATCGTTCTATATAAAATAAGTGTTATAAAATAACCGACGATGAGTGTTATTTCAATTATGAATTATCCACGTGTTGTATGTTTGTATACAAATAAATTCTAGACGTGTGATGAGTGTTTAGAAAAAGAACAAATAGTTTGATATAACATGAGTTTGATAGTAAAATATATTGAATGAGTCCGCGAATGTAATAAAAAGTATTTTTTTTTTCTTCTTAAAAATGTGTTATATTTTTCGTCATTAAATTTACGTTAAATAATAAGTTTACCTTCAATAATTCAAAGTATATAATAATAATATACTAAGTATATATAAATATAAAATGAAATAATAATAATGTGGGTTTGCTACTGACTGTTGACTGCCCTCTTTAGTTCCATAGAATTCGCTCTTCTGTGATATTGAGGAAGTGAAGTAAGGAGGCGAAGATTGATCTGATCGTATGGAAGTGTCTCGTTGACTGGCTCGTAGCTTAATCAGAAGTGATGCATAAGGAGTAGTGTCGTTGCTCATAAAAGATATACGACGGGGTTCTTCTTTTTTAGGTCTAAAATATAATTTAAAACATTTATATATACACTGTATTAGTCAGTAAATCAGCTCTATCAAGCTGGCATGGTCAAATCAGCAAAATCTATATGACATACACGAGAATTTGTAGCTAATTTGTTGCTAATTTGATGCTAAAATGCCGATTTTTGTTGCTCGAACCGATCTCTGGAAATCGAAAACTAGCGCTCTGTAAATTCATCCATCCACTGCTGAGCGAAGGCCTCTTCTCCATATAGAAGAAGGGTTGGAGCTTTATCCACCACGCTGCACCACTGCGCGTTGGCGGATAATTTCCCTACCATAAGTAACGATCGTTATCAGGTGTCTATGATAAAAACCGGGAACGACGGCTTTACGTGTTCTCCGAGGCATGGTGGGGAGACCCACAAGAACATACACCCAGAACGGATACAAATATTTGTACAAATGCAAATATCTGCCGCGAGCGGGAATCGAACCCACGACCGCCGGCGTGCGGCGTCGGCTACTCGCACCATTACACCATAACGGTCATATACAGTATAACCTTCATATAACGAGTCTCAATATAACGAATTCCTCGATTTAACGAATTGCTTGAAATCCCCTAGAACTGCCCGTAAGAGCTAATACAAAATATATATACCTCTACATTATGAATAACATTTATCAAAAACCTCTTTATAACGAATTTTTAATCATTGCCGAATATAGATAGAAGGTATTTATCTCTATTTTTTTAACTTAGTACCTTGATATTAGGTATCCTATTAATTATTTCCACTTAATTCCACTTTCTTCCCTTGTTAAAACGAATCCTAGTCCAACCTAACCTCTTATAACAAACCTCATTATAACGAATTACTTGGTATAACGATTATTTTATAATTCCCTTCAGTTTCTTTATATCGAGGTTGTACTGTATATACACTATTAAACGTATATTATTAAGAGAAAAAAAAAGCACCGAATTTTTATATCAGGGTTGTAGTCTTTTACATCCCTCTGTTTTGACCAATTACACTTTTAATAAAATGTACAGCACTTGTAAGCATTGGCGCACTTAATATATATTGGAAAAATAACAATAAAACTGACAGGTACATTGAGTTACAAAAAAATAAATAAAAATAATGCTACTTATTTAAAAGGACGAATTTCCTTATAAATAATTACTAAGTAATTTGGAATTCAACACTTCCGTTTCTGTAATTTTAATATTATTTAGCTACATTAATATGAGTCTCAATATTTGCGAAAATTGCAAGTGTGCAAGATTCGCATCTTATGCCCCTATGAAAATATTATCGAGTTTTATTATCCATAATTATCCGTATGTGTCGGAAGTGTACACAAAAACAAAAGCCGTCAGGTTATACGTATTCTTAAAAAAAAAGTCGTCCGAGATCTACCATCGACTGTAGCCTATCCGAATACCTAAAAAAATATGCTCTCCCAAAAAGCTCAAGTGTGCGGCTGCATACTTCGCACAGCCCTTAGGCCGGCCCTGGACGTGGCACTAACAAAATGTACTTAGGTAAGATTTTTACATTATACAAAATGGCTAATATCTTCAATATTTTTTTTTTCTGAATATTCATGAAATGGTCATCATTCTCACTCAATTTTATCGTTGAAGTTTGGGATACTTTGTATAAGAAACTTTACATTTAGTGTTCGCAGAAATAAATTTGCTGTATAGCTTGGCTGGTATGAAGCCAAAAAACATAATTGGTTCATTTGTGGTTTTACGACATACTTCAATGTTATTCAATGATGTTGTGATGATATATTGATTTTTTTCTTATTCAGTGAGTCATGTGACGCGATGACTCAATAGGTTTTGATTATTTAACCTAGGAAATATTATGTATAGGCTTTGACAATATATACAACAAATATATTTTACTGGTCAGTGAATAAATTCTTGTGTATCAATGTAATTAATTGTGTTATAAATACTATTTTTTTTTAAATAAAAATAAAATAAAAAATTACGATTGACAGACATGTGTAGTATGTATCTATATAGAAAATTGATTTTTAGTCATCCAATTATATCATCGCTAATAGACTGTTTTGATAGACTGATTATTATATTACTGTTTTTAGCTCTATCAAGCTGGCAGAGGCGAATCGGCAAAAATCTATATAAAATACTGATTTTGTTGCTCGAACCGATCTCTGGAAATCAAAAACCATGTCAGCTTCATATAAAGGTAGCAGGGAAAATAGGTAAATGATAAAAATTGTATCGACTATTATACATAAATTTGTTGCCACAGAGTGGTGACTCAAAAATTGAAAACAAACAAAAGTATAAGCTACCTTGAATCACGATTTTCTCAAATCAAATAGCGTTCAATAATTTTTTGCTGCTCAGAGTAATACTGAGGCACCGTAGAAGCGCCAGCAACTAAATAGTACCTGAAGATCGGAGGTTTTTTTAATACTCAATGTTTTTACGGTCCATGCGAACTTGAATCAAAATTTTTTCAGATCAAATAGAATTCAATAATTTGTTGCTGGTCAGAATAATACTGAGGCACCCAAGAAGTGTCAGAAACTAAATAGTACCTGAAGATCTGACGATTTTTTTTAATACTCAATGTTTTTACAGTCCATGCGAACTTGAATCAGAATTTTTTCAGGTAAAATATAATTCAATAATTTGTTCCTGGTCAGAATAATACTGAGGCACCTAAGAAGTGTCAGAAACTAAATAGTACCTGAAGATCTGACGATTTTTTTTTTAATACTCAATGTTTTTACGGTCCATGCTAAATTGAATCAGAATTTTCTTAGCTCAAATAGAATTCAATAATTTGTTGCTGCTCAGAATAATACTGAGGCACCTGAGAAGT
The DNA here is from genome assembly GCA_036937285.1 of Euphydryas editha. NCBI lineage: Eukaryota > Metazoa > Arthropoda > Insecta > Lepidoptera > Nymphalidae > Euphydryas > Euphydryas editha. Next base: position 9,328,238 of record JAUPFZ010000020.1, read on the forward strand.
GTAAGCAACTAAATAGTACCTAAAATCGGACGATTTTTTTGATACTTAATGATTATCCGGTCCATGCTAACTTGAACTACGATTTTCTCAGCTCAAATAGTGTTCAATAATTTGTTGCTGCTCAGAATAATACTGAGGCACCGTAGAAGTGCCAGCAACTAATTAGTATCTTTTTACAACTTGCAACAATGAAATAAATTAGTGAAAAGTAATCACTTACAACGATGTACCTCTAGATGAATATAGTTTAAAATATCGAGCTTTCCAGTTCCCATCTCTACGCCACGTTGTTTCGGGGTTACTAAAATAAATTTATTATTAAGATATAAATTAATATAAAAAATTTATAACATTCGAATAAATTAGTATGATAACATTTGTAGTTTACACCATCTCAATATGAAATTAAGGTGATTTACTTAATTTTTACTTTTTTATGTTCTCTAAATTATAATGATATGTTATTATAATATTATATTCTTGCTTCTCTACACTCAAGTGTTTCAATTGTATAATTAAAGCATGGCCTTTTATTCTATATTCTAGGACCAATTCATATTCGTTGATTCGTTCGAAAGTATAGTTAGAGTCGAAGGCCATGTAAGCGTGGTGACACTAATCAAACAGTAGTAGTACGTGCTGTGTCTTTTAAAATACTCTTAAATAGATAATATAAATGATTTAATCCTTACTGCATTTCTATTTTTACTTGATTTTCTAAATTCTGTAAAGTTCGTATCACAGGAGCCGTATATAAAATGAAACATATTTTTTACACATGAATCTAAATGTTAAGTAACATGTCAAAATACTCTGATTATAGAGCCATTTGTCGTTGGACGATTACAAATACTAAGTTTAAGTATATAAACTCTTTTGCAAAAAAAACGGGCACTTTAGCAAAGAACTATTTTATAGTTACTATTAGTTTGTTTGACAATTTTAGGTATTGTTATCCTCAGAATTTTATAAATTAATTAGGAAGGAATAGTTTTCATCAGTTTTATCATAACATTTTAATTAAATTATAAAGAAATAATGTTTAAGCTCAAAACACTATGATTGTACCTGCTCGCTAAATAAAAATGAAACGCGTTAATTTCTTTGTTTTTCTTGAATACATTAAAAGCAGATAAAAGTTTAGTATTGAGTGTGACCCCCTCTTGCTGAAATCACAGCTTGCATTCGTCTGGGCATGCTAGTGAGTATATCTTTTATGGTTTCTTGGGGAATACGTTCCCACTCCGCGGTAATCACATTCTTTAGCTCTCTGATGGTCTGCGGAGCCGGCTGCACTGATCTCACTCGTCGCTTCAGAACGTCCCAGACATGCTCTATGGGATTGAGGTCCGGACTTCTAGCTGGCCAGTCCAAGCGACGAATTCCGACTTCTAGCATATACGCATCCACACCGCCAGACCGGTGGGCGCGAGCGTTGTCGTCCATAAAAATTGAGTTTTCGCCAAGAGCGGTTAAAGCGGGTTGTGCATAAGGAATTAGAACTTCAGTTATGTATCGGTGTCCAGTCAGTGTACCGTTTTCGATGAAGACTAACTCCGTACGATCCATAGAATTTATTCCTGCCCAAAACATAACAGAGCCCTCTCCATAAGGTGTGATTTCTTCAAAACATGCCTCTGCAAAGCGTTCTCCTCGTCTACGTAGCACTCGCCGACGTCGGTCTTCACCATGCAGAGATATCCTGGCTTCATCGGAGAACAATACCCTATCCCAGTCTTCATGAGTCCATGACACACAATTTCGAGCGAAGCTAAGCCTGGCAACTCGATGTCCACGGAGTAATTTAGGGCCGCGTGCCGGGCGATGACTGTGTATATTAGCAGCGAGAAGCCTCCTCCTGACCGTCCATAGACTAAATTGCACATTTCTTACTTCTTCGAGGGTGTTCTTGAGGTCCACATAAGAAGATTTGTGATTTCTCAACGCTTGACTAACTAGAAAACGATCATCCCGTGGTTCGGTACATGTCTTTCTGCCAGAACCAGGCCTTCTCTTGACGGAACCGGTCTCTTGATAGCGCTGCCAGGTCCTTTGAACTGTCGACCGACTCACATTTAGCCTCTGAGCCACGAAGCATTGACTGCAACCTTCTTCAAGCAGCGCAATAATTTTGCTCGCTTTTATCACTTTATCTACCATTTTCGAGATTGCTAAACAGCAATAACAATACTTTTAAATGTCAAGGACACCAGATAATTTAATAAAAATTGACAAAAAGTTAATTAGAGTCGATATTAACTATAGGGAATTCGCGCCACAAAATGTAGTTAAAAGTTATTTTCTTTGAAAACCAGGCTCAGTCAAAAATTTGAATTTGGAATGTACTCTTATAAACATTATGGCACTTTTATAACTGGCCAGTAACATGTTCAAATGATTAGTACCTTTTTGGTATTTTATTTTTTTCAGCCAGGAAGAAAATCGAAACCGCCCGTTTTTTTTGCAAATGAGTGTATCTAAACTTTTTGTAGAAAAGTATTTTTTTATTTAAATTATAAAAAAATATTTTATTTTAAAGTATTTATTATATAATATAAACAGCTCTATTATTGTATAATTATAAAGTAATGTAAAGGTATTATTAACACGTTCACCTTCAAATCAAAAGATAACTACGCGGATTTGATTTCATTTTATAGTTTTTATGATAAGTTGCAAATAGAATTACGAGTCGATGAAATTTCAATAATTTTAATAGTATATAAATTTAAAATAAAACGGTACTGCTTACATACGAAGTAGAGATGATGTTCCGTTATCGAGTGTTCTAATTCAGAGTGAAAATTTTCGTGAGAGTTTTAGCCGGTACATTATGACAAACAAAAGATCATTTGTTTGGTGTCGTAGGATTAATGATACAATATGATTTGATAAATAATTGGATTTTAGTCTAGCCGTTGTGAGTTGTGTTGTTCGATGTCAGGCGGCGGGGGCGGCGAGCGTTGGGTCTGCCGCTGTCGGCCGCTGCTCTACAGCTCTAGTCGCTCAGATCGCGAACAACTGCGTGCACGTCGCGCCTCTACTTGTCTAACATCACGCTGTACGATAACGCGCCCTATTTAAACGCAATACACGCCGCAGCGCAGGCCGTGTCACATTTAAGTTACGTTACCTTTTTAGGTTACCTTTGTGATAATAAATTTAATTACGTATGTGTAATATTTAATACGTATGTTACCTGTATATTTTGAATCGTAACGTAGGTCGGCGCAATCAGTAAACCGGCTTCGTGACCATATGATCTGCAGTCTGCACTGGACCCGCTCGAACCGCGCGAACCTCTCGTATAAGTATTAGCGCGAAGGTATGATGTGGATTTACCATTAAAGTTGAATTGTATAAGGCGGATTTGCTAAGGATGACTCAGTGCTAACGGAGTACTTTCTCGAGTGTTTTGGTGTCAGTTTCGTGACTTGGTATCGTCGGAGATGTGATTCTTGACCCTGTGAATATTTTGTATTGAAATATATAGTGAGATGGCTGGTGCTAGTGAGGAGGGAGTGAATGTGGAGGATAATGCGCCCGCGCAGGAGCCTCGGAGGCGAGGTTTGAGCGGATCGATGTCGTTGCGTACTCGCAAGTTAGGACGACGTCTCTCGCGCAGCATGTCTATTGTTGCGCTGAAGTTGCCAGAGAAGGCACAGAGCATAACTCGCACTTCTTCTAAACTGATAAGATCTGGCAGTCGCGATAAGAAGAACAGATCATTTGAACTGTCTCTTATACTACCGGATAAGACACAAAGACAGGTAAACAAAAAGGAGAGCTTATTTTAATTATTTCTATGCTGATTCTTAGACTTTTTTTTAAGTCAGACGTTTTGTTGTGCTAAATAGAAAACTTTCAAACAAAATTAACGCATCAAGTTACTTATACCTAGTTTTATTTACAACCGGTCTCACATAGACAAACCGTATTTTTGTCATGTACTATAAATTATCAATTACTTAGAACATCTTGTAAACGTAAAATATAAAGCATATTTCTTTACAAAAAGTTATCTCTACCTGATAAATCGGTCGCTGGTAATAATCGAACTTTGTTTACTTAAGTCGTTACGCGTTCAAACGTCGTATGGAACACATTAAAAGACTCGTGTTACTTTCATTACGAATTGGCTTATACTTTATTTCATCAGTTTCGCCCACATTGTGGATTTCTCCATTGATATAATAATAAGCCGCAATCGGCGTCGTTCGAATCCGTCATGCATTGTTTGCCTTTGTCATTGAACTGGGGAATTGCGCGCTCTTTAGCGATTGTTTGACTGTCGGCCAATTGGCTACCAGCTTCACTATAATATTTATTACTGATTATCTAAGATTTATTTTTGTTAGACATTTTGCGTATGAAGTACCAATGTGTTCCTGTTCCTGATCGATACGTTAATTTAAAAAAAATAATAATAACAAAGACGTCAAGACCGAGCCTGCTATAATTAGGGTTGCCGGCCTGAAGATTGCGAAAAGATAGGTCGGATCGTCCCTATTTTTCAACCATTAAAATCCATTAAAATTAAAGTTTGTAGTTGCAAAAATATAGACTTTGTTTTAAATTTTTATGTCATGTTGCATTTTTACATGTCTTGCTTGCTTGTTTGCATTGCGTCTTGCCGAATTTCATGAATATTGTTCAAAAGAAAGTCGTAGAAAGATCAAGGTGATTTTGATTGAGAATGTCAAAAATATAGGATTCTAATGATTGCTATTATTGATTGCGTTGATATATTGTAGAACTTGATTTTTAAGGAACTACAGAACTTAATATTTGATATTAATTTCAACTTGGTATCTTCACATGCCCTTGACTAAAAAGTACTAAGAACTAATTAGGTACTATCGAATACTAAGTAAACAAAGAGTGACAGACAGACAGATGGCCAACTACGTATGTGACCTTATAAGGGTTTCTTTTTTCATTTTCAGGCACGGAACCCTGAAAACAAAAACTTACATGTTTTACAATCTTAAAGTATTAATTTATTTTAAAAATAATAATAAAACGGATAGGCATTGACGCGAGTTGCAATTCCGTGTTAATAAATATCATGGTAAAGTAATTAGGTTTTTTTAACAATGACTATTTCCTGACAAAAGTAAAGGATAGCAACGATTCCGGCTAACAAATATTTAATTTAACTGGTGCAATATAATTGGATATTTGCTTATCGGAATTAACGTAGTTTTTCGGGCGTGAAAAGCCAAGGATAAATGTAAGTACGAATACGGCATATTCGTAAATTGGGTAAATAGATTTATAAAAATCTTAAAATTTTCCTATAGAATCCTTGTTTAAGTGAAGTAGCCAGATTAAGTACACGCAATGCAGGTTCATACATGTTTTCTGAAATATATTATATTTTATTAATTAATATTGTATAAAATTTTATTAGTTAAATATTTCATTAATAAGTATTGATTTATTGTATTAAATGATGTGATATTACAATTTTATATATCAATAAATGTCATTCTTGGACATAAAAAGTTCTTGAAAAAGTTTTGTATTCGATAAAATAACTGTAAGAGGTGCATGAAAACTTTTTTTTCATTTTTTTTCAGTAGGTAATATGTTTGAATAAACCGCTGGCCGATATAACAGCTTGCAATAAAATACTACTCGCTTTTCCTTACATTATGAATTCATTAATTTATTTATTATATATGTGATAGTTTTACGTTTAAAGTAAATTTTGAAAAAAAGAGAATTGCTAAATAAATAACAATTAAGTATAATATTGAAACCAATGGCATTTTACTTAAATATTCCCTGACATTTTGAACAAGGTGAAAACGAAAAAAATTTTTGTCGAAATTACACTGAGATTAATCATGAGCAACCTTCGAATCGAAACGTCCATAAAGTGTTTTTATGGACGCTAACAATATCTTTTCAACCTAGTTTATTATTGACCTAAGTGCAACAGTTGTCAGACAATAAAATAATAATGCATTTGTTAAAGATACATTTACCCACAATGAGGAAGAACGCCTACATCTTCTTTAACATTAAATGATGAACACTGCAGAAATGAGAAGACAGGAAATAATACATCATATCACTTATTCCTAATAGCAAACTATTAAAGGGGAAAACAAACGTCATATTTTAATAGGTAGTAGAACATAGATAGAATAAATTGGCACTGTTTATGAGTGAAAGTGATGTCGCAATCAAACGGTGCAAGTTGCGTGCTTACATGCGGGCTTGTGGTAGCAGCTACCTTAATTAGCCACATAATTCGTGTCGTTCGTGCAGTGATAACCAAAAGTATTCGGTATAACTATGCCTAACCTTCAAAGTCATGTCTGATATTATGCTTCGCATTAACATATCCTATTCCGAGGTGATGATTGGAAAATATTTTGCCAATTCTTCATGTATATAATATTTTTAAAGTCTTATATTAATATAGTAAGAAAATTTTCTTTAACAATAATTAAATAGCCTTCAGATTTCATTATATTTAAAGCAAATAATTTAAAAATATCTTTATTTTAATTTTAAGTAATTGATTTTAAAATAAATAAATAATAATTAAAGTATTCAGATAGTGTTGACACACTTCTGAAAAAAATAATTAAACTTAGGTAGGTATATTTTATATAAAGAAGTAAATATTTTGACGATATTGATTCACGTTAGAAGTCAATTATTTTCTTTATTGTGACACAAATTACCGAATGTGTTCAGAAAAAAGCAATATTGAGATACAGTTAAGTTTAACATTTGCTTATCGAATATTAAAATTAATTTATAAAATAAACAAATAAAAAGATAATTCTGCAGTTAAGATATACCACAGATCTGAATGGAATGCTCTAAATCATCGCTAATTTGAAAAGTGTTTACATTTGATTATTTTCTTACGTTTGTTCTGTATTTGTAAAACAAACTATCGGTATGTTTGGAATGCTGTCATTTTCATTGATCAACAGATAATGATTTTTCTTGGCTATTCGACATCTGTGTTATGATGTATGAAAATTGCATAGTTTAAATGATTTAAAACACATTTTTACGTAACATTAGGTACACTGTTTTTATTGGATTTTGATTAAGAAAAATAGCTGTGTCTTACTGCCTTACCTGCGTAACTCGCGATCACTTTATAATTTGAAATAAAAAGTAGCATATGAGTTTTTCTGGACTGAGTAACGTTCCATCCATCTTCACGAACTTTAGTATTTTTCCTTGATATTAATAAAATGGGAATTAAAAACAGTGACACCTTTGAATTTTCTGGCTAATAAAATTATTAACACTAAATCTACTAGAGCGGTCAAACGAACATGTCAATGTATTCTTGAACTTACTGCACGACTTTTTCTATAATATATAGCTACTTAAGAAACGTATAAGCCTAAAAAACCTAAAGAGAAAGATGTAAACCTAGAATTTAACAATTTTAATTAAGTCTCAAAAGCGGTCACTTGACCGTTCTGTTAGGCTTAGTGTTAAAAACTGACAATACAATATTATTATCTTGATTTCATTAATGTATATAAAAATAACATTCAAATCAGTAGTAATTTTATACATCTAATCATATTCACCACCACCGTTTCACCCGTGTTGTCTGTTCACCTTTAGGGCGTTTGTGCACTACAAGGAATTTAACTGCCCGCAGTCCGATTTTTTACCGTCCGATGTGGCATGAAAAAAAAAAATGAACGAAAATTAAATAAAAGTGAATCGGGAAAAGTAAAATTTTGGACGGTAAAATTACGTATAGTGTACAAACTTGTATATATCTTAATATATATAAATCTTAATATATATATAAATCTCGTGTCACAATGTTTGTCCTCAATGGACTCCTAAACCACTTAACCGATTATAATAAAATTCGCACACCATGTGCAGTTCGATCCAACTTGAGAGATAGGATAGTTTAAATCTCAAATTATAGTCGCAATTCTATAATATAAAAATAAGTCGGGTTTTCCTTTCTGACGCTATAATTCCAGAACGCACGAACCGATTTCCACGGTTTTGCATTCGTTGGAAAGGTCTCGGGATCCGTGAGGTTCAGAAAAAATTTCAACAGAAAAGCAGGAAAACAGGGAAAATCATTTTTCACATACAGCGCCATCTCTGATACATATCATGTACTACAAACCAATATGGTTTTGCATGGTGGTGGAGCAGATGACGCCAGTATGTGGTGTGAGTATCCCTCACGAAAATGATATATCATTTGCAATACCCCGGGCGGAGCCGGGGCGGGCCGCTAGTACATTTATATGGCGTGCCATATCGGACCGTAAAAAATCGGTCTGGCGGACAGTAAAATTTCTTGTAGTGCATAAACGCCCTTACTGTGTCGCTCCCGTGATTCATAATGTAATGTATTATAGACTTCTTTTATATACTTACAGTTTTTCTGACGCAAAAATATTTTTTATAATCAGATTGAATAATTTTGTAAGTAGTGCGTTCTAACAAACAAAATCTTCTGAATTATGATATTAATATAATTAATGTAAGTATATAGAGATGTGTGTACAAGCGTATAAAAACAAGGCTAGGTTTCGAGGCGAGATGACTATCACTTTTCTGTATCGGGAGCGGAACCGGTTGGATGGTAGAAGTCAGTGCAAACTGGACTTCACAAATATTATACCTTTAAGGCACGGGTTACTAATACATATAAGCAAAGCAAGCACTATAACATTTAATACTACATAAAGTTCACGGATTTTATTTACAATTTTATGTTATTTATTAAGAGTGATATTGCGATACAGCGCTTTTAATCCGCCATGTTGCAACACTGCGGGAATAATTCGGTATTAAAAAATTAGGTTACATATATATTATATCAAATAAGATGAGGAAGAGCCATAAAAAAATAATACATTAAAAGCCTACTGCTTTATTAGTGTGAATTCAAGGCCGTCTGTTGATTGAGGTGAAAGTCCAGTGAATATAAAATCAACAAATTAAAAATATGAATACGAAATCTAGTTCGCAATATTATTGGTGAATTTTGGAACATGATTATCCAGAACCTTAACGTAAATTTTAACTAGATTATATACTTAATGACAAAGAAGAATCATAAATGCTAATGTACCTACTATGTAAAAAAAGAACGCTATTCATTGCTTTTAATAGAGCTAATTTCGTTATTAAAGTATAGGTTTAAAATAATTTTTTTAAGTTTAATTATTAAAAATGCCTCTATACTTACATATAGGTATTTCAAAATAATATGTTTCATAAATATATATGTTAATAATGTTATATCTATTTGCATTTTAAATAATATACGAAAGAAATGAAATGTTCTGTTTTAACAGCTACCTACTTTAACGTGTTTGAACTGTTGTAAAATAGTTTGTAAGAAATGTTTAAAGATTAGTACAAAGTTGTATAAAAAAGATTCTATTTTGCAAACACTTTTACATTATCATATCCGTTCTCAATTAACATGAAGACAACGGAGGTTCGCTTTAGCAATGACACAAAACTGCCTTTGTCGCAGCTACGTGACAAGAGTTGATAAAAACGCATTTTGTTTTTTGTATAAATAATAATTTTCGAAAATTATATATTGCCTGATATTTAATATATAACATGAATTTACTTATTTGGGGTTTTGAAAATTATTTTAAACTCCGTATGTGTAGATTTTATAGATAGTCACCAAGCCTAATACAGAAATGCGAGATTTACGAAAGCAATCTGATTAGGACACAGTATTTTGTAATATATTTTGAGATCAATTACTCAACTATCTTACATATTTATGTTTGATGTGATGTATCGATTTCACATATTCATTAAAATTCGATTCATTAAAATCTAGGTTTTTTAAAAGTTGAAATCTTCTTAAACCTTCAACTTATCAGATCCAATTTTTAAAATATCGCCGTAAAGCGTATGAAGTTTATAAATATCGATGTCGAAAAATTAGACAAAGATTGACATTAATAATTAACTTTATATTTAATATTTTACTAGAGTAAAAGTAGGTTAGAAGTAATTAACACGAGGCGAATGTATTGTATGAGTAAAATACTAGTGTTATGTACGAAAATGATTTAAGAAATAACTTTGTTAAAAAATTAATATACAAACATTTGGTAGGAAAACTATTTGCTGTTAGTCGATTGTTTTAGAACCAGAAGAAATTTTAGTTCTTATAGTGTCCAAAATAAGGCTTAGTTGATAACGTGCTTACTTTTTTTAACGTTGAACCGTTCATTTGGTGAATAACAACTTTTATTCAAACTTTTAAATTCTATAGACATTGATAAATCTTTTTTTTTATATATGTAAATATAAGATAAATTAATTTTTTGGAACATTAATTTACCATCACCGCTTTTATGTTTAAATGGGATTTGAAATGATAATTTAATATCTGCATCATTATTCTTTTGTAAAATCTGCTACATAGTGAGGGTTCTCGTTAATGCCGAGTGCTCTTAGCCTACCTTCATTAAAATGTAGGCTTCGCGATTGTTTCCCCGGCTGACAGAAAGCCTAAAAATAGAACGAGTATCTGTTTCAGGTATACTGTTAACAAAAATTCTATAACTATGTATAGATATATTATTTTTGTAATATATATGTGAATATAGGTTCTTCAGATGCTTTAATGCACTCCTGAATATATATTTTTTTGTTATTAGTGTATAGGTATATACAATGATATATGTATATCTATTACATAAATATATTCTATTTCATTTATACTTAGCGACTTTCTTGGCACACAATCATGTCGATTATATGACAAATATGCTTTTTGTACTATACCTACTGTGTGTTACGTGACATCTCGTGATCACATTATCATTAAATATCGATTAAATCATTGAAATAATCAAAGATGCTTAAATTGATGTCTTTAGTAGTATTGCAAAATACGCACATAACATAACGTATCTTCGTTATGTTATGTTATAATAATAAAGTACCTGGATGACAGAGCTTTGCTCGGTTAAATTATATTTAGATACATTACATACTGATGAAACATAAATAATATTTTCGATCTTACCGACATAATAGTAAAATAATAGGAACTGGTTATTTAAATAAAAAATAAACAGAGCTCTCAATAATAGTTTTTCTCACAAAAGAAGAAACTTGAAAAAAAGGAAAAAGAAATTGGTCTGTAGACATCTGGATTCGAACCTTAGTTTTCTGATTTCGAATCCGCCCGATTCCCATCCGAGCTATTATAAGCATATCAATAACAGCGAAATTTACCTTCGTATTCTAATGTTATTTTTTAATTGCGTAAAAAAGGGATAAAGCGACATTTTCTAAAAATAAATCCTAGCTAGATCGATTTATCGCCCCCGAAACCCCCTGCATACTAAAATTCATGAAAATCGTTGGTGCTGTTTCCGAGATTCACATAATATATATATATATATATATATATATATATATATATATATATATATATATATATATATATATATTGTATATACAAGAATTGCTCGTTTAAAGATATCAGATTAGATAATAAACGTCTCACACTCAACGGCTCCCAGTAGGATGTGAATCCTGTGTCGGGGGTCCGGAAACACACACATGGCCTATACAAATATTTGTCATGTGCGGGGATGGAACCCGCGACTGCCAGCGCATCAGCCAGTTGCTGTGACCACTGTGCCAACGCGTCGTCGAAATGTCGTTATGTTCGTTTTTCTCTTTATTAAATTTGTAAAAGCTATCATAATTGCCGTAAATCGAATTATGTGATTTATACAGAAAGTAATTGAGTTTTCACTTTTGCCAAATAAAGATTATAATTATGTTGAACGTTTCGTAAATAAAATGAAATTTTAATAAAATTTAACCCTCGATGAAAAATGAAGCCATCATTCTGTTCACCGTTATAAATTTAATGTAAGCCCGACATAAAATTAGTTCCGAAACTTGAGAATAGTAATACGAATTGAATTAAATAGTAATACGAACGAGAATAATAATACATTTTAACTTCTTTAGGTCTATATTACATATAGTTAGACATCAGGTGAAATAACTTGAAAGTATGCTGTTAAAAAGAGAATAGCTACTGCTAAATCTCAGCGGATCCCTAATCCACCATAATTTAGTTTATTACATTACTATGTATATTAAAGATGAAGAATCAACATTTGGAAGAATCACTATTTGTTTGACAGTTGTTTTTGTGTCAGGGATTTTTTTTAAATTCAATTTTTGTTATAAAACAGTATGTACATTCTTATTTCTTGAATAACAGTGGTTAAATGGTATTCAAGTTTTACTTTCTAATTAAACCGATATTGTTATGACATACTTTACATAAGTTGTGGGTAATACGTACAAAGGTAGGAACAAAGTGAGGCGCGAGGAAATAGTACCATCATTCACATCACTGTTGTGTAATAGGATAATATTGTGGGTGTTATGATTTTTTCCCAGAAATAATTTTCTTAGAAATTGTAATTTAGTTTTATATTATATAGATGATTATAAAAATAATCTACACTAATATTAAAAAGCTGAAGAGTTTGTTTGAACGAGCTAATCTCAGGAACTACTGGTTCGAAATGAAAAATTCTTTTTGTGTTGGATGGCCCATTTACTGAAGAAGGCTATAGGATATATAACATCACTGTACGACCAATCGGGGCTGAGCAATAATAAGAAATGTTTAAGAAACGGGAAAAAATAAACTTTTTTCAGAGCTTCTGTTGTCTTCTTTATTATTTCCCTTCTCGAGACATTTTTAACTATAATTTCACTTTTAAAGTAAATATAACATCATTCTTTTCCTGAGAATTTTCGAAAAAAAAAAACTAAATAATGCGTTGAACGACCCAGGAATCAAACGTGAGACCCTCCTTGCTTTGTTGAGTGGTGGCAGTAACGCTTGCCACCACTCGACAAACGAGGGGGTACCTACTCTTCGCCATCTCTTATCATTTTTTTTTTTGTGTGCACGTATCACGTAAAAAGTACGAAACCAATGTAAATAACTTTAATACACAAAAATTATACATAACTCACAGTATAATTTAGTTTTTGTTTCATTGTAATTAAATTTAAGAATAAATATTTAAGAAAATAGAAATACGCCTACGCGACATAGACGTCATCTGATCTAACGAATCTTAAAAACTCACAAAACTTATTTTTGAGTTATTATTTTGTTAAACTTAAAAGTTTACTAAATATGTCGGATAGGAATAGAAATCGTTTTAATATTTTAGATAAACATCATTTTCAATTAATATAGGTACTATTATGTTAAATGTCACTAAATATAAAAACGATATTCTACCATTATACGATAGATGGCGCATGTAGGTGATAAAAAATATAAATTTTTAATTTTTAAAATTTTAGTTAAATACCCGTGCGAAGCCGGGGCGGGCCGCTAGTATAATAATATATGTAGAAACCAATAAACTAGTAATTTGTAACCCAAACTTTTGTAATAAGCCTTACAAATCGAAGTATAGTAAGTTTATAATCGCGCATAGATAACCAGGTAATTGATCAATATAGTGGAAATGCTTTGATGTCCAACCAACCGTGAAAACGTTTATTCAATGATTTTTCAGGGAAACCCGGAAATATGTATGTACAAAAAATATTTTTTCTATGTATGTGTTATATTATACGAGTACATATTACACATTAAAAGAAATCAGTCTTACGTATATAGCTATTTACTATATGAATTATATGTTAGAACTTTTGCATATCGATAAAATATAAAAAATAGAGAAAATGACGTGTTTCCCGTGCTTAGTGTTTACTGTAATGAGGAAAAATCTTATAGATCCTTTAAATAATCATGGGATTACTGATATCTTACTCTGGAGTAACAAATAAAAAACGTTCCTTGCAATTTTACCTCCGTTAAAATTTCAGTACGGCTACTATTTGGATACGATGAGTTAGCATGATGTTTTATACTGTTATATAAATGTTATATATGCTACTTTTGGATAATGGCATTTTTCTAACGGTGAAAGTAGCTATTATTATTAAAATACGTTCAGTGGTATCAGAGTTTATCAATAACAAACATTAAAAAAAAATACAAATTATTTCTCTTCATAGGCTTAGTATACACGTTACGCGTTTTCCAGAAACAATAGTGACGTTCCACATTGAAATACATCTGGATTTTATATTAAAAACTTTTACATTTATTTTAAAAAGAGATATAATACAATAGATGAAATAATACAGATTAGACGATGTTAGCGTTAAGTAATTTTTATATTTAATCCAGTATTATTTGTTAACTGAATCTTACAATATTATTAGTTCATCATATTGTCCTGACTGTCTGGCTGATTAGCATTGATTAGTCTTATGAAGAAGCTAAAAATTTAGGGGTATTTTTGGGGTAGTAGAATAAACAAGATAGGTGATATATGGATGGAAAGTAATTCCAATTATAAAAATATTAAATAAAACCTTGAAATTAACATAAAAACGTCGGGAGATGTGTACATTTCGATTACAGATTTTTTGTTTCGATTTTGTAACGAACTTCAATATCGTTGTACAAAAATAGATTACCTCAGGAGAAAGTGACACGGATGACAGACGCAGTTTGACATAACGGAGTCATCCCGGCAGTTTTGGGTCACACGTAATATTCCTGAATACCGGATAATATTTTAACATTCTTTTAGATATTTATAACATCGTCTTCTTGACTTGTCATAATTTACTTATCATCTAATAAACGCTGTAGTAACCACGTAGTAACTTACAGACTGTTTTCTAAATATTTTTTAAGTACTGTTTAGAAGTTTTGTATTATTTTTAATTTTTTTTGCTTTATTAATAGCATTCGAAAAAATAGGTTAATATATAATTTCTGAAATACGTTTTAAAATGTAGAATTTTATTAGTAATAGTTGTTCATAAAATGAAGTATAAAATCGCCAATTCTTTAAACAGAATTATTGTTATCAACTGATAACTTTTTATCTATAAAGTTCTGTAAATCTAGGTGAAATATATCATACTATAAAATTCCTTTCCCTTACCGAAACTTCTTACTAATTTTTTATTGAGTGCATCATTATATTAGATTTTTGTAATATCTTCTGTTCTTTAAACAAAAGCATTTTAGCCGTATTAGAGCCGAAAATGCGTTTTGGATAGTACACGCGGATCTTAACAGAAAGGGCCGCCGCCGCGCCAGCAATGGAAGTGATAACCCTTGTACTTCATTTGTTGTAATTGTCATAAACCTGTCTTGTTTGTATATTTGTAGTGTACAAAAAAGTGTAAATAAATAACCAAAATTAAAAAGGACGTTTGTCTTAGTAGTTACTTAATTTTTTTGCAATATTTAATTTCTTTTAATGTTTTTCTATTATACCTCTTGTTTAAAATAACAGGCGCTTACTTCTATTGATTAAAAATAAATTGTTGCCCGTCTATGGTGCAACATAGGAAGGGTGACGATAGTCTGTTTATGTATGTATATAAATATGTATATTTGCGACTATACATGGACAGGGATAGGGATCTATTTTTTATTTTTATTTATTCCACTACGTTAATAATTTTTGTGATGTAATCTTGATTAAAAATTTTTATATATGTACTTTTCAATTCTGTGTACTGTTCAAACTTATATTTCAATTTTGAGTATTAGTATATATTTTCACACATTTTTTCCTCTTTCCTTTTATATTAAATAGTATATCTTTCTTATTAACAAACTAAAAAGACCTAGTAAGTAAAACATGGATCGACAGTCGACACCAACGGTTGTAGGTACGGAGTACGGACTCTAACATAACAATTTATAAGTGCTTTAAAATCTAAGTAGGTACATATACATATGTATGTATAACACTTTTGGCGTTCGTCACAGAGATGTTTCGAGAATTTCGAGCCAAAGATACGTACAACCGTCCACGCAACTCACATGACCATTTTTTAGATATAAATAAATATTATTCAATTTTAATAATTTATCTGCTGTTTTCTGAACTATCTCGCATTAAAAGCTACTTAGATTTGAAGTTTAATATTTCGCAATATAAAGTAATATTTATATGGACAAACTCTGTGAGGAGTAGGTAATGTGACTTGTGAGAGCATGTGTATTATCTACAAAGTTGGTACATAAAAGGATGGCACAGTTATGCAATTACCGGAGAGAATGGAATGTCCTTCTCGGTCAACAGGCTAGCGGTAGTACTTATTTCAGTATTTACATAAACACTACCGAAGCGTAATGAAGTTCGACAAGGTTTGGTAATGAGGCCAGGGTGTTATCATTGAATAACTTAATAGTACCGAAAATATTTATTTCCGTATTTAATTATGTATAAGTTAATGTATATTATATTAAAAAGCATAAGTTCATAAGTTAATTACGGAGGAAAATAATGAAAGGTTCTAATATCTAAGTAACTTCAAATTATTTATTAATATCTGTAAATAGTCATGATTCATATCTTACAAATAGTAGGGGAGACCGGGGATAGTTGCCTATAGGGGTAGGTAGACTAATCGAAAAAAACTCGTCACTGGTACAAATTTTGCGTCTTCCTCTCACAGTCGTATATTACGCTCCGTACCCCGCTCATTTGTCCAAAACACCACATCACGGGTACACTTCGTTTTGGAGCAGTGACATGTTTTTTGTTTTCTTACAATGAAAGTAAAATTTCTACATTGCATATTTTTTCATCTGACACCTACACATTTTATGTTAACCATTTTCCTATTAGTCAGAGTGTTTCGTGAGTTCATATTAATTATATTTCATGTATTATTTCTTAAGTTGATGGCAGTGTTTAGGTAACCCATGCCGTTGAAATTTAAAATGGTGTCTGGGGTTGGTAGACTAATTTCTTTCGGGGCTGGTTGAATAGTTAGTCAACCAACCCCAATATAATTTGAACAAGTATTTTAACCGAGCATGTGACAACTGGCTGGCTAGTAACCCGGGAAAAACTATTACTTAAAACGTCACTACCATTGGCTGCTACAATTGAAAATATTCAATCGGGATTCAGAGTATCCGGGATTTCACCACTGAATGAAAACATTTTTCCTGACTCCGAGTTTAGTGGTTCGTATGTAACAGATAGGCCGATGTTCACTTCCCGTGATGTTGATAATCCTTCAGCGTGTGATTTGAGCACAGTTGCTGTTCCATCGACTTCCGATGCATCAAACAGGTTGTATATTATCGAAGAGGTTCCAATTCCTGATCACCATACAATAACTGGATTTTACTATCTGACACCACAATGTTTATCTGTAAATACAGATCAGATTACTACCACAATACCCTCTCCTACAAGATCTTTGAGTACTGAATGTAGTTCACCTTCTCTTTTTGATGAAACATTCAATTCTCTATTTGAACCAGAACTGAGAGAAAACCTCAAAACACCAGAAAACGTTCATTCTACAGAAGCAAATATGCCCCCATCTTTACATAATCTAAGCCTAGCCTCAACTTCATCAGCAACATTTGAATAGCTAAAACCCTTTCCAAAAGCGTCGCCACTCTTAGAAAATAGAAGAAATATTCAGAAACGTAAAAGTACTATATATACCGACACCCCGGAAAAACTAAATCTTTTAGATATGAAAAACAAAAGAGAAACTTTTAAGAAGAAAAAAACAGATACAAAGAACAGAATAGAAAAAGGAAAAAGAAAGGACAAAGGAAAGGGCAAAGGAATATACCGTCGATGAAAATGACGGTAATGCTTTAAATTCAGATGATGAGAGTACGATTTGTTTAGAGTGCACTGAATTCTACGTCGATAGTGTTCCAGGCGAACAATGGGTTCAGTGCATAACTTGTAAGTTATGGGCTCATTCCAAATGTGTAAGAGGTAATCTAATGTTTTTTGAATGCAAACACTGTACTTCTGATATTGAAGACTGATAGCTTGTCTGTTTTTATTTTTATTTTTGAAGAATAGAAAGATTAATATGAGACTGATTAAGAGTTTATTTTAAACAAAATGATTTATACTTTTGATGATAAAACAAATATATAGATAATTAAGTTTAAATACTAAAAATAGATATTTAGTAATTACTATAATTTCAACAGAGCGATAAAAATGTGCATTTAATTTCTAGCGTAAGAAAAGTTGATTTAAGACTGTTTAATTAATAAAACTAATAAATGTTTAAATAAAAAATAAGAGTTGATAGTTTTTTGAAAGACTTATATTATAAGATATTAAGTTGATTAAAAACTGTTTAATTAATAAAACTAATAAATGTTTAAATAAAAACTAGGAGTTGATAGTTTTGTTAAAGACTTATTGTAAGATGTCTGTACCCGATTAAAATTGTTTTTGAATAGAAAGTTTTGTTAAATTATAAAAAAAAGGTTTTATTGCTTGATTTTTCTCATAATTTGTCACTTATTGATACGTAAGTCTACTTACCCCGGGCATATAGTCAATTTACCCCGGAACCGGGGTAAATTGACTAAGAGTTCGTATTCTGTAAAATGCGTTAAATTATGATCATTTTATTAAATAATGGACTAGTTTTTATATTTTTTTATAAGTTTAATAGTTCTTCTATCCATTTATGCAGTTTTATTTTCTATATATATAAAAACACAAAAAATATGAATGATTTAGTTAAAAAGTAGTCAACTATCCCCGGTCTCCCCTAACTCTCGTATTTGCTATATAAAAGCTTTATTGTAAGAAAGTGAAATGCGAAGTTGTTGCGGATACGAAGTATTTCCAGGGTCATCATCATCGTGAACTATACTAGTTTGCATATGAAATGGATAAGCTTTATAGCAAAGGCACATTTAGTATTAAGAATATTTCAATACTTACAACTACATTTTCCTTTTAAAGATGTCATTTATAAGAGATTTAAATTAATAAGTACTAACATAATGTGTGCTACAATGCTTTATTTTCATTAATTAATAATAAAGTAGCCACCATTACAGGTATATTACTTGAAGTAATTGGTAGTAAACTTTACCTTTTTGGTAAATATTTTATGAGTTGTCAATATTTTATGTTCTCCCTAACGGTATTGTTTTCATTTAGCTCATAGCATTTACTATTTTAAATGCATTTCGCGATTTAGCGTAGCGTTAACTGTTCGCGTTATATTGGCTGTGACCAACTTTTGCACTTTCTATTAGTCTTAAACTCCAAACAGAAGGATGTTTTGTTAAGTATAATGTAAGATACATTCTCATGTTACTAATGTAATCTATTAAAATATGAAGACATTTAATATAATACTTTAACAATTCTGTTCGAGAAGTAAATATTTTTTAGTGTTTTTTTTTCACAACTATACTTTTGAATTCAGTATGTAAATGATAATATAAATTAATGGTCTTGCCATAAAATAATATAGCTATAATACTGTAAAGACAAATCAAGTCTATTTAATGTCATTTAATATAAAAATATAGAGCTCCACACTATGGCTTCTGCCTAGAATTGACGTAGATGCAAATTCACATGAAGTAACGTAATATGTCTAAGGGTATCGCATAACTTTGTGGATGCAGTTATAAAATAAATGCATAACCTTGTGTTATCTCAGCGCAAGAGTTGCGTTTCATGAAACGAGCACGCGATTATTACACCACTTTGTTACTTGACAATGAACGTCACGTGATAAATCTTGTCGTTTAATAATTTAATATATTTTTATTTAAAAGCTTCTAAAATAATAATACCTTAGTCAATAAATCTCTATATACTTTCAAGTTTTATTTACATACTTTCAAGTTGCCTTATTTTTTATATTTATATATGTATTATATATTTGTATATTTTATTTAATCATATGTATTTAATAAATTGTTACAGCTATCGGTCTGTTTAGTTATTATTAATATTGTTATACCATCTGCCCACCTGCAAGTGCAATATTTCTGTCACATTTTTTTTTTGACGCTGGGAAATACGTTTACGTATCCCGCCGCCCGAAGGTGACGGGTATGTGGGACTCGCTGACTGCGAAGTCAGAATACCCACTAAAACCCAGCGGTGCCCTCATCGTCGTACAAGGACGCCACGGGATCGCTGTCGCATGCTACCGTGACGCCCTGACGGTTGGCTCGCCTACGCGGGCCGCCTTCGGTCATAGAGCACTCGCGGGCACCGTGAGCGCTCTATCTCCGCTGCACCAGAGACCGACGAACGGGGGGAATTGCGGCAGGTCATGATGACATAGCCGCAGTCTCCTCCGTTAACTGGTGCGATGAGCTTTGGGGAGCGGTCGGGGCCTTTGCGACCGCTCTAACCCTCGATTTTGGGGGGTGGCACTCCCGTCCTCCCATTGTATGCGATGCCGGTTTGCCGGCGTCTGCGCAAACGGCGCAGCGCAGTGCCCCGGTGCAGTTACGGGCAATGTGCCCATCCACGCCGCACCGGTAGCTTGCGCCTCTGCGGTCGACCGCAGCGACAAGTCGGGCGAGTATGCCCGATACCCATGCATTTGTAGCAGCGCATGGGGCGCTGCTCCAAAACCTGGACCTTGGCCGAACTCCAGCCGACCAAGAGTCTGCCAGCCTCGGCCAGGGCCTTGGCGGCTGGGATCGGGCATCGCATGACAGTGCCGCCCAATCCGCCAGGTCCGACCGCGATTGTGCCGACTTTGACATTGCCGGCGTCGCACTTGCCAATTTTGGCTGCCGTAGCAGCCACCGCCTCGCTGGTAATGGAGTCGTCCAGCCCAGAGACTCGCAAACTCGCGAGTTTCATGGGTTGGACGACCTTCGCCATGCTGCCTAGCGCATTTTGCATCGCCTCCGCCAGGCGTCCAGCCACTTCCGGGGTCTGCCCTTTCGGTAGCTCCAGCAATCTGGCCCCGGTAGTGGCGCGCCGTATTTTGAGGCCACCGTCAATGCCTATCTCCTTGAGATCAACTATCTCTGCTGCCCGCTCCAACAGGTGGCAGTATGTTGCACATGCTTGCTCTCCGCGTACTCGTCAATAGTCAAGAGCACTGCCGGAGAGCGGGGGGCGGCCAACCTTGGCTTCTTAGCCTTGCGCGGCCGTGGTTGCGGCTGCGGCTGCGACTGCGGCTTCGTCTTTGACGAAGGAGCTGTGGCGGCGGCGGCTGCGTAGGTTTTCGCCGCTTTCATCTTCGTCTTGCGCTTCGTTCGTTCGCGCTTGATGACGGTCGTCCACTCACCGTCGCCAGCCTCGACTGCGGGTGCCAACTAGGGGTGTGCGATAATTATCGATAATTCGTAACTACTCGATAATTTTTCATTCGATAATTATCGATAATTATCGATAAGTGTTATTCGATAATTTTGATTCGATAATTATCGATAATTGTTCATTCGATAATTATCGATAATTATCGATAAGTTTTCATTCGATAATTATCGATAATTTTTTGCAATCCGATAATTATCGATAATTTTTTCCGATCCGATAATGATCGATATTTTTGTGTGATCCGATAATTATCGATTGATTATTTCGATAGTGGACGCCGGATGACTTTTTTTTTTTTTTTTTTTTTTTTTTTTTTTTTTTTTTTTTTTTTTTTTTTTCGTCGTCCGAAAGTTGTGTCGATAATTATCGATAACTTTCGTCCGATAATTATCGATAACTTTCGCCACTATCGATAATTTTTATTCGATAATTATCGATAACTTTCGCTACTATCGATAATTTTTTATCCGATAATTATCGATAACTGTTCATTCGATAATTATCGATAAGTATCGATAACTCAATACGATAATTATCGATAATAAAATTATCGATAATTTTTTCCCATGAACACCCCTAGTGCCAACTCCTCACTCGCGTGCGTTCGCCTTTTCCGTACTGGAGCGGGTTTGGCGCTAAAAGACGGCGCCTTCTGCGTCGTCTTCTCCCTCCTCTTTTCCGACGCAAGCGGTGGCCGGAGCGTTTTCCAAGCAACTGCTCCTCGATGCCGGCGAAGCGAGCGTCGATAATACGCTCGACTGACGCAATGACCGACGCCTGTAACTTCTCGGCGAAGTCCTGCTCTTGTCTCGGCAGACAGGTGGGAGCAACCTGCTCGGATCGGCGCTCTTGGAGCTCTACCACACCGTAAGGATCAGGTCCACGTCCAATATACTTACCAATTAATTGTTATATTTTTTACTGAAATTTATTATTAAAATGTGTAAATGAAACAAATTATTTTGAAACTGCAGAATTTATGAATAAGTTCGTCTTTGAGATAGGAAATAGGTGAGTCTTCAAGATAACACTACTGGCAATAGGTATTATTGTATTTTAAACTGTGTTACAAATGCGTTAGATTCTTTAAATAAATGTCACTTTCATTTATACTTTTTCAACGTTCTGTCATCAGAAACGTGATGCAACGTAGCTGTTTTGTTATTCCGTGATTTCCGTGATTATTATTCAATGGTCATTTTATCTAAATGTAAAGCTACTGGTGTGATCAATATTAATGTTTTTTTTATCATAAGTGATTTATTATTATCCGAACGAACGATATAAAATAGCTTTTCTATTAGATAATAACATATACATATAATAACAATATGATGAATTGTACATACCTATCTCTTTACATAAAAGTATATTGAACTTCGAAGCGAACAGAAATGAGACAAAAAAAAAACGGATGTGAATTCGTTAGACAATGATATTTTAACAATTCAAAACACCGTGGGTATTTGCATGGATTTCAGATATTTACAAGAGGCAAATACAAGTTCATGGCCATAGCTTTACCTAAACTGACAAAAAACCTATAACGTTGTGTAAAAAATAAAAAATAAAAACACACATACAAAATAAGGCTCTGATTATTATCTAATCTGAACAACTCTAATTTATTCATCGTTGTCATTTGTAGAGCAATTAAGAAAAAAAAAGTAATAAAAATGAAAATGTAACGGAATAACAATACCTACAATATTTTTAATAGTCGATGTGTGGGTATTTTATAAGGACGCTAAATTATTTCACAATTCTTCTGTTCTCTTGATGAAGGTTGTTCACTGGAAAGTTAGTTACCGCTTAAGTTCTCACAAAAGTCGGTAGAAATTTACTACATCATAGGTAAATTGCGGCATTGTTTATTTTCTTGTGCAGTTTCGTGGCGGTGTTTTAAACCACAAAGAACGTAATCGTAAGTACCGTCAACAGTAAACTAAATAAAAAGTTGAATTTCACATGTGGTTGTGTAAATATATTAAAATCAGATATATTTGTAACTAGCGGCCCGCCCCGGCTTCGCACGGGTCTTTAACTAAAATTTTAAAAATTATACATTTATATTTTTTATCACCTACACCTGCGTCGATACTGGAAAATATTTTATAATAGACGGATTGAGTGACAGATTTATTATATCTATATACATACATACATACATATATATGTATATAGATAGTACGGATGAAACATTTGAACTGTTTTTTTTATTAATTATTTTCTCATTGATGAATAATAAATAAATAAATTTTATTATTTATTTATATTAACTGAAAATGATGTTTATCTAAAATATTAAAACGATTTCTATTCCTATCCGACATATTTAGTAAACTTTTAAGTTTAACAAAATAATAACTCAAATATAAGTTTTGTGAGTTTTAAAGATTACTTAGACCAGATGGCGTTGGCGGCGTAGGTACCATTTCTATTTTCTTAAATATTTTTTTTTAAATTTAATTACCATGAAACAAAAACTAAATTATACTGTGAGTTATTTCCAATTTTTATGTATTAAAGTTATTAACATTGGTTTTGTACTTTTTACGTGATACGTGATCAGAGAAAAACACGATAAGAGATGGCGCTGATACAAAAAAATACGCGCTATTGAAATTTATTCTTGATGATATATAGTGTATTAATAAAACGGAGGTTTTAACAGATTTATTATTTGTAGAGATTAAATTTTTGTTTTGAATAATTTATTAAGAGATTGATATAATAATAAAATGAGAACGTCATCAACGTCGTCGAAGTCAATTAAATACGCATTATTAATCATAACTCAAAAACTACTAGTCAAATCTCCACCATGAGGACCACATCACAAGCACCAGCTTTCGAATATAAAAAAATCATCAAAATCGGTCACTTAGTAAAAAAATTGAGGTGACAAACAAACAAAAAAAAAAAAACAGTCGATGTGTGAACAGTGAGAACCTTATCCTTTTGTTTAAGTCGGTTAAAAAATAAACTTTTACTTTGCAGGAGCTCTTGTGCCTATCTCTGTTTCTTTAAAATGAATTAAAATAAAGTTAACAATTTATAACTTTTATTACTAATTACTAAGCCACATTTTAACAATAATTGTCGATAATAATTTGCTTATCTTAAAATACATCCATCACCAATGTAAGAGATATTTCGAGTTGTAATTAAATTACTGTGATAACAAAATGATAAATGATTTTTAATGCTTTGTACGTATGTCCAATGCAATAGCTATCCGAGCCGAGAGGGTTACGTAGTCACGCGGATAAAGTGAATGAACAATAGTACTGGAGGTGCCAGCCGTTTCTGCGTCATGATGTTATGATAAAATTACTTTCCTTTTATACTACTTAGATCAGATTTCATAATATAATGAATCTGTAGTAATGTGATTTAAAAAGGCTTTTATTGATAAAATTCTCAGTAAGTTTTGTTCAATGAAAAAGGTATCTTAAAATTTACTTAATTAATTTTCTTTTTTAATTTTCTTATTAATCTTTTATTAATTTTCTTATTTTTGTTTATAAATTGAAAGTAAGTAAGAAATGTTACGCTTTCAAGTGAGTGAATCATCTTTATTAATGTTCTTACCTCAAATAATTTATTAAAGACTATGAACTAAACTAAAAGTAGCTAGTAAAATTAAAACAAGTTTATTGTTTACAACACATAAGAACTCCCTACATAGTGCATACCCTTTGTCATTCGTACTGTAATGATAAATCTAATGACACCTCATAATTATGTTATGTCAAACAATTTAGCCCATAGAGAACGTACAACATACATACATATTATGTATGTATATACAGAATGAATGGTGGGTCACTATTAATATTTAAGGAGAATACTCGGTACATGATTCTCATTCGAATTATGTAAAAAAAATAAGTTAATATTAATAAACTTCTAAGTAAAGTTACTCTAAGTTTACCTACGTCCAAACGACGCCACGTGTTAACAGGGTAGCAGGATAAACAAGCATGATCCAGTCCCCCTTAATACTTTAATCCTGGCTTAGGATAGGCAAAAATACTAAGATATTTTACTCGTTTAAGCAATAAATTTGTTGACTAGGTAAATGATGTGAACTTTGGCAATTTTTAGTTGTGAACAAGCGGCACAGTACAACATCTGTGCACGTGCCGCCGGCATGACTGAGAAGTGTCAACGCTTCATTTATTTGAATTGAAATTTATGAAAATTTGATCAAAAATCAAGTAGGTACCGATTTTTTTTACCATCAGAATCATGTACCGGGTATTCTCCTTAAATATCTATAGTGACTCAGCATTCATTCTGTATATGTACGAACTACGAGTATATACACGCTCAAAAAACAGAACTCTCCTTCGGCAGCCGGATTGAAATCAATAAATTGACGTTTAAAATCTAATTTATTATTCGTATTTTAAATGATAAGTAAAATTGTAGCGTATATAGTAAGACAAATGTTAATCATTTTTTGCTTGTCAGGTTAATGTGAGTAATAGCAATTAAAAATATATATCACAATACCTATGTTTAAGTCTTCTTACCTAAAAAACATAGCATGCATGTCATAGAAATGTGTATATTTTAATTACAAGGTGCATGATCAATTAATTTGATTTCGTTATAAGAAGAAATAGTTTTTATATGTCATATCTGTATAAGATTTAATACAAATAGGTACTACTCCTAAACGTTAGATGCGAAAGAAACGTATTAAGCCTTAAAATACAATGTATCTCAGAGTTTGATCAATTTTTATTTCTCCTATGGACGTTACATTTCAAGGTCAGCAACTAATAGATACCTACATGCAACTACGTAATATATTACCTGCCGTTATTACTATAGTTATTATGGATGTTGTATATTATGTATATTTAGTATAAAAGGCACAGTGATGAAGTCGTCTATACGACGTTTTTTTAAGATAATTAACAATTTTCGACAACGATTTGGTTTTCGATGTGGAACAAAAAAATCAAAAAGGAAAGGCAATTTTTACTTCTACTTACTATTTTACTTTTAAAGTTGACTGCCTAAGGAGTGTAATGTTTTTTTTTTATTATAATACTAGCTTCTGCCCGCGGCTTCGCCCGCGTGGATGTCGGTTATCGCGACCGAAGAAAAAGTTCTTCTAATACCCCCAAAAATATTTTATGATGTTTGATTTAGTAGCTTTCGCGTGAAAGCGTAATAAACAAACATACATTTCATATTTATTATATTAGGGGTGTGTACTAACTAACTTTTTAAGTGTGTTAGATATTCTGGCCAAATACTGTCTAAATTAGGAATATATTACTTATTGCAATAAAAGTAAGATTTAATATGGAATACCTACATTATTTACTTACATACGAATATAATACGCCGATAGTACCGTATGTATATACATATCTATCGAAAGCATTTACTATACAAATTGATGTATTTGATATAAACTTAACTAATTACTTGTACTTATTAAAATTTTGAGAATGGTAGATTATTATTTATTCAGATAGTTTTGAATAATAATTACTTAAATATCTTTTATATACCTGAATTTTTACTTGTTATTGATGTTTTTGCTGAAAACTAATCAAAGATTAGACATAATCTTAATCATTTATAGGAAATTGATTTATGTGACATCTTTAATGTCGTATAAAAACACTAATAATTATATACAAAAAAGTGAAAGCATACAAAAATAAAATTTAAATAAAAACTTAATGTGAAATAGAAAATTAACTTACATTTATTAAGTCTGACTGGCACTGAATTGTAATATAATTATCTTTATATTAACATTATTTATTCTTAAAGATATTTCTAAAATGTAGAGCGAAGTGGTATACTTTTATATTAAATGGGCTCTTTTCATTGTTATAAGCTTATTATTTATTTATTTACTCTTTTTGCATACCAATACACAAAAGTTTCAATAAATAGCATTTAAAACAATCAACTTGAATCATTTGCAACAGTTTATTCTCTGTTGTATTAAGGATTTTTTAAATTTCATGCAGACATGCAATGAATATGGATAAGTGAAAAAAATAAAGTTATAACGCAAAGTTTCCAACCTAGTGAAGTCAATGCATCTTTTCTGGGGCAAGGTGTTTGTTATTCGCATCTGTAATAAAATCTCACACTGCTATTTATATGAACTGAAATTACTACTATTACATTAAATATTATACCTATGTATATAATTTTATATTAATGTACTAAATAGAGACGATATTTGATAGAATTTATTATTTTCGTATATATAATTCCTTGAGCGTAGAATATTGCACCATACACAATAATAGCCTCCACGGAGTCCCCGTTTCGAGAGTCAAGAAATACGAAACACAGAAACCGCGACGAATTTGCAAAATATTCTAATATCGATATGTTCTGATGACGAAATAAGAGTAACGTAAATACAAATATTATTTAGACGAGAAGATAACTAAAATTAAGGTAAATAACAGGACTGTTAAATTTTCCGTTATGAACGCATTTCATGAGATGACTTTACGTGACAAACTACTGATTAGTGCTTTGTTATAGTAACGGACGAAGTTGACACGAACCGATCCCAATATTTTTGTATTTCTTATTTTCGTAAAGAAGGTTCTCGATTCTGGAACCGCTGTGTTATCAAATGATTAATTTCTTCAAACGATATGTCATACTTGGCGATGAATGAAAGCATCGTTATACCTGCTTGCTCAAACACAAGTACATCGCTAATTAATTGTGGATCAGCGTGGCGGATTAAGCAATAATAATGCTTCTTAACAGGAAAATATTTCTAATAAATAATTTATAGTAGTAGGAAAAGTTCATAAAGTATGGCGAGTAGTTTCAACAAAGCTAGGCCAACTAAAGTTATATAGGCTTAAAAATTTTCTACTAAGATCGATACGGGGGAAGTACTAACTATAAACATATATTCGGGTACAACTGCGTGGGTGATCCAGTATAATAATAAATAACTTCATTTCATAATGAATAAAATTTCAATATACTTATTATATAGACGTTCTAAGTAGGTTAGACTTATTTGTAGTCCCAGACACATGTGAATTCCATAAAAATGAATGAACAAAGTAAGTATGTATTACTCATTATACAACTGTTTTGTTTTATTATTATTCTATTGTGTTATTACTTATTCGTTTAACATAATAATCGATTGCTAGCTATTAT
This sequence comes from Euphydryas editha, assembly GCA_036937285.1. NCBI lineage: Eukaryota > Metazoa > Arthropoda > Insecta > Lepidoptera > Nymphalidae > Euphydryas > Euphydryas editha. The sequence goes on from JAUPFZ010000020.1 coordinate 9,356,617, forward strand.
TTAAAGATATATTTGTTTGTAATTTTATTTAAAGCTTTTGGACTAAGGCGACCGTTCTGGTGTAGTGGTGCGAGTAGTCGCCTCAACGCCGCGCGCCGGTCGGTTTTGATTCCCGCTCGAAACTGATATTTGTATTTGTACAAATATTTGTTACCGGTCTGGGTGTATGTCCTTGTGGGTCTCCCCACGGTGCCTCGGAGAGCACGTAAAGCCGCCGGTCCCGATTGTTATCATAGACTGATACCGATCGTTACTCATGGTAAGGAAATTATCCACCAACCCGCAGTGGAGCATCGTGGTGGATTAAGCTCCAACCCTTCTTTTCTTTTTTTTTTATTTAATTATCAAATACAAAAAAAAGAAACAATATTTACAAATTTATAACTCTAGGTAGCAAAAGAAAACCACTAAGGTTTGTACAATGCTACTTTTTTTTTTTTATAGTACAATGTAAAATTAAACAATATATATAATTTTTGTTGTTAAATTAAGATTATTATTATTCTATATGGAGAAGAGGCCTTCGCTCACCAATGAGTTTTTTATAGGCTGATATAGTACAGTAGGTACATTTTGGATGAATTATAAATTTAGTTATAAGAGTTTTACCTGTTCATGTAATAAGAAAACCTAAGAATTAAAACTGAAAGTAATGTAGTGAAATAAAGGTTAATGATATTTACATTTCTAAACAGCAATTATTGCAATGTTATGTCTGTACACCTGACCTATTTATCACCTTTTGTTCGCTTCACATGCTGCAAATAATCTGTTACGTTGGCATACAAAAACAAATAAAATTGATAAAATATATCTTTATTAATTGTTCTAGTTAAAAATTTAAACGATTTTTCTAATATTGATTATAAAGAGAAAAAAGTATTTAAAATATTATTCATTTAGGTTTTCGTGCCAACGAAATCGGATTACTAAGACTCCGCTATCTGTCCAGGCTGTCACACAGCTGTCACAGGACTTCATCTTAAAAACCGTTTGTTATTAATATGATTTTTTTACAGAATATGCATTACCATGATAACGGTAACGATAAAAGGAATGTCAAGTAAAAATTAAAGGGGAGAGGGTATTATAGAGTAAACTCTACTACTCTTACTAAAAACATATTAATATGGAATATTTAGCACGATCTTTAAAAATATGTATGTAATTTGATCCGTAATAACCTTTTTGATTATAAATAAATAAATTAAATAAAAATAAATATTAACCAACAATCACACCACGTTAACCTAGCCCCGTGCTAAGTTCGTAAGAACTTGTGTTATAGGTACTAGGAACGGAAATAAATTTAAGATATAAATACATATATACATAAATACACATCCATGACCCGGTGCAGACATCTATATTCGTCATACAGATTATCTGCACCTGGCGGGATTCGAACCCGCGACCGCTGCGTAAAGTGTCCAGTTGCCTGACCACTCGACCAGCCGGCCGTCAAATTATAGTATAATCATTTAAGGATATGGGTATGATTTTTCATTTTCTCTATTATTTTAATAATTTTATATTGTCTCAGGTCATGATAGCTTATTCTTCAAGCTTCAGTCTGTACAGGATGTAATATATTTTTAAATATTTTTTTAGATTGACAATGACTTGTATAGATGATAAGATACCTTATAACACCACACCCCTTCTTTTGTTGGGGGTTGAGACTGCAATTATTCTTATTGTAATAAAGTCTAGGAGGACTGAATATATAAAAGAAAAGACTGCCCTACTAAAGTATGGGATGAATACCGTTTCATCCAGCCGAGTTGCTCATTTGTGGGGATTCAAAATGATATTTTATCTTCTACACTCTCAAATAAAACTGCCTCATTAGAAGCTATTGTATAAAATATCTGAATGGAATACAGTTTTTACGTAAAATATATAGTTAACTTTTCAATTAACCGACTTTTGTTTGTGAATTTGGGTCGCGCTTCTGTTTTTATCTTCATGATCTATATCAATGGAATAAGAGTTATTGTTATGTCGAATCCTGTTGAAGACTTAGAAAAATTACTATATCTAAATATACTTTTTTTTTAATAAAATGAAACTAAATTGTTATACCTACAAAAACACAAAGTCGACGCAGATGTAAAGTGATAATGATAAAGTGTTCGTAAGAACATTAGTTACGCTCTAAATTTCACAATCGGGGTCAACACTGGTTTTAAAAATTACACTGAAAAAAGGTATGAACTAATAATAAATACTAAAAATGTATACGTGTTTATATTTTGCAAAACTGTATATTTTTTGAAAATTATATATAATATAAATTTATATTATATAAAATTATATATATATATATATATATATATATATATATATATATATATATATATATATATATATATATATATATATTTTATTTATTTATTTATTTATTCAGTTTGGCGTGTTACGTGTCCAAGAATCAGACAGACAGACAGCCAAAAATGAAAAAAAATAGTTAATTAATTTTTTTTGCTTCAGTATCGAGTGTCTTAAAACAATTTCAAAACATCTACAATGTACAAAATAATACCTCTTATCGTTTATTATAAGTACACCCTTATGAAAATGGAAATTATTCCCAATATAAGCTCTATATAGTTCTAATAAATAGAATAAAATTATTTGATTTTTTATTGGGAATAATTTCCATAAGGGTAGATAGTGATAATAATTTAAAAAAAATACATAAAAAAACTACTGTCTGTATATACCATAGCTTAAACTTACAATTAAACTTAGTTATGTTTTAAAACCAAGCATAAGTTTTTAAAGGTTTTTATATTGAAAAAAAAAATAAAGTAAGAAAAAAATGTAATTTTTGACAAAATATCATAATGAACGGACGACTAACACTTTTATACATTTTGATTTCTACGCAGTACCAAAAGAAAATTTTCCAAATAAAACAAATTACAGCTACTTCTGAAGTCCTTTGCAGTAGTTTCAGTGGGCGATGTAAATTTTAATATCAGGGCTAAATTTGTTTTACGCCCACTTGTGAACTGGTCACCTCGATGCTAATTTTCTCCCTTTTATGCTAAACCAGTATACGTGAAGTGGAACGACTTTTAAGTGGATATATATTCTGATAGAGGATTAGATTAATAAGTCCTCAAACAGACGTTTAGCTTATAACATTAAAATATGTGTACAACTGAAATGTTAAATCATACAATTTACAAATATTACACGTATTATTTAATAGATACTATTTAAAATATATGCCAGCAAAATATTCCGTTATTTATTCTTTTTCTCTCTTTGTTAATATATTATAAACTGGAATAAAATAGACTTTTGTTGTATAAAGACCTTGACTAACTTTTGGATTTAAAATAACAAGGAAGTAACATTCGAACCGCGACAAGTTTTTATGCATCAATTATGACTAAGGATTACAATTCGCATTAACGTCGTCTTTTTATCAAAGGGTACATTAGTACGTCACTATTAAGTGAGATCATAGTCATTGCATATTAATATCCGAAATAAAAGAATTTTTGATCAATGCTGATTGACGCTTGCGTGTTCAGACCACGTACGACGAACACAGTTACTTTTAATATCTTCGGAATTTTTTACTTTATACGTGGTACTTTTGATAACGCAGCTAATCAAAATTTATAATACTAGTTAGGACCTCATGAACCTGTTACAATTTTATTATCAGTATAGATTTTATGTCATACTATTTATTTCTAAAAATATTATCATTTATAGTGAAAACTACAAAATGTTGAAGTATAGGTAAAATCAATTTATTTTGATATTGAAAATAAAATACATTGATTTTGTTAGGTTTTTATTTTAGACTTTTCAAGCCGTACCTACCAAATAAAATTAATATAAAATGACAGATAAATACGACGAATATTTTATTCGGCTTGCATTGGATTTATTAAGAACTTACTATGTTCGTAATACTGCAGTGATATATATATATAAACATAATGTTAAATAAGTATAAAATCATATATAAAAATGGATAGTTTCTTCTTTATAATTTCTTTCATTAATAATTCAATTATAAGCATCGTTTTCTAAGTTTTGCTTGTATAATTTTCGTAGTTTACCAAAAGATGTTATGCAATGCGGAAGTACACGGGTACAGAGCCAAATAGTAGAAGTCATTTTATTGCTGTTTTAATGTCAAGATACTAACTGCCAAATGAAATTTTAATAAATATATCCATAAATGTTTGTGGTTTTGAGGCATAGATAAACAAAGTATCTTATTTTTTACTATTATTAGGAATTAATTGTAATTTAGTAGCTCTTAGCCTCAGCAAATCGTTTTGAAGTTTATTTTTTATTTTTATGTTCGTTGGATAGGCAAATTGGCAGACGTGCCACCTGATGGTAAGTGGTCGACGTCGCCCATGAACATAAACTAGTTTACCTGGAACTAGCCCAGCCAACTCATTTATGTGTTGCCTATCCTGAGACATATGATGTTAATTCTCGATGCCAGTAATTACACTGCCTGTCTTGCCCTTCTTTCCGAAACACAGCAAAGCTGTTTCACGGAAGAAACAAGCAAGATGGTGGTACCCATGCAGCCGGGAGCGCGGCACAGCGCATCACTCCCACCGGTGTTTTTTCGGGTTTGGGGGCGTCCATAAATTACGTGAGATGTTTTTTTAAATTTTCTGTCCCTCTCTCCCCCCCTGGTGAGATGTCGTGAGATTTTATTCAACCCCCTCCCCCATCCCCCAATCTCACGTGAGATTTTTCAAACGTCGTAAAAACATGTATAACGTCGAAGTATGAATGAAATTATTTTCTTTCAAACGAATTAGTGAATGATCTTAATCGTATTACGCGATTACGCTCAAGATTAAATCTTAAGCATGTACTTACAATCTGGATTAAATGGACCAAAATAGTATTTTTTTTTTGTTTCAATCAAAAAAAAATTGCGTGATATTTGCCGAGATCCCCCCTCTCTCTGACGTAAGATTAGATGAGATTTGACTCGACCCCCTCCCCCCTTAAACACCTCACGTAATTTATGGACGCCCCCTTATGTGAAATAATTAATTAACAGAAGTATTATTACACAAAAAAGATAAATAATTAAATTGTAAATTTGCACGAATTTACAGTTGTAAGTTGTTTAACGAAAGTGAGTTAAGAAAAAAAGTTTTTAATAATATATAAAAATTATGTGTAATAAATATAATATTAGGCTATTCGTAAGTTCACATATTATCTTTGATAACTGCGGAACTCTACAATGTGGTTGACCTGACACGTTTTTTTTTTCCAAAAACATATTTTATTACCATATTTATATAATAATATTTTCGTGTAGCAAGTTTGTCCGGATGTTGGTCGGTTAGGAGCACGCGATCTCTGTATATTACCGTAATAAGTAACTGTTGCATGTGATATGATTAAATCGATTAGTCACGCGAATCATTTTAACAATACGTTTACAAGTAAGTATTTCTTTAATGGCTATGACTACTTAATTAACTACTAAATGTCTACTTCCGTTGGTCAATATTTCTTGTTAAGTGGAATTTACTTATTTTGATCATTATTCAATACTTAAAAGTTAAAAGTATTATCGGAATATATTAATGTTATTCGAACTGATAAAATAAACTTATTCAATTTTAGTTATATAAAACACTAGCCGACCGATATTGAGAAGATGAATTTTGTCTAACGCTGAAACAGCTGTTTAAATATTTTTGTAAATTTTTTTTTTTTTTTGCTAAATTTTATTAAGTCAATTGGTGAAGATGTTTTGCCTCTCATAAAATATTTTCACATTTGGAGCTCTCTAGTGATTGAGTGAGTTTTAGATGTAAAAGTTTTTTTTTTTAACCAGTAGTAGCAATCTAAAGTAATTTTTATTATTTAACAATCTTTATAGAGTTATACGGAGATTATAGAGATAATCTTATAATATCTTATAAGATTATTATTATATGGCTCCATTGGAATCGTTTATTCTTAAATACTATAACTGACTTAAAAATGGCACCTGTATTCGTAGGCTATGGTTTTGAAGATTAAGCTGCGGTCTTTTCAGGTCCTTAAGATTCCGCGTCATGTATATAATTATAAACGTACATATTTTGGAATATAGGCTACTTTTTGTTATGAAAATGAAACTTGGAATGGAGTAATCAACACGATTTAAAATTTATATGCAAGATCCATTTTTCCTCGTTAGGAATATGAGTAGAGTTTTACTGTCTTTTTTATATAAAAAACCCTCGAAGTGATTAAAAAATTAACCTAATTATTCTAAGCCAATAAAGTCACGTGTATCAGCTGTTATGTTTTAAAAATTTATTACGGTAAAGTTTCAATTATTACTAATACATACATTGGTAACACTTTGTTAAGCAGAACGTGACCTTGTATTAAACTTTTTTGGATAAAGTATGTCGACGTGGGAGGTTGTTTAAATTGTACACCGCTGGTTTGCGTTTGTTTGACAGATAAATAATGTTTTATTTAGTATCTGTGGTATATGCCTATATTATCTGCTTGAGTGTCCGGGCAATGACCTTTTAGTTTACCAACTGCACAAAACTGCCCAAGGCCTCGCACGTTTTGTTACGTAATTTCCCACCGGTGATAATGTAATATGCGTTAATCAACCTATAGTTGACAGGTGTACTTCGCGTACTAATGCCCGTGTCGAAAAATAGTTGACATGGGCAATATAGCCATGGCGACCATTACTTGACACGGGCGCTTGCGGTTAGTTTGTAAACTCTTGTCAACTAGTAGTTGACACGGGCAGTTGAACGGATATGCGTATATAATATATGAATATTAATTTATGTTGTGGTAGAGTCTACTTGTAGTATAGTATACAACTCGTTTTTGGTTGGATCGACAGACATAATATCTTACAGAAAATCGGAGAGCAGTAACAACTAAATGAGTGACAAAACTAGAAGCCAAAGTATTTCCTCCCAACATCCTCCCTAGTTCCATCCATCCTTTCATATTCTTGTTAAAGAGTGCAACGTGACTTTATTAGCTCTAGTAATTAGGCATTCCGGCGGCGGAGACCTATAAACATCAGTTAACTCACCAACTCAATTTCTTGCTAGTTATATTTTTCTATCATACAGATTATGTATACTATATAATATTATAAAGCTGAAGAGTTTGTTTGTTTGAACGCGCTAATCTCAGAAACTACTGGTTAAATTTAATTATTTCTGTTTTGGATAGCTCATTTACCGAGGAAGGATATAGGCTATATAACATCATGCTACGATCAATAGGGGCTGAGCAATAATAAGAAATGTTACAAAAACGGGAAAAAAATAAACTTTTTTGAGAGCTTCCGTTGCGTCCTTTATTATTTATCTTCTCGAGACATTTTTTAACTATAGATCCACTTTTAAAGTAAATATAAGATCACTCTTTTACTGAGAATTTCGAAAAATAAAAAATAAAACTCAATAATACGTTGAACGACCCAGGAATCAAATCTGACCCCTTGCTCGGCAGTAACGCTGACGACATACTCATAGAGTAATTTATTGTATAAAAATATTTAAATACGTTTTCCCTTAAATTAACGCAGGTAAACCGCGAGGCACAGCTAGTTTTATATATTCAGTAGTATTTTATAAGAGTGTCTATTTATTATAGCTAAGACAAATCTATACTGAGACATAATCAATCACATATTAAAACACTTCACACCATTTAGGCACATACTTATACCTACATAAGTATGTAAGTACATAAACACAACTTTAGACCTGCGAATTATACGAATATTACTCGATTATATTATAAGCCAGAAAAAATAATACTAGAATACATATAATAAAGGCAAAAGAACAAGGCAAGTTCCTGTAACTTGTAAAATAAAGTTATTATATATTTTACATCAATATCTTTATTTTAATTATAAAAAACTAAAAATTGTGCCGCTTGAATACTTACGTACCTACTTATATTGCGTTACAAGTAGGGTTGCCACCTTTCAAAAACAGTAGACCCGGAGATTTTAAAAATAAAGTTAATTTCTTTAGTAAGAGTTTTTTTTTAATATAAAATAAAACATTTTTAAGTGTGAATTAATTAATTAAAGTAAAAAGTAATGATAAATTATCATTGGTAATGTATTTATTAAATATAAAAGAACCTAACTAGTGCTAGGCTAAAGAAAAGACGCGCTCTACAAAAGCATTGCTTATCAGGATTAGTGTAAAAAATACGATTATTTTTGGCAGTTAGGTGAAGGAAAGTTACCTCGACTTTGAATAACTGAACCCATTTTAAATCAACAGGCGATGTTGAATCACTAGATTGTACGAACTCTCGTACTTGGTTTAAGTCTCGCCCCATGCCATGATGGTCGGCTATCGCTTCACTGCCACTGCCCGGTCTGACCCGGAGATTTCGATGTTAAACCCGTAGCCCGGAGATGCACCAAGCAAACCCGTAGACTCCGGGTCAAACCCGGAGAGGTGGCAACCCTAGTTACAAGGCGTATAAAGTTTGCTATTGTACCTACTCGTAAAAGATAAAATCTCAATATCCTAACAGTATACAGTTCGTTTTTTGTTCTTATGATTGGGTTAGAACTAAGATGCTTATTATTATTCATCATTAAAATAATATGAAATAAATAGCAGTTCATATTATTAAAAAAAAAAAAAATTATATCGTAGTTTTGCAAAATCATCTCAATTTTAAGTTACTACCATTATGAACGAGGATTACTTAAAGTTGATTTATATTAACACAATCGTAAAGTATGTGTACATATATCTTCTTTTTTCATATTATGTAGTCGAACATTGTCGAAGTAATCAATTACTACCAACACATTTAACCAAAATTGTTTGATCCTTAAAAATACTTGGCACAGATGTTACCCAACTTTTTCCACTCCATTCAAGGTGGAATGCGTCTTGAATATTTATTTGTATTGTAGTGTCACTAAATATTGTGACGCATAAAGAAAATCGTTACAGCCTTTTGTGAAGTCCAATGAATCAATTGATCAAATTCTTAAGGTGCGCTCACAATTTTTTTTTCTAAGACTGTACCGCACTACATACCGAAAAATATACTTTTGTACCGCACAAAATGAATCAAAATATTCGTTCGGTCTTTAGTTCTCTTGTGAAACACTAGAGCATAAAAATTGACACTTTATATAAAAACAAAAGCAGAGCATTTACTGTATATAATGTTTTGATATAAGATTTCGATTAATATTAAATTAAAAGAAGCTCCATAAACAAACACCAAAGGTGTCATACAATATTATTTAAAATATACTAATCATCCATTTATTTGTATTAAGTTCATTATGTAAAATTACATATTTATATCTCTTTAACATAAAACGTAATGATAAAATTTGTAGTCTAATAACTTATTAGCATGTTTTTATTATACGTTCCCAATTTTAGGTGTTAATAGTTAGTCCTAATAATAATTTAATGGTTGTTCAACGTACGAGTACAATATCAAAAAGATTTATAACTTGCATCATTCGCTTTCATAATATAAGAGGTATAATAAAACGATTTAACGGATCCTGTTTTACTAAGAAACGTTAAGGTAGAGCAAGAAAGGGATAGAGTGAGGATATTTTTCTTTAATAGGCATTTTAGCCTATTTCATGTGATAATATTTAAATATATGCATTAAAATACACCACTATTATAATACGAATACATATATTTAAATAACGTATTCATGATCTCAGTTAAATAATTTTAATATTTTTAATACGATGTGTTAATTTAGTACATTGAATTTGTTAAGTTATAAAAGAAAAGAATTTTCTATGTTACGTAAAATTTAAATTTTTATAAGTTTTATGTATAAAGCTAATTTGCATCTAGAGAAACTAAAGAGCGTAATTTGATTTGTGCTTTAGTTAAGTGCTGACCTGGCTGGGTTAATCTAGCGTCAAAAATAATTTATATTTACTGGTACAGAAAGTTAATTTTTTTTAACATAACACTTTTAAAAACAAAAATAGGTTATTTTGAAAGCCTGTAAATATGAAGTAAAAGAAAATTAAATTAAATTAAAAATATGTGGCATCATTGAAAAGGCATTATTTTGCGCAAATTTTTATTTATCCTCACAATAGTGTAACTAAACTTAAAACTAGTTTTAGAAAGAGGTATTTTAACGTGAAGTAATTTGTCATTTTTACTCTATACGGAATGAATTTGGTTATTTGCTTTTATTTTTTTAAACTTATTTTCATACAAATATGCAATAACTAATAAGTAACAAAGGTACAAAAGGCCGAATTATTGCTAGAATCTTTTTATTGCCTATTAACTCTAGCACATACATAATATATATGTACGTAAGAGAGAAAGTTATAACATAGCATTAGAATATTTTTTATGTTGTACAGTACCTGTAAGTTGTCAATAACTCGTATACCTTCTAGATTATAATTTCCAATTATATAAATAACTTGTTAGTTACAATACACTTATGATGTGATCAATAAAATTACGATAATATATTCCAATCTGGTATTAATTTAAAATGTATTATTTAGGTATAACAAGTAAACATTAGGACATGATTATGTACTATCGTGTTAAGTAAACTCGATCTATTAGATGAAGTCGCCGTTGGGTGAACTAATGGTAACTTTGTAGTCAACACAAGTAAAAAAGGAGAAAACACTTTAATATACACTGTATAGTAAACTCTTTATTTTAACTATTCAACAGGATTAGAAAAAAAAAACATGACGTTTGTTTTATTTTTTTTTGAAAAAAAGTCTAAAGTTGTTGCAACATACACAACAGGTGTGTGGATTTTGTGGTAAACCGCTATAAATTTAGGATTATTGAAAAGATTAGGTGACTGAGATAAATTCTGGTATTAAAATAGCACCTATATTATGTTTGTTAACTGAACAAGGCAACCGTTCTGATATAGTGGTGCATGTAGTCGCCTTAATGCCAGCTGTCGCAGGTTCGATTCCCGCTCGAGGCAGATATTTGTATTTGTACAAATATTTGTTTCTGGTCTGGCTGTATGTCCTTGTGGGTCATCCCATCGTGCCTCGGATAACACGTAAAGCCGTCAATCGCGGTTGTTATCATAGACACCTGATTGCGACCGTTACTCATGCTATGAAACCCGCCGAACCGCAGTGGAGCAGCGTGGTGGATTAAGCTCCAACACTTCTTCTGTATGGAGAAGAGCCCTTTGCCTAGCAGTGGGTTGCTTACAGGCTGAATCAGTAATCTAATAAATTTTTATTTTAATACATGAAAAATATACATAATGCGATCAAATAAATTTATTACGTATGACGAATGACAATGCATTTAAAAAAAATTTAAATGTCACTTTACACCAATTATGTACTCGTACCTAATTGAATTTCATCGGTTTAAACAAAACTTGTTTATCATATTAAAATTTGTGAAATATGTGACGGCTTATTTTTTAAATATGTGTCAGTAAAAATTCTTGATATTTATGATAATGGGCAAATAAATAAATTATGAAGAGTTTAGAGGCGATAAAATTTAATTATGCAAGCGAGAGATAGTTTCGTTTGGACATCGATTCAGTTATTTCTGTAATTATCGAGTCATTGGTCTGTTATCTGCAAGGAATTTAATGTTTATCTTATGTGGTATATGTTTTATAGTTTTGTTGACTAGTCACGTCTTTCGCAGAAACTAGGAAACTGGTTTCGACGGCTAAGTGTCATGTTTAGCTAACGCCAGTTTGACACTGATCTGGCATTAGCCCATTCTTATTTACAAAAAAAAATATATATATATATATTTTATCAATTCATGTCTAGAACTTAGAATTATAAATAAATAAAAATATAGATATTAAAACTATATTCGAAAGTAAAATGTAGTCGAATTTATCATAAGCATTAAATAAATTACTAGAAAATAAGAAGTTAACTTATGAAAAAGTGAAAGTTGTAAATTCTTATAAGTTATAAACAAATGTTACTTAATCATATTTTAATATGAGATTGCATCTTGAGAAATTCTTATTATTATTCTCCTTTATTATCCTTCATTGGCGTGTTCATAATCATGTTATCTAGGAAACAGTTTAACATTACAGCGTTCGTTTTAAGAACTGGTTAAAAGTAAAACATAGAAGTAATTAATTGATGGAGTAACCGTAGCTACCCACGTTCCGGCTCAATGAATCAGCTACTACTGGTTCTTATTTCTTGGTACAGTAATCAGATGTTATAGAATCAGTATAAATATTCAGTCTTGCAGGTTTTTAGTACATACATAATTTTGCAATCTTTAAAATGTTTATTAGATAAATAGTTACAAATAAATATGCACTATCTTTAAAATGTTGTAAGACAAATATATATCTATATACTTGCTAGTATATAAATTATAAAGTGTTTTACCATAAGTGATCATCTTCATATTAGGTACTTATTTACAGAGTTATTTTTTCGATAAAAATATCTAAAATTAATTTGGGTTTGGGTGTTTTGATTCTAAATAAATGCCTAAAATTACGTTAATTTTTATTTTTTATTTTTAGATATATAGATAATTTGACAGGTGGTGATCTATGAATTATTTTTATTTTATTATAAAACTATTCAATTGTCATTGAAAAATAATTTATGTCGAGTCAATTGAAAACTAATACATATAAAAATGGTTTAGTCCAACAGTAATATATTTACTCTAGTTAAAACAGTTTATAAAACACTGCCCAAGTACAAAATGAAACAAGTGGAATTTCGAATTAAATTTCATCGTATAGTTATCAAAAACTTGTTTTAAATGTTTTAACCTGAGTCATTTGAATTAACCTAGTACAGATTATACGTTATTCACGATTCTTTGTTAAAAATATGACCGTAAAACATAAAATCTTGTCGTCTACTCTACTTTTAAAATGAATCATGAACAACTTGCATAATACCTACTTAAAACTTGTATATATATATATATATATATATATATATATATATATATATATATATATATATAATTAACTAAAATTATTTATTGGTTTTGTCCGTAACTCACTGTTTAATGTTCCGTAATTGGAATACGTGTTTAAGAGGTCATTAAAAGAATCGGATCATTATCTATTAAATTCCTTTATACCTTCACATAATAGCAATAAACACTATTCAATAAATCACAACTATATTAATAAGATTTTCTGTGGAATATTTTCAACCTATAATTTTTTGTTGTGCTTCTGTTATATGTGCTGCTGTAAAAGGTCTTCAATGAAATTCACCACAAAGAAATGACAGTCCTAATGTAAAGGGTCTCGTATATTTAGAAGTGGAATGAGAGCGAATCGCCGTCGCTAAAATTTAAACAGTGTGTCACGGTATTAGAAAGTGAAGTTGACAAAGATCGGAAACGATTTACCAGCGACTAGCGATTAACGACCCTTGACGGTTCCGAAAAGACGAATTCGGTAGTTTAAATTTTTAACTCTCGGTAATAATAATGAAAAAAAAAATGACAAAAATATACGACCTCCTTCCCATAATTTAAAAAAAAAAAAAAGTCTACATGAATCTAAAAGTTCCTTCGAGTGCTCTGAATAGTTCAGTAGTTCATAATAAACAGTAAGGTAAGGACGTAATATAAATTATAATTCACAAAAGATGAAATTTCGACATGTATAATATCGGCTGATAGTATTTTAGTGCGATAATATACTAAAAGAGTAAGAATTATTATTGAAAGAAAACCGATACTTTTGCGATTACAATACTTCCTTATCGTTGTGTCATTATAAAAGGAAGTGAAATATGTAACAATAAAGTACGGAAATCTTGCTATAATATATATATGATATTTTGTGTTTGTAGTATATTTAAATAAGTAGATATCTACTTATTAAAAAAATCTATAATATTACCATGTATGTTACTAACATTGAGATGTTTATTTTTTCATATGCATGTTTTTATTTATGTAATATATGGTGAATTATTATTAATGATTTTTTTACGTTGTATAATGAAAAAGAATAATTAATTTTATCGTTATATCAGTGTTATTAACGTAAGATGAATATAATGTAGATAGCATTACTTTACTGTCGGGTTTCTGTGTTAACGAAACAGATTTTATTTTCCTCCTCTTCACAATTATAGTAAGATATTATCCGTATGAATTTGATGTGTTATGAGGTTATTTATGTTACATAAATAGACTACAAATTATTTTTAACGCATATTTTTAACGCATAGACAACGAATTTTGGTAACTAACAATGAAAATACAATATGGTGTATATGCAAATAATGATATATATTGTATTTTCAATTTAAAGGAAGAATTTCGAAAGAAGTTTTATAAATATATATATATATATATATATATATATATATATATATATATATATATATATATATATATATATATATATATATATATGTGTGTGTGTATTTACGTATGTGCGTTCATATTTTGGCGTTATGGCGATATTAAGTATGTTGAAGAGCTTTACAAACTTTGTCAAAGTTTCGCCGAAAAATATTTAAAGATAAAATATGTAAATAACATTCCGATACATATGGGCGTACGAAATTCGAGTCGCCGGTCATGTGTGTTTTTATATTGATAAATTATAATTATAACAACGCGGAGTAGAGGAAAGTGTGTCAGTCGGCCTGTCGTCACTTATTTAGGCGACCATACGTTAACTGCCACACAAGTGAAAGAGACTGTCACAAATTAATAAACGAAAGTTACATCCCACTTTGTAATGTCACAGAAGGTATTTTCCTATCCGTAAATATTACAACAGCTGATATTTCAAAATTTATCAACACAGAACATAAACTATTAATTCAATTAGGTATAGACAATTAGCTAGCATAAGATGTTCTTATAATTTCAATCTTACCGGAACAAATGGCTTGATGATATTAGAATTTAAATTAGTACTTACAGCTTAGTAAGTGTAAGTAACATTAAAAATTGTATTAATGTCGAATCCTTATTCTCACAATCAGTAACATTCGCGGACGTAAATTTCGGTCATTCACTCCTTGTACCCTTTTAATTGCGTAACGACCGCCTTGATTTTGAATTATATTACAAATTCTCAATATAAATATTTGAATTATGTACAACTGCTAATTGATTTTTAGAATGAAAATTAGTATAAATTTATTGAAAAAATAAGAATTAGGGAAAATTCCTAGGTACTATGGTTTCAATTAAAAAAACCTTCGAAGGGGGAAATAGAGGATTTGAGAAACTTATTAAACCACTTATTTTAGAGAGCTTTATTTTCTCTTTGGGTTAGAAAGTGTTAAAATTCGGCTAATATAATAGTGTGAATTTTATGCTTAATGTGTGCATTTTGTACTAAGATGTTAATTAACAATAATGTTAATTGTTGTTATTTATTAAATCTCTCTACAGTTCATTAAATCATAGTTTCTAGAAATTCGTTTGTTCTCGTCGACTGCGGTAGCAGAACTTTGATTCGGTTCTGAAACAATACTTAGAATATTGATGAATAATATTTGTACATTGTAAATGTTTATAATAATAACAGCTACATAGTTACTTATTATTTTTATTTTATTTATTTATAAATTCTTTAGTACACATATTAAATTAGGTTTTAAAATTAAAAAATAATAGTATAAAGTGGCTTTTCATATAATTCATACAAAAATAATATAATTTATTTCCATTGGTTAAATACAATATTATTAAAAGAATTAAATTTATAAAATATTACAAATAAAAATAGCAATATACAGCAATAAGCAATGATCATCTAATGACAAATAAGTTATTCATTCATAATAAATTAAATATTATACGAATATATATCGATCATAATATAGGTATATCCGTGACATTAACAAAATAATACAAATAAATATTTTATAGAAAATACTTGTCTGAAATGACGTTCCAACACACAATCAGAGCCAGTTATTACTAACAGGAGGCAGTGTATCCTTCTACTATTATAAAGTTCAACTTTTTATAATTGATCGTAAATTGCCTTGCCTTACTTTGCCTCACCTCTGACCACCGGATGTGACGTGCACAAGTACTTATATTCTGAATAAAAGGGTAGAACACAAATTATCATTTAGTTTATAATTCAGAAATAAAATATTATTTTTTATTATAGAAATTATTATAATTATTTAAAAAAATATATAAAAAATATAGAATTTATTATTTATTACGTATAAATTTATTTGAAACATCTTACGAATAAATTATTTGAAGCATGTCACACGGCCATTCTGAATATTACCTCGTTTTAGTAGAAGTTACTTCGGGAGCGAGGGCTCTTAAGAATCTTCATTTAAAGCTAAAAGAAAATTAACAATATCTCTCACTGAACCGCTTTAATTTATTTATCTTTTTATTTTTTATTTTTTTGTCTTTTTGTTCTGGCGAAAAAATGTAACTGAGACAACGGGGTAGTGTGGGGCCCTCACCCACTAAAATAACCCGCCGTGCGCCCTCACCCGCCCTTACAAGGCGGCCACGGGTACGGGGTTGCTCCGTGGCAGGCGGCAGCCCCATCGGGCACTCTCTCCTGTGCGACGCCCCGCGCACTTGGCCATCGCATCTTCGCGGTAGGCTGTTTTAGCGGACGGTGGGCAATCATTTCTTATTGAACCTGTTGTAATCAGTCCCAGCTTTTGTTGTTCATACTGTCTAAACTTTTCACTCACTCTCTCTCTCGTAATCTCTTTCAGGCAACTTTTATTGACAGGAATTTAGGAAAAAGTACCGGAAAGAGTGCGTAAACAAAACAATGCAAGGTCACTTTCAGAGTAACTAATAAAGTCAAACGCTAAATATAATTAATTATACTAGTGGACGACGACCTAATCTATAATTGACAGCATTGTCAACATTATAAAAATATGATTGCGCATAACATGGTGAGCACATGCAGCAGTCATTGGACCTGATCTGTGATAATAAATTTCGATAAAAATTCGTTGCAAGACCTGTATTTAAGACCGTGTTGACAACAGATTTCGACAATAAACAAAATTTGTGTATATATGTCATTGTACATATGTGTGTGCCGTAGTGTGCGTAGTGTTTAAAAAAAAATTAATGTATTTTTTGAGCATTATTATAAAAAATATTAGCATTCATACTTATCCGTCCGCGTAATTTGCGTAAAAAGGGGTAAAAAGTTTTTTCTTCACGTATTAATATATAGATGATACAACAACATACAGATATATCTATAATATAAAAATAAGTCGGGTTTTCCTTCCTGACGCTATAATTCCAGAACGCACGAACCGATTTCCACGGTTTTGCATTCGTTGGAAAGGTCTCGGGCTCTGTGAGGTTTATAGTAAACAAAATTCAGGCAAAATTTCGACAGAAAAGCAGGAAAACAGGGAAAATCATTTTACCCATACAGCGCCATCTCTGATACATAGCATGAACTACTTCATCTTTTTATACCCAAACGGAATGTTACAAAAAACGAAGCCATCTGGTGGCGAAACGGAGTTCGCCGGGTTTGCTAGTATGATATAAATATAATGCAAACTTAAGTCATTGTAAGGACAAATACTATTTATACAAACGATTTTTGAAAATATTTACTCACTTATATTGACGGATATCATTAGGCCGGGAATTCGAAAGCTTGAATTCTTGTTGATCACTCTAATAGTAAAGGAATTAATTTATGCATTAGAATGACAAAGAAGGATTAGAAGCAAGTTATTGCCACGAGAGTGTATGCATTCGGTGTCATTTCATAAAAAAGTGAACTTCTCTTTAAGATAAGTGTGTGAGGGTTATTTAGGATACTGTCAAAGTCAAAGTCAAAGTCAAAATATTTTATTCAGCATAAAATTATTACAATTATTTACTGAACGTCATGAGTCTACCACCAGTTCGGAAAGAAGAAGCCTCTGACCTGAGAAGAACTGGCGAAAGAAACTCAGCGGGACTAATATTTTTTTTTTTTTTACGTAATGTTTTTTTTTTTTCAGAGTATATTGAAATTTACAATAATTCTCTATAAGTTGAAATAGCCTGGAGGCGATCACATCATTCCCAAGGCGTACTATCTTCTAGAAAATCGTTGATAGAATAATATCCTTTGGTACACAAACGTTCTTTCACAATTTTTTTAAATTTGGCAATAGAAACTTTTTGAACGTTTTCTGGGAGCCTGTTGTATAAGCGTATACATTGTCCATAAAAAGAATTACTGACTCTGCGTAAGCGAGTTACAGGCATTACAAGTTTATGTTTGTTCCTAGTATT
Organism: Euphydryas editha; assembly: GCA_036937285.1. Classification (NCBI taxonomy): domain Eukaryota; kingdom Metazoa; phylum Arthropoda; class Insecta; order Lepidoptera; family Nymphalidae; genus Euphydryas; species Euphydryas editha. Next base: position 9,374,892 of record JAUPFZ010000020.1, read on the forward strand.
AATGCTATGCATGTCGCAATTCCTGGGAAATTCGTGTATATTTTTATGGACATACATAACATTTTCGTACACATATTGAGAAGCAACAGTCAATATTTTTATTTCTTTAAATTTATCTCTTAATGATACTCTAGGACCTAAACTATAAATTGCACGAATAGCTCTTTTCTGCAAGAAAAAAATAGTATTAACGGTAGCTGCATTTCCCCATAGTAAGATTCCATAGGACATAATACTATGAAAATAACTAAAATATACTACGCGAGCTGTATCTACGTCAGTGAGAAGTCTAATTTTTTTTACCGCGAACGCTGCAGAGCTGAGCCTACTCGTACAGTAAGGTAAGAACAAGCATATTTCGTCGCTGTCTAATTGTTAGCCAACATAACTGTATTCGATTTTGAGATATATGGTTAAACGCAGCATAAATATAAAACGAATACATAATTATGTTTTGTAGTCTTTATGTTTAACAGTTGCACAGACAAATCCATATAAGTAATGTCGGCATAATCTAATAAAGGACGAATTAAGGCATTAGTTTAGGGAGAGTTTGGTTAATATAGATTTTACACAACATTTAATAAGTAGTGACAAAAAGTTATCGAAATCGATTTTTTTTAAAGTTTCTGAATAAATTAAAATTTAAAAGGCAAGGAAATCACGAAGTGACATATTATTTTAACTTGTACACTTGTGAATTTTTGCTAGTATTATTATTTATTGCAGTTATGAATTGTTTTGACTCTTAATTACAAAGGCAAAACTCAAACCAAATATAATGATGATTTTCAGAGAAGTTAGAATGAGAATGGCGTTGTTTGAAAAGAACACGTCATCTCAGATAAATAATGAGTTTCGTGTCTATAATCGCGGGTAAACAAATTCCACTTCCAGTAAAACGACCATTGAAAACGACAACGTAGCAAAATACTAAAACGTGAGGAAACCGTATAAACATAAGTGCAAAATTTTGTAAGGATAAATCATCGATATAATTATTATGGCGCTGGGATAAATGAATGGATGGATGTGTGGCTAAATTCGAGTATGAATATAGGGACGGATTGATGTTTGATACCCTTTGAATGATCAATTGTTTATCAAATTTGCATAAATTTTAATATATTTTATAAATTTATTAGTAATTTATAAATTAGACAACAAGTATTTAATATATTGAAATTGAATCTACATGATATTGGTAATGCCGAATGATATTGAAGAAGACTTCAATTTATTTTTTATCTCAAAATCTAGCCTAAATTATAATATTAAAACTGTACAGATGTACCTAAGTAATGTACTACTACACGAAAAAGAGACTGACTTGAAGTTTTGAAGAACTGAGTTTCATAAATATCAGTGGTAAGCAATTGAATTAGTGAAATACCAAATAATAATCATGAAGTAATTTTAATTTAACTCATAACATTTGTTACAACGTAATAGTTGAATCGCCTCCCAGTTTTATTGACAATGTTTTAATTTAACACTTATGTTATATTACATATTATTATATATTTAAGATCTATCTAAAAAAGGCCAAATCGGACCTTTTTCCATAGCATACGGGGACCAATATACTTTTTATTTTGTCATATTTTATTGTTTATGGCTATAGCGGTCATAGTCATATCAAATGACCTTAAGATATTTAAGATACCAGGGATATGGTACAGGGCGGGGGTCGGGCGTCATGACTATCCACGAGGCGCAGAGACACACACGCGAGAGAGTCATCATCGTTCAGACCAAGGCTAGGAGGCTACGGATTCATGATAGTGTTCCGCATGCTGTGGTCGCGGTGACTAGACACACAAAGACCTGTATCTACTACACCGACGACGGTGGTGACGCAATCGGTTGTTTTGTTCAAAAGGCGGTGGAGGCTACATCAAAGGAAATACTCGAGCACACCCTCAAGATGGCGATACAAAAAAGAGACACCGCCGTCATTAAGAATGTGCTCGAACAGCTGAGGAGTCTCTCGGGGAAGACTGGGACGGAGTCAGATAAATGAAAAAAAAAAAATGTAAAACGAAGATTGCAAACCAAGACTGGTGGTGAAGATGTGATGGCTGAAACTTAGACAAAATGATCTGGTATGTTGGTTCCAAAAATTAGATAAATATAACTTAAAGCATGTAAACGAAAGAATGTAAATAGGCTAAGGTAGTAAGAATGCATATAGGCTAGTATGAAAATATAAAACAAGGTACCTATATACACAATAGAATCAAAAAAAAAAATGTAAATAAATAGATTTAAGAATTAAAAAAAAAATAAGTTAAGTTTATTATTTAAGTAAGTTAAGTTTATTTTTATACATTGAATAAGTGAATTTGTGGTCAGTGCAAGGACTCGCGATAGATAGAGATCCTAAGCTTAGCTTAAGTTTCGTTGTCTAAATAAGTACGCATCAAACATAATAATAATAACAATCTAAAAATGTTAATAAAAAAAGGCATGGGCAAATAAAGCCTATAGTAAAAAAAAACTTAAGATATTTTATGAAGTTCATTTTATTAAAAATATTTTGCATTATTTTAAAATTACCTACAATAGTGTAAGACGTGGTATTGTGCTTCACCACCCGCTGTGTCCTTAAAGAATTTCTTGAAGTGTTTTCTATACTGGGCCACACATATCATCAATTGACTAAAGAGATTTTAGAAATGAATGAAATTTGCTTATTATATATTAGTTATTATTCAGCGGAGATTAATCAACATTAACAATATTATAACAAAAACATAATTGTCTACTGATCAAGCTCGCAAGTCACAATGAAGTGTTTTTGATTTAATTTGATTTGGGAATATGTAGAGCGAAAAATATTGTGTGTGTAACAACTAATTTATTATATGAATTAGAAAAGCAACGGAGAATAAATTAAAAAAAAAAGGAATTGCGCAGGAAGCTACTACTTTTTTTAGTTTTCTATAGCCAAATAGCGCCAAAGGAATTCTATTTCTAACACGTGACTGTCTCTTGTATTTTTGCAACTCTATGTGTTTACCTTAAAAAACTTTCTCTTCTTTCAAGCTATTTCTCTACATTCGGAATAGAAAATTGAATGTATGTATATGTGTTCATGTAGTCATTCCAGTCAGATATTAATGAATCAGTATCGATTATAGTTTTATCATTTACATCAAAGGCTTTAGGACTGTTTTAAGATGTCAAGAGTCGATTCTAGTATAGTTACCAATTCATTGTTATCGTCCTTTACGTCCGGTCGGCCAAGGTTCAAGGTTAAGATCAAAATTTTCAGAACAGAAAATTGCACCTCGATTTATCTTGCGGTAACCGGTCAGTACACTTGTTTATATTGCGTGGAATGTTTGACTTTGCGGTACGGTAGCATTCGTATTCGGAAATAACGCGTTATTTAATTTTTAAGGGGGTAGACCTAATTGGGATTTTCGACAAATCGTAATTTTTTGTATTTTCTGAAAGTGTAATATTTAGAAAGTATACTCTGAAAATTTCAGACAAATCGGATCATTTAACACATTTCACACAGATAATTAATTTTGAATGGAGCCGCCTCGAACGCATGCAAGTAGGTAGGGAGAGGCAGCTGTGCACTCGACTACCTGAGGTCAACCTTTTTGTTGCCATTAGACTATATATTATTGTGTTATATACATACATTGTATTATATATAGTAATACCCTATTTTACGGGACCCCGTTATACGCGGTTTCACAATAACGCGAATTTCAAATTAATATGATGACTTCTTTTTGGTCATGGAATACAAAATGCTCTTTCAAAAATTCTTCCAGGCTTGGACATACTTCAAAGTATAGACATTGATGATGACCGTGTTTTGACCGTGTGTCAAATAATTAAAAACAATGTTGGGTGTTATTAATGTATTTAACAAGAACGTAAAAGAAAAGCTACTCAAAAGACAATAGATGTATTTTTCAGTAAAAATAACGTGTAATAATACGTAAAGTGTTGTTAGAATTAAAGTGATTTATTCAAATGATTTGTATTTTTTTTTTTTTGTATTAATTTTTGACTTGTTTTAATCGTTAACTCCCGATATAATAGGTACGCGAATTCCACTTAAAGCGATTTTTTTCGGAACGTAGCCCTCGCGAAAAGCAAAGGATACGTTCGAAGCGCAGAAGGTTTTCAACCTCCAAAGATACCTAAAAACTAAAGAACCTCAAAGATAGCCTCAAATAAGAGGCTTATACTCGTAGTATCAAAGACGGCAGTCTCCATTTTTTATGAACTCCATTTTTTATTGACTAACATGGAAGAGCTGATTATAGAGGAAATTTTAGCATAGATAACTTTTTTTGAGGAAAATGTGGATTACCGTCTTTCATACTATATGACTCTCATGATGTCACGCGTCAATGAGTTGTCAAAAAAGGTTACGTAAAAGTAGGTTATTATTGTATATACTTTACATAAAACTAATGAAAAATAGTCTCGGTCGAATAATAAATTGTACTATAAAGTGTAATTATAAATAGTAAATAAAAAACTCTGTTGTTATTACGTAGATTATATATTATTATGTATTAATATTTAATGAATGAATGAATCGAAACCTATTTACGAAAATCTTACAAAGGAAGAATTGCTGGAAAGGTGCACCTTGCATTGGAGTATTCACACAGAACAGCAACGAAAGTTGGAACCAAATCGTTTGTAAAGTCTGCCGAAATCATTACCTGCGAGCTCTACTATCGTCAACATAGCTGTCAACATTGCTACCTGCACTTTTAATGAAAAAGTGCAGGTAGAAATGTTATTGTTAGCTGGTTTGATGAATAAGGTGGGACCACATGTCCACACATATGCCAAGCAAGAAGTTTCTATGCGAGTTCAGTCAACTAATCAAGTATCAGCTTTCGTTAGAAATTACTCGAGAGGCAATAGTGGCTCGCTGACGTCTTAAAATCGCAGTTAATGCAGCTACACATGCAGAGGAAGGCATAGTATATGGTCCTGGAATAGACGATTCAATGTAAGTTCCAAAAAATGAGCAGAGATCGAACCCGCAACCACTAGCGACGCAGTCATTTGCTGTGACTACTGCACTGTGTGACCACAACTCGTCGTACATATGAGTCAATTAACTTTTCAAAACAACGTTTATTATTTAAAAGAAGTAAAGATCTTAGAAATATAATTAAATTGAATTGTATATGTAATATTTTAAGAAGAAATATCGATAATCTATATATTAATACGTAAAGCAAAAACTTTATACCATTTTTTACGAAAATTACGCGGACGGAGGACTAAGTGCAGAATGCTAATATTAAAAAAAACACTACACACGCTTCGGCACACACACACACACACACACACACACACACACACACACATATATACAATGTACATATATACACAAATTTTGTTTATTGTCAAAGTCTGTTATCAACACGATCTTAAATACAGGTCTTTGCAATTTTTTATCGAATTTTTTTATTGCAGATCAGGTCCAATGACTGCTGCATATGTCGCTCACCATGTTATGCACAATCATATTTTTATGATGCTAACAATGCTGTCAATTATAGATTAGGTCGAATTTCGACCACTCAGCGACCACTTGTAATATATAAAACGATAATATAAAATTATATGGGTAGGTAAGAAAAGAGTTTATAGAGAAAGCCAAAAAAACCCGATATAATATATATCTTATAAAATATTTAATTTTAATTAAAAAAGGTCTCTGATCGACAGATTTTATATCCTAGGACACCTAGAACACTATGTCATTTCATAGAATAGTGTAGGATTTGTAAAAGCAATTCGACAATGTCTCGTGAACATTAGAAGTTGTAATGGCTGCTGTGCGTCTCGTCATTATTATATGAAATTGACTTCTTTTTCTAAATATCCCATCATTAAAATATTTTATTTATTTATTTACACTTTAATTACACCACACAAAAGTATAATATTCATTAAACAGCAACAAGATCAAAACCAGAATATGATGATAATAGGGCGGTCTTATCGCTATTTAGCGATTTCTTCCAGACAACCTTAAGGTTATTATTAATATTTTCAGGATACTAAAACAGATGCTTGAAATTTTAATTTTATATTTTTGAATTTATAGGCATTTTTTGAGTCATTTTGCATACAGAGTTTGATACTAGTTTATTACTGAATTCAACTAATGTTTCTAGATTCAAGTTTTGTCTCGAAACGCAAACCGGGTAAGACTCCAAAAAATACTTTCGTATTTAAAATTCGCTCCTTTTTATTTCTCGGTTTATGTTTTACGTAACGGATCTTCTATTTTCATAACTACAATTATTCTTTGAAACTCAATCAGCAAAATAATTAACAATTATGTTTCGGCCTGCCAACAATACCTACGATTATTTTAACGTTATCCTCGAGTAGGGAACATTTGTAGATAGGTTTGGCTGTTTATATAAGTATTGTTCATTTTTTGATCAGTTGCAGCTTGGAAGAGTATGAAAGGTCCAAGTTTCCTAATGTTTCTACAAAAATAAAAGAGAAGAGTATAAAGAAAAAAAGTATGCTTCTTTACTAGGATTTTAGGTGTGCTACAAATTCCTAACTATGATATACTTTTGGATAACCCTCATGCATTTTTATTTTTTCTATTTATAGTTTATTAAATAGTTAAAATACTCGCTCAGATTAAAAAAAAAATTGTTTACGCAGTTTACGCAAAAACTAGTTTAGGTTTAGATTTTTATATCTTGGATCTCTCATAAGAAAGCTATAGCTACTCCAATACCATAAGCAAGAGTCATGACTTCATGAGTGAAAATAAACTAACTTATCGACCGGTTTCTAAATCCAATTAGGACTAAACACTTTCTTAACACTTGTTCTAGTACATGATTCTTTAATAGGTAAATATCTATCGTTGAAATAAGTGGCCCTCTCAATGTTTGTATGTTCCTATGTGAAAAAACTGTTTTAATATTTTCTTCCCTATTTTGATTAATGTAACGATAAATAATCAAACCTGTAGATTTGTATTCTCCTAATCATAAATGTATGAAAAAATTAGGTTTTTAGCAAACCGTACCGTTTCCGGTCGAGCCTCAGAGCTAGAGGACAAGTCCCAAGTGCGGACCAGATAGCTCCGATCAGGGCTCAGGCTCAGAGAGCCCTGATCTAATGGTGGAAGGAGGACCTGGAGTCCCCCGGCGGCGGGCCTAGCGACGGTGGACGCGATACGTCCACATCTCCGTCGCTGGATCAGAAGGCGGCACGGAGTGCTGACCTTCCGACTGACGCAGGTACTTACCGGGCACGGGTGCTTTGGTAAGTACCTGCATCAAATTGCAAGGAGGGAAGCCACACCTGCCTGTCACGAGTGTGGCGCACCGATAGACACGGGCCACGGCGCGTCACACTCTCGAGGAATGCGCCGCCTGGGGGCCCCAGCGCCATGCCATGGTCTCCGCCTATCTCGGCCACCAGGCCGTGATAGGAGGAGGCCTCTCGTTGTCGAGCGTGATCCGCTGCATGCTCGGCAGCGAGAGGTGCTGGTCGGCTGTGACCTCCTTTTGCGAGGAGGTCATGGCTTTGAAGTTGGCTGCGGAGCGGGAGCGTGAAGCAGATGTTAACGCTGACCCGCTCCGCAGGAGACGACCGGGGAGAAGGAGACGCCGCTACGCGCTCCTTCACCTTCCGCACTAAAGTGGGAGGGGCACCTATAATTCTCCCACTCACCACTAGGGTAATAGAGCGCTCACGGTGCCCGCGAGCGCTCTACAGGCGAAGGTGGCCCGCATAAGGCCGGATCCACACTACAGTGCTGGTCTCGGTTCGTTCTCGGTCCGATCTCGATCCGGTAAAATATTGTTACCAGTAGCGTGCATTTCATATAGGCAGAAAGGCACTGCCTACCCTGGCATGTTACTAAAAATTATATATAAAACATGAACATTACATATTTTTGAAAAAGACATAAACCATAATTCAATTTAAATCCGCTTCAAAAAACCCGCCATCATATATGCGATATCAGCACTTCGCGCGAATCGACGACCGCGACGGGCCTTTTATAAAACTTTGCCTTAAATCGCATAAAAAATGTTAGCATTGACAGAACGACATTATTATAATCCTACAATTTTATAATGTCGCGCGTCATATGGAATACGAACAAAGTATTGTGTTTTTAACATTGGTCGGTTTAACAATCCAGCAGGCAGTGCCTAAATAACCTGTCAAATCAAATTGTCTTGAATTCGATACCGTTTGTACCAATAATTATGATTTTTGACACGGTCGCATAATCGCATCCGCCGTCCAATCCGAACTCCGAATCATTCCATGACAGATGTTATTGCAATTCACTTTGAATTTTTAGTTTGTGGTATACGAAAATATTAATATATTTACTTAGGGCCGATTTACATTATCTTAGTGTTTAGGAGAGTATTTTAGTACAACTTGAAAGGCAAGTGCTTTAGTGCTTTAGTGCGCTGCGAGTGAACGTTTACATTTCTTCCAGTAGAGTATCATTTCAACGCCACAATGAACGCGCAACGAAGTCGCCAAATACGCGCTATTCTACGCAAGATACTAACTATAATTGTAGAACAAATAGAAGACGACATTTTATTCGAAATAAATAAACCGAAACGAATATGGGAGCGTCAATGGATTAGTCGCAGATCCATGCTTGGAGGAAGTTCTTCTGTTTTTAATGTTCCAAAAAAATTCGTGAACAACATATTCAGACACAAATTTAATAGTTGTGTCTGTAATAAGTTGTGTTGTGTAATAGTCTTCCGACCATTTAGCCATCTTTATTAATCAAAAACACGCACGCGTTTCATGCGTTTCACGGCACTTGTACACTCTCCTAAAGATTTTGCTAAATTACGTGTTTACACACAACGAGGGAAGAGCCGAGTGACCCGCCGAGGTATGCGCGGGCGCGGGAGGGGTATTACTTGAAACAAAAATAGAAAGCGATTCTATTTTGATTCAACTTGAAAGCGAGTAGAACCGTACTAAAGCAAGTAGAACCGTACTAAAGCAAGTAGCGTTTACATGTTTCAACTAAAGTACTATCCTAAAGTACTCTCCTAAACACTAAGATAATGTAAATCGGGCCTTAGACAAAGTATACTTTGTCTAAGTATATTTATTATATTAGTGATGGACTAGTTTACTTGTGAAATATGTAACGGAGATGTGTGTTTGATGAAAGTAAATAAAGTAAATAGTGCATCCAAATTCAACACGTTAGATTTTACAGATTATTACGTATTTAAAAAAAGATAGGCGTATCGATTTAACATATTATAAATAACAATGATGTTATAATTTTTCATTTATTAATAAATAAACAAGTACTTTAATTAAGCATACAATTTCGTAACTAATTAATAGAAATTCCTTGATAGTGTTATCAATGATTTCGTATGTTTGACCAAACGAAATTATCAGAGTGCCGGCTTTATGTGGCCACTATGTCTAACCAGTAACTGATTTGTTTGATAAGTATCAGTTGGTACTTGGTTGCTGTATATATAAGTGGCTCATGCTTATAAAAGATTTGGCACGACTTGTATCACATGCCGAGAAAAGCCGGATCAATCAATAAGCATGGTATGTATAGTTAAATGTATTTTGTCCTGCTGTATGTGTATGCCTGCGTTATTAGTATAAATGAACTTACACAGTGTCTAATAATTTACTTGTCTGTTCTTGAAATTATCTAAAAGCCTCTATTCCCAATAAAATTGAAATATTAGGAAAAATATGTAAGATTAAAGATTAAAAAAAAAGTTAAAGAAATAAACTACTATATATGAATATAAAATATTAGAACAACCATTTATAATATAACAAAAATGTTGATAATTCTGTGTCGATTTAGAAAATTTACAAATTGTACATTTGTAACTCTCAAAATCAGATTGATTACTTAAAAACACATATCAAACACCATAAACAAGATATGTATAATAACTTTCTAGTCCATAATAATACATTTTTATTTTTGCACTTATAAAGCTAAAAACTACTTCGACTAACTTTTTTTTCCGACTAACTTTGCTGGTAAATTATTCTATATAGAATAAATAAATTGAAATCATCATTTCTTTCCATCAGTTTTTGCTTTATATCAAAGTTTTTGAGATATTATAAATATATATAATTTTAAATATGGTAATAATAATTTGATTAATTTTTTTAAAGTTATTTATTTATTGCAGTATGATATAACATGACATAAAGTAATTAAATTCAGTACATATATTAAAAGCAATCATTTGTTTAAAATTTATTGAGTTTGGAATTATTTGTATCATCAATCTTATTTGAATAAAGAGATTAATATAATTGTATATTTTTAAAAATTAGGTTTTGAATATTATACTTTAAATATATATTTGTATTTTGTATCAACAAAATACAAATATATATTTAACTATACAGACAACTTTTATTATTTTGGAAATAGATGATAACATTAAAAACTTTTTCTAAACAATAAAAGAATTTCAAATACAAAAAAAAAACAATAATATTAAATAACTAGCTGCAAGCAAAAATTCTAAAAACTATATTTTTAGGTTCGGTATTGATTGTAGATCACACCCCAAGTAGTCTTTTAAAAAAAATATCCAATGTATAGTTTTGACTTTCCTACCATTTTATTATATGTATAGATCATATTTCAGAGAAACAAAAAAATTTAACAATTTAAAAATTGTATGTATTTTTATACTTTTTTTTTCTGTGAATTAAAAATGTTTAATCTTTTTTGATTTAAATGTAGGTATAGCATAATTACTTAAATTGGAATGATGTGATGTTCTTTAGGTTCATATTTTTTTTTGACTGCCTACCCTGTCTTAAAACTTTATGCACGCCACTGATTGTTACACAAGAAACAATGAGAGTATTCATACTATCCGTGCCAGTCAAGGTCCGATCAAGTCACGCTCCAGCAACGATTCGTCATACAAAATATTTTACCGGATTGAGATCGGACCGAGAACGAACCGAGACCAGCACTGTAATGTGGATCGGGCCAAGTGGGCCGATCGTCGGGGCGTCACGGTTGCATGCGCGAGCGATCCCGTGGCGCCCCATTACGACGACGAGGGCACCGCTGGGTTTTAGCGGGTATTCTGGCACGTTCTGCGTGCCAGCGAGTCCCACATACCCGCCGCCTCTCCGCGGCGGTATGCGTAAATGCATTTCCCAGCGATAAAAAAAAAAAAAGGTTTTTAGCAAACACTCGGCACTATTTTATAGCCGGATTTCGTATAATATGTAATGTAGTTATTATCATAATGTGGTTCAAATGTTTCATTTATGTACAATTTACTATGTATATAGGTAGGTACTTCGACTGCATGATTTACTTTTTTCTTGATCAACAACAAACAAAAAAAAATTTTAAAACTAGTATTGTTATTATAATTAGCGTGTAAATATTATGAATTTAATAATAGTTGTTATATTAACATATTAATATTTAATTTCAATAAATTTATTTGTAAAAATTTAGTTTTTAAATTATTAAATAATCTGCCATCCACTGCCATCTATTGGTGTACCGAGAAATTACATTAGAATTTTATAAAAGGATTGTGTCTACAAGGTAATACAAGAAAATTATGTAAGATGGCGCTGTGTACAGCTAGTTAGTTTAAAATTTTTGTACTAGATGGCTCTTTAATTTCTTTATATAAATAATTAATATAAAATTTATAACTTTTTATAATACATAATATGTTGAAAGAAAATTTTATTTTTAAATTAGTACCTAATTCAAATTATTGAAAAATATATTATCTGTAAAGTATAATCTGAACGTGCGTAGTTACCTGGCTTTAATATTTCAGTTTATTGTTTTATAAAAATCATAATATGTTTGTTCATTTGTCCGATAGCAAATGCGATATTAAATATTGTAAATTATCCTAATATTATATTATAATTTTTTTTAAATTATTTTTAATGCATATATTTGTCAATACATATATAGTGAATAAAGACTCGGTTATGTTCTATATTTTTAGTTTTCAGTATTATATAAAACAGCAGTACTGGCTATAGTTACTTTTTCGGGTTCCGTACCCAAAGGGCAATACGGGACCCTATTACTAAGACTCCGCTGTCCGTCCGTCCGTCTGTCACCAGGCTGTATCTCATGAACTATTACGTAGTTAGTTGAAGTTTTGACAGATGATGTATTTCTGTTGCCGCTATAACAACAAATACTAAAAAACAGAATAAAAAAATATTTAACGGGGTCTCCCATACAACAAACGTGATTTTTTTTTGCTCGTTTTGCTCGATATTCATAACGGCAACAGGTAGACGTTTCAAATATTCACAGAATATTTAGTTATATATTCACTTTATAAATAAATAATTAAATTAAAATAAAATTAATATTTAACACATTTTAACATGTTTTTTTTGTCCTTTCTGTAGATGATATAATGGTACGGAACCCTTCGTGCGCGAGTTCCACTCGCACTTGGCCGGTTTTTTTTATTTTTCTAAAAAGGAGAGATATTTTCATCAACTTTTAAAAAGAAAATTTAGTTTCATTTTAATATAAGTTATGATTTTTTTTTTTTCAAGATTGTTCTACTAATCTTGGTTCGATTTATATGATAAAAGCAAGTTCGTTAGCAAAGATCTTAATTAATTTTCTTTAAATTTAAGTAAATGTACATACCTAAGATAGTAAAGAAATGATATTATATATTGAAGTTAATTTAATGCTTATAGCAATTATGTAATACGTTTATCGCGATATTTGAAGTAGGTACCTACTACCTACTTACATTTTATTTCTTACTTTAATTTGACATCTTTCTTAAGATTTTTATTGCTTTAAGCTTTGAATAATTATTAGAATTCATAGTAGTATTTTGGACTACGGTAATGACTACATTTTTGTTAAAAGGATGTTATTTCATTCATTTATTTTCGAGATAAGCCCTACTTAAATTTATAGTTTCAAATGTATTACGTTACATAGCTTCAAGAAATACTTTCCAGTTTCCACTCTTGATTAATAACATCTATTACATAACAATAGTGCCCACGTGACACCGAGCACGTCCACTGTCAAAGAGAAAATGTCTTTAAAATGCTTAAATAAACATTGGTTGCTAATTTACCTGCTTTAACTTCAAATCTATTAGGTTTATATTAGTTTGTACCCGTAGTTTTTACCGAAACCTTTGTGCCGTTGAAACCCATCGGTTCAGTCATTTAGATAACAGGAATAACATCTTAAAACAATTCAAAATATTTTTTACATTTCTTTTCATTACGTAAACTTTTTGATTGTACAGTCGTAACTCGTAAGTCGTAACTGCTTTTGTGCTGTGCCAAGACAGTTTTAAAAATCAAAGATGTATTTTACGGTCTCAGCATGCGTTAGCATAATTTGTATTAATAACTTAATTATCGTCATTTGAACACAACCAAAAATATTCTGCAACGTTAAAATGTTTTGAAGTTGTATATTTACTATAATTATAAGCAGCGTGCTCATCAACCGGAAAACTTGTAGAAGGATATAATTTACCGCCGGTTTAATACGTACCTAAAACAAAACAACGTAAGCATCTTCTTTCACGTTCCTTAACATCAAAACGCGTTGGCCGTGTAAAACTGACTGCTTCTTGTTGGACGGAGCTCGTTTCAGTTTTTTTACCTCGTGGAAGATATATCAACGCATTATCCTGTAGGTTCGTTTTGGGCGCGGCAGATGTGTGCGCGGGGAGGAGCGCGTGCGCATAACTCCAGCGTGACGTCACGAGGGACGGTAAAAACTCCATGAACCCGGACAGTCAAGGCCTTCGAGGCTTGCATTTACATGTCGTTGTTATATACAAACGTGTTATATCGAAGAATAGCATTGCATGCTGAGTGTTTTATTTTTTGTGGTTCAATGACTTTTTTTTCGTCGATGATGCAGAGGATCTGCAATAAATGATAACTTATTATAGGAGCGGATAAAAATCGGTTATTGCTTTAATTGCAGATATAAATTTACATACAATGACTTATGTTATACGTATTTACTCGATAAAAGCATCTCTTGCCTCAATCGGCGATTTTTAAGGATAGTTTATTCGATGTAAATACTTGACAAAGTATAAAATCAAATAACTGTCCTTAAAAATAAACTATAGGTTGAGGCTATTATTTTTGAGTAATAAGTAGGGTTACAAAAAGTAGACAAAAATTACATTATTATTTTTTGCTAACTACCTATTATTTTTAATACGTTTGGTAACCCTAGGTAGCTTAGGCATCACTTTGAGGACTTTGTTTGGAAGCCTTTTTTATTTAACTGCGGGTAAAGTCAAAAAGAATTAGTTAAAATCCCTTACGTTTATAATGCATTATAATTAAAAAATAATAACTAAAAAGACATTTGGGATATAATATTCATGCGCATTATACGTAAATAATTTTTGTTGTTTTATGGAAATGCTGCAGTTCCGTAAAAATTGGTCGCGAGTATTGGTTTGCCGTTTGTGTACCATATCTAAGACAACATTTTTTTTTTTTTAAATAAACTCAAAGTCATTTCTTGTATTCCTTAATTTTTCATTTTTTTATTTATATTCTTCGTCGTTATAGCGTTTAGAGTAATATGTATATTGTATCAACGTTTCAAATGTCTACCTATAACAGTTACAAAGGTGTAGACTCGTGAATCTCGTGATAGACAGACGGATGGGCTGCGGAGTCCAGTAATTATAGGGTTCCGTTGACATCTTTCGGTTATAGTACTCTAAAAGTGTTCTCACTATTAAGAAAATCTCTTTGTATGTTATGAATCTAAATATTCAATTTATAAAATAATTTAAGGTATATTACTTATACCAAATAAAAATCTTTAAATTGCTCGATATTGAAATAATTACGTAAAATAAATTGTAAATTTGTAGTAAAACTAAATAAATAGCTACTATTTTGAATAATTCACGAGGAAGTAACATTTTAACGGTTTACATTTCGGAGAAAAAATTACAGGTATCTCCAGTGGCCATACTTTTGTTTTTTGTGTCGTTGCTGATGCCCGGAGCAGATTAGTTTCGAGAAATCAGACACGTCATTGTAAGGTGAAAGTCCCAATTATGAGACATATTTCAAGGTAGGTTAAACATTCTTACTATTTGAAAATGTATTTGAGAGAAAAATACAATTTGAATAGTGTTATACGATTGTTCTATGATTATCAGACTGATATTTAATATTTAAACTCAATTTTAACTAAAAAATAAATTAAAATAAACAATTTTTGCAAGCAACCTCTATGACCCCTTTTATGAGACAGTTTTAAGACATATGGCCCTGTTGTCTCATGATAGAGATCCCTATTTATGAGACAGCTGAAAAATAAATAAAACGATTTTTAAATTATATTTTTATTAATATGAGATCATTTTTATATAAAATCAGTAATTTAAATGATTTTAAAACAGCGAATTAAAATTTTGCACAGATTAAACGAATAATTAACACAAGATATAAAGTAGTTTATTACTCCTCTTTGATTCTTTTTTGGAGTTCCTTTTCTTTTTCCATTAACTTTCCAGTAATTGTTTTTTTTTCTGTTTCTTCTTCTCCTGCTGCTTTTTAAAATTTTCTTTTTCCAATTGAAGAGTATAACAATCAACCGAAGTCTTAACCGAAGGTAATTTTGATTTACCAGATTTTTCAACTCGGCTCCTTTTCTTTTTAGGCAAATATTCGACAGGTAGAGTAAAAATTCTTTCAATGGTGTTTTAGGCGAATTATCTAAGATTGAAGATTATAAAATTGTTATTAAGTAACTTTTTAATTAAAAATCATTCGTTAAAAAAATTATATTACCTTGTCTTACAGCTTTTGGTGAAATTTTTTTCTCGCTTGAACTCTGTTTATCGATTGCTTCACAATCATTTTGTTTCAGTAAATGTAAATTCATGTTATCCGAAGGAACTATCGAATTTGTAATGGTTAATTCACAATTGCTTACAGTCTCCGGCGTGTGAGTAGTATCAATCAGTGGCTCTTCATTAATTATCTGAACCGGCAGATCGTATACAACTTCATAACTAACATTATTCCCAACAAAATCATTTTGGTCGCAACTCATCACGTCAAGATGCTCCTCAAAATAAGAGGCTGCAATCTTTCACCATTATTCTCTACATCAGCGTGTACTTCAAATTTTATTGAGTCTTCTTTATCACTCGTACATGTACTATTTATTAAAGGATTAATCTCTGAAACAATACCTTCTTGTTGATTAATACGCAACCTATTTTTCAAATTTTCGAGAATACTGGGGTCATTTAAAACTTAATTCTTCGTGATTATTGGCGTCTGTTTCGGAATTCCATCTATTAATAAAATATTGTATATGTGTATGATCAAAAGAATTTATATCAAATTATTCAATCTAATTTTCTACCAAAAAAAAGTAAATTTATATTTTCAACTAAAAAAAGTAATTAATATTAATAGTAACACATTTATAATAGATTAAATCCATCTTAGCTTGAAAATTGATTTCAAAAATAAAAAATTGTAAACATAAAATTAAAAAAAATAATTGTAAATAAAATAAAAAAAATATTTAAGTATATACTTAATAATTGTAAATATAAAGTTTGAAATAATTAATTGTAAATAAAAAAAAAATTCAAGTATATAATTAATAATTGTAAATATAAAATTTGAAAAATTTAATTGTAAATTAAAAAAAAAATCTTCAATAATTTTTCTGTTTTATAATCTGAAATATAAAAAAAAATATATTTATATAAACGTTGGAAATATTATTTGAATAAACAATTGTCATAATTGTATAGGTTAGGTTTATAATTTCACTCCAATAAATGTGTTATACTTACTTAAATATAATAATTAAAAGTTATATCCATCATTAACGTTTTAAATTATATGTTCACACTGTTTTTTTATCAATTATTATTTAATACTAATAATTATTGCGATAAACATACACTGTTTCATGAAACTGGGACTACGAGTAGAAACATGTCCGTGTTATGCGATACACCTGATAGTGTCTCATAAAACCGTACATACAGGTGAAAAACTGTAGGTATTATGAGACACTGGAAAATAAAATATTTTCGTCATAAATAACATAAAAATGCTCGTACGGACTAAATTTACTATTCATTAGCATTTAATTAATATATAACATACGTATAACAATGGCAAAAACAATGTTTATTGACCAGAATGAAAATCTAGATAGTTGTCATTTTGTCACTCGCTTTATGTGCCAATTTCAGTGCAGATTATGAATCTAGCAATTAGGATTTTTTTTAAACAATATCTAACAAATAAATAATAAAATTAATAAATCGCCTTACGAACTTAGTGGTATATGTATTTATTTTAATTTTTATATTTAAGTTTACCTGGTCTTTTTTATTTATTTATCGTATATTTCAGTTGTGTATCAAAAATGGGGACATTGTCTCATAAAAGGGACTTTCACCTTACCGTAGATAAATTTCGTCTAGCCACATAATAAAGCATATTATATAAACCTAATAAACATTGCCATGTCTATATATTTTATATGAGTTTTAGAATAGCATTATACATGAAAACAAATAAATAGTCCTATGCAGTATAATGTAGGTATATTAATTTAATATAATTATATAATTTTATTTTAATTTTAATTTAAGATCACACGAGAACCGCTCATCAAATTATAAGATATTAATACACTTTCTTAAATATGAATTGTATTAATATTTTAATAATGATATGTATTATAAGCGTTGTACTGTGAAGATCCTTCTCTCCCGCCAAAGAAAAGAATTTCATTTTAATTCACCTTGCTACTGCACTAAATGAACTAAATTGGTCTGACACTTTTTTGATGATTTATTAAAAATTGTAAACAAAATTAGCATTTGATAATTCAGTAGTGCTAGCCTAGATCTGAACTCGACAGAACCCATGGCCATCTCTTCTATACACTGGTCCATCGTAACTCTTATCGTTAGTACCTACTTACACTTATAGTGTTGAAAACTTGAAATAATATTGCACGTAATTGGAAACATTTTAAAATACCTGTATTGATTCGTATTAAAAACTTCAGTTCATCAGAATATTTTAATTTTAATAAAAAAGACCTTACCTTGATAAGGTCACTTAACTGGGTAACGCTTAGCGGTTAATGCTTAACGGATTATTAGTTATTACTATTAAAAATGTAATTAAATTTATGTTATTTAATTTGTATTACTAAGTTGATATTTGTCTTTCAGGTCACAGTATGGGGTGGCAGCACTGTTGCTGAAGTTGTCAGCGAAACGCTACACGAAGTAGGAGTAGCCTTGGCTGGATTACCAACTGGACCACTCTCAGCTCCATTGGCATTACCTTTATCAGATCCTTTACCACCACCGACGGCAGCAACTGCACCTCCCACTGCATTACTATTTCTCGGAGGATCGAAAGCACCAGTCGATCCACGTGCTTCAGCAATGTCCTTGGAAGGCGAAGTACTAGTTGTTGAACATGAACCTCCGCAGTGGGATGGGAAAGATCTTGAAGTTTTCCTTGCTTGGGAGAAGATTTACGGTGAGTTAATGTTAATTTTTTTTATACTTTAGTAAAAAAATATTATATTAGCCTAATTGAGTATTATAGTAAATAAGATAAAGTTTAACAATTTAGTTTTATTGTTTATTTT
The DNA here is from genome assembly GCA_036937285.1 of Euphydryas editha. Classification (NCBI taxonomy): domain Eukaryota; kingdom Metazoa; phylum Arthropoda; class Insecta; order Lepidoptera; family Nymphalidae; genus Euphydryas; species Euphydryas editha. Next base: position 9,393,613 of record JAUPFZ010000020.1, read on the forward strand.
ATCTATTTACTAAACTACAGTTATGAAAATTTAAATGTATCTGCTGTTTTATATAAATAAAGATTATCTTAACGTGCTGCACATTATATTGAGTATTCCACTGGCAGCCGAGCGATGTTTGTAGAAAGCTGTTTGGCAATAATGAAACGCGCGCACCATTGTCCGGTAATCTTTCGCAGAAACTACTTGTATGCAAACCTAATACAACTACCGTGACAGTCATATTGATTAAGGCGGGTCGCACAGCTATGTCCCTTTCGTAGTACACTCGCGGTTTTATAAAGTTACAACTGATGAACTTGATCCATGTGTATAATATATCTTGACATATCTATTCTATATTTGACAACAATACTTTTATGTTATTTGTAACATGTTTTGCAAGATTTGTGTAAATTATAAAAGCGTAAAGGAAACGCATTTTATATTAAAAACTCGACTTCTCTAGAGATTTCGCTCTCGTAGAATTTTAATATCCATCAGGCGTCAACATTTATTTAATGAATTAAGGTTTAGTGGTCCGCTCATTTGAGTCATTGCATATATTGTCAAAAGGAAATGCTTTGTAGATTTTTCAGAACGGAATGTTAGATTCCAAAAGTAAAGCAATAAACGCTTCACATTAAACGGACCCCAGTGGGATGTAAAATAATGTGGGGGTCTAGAAACACACACAACACAATCACAATTGCCTAGACCTCGACCATTAAACGTTTGTCATGTGTGGATATTGAACCCGCCACCGCTAGCGCTTCAGCCAGTTGCTGTGCCACTGCGCCAACGCGTTGTCGTCCAAACAAACAAACGAACTCTTAAGTTTTATTATATTTTGGTACATATAACGAAATTAATAAAATTGTATATTATTACTTACATCAGAGCAGGTATTATTAAAAACTATATAAAAATGGCATTGGAATAGATGTCTTAAATAACACTTCTTTGAAAAAAATGTTTTCAACGTTTTTACTTGGATACTTATATATTAAAATATAATTTGTATTTTGTTTCCCTTTATTGCAGCCTCAACATTGTTCTCTGCACTTGAACTTTATGGAAAACCGCTATTACGGGCTGCTGTTATTACCAAAGAAGAATACCATCTACTGTTTTATTATCTGGAATGTGTATCTGAAGCAAGTGATGCCCTTACGCAAAGAATGAGAAAATATATTGATTCTGGCTTACTTAAACATTCAAACGATTTAGACAATCGCGAACAAACGTTAGAAATGAAGAATAATGACAATGTAGAACAATCTAAAAGTATATTAAATGAACTCATTCAAGAAGGCATACTTTCACAGCAAGATATTGATTTATCTTCTGTGATAACAACTTCAGAATGTAATGAAGACGTCGCACCTCATAACTTAGATGATGATAATAGATCAAGTACCTCTTCAGTTTCTTCTTCGCTTCGTAAAGTAATTGATAACATTCCAGTTGATAACTCTAACCCAATAGTAGATAACACCACCGCCGAAAGCAGCGAAAATGTAACGACTGTCACGGTAAATAGTAGTGGGCAGTGTTGCGCTGATCACAGAATATCCGCTGATATTACAGACAATGTTTGGTCTAATGTTAGGTGGAATTTTTTAAATCCTACTGATTATGGATACGATCAAGTACCTAATGTAAAAAGAAGTCGATCCGATTCTGCTATTACACCAGTAGTCAAGAGACGTAGCGAGGAGATTTATGAAATATTACTCGACGATGAGGGCGAATCTTGTGGAAGTGTGACACCTTACGAATCAATAGAGGATCTATATGATTGCATCAAAAATAGTGTGTATAATAATATGGCGGCTGAAGAATCTTCTAACTCAACAGAATGTCAATCCGAGCCGCAATTTTCTAACTTTTTTGAGAAATCAAGTGCTACTCGGCAAAGCTCCACCAGTAGTGACAAAAGTGGAACATCTTCTGCGTTTCCATTTTCAAAATGTGGTTCAAGCAATTCTACTGGCGCTTATACATCCTGCGAATCGACGAGTGGTGTTAGTTTATTTATTCCAAAAACCTTACCAGAAGTACTAAAATGCCGTGAACTACCACCTCCTCCTACAGAAGGTCAATTGGACGAAAGCAATATTTTATTGAGACAACTTTTTCTTGGTGAACTCCTGGATGCCTATGGGGAGTTTTTATCAACATATCCTTATGCGAGAGCGCTACTACGGCGAAAGATACGTCGTGATGAACACTTTGCGGCACTGGCTGAGATAAGACGAGGCGCTGCAAAGTACACCGTTGCTGAATATTTGGAACTACCGGTAAGTTTTATTATCTTGTACTGACTAGTTTATATGTCTTAAATAAATAGAAAAGTTATATAAGAACATATTCAAAGAGTATCTTATGCAATATACGTAAAAAGTTGTAACAAAAGACTTTCATGCGTATTAGATTTAATTTCGTCACATGAAAAGGCGAAGCATTCAAAACATGTGATCGCATCTCTCAAGCCTTTGACCTTAACTTGAGCGTCTTATCGGTGTTGGAATGAAAAGTTAGTGTTAAATGTGGTCATTACGTTTAATCGAGAACAATACATTATATGAAGAGCATGGCTTGGCGGATTGATTCAGTGTGGGTTTGATGGCGGCCGCGCGACAATGATACGCACGCCATGAGCACGCGCCGCTATTCAATGCTAATGGGCCGGAAGAGTGCCCGTGTAACTCTCTCTCAGTGATTACAGGCATTGTTTTCCCACCGCTCCACCGCCGTTTCAGGTTCTTTTGATTTCGATGTCCCCTCCTAGGCACCATAGCATAAAGAAACCAGTTTAATATTATCTTCTATTTCTTCTAATAACTGTGTAATATAAAGTTATTGAATATTCATAATACATATATGTGTCGAGTGAAAGGAAAAAATAGTTACCTACTTAATAATAAATGATAATTTTATTGATTATTATTATATAATTTATTAACGTTTGTGGTTGTAATATAACACCAGCTGCGGCTAACTTGAATATACGTACCTACATATTTAACAGTGCTTTTTGCAGTAAACCGCGTCTGTGTATTTCATACGAGTGTTTGTGAATTTCATGATTTAGATTGTATCAACGAGTTTCGAGCGTTTAGCGATATGTTACGAGATTAGGGTTGATGACACTTTAATATAACTATTACGTAACTTTCATGGTACTAGAGTCAGTAGCATGTAGCACAGTAACTTAAATAATTTTATTATTTAGCTTTGTAATTTTATATCTATAGGTAGAAGATAGACTACATAATTATATGATTATAAACTACTTTTAAAGTTCAAACACTACAAATATTAATTGTATTTATTTAAGGTCAAGATTACACCAAAAATTATATAATCATTTATATTACTTTTGACATTGACACAATAACCCACGCTGTAAGATGTAAAACATTTTTGAACAATTGTACCAAATTTATCAAAATCATTATTTTATTATTTTCAGTTTTGTTCTAAATTGTTTCAGCATGATTGTTTGCATCAATTGAGTCATAGTATTAAATTATGGTTACCTGCACTACCTATCTCACAAATCTTTGTCATTATTAATTTAGTAGAAAAGGTCTCTTTGATTAAAAAAACATCTTTAATATTTATTACCTTCCGAACGAAGTAGCATTAAACTAACTTTATTTTATTGGTTTGTAAAAATATTTTTTCCTATTTGTGTTTAATTAAGCGTGATGGCCAAATTTTTCGATGACCTGTTTAATGACAATTAAATTATTATTCAATTAATTTTATTTCAATTACTTTTCGCGTCGTAGTAAATGACGTTATAGTTAACTGCATTTTTATACTCGAAATGGATACCTCGGTAAATAATCTGTTTTTATTTCCACTTTAAAGACAGAAAAGCCTTTTTCAATACTTCGTTTTGCGTAATCTCTTATTATATATAATAATTTAAGATATATTCTCAAGAGGAAAAAGAAAACAGATTTTTTCAATTCAATATGTTACAGTTATATTTTTGTATGACTTTAGTGTCACATGATATGACGTAATCGTAAAACAAGTGTCTTGAGTGCTCGGTCCGCCCACAATATTGTGCTGTATCGCCCACACGTTATTGTCGTCGGATAAAAGGTAATTACTTAAAATGCCAAATCACTAAATTTGATTGTGAAGGTTACTCCCGAGATCCATATTGCCAAACCCTATTGTTATACAATCGTAAGTAACAATTAGTTTTTTGTAACGTTCGATCATTGTGAATTCGTTGAAGAGATTAGTGTGATCGTGACAAAATATTTTAGAAATTACTGATTGAAATGGGTCAATGACCCTTAAGAGTGTATGCTACCTCAAATTGCTTATTTTCCACTCGGCAGGATGTCCATATCTTCCAAACTACTGAATATTTAAGTTTAAAATTGATGTATGGTAAAGTTCAGGACATAAACTATCTTTCATATGTTTCGAAAACACGATTCCATAAAATTTTATCGATACAAAAAAATCGCAAAGTTACCTCTATTTTTTTTATTAAATCCTTAATATCTCAGTAAATATAGAAGTTATGAACTTGAGATTAAGCATGGTAATTGAAATAAGTATGAAGAACATTTTATATGTTGCGTTTTTTAAAAAATAACTATTGATAAGGTTTGTGGGGAGAAAATACCTATAAGGGTATGTACGCACTATGCGGATAGCCGGAATGCGGTCAACCGTCCGGTTAGCCGCAGGACGCGGTTGCAACTGCGGTTAACCGGGCGGCGGCTAGCCGTAACCGCAACCGGAAAGTGCGGATAGGATAACGTTGCGGTTTCATCGAACCATTTCGAAGATGAACGCTGATTTATTCTATTCTGTATTTCAATTATAAACTTTTCTGTATCGAAATTCATCGCGTCCGTTTTTAGCGCGTCAGTAGGTAGGTACACACGTGCGTCGTCACTGGCGGGCGATCGACCGCAAACTACTAACCGCGTAGTGGGTATAGCAACCATAGATTATACACTTATATACTGGTATAGATACGCCACTCGAGAAATAAAATTGATGTATCACGACCTCCCCCACCGATAGATGTCGTGCACATTCAATTTTATTTCTATAATAATACTACAGATGGCGCTGTTTATTTTTAACCAGAACGATAATAATTATTCAAATAATATACTGTATGTACTTTTCACACTTTTTCCAATTGTTTATTAATACAAACAGTTTGTATTAATAAATCAGTGGAAATAGTGTGAAAAGTATTTAATATTTATTTATCATTAATTTTCATCAAAAAGTAATAAGTATGTACATTTAGAATATTTTCAATTTTTTTGTGTTAAGTATTAAAATTTGATTTCAAATCAATTCTATTTTACCTAATATTAACAGAAAATCGAGGGTTTAAAAATAAAACACCAGTACCATATAAAATTTATAAACTTGTTGTTTATTTTCGTCTTTTATTATAATAATCAGATGCTTGTTTTTAACATGGTCATTCCTATCAAAATTTGAAATTTTTCCATTTAATAATCGATTTACTCCCAGGCACCAACTGTATACAATCACCTTAATACAAAGATTGCAAATAAAATCAACCAAATCAACTCTATGTCTCTCACAAGTTATTATGCTAAAATCACATGCAAAATCAATGTAATATTTAATTTGATCTTTTAAGCATTTTGATGTTGGATTATCCTGAAGACATGCAACAATCACGTAATACATATTATTCATTAAATGTATTAATTGATCACTTGGGTGAAAGAGGGATTTTTTTGGTATAATCAATTTCATAATTAAATGTATCAAAATCAACATTAGATCGACATAAATCATTTAAACAGGTATCATAATTTTGAAGACTTGATTTGGATTTCTTAATCACATACCCTGTAACATATTTTTTTGATTCAGCATACAATAGATAATCATTATTTTTAATATCTGACATAACATTTAGCAATGAATCAATATTAGTTGCATAATTAACATTTTGAGAATCATTACGATTATTTAAATTATTGACAATCAACGTTTTGAAAGCATTCATAAATTGATTACAATTAGGATTGATATTTCTAACACCATTACTTCTAATACTACTAAAAAAAATTCTAATGGATCCTAATTAAAATTTCTAGCTACTAAATTAGTTATTTTATGATTAACTGATAAATACTCCCACAATTCCTTAAATGTTTTTATATTCCCAACCCAATTTCTAATTGATGGAATCGATTCATATTTTATTTCATCAACACCATTTCTTCTGTGTAATGATTTAACATTAATTGATTCTAAAATCGGAATCAGTTCATCCCACGGTTGGAAGTGGGGTGAATTTTTTTTATACAACATTTGTACATTTTATGTTCATCATTGTAGGAATGACCATTAAAAGAGTCAAATAATTTATCAAAAATCAAAAGAAAATCAGCTGTACCATTACATTCTTCGGCTAATATTCCATGTTCTGTAAAAGAAAATAGACATTACATTAGGTATAAATTAAAACAATTAGATTAACAAATTTTTGATGGAAGACATGCACTCACTATAGGATTAACATTGCAAATAGGACATAAAAATTCAAAAATTTTGAAAAAACAAAATAAGAATACAGTATTTGATATATAACTGTATACCACTATATACCAGTACTATGAAACACATATGTACTGCATTTTCAAAAAATAGAAGAACTTATACCTACTTGCTGAAAATCGAAGTGCAGCAGATACTCGTTGGCTAAATACCTGTGCGCTAACTTAACCTTCATTTTTTTTAATTTATCCTTATTTATATGATTTTCGGTTAACTTATTTACTAGAAGAATTTCATCATCACCAACGTCAATGGCCAGTAGCATTTTTAGGTGTTCCCACTTTGCCCACTTTTCTTGCCCATTTTGAATAACTTTTGCGTCTTTATTATTTTAATAAATTATTTCTAACGCCTTTGAGCAAATGGGGTGTATCAAACAGTGGGAACACTTTCATGGTATTTACCTCAAAGTGCATTTGTAGGTTCCCTTCAATGGCATTTTTTTTTTCTTGTTTCTTCTCTTAATTCTTTTATGACTGCAACGTTTGTGGGACATTGGTCACAAATTGTAGTTACTACTTTGAGCCCTGCTGCATTTAATTTTTTTATTACAGTTAATAGCAGGGCTTTCAAGTCACTTTTTTTTGTCCCACCTTTTGTAAAAGTAAAACATATGGGTTGTTTTGTCTTGCTTTTAATGCCCTTGATCATTAAAACAAGGGCATGATCCGCAATATCATCACTTTTTGTAATGCCATTGTGTTGGAAACCTACAATTTCATTCAAAAATGCATTGTACACAAGACCAGGGGCTAACGAAACTTCGTCGAATAGTAGATTTACTATTTTTTTTTCTTCTGGTAGACATTCTACATGTCTTTTTAAATTTTCTAGTATATTTTTATTGATATACCTGGTCTAAGTATAAATTTACTTAGAATTTTCTGTAAACAACGCTTTGAGGGTAAAACGAACATTTTATTTAAAAGTTTATATGCTTTAGGACTTTGTTTTAATATCTCTTGGTTTATTTTTCCAAAATAATTGTATGTAATGTAATTTAATTAAAGTTTGTGCTGCATCAGGTAAGTTTTCAATTGTTGTTAAAAATGATTTTGACATAGTCATTTTGCAGCTGCAATTTTTTTGGTCTGAATTTTATATTTCTGACTCAGTTTGTGCAACTTTTCCTTCAATTTATTAATAATATTTTGGGAAGATTTCTGCTTCAAACAACTTTTCATAGGGCCTAAAAGAAAGCATCATAATATAAGTTTCAAGTTTAAATACATATTATAGGTATAGGATTAGAACAACCCCACCACCTGTTTGATGATGGATCAGTCTTACACTGAGAAGAAGGATAGATTTGTATATGAAATATAACCGGATAAACTCCATGAGAAACCCATCCTGGTACAAAAAAATGAAATATTAACTGTACAGCACTATCAAAGATGATGGGTTATCTCAGACTTAATTACAATAAATATATTACATAGAATATATTTTTAATACACGCGCACACATACACACATATCTGATATCCCTTACGGTATCTTCACGACAAATCCTTAAGTTGTAGGCAGGTAAAATTTTAATACATTTTTAAATAATCTTTAATTTTGTATAATCCATACTGATATTATAAGTGAAAGTGTGTTTATTTGTCCTTTAATCATGCAAAACTGAATGTTCATGAAATTTGAATAGCATGAAATTTGAATTAACATAGTAGCTGCAGGCTCCAAAAACGACTTAGGCCACTTTTTATTCAATTAAAATAACTTTCTCTACTATTATTATGTTCATCATTATCATAATCAAAATCTACTCGTACATTTCCCACTGAAGGGAATCGCCTGATTTAATTAATTAAATCACAAAAGGGGAAATACCTCTCGCTTACTACTCGCTCACCATGAGCTGATCCTACTGCTTGTTTGCCACCCTATGCATTAAGCAATATAAGAATATGCAGACTAAGATGAAAAAAACCTAAGAATATGCAGGCAAAGCCGCAGGTAACATCTATCCTAGCTGTTACCCACCTGTTATAAGGTTTATAAAGAGTTTGTAGTATTGTACTTACTTTTTGGTAAAATTGGAATTGATTCTAATTCCACATCCAATTGTGAAAAACTTGATGTGCATGGGTCCATCATGGCAAATTGCTCAATTGAGTCTTGAGATTCAATTATAGGTTGTATTGTTGTGTTTCGTGATAAATCTGTAAATTAAATATGGTTTTGTTAAAAATTGTTTTAATATTTTCTTATATATATATATATATTTCTCGCTCGGGTGTCCACGTTTTGTTACAGCGGGCGCACAGTGGTTCGACTCCATACAAGAGGTACGACATAGGATTCTTAAAAAACAAAATGCTTTATTTTGGAAAAAGACAAATTCCAATGTATCCTATAATCAAGGAGAAATAACATATACGAATTGAGTTTTTTTTACATGACCCATATTTTATGAGTAAATAATTAAAAACCATTTCTTTAGTATGGAGAGTAGCATAAAAATATTAAGATCTCATGATTCCTGGCTGTTTTCGGATTACGGATTTGAAAAATAGTATTAATATATTTTTTGCTACATTTCATCCTTTGACTCATGTTGCCCCCTAATGTGCCCCTTAAGAGATATGATGATAAAGGAAAAATAATATTATGTTAGTACTAGACGTACCTACATGCATGATTGCATAATTCTTAAAACTCAAGTTACTTAATAAAATAATGAGTTTTAAGAATTATGGATTATGATTTCCAGAAAAAAAATGTCATTAAACTAATTGCATTAGTGTTGTTGTTCCTTAATGTTAAATATATTTGACTGTTCTAATAATAATAATGAAACTCATTATTTTACTTAAAAACAAGTCAAATATTTTAAACATTAAGGAAAAACAACACTAATGCAATTAGTTAATGACATATTTTTTCTGTAAATCATTTTGCTCTGGTTTCCCTTCAAAACGTATAAATCTTTCGCGCAACAGTAGAATAAACGTCTCACAAATGTCTCACACTCAACGGCCTCCAGTAGGATGTGAATCCTGTGTCGGGGGTCCGGAAACACACACAATACACAAGGACAAACGCCCAGACCACGACAAACATCTGTATGGCCTATACAAACATTTGTCATGTGCGGGGATCGAACCCGCAAGCTCTAGAATGACAATAATTTCTATTAGATGATGCTGATATTCCTAACTTATGTATAATACAAAATATATTGTTTGTTTTTTTTTGTATTTGGATAATAAACTATAATATGTAATCCAACAGTCTGGCCATAAATAAACTATAGAAAATTAAAATAAATTATATAATTATAAAATGCATGTCAAGATAGAATATTAAAAAATACTTACTTAAGTTCAATGTAGTGATGATTGATTTGTAGTACTCTTCAAAATGTTTGTGGCATATTCGAATGGAATTGTAAATATAATTGTTTCCTCTTTCCATTTCCATTGGTTAAACTTCTCTGTATGAGGATATTCCCATTTGGGAAAGCGATGTAAAGGTCCTGAAAAATTTTAATATTCTTAAAATATTGCTTTACACATAAAAGTGATACTAAAGAGACATAAAAATGAAATCTAAATGCAATGAAAGGAATAAAAAGAGTTAATCATTATGTCTATTTTATTAACGGTGTGATTAAAACAGTTTGCAAAGTCTCTGCAAAATCTTTGTTAGCAATTTAAAAAATATTATTGGTTAGCTAAAATAGTTAGTTTGGCAGCAACATATAGTCAGCAAATATTTCTAAATTATTCTGCAATTTTTATTGTTTCTGAACAGTTATAGTATTTTTTTTGTACAGCCGAATATATGTAAAAGCAGTAATGAGTGACACATGTTAATTAAAATTTTGGTAAGCACTCAAGAGAGTAAGCAAAAATTTAATTTTGTGCTGGTAATATAAGCCTTAAAGATAATTATGCCTACTGAAATAGTATGCCAAAAAATTGCCTAACTGCGAAATTAAATTAGAACAAAAAAAAAAAAAAAGAAAGGAATCCATATTTAGTAATATTCGGATAGTGTCATATATATATATATATATATATATATATATATATAGATTTATAAAACAATTTTAAAGAACACTGTTGATTAAAAAAAAAAACACAATCTATTTATATTTCTAACCAAAAATTTCAATATGAATGCCAATCAATCTTACGGACCAAGTAATTATTTTGCAGTGTGACTGTTTATTTTGCAGATACATGATAAGACAAGCTGCCTGCTTATGTTTAAATTACTAACTATTATCATGAGTTTATAAAAAACAAAAATTGCAGCCTGATTTTTATTATTGTTAAAAAAATCTTTGCATGCTGGCTAAATGATTTATAGGCTGTTTTTTTTATAACCAAATTTTAAAATGGCATACAAATTAGTTCTCTTTTATAAATAATTTTACTAAATCGAATATTACTCTTGGTATAATATGTAATATCTAAGTACTGCTTTGAAACGTTTCTTTAAATAATTGGAATACTCACCATCGATATCACATTTGAAATAACATTTTAATTCAGCTGATTTCGGCATTTTGAAATACTTAATCGTAATCCGTGTAATAGAGAGCCAAATTATCAGTAATGCAATCAGTCCGGGGTCCAAGTAACAAGCCAGGTGATGTCGTAACACGTAGAAAATCAAAAAGTCCGTAAACAAGCCAAAACGTAGAAAATAACACAATAAAATTAAAATTTAAAATCACAACGCACACCGACCAAACACAGGAAAACGAGTAATTCAAAATTCAAATTTCAAAATCCAAATATGGCCGACTAACGCACGTGGGCCTCAATAATATTGCCACGGTGAAAAATATTGGAGGTAAATTAAAATATATTTATATTTTATAATATAATTTTTTTATACTTATGAATCGTATAAATAATGTTTTAATAATTATTAAAATTAATTATATTAGCGAAAATTCTCGACTTTATTACTGCTACTGCCATCTATTTTTGACTTATTAATATCTCACCCCGAATTCACCCTCCTCGTCCAAAAGATGGCGTTAGTTTGTATGACTATTTTTGAATTACGATAATGTAGGCGAGTTTCACACCCCTGATAGCAACCGTCCGGATGACCGTCAGTCGGGCCGCAGTGCTGCGAGCGACCGCAACGGTTGAGCGGCAGCCGCATGACAGTCCGTATAAATACTAATTTTTCATACATTTTTTTGATTGCGGTTAACCGGACGGTTAACCGCACTCCGGCTATCCGCATAGTGCGTACATACACTAATTCGTGCGACGAACAACCAAGCGCTCTCAATTCTCATATTTGTCAGTACCGCTCCGGCTTTCGTAAGGGATACCTGTGTCGCTTGCGCTCGAATTGAACGGAGGACGGTACTATACTTTTTACTTTTTGAGCTTGTATACTTTCATTCAAAATCTATATACATATAATAAAATGGTAGGAAAGTCAAAACTGTACATTGAATATTTTTTTTAAAGAATACTTGGGGTGTAATCATGTTTTGAAAAGACGCGCGCGCTCCCCGCGAGCGTGTTGCGGTTGCGACGAAGTGGGGGTGAAATCTGAATTCGAGCTGAGGTAGGGTGGCCCCTTAAGAATATTTCATTAAAACATCTAACGAAGCATTTTTATAAATATTATAGTTAAAAATTGATAAAAATCTGATTTAGAAATTATAACGATATTAAAATTTATAGTTAACACCAGCTAACACTAGGGTCGAAAATATACCTTTGTCCATACGTGACGTGACGTATGGTAGTAATCATTTTATCAGGTGGTGCTGCTGTCTGCTCGTTTGTCCCCTCTTTAAAAAAAAGCTATGTATTATGTAATAACTGTCAAAAATAGTAAAAAAAATATATTTTCTTACAGCTACATAAATTCTTAAATAATATCAAATTTATAATAAAACTAAAAACATAAATTTACTTAATAAAGATAATAAGATGAAACTTATATTTATTTCAATCGGTAACCATTATATTTATAACATTTTATCCAGGTATTTACCAGGTACATTTAATCTAACATATAATTAAAATCACATTTATCTTGTAATTAAGTATTCGTGTAACTCGTAGGGTTGCGTGAATACCCAGATCGTAGTTCTTTAAGGAAAAAATAATTTTCCTTACGAAACCTGTTTATACTACAATTATTGTAGTATATACAGGTTTCGTCAGAGCGAATTTGATTTGATTCATAAATATAACTAATTCTAACCTTAAACTTATAAATAAATTTCATTGATAATTTAATTGAATTTTAAGCAGAAATGTCATTTGAGTATACAATAACATTTCATTGATTTCATTCCTATTTATTAAATTAGTAAAAAAAAAAAAAAAACATTTAAATGAAGAGTCTAAAAAATCAAGTAATATTTATTTCACAATTTTGACATCATTAAAGAACAGGTAACAAGGTATTTAGTGGCAATAATTACTAATTTATTTACGTTTAATTACAATCATTTGCAATAATACATAATGAAAATTATGACCTAAATAGAATTTAAAAAAAAATTATTTATTATTATTTTATTTCATTTTATTGTCAATATGTCATATATTATCATATATTTTATACTAAAGCTCCTGTAAAAGATACTTTTTGTGTATTTTAATCGATAGACCGGAAATTTTTCATGTGACATTGAACTTAAAGAAAATATAATAACTTATTTAAATTATAGAATACCTAATACGCATTATATCAATGAATACAGGTTCCGGGTAGTAGGTATATGAGTAAGAATCCACTGCAAGATTATTATGCTCACCTAAATACAATTTTTTATGAATATTTATGATTTAAATCATAATTATGTACTTTAGTTAGTAGATATTAAAATAATTTTGATCGTGATTTCTTCAAAAGATTGTAGACATTTTTAATTTATATAAATTATAATTTATTTCAAAGACATATGTACCTACCTACATATTCAGGAGGTAGAAAAATTTATGTTATCATTTATTACTTACAGCACCACAAATATGTGTGACGAGTTATTTCTCGTCTAAACTATACACTCGCTATAAAAACTCATTTGATAGTAAACAGATTTCCTCGGAATTTGCAAATTAGTTTGATTGAGGACATAAGGACACGAACGTGACTTACTTTAATATTCTTAACTTGTTCACTTTTAAGCCCACTGTATGACATTATTGACAAAACATTTTTTAGTGTTTTAAAACGAAGGTTTTTTTTAACTTCTTGTAATTCATAGGACTGAGATGTTTTGCATTTTAATATTATTGCGATTTTGAAATTAAGCATTACGATACATGTATTAGGTACTCGTTAATCGTTTAACCGTTAATTTCATTTTATACCTAGACATAATTTGAAACCTAACCTGAGAAAAGACTAAACAATTACAGCAATACCTTAAGTAACTACCTCAGTTTCTTCTAAAAACGCGTCAATATTCTTCTCTCTTAATAAATGAAATGCGTATCTGTAAAAAGAAAAAATGACAGTTTTATTAAAATATAATTATTCTACACTTGCAATAAGAAATTGTAATAAGATCAACATAATTTTGCTCCTGCTCTTTCTACTCGATCACTTTATGTGTATTATTAGACAATCACTGATACTTTTAAATTCGCAATAATCCCGTCACTTCCTAAGCGGAAATTGCTAACATATTTGAGTTGTCTTTATTACTATGTCTATTACATCTGCGATATTTAATACTAAAATCTGCACAATTCTTACTTTTTTTTTAATATCATCAAAGAACTTTTATGACATGAAATTAATTTGAGTAACAGACTATAAAACTATTTATAATAAATGATTTATTGTCGTAATTAATGTTAAATAAGTTTCGTTATTATAATTATAACTTCATGATATAATGTGACTATTTGTTATTTCAAAAGAATATATTTATTATCTTTAATATATTTATATGGTAAATTAATATTTACGTGGTACACATACAAAGAAACGATTTTTAATATTTTCGTCTATCTCGATCTAAGATCGATTTTGGTAAGGCTTTATCGAGAATTAAGATTCCAAACAAAACAAGTGAAACCTATTAAATTGCAAATAAAATCCAAAACAATTGTTTATTTTATGAAATTCTACGCATGAAGTCACGGGTAGTGATTACTTTTCAATAAAAATCTAATCTTATGCGTATATTTGATACTCAAAACTTGTATTAAACAGAACTAATTTTTTCCAAAGTTTTACGACACGTATTCTATCGCTTATATAAGTAGCAGACATTATTACATTGGATCAGTGTACGTCAACGCCCAGAGCTTGTTTTGCAACTTATGTATTATTTAATTATAGCCGAGTAATATAAACTTGTGTATCGTATTACTTTTTTTCAAATCACTGACACAGACAAACTAATTTAGGTATGTGTTTATTTCATTACACATATGTTGCACTCTTTACACTTCAATAACAACGCTGTTATAATTACCTTTGTAAATAGTGTTAAATACAGCATAAACTTTCTCTTTGTTGTGGGGTTTTGTAGAGCAGTTTTTTCTTCATTGTAATAAGTGATAATGAAATGATCATGAGAATACGCTTACTGGCCAGAGCTTGATATTGAAATATGAATTTTATTCATTTATACTTTATCGAAGAGCACGTAAAGCCGTCGGTTCCGGTTATTAACATGGTAACCTGATAGCGATGATATCCTCCAATTCGCAATGTAAGAGCAGGATGGATTATGCTCTAATATAGTAGGAGTCTTTTGGATATCTCACGGCTGGAGGAAGATAATCATACGCTGTTTCAGTTCAGTTCAACATAATCAACAGTACGCAGAAAGTACAAATACAGAGTGAACGAAATAAAATAAACAATTTATATAATATACTACTTGTACATTATAAATTCAATACAGGCCCATTTCTCTGGTCAATGGACCTTGATAATGTGTTGACTTTAAAAACAGATGTAGGTTGAGTTATTGCTTATTGCACAGTAGATTCAGATATATTTCCTAGACACGGTGGGTAGACCCACAAGGAGAAACACCCAGGGCAGAAATAATTATTTAAATAAGTAAAAATGTTTGTTCCAATCGGGAATCAAAATTGCGAATGTCGGTGTTAAGGAAACGTTCGCACAATACACCAGAACGGTCGGTCGTTTGATAGTGTTAGCCTATTTTTTTATCAAGTAGAGTAATCTATAAACAAAGAGTTGTGTTGCACTTTCGGATCTACAGTCAATGTGAGTAATTGCTCTATATATCTATTGTTTATGAATTACTCCATTTAGATTCGGGTCTGTGGACATAGAGGGAAAAGCGCTCACTCTGGTTCCGGCTCGCGTCTTGACATCCACGCTTATCGAGTGTCTCCTTATAAATATACAAATTAAATAGTAAATAGTACAGTAATGAATCGACATCAACAGACCAACACTTAGTCAGTAACTCTCTAAATAGTCTGATATATTCAACTCGACACATTCTCGTGTATATCACCAATAAAGTTACGAACATACGCTCGTGGTACTTTTTATTCGCATTTTTCTGCAACCGAGTCTTGTCTTGGCCAACATGGCATGACATTTCCTTTTTCGAATATGTTTGGATGTACTTGCCTAAATATAATTATGTTAACTTCTAACTCCCTCGTTCGTATTGGAATACCGACTACAGCATTAAAAATTAAATTTTATTTGATATTTAATACAATTATTCATTCCTTTTAATTCAAAATTTAAAAATGCTCAATTTCTTAGCTCACGAAGTAATTTATGTGTTTATATGTCACAAGGAACTGCTCGTATGTTTACGCAAAATTGCTTCTTACGCAAGTTGTAGAGCGCTTGATAGAACACGATTTCAAACATTTTTGCAATAACATTGCATTTGCGAACGTTTTTATACATATAATTATTTCTTATATATTATTTATTTTTTATTAATCATGAACATATTATGTACACTAATATATCATTTAAATATAAATCTAAATTGGTTTTTAATTTTAAATGGTATTCATAAAAAACGGTAGAGGTCATATTATCACGCCCAAGCCTGTATGATATTTTTTTGTCAGCGTACGTTGATGAAATCAGATGACGTAAATAAAAATTCACGTTTTTTACCTCGAAGCAACAACGATCGGGAGCTATTTTATTTGTTGTATTGTCGAGAAAGTTCTGTATCGTACCTACAACTTAAAATGCCAAATTAAGAGTTTCACTCACGTGCACTTGCATATGTGATAACGTATGACATGTATGTCAAAGGTGATTATTGTGATAAAAGTAATGCTCTGTAAAGAATAAAGTTTTTATCAAGTAGTATTAAATTATATTATTATTATTTTTAACGTGATAACGTCTTGTAAATCGATGAATGCTGGCTGCACCGCACGAACTATTGTCACGTTTCGCGAGCGAGAGCGCGGAACAAGTGATAGAGAGGCACGATCGGCCTAAGCGTTTGGTTTGTAAATGAAAAACAATAACGCAAATTGGAAGATCTTAAATATCACACATTTATATAAACTGTAAATAAATTGTCAATAGCACATTGTTACTTGTAATTAATATGTATAATTTAATTAATAAAACATTTGAATAAACGAGTGCAAATTAATGTTTATTTTTCAAAAAAAATTAGAAATTAATTGAATTAACTCATTATTTGTATTATACAAAATAATGATAACTCAGTGATAATAATTCAATTCAATTTATAAAAGTATGCAATTTTTTATCAATGTTTTCTTATGACGTTATCACGAAAAATTATATAATAAATTATCGTCCGTAAACCGACTTTACAGACAACCACTTTCTTGTTACAATCGAGACTTTAAGCCCAATTTAATTCAGATATGCGTTGACAATAACTAGCATTACTTATATTAAAAAAACCAACAGTGCGTGCGTATGTCCCCTCCTAAGTTCTGCTTTCTACGCGCGATTTCACTGATGGCGGCGGTCCCGCCGCCGCGCCGACTCGATTTTTATACCGCTACACGCGATTTTTCACGAACGTCGACTATTTTAGCACCCATTACATGTTGGATTTAAGTAAATTTACGTAAGACGGTCAAACACATCTCTGTATGCTAAACCCTTTTATCTCTTGATATGCTTGTTATATCCCATTTTTGTTGAATATACTAGAAAACGAATTGGTTTTTTTAAGTTATATACAATTATATAACGAAAAAATACAAAAAGATTTTAGGATTTTTATAAAAATGCCGTATTTTAGTACATCCTAGGATTTAGTGAAGACGTTAAGTAAATGGATCTTAGTATGAAACTCTTGATAATAAATCAGGGATGAGCAGCTTCTTAGCCTTATCGTAACAAAACTGTTGCGGCTGTAGGCTGTGTTCGAATTTATAAAAGAATATTCTAAGGATGTAAAAGAAAAGTGCCATGTGGTGTTATAACCTTATCTATAGTTACCACGTCTCAGAAATAAAAAATAAGATATACCAAGTATTGGTAAATTTGAACTTAAGTTTAACTTAAGGCCTTACATACGTCGAGAATTTTCAAAAAATCGATTTTTTTTTGTTTACAGAGAATTATTCCTTATAGTCTTAGGTGTCTTTATGTGTAAGCTAATTATAAAAATTCCCCATAGTTCAAAAGTTATTGTAGATAATGTGACTAACGATCTGATCTGATTTAAGGTTAGTTCTCTTTGAACGTTACAAGTGAACAGTTGTGTATCGTATTCGTGATTTTCGACAAGGAAGGCGTACAATATGAAGCTGGAATGGGAGATTAGACGTAGGTAAGTTAACTTAATAAATTAAAAAAAATCATAAAGTTCTTGCTCAAGCCGCGCGCGACTTCGAGCGAAACGCGCTTGAACTTTAAACGCGTTTTTCTCAAAACTACTTTTTCTGACACGGTCGGCATGATAACTCGTACGGTTTTTAATATTTTTTGATGATTTTTTTTTAGTATTCGGAATTGTTTTTTCTATAGTCTGTCGAGCCGAATTTTTAAAATTATAATTAGAAAATTTTATAAAAATAATTAAAGTGTCACTTTTTTGACAAAAACTTAATTATTTTTTTTAAATTCTCGTGAATTGTTTAATTTTTCGAATTTCGAAAATCCGGCTCGACAGACTATAACTACTACCTTATTTTACAAGAATTTCTTTACATTTTGCAGCTCCGTCAACATTTGAGGAAGAAATACTATCGACCGTGGAGCAACTTTTTTTACAGTGCTTCAAAAAATGTGATTTTTCATGTTGTAATTTTTGAAAAAAAAAATTGAAATAATTTTTACAAACATAACACAGTAATAAACAGTGTGTAAGAATTGTTTTTATCAATTTCTATTTCTATCCCTTCTAAAAACAGCTTTTCTTTTGGTACGTTTTCGGTAGCGCTGGACGTATGTAAGGCCTTAAACAATAGAAACTTGGCAATTTCAATCAATTTTAGGTTTGACTAGTATTTTCCAATATTTTTACAGAAAGATCATATTTATTTTTAGCATGGCGTGATGCCTAAATTTCTGATTCTTGTAAAAGTTTGTTTTCAGCGGTATAATATTAGAAATTATCAAAAAACTAAATATAATACATAAAAATACATTGATGTTTTTATACAACGTACATATAAATATCAAAAAGAGGAAACATAATTACTCGTACACTAATTAAATGATTCATTCCGTCTTACAATAATTATTGTAAGACTAATTGAGTGACTTATGAAGTTTTTGAAATAACCGATTTAATTAAATAATAATATAGAAGTTGTAGTAAGATAAGGTCATAAATTGTTTGGTGATCACAATAGGATTCTTCAACTATTTCAATGCGCGTAAGAATGCCATCTATAGTCTATAGTAGCTTTCTTTGCTGCGCAAGCGTCGATGACTCACGTTTGAGTCAGAACTAAAATCCCCAAGCCCAGGCTGACATCTCGACTTGTATATTTACTACCCAATTAAAAACTGCATAACTTCTATATAAGCTATTAATTGATCGTCGATTTATTTTTGTTTACCTATAATTAATTGTATAAGAAATTGTAACATGGCTTGAGAGCTTAATCGAAAAATTTTGAAAACAAGTTTACTAAAACACCATACACCATACACCAATACCACACATACACCATACACCAACTACTAATAATTATGCGTAGGCTCTAAAGCTTAAAGTTTTGTATTGCTTCTTTAGTCTAGAAAGTAAATATACAGAAATACATATCTCCGTTTATCGAAAAATAATTTAATTATACGACTAAAATCAATAATTTAATGTTCGTTCACCATTTTCATTGACTAAATGCTTAAATTTTATAGATAGGTAGCAAATGTCATTTAAGTAACATATAATGCAATAGTTGGAGGTTAATTTCATTCCAGTACAAATGTACAAGTGGGTAACATGAAGGTCTTCGAACAGGTTACGAGCAGAGTAGTCACGTATTGGTGTCGTAAAATATACTATTATAGTGAACTAGTTGATACACGCGATCTCGTCATGATTACATTGTTTTTTTTTTTTTCAAAATGATTGTTCTATTTTCTTTAAAATAAACTAATAACCAGGATTTAGATTGTTTTGTAACTAAACAACTGTTTTTATTTTGATAAAAAGAAGTAGATAAGTAGTGATTGACTCGTAATACAATATATTAAAAGTCTTACTCTTCAATGGAAATTTCTCTTTATAGGTTCTAAACACAGAAATAGTAATAATACCCCACTATTTCTGTGGTTCTAAAGTAATTTGTAGAAATACGAATACAAATGATAATGGTACATTTTTTAAATGTGCCAATTCTTGCGTAATTTGTTTTTTTTAAGCACGGTTTAGTTTTCTACATATGCTTGTCGAAAAATATTACTTACTTGATGTAAGAGAGAGCCTAAACTCTATCAGTCAATAAGCTACAACTATTTCTAGACCAACTAGCTCGTATCGTTATCGTAAGATTTATTGGTAAATAATAATTATTTTGTACATTTTTGTAATTAAATTGGTGGTGGGAACTTTAATATAGGTGTTGTATATGTAAGGTGCTGTTGTATATTAAAGGCACAACGGAAGTTCGCCTGGTGCGATTACGCTCGGTAGTTCTGTCCACGCAACATCCGGTCCTTTGTGCAAAATTTAATCCCATTGCAAAGCTATTATGATGCACCGCGGTATAATATCCACTGATTGCGTTCTAAGAATTTATTTTGTGGAACACTTCATAATTACAAGATCAAAAAGAATCTAGGGATATGTAGTAATCGCACGTGTTACTTTGATTTATGAGCTATTCATGAAATATAATAATAAAAATTAAAAAAAAAAACATGTCTCGGTGAACATCTATTTTTGTGTATAGTGCGGAGTCTTTTAAGTTGAGTCTTGAATACACAAGAAATGAAGGACGACCGGCACACGTGTAGACAAACGTTTTGGGCTGTATTTGTTGAGGAATAAGATCTTAATAAAATTGTTTACCATGCCTTGTGATTGAACCTTGAAAAGATCTACTCTTCAAAGTTGTATGAACATTATAAACTCTCAGTATTGAACGCGAAACTCGATCTTTGCCAATTGGTTTTAAGACAGGCCGGAATTTAGGTTCTTTAAAGGTTCTTTGATCAGGAATTGTGTGGGCGGAGATGCGTCAACGACCCGCAAAAGTCGCGAATCCGCATTCATCCACTAACTGGAATCTTAATTTTAGTAAAATATATTAAGCAACGTTTAATATAATAACTAGTTAGAATGGAAAAGTCAAGTCAGGCAGACTCTCGAACAATAACAACTTTAATTGGGTTAGTCGCAGTAGTCTCGAAAGTCTTACAATGAGTGCGAAATCAGTATATTTGTACTCAAAATCTTTATATTAAAAAAATACAATATGTAATCGAATTTGTCTATTTATCAAAAAATAAACTCGGTAACACAAAAAATTACTAAACTAACAGAGCCCGTATCGGTAGAAATATCGAAAAATCGGTAGATTCGAGACCACAGGTTAGTCGGCTTGATTGTTTTTCATATTTAATTAGCGATGAACAGAAATACATTCTTCTTTAGGAAATTTGTGATTTTACAACTAGTTCCGTGACCTCGCTTACACATTCCCGCGCTTGCATCTAACTGTATTTCCCGTTGACTTAATGCCGACTTTGGACGGAACCTGATCATAGGCAAGTGTATTATAGCGTTAACATAGCGATCGTTGCAATTTAATTATATTTTTAGTATGTACCTGATATGATTATGAAGGAGACGCCACGTAGATCGGAATCAGTACCTACCGGCAGAACGCGTACTTCGTAGGCTCTGACTTGCTTGCGTGCCAAACATTCCACCCGAATGACTCCGATTGGTGCCGAAGAGATCCGAGCCGCGTGCTGTCCGCGGCCGACTTCACACCGAAGTATGCGCGAGAGCGGCGTGAACGTCTCGCTTGTTTAAGTGCGCAAGCTTTCTGTCAACAAACTTTTCTTTAACGAAATAACTGCTGACGAAGCTTTTGAGTGTTTAATTCAAAAATTGACCACGTTTATTATATTGTGTGTGACCCGTAAAGGGGACTCGTATTCGGTACGCCATTGACTCAGTGCAGAAACCGTGTTATTTTTTGTTTTGGATTGCGTGCATCGCCTGCAATAGGCTGTAAGTTAGGATCGTGTGTAAGTGACTATATTTTGATTGTGAATAACTCATTGCTCGAAGTTGTCACTGATCTCCGGATGTTGGCGATGTTCTATTCTTCACGGTAAATAGTAACTTGGTAATTAAGTTCAGCATTATTTTGTGGTTACTCAGCGGGTGGTGAGTCTGCGGCCTCAATAGTCCACGTCTTGCGCGTTCCGTTACCTTAAATAATAATATGTCGATATTTTAACATGTATATTATTACGTCTCTATGTTTAAATCTATGAATACGTCTTGAAGAGTCGCTCGATATGGTTTTCGATTTTCCCTTCTTCGGCTTTAATGGAACATATAGTAACAATTATTTAAAAGTCATAAAGTCATGAATTAATCACTATGATTTTTGGCGCCAAATTTTTTTTCCCGCCTTATACAATAACGTAACGTACAGAAACATATCAAGTAAATAAAAGTTTCACTTTGACTATTATTATTGTAACAGACATTTTTTGTGTAGTTAAAATGAAAGACAATACAAGTTACAATACAAATTATGTGCCGAAACCTTCTTTAACACGATTTTATTACCACAATTATTGACACAAATGTGTTTGAATGGTTTTGTTTAGTTAACAATTAACAATTAAATGTATTACGTTAAAATAGATAAAATTACTTGAATAATAAAATGTTATGTGTGAAAAATCTATCTTTTTTTATAAATATAACAAAAACTCTTCACTGTACACTTACTGTAACAAACGTGTCTCCTATCAAGGAGAAGGATCTGAATCCACTAAGTTGCTCTAAATCAAAATCAAAATTAACTTTATTCAAATAGGCCCCAAGAGCACCTTCGATTATTATTTTGTAATAGTAAAGCTACCGCCGATTCGGAATGTAGATTCTGCAGAGAATCGGCAAGAAACTCCGCAGTTACTCTTTTGAAAATAATATATAAACTGTGTTTTAGTATAAAATTAGTAATATCTTGCATGAAATACAGCGCCACTAATTTCACACATCTTTATCTACTAAGTAATCCTGCACCGAATAATACGCTTTATCTATTTTTTTTTTAATTCTCTCTCTAACTCTTCTATGGATTACCGGATAACAACACTATTAATGATTATTAAAACTACTTACTAATAAAAGTACTCAAACACAAGCACTGCACTGCAAACTGTATCTATTTCATTGATTAATTATTACTAAAAATTACTAGTAATTATTATTTACAAAACGAACGAGCTTTAAAGCTATTATAGTAATAGATATAGCGGCTATTACTTTCATACTTAAAATGCTAAATCATATTGAAATATACATTATATACATTAATAAATAAAAAATAAAAATATATTAACTAAGGTTCGAAAATATCCGATATCAAAATGTTTCAAAGCTGTAAACCGGACGTTACCACTGTAAAAAATTAAATATGGCTCAACTGATTTGATTTTTTTTTTGTTTAGATGACCTTAATAATAGAGTGGTTTAGGAAATAATTTAATTAGAAAAAACTCAAAGGGACAGCTGAAGGTTTTTAATTAATAGCAATATATACGATATTATTTTATCAATTTGATTAATTCTAAAACATTTGGGCTAGTATTTTCGGGGATAAGGGAGAAGGGTGATTGTCAAGTTTCGTATATTTTCTTAAATAACCAGACAAAGTATAAAAAAAATCTTTGATTTGATACTAGGCGACCAGCACTGTTTCACCCGCGTTGTTTAGTACACACACTATGTCAAAGCAAATCTTTTATAAGCCTTATGTTGGTTCCTAAAAAGTATGTTTTCTAACGTTAAAACAAATTCCTAAATCGTACATTTTTTTAAACTAGTAAAGATGACACACATGTCAGTTCAAAACTTTTATTGATGAAATATACCTAATGAATGGCTAATTCACGGGCTAATTACTTTTAGCAAATGTTTTGTAACAAACAGGTACGTGTGAATATATAAGGCGTATCTTTATCATACGGAATGTACGCAGCCATATAAATAATTATTATTTTAATGCCAATTTTTGTTAATTTAAGAAATAATCATTATTTATGTTGCATGAACGTGTAGCCTATTTTTGGAGACACAATATACGAAATAGAATATCGAAATACACTAAATATTATTATTTAAGAATTTATTATTATTGAATTTATTACGAGTTTTTATGGTGTGTTAAATTAATAGTTGTTATATGTTTATATATCCAAAGATAAATATAATGCGTGTATTTCATGACATATCAATGATATATATATATATTATATTCATGAAACTCTAATAAACGCTAAACGAATTAGAAAAAAGATGAAAAAACTATGAATCCACTAAACATTAAAGTAGAGCCCGTGCAACAAACCTACTTTAAATACGAGTTATCTGCTACGAGTAGATTGTTAAGAAAAAGTTTTTGGTTTATCTGAAATAGGTTCACGAGCTAGAGCAGCTAAAACTAGCCACATATTTTATTTAAAATTTATTTGCTATAAAACGATCCATAAAATATTAACATTATCAAGACCGAACTTTAGGTGATATATTAGACAGGTTTTTACTCAACCGTCAATTTAGACGAAATTCACAAATATTCGAGTCCTTCGCGCAGACAGGTCGACTTGTAAAACCGGTACCAAAAAGTTATTCGTTAATATTTCGTTAGTACGCATCAATTACAACGCACAGTAATGAAAAATAAATTAATTTAAATCGAATGCTTAAATATGATTCTATTATACCTACCTAACATCAAAATATGTATACTTATAAGTTATAATAATACTTACATGTAGACTAGTGATGTATATTATATCTTAGCTTGCACATAGAATTTGTATTATTTTTAATTTGAAAAAAAAATTATTTATTAATTATAATAATTGCTTGACGCATAAATAGCAACGCGCGCCAAAATAAATTAAAACTATATATATATATTATATATATATATATATATATATATATATATATATATATATATATATATATATATATATATATATATATATATATAAAGAATAATTTTGACACTTCAGTAGTTTTACACAGCGATAAAGAATAAATATTCTGGCTCGTGATTTTTGTAAATTCTGAAAAGTTTCAATTACGCTCGTAATTTAATCAATAAAATAGACTTAGTCTTGGAGCTAATGCGCTTTCTACATGAGCCAACGCCGGATGCGACGCCGGAAAGGCTGATTATAACCTCATTACCAACTTGACACTTGTTGCACTACCTTCGTTTCGCTTTCATTTTCCCTTCAGTGCTACATTGAAACATTTAGAGCTTTGTTCCACGACTCCTAAGAATGTATTAGTCACTACAATGGTAGAGATCCGGTTGAATATCTTATTTTTTTTTCTATTATTCGTATGAACCTATCGTTGAATCTAAATTAAGTATTTAAAGATATTTGATAGATTTCACATAGTTAAATATTTGTTTATGGATATCATTATTAATATACACTCTTTCTAGAATTGTTTTAATGGTATTATATAGAAGGTACACCATAATTATTTGAAAGCTTTCTGTTAAACTTATTAGACATTAAGAATATAAGGCAAGAAATAAAAATGTTTATTTAACATCTACAAAGTAAAAATAACATTTGAATATACAGTATAAAAATATATATATTTCGAAAGGTAAAAATACGATTTCCATTATGTTTGTGGCTTGTGTGCGTCATAGTACAGCAGTTAAAATTAGTGGAGAAAAGGAATGTGGTTCTACTCCATTATATTCTAACAATATTCGAAACGTTATTATGGAAATGTCCAATTAAATTTCCATCATATAACAATGTCTACAGGAATCAATATTAAATCAAAAACTTTCCTAAGGTTTACCATTGCAAGTAATAGTAATGATAGTCCCACATTATAATTATAATAACAATACCTTCATTTATCTTCCATACATTATGGTGAACTTTTAAAAACTATTAAATATATACATAATTATATAATTGACGTCGGCATTTTTGAGCATTTTCAAAAAGCTGAAGCTGATTCATTTTAAACTGCTGCCAAAATTTCTGATACATCTCGTTCACATAATGTTCTAAATTTGTAGTTTGTAGCATTTTACAGCTGTTTTAGAAATTATGAAGTTTATTTGTATTTAAACTGTCACAAAATCAAATTCATTTTACAAGATAATTTTGACGAGTTTTGACCTATAAATATAATGTACCTACTTCTTTATATTTATTGGTTACTCTGTACTGTACAGTTGAACTGTAATAATTTAAATTAAATTTTAAATCAGATCATTTTTTTTAAATCGTGATTTAAGTGCATATATGTGTTATAAATGTAATGAAATTCATCTATCATCAGTAAAAACTTTGAAATACTTTTAGGTAGAGATATTATTATTATAAATATTATCTTTGGTCTCTATTTAAAACTTTAAATGTTTATCTTGATATGTTAGTTTTTTCCTACTTCTCGTGTTTTTGGAAGATTTATTTTTTAGATTTGTCGTTTGAAGCAAGACACTTAAAACTGACCCAAATGCTTTAACCGGTGTAAGTGGGTGGAGCTAATGGTGCAAGATAAGATAATTGCTGTAAGTAATTATCAAATTTAACGCGTCTCTCGCTAGTTATCTGAGAATAAATATTGTTAGCCCGATTTTATCATTTACGACGTACGAGTACGTTGTTTCGTAACTGAACCCCACTACTTTTATGTTTAGTAACCTGTGTAACGTGTGAATGGGAATATTAAACATAAAACGGGCTATTTTAAGATTTTTTAAAAAGGTTCAACTATTGTTTATGGTATTTTGGTGACTTCAAACGGATTAACGTCTCGTTATAGAGTTCGCTGGATCTGTAAAGCTTTTAAAAACGAATAGGAGAATATTTATTACCTTTAAAAATGGGACATAAAATTTTATTATTTTCAAGGAGAAAGGACAGTTAAGGGTCCATTGGATTATAAATACTATTTATGCTTTTTCTATTCAGTTTAAAGAAATTGCTCATTATTTTATTATGATTAAAACATATGTGTAACTTGTTTTGTAAGATTTAGGGAAATTACTTTAAACTAGTTATATATTAAATAGGAACCGTTACCGATCTTAAGCTTTTAATTTAGGATTTGAGATTTTTTGTCTCTTATAGACATATTTTATGATTTCTTGCTGATTTTTTTACATAAATATGTGTTAAAATTATTAGTCAGAATGTAATATAATGTACCTATGTATAATTTCGAAATCTATAGATAAATAAATATATCCACATATGTAAATACATAGAACCTTAAATAGGTATATATTTTTTATAAATAGTAGAAAATACCTTATATTTAAACTATGACCTCAGAAATGTGTGACGATCTATAATGCTAAAGTACTAGTAGTAAATCTGGTTTACAAAACGAGTTAACTGACCGTTATAAATACTTTGATAATTGACATGACACCTTTGGTCCACACAAATAATGTATAGTAATTTTAAATAATATTTATTACAGATAAATTTACAACATGAAGGTAAAATTAAACTTTAAAAAAATTTGTGAATTGCAAAAAAATAAAATTTGAATCGCTACTACTACTAGTTAACTACTGTCATATGACAAGACATGTCTACTTTTATAATTTTCTTTTTTAATTATGATTTATATATTACATGTAATCTCTAAATAGTGATGCCTAATTCCATGAAAAAGATACGATTTGGTGCTTTTCTTTCATTATGTAACTGCTAGTTAGTAACACCTTGTTAGTAGTTGTAAATATATATATGTATATGTGTATATGCAGGCCAAGAGGTATCCTAAACATCGATAGTGGATCTTGGATGACCTTTTTTTTTTAGGAATACTTACGTACGGACTATGGAATACTAGCGGCTTTTGTTTTTCTGTACATTTCCGACACAGGATAATTATAGATAATACAACTCGATAATGTTTTCATAGAGGCATAAGATGTCAGTCTTGCACACTTGCAATTTTCGCCTTAGGCCGGCCCTGTGTATATATGTGTAACTCATTGTACGGAAATATATCCAACATAATCATAATGTCTTACTTTAAAAGTTTACAAGTAATAAATATACTAATTATAATAATTTATGACTAACGATTTATCAAGTCATTGTTTTGTGTTATATAAGTGATGTATGTTTCTTATTAGCACTAATTAGAGCCAACAGATTTCACAAGTACACGTAGTATAGCGAACGTATTGAGGTAAATAATAAATACGTTTTTAGGTCATAACCGGAAAGTTTATCTATATTTTTATTTGAATTGGACATTTTAAGACATGTTTTTGTTTACACTACGTAAAATCTGTAGCTTTATTGTGATTTTTTTGAACATATCACTATGCACTATGCACTTATGCTTAACGAATAAAATGTTGTTTTAAAATTTATTAAAGAGTTACGTAATAATTATCTTCTTCATGAGTTTTTCGTTTTTTGCGTACAATTTACGAATTTTAATGAAAGATCTTTGCAGTAAAACTTCATATCATTTGACCTTAAATAAGTAACGTCATTTCTTGATCAAAGATAAATAATTACGTGATGTTATCTCGTAATAGTTTATCTTAAACGTAATTTTAAGGTGGTCGAGTGCACAAGGCATCGACCGTGTTTCTTCGCTTCGAGAGGCAACAGTTAGAGTCGTTTAAATAACCTTGTCACGGCATAGCTTCATATGCCCATGCTTTTATAACATAAGAGCCATATAACGGCATACACCCTTCATAACAAATTTACATACTTAGTTTCCGAGTTGACGAATTTTTTTTAAATATTTGACACTACATAAACTGATCGAACTATGTGTACATAACTGAACCGAATGTAAACATTCCTACGAAAGTTGACTGGTAAGCTGTTTGTGTCGTTTTCTTGTTATTAACTCACTCACAAACGTAGACATTATGGAAGAATACATAATAATATAAAAAAGATTATTAAGATATAACTTTCGGTATGATTATACATTACTCAGTATTTACAAAGGAGTGGCAAACTTATTGTGTTCTTAAGCATGAAAAGAAGCTTAAAATACAACCCAAAGTGTAAGCCAATGTGTAGGGTATTCTTAACTGTAGGTACCAGATTGTAACACTGTCGTAAGTGTGACATGGTCTTAACTTAGCTATTACAATGTTTATCTGGCATATTTTAATACAAAATAAGATAAGCGTCGAGGGCCTTGGCTTTCACTCATGTCTTGTCATTAGAGTAAACGATTCCATGCACCGTGGTTTGGTATTTTTTAATTCTCTTCAACGATTAATTATAGAACCAGCTCAACTTGTTCACTGTAGGTGAGCTTAACGTATCTAAAATAATAACGTATCTAAAATATCTCAAACAATAAATATAATAACAAATAAATATCGTCATCGTAATAAAATATATATTTTTAACATATATCATACAAATGAGACATTTGATTCGTTATGAAAATGAAGTTAAAGATTGAATAAGTAGTAAATTTCAATTTTTAATATAAAATTAATTTAATTTTTTTTATTTTATGAAATAATATTTGAATAAGTATTATAAATCTGAAGAGAATAAGTACTGCAAGTTGATTTTGTATTGTAAAAACAAAGTTTTAATATTAAGACGTCAAAGTATACAAATATATTGTATATATTTGTATACAAATAACTAAACTGGCTTTTAATTATAATTAGTCATGTATTAAAATAACAACAATACCATAACTTTTAATAAGGCCCATTGCCAATATTCTTTAATGGATTTCATTTATTTGATTCATAATAATTAAAATCAGCAGTCGCATAAAACCTGCAGATAATTTGTTCTCAATCAATGATTGAGACGGCGTAAGCACGAGCTGGTGTTTGAAGCGTGACGTCTGCTTCAGTGACATCCGATAGCCCATCTCACGACCGACCCACTTTCAACCAAGGTCACTGTCTGACCTCCTAATCTCTCTATTTCCGTACCTTATTACATTAGGTCATCCCGCCAGGTTAAGAGCTACAATAAATCACCGTCATGGTATTGTAATCACGTAACTGTCAAAGTACAGTGTCATGTTTAGATTTTCCTTGACATCTTACAAAAAATAATCTAACGGTCTGATTATGTACAGCACAATACTTTACACAATTTCTGCTCTAAATTCATGCCACGGTAAAAGTATAAAAAACAATTCAGTAGTCGTTTTCGTTTTACAAATAGATCGACCGTAATACCATAGCGTTATTTATTTTAATTTAGCATTCTACGCCTTATTATTCTTTATTGAGTTTTAAGTGTAGTGAGAAGAGCGGTAAATTAGTTTTTGTAGCACCTTTTCTTACTGCAAAAATCTCGGAACTTACGTTACTTGTATCAATAAAAGCAGTTTCTTGTTAAACGTAGCCTATTTTAGGTAGAACGTGATTTTAGTTGAAGGTGTTATCCGGCCCGTGTGCCTTGTCGCCATGGTGTACTACGACTACAGTTGTGACAGATTTACAGATAGGACGCCAATCAGAGCGTGTGCGCACACCGTATCACAGGCTTTCTGATACACAACACAACACACTTTCTAATCTGCGCCTTTGTCACTACTTGCCTATTGGCTAACTTGTTATACCAAACTTTCGCCAATTGTTTTCACGCTACATTAGATATCTTCTCGGTCTTCTTGCTTATAAGAATTTTAGTGCCATTGCATCACTGTAATACATGCATATCGAATCGATTTAAATAATAACATCGTACCCTTATAACGCACGCTACATTCGAAACCATTCGCGCTACTTCTATTATTAAATTTAATCTAAACTGCGGTTTGTCGGATCACTGGCCACATATCATATTGCCAGTTTAGCCGGAGTTCGCTCCCAACGATGAATTCGATACGAGCTATCTCAAGTTCGAGCTGACTGTGAAATAGGAGAGCGGACAAACAACAACCTTAGCCGCAATGGCTCTCTTGATTAGGTGATGTGGATGCGTGTATTTTAGAAGCGTGCGGGGTGGAAAAGTGCGCGGGGGGCGGTAGACCGGTCTCCGTACCGGTTTGCTTCGACAAGCTGGTATAGGACTAACCGTTTTATTAGTTGAACCATGCTCCACAAACGATCGCCACCGACTGAAGCTAACAGCCTTCAGGCATCGCGCCTACAACACCTCGTGCAGCGGGAAATCGTCAACTATGAAGTATGAATCATTACCTACACACGCTACCTTAGAGAAGCGCGTTGCGAGCTATTTAATTGGATAATACATTAAATCTTATTATCTAATTTATACTTTTATATTATTATTTGTAAGCGAACTTGATTGTTGTACGTATATAAAAAGACCAACAGCAAAATACTAGGCCATTATATATAATATACTTCTTAACCTTGATACGTTGCGCTTACGAGCCGTCACTGCTGTAATTCTTAAAAGAAATAATTATTTTGACTCAGGTGCATTCGTAATGATACTTTAAGCAAGTATATATGTATAGTAAATAATTTAAACAAAAAAGTATACATTGTTTTATAATATTTTTAAATGAGAAGCATTGATTTCGTTGTAGTGTATGAAATCCATAACAATGTCTTGTAGTTGCAGTACATAAGTAAAGAGATTTTTCCTTTAAATATTGTGAGATTTCTACCAATATTAATTCTTTATTTTTTATAAAAAAGTTAAGCGTTCAATCAGGTTTACTGTACGTCTTAACGCCATTGTAACCAGCATTATTTTCGTACATTGTAGCTATTTATTTAAATTTAGTTAATACCAAGAATTTCAATCGGGATTGTGTCTATTTTCACTATCAATGATTGACCTTGTGTGGTTCTATTTCGACGTTTCATACGTGGCAAGGTGCCATCGCAATGTTTTGGGATCGGCGATGGCACACTTTCGAAGACGAAGCCCCGCCCGAGCCTCGAGACGCTCGCATTAGGACTCGCTGCTGTCTCTCTTAATTACAAAACGCGGTAACCAGGTTAACAAACCTATGGTACATCAAACGTAAATCGTGCGAAAATTTATTATAATTGTTTTAACAATACTTATGTGTTCGTTACTGAATTTTTATAAATGTGCGACCCTAGCGTTCGCTCGTTTCCGGAATTGCGTATTGTCCGTCACGCTGTGCACTCTGTGTGAATGAATCCCAAACAAACCATATCGAGCGATCTCATGACAAATTAGTTCAATGACAAAAGCGACACAGTATGTTCACCGATCCCGCCCGTGTCAGCAGCGGAAAATCGACGATGAGACTATAAGATTCACCACTCTGAGTTTAAAAGCGATCTAATTGTGAAATAGTATTATTTGGTTGTAGGCACACGGGGATACGAGATAGATCGAGCTACGAAAGATGGGTTTCAGGGAAGGTGATGTGAGCATCCTGCGCGATTGGTCCTCGAAGTATCACAGCGGTTAAGTGCGATGTTTGAATCTTTGGTGTCGCGGCTTACGTCGCCGCCAGTATCTCGGCGGCGACACACAGTGCACGCGGCGAGGGAAGTCTGCAGTGAGCCTGAGGAGGAGGCTGCGCCTGTTCAGCGGCGTTCCCGAACCGCCAAACAGCTTCTAGACAAGCGACGCAAGGCTCGCCTCTCTTGTGCAGACCTTACCACCGCCACCAATGGAGAACCAGAGAGAACATCGCGTATGGACGCACTTAAAGCCTTCTTGCCATTGCGACAATCTAAATCGCTTGGACGACTCGACGGTCTTAAAGAGGTGAGTTTCTAAATATGTATGTTTGAAGTAAAGACGTATCTATATTTTAAAAAAAAAAACACAAACAAGCGACTTTATGCGATGTGTTCACATATTTTATTACGTTTCGTGTTGCTGTTACAAAATAAAATGATAAAATCAAAGCGAATTGTATTAATATTGATTCCGAATGTCTTTGCGCTTTTGTAATTTAATACATCGAAGATAACATCTTAAACAAATGGCTATTAGTTATAATACTTATATAGTATTGATCAGTCTACAATAACGGCCGTCAAATTGCGAAACTAAGTGTAGGGCGTTCTTTTGAACTATGACATCACATCGGGTTCTAACTTGTAAAAGATAATACAAATAATACAAGGGAAACGGCATTCGTCGGCGTGACTTGTGGAATTTCTGACATGCCTAAATCATAATGCGATCTGGTATTTAAAGTGCACGATTACAGTTAATATTCAGATTAAGTACTTATTAATAACTGAGGTGTTTAAACACTCTTTATTGTTTCGATACAATCAAATAATTAAATACCGCGATTGCATATGAACAAGAAGTATAACCGGAGTGTTATTTAACTTTACTACAATATTATTTGTTGTTGCGTCCATTCGTTATAATATATACTGTTAAAGTTAGCAGGGAAGTGGTCACCACTTTACTATAATGTTTCACTATTTCGGAATGAAAAAAAAAGTAGAAGATAAAATCGAAGTCAATAACTAATTTAAATATAAAATGATATCGGAAACGTATGAAATTAGCATTGTTAATTTTGATCTACTATGACCATTTCCTAGGAGGCTTCTAGTGCAGATTGAAAAGTCCATGACCTACATTACACGTGAGAATCCATTTCAACAATGTTATTGTAAACATTAAACACGTTATGCACGATTTTTAACATATTCCTTTCGTTTTCTAATACCTACGTTGGTTTATTTACTTAATTAAAACAAATTTTTATCTTATGAGATAAGATTATTTTCGTCGTAACAATCATATTAGTAAAATGATGTACACAATGAGAGAGACATTAAATAAAAAAAAACTTTAGCCCTACAAGGGCTAATAATACCTACTTGAGTTCTTTTTTAAGAGGATTAGTAAAATATATCTACATTTCCTATTTTAGAATACCTTTTAATTACAAAGTGTATTAAAATTTCGTAAAAATGTTACATGTTAGAAACGTCTGAAGGTTACAAATGAATAAGATTTTTGCCTTCGTTATTACATTGTCAATCATCGAAATCGTCAAAGTTATATCGAGACAAGCCTGGGAAGTTTGAACCGTTACGACATGCGAATCTCCGATATTCCGCAGATAGAGCAAGAATGCGATAGGCAGGTAGGGGCAGGTACGCTTAGCCTTGACTGGAGGTACTCACACACCTACGCGGCACGACGTGGCCACGAGCTACAAGTGGAGTGTGCGTGCTATTTGCCCATGTGATTTACAGACAAATGCCACGTCGAGCTGCGCATCTGTTTGCCGCTTTGTGAAACATCTCAACGCGTTAACGCCTTTTGTCTGTCGCATCGTATGGGAACATCTGCTCTTAAAGAAGTTCTTATTTTTATACTCCGGGTCGACTGGTTATTACGAAACGAGCTATGTGCTCTTCATTGTCTAGTCCGTTTTGATGTACCTATATCAATTCGACTACTCCATTGATATTTACGCACGAAATAATTTCGTATATTCTTATAACGAATGACATATTATGTTTTTTGCGTAATGGAGAAATTAATTCACCGGCTGGTTTATTATCTATATCTCTGAAGAAACATATTACTTTTCATACAGTTGTAATAATATTATTTAAACTATTTAACAATATACAATTTGTCAGTAGGTACCTATAACTTTCTTGTTATTTTTAATTTTAAGAAATATGCATGTTTTCTGTAAATAGTACCTACACATGTTTACTTTTATTTTGATTTTCATTAAAATATATATTCTTGGTATTGATATTGATTGGTTTTGTTATATAAATAGATACATCATATGTGTAACAATAATAATTGTCATACCTGTAGCAACAATAAATAACAGTAAATTAATATTACACAATGCAATGTTTAAATATAGGATTAGTAAGTACTTTTACGAAAAGAGCATAGCGACAGCTACGGTGTAGTTTTTTGCAAGTAAAGCGAGTCATTTACCTGGAATCAATTTGTGCAAGTTCGACTAACGGTATTCGTCAACGTTACAAAAATAAGATCAATTAAGCAATTGTGTAAGATGAAGATGACTTCGGTAATAAGGTATTATATATATATATAATAAATTAACAATACCAATAAATTATTATTATATAATTAATCTAAACTAATATTTTAATACTAAAAGTAATTTGTTGGTTTAAAATCTAATACCCATTTTGAAAAATTGTTGTCACTTCTAAGATGAATTAACAGAAATCGCGATTTACGGCTTTATTCATATAAATTGTCTATATTTATTTAATTTAAGAAATATACTATAAAATATATAAACATTATATGCTACTTCTACTCTGATCTTCCAAGGATTGACCGTGAAAGGTCGTGTTAAGATTATACATATACCCACAAACTAAAACTGCAGGCGTAAATAATCTTTAATTAAAAGGGCCTTTTAATTTACCATAAAAATGCTGTGTTCGTGAAATATTACGAACGCCTATTTAATTAACTCATTAATCATATTGTATCATTGTAGAAATAACGGGTTTTATTCTATTTAAAGTAAGTACAGTCAAAATTCAGAAACTACATACTTCTGCCTTCTTCTATACAATGATGCCGGACTACCGGTAAACTGTACACAATTATATAATAAAGATGTTGAGATAAATTATGTTAGAATGGTATTCATTGAACAATGACAATCACCAAAATAACAACGCAATGAATATGTATGAGACCTTATTATCTTTATAATAGACGATCAACCTTCAGAATAAACCGTAGACGCTTAAAGTAACACATTGTTGATGAACAGTTTAATTATGTTTTTGTGTAAAATATATTTTGTAACAATATTTCGCGTTATCATCACACTTAAAATTTTATTTAGGTATCGTTAATAAGGAAATCATTATTCATGACTTAAACAACGTAAAGTTCCTACAATCCTTTTAAAAAATACTTCATGGAGTTTTTGCTATAAATAACAAATAGTGTATATACATATAGACATGTATTCATTATGTGTACTTAGTTGCTAATATACCTACACAATATACCGTTAAATAATTTCTTTTGTTAATAGGTATAAATTTAAATAGAGCACTTGTTAAGTAAAATTCGAACAAAGCAGTAAAAATAAAACATTTGTTTTATTCTCAATTGATTGATATGAGATTGAATTGTCTGTTGCGTCCGGTCGAGATCGCAAACCGAACTTGTTTCAATAGTATGTCGATAATTAATAACTCTGTACGTCGTCCTACTTACAGCAACCTTAGTTATAAATGCCATTACATTTATTTGTTTTTGGCGCGCTACTTACCAGTGACTAACAATTAATGATGGAAGCGATTTACAAATACTTTTACTGTTTTTGAACAAACCGAATTACTTTTGGCTGACAGCATTTTCTTGTTATTTCATGTTAGCTCTGAGACTAGATTATTAAAATTTTTGTATATTATTTACTGGTAATAGTATTAATTATTTTCGTGTAGCACGCACGGAGTTTTTGTAAATCTATTTACTAAGATTTACTGAAGTACCTACATTGGTGTGACTTAAAATCCATCGAGATTTCTCGTTCGTAGTATTTGCTAACTTTTAACACTAACTCATAATTACTAGTCATCATTCTGTTTTTCTTGATATTTGTTGTCTTTAATATGTTTTATTATTTTATGTGTGGCGTTCAATAAAGTGTATATAAATAAAATAAAAATAAATAACTATAATCACTTACGCATATAGGCACAAACATACAGTTAATTTCTCATAAAATATCGTTACTCAAATACAATATTTGGATATAAAATGAGATATCTTTATTATATTTTAATCTAGACATACTACAACTTCAACTTTATTATAATTCATTTTGAAAGTAGTAAAAATATGAATACATCTTATAAATATAAAAATCAAGATTGTATATTTTGTTAACTTCAATGTAGGTGTGGGTAACATAGTATATAGTTATTTATAGTTTTCATTGATATACCTACTATTGTTTTTTATCACATTATATTGCTGTAACCAATATGGTAGCCTCACCTGGTACGTACATCTAAGTGGTATTTAACTGTAAACAGCTGTCATTACAGATTGTACGAGCACGTTGCACAAAAAATACTAACTCGAAAGTGATGTTGACAAACTTTATACTTACTCACAATGCTAAAATTTGTCAATTTTTAACAATTATTAATAAATCTTTTTTTTTTTTAATCTACTATATATCGGATATATTTAATCATAAAAAGAAATCTGAAAAGGTTTAATACCTACCTTAAAATATTTTCATTTAAATGTATTATTCTAATGTATGAATCTTCTTTGATAACGAACTGAGGAACCTGTTTTGTATGCATTGAGTGTATTCAGGCTTAATTGAAGGCTTTAGCATAGTACAGGTTAATGAAATGTGCAACTTGAAACGGATAGACTACAACTTGTTCAAATAATAACTGTAAATAACCCTTGAACACGTTAGATAAATGTTGTACAAAAAAGAAATCTCATTTATATATATATATATATATATATATATATATATATATATAAAAATGAGATATTATATTATAAATATATATATATATATATATATATATGTATAGATTTTAAATATATATATATATATATATATATATATATATATATATATATATATATATATATATATATATATATATATATATATATATTTAAAATCTATACCTCATATCTTATTGTTGTCATGTTTGTTTATTTTCCATATTTACTAAAATCCTTGTCGTCGGGTTTTGAAGTACCAAATATATATATTTTATCAACTTGCGCATGTTTATTTAGGACGGTTTACAAATATTTTATATTTAATCTAAAGCATTAAGTCACGTACGGGTCGGTCGTACTTTTTTTTTGTTGAAAATTATATAAAATAAATAAGACACAAAGTACAAAAAAAAAAATAAGAAATTAAAGCAAAAATTGTATGCTGAGATGACACAAGAGAATACATATAATCATACTCGTATACCTTATGCATTAAGAACAAAACAAACAAGCGCCTTTAAAAATGCGCCATTTTTTAACATACTCGAAATACCTTAGCGTGCTCTGGCAAGACTGGTAACCGTAGTGTTAATGGCGCGATGTCTTGCACGAGACCCGTCCTCCTTGGCGGGCCGTGGAATTCGCACTCGTACCCTGGCTCCCCCTTCCCCCTTCACGCCTGGCCCCCGCGCACGCGATGTGCATACTGAGGTTATTACACCCGGCACCCGTGATCCATCTCGCATGAGTATGTGTACCTAAGTTACGCTACGCACCTCATTGTTTGCTAACATATCGAACTTCAAACTAACGTGCTCTTTGACACTTGACAACTATTTTGTCTGTATAAGTATTGTAGAGAATTGTGATTTTTAAGCATATAATATGTAGATTTAAAATGACAAGTTTGTCGGTAGATATACCTATACGGTTTGACTGCCATTCTTTTTCAATTTAATTTTTCTTTAAAATAATTTTTTATAACACCTGGATCGAAAGTTCGATTTTTTATTGTAATTTTAGGGACGAGAGTGCCACATGGCCTACCGGCCAAATGATGAATAATATTTATAGCGCATGCGTCAACTTTCATCCCGATGAAAATACCTATATTGTTTTAAAAGTCAAAGTTATGACATTGCTTAGTTTAATCTCACAATTTTCTTGTAATAATTTTTCGTATGTGACACAGAATAACACTAATCTCTTATTATTTTTCACCTAATTTTTATTTCATTATTTCATCTCAATTTTCACTTAATGATAACAGCGCGTTGCTAGAATACGCGTTGTTAGGAAGGATACGCAACATCATCGAGAATATCAAATGTATGAGTAAATTAATTTATAAACCTAATAATTAGTATTTTATCTATTTTAATTACAACCGAAATTTCGATCCTAGCTTTATAAAAAATTGTATAGGTTACACGGGAGGGAAGTGATACATCGCTACCCCAAATTTTATTCAACAAAGATTCGGGTTGCAATGTAACACTTCCCTCCCTAGTGACGTAAGATACTATTATACGAGTGAATCCAAATATAATAAATTTAACGTTTTTTTTATTATTTATTTATTCTTTCTTAAGATAAATATTGTTTGAGATTATTTTTTTTGTTTTCTTGATATAAATCTTTTAAATATTTTAAAAAAAAATCTTCACACCA
Source organism: Euphydryas editha (assembly GCA_036937285.1). Lineage (NCBI taxonomy): Eukaryota > Metazoa > Arthropoda > Insecta > Lepidoptera > Nymphalidae > Euphydryas > Euphydryas editha. The sequence goes on from JAUPFZ010000020.1 coordinate 9,432,885, forward strand.
ACTAGTTTTTACGATGGAATTAAAATACAGTATAAATAAATAATCGCTAATAAATGCCCAGTGAATGGATGACGCAACGATAGCAAGCCTTGGTAGAAGATAGCCGCTCACAAGAGCTGCAATCAAATACATTCATATCAATATTGTAAGCGCTTAAAGTTGTTTTTTTCTTGGAATTGTTACGAATATTCTTACTATTATAATATTATAAAAATTTTATTTAGATAGTGATTTTCTTTAGGCTACGTATTTTATAGTAAAAAAACGATAGAGGTATATTTTTATTAGTAAGTTATTAAATAAAAAAATATATAAATTTGATGAATTTATCATTTAGCTTTAAGTTTATCACCTAATTAAATATAAAAATGAGTACTGAACTGTATTATTCTATGTATACATTCATAAAAGTACAATGGACTGGTCGGAGTCGTTGCTCGCTATGATATATTTATTTCGCTCTTTCAGCGACGCGAATTTGATCGCTAATGTAATTTATACCGACTTTTCAATACCCGTTCAGGCATTTACATGACCGTATATTAAACACAAGCGGTTTATCCTGCTGAGTCTGACTCATTCTCGACAACGGTCAATTTTGTCGACGTATTTTATTATATGGCAATTTTGTTTTATAACCTTTTTAATTTCGGAGAACAGAAAAACCTCTTTTCATCGGAACTCAATTTTAATATTCATAATTGCACAATGACGGAAAATTCGGTTGCATAAGCTGCTCGTAGTATGTTGGGTTGCGTAGTTTGTTTTTGTCAAATTAATGACGTTTATAGGGACGTTTAAAGGGCCGTTTATAACCAGTTTGGTGCATGAATTAACATACATATGCTTATTCCACATCTTGATCGTATTTATCTTGATCAACTTTATAACAAGATAGTTTCTGACCTCACAATATTTTACTGTCAATGTTTAGGTACTGTAGAAGTTGAACTGAACTCTACCATGAGTTCCCAAAGACAATAGTTTACGATACACGCTAGCGAGTGTAGTAGACAATTTGTATAGAAAGTTGAGCAGCGCCTCTCGCGGATACTGTCATTACTATTGCGTTTCTACGTTTACTACTGTAGTTATGTCATGTGCGCTTGTAACAAAAACTCATGGTAGACGTACTGAATCAACCTGTAAACGTAACGCTTGGCAATGGCCTCTTCTCCGTATAGGAGAAGGGTTAGAGCATAATCCGCCACGCTGCTCTACTGCCGGTTAGTAGATAATTTTCCCTATCATGAGTAACGATCGCTATCAGGTGTTTATGACAACAACCGGAACCGACGGCTTTACGTGCTCTCCGAGGCGTGGTGGGGAACGGGGATACCCACAAGGACATACACTCAGATCGGAAACAAATATTTGTACAAATATAAATATCGTCCTCGAGCGGGAATCGAACCCGCGAACGCCGGCGTTGAGGGTAGTACTCGCACCACTACACTAGAACGGTCGTCGAAAATTGTACAAGTTAATTTACCAAAAAAAAAAAACTAAATCTAGCTTCCTACAAATCTGACTCTATGTATATAAAATTGACTCTATGTACCTATATAAAACATTTGCAATATCTCTCATTTTATGTTATAGTTGAATAAATTAAAATATCATTCAAAATGTGGGTGTAATGCTTTTAGACGATATAAAAATTAATGTCGGTCCTATAGCGCTTAATAATCACAAATGTAACGTGACACTTAATTAAGTCACACATTTCTATATAAACATGACGTGTATGTTGCTACTTTAATCACTCCTAGCACAATATTGAACTTAGCAAATGTCATTTCCACTCTAAATATGGCACGCGAACACGTGCATAGAATCAAGTAGCCAAACATAGAAAAAAAATTATAAACACAAAATGCCATTCTTACAGTTTGTATAAGCACTTAACACATTATCTGATAGCGGTTAAGCTTTATGTTTATAGTTCACATTACATTGAACACACATTTTTATTTCATAAAACACAGAAGTTAATTAGTCTGCTAGTTATTAAATATTCAATTTATTTTATTTTATACTTTACTGATAGAATTTATAATCCCGTTGCGTGGTATTGGAGAAAGTGTGTTACGATGTTTCGATCTGTACTAATGAACCGAAGGACTATTGACTTTTGGTTTTTATAGTTACGTCAATTTATTAATTATCAGTAAGTTTATAGTAAAATTATGTTAAGGTATTTAATTAAAAATAATATAATAAAATAAATCCTGAGAAGAAGTTTATATAAAAAACAAATATCAACATTGATGTATAATAATACATCGATGAATATCAACAAATCCTTTCGACTACTTCATTACATACTACACTTAATATAGTATCACTATAAATACATCACTTTATATACTTAAACATTATAACTAATACTAGTATTAAAAACACCTAATACTAATGTAAATTTAAATCCTTGTATTACAATTTAACATCTAAGACGTATTAAAAAAACCGACCAAGGGCGAGTCGGACCCGCACTTGGCCGGACTCCGTACCATTATCAATAAAAACCGGCAAAAAAATAATATCTGTTGTATGGGAGCCCCATTTAAATATTTGTTTTATTTTAATTTTATTATTTATTTTTAAAGTAAATTTATAACTAAATATTCTGTGAATATTTCAAGCGTCTACCTGTTGCCGTTATCAATATCGCGCAAAAACGAGCAAAAACAGGGCAGCATGTTCGCTTATGCGACAAAGCCCTTTTTTCTTTTGAATAAAAAAAAAAAAAAAAAAAAAACACGTTTGTTGTATGGGAGCCCCGTTAAATATTTTTTATTCTGTTTTTTAGTATTTTTTGTTATAGCGGTGACAGAAATACATTATCTGCGAAAATTTCAACTGTCTAACTATCACGGTTCAAGAGATACAGCCTGGTGACAGACGGACGGCAAGACCGACAGTCGAGTCTTATTGTTAGTAATAAGGTCCCGTTTTACCCTTTGGGTACGGAACCTTAAAAAAGATATAGGTAATATAAATTGCTTAATATTATCAGAACAAATCTAATACTGTGGCGATTAAAAAAAGAGATTTAATAATAGTATTATAGAATATAAACATTATATATTAAATATTCCATGTTAATGTAATTTTGCCATACAGACTATATTCCGTATTTGACTTCAACACCCCAAAATCAAATGTTGAAACGTTTGAAAAAAAAAGAGACTTGGTATTCAATATCCCAAATAGATTACAAAGCTGCAGGGCGTGTTTGAACGAACTAAACTAAAAAAAAAAATAACATATTCGATGTCAGTTTGTTTGTCGTGGAAGATTCATCGTGCCTTGACTCAAAGGAACAAGGTATCAATAAGTAGGTAAACATTAAGCAATTCAATAAGTATCTAAACTTAAAACACGTGAAACAGCGCCGAATGTCTCATATTCTTAAGTGTGACGAATATTTCCTTAATATCTTATAATGGTATATTTAGACATAATTAAAACTCGTTATATAATTCAATTATAATATACGTAGGCGATACCTGTAATAACTAGTGACGCACGCATTCCCATAAATTTGTCATAATAGCAAAAAACATGCCCAATTAAGTAGAGAAAGTATTATAAAAAACTCTATCTCACGTCCATCTCACTTTATTTAAAACAAAAAGCATTTTAAAATATGATAGGCCAGATAGTTATATTTATTTATGTAGTCATTTAGTTATATAATAGCATATATGTTTAAGGTCTCTGAGACTCGCATAATTACTCGCTTTTGATATACGTGATTGTTACCTTTGTTCTAGGTTATGTATCTTTTTTATATTATACAATAAATGTGATACAAAAATGGTAATAATGTTGTGTAAAATAATGTTTCACAGCATTTAATTAATAATAATAGATAATTAATATTCATATTAAAATTTATGTGCGGACGACGCCGCGGGCGCATCTAGCTTATTATGTATTTTAAATACTAATTGCTAGGAATTGTTTTCTAGCCTTTAATCAATTCAAATTAATTTTTGGTTTTAATAGAAGACTATACTACTAGACTAGAAGAATTATACTTCGCAAAAAAAAAACAAGGCTTATACAAGGCGATATATTCAATTAAATGTAATTAGTATTTATAAATAGGTACTATAAAATACACATTATGTAATTTTATGGTTGCCAATAGAACACGACGGTAATAGAATTACTGCTTAATGCGCTAGTAAACTCATCGGGATTGCGCTATAGTGTTATAATCCTCGTGATTGCGGGATGCTGTGATTGCACCGCTTCCTCAGCAACGGGACTGGCATTCCTCTCTTTTATATCTGCATGATTTACAGCTAGATATGTATTATTTTTTCTTGTAAACCATATTTAACACATTGATGTTTGATGAAGTTTTCAGTTTTAAAACAACCCTAACATGACATCGGCTTACTAGAATCTACATTATTTTTTAATTAATTAATGCATTGTGGTCCATGTAATTTTATTTTACGTAAAGGAAATGAGGATAATCTTAGCTTACATTATCAATCTAATAAGTTATAGACGCAATACAAGAAGTTGAATTTAGTGGTCATTTTGTATCCAAGCATACATTATGTTACGCAATATTTATAGCGTGGATTGTTTTTTGCTCGCCTCAAAACCTTTGTTCGGTGGCTTACGATATTTTATCACTGGCAAGCATCCTTTTATAACTTATGTATTTGCATGTTTACGAGATTCTCCCGGTAGGTGGTCTCCGCGATTTGTCCGGCGCAATGGTTACCATTTGACAGGTGGTTAACAGAATAGGTACCATTAGCTGAAGTAACTTGGTGCATCATTAATATTTGGATCCGATTCTTGTTCAATTGTATTTTCGCATCAATTTATACTGACTAAACATGACTTAAATTATTTAACTGCCAATAATAAATATAATAAACGTAATTGCGATTATTAAAATATTATCAAAGTTAGTTCCCATTTAATAAAATGTGAGAACTTTGTTGTATTTGTAAATCAAAGAAGATCATGAGTTATGTTTGCATGAATATGTTGTAATGAAGGGCCGACTAAAATATTGCATCGCGTTTGAGGTCACGGGTCACGCAGGTTGCATCAAATCTGCACTTTCGATGCACTAGTGAAAGGCGCATCCTCGAATACAGTGGTGCCATTGGACCGTAGAATGCAATTCTAATAGACTTAACCGCTATTTGGCCCTGCTGGTTCAGAAGCAATTCTTTTTTTTTCTTCGATTAAATGCATCAAAAGCAATTTTCTCGAAGCGGAAACTTTGTAAGATATACAGGAAGATGTATAAATTGTATCATTTAATAGACCACTCGATTCATGTATGAATGAGCAAATTTCAATTTACGATCGGACTTATTCCCTTGTTGCAACGCGGCTTGACATATTATATTTAATCATATATAGGTGCTGTATTTTTTTACAAATATCATTATATTCCTTATCGGGTTCACAAAATTATTTATTGTAAGTGAATGATTCTAAAAGATTTTTCTTTTTGTGTTGTGGTTTGTCTTCAATATCTCAATTGCGGCGGAAATAATGTTCAAACATCGTGCAAGTTGTCTCTTATTATAGAGGAAGTACATAGCAGTGTTGTTTCATTAGTGTCGTTCAGTTATTACGGGGAGGTCTCGTAGAAAATTGTCGTTGAATGCGGCTAATGTAACGGGAAATGCGCCGCGCCAATTATAACCTTTGCATCGTTGCTTCCACTTTCTTATTCCGTCTTTAATATGTATTTTATAATCCATATTGCATGATACTCAATGTATGCTAATACTATAAAGAGAGAAGTTTGTATTTAAGCCTGTCTGTAAATGATAAACTCTGAAACTGTTGGTTTAAATACAGAAATCTACATTATTTAGGAATAACATTGGCTACAAAATATCACGATACGATCATCACGCTACAGTTGTCGATCACAAACAAAAAAGTATTTAAAAATATTTTAGTTAAAAAAGTCTTTTTTTTATTACACATATCTATAATAATTATTTTCCGACAACCAAACAACTCTTGCGATAAATATTTCTCATGAGGAGACCTGACCTGGTAATGTATGTAATATACATGAAACCGTAACTGTACGTCGATCGCTTCATTATTTATGCTTAGACATGTATAAGAACAAAGATCTGTCTTTTTATTGATTAAAGTTGGCTATCTGATCAAGTTTCCGAATATGGCTTATTTATTGACCGCCTCGCCTTGTCTCTCTTGTATCGAATGCTTTATTTAATTTTTGCCTTGTGAAACTTGAGTTTTATATTTTATATATCTAATTAGCATCCTTAATTCATTGAGAATTTTAGATTTCTTTTAAAATTATATAAATAAAAAGTCGAAATCTCAAAAATAAAAAATAAAATAAAAATATTGTTTTCTGCACATCACTTTTGAAAAAACAATATTCGTAATAAACGAAAAAAGGGCGGTCTTATTGCTAGTAGAGCGACCTCTTCCAGACAACCTTTGGGCCTATACCCAATATACACGGTATATATATTATAGCAAAAACGGGTTATGAAGTTTTTTTTTTAATACTTTAATATTTTTTATTTAAACTCAAAGATCATAATGAATACTTAGGCTAACCTTAGCAAATTAATTGTGCAAACATCTCAAAAGTAATATATTATGTAGTACATGTAATAGAAATTACACGATTGGTAAATCCTACGGTATTAGCCTTTGTGTAAAATATTTCGCGGGTGAAGACATAATATAAACTAGTAAAAGATAGAACAATTAAACGTGGTTACCATTTGTCTTCAGTGTAATCAAAATAATGAACGAAGCATAATTTTATTAGAACACAGCAATCAATAATGTGTAGGCCCCTAATCGTTACTGAGGTATTAATTTCAACATTTAACATCTAATCGTGTTGTTTGATATACTGACTTTAGTGCATACTTTCATAAAAACGTATAAAAACGTAACGCCAAAAAAAAATGGTCAAAATGTATTCAGATACTTTTAAACTAAGCATTTCTATTAAGTCTGAAAAACATCCTTACCATTCCGTACATCTACTTTTTAGAACAAAATAAAACATTACGTAAATTAACTAGAGAATTCTCACTGATTGCCCGACATTTTTTTATTGCTTTGTTCCATATCTTTATTTAAACATGTGTAGATAGTAGCAGTAGGCGTGACATTTTATAGCCTAACCTTTTAATAAACAGACTTTCGAATGCAAAAAATATTTTTTTTAAATCGAACCCATGAATTCTGAGATTAGCGATTTTAAAGCTTTTTAATCTTAATAATATGAAAAAGTATTTATAAGGTAATATAGGTAGTGTAGTTGCTCCAAATAAAATATTGTACATAATAATAAGTTAACTTACCATTACATTGTATTAAAATTATAATTTAATATCAAATAAGTTATTTTCAACTCAACGTTTTCTACTGCAAAATTTTGCAACGATATTGGAGAGCAATATCGTTTTCACTATCAGATTTATGGAAGAACTGTACTTAATGTTCAAACAGACAGTCAACGCACTTCAGTAGCTGACTCATTGGTTGTTCGTTCTTTCAATAACTTTAAAACGAATTTTCTTTTAAGTAAAATGTAAACCTATTCGATCAGTTAACTATGTATCTACACGATTGCGTATTGATAACAAGTATGTTTTTATTACTTTTTTTTAATTATTATTAAAAGTAGTTAATACAATTTTACAATAAACGCAAATCAATCTGTACAGATTAAAAAAAAATTAAAGAAATCTATTGTTTTTCTTTAATATTTTTTTTTTAATAGAGTAAAAATCTTTTTTTATGTGCCATACGGAGTAATTTTTTCTAAATATAAAACATTTCTCATTGTGGCGGTGTTATAGTGTAAATTGTTAAAACTTTGTATTTTCTGTTAAATTCTGACTTTTTTTTTACTTTTAACGAAGCTTTACTCTTTCTGGGTTGAAGCTTAATAATATAATAACGCTATATCACAGCGAGTGCAGAAATATTGACAAAAAAAGATAAAACTTTATACATATAAAGATACAAATAAATATAAGATGAAATTCTTGGATTGTTTATAAACATTAATTGTAACTGCAGCCAGCCGTGTAATAATACATGCATCGAGTATCTAGTAGAAAGCGATCAAATTGCAATTGAATATCATGCTTAGCTTGAAGGATAAATACCCCATGTCTTTACGTCGCTCGTTCAGCTTTCTCGATGTAAGGGCTGCCCCACACGTTATGATTAACAGTCTTGACAGTTTATCTAAACATATAATTGATAGAAGCAAACGTCACTTTGTGGTAATTTACTCGATGCACGCAATAAAAACATGTAATTAGTCTAAATCAGGTACTATAATTATTGCACGTTTCTATATGTTAAGGTGGATAGACACATAGATTGAATTAATCATAATAACTCAATAAATCCTATTAAAATATATTAATAATTTTCGATTTCACTAGTTGAAACAGAATAAAATTGTTATTTGAATTTACTTTCTTAATTTAATTCAATTTTTCTCGTGTAGTGGTAAACGAAATGATTATAGCTGTAGCGTTATCATCAGAAGAAACGGATAATCAATCTCGACTGTAGCCCAGTAATATTTCAGGGTAAGGCTTCGCGCGAAGGGCAGTAATTAGTGGTAATCGATCTCGCTGTTTACGCTCGTTCGTATATGGTAGGGGCGGGGCGGCGCAGACGCAACACTCGAGTGCATTAACTCGCACTCCTGCGCGGCTAATTTCTCTATCTTTAGCCCGCGGTAACTGACCGGGCCCCGCTACCGAAGAGAAACTGCATTAGATGCGTCCGGTTTATGTGCACACGTCAAACGATAACTTCCCTATATGTCGGCTCACAAATGAAACCGCCGACCGCCGACCCAATCCTACGAGTCACGTATTGTAATCGATATAATTTGGATTACATGACAGCACTTAACTTTAAATCGCGACAAAGTGTGCCTAACATTAAAAGTAGAGTCCATAATGCCATGCTATTTCTCGAGTTTCTGCCAGCAACCCGCAATAAACAGTAATAATTTCTTTCTAAAGTAGGCGTCGTAATTTTATTTCACTCGTGTGATGGATCGACGACGCACACTACGAGGGAAATTTCTATCATACATTTTTATTAACAAATTTAATACCATCTCTAACAAGGGGAGTGCACGACCTCGAAATTTTATTTGTGGATGAGACTTTGGAGGTTTGTAGTATACCTAAAGGGTATCTATCCTGCAAAGCAAAAAGACTAGATGGCCAGTAGTTATCGAGAAAAACGGCCCTAAAGTTCCACGCGCAGATTATATACCGGTAATTTCACTCACGCAGTAAGCGGCGCAATGGCCGAATGGATAGTAAGCTTGGTTACCGTATTCGAGCAGGCGACTAGGGTTCGATCCCCGTTTGTCGCTTTTTTTGTTTTCGTTTTTTTTTGTCGTTTATTAGAAATGATAAATAAAATACATATTCAATTAAATCATGCATTTTTTATAATAATAAAGAAACCCTAACTTAAAATTTACAATCAGTTGTAGTCTTACTTATTGTTGAAGTTATTTATTGTTTAATTGTAAAATATTCTGTTCGGAGATTTTTCTTCACGGAAATCGTAAATATACGTCAATTTGACAATTATAGATATATGGGTAGGACAGGTAAAACTATATGTATATACAATAGGACTATAGTCCGTAGGTATACACTAGAGATGCCACGAATAGTTGTTATAGCGAATAATCGAATACCGATTAATCACGTCCATAAAGCTAGAATGTTCAAATGGGCAGAATCACTTAATTTTATTATGAAAAATAAGTGCTCATTTAGTGCTAATTTAATGCTGCAAAATTAAATTTTACGCTCCAACAGTTTACCGAAAAATTAGAAACCTGCTAACTTTATATTAAGCTAGCAGTGCACTACTTCTTAAACGCTAACCGCAGGATATAGCATCAAATCGAAATGTAGATAATTTAGTGCTCAATTAGTGCTAATTTAATGCTGCAAAATTAAATTTTACGCTCCAATAGTTTACCGAAAAATTAGAAAACTGCTAACTTTATATTAAGCTAGCAGTGCACTACTTCTTAAACGCTAACCGCAGGATATAGCATCAAATCGAAATGTAGATAATTTAGTGCTCAATTAGTGCTCCTGACATACGAAGACGAAAATATGAAATAATAATAATAATAATTTTTTTCATAACTGAACTTGCTAATTTAACAATATGAGCAGAGAACCTGCTGAAAACTTGAAATCTAGGTAAGTTATCGCCTAATGACCTTAATGAATAATGAAGTGCTCAATTAGTGCTCTTGATATACGAAGACAAAAATATGAAATTATTATTTTTTTTATTTTAATAACAGAACTTGCTAACTTAACAGTATGAAAAGTAAAACATGCTTAAAACTTGAAATCTGTGTCAGTTATCGCCTAATGACCTGAATGAATAATTAAGTGCTCAATTAGTGCTAATTTAATGCTGCAAAATAAAATTTTACGCTCCAATAGTTTACCGAAAAATTAGAAAACTGCTAACTTTATATTAAGCTAGCAGTGCACTACTTCTTAAACGCTAACCGCAGGATATAGCATCAAATCGAAATGTAGATAATTTAGTGCTCAATTAGTGCTCCTGACATACGAAGACGAAAATATGAAATAATAATAATAATATTTTTTTTCAAAACTGAACTTGCTAATTTAACAATATGAGCACAGAACCTGCTGAAAACTTAAAATCTAGGTAAGTTATCGCCTAATGACCTTAACGAATAATTAAGTGCTCAATTAGTGCTCGTGATATACGAAAACAAAAATGTGAAATTATTTTATTTTTATAAAAGAACTTGCTAATTTAACAATATGAGCAGAGAACCTGCTGAAAACTTGAAATCTAGGTAAGTTATCGCCTAATGACCTTAATGAATAATGAAGTGCTCAACTAGTGCTCTTGATATACGAAGACAAAAATATGAAATTATTATTTTTTTTATTTTAATAACAGAACTTGCTAACTTAACAGTATGAAAAGTAAAACATGCTTAAAACTTGAAATCTGTGTCAGTTATCGCCTAATGACCTGAATGAATAATTAAGTGCTCAATTAGTGCTAATTTAATGCTGCAAAATTAAATTTTACGCTCCAATAGTTTACCTAAAAATTAGAAAACTGCTAACTTTATATTAAGCTAGCAGTGCACTACTTCTTAAGCGCTAACCGCAGGATATAGCATCAAATCGAAATGTAGATAATTTAGTGCTCAATTAGTGCTCCTGACATACGAAGACGAAAATATGAAATAATAATAATAATATTTTTTTTCAAAACTGAACTTGCTAATTTATCAATATGAGCACAGAACCTGCTGAAAACTTGAAATCTAGGTAAGTTATCGCCTAATGACCTTAACGAATAATTAAGTGCTCAATTAGTGCTCTTGATATACGAAAACAAAAATGTGAAATTATTTTATTTTTATAAAAGAACTTGCTAATTTAACAGTATGAAAAGAGAAAATGCTTAAAACTTGGAATCTGTGTTAGTTATCGCCTAATGACCTTAATGAATAATTAAGTGCTCAATTAGTGCTGTTGATATACGAAGACAAAAATATGAAATTTTAATCTTTTTTTTTATTTTTATATCAGAACTTGCTAATTTAACAGTATGAACAGAGAATATGCTGAATACTTGAAATCTGAGTAAGCAATCGCCTAATGACCTTAATTAATAATTTAGTGCTCAATTAGTGTTGTCTACATACGAAGTTTATCAACAGCACTAAATTTGTACTTAATTATTCATTAAGGTCATTAGGCGATAACTAACACAGATTCTAAGTTTTAAGCATTTTCTCTTTTCATACTGTTAAAATAGCAAGTTCTGTTATAAAAAAAAAATAATTTCATATTTTTGTCTTCGTATATCAAGAGCACTAATTGAGCACTTAATTATTCATTAAGGTCATTAGGCGATAACTTACCTAGATTTCAAGTTTTCAGCAGGTTCTCTGCTCATATTGTTAAATTAGTAAGTTCAGTTATGAACAAAATTATTATTATTATTATTTCATATTTTCGTCTTCGTATGTCAGGAGCACTAATTGAGCACTAAATTATCTACATTTCGATTTGATGCTATATCCTGCGGTTAGCGTTTAAGAAGTAGTGCACTGCTAGCTTAATTAAAAGTTAGCAGTTTTCTAATTTTTCGGTAAACTATTGGAGCGTAAAATTTAATTTTGCAGCATTAAATTAGCACTAATTGAGCACTAAATTATCTACATTTCGATTTGATGCTATATCCTGCGGTTAGCGTTTAAGAAGTAGTGCACTGCTAGCTTAATTAAAAGTTAGCAGTTTTCTAATTTTTCGGTAAACTATTGGAGCGTAAAATTTAATTTTGCAGCATTAAATTAGCACTAATTGAGCACTAAATTATCTACATTTCGATTTGATGCTATATCCTGCGGTTAGCGTTTAAGAAGTAGTGCACTGCTAGCTTAACACAAAGTTAGCAGTTTTCTAATTTTTCGGTAAACTATTGGAGCGTAAAATTTAATTTTGCAGCATTAAATTAGCACTAATTGAGCACTTAATTATTCATTCAGGTCATTAGGCGATAACTGACACAGATTTCAAGTTTTAAGCATGTTTTACTTTTCATACTGTTAAGTTAGCAAGTTCTGTTATTAAAATAAAAAAAATAATAATTTCATATTTTTGTCTTCGTATATCAAGAGCACTAATTGAGCACTTAATTATTCATTTAGGTCATTAGGCGATAACTTACCTAGATTTCAAGTTTTCAGCAGGTTCTCTGCTCATATTGTTAAATTGGCAAGTTCAGTTATGAAAAAAATTATTATTATTATTATTTCATATTTTTGTCTTCGTATATCAGGAGCACTAATTGAGCACTAAATTATCTACATTTCGATTTGATGCTATATCCTACGGTTAGCGTTTAAGAAGTAGTGCACTGCTAGCTTAATTAAAAGTTAGCAGTTTTCTAATTATTCGGTAAACTATTGGAGCGTAAAATTTAATTTTGCAGCATTAAATTAGCACTAATTGAGCACTTAATTATTCATTCAGGTCATTAGGCGATAACTGACACAGATTTCAAGTTTTAAGCATGTTTTACTTTTCATACTGTTAAGTTAGCAAGTTCTGTTATTAAAATAAAAAAAATAATAATTTCATATTTTTGTCTTCGTATATCAAGAGCACTAATTGAGCACTTAATTATTCATTTAGGTCATTAGGCGATAACTTACCTAGATTTCAAGTTTTCAGCAGGTTCTCTGCTCATATTGTTAAATTGGCAAGTTCAGTTATGAAAAAAATTATTATTATTATTATTTCATATTTTTGTCTTCGTATATCAGGAGCACTAATTGAGCACTAAATTATCTACATTTCGATTTGATGCTATATCCTACGGTTAGCGTTTAAGAAGTAGTGCACTGCTAGCTTAATTAAAAGTTAGCAGTTTTCTAATTATTCGGTAAACTATTGGAGCGTAAAATTTAATTTTGCAGCATTAAATTAGCACTAATTGAGCACTAAATTATCTACATTTCGATTTGATGCTATATCCTGCGGTTAGCGTTTAAGAAGTAGTGCACTGCTAGCTTAATATAAAGTTAGCAGTTTTCTAATTTTTCGGTAAACTATTGGAGCGTAAAATTTAATTTTGCAGCATTAAATTAGCACTAATTGAGCACTAAATTATCTACATTTCGATTTGATGCTATATCCTGCGGTTAGCGTTTAAGAAGTAGTGCACTGCTAGCTTAATATAAAGTTAGCAGGTTTCTAATTTTTCGGTAAACTATTGGAGCGTAAAATTTAATTTTGCAGCATTAAATTAGCACTAAATGAGCACTTATTTTTCATAATAAAATTAAGTGATTCTGCCCATTTGAACATTCTAGCTTTATGGACGTCGATTAATCGCCATTCCATATGGCGAATAGTTGAATAACTCGCCATTATTATTCGACATAAAAAAGGTATATAAAAATAATTAATTTGTTATCAAATAATAATATCACTTCTGTAGTAGTCTTGAACTTACCAAATATTTATTTGTTAAAATATTAATTAAAAAGCCTAACTAATTAACTTCAACATGACAATTATATATAAATAATATGATTTTTGGCTAATTTTTTATATGAATGACAATAATTAATAAGTACTGTGTTTTGTTTTTTAATAAATCCTATTAAAGTTTGATTATTTTTAAATCTAAAGTTTATTAATTAAAATTGATAAAAGTTTAAATTTAAAGATTTAATTGATAAAATATAGATATATCTTATTTAGCATTTCTAATAATTAAACGAAAAAAAAAAACGAAAACAAAAAAATCGACAAACGGGGATCGAACCCTAGTCGCCTGCTCGAATGCGGTAACCAAGCTTACTATCCATTCGACCATTGCGCCGCTTACTGCGTGAGTGAAATTACCGGTATATAATCTGCGCGTGGAACTTCAGGGCCGTTTTTCTCAATAACTACTGGCCATCTAGTCTTTTTGCTTTGCAGGATAGATACCCTTTAGGTATACTACAAACCTGCAAAGTCTCATCCCCAAATAAAATTTCGAGGTCGTGCACTCCCCTTGTAAGATAAAATATTAACTAAATAATATATTACAGTATGTAAATACATGGGAAGAATTTTTCGTCTTATCTTAAATGCTCAAATTAATGGCGATGTCGGTTTGAGCATTCCTGATAACTCGATACAATGAATTGCAAGCTATTTGCTCTGATGTTTTAGTGCGTTATCTTTTAATAACGTGTCTACATTCATAATCTTTTGTGAGCAATGTATATAAATTTAACCAAACAAATGTGATTAATAAATCAATTTGCTTAAATAACGTTTTATCTTTATGAGTCTGGCATTTAACGATGATTCCCATTTTACATAGCTCGTGTTTAAATCGTTATTTCTCTATTTGTAAACCCATATTATAATATCGTAGTTTCGAAAAAAAAACATTTAAACTAAATTAAATCCGTTTTAATAGCCCCAAGTTTTCAATCAAATAATTTATAAATATATTTATTATTTTTTGCCATTTAGTGATAGTTTAAAAACTAAAACGTTGTGTAAACGAGTGAAAGTATTTAATAAACGAGGCTTTGATTATTTTTTTTTCCTTAAAGCCAATAATGATTTTTAAATGTTTCTTGCTTTCAACGCTTTCAAATTAAGATGAAAGAGAAATGTAATTATGATTAATACTGCTACTATATCTACAAACGTGATTGCAGATGTGACTTGTTAATATAGAGAAAATTATACTTCGTATTCAAACTGAACTAGCCACATGCGTAGACTTTATCATCAGATAATTCATCGTATTGCACAACATCTAATAATCGAGACAAGAATATATCGACTAGACGTCTCCGTCGTTTTCGATACTTGGCCCATTGTTTGACGTTTTTTGTACTGTTCTCGTTATATGAATCGTCTCGAAAAATTAAATCTTTTGAAAAATTAAAAATTATTAATTATTTTATTTAATCTTTTAAATTAAAAATCTCTTATTATAGGCTACTAGGCCGAGTAGAGCTATAGCTCTACTCGGTGAAATGACACAAAAATAATTTTTCAAATCGTAGTATAAAAATCTCAAAATCCCGAGATTTTCATTTTAAAATGAAACAAGCTAATTATTTTATTATTAAATAATAAAAGTATTTTCGACACGATAGTTTACTATGAATATCGGTAGGTACCTACTACGATTTTTTTGCATTAAAATCCTAATAATTTCAACTAATGCTATTTACTTTTCGAAATACCTACAAACTTTTTCTTGTATAAACAAATTGAATGTACTTCTATGTAGATATAGGTCGGAATAATTCTATTTGACTATTAGATTTTGATCATTGGATATTTATTGACAAGTTCACATTTAGGTCGAAAGAATTTTATACAAAAATTTTATACAGATCCAACAATTGAAACCGTGATTTTTGACCTTTACTAACCGTGGCGAGTCTTATTAAAATCCTTTCAATCGTTTTTGCTCGTGGCGCGAACAAAACAGACAGGTACCAAGTTATTGTGTTTTATTTACGTTCGTTATCGCTTAAAACGCACAGATCATACTTCTTTATTTTTATTATATTTACAAGTGACACCGAGTGAAGAAGAAATCTGCTTCGTTAAATAGTGAATAATCACTTATATATGAACTTTCGCTAACGAAGTGAGAGCGGATTCCTAGTTAAGTACATTTGCAATATATAGATATAAATGAAAAGTAAATTGACCTTCTAAGTTATGTAAACCTGTTTATATAAATAGGTGTGTACGAGTATGTCCATATCTGACGGAGACACTAGAGTCGGGACAAACAAGCAAACGTTACAACATTATTATTACAATATTATTAATATAATTAAAGAAAAAAAAAAATTGTGTGTGTCAGCTCCGACGCACGACTGGAGTTTACTCCTTAAGTACGATTGTCTAAACATACGCAAAAAGAGTTTATCCAACTGAAAATAAGATTAATACCATATGAAAGGGTAAATTAACAAATTAATGAAAATAATATACATATATAAATATATATTTATTCATTTTATATACATTTATTATAACTAATCGGCGAAATATTTTACATTAAACTTTTCACAATAGTCAATTTCAGATGTGCACAAATATTTCATTAGGAATGTTGATAAATTATGTAATTATTATTATCTGACAATTATCATTTATTTTTTAAATATTATTTTTCAATATTAATTAGAGCAACATTACTTTCGCACCGCACCATAGGTGCGCGCGCACCGAAAAAGTAACGAGGTCATTCAATAGTAGATTTTACCTCTCATATTTTTCTCATACCGGGCGCCTTATATATGAAAATCGATTCTTAAGGAGTAAACTCCAAAAAGATTCACGTTTGTTTGGTTAAAATGATATTCCATTTTAATAAATATTCTAAGGCCCTTCTTCTATAGGGAGAAGAGGCGTTCGCTCAGCAGTGGGTTGTTTACAGGCTGATACTGTAAATATTCTGGAAGTAAGAATTTTTAAATATTGCCAGATATCCTAAAAGTAACCGAGTAGATTTGTTCGTTTCTATAATAACATATGGAAAATTGCGATGCGAGACACATAAACTTATATCAAGTTTTTTTAGAAACTTTATGAGAAGTTTTTAATGCCTACACGTGGGCTTACAATAAAAAGACTGTAAAATTGTTAAAATTTTCCGTCTCAGTTGATTTAACGCTTGTAAACAGTTTTAGAATTTCACGTCCAGATGACTTCGTATTCGTAAAACAGGCTTCAAAAACGAAAATAATATTTTAATATTTAGTACCTACCTAACAAAACAAGTCATGAAGTTTAGAGATTGGATTAGGAAGTATTACTTTCATATCACTATTTTTACAAAGTGCATTACTTTTTTTATAAAGAAAGCGAACATTTTTCTGTTTCCGACACAATTTATAAGTAAAAACATGACACAGAATAACTTTCTCTTTAAAATAGATTGACCGTAACTGAGTCGCTCAGTTTTGGACATATTTATAGTAGAAAATAATAGATTTTGTGACAACGTGTGAATAACGATGGTATCTTAATATAAAGTTTATTATTTGTTGAAGACTGTTCAGATTCGTAAAACATTTTATTACGTAACAAAATGTTCCATGCTCTTTCTAATTTTATACAGCTGTTGATGTATGCCTAAAACATGTTGTTTTATTTACAAGGTGTGGAAAGGTTTTTCCTTCATAAATTGACTTTATTGTAGTTTTTATATACATTTGTGCTTAGCGATCCATATAGACAGTTTCATTTCAATATATTTTAATGAAGGAGTGTAAAATCTAAGTTTAAGATAATTTATACGAAAACATTACAGACAACCGTACAAAACAAACAGACGACCGTTCTGGTATAGGTGCGAGTAGTCGCCTCAAGATCGGCGCGGGTTCGATCCCGTTCGATAGTATTTCTTTGTGGCTCTCCCCACCGTGCCTCGGAGAGCACGTAAAGCCAGCGGTCCCAGGTGTTATCATAGACATCTGATAACAATCGTTACTAGTGGTAGAGAAATTATCCGCCAACCCGCAGTGGAGCAGCATGGTAGATTAGCTCCAATCTTTCTCAGATATGGAGAAAAGGCTTTTTCCTAGCAGTGGGACGCTTACACGATGTTTCAGTTTAGTTCAGTTCATACGAAAACATTAATATACTTCGTAAAATATTGGCTCATATAGATAATACTCGTATGTATAATGTAAGTCATACGCAAGTTTTAAAATCTGCAAATATAATTAAAAATGCACACTAATATAATAATATGTTTAACACACTTATATATTATTATATGTACGATAAAAATATGACACCAAACATTTGCACAATCATGATTTTAACTTCAATGATGAAATACCTTCTTTTGTGACTAGTATATTAATTTAAAATTATAAACTACATAAATATAACCCAGTTCTTTAGTGCAGCATTTTTTTATTTTATTTTCATGGATTCTGTCATACTAAGCGAGAAATAATGTAGCTCAAGCGTCTGCTGAAATTCTATAATTGTATTATGCAGGTGCAATCTTGTGACTTAAAAAATTCAATTGTTACGAGCATATTGACAATTATTATGCGATATGTCAGCGGTCGGATATTACAGCTGCGTATTTCTTAGTGATTAATTCATTTGTCTTGTAAGTCCTACAAAAAGTATATGAGTACACTTTATTTCAAATATGTATTAACATTAAGAATAAATAAGTAAATTTTTATACTTGAGGATATACTTGTGCGTCAAAACAAATTAAAGTTTCGTTGAAAAATTTCAGTAAGACTTACTTAAACTCGAACAACATATTATACAATGAACAGTAGAACAAACACACAGAGTAATAACGTTACATAAATTATATTAGTGTAAATAGTTATCGTAAAAAAACAAAAAAAAAAAAACACACACCGTATATTTGTTCTTCAACATTCTCATTTACCCAAACCTAGCTATGTACGTAAAACGTATATACGTATACGTGATACGTATATCACCTGCGTTAAATGTCGACAGTTGTCATAATAATTTACGTTTATAATTATTGCTTTATATAAATCGTAGCATGATGTAATATACCTATAAACTTTTTAAAATTAATAGGCTAAAATAATTTACAATCAACCCTTAACTAACACTTTAGCTAATAATATTAGCATACCTATCAAGTAAGATCGCTAGATATATTCAGAAATTATAAAGATTATCGTTTTTGTAAGAAATTTACCGTAATATTTATCTTCTCGATTTCCGTACATTGTTTTATATGACAAAACAAAAACATGATGTAGAATGTAATCAGCACGTGTGCAATATGTCACGTGGCGACCGGCGGATGTTACCGCCCGCGCCGTGCAGAACAGGTGTTGCGAAACAGATTATCGCAGAAAAACCTTTTGTTATTACAAATACGAATACGGTCACGTGGCTCATCTCGTTTAAGATTACCATCATTAGCACTCTATTAGGCCTAATAATATCTACCGTAGCATTTCTATTATTGTTATTATTAATAAATATTGTATTATAATTGTAGATATAGCTTGAAATATAAATAAAAAATACACAGATAAAATATTTACCAACCGCATTACTATCATAAATCGTTACATTATTTCCCGACGTTTCGGATCATTTACAGCTTCCCCCGAGACAATGGACGCTGTAAAGGATCCGCAACGTCGGGAAATAATCTAAAATATTGTTAAACTGTAAAGTTTTAACAATTAACCCTCCGTCGGGCGCGGCTGATCTGACAGGCTCAGCAAAAATATTTTCATGTGCCGTTTTTTTCCGCTTCCTCGGAAAATCACCACTCCCTCAGTAGCTTCCTAATATTTGGCGCCCTACACGACGCTGATACTCAGTTGACTCTTTGCGCTTGTTGAGAGCAGTGAGAGCAGTTTTGGCCTATTAGGCTCACCGCGACCGAACTCGTCACATTTTTGAAGGTAAATAAAATCATATTTTTTAAATGAAATATTATTAATTGGCATATTTAAAAAGAGGTTATATACTTTTTTAAAGTTGGATAAGCTGTCTAGCCTATGAGGCACACCGCGCCTGAACTCGTCACGATTTGAAGGGTAAATGTAATTAGCGTAATTTCTAGTATAGTAATTGAATTTTTAAGTTTTATTGGTGTGATATATGTTTATATTTAGTTAATAAATACAAATTTTTTACAGGTTAGCTTACAATCGACATGCCGCGTAAAAAAATACCTGGACGTTACAAATCAAGAAGATTTGGTACCAATAACTAATTTATTGCAAAATGACATTAATGAAGACTATTTCGACATGGAAGACATTGATGAAGAGAGTGACATTGATGAAGAAGACAATATCGACTTATTATACCTGGCATGGTGTCTACAAATCAAACCGTCTATGCCTTAAGGAGCTATGGGGTCAAGATGGCGATGGAATTGAAAAATTTGGCCTTGTGATGAGCATCAAACATTTCATAATTCCTCTTCGCTGTTTACGTTTTGATGACATGACTCCAAGGAGTAAACGTAAAAGAGTAGATCGTCTTGCACCAATCCGCAATTTCTTTGAAACATTTGTTGAAAATTGTCAAAGTTCATATTCGCATGGTGAGAACGTATCTGTTGACGAGATGCTTCCTGGTTTTAGAAGCAAGTCCTCCTTTCGTCATATTAGAATTTCGTCAGAATATAAGTCAGTATAGAGAGAGAAATCAAGAAAAGAATAGGAGAAAGGGAAGCAAACATACTGTATGCAACCTGTTTTTCAAGGTCTCAGTTCCCCGATATAAATAAATCCAATGACGAAAATTCTAACTAACTTTTATTCTTTCAGATTCTAAAAACAACCTTTTATAGGTTTTATTATTATTATTTTATTTTCATTAGTAATTTTGTAATTTTGAAATAAAATAAAATCTTAAAAATTAAAATTTTTGTCTTTTATTTTTTAATTTTTTTTAAGTAATATATATGTGTATATATTTTGTTATTGTGCCTAATTATTTTGTAAACATCTTACTTAAGACGTGCATTCATCGTTTTTATTTTAATATTCGTTAGAAAAATTATAATTGACAATTTTCGAAGCTGAGCTTATTGGGCACACCGCGCCCGATCTCGGGAGTTTCTGAGGGGCGCCCGACGGAGGGTTAAATAAACGCGTTAAAATCCGTTATAGGCTTTTAATTAAATGATTTAAACATTCTTATTACCTATTATACGATATTTAACAGGCAAACTTAGGCATGAGTGATTTAGTAATTAAGTGCGCGTTAATAAAAATAATTAAAATAATGTATTATATAGATTATATATGTATAAATGTACTATTTGTCTAATAAACTTAATTATTTTTTTCTAGGTAAGTTCGATGTTGTCACCGTCGCCATGTAAATGAGGGTAATGTTTTAAAAATAAGTTGATTTTTTGACCATTATACTAATTTATTGTATTAATTAATGAACATTTTGAAAACACGAATGCAAATTACAAACACGTTCTGTTATGTAAGATTATAACTTCTTATTACTTTATGTGACCCGCTAAATAAATGGAG
The DNA here is from genome assembly GCA_036937285.1 of Euphydryas editha. Classification (NCBI taxonomy): domain Eukaryota; kingdom Metazoa; phylum Arthropoda; class Insecta; order Lepidoptera; family Nymphalidae; genus Euphydryas; species Euphydryas editha. The sequence goes on from JAUPFZ010000020.1 coordinate 9,454,537, forward strand.
TTAAGTAATTGTCCCATCTTATGTGAAAATATTTTGTCGATTGCTTAAATTAAAATTTATAATTTATTATAAATAGGTAATAAATGGTACCAAATTTTTGACAACACATATCTATGTAGAATTGATGTAAAACGTTTTTTCAAAAAGAATAATTGGTACCAACGTATTGTCATTACGCTATTGTGGGCAAATCAGTATTTTTTTTTATTTGTTTGTATAAAAATATTGCTGAACCTATTTAGATAAAATTTAGTATAACGACAATATTAAATGCATTATCATAACAAAGCGTATAAAATATTACGCTACAACTACTACAAAAAGAGGAGCAATAATAATAAATTAACGTGATCGCGGGTTATAGTTATAGGTACATGTATAAATAATTCGTCAAATTTCACCTTATCTCATAATCGTTTTTTACGCCACCATTATTTTGATTATTACACCTAATAATCAAAAAAATCTGTGCTAATAAAGGCGATATCTTGTTATTAAGCAACGAAACGAGACAAAATTTCGTGTCGGGCCAAGTTTGAACACGCACGTTAAGCAATACCGCGCAAACGGAGCTGGTGCCATAAACTAGTTTTAATAAACATCGTAAGTGGTAATGCGAGATATGCTCGACGACGGCGACTGCCATCCATCTAAGAAATGCCCATAGCCGTCTCATTACCCGTCACCAATTACCAACTACGGTGCTATTTATCTCTCGTATTAGAAAGTTCTAGGACATAATTAATATCGAGAGAGGTAATTATTTCGATACCGAAGTGACGGTCAATGTAAAGGTAGTAGTTACACCACTCAAATTCCATAACATTATCAGAGAAAGTTCTTCCTAAACAAGGAATTTGTGATAAGAACTCCACCCGAGAATAATTTATGAATGATGATGAGAATAGTTTATGATGTCTGGTCAGTGCTGTTAAAAGTTAAGTTGGTCCAATTAGATCATATTAAAATATTTGTACAAATTCGAAACAATGATAATATAATAACACTACATAGCATAAACTGGTAAATATATCCATATGTTTCACGTTGTTTTTTAATTTTATATTATTTTTATGTATTTTTTTAAAGTAAAATGTTTCTTAAAACGATAACTCGTGGACGCGGGTAACCAAACTATAAGGAATCTGTCGAATGCGACGTGCAGTTATTGCGTACGTCTCTGAGTGTGAAACATGTCGCTCAGAGACATGTGTGTGACTATGCCGCAAATTACACAAATTACCAACAAACTGTCTCTACTCACGAAATTATAATAAAAAGCCGCGTATACGCAGTCAAGCCGTCGCTCGACGCCATATTATTTATAATTGACATAAAATAAATGCAGGGAGTTAAGCCCTAGTGAAAGTTTAAGTTTAATCACAAGCTCTTATCTTATTAGTCTCGCTCGATCATGTAGTGGCACTCGTGCGGCCCCTAATACATTTTAAATATCGCTTGTCATTAGCGTTAACCATTATCTATTGCAGGCGTTACATAATAAGCGTGAGGATCATGATACCCTCGAGCACTTACTTATGACATCTCTCCTCTAAGCAGTACTTGATACTTAAGTACTCCACTTCACTTCATCATATTCTTATCTTCATCAAATGTATTTTTTTTTAAATCAACGTATGAGATATTCAACACGTTGATTAAGTAATACTGTCTACTGTCACGTAATAAAGTTCTATTTTATACCAATATAAAACATATGAGAATATAATTGGGACCAATTAAATTTCGACTGAGCTATATGTCAACACATTTTTACGTAACACGCAAAGTTGCATCGACCCTTTGCTCTTTTATAAAGTAGGTTTAAAAGCCGCCAAACTTGAAATCGAATATCGCCAGTTCTGAAAAAACCAAATATTTCATACAGTCAATCAATATTATTATCGCTTGATATATTATTAAGGTTTTTGTTTCGCAAGCATCGTGATCACGTTTTTACTAATTATCCATTTATAACTATCATTCGAAATTAGTTGTAATTTTAATTAAGAATTTTCAATTTTTTAATTATTATCAATATCACTACATATTATAAAACAACGCCCTCCGCCGCGTCTGTCTGTTCGCGATAAACTCAAAAACTATTCCACGGATTTTCATGCGGTTTTCACCATTAGATAGAGTGATTCATGAGGAAAGCTTACCTATATATACTTACCTCGGGCGCAGCCGGGGCGGGCCGCTAGTACTCGTATAATACCATCCGTTCTATTGCACAACGTAATAAAAACGTTATGAATATAAAGCGTACGGAGTACATTGGTATCGCTGGTGATAATACTATGCAAAGTGAAATTAAAGCAATTCATTTCAATCTCGATTTCGTCCTATGCTCGTTACAGAGTGAAAGTGATCGCTTTTGAAATCACTGAGATTTATGCAGCTCATTAACAAACGTGAAATCATCATACGTTACGAAGATAGGTCGGATAAACGACGTTCTTGTGCCCCGGGCGTTATTTCTGGATCGTCCAGTGACGTCCGACATTTTTTGAGAGATACCATTATAGGATTGATCGCAGCAATCTCTCTGTATGAGTTATGATTATCATTTCGAAGTGGTTTGATATAGTAATTTCATATTTCAAGCTTACTCAAACATCTTAATGATCATTTTTTGATTCGATAACAATTATTTGTACTACATATATATTAATGCTTAAGAAAGAATATTATGTTTCATAACATTTAAAAATGATATTTATGAAAATCCTATAAGGCTATAACCATAAACAGTGTCTACTTATTAATTTGGCATTTAACGTAATCAATTTAATTTTAGAAAAATCTGTTTAATCATCAAAATTTTAGATGAAACGAATAATAAAAAACATAATAAAATTAAATAAAAGATATTGACCATTGTACTGTTTACAATGAAATCTGGTTTAGTATTCTCCAAGGTGTTAAGTAATATCCAGTAGAAGGGTGTGCGCGTGCGCGGACTATCAAGACCATAGTACGATGTAGGTACCTACAGTTGGCAACGAAAAAGACATTATTAATTCAAAATTAGCTTGAATCTTTGTACATAAATCGAATATCTACCATATTCTCTATTTATGTATTATATTATTTATTTATCTAAATATCTACTTATGTAGTATTAGCAACTTTAGTCTTGTGAAATATAAATAAGTGCATCAAAGGTGTGAATCAATATTATCTTTTTTCATATTTAGGTAAAAGTCTAATTTATATTATTGTTTATAATGCAAGCTTCTTTGTTTATTTTTAAATTATGGTAATATAATTATTTAATATTCATTGTCTTGAGGTTTCAAAATGGTGGGAAGAGATAAATAAAGACGAACCGCCCCTATCACTAGAACGTTATAAAACACCTATTAAATACTAATACCCGGTAAACAATAGAAGTTATTACATATTAATAATTTTCTCGGGAAACTTTTATTCGACTTGGTTATTCATGACTTAATTAGTCTATTCAAAGTTATTCTAACGTCATAACTGTCGGTCAACGTCGATATCCCCTTCTAAAGTGGCATGCTGGAGTGCGTAAGTTCGTGACCAAACTCCTGAAATGGGCATATCGATGTCGTCCGTGTGGCCACGGGTCGAAGTTTCTTACACACGAGGTTCACTTTTATTTCATGAACCATAAGATATCAAATGCTGTATCAGTCGACCTTGACAAGTAACAAATAAACGTGTATGTCTGTAAACAATCGATAGTGCCGCTGCGGACAACGTAACGCCACTCGCATGACTAATGCGTCTGCGCAAGCAAGCTGCATGGCGATGAGGATGAACTGCGTTAATACAAGCCTAAAGCTCCTCCACTATCAAATTTTATTTATCTATGTTCTTTATTGCCTAATTTGTATTCAATACTTTTTTGACGAATACCAAAGTGTTTACATACGTGAATATTAGTTGAAAATTTTGACAGGCTCGTGTGGAAGTTGGTTGTCTTGTAATACCAGTAAGTCAAAGTTTTAATCTCACATAACTTTTCTTTTCGATCGTTTTACACGATATTTGTTTCCAAATCAAGTAATGCGTATTTATTGGAGAAAGCGATGTCATTACCCTGAGAACAGAGAGTTGTGGCGATGTTAAACAGCCGAATTATATTTAGTGGACGTATCGAAGAGCAACATAAGTTTTATTACCTTACTAGCGGCCCGCCCCGGCTTCGCACGGATCTTTAACTAAAATTTTAAAAATTATACATTTATATTTTTTATCACCTACACCTGCGTCGATACTGGAAAATATTTTATAATAGACGGATTGAGTGACAGATTTATTATATCTATATACATACATACATACATACATACATACATACATATATATGTATATAGATAGTACTGATGAAACATTTGAACTGTTTTATTTATTAATTATTTTCTCATTCATGAATACCATATTTTAATAAGTATTTATTTATTTATTTATTTATTTACTCTTTATTGTACACATACAAGTAACAAACAGTTTAAGTATAAAATAAAAGACTTATGTACAAAAGTATTTTAAGTAGTTATGTACATTATTCCCGACGAAGACAAATCCAAAAACACAAAAATCATAAAAATCGTTCCACTCGTTCTCAAGTTATAAACGGTGTAACTAACACGACTTTATATATATAGATTACAACTTAAATAGCTATAACCATCCAACTTTGTACAATCAACAAACAAATAACGACCAAATATTTTAAATTTTAACAACGAACAAACAATCAAGACCGTAGTACCCTAAAGTATTTAATTATATACAAAAAAGAAAAACAGATTTTTAAATACGGGCGAGTGTCCTTCTTTTGGCCGAAGTTTTGGTCAGCGCGATTCAGAAAATTATCTGCGCCATCTATCGTATAATTGTAGAATATTGTTTTTATATTTAGTGACATTTAACATAATTAATATTTAACATAGTAGTATATTAATTGAAAATGATGTTTATCTAAAATATTAAAACGATTTCTATTCCTATCCGACATATTTAGTAAACTTTTAAGTTTAACAAAATAATATCTCAAATATAAGTTTTGTGAGTTTTAAAGATTCCTTAGACCAGATGGCGTTGGCGGCGTAGGTACCTATTTCTATTTTCTTAAATATTTATTTTTAAATTTAATTACAATGAAACAAAAACTAAATTATACTGTGAGTTATTTCCAATTTTTATGTATTAAAGTTATTAACATTGGTTTTGTGCTTTTTACGTGATACGTGATCAGAGAAAAACACGATAAGAGATGGCGCTGATACAAAAAAATACGCGCTATTGAAATTTATTCTTGATGATATATAGTGCATTAATAAAACAGAGGTTTTAACAGATTTATTATTTGTATAGATAATTATGAATTAAGTTTCTGTACACGTAGACGGATTTATGAATTTGTATTTTTTTTTCATTACATGTATATGTCTGTTCTACACTATCTTTTAGGTTAAAGAATTTTTATTACTCAAAAAACATTGTATACAAACACAATATATACACAGATAAAAAATCAAAAGAAATGTCTATAATAAGGTTAGTAGAAGTTAAGTTAGTAATAGAAATATCGAAGATTGATTGTATTGTGATAAGTATCTACATGTAAGTAACGTAAGTACCTACGTATATTTAAATAGCATGACTTATTACTTTATCGATTTTGTGTTTAAAGAAAGACAATATTGTATTTATCTAATCTAATCTAATCTAATTAAAAACTTCATTCACAAAAAGTTATAATTTATTTTGGTTTCATTAAATATTTATGAAGTTGTAAACTACTGTTCTACAATTTATTCTTCACTTGTTTGACATAGCCAAAATCAATTACACCTTAAAATGTATTTTTCAATGAAACTAAACAGACTCGAAACAGCATAACAGTAAAATGTACTGTAATGAAAACCATTTAATAAGGTTTCGTTATGCTATAATTTATATAAATAGATTACTCTATGGCATAGCCAATTCCATTGATAAAAGAAATGTCTTAATAATACGAAATAATACGTGTCAGGCCACGCAGAGAATAACGAATATAAAAATACGTAAATATTTTTAATTATATTTTAAAACATAAGATCAGTTATAGTATAAATTTATAGTAAAGATTATAAGATTACATGTAACCTCGCGTATAGTGAAGATCGCGTGAGCCGTTAGCACTTCAGATCACGCATTTCCACGTAGATCCATTCATATAATAGAGTAAAAATTGGATAATATTTCCATAAATAACTCCTTAACAGACCTACCGACCTATTTTGTCGGTACTCTGTAAAGTTTCTTTCTTGTAGTTGTTATAAGATAATAATAAAAGATAATAATAAGAGATGCTCTCGCACAATCATTATACCTACTGTCAATCGTTTTTTTTTTCAATACCTTTTTTCGAATAAATTATATTTTAATATTGCTATTGCAGGTTTTTATTTGTAATAGTTTTATGTAATAGTTGATGGAATTTCTTTATTAAAGTTTCATTCTTTAACATTTTCTCGGTGTCGTTTCTTAATCATCGTGACAACTGAGATATTTCACAGCTCAAATTCATTACATCTAACAACTGCTTGCACTGTTGAAACTTGAGATATTCACAAGAACGCTTTCAAAATTGTGGACTGCGGTCCAAATTTTAATTTACCAATCAACCTTGAGACAAAAAAATATACAATGTAAGTTATTGATTCGTCTTTGAATTGCTTTTATATAATTACCTCCGTGATTCTTACTTTAAAAGCAAATAAATATCAAAGTGATTAGTCCGTCCGTCCGTATGTCAATTGTCAGTGTTATATAAAAGAATACTTAAACTTTTGAATTTTACACTATCACACATTTTCGAAAATAGCTGTTAACTATTTATTAATTGTGCGGTGTAATTTAAATAATAATTTGATGTTATTTTAAGTAATTGTGCTAGGATATTAAGTGTTAATTTTTTAACGATGTACAAATGTAAGAACGGCTTCTTCAGACTTCTTCTTTCTATCGACAGTAGTAATGGATTTGATTATTGCTAAAAAGTGTACTCTACCCTTGTTTTAAAAATAAAATATGTATCTATAAATCTTAATAACATTTTCAGTATCAATGTTGTAAAACGGATAAGGCAAATAATGTCGAGAGTGTTTCGCCGTGACCCAAAAAGATCAGCCAGTCAGCTAGTTGTGCGCGATCGCGTTGCCTTACAATAGGAAGTTCAGGTGTAAAATGATAATACTGTAAATTTGCATTAATAGTCTATTGTTGATTCAGCGCAATAAGTACAGCGCCTACTTCGTTCGATAAGTTTGGTTGTGACACATGTTTAAGTTCATATATGCTTGTGAAAATAACGCACGTAGAATATGAATTTAAGAACACATCATATAACATATAAATTTATAATTGTGCCTTTAAATGAATACGTTGACAAAATTTGTTGTTACTAATTTTTTTAAAGAGATATTAACAGAAATGTATGGTCATAATATTATAGAAATTATATTCATTAAGCTATTAACTGTTAATAGTATAAAAATAAGTCTAAATAAAAATAAAAAATGTTTATTAAAATTTCTAGAACAGTTAAAAGGTCATAAAAGCACATCACAAAGATCAAGCGTTGTGGTATTCTGCGACGAAGCGTGTCGTGTGGTTGGTAATCGAATTAATGCCGTAAGGCGGCCAATGATATAATTTAACTGGTTTAATTGAATTGGACATAGCTCCGAGTCAATGAATTTAGGTTACGACGTCGAAGGAAAGATTCCTTAATGTATTCTTAAAACGAGCGATTACAAATTAAATTAGAAAATTTTCTCATTCCTATTAATAATAATTAAAATTAAAATGATAGTCCGTTAAACATAAATGTTCATTTGATCGTTTTCAATGTTAATACGATAATATTTCAAATTTTTTTTGACATCACATGGGATTATAGTATTATTATAAGCTTATTACGCAATGAAATCGTTATTCAACTGACATAGTTGACAACCAAATAAGTGCTTGATGCTTATTAGAAGTCTGTCGCAAGCGATCGGAAGTTTCAACAGCAACTGATGGCGAGATTGTGGCCACTAATATTATGTAAATAAATTAAAAGCCCTATTATATCCATTATATCCTTTCGACGAGCTTTATAAACAGTTTCTAATTGAGTGGATTTGAAGATATTATTTTCTATTTCATGTTTAATAATATCGGCCAACGATTGTTTTGTAATTCGTATCTGATCTCTGAAGCGTGATGGCTATAAATGTGTTGTTTTGATTGATAAGTAGTGTGACATACTCTACTTGTTATTACGAGTACGTACCGTTTAGGCTTCCACATACGGGCGACGGGCGATAATATTACCACAGAAATATAATCATGCGTGTTACTCTAAAAATTTCTAGTGCTTCTAAATACTTATAAAATTGCTAGAAAATTTATTAAAGGACACAAGTAAGAACCTACTTTTACCTATTCATAAGACCGAAAGTTTAGACATTTTTAACAAACCAGTGAAGGATTATTATCTATCTCTTACTTGATTTGTGTCTTATATATAAATGTATTGTATTTATATGTATGTGGGTTTATTATATATATGCATGTATATTATGTATATGTATATACATATATATATGTGTGTGTATTTATGTATCTGTATGTTTATATAGTATTACACCACCTACCCCTATCAGCTCCATGATTCTCTAAACCTAAGGTTGTCTGGTAGAAATTGATAATAAGCGATAAGACCGATTAGTTGTCATCATTCTCTTTTTCTTGACGTTTGTTGCGTTTAACTGGTCTTATCCTTTGTTATGCGGTTTTTAATTAACTATATATAAAATAAATAAATAAAATAATAAGATCATTCAATCAAAGTTCATAGAGACAATAATTTTAATGAAAGGAATTTCTCGTTGCTGACGTTTGTGTGTGGCCGCCCTAAATAGTATTGCTCGTGCCAACCAACCGCCCGCCCGCCGCAATCTCCACACACGAAGCTTTCGTTATAAATAATGCCTCTTACATTTATTACTCCACTGATATATTACAGCAATGATTTATATGGGTGTTGTCACTACGTACTGATTGGACGTCGATTAAAAGTAAAATAGATTCTTTTATGGTAATTCTGAGTCAACGTTATTTAAGTATAGTCTTTATTTTAAATAGTAAATTTTATGCACATTCAAATATTTTTAAATTATTGAGAATAAATCCCTGTTTAATTTAAAATATATATATGTTCACTATTTATGTTTTTATCTTTTTAAAATATATTTAAAAAAGTTTTAATATACCCTTAAAAGTATTATTTTTTTTTTATGGAAATTTAGTATAATTTTCTAAGGAATGTATAGATAGACAAACATTATATTATGGTACATGATCGTCTTAGCAAGTAAAATCATTTTATAATAATTGGCATTAATTGTTGTAATAAAAATGGACCTATAAATAGAAGATGACTATCTACATTCAACGGGACGAGTAGATATTCATACAAAAAACTTAAATGACAAGGACAACACGGTGGCAAATGTAAACCAGTATATTTTTTGTATAACAAGGACTACTAATAAAATTGAACTGCATCTGATATAAAAATAGGTTTAAATAATCTAAAGTATTTATAATAGTAGCTTATTAGTACCATTGTTAAGGTAGCCAGAGCCAGTTGCACATGCAAGAGTAGCTATAAGTCGAACGTGCGCGCGCGCAAGTCCCTCGATGCTCGGCTTCAGTCCTGATCGCGCGGCGCGTGCAGACGCACGATTACGACTTTCCTTGTACCGAACTTTCAACCGGTGTAAACAAACGCAGGACTTTACCCACGCTACGATGTTGTGTTAGTGAATTTATTTGGACTACCTTCGTGATTGATACATATGATGCATGTGAGTATTTTTAATTTATCCATTATTATAAAAATTTTATTGGAAGTCAAAGTCTTAGTAACTTAGTAAGTAATTTTTAACTAAAACAAACGTTTGTATATAGGTATTATTATTCTCTTAATGAAAATTCTAAACATTTTGTGTATAATGCTTGTTTAGATTATTTTAACTTCGTGAGATTTTTAACCGGACTGTTTGATCTGTTTTTTTTTTTTTTAAACTAAATTTTAATTAATGAATTTCCGTAAATGTAGCATGTCCACCTTGCTTGTAACCTTCCACTTCCAAAGGTTGTTTACTATTTAAGCTTATTACTATTAAGTGATTAAGTTGATGTATTTATGAAGTTATTAGTCGTTAATATTTTGTTTTATTGGTGGATTAAGTTCCAACTCTTCTAAAATAGGAGACGAGGTCTTTTCCCATCAGTGGGACTTTCGGTTTTCGACAAAGGTTGTTTTCCATTCTTGATAAGTCATTATAATGGAGAAATGTCAGATAATAATCAGATAATTAGCAAATGACAAATATATACGTTTTCCTCGTATTACTCACTACTATAAATTCATAATACGACTTATTATTTTCAAAGAAATGTATCATTAAAGCCCGCCCCTGTATACTGAATGTGTTATTATAAGCCTTATTGTCTTTTAATGATATGGTAAGGATCATATTCTCTTCTAATAAAATTGGACACGTCTGCTTCAAGTTCCCGAGATAATGTATCGCAGGTACTAACGTTGAAGTGTAGTGCTTCACTCACATTACCTGCAATAAACAAAATAAGCTTCTCTGTTACTGAGATTTGATATTATTAGACTCCTCTCAAATTTAGTTATGATAACCAAGCATTATGACACTAAATATTATTTAGACCCATATATCGAAAATATGATACTTTTTACGAAGTCAATAATATTAAAGCTATTGAAAAATATACTTACTTTTATAACCTTCAATGGGTATACATGTACATAGATACATTTGTTTTATAAAGACTGGTTTTCAATAACAAGGCGCCTCTACAGTATAAACAAAGCATTCGCTTTTTACCTGACTTCGGACTTCGTAATTGCTTAATGAGCGGACCCACGAATATTTACTACAGGGGCAAAATGGGATCATAGTTGGGCTGCGTGTTTAACCTACATTATGTTTTTACTATACACATTACATAATTGAAGTCTCGGTTCGAATCAAAAGATTCGATTGATTCATTTTGATTTCGTAATTGCTTTGTAATTAGTTCGAACTAAGTCTATCATAAGCCAATATAATTATAATGGTTCGTCATTTACAAGTTTTTACACTATAATCACTTTTTTTAAATTTATTAATATTTAATATATTTATAGTATTTATATGACTATTATATTATAGGTAAAGTTATTCCTAATTTTTGTCCTTGTTGTGAACTGCACTAAAATTAAACTAAACTAGCTTGTTATTTACCCTTCTTCTATATGGAAAAGAGGCTTTCGCTCAGCGGTGGATTGTTTACAGTCTGATACAGTACAGCTTTTTATTTAAAATACATGTTTATTGAATCGAATCAAAATTGAACTAAACAGATTTCTTTTAAATCTATTTTATTGATTTCTCACTTAACCACAGTATCTTTACTATTTTCAAAATCGTTATATTATAATTTGCTATCAAAAGATTAAAACTGACATAAGATAAAAGAGATTTAGAGGGAGGGACTTGTTTCTTTTGCAAGTTGGTCATGAAATCATTCTTGCAATTAATATGCTGTTTGGGTATTCTAACCGTGACTGCATTATTTATTTTTTATGATTATACACATACAAATGGAGGATTACGACATTGTTCAAGTATATTTATGTTTTGTTTTAAGATTCAGCATACAATTTTCAATATATCTATACCAATAGTGTTACATATATAGCTGATGAGATTTATTTTGTTAAATAATCTTAAAAATATCAAGGTTCGACGTTAATAACATTACGTTATATTTTTAATATAATCCTTGATAGAACAATATGTAGAATATAGAATAGATATAACCGTTGGTTTCAATGTGATTCCTACCTGATTAATGAAAACTTTAATGTATTTTACAGAGACCAATTCATAAGATTTCAGGCCTTCACCCAGCTATCTATTGGAATATTAAAGGAAATTATCTAGACTTAAATATTTAATGACTGAATCAATATTGCAATTACCTCAATAGTACATTTAAGTAATTACGATATATATGACAAAAATTTACAACCGTTAAATTTATTATAGTTAAATATTATTATAAGTGTGATGCGTATAATATTAAAATAAAGCTCAGTCTCTATATTAACCTTCAGCAATAAATTTTCGTTATAAACGACGACTGTTACGACTAACGACGTACCCTATCCTAGTTGGCAAGGAGTTTTAATCGCTTTCGATATTGATTTTTAATAACAGGAAGCCTCTTAAATTTTATCCTTTTAAATTAAATTTATGAGCTGGCATTAATTTTTAATTATTTAAACTTCTTGGGGCGTTAATTTTAAAATCATAAATATTTTAGAAGGGTTTTATTACGATTTAACTTGTTAATTTTATACTTCGTTAAAGTCAAACCATTTTCTGGTATGAGCCAGTGCAGCGTTTGTATATTAATATATACCATCCATTATATTTAAATGGGATGTCTGTTAAAACAATATAGACATTTAGCGAATTCAAACGCGTACAAGATTATATTTAAAATTGCCTAGCTTTGTATGAATAATGAGCTTAGATGTAGGAACATGGCAATAATGTGTACGTTCGAGCTTGCGTCATGCGTATGCGTGGCGAGTAATAAGAAGACATTACAAAATTACTAACCATTGTTCTGCGTTCACGGTACACTGTTTCTCGATGAATTCTCGATCGACGAGTTCTAATACATCCGACGTCATTGTGCATCTCAATCGGTTCCCACACAACGCAAAAATATAATGAAATCACGTAGGAAGTAACGTTACTGAAAACGCACGATACTAAGCGGAATCGTTGGAATATTTCTCTCGTCTCAGCGGAATAACACTTCGCAAGTCTTATAATATTTTGTCGATTGAACTCTCGACATAATTATCTAGATTTTACTATTATGTATTAGTGTAAATGTGACGAATAATTATCTGTGAAAGCACAATTGATCAATATTGTACGTGTGTGTTTATTTAAAAATAATGTTTTAAAATTATTTATTTGATTATTGTATTAACTAGATTAATATTTTCTCCTCACCACGTTGTCCTTTTATTACTTGAAAATCCTTAGAGCAAAAACAGTATTGGCTCTTATCCCTCCACTTATTCTTATACGTCAGGACATAATGTATTCAGACATTAGCTTCAACATTTGAATTTATGTTACCACGTATTAAAGTCATTAATTGATGTCCAGCGGTGGCTTTCCTTTCATATTTTCCGTGGGTTCTTTTTGATTCTCGGAATTGTTTTCAATTCTCTCTAAAGAAAAGGATTTAACAAAAGTCAAATTTCTTTTAAGACATCCTCTTTGATGTACCAGAAAGGATGTTAAAATGTAAAACTATGTAGGTACGTGACCAATTGAATAATACATTTTTTCAGCTACGAGTATATTTTTACTTAAGTTTGAAATTCTAAATAACATTAAATAAAAATAATTTCAAAGTCTCACTCACGTTAAAGAAATAATTATTTGAACAATTGTAAGACTATATAAATATTCTAAGTTTATTTGCATCTACATTCTTACAATATCAATATATACGTACATATATTTATAGCTACTACCACCACGACATCAGCCTTTAGCGGTCCACTGTTGGATGTAGGCCTCCCCCATACTCACCACGCTTGGCAGGCGGGTTGGCGACCGCAGTATGTTGTGCCAGGATATGGTGACGCTGATGTAATGAAAATCAACCGTTCTGTCTTCTGTCTCGGGTTCGATTCTCGCTCGGGACAGATATTCGTATTTGTATAAATATTTGTTTTCCGTCTGGGTGTATGTCCTTATGGGTCTTCCCACCGAGCACGTAAAGTCGTCGGTCCCGGTTGTTATCATAGACACCTGATAACGATCATTACTCATGTTAGGGAATTAATCCGCCAACCCGCAGTGGAGTAGCGTGGTGGATTAAGCTCCAACCCTTCTTCTATATGGAGAAGAGGCCTTTTCTCAGCAGTGGGTGGTTTACAGGCTGATACAGTTTTGTATAAAAATATACTAAAGTTGTTATATGCGCGTACAGTTAAGGCACACCAACACTTAGATGACTTAATTGTTTTTTTTTTAATGTACATATCTTAATGTACCTATGTATATATTACGCATAAACACATTCCTATGGCAGTCATCAATGTTTCATTGAGAGCTTGTGAGTCACAAAAACGTTAACTAAGGCGATCAAACAAGATGAATTGGTAAAATAAAATAAATTGTCTTTAATTTGAAGTCCGAAACGAATCTCCTATTACTGCGGGTACTTTTATTTAATTTTCTTCAATTGATAGTATTGTTTAAAAACAACTTAAAATTTTAAATTAAACTTTATTTTTTAGACCTTGATATAAATATAAAAAAGCTAAATTTTGAATACAGACTAAATCGATATTAATAGTAATTGTTTATCAAACACGTACGTGATCATGGCAGATCCACAATTTTGTACGATATGTCTTAGAACATCTCATTATAAGCCAAACTGTATATTCTACACATAATTCGTGTCTGGTAATATTCATATAAAAATGGGGAAGTAACAAAAAATAACCTAAAAACCTAATGATGTAATGACGTACCCATGCAAAGCGGGCTAATTTTGTGGGTGTCACTCTTCACGGTACGACCAACAAAATTCATTTGAACTAAATTTGCTTTCTTCTATTATTGTTCTTATTACTATGGAAATAGGAGCGTTCTGTTTATTTACGCTAGGTTCATTGTTTTCAATGCTTAGTTCGTGTTCCGGGAACCACGGACACTGCGTTGGTTTCCCTACGAAACAATTTCCAGATGATCTGACTTATATCATGCTTTGTTTATCTTAAGTGTATCAAATTAACGTATGAGTATTTACTTCTAAAGGTGCAACTGTTATCTCATTGTTAACACATCCATTTATAACAGCTATATTTTGTTCTTCGACTAAACTAGTACGACCTATTTACTAATTTTATTTGCACCTGGAATAGAAATATTACAAAAACTAAACAGACACTCGATGTATTTTTAACTTGGATATCTTTTTATTACATTATACAACATTATCATACACCTGTCTTTCAACTGCTGTTCATAAACTAGTAAATTGGTTTTCTCTTAAACGTGTTTATTTTAGAACAATTAGGTAATCGGACGAATTTCCAGAAAAGTTTCAACATATAATCAAGATCACGCTTCGTACGTTCGACTTGAATGGAAGCAGGTTTAGTCGTTAAATACACCGTTATTATTGTTAAAACGGATTAAATAATTGTAAAATTCGAGATGAAGATGAGAAGGACAAGTCCTTTTCAGTTGATTTCATTACAAATTGTCTTTGAATTTTGTTTTTTGTTTGTATGTATTTTGTAATGTATTTGATACTTAATTTTGAATCTACTGACAGGTTTTGAAGAGAGAAAAAAAAACAGATATTTATTTTACTCTGCTATTAAATTATAAATAAAGTATTATTTCATTCTACAACTGAAAGACATACTATTTACTTATTAAAAATAATCATTAATTATTAAAATCAACGTAATAAATTAATTGAAAAAAAATTAATTCACTTGTCTGTGTATGTCACTTGACTTCATTAAGAAGATACATGCCAAATACATTTAGCACTTATATCTACTTATTTGCACAAGTAAGTGTCATTGCCAACATATATGAGTGGTCACAAAATACAAGTCGATAGTCACGTGAAGATCTTGGCTCTTACTAGAATAACATAAATATAATTTATGTAACTAAAACTTCAATGATATATAAATGTTTTGTTTCGAAATATTAGCGACCACTCATTCTTCCTACATGCAACGTGTTAGCCGTCAACATCCACATTTATCACATACTCGTAGGTACGTCAAATGTGAATACATTTCTGTGATAAAAATTTTTACGTAACGATAAAAAGTGGGACAATAGATGTTTCATACAATATGCAGAATGAACTTCCTTATCAACAACTCTTTGGACATCTCGTTTTGAACACTGGTACTACTACTATAGCCTACTTATAATTTAAAGATTTTCATATGTAATAGGTATGTATATACGCTAGTGGTCACGGGTTCGTTTCCCGCTCGGGGCAGATTAGTATTTGTACAAATATTTGTTTCTGGTCGTGGTGTATGTCCTTGTAGGTCTCCCCACCGTGCCCCGGAGAGCACGTAAATCCGTCGGTCTCGGTGGTTATCATAGACATCTGATAGCGAACGTTACGCATGGTAGGGAAATAATCCGCCAACCCGCAATGTAGCAGCGTGGTGGTTTAAGCTTTCCAACCCTTCTACAATGTAGTAGAGGCCTTTGGCCAGCAGTGGGTTGTTAACAGTCTGGTTCAGATCAGTTCATGTATATAATCAGAGCAACCTGTTTAATCAGATTTATACAATATTATATTTTAACATTATCACTCATATAGTAAGTATTTATAGAAATTCGATAATTTTATAATGAATAACTACTAAATTGTATTGATTAATAGAAATATTTTGGCGAATCTTCGAAGAATTTACGTAAAGCATGTTAATTAATTAATTCTTGTAATAATCTACATGAATTATGAACACTTTTATTACAAAATAAACATTATAGTTAAGTTATTTATGATAAAAATGAGTTCAGTTAATTTTGTTGAACTGCCACATGTGTAGATAGGTATGGATGATGTAAAGTAAATCATTGAAAAACGATGTTGCGCAAGGTGAAAGCGGGAAACGGTGGGTTACCAATAGTTTACTGCCGTTTTACTGCTTCTTGGTGACTTCTCACTCATTCTCAGCGTTTCTAATAAATTAAAGAAATCTTGAATTATTTATTAGTACAGTAACTGTCCTACCTATACTCAGGAATAATTAAGATCGTAAAATTAAAGCATTCTGTTCTTTTCCAATGTCATGTTTTAAATTTGTAATATTTTGTACAATATTTTAATTATGAGCAGCTTAACACTTTCTTTACTTTAAATTCCTTCATTTATAATACGTTTAAAATTTATACTGACAGACAATAAATTTACAGCTGGGGTATCGAACCAATGTATCACGAGTTGACACAAATCCGCTCAAAATTTTTAACGGTATAGGTATTTTATTCTTAAGAGCTCATTCGGGTTTCGGAAGATTAATTATTTTCATCTAAGTAATACGATTATTGCATAACTAACAAAAACTATAAACGTTGACATTTTTAATATGCATCGTTAATAGTCACGCAATAAATCGTTACGATCGCAGTATGTAATCGATTTTAAAATATTATTATAAATTATTACATAATCGCTGATCAGCTCAGTGCTCACAGCAAATTAATACATCAGATCGTTTATCGAACGAAGTAAGTTCTACGAATACGCGCATCATCAGTATTGTTGCAACATTAGTGAGCCGGGTTTAGGGCCATGGTCTCTGCCACCTCAATTTATGGACTATACACTATAATCTCCTACATTGATCGTCCACGTCACCTAAAACCCGAGGCAACGTGCTTTCTCCCTTGGACTTATTTAAAATCGTCTCCAACGCTTGATTGACTCGCTCTATTGTTAAACTAATCATTACATAACCGATTTGATGTGCCGTCACTCAAACGAATATCTTCAAAAGATTTTGTTTTGTTAATGTGTAATGATGCGTATTCTGTACGCTTGCCATTTAATTGTTAAGCAATAGATATGTCCGTTTAACCTATGTATCAATAGTTGCTGAAGACGAGATAAAAGTTTTATTGATGGTTTTTATTTAGGCTATATGTTCCAAACTGATTAGCCAATCTGTTTCGTTGTGATTTAATCTTTTATGTCATGTAAGTAAGATTCGCATTGCAGTATTACGTAATTATCTTCAATGAAATCAAAATTTAAATTACGATTACACCGTTTATTCTTTACTCTACTGTACGCACAAAAGAGCATAAAAATGTTCATTCATTACATGTTCTTAGTACAAACTAGGTTCAACTGTGGACTAAATTAACATGTACACGTTGATAGTTCACTTCTAGCGCACTTAAAAGGCTACTATTGTGTATGTTGTAAAATTAACATAGCTATCAAACAAAGTAAAGTACATTCATATTTGTGCACCTTATGCGATGAAGAAATTTTGTAGTATTTTTTGTTAGATGGTGTTTTGATGTTTTATCGTAACCTATTAATAAATTACACAATTAATTAAAAAAAGTTAAGTATGTACAAAAGAATTAATGAACTTTTAAACACTTTTTCCGTGTTTTTAAAACGACTGTCGAAGGAGACAGGAGGGTGCAATAAGAAGGTCGATGGCCTCGATCTCGACATGATACGACCCGAATGCATTATTTTGATTCACCGCAGTCCTATATTATTCCCTATCGAGAATTCCTCGCTTGATGTCATCTTTGGGACGAACATTACTTTCTTTATGATTTATGATCGCAACGAGTGGTAATTACTAATGACTATTAATTTTCTTGATATATCTGACAGATGACGAATATTTTTCTGACTAAAAATACTTGTTTATAATGACTACAATGGTTGAACAAAGTAGCTGTATTTCAAGTAGTTATAAAATATTTCTATTATATTAAACATCAATATTATACACATAAATATGTATTATAGTTTTTGAACATATTGTGACGTGGTGTTTTTAAAGCCTTTTATGAGGTTAATGTTCTATAAAAATAATCATCAGATATCGCATACGGCTTGTTTTCACCGGAGATGAATTGGCAAGTTTACAGTTCATTGGTATCAACAACAATGGCGAAAATATATGCCGCGGCGACCCGTCGTGTCCCGACCTTTTGCGATGTCATTTCGATAAAAATTTAAAATTTCTTACCGACTGATAAAATTTATATATTCAGATGAGGTATATTTTTGTTCTTGTGCTAAATCGTACTTGTTGTAAGCTACACATAATTCCTTTTGTTTATATGAACTTAAAACATATATTAATAAAATTATTAGTTTTTATATTCATAATAATCTTATCTAGACAATGTTGCTGAATTCCTTCGTAGGCCGTGTTCGAATTCGACGGCAGTCGCCGACGGCAGTTTTACATTCCAAGTGAATCACGCCCTAATTATTGCTTTCTGCGTACCTGTAACAGTTAAGCTCACTCAGAGTTCATTCTGAATTACTTACTGTTAATATTTATTAGACAGTAAAATGTACTCAAAGTCATAACTTTGTTGTAATTGAGCCATTTTAATTTTATGGACTTCTCGCATCTTTGGATTGGTTGGTTTAGATTGGTTTCTAAAATCGTATGTCAAAATTTTATCGCAATAAAAGGATTAAATTCGCGTAGTAATTATGGATAATGTGGTACTTAAAAACTCATTACTGATTCATTGTACTATTTAAAATGACAAAGAACTGTTACATAATAAACTAACATTATTTGCGGTTAAATAAACGAACGTTACGTGATGTCTACGAACTCGTCAACTTTCCACACCTTTGGGCATAATCATAATACACCTTTTTTGGTTTTGTTTACAATATTGTAAAAAAGGTCTATAGATATTGTACCTTGAAGGGTGTGTTTAAAAGCGCGGTACTTGTATGAAAGTGAAAGGTAACAGAGTTAGTCTAAGTAAATTAATTTATTACCTGCCCAACCGGCAAACCTTCATAGTTTCCGATTGATTTCAACTTGCCGTTGCAGATTCCATTAAACTGAATCGTATATGGTAACTAATCTAATAAAATTCTCAGGATTCTTACATTGAAGGAGTAGCTGTTAAGTATATTTAAATGCTGACAGCCTGATATGCATAATTTACCATACATGTTACATCTGACGTAGTTTGTAATGATTTAATCACAAAAGCTTACATAATAAGAAGTTGTCTATGATATGTACTTCTATTTCTAATATTCTGTAAGCAAATAATTGCAACGATATTAAATAAAAAAGAAATCTTTCCAGATTTTAATCCTACTTGCCTGAAAAGACACGAAGGTCTAATTTATGAAATAAAGATGGTCGTGAAGAACGTTGGGTATTTTTTGTATTTTAGGACAGTTGGGTCGTTATCTAAAAACTAACGTTACCGTCTCAGCTTACTTTGAAGTAAACATTTGATTTAGAAAGTGCTGTTTCGTGTTACGTCCGAGATAAGCATTACGTGTTTATTTGTGTATATGCTACGAATTCTTGGTACTTAACCAGATTCAGGTGTCGATTAGAGAGTAAACAAATATAATCAAAAAAAGTTTAACCTTCACAATAGTACTTTATAATAGGTATCCGTTATCATAGATCAACCTTTGTTTGTCAGCTTTAATTTTGATCTTTCGAGTTTTTAATTTAAAAAAAAAAACACCACTTTTCTTTAAAGTGGCTTAAAAGAGATAAAAACAGAATACCGTTCTAACTTTCATCGCTTTGGAATTTTTATATTTTTTTTACGACGCACATGCTCCTGCTTTTATAAATTCAAAAATACCTAGCAAAACATAATTAAATTTAAGGCAAGGTTCTTAACATCATGTTGTATTCGAAGATTACATAAAATATTCATGTAATAAAATAAAAGTTATTTCAAATATATATATGGTTCAAAGAAGGCGCTTAAGCTATAAGGTAATCATAATATATCAGCAGCATACATAGCCTATATTGATAATGATCGTAAATTAGTCGCTATCAAAAAAATAACATACTTATCACATGTTGATGTAATCACCACAAATTGGATCATGTAACGGGCTTGTCCGTTCGCATAAGACGTTCAACGACTGATCGCGGTCGTACGGTAGGCAACATGACAAATAGATGTCGAGCTCGTATTTTGAACCTTGTAAAAACACGTAATAGAGTTCCTTGTGTTCACGGCAACACATTAAATGTATATAATTATTTACAATACAATAACTCCGTGTCATACGCCCGCACTTTATTCTTAGCATTAATAACGCTTTTAATTTTTTGCAAGCTGTCAATCATTTGGAAAAATGGTGAGAGGAGAAGGTTATTAAAAATAGAAAAATTTTGATTGCTTATCTGTGTCTTATGTTCTTAAAACATATGAAATTGTAAATGCTTGCAGTAACGTATCGCGCTGTACTAATTTTTTATTTACTGCATTTCTCGAATGGTGACTAGTTATGACAAAAAACAAAATATTTTAAATTTTTATTGTAAAGTGCTAATTTTTACAACAAAAAGTCTATTTACATTAATTCTTTGACTGTTTTTCAGCAATTGTAGCATTTTCAGACATAACTACCTATACTATATATTTATCACAAAATAGATTAATAGAAGTAAGAGTACTATAGAATTTTAACCGTTAACTTCGTGTTAAGTAAGACGACCCTAATCTATTCTCGCTAACATATTTGAAATTATCAAAATAATAACAAATCGTCTTTAGCGTACTATAATTTATTAAGACGATGATAAGCGGAATGTTGAGCGTTCTTAGAAGGAATAATGACGTCGGTAAACCCGTTGATGTCTTTTATTAGTCACAGGTCAACGTTAGCTATTTCGCGATTCAATGAGCATCGTTCTGTCGATTTGGTCGTTTATATAGTTTCTTTATCTGCTTTATGAATAAATGCTAATTATAAATAGTTTTTTTTTTCAAGTGTATTAGCACCAAACCTTTTAAGTATTCCTTGGAAGGTCAAAGAAATTTTTAAGCTAAAAAAATAACAGCCGAGTTAACTAAAGTATTACAACAAAATGTATTATTCAATACCTTATGTATAAATAGTAGAGAGCCCTTTAGAGTACCATAGGTAATTTAAAATTGTAGTTGCATACAATGAATAGTAAAAACTCTCACGGTCTGCGCCGTGTTATAATACAGTAGCTTTGTCGCGGACACGCTCGAGAGGACATCGTGCGCTCGGCAAGTCTCCCTCAGGACTCCGTATGCCATTAGAATATAGATATGTATCGTTAATTTACAATACCGCTCGCTAATGAAGCATAGAGCCTAAACGGAAATTAAGTTTCTTATTCAACTCCTTATCGCTTTATATCTGTTGGTTCAAATAGCTGCTATAATTTATTTATCATGCGAGCGTAAGTAGTGGCTCATAATTCGAAGTAATGGTTAAATGCCTCGGGTGGCTGCATAGTTGAAATATCACCATATATCAAACTGAGCCGCTGGCGCTGTAATCCTGGAATTCACATATTTCCTAGTACAAGTATCTTGGCAAATTACCTTAACTTTAAATATATCAAACTTGACGTAAATTGTATGATTTGTATGTATAGAACTGTATTACAAATGTTACTTTCCCTTGTATTTGTAGATATTTCTTAAAAATGACGGTTTGAATAAGCAGTATAGTATCACGCATTTATAAGTAATTTAATTCATACTATTTTTATAGTTAAAATGTTGATAATTTTGTAACATATGTAATTAATATATATTTTTAAACATGTCATAAGTAAAAATTCTGAATATTTTAATAATTATTATTAATATTATTTGTTACAGATCGAGCGTTTAGCGCAGTATGAGCGCCTGGTGGGCGGTGGCTGTGCGAGACGGCGTGCAGCGCGGCTCTCCGACTTGGAGCGCGTGCAAGACCTCTTTCCACACGACTACCTCGCGCTGCACGACGCCGACGCACCCGCCGCTCTTGCCTCTCATCATGCGCAGGTAACATTTCCAATAAACTCAGTCAATATACCTGTATTATCATTAATGTATACAAATCTTGATATGTTTTAACAAGCTGGAAAATACATGATTAAATTATAAGTTTCACTTTGTAATACTGTTCTTTTTTTTGTTTTAGAAGTCAAAGAGTCTGCGTAAAAGGCCAAGTTTGGATATTGGTATTGGCAGCAGTAATACTAGTTCCTTATCACCGCGTACCTTCATTATGGAAGCTCCGGTGCAACTCTGTCCACTTGGTTCCACATCCCCACCGTTAGATCGCCACCTGTTTCTTTTCAGCGATCTCTTCCTAGTTGGCAAGTCTAGGGGCACAAACTGCTTTAAACTCAAGGAGAGTGTAAGGCTGGCAGAACTATGGCTTTCGCTGCCTGAAGGTGATGATACAGGGTTTCTTATCGGATGGCCGACTGCCACTGGTGTCACAAACTACCTCGCTACATATCCTACTCAAGCTGCCAGAGACACCTGGCACAGGTATGTTTTATTAAAAAAGAAACGCATTATAGTAAACTTATAAAAAAACTTGATAAAATAAAAAATAATTATTTATTTATTTTTAGGAAAATTCAAAATGCCTTAAGTGTTCAGTTGGCATCGGAACCAAAGTCCACAAACATTCAGATTTTTTATAAGGATCTGACTAGCTCAATAGAATTCGTAAGTATTAAGTAAAAAATTTTGTAAGTCTCGGTGACGGTGATTCGCATTGTCATGTTGGAAAACAAGAACTTTCATCCGTTTCTATTTCACGGATATTCTCATACACATATTTTGAGTTTATTGTTATTCAAATAACGTCTAACACTACTCTGATCTGAATATATTTGCGAATGTAAAGATTTTTACAGATCGAATAAGGTAATCGAATGAAATTAGTATGCGCGAAGGTGTTTGCACTACGTCAACTTAAAAAAAAAAACTTTTACCTTCAAAAATTAAAATAAACTTTCTACGACATTACATACTACGAGTTTAATGTCTGTACTCTTGTAGGACATTATTTTTTATATCATACAAATAAATTAATAAAAAAAATGTCTTTTTCAGTGCAAAACCGTATCAATAAGTCCTGAAATGAACGCGCGTTGCGTGGTCCGCCAAGCCTTGCACGTGCTACAAAATGGGGAAGGAGAACATGAGGGAGAGGGTGAAGGAGATGAGGGGAGATGGGGGGCGGCGAGTGACTTCACACTCTGCGTACGAGCCGGCCGAGATGCGCCGCCCACCCCGCTACAGGGCATAGAGCGACCTCACGCTGTTCAGGTGATTGATTAGACGCCTTTTTGAATTTTATTATGATGTATTTTCGATATTGATGCATGTCCAAACGTCCATTGGTGCATCCAAAACATTTTATTTTATAGCATTGGATACTGTTCTGAGAATTTAAATGTACCATAACCAGAAATTAACCGTCTTTTAAATTACGAAGTAGATTCTTGGATGTATATAAAAAGTTTATTGTTTTCAGCTGATTTTAAATTATACAGACTCTGAACTCTGAAGAGTTTGTCTTATGCATGCCTAAAATCTGTTTGATAAAATCGCACGACTGTGTGACATATTAGACAATGCTTATGCCATCAAAAACATAACTTGTAAAAAATCCAAGTCTCGCAACTCAGTTCTTCTACTCTACCGTAAAAAGTTGTGAGATCCATGTATTACCAAGTCGGCTAATTTATTCAATCCCTACTTAAGGGTCCTTCTGTCTTAAGCTATTACGTAATTGGCTAACCTAACAACATATTATAGTGACCATATCAATATTAAAAATCTTTAATGTTTAAAATAGATAGATTGACTTGGCAATCGCATGAAAACATAATGTATCTCACAAGTAATGCATACGAGTATTGTATTAAATTAGATTGTTTAGTGCGATTGCCAAGTCAATCTATCTATTTAAAACATAAAAAAAATTTAATATTGATATGGTCACTATAATATGTTGTTAGGTTAGCTAATTACGTAATAGCTTAAGACAGAAGAACCCTTAAGTAGGGATTGAATAAATTAGCCGACTTGGTAATACATGGATCTCACAACTTTTTACGGTAGAGTAGAAGAACTGAGTTGCGAGACTTGGATTTTTTACAAGTTATGTTTTTGATGGCATCTCATTTCTTTTTGTAGATATTCCTACTTGTTTTCCTTTCCAGTGTCTTCTACTTCTTAAATACCAACAATGCATTTTCTTAAAACCTACGCTCTGTCTTATGATCTTTTTTTATTTTTGTATATAATCTTCCTCTTTTTCTTTTCCGGTACTACTTCTTGAGTTTCAGCTATTACTGGTATAGATAGTACTGGTACGCAAGAGTTTTTTGTTTCTTACAGGAATACGATTAACAGATATAAATACGAATAGTAAAATTTAAAAATAAAAAATCTTTTATTTGATCGTCATGTCATACATATTGTGATGTCAAGTTGACAACTTAAGATACTTGACAAGAGAGATAAATTAAATATGTTTAGCCGGAAACAATATTGTCAGGTTTCTGTCGATTTTTTACACCTAATTCTCCACGAAAATAAACTTTAAAAAAATATTTAAAAAAGTGTATGTGTACTTATATACGCACGTAAGAAGTTATACTTACAATAAATTGATGCTCCGAGTTAACGGTTAGTGCGCGCCATGTATAATAAGACCCTGATAACCCACTAAAAATAAAGTAATCGTCAAGACGAAGCAAACGAGCTGAAGCTCGATGGGGTTGCGTCGTTTCATTACAGAGTTCCTATGACCACTTTCCAGCTCCATCATCAGATCCTAGTTACCATAGAAAGACAAACTACTCGTTAAGGCGATTCAAACGAGCCCGATTTCGATGAAGTTGTTTCATTTCATTGCGAAGTTCTTATGGCCATCTTGCAGCTCCATCATCAGATCAGACCCTGGTAACCATCTAAAAATAAGTTTCTCGTCAAGACGATTCAAACGAGCCCGAACTCGATGTGGTTATGTCGTTTCATTACAAAGTCCCTATGACCACATTCCAGCTCCATCACCAGACCCTGGTTAACATTGAAAGATAAACTCCTCGTCAAGACGATTCAAAAGAGCCTGAACTCGATGTGGTTGTGTCGTTTCATTGCGAAGTTCCTATGGCCACCTTCCAGCTCTATCATCAGACCCTGGTTACCATCTTGCATTGAAGTACTCGTCAAGACGAATCAAACGAGCCCATACTGGATGGGTTTATGTCATTTAATTAATGAGTTTCTATGGCCATCTTCCAGCTCCATCATCACACCCTGGTTACCATATAGCACCAAAGTACTCGTCAAGACGAATCAAACGAGCCTATATTCGATGTGATTATGTCGTTTAGTTACTGAGTTCCTATGGCCATCTTCCAGCTCCATCATCGGACCCTGGTTTCCATTGAAAGGCAAACTACTCTTCAAGACGATTCAAACGAGTCCAAACTCGGTGAGGTTTTGTCGTTTCATTGCGAAGTATCTATGGCCACCTTCCAGCTCCATCATCAGACCGTGGTTATCATTAAAAGACAAATTGCTCGTCAAGACGATTCAAACGAGCCCGAACTCGATGTGGTTGTGTCGTTTCATTGCGAAGTTATTATGGTCACTTTCCAGCTCCATCATCAGACCCTGGTTACCATCTTGTATTGAAGTACTCGTCAAGACGAATCAAACGAGCTCATACTGGATGGGTTTATGTCATTTAATTAATGAGTTTCTATGGCCATCTTCCAGCTCCATCATCACACACTGGTTACCATATAGCACCAAAGTATTCGTCAAGACGAATCAAACGAGCCTATATTCGATGTGATTATGTCGTTTAGTTACTGAGTTCCTATGGCCATCTTCCAGCTCCATCATCGGACCCTGGTTTCCATTGAAAGGCAAACTACTCTTCAAGACGATTCACACGAGCCCAAACTCGGTGAGGTTTTGTCGTTTCATTGCGAAGTATCTATGGCCACCTTCCAGCTCCATCATCAGACCCTGGTTATCATTAAAAGACAAATTGCTCGTCAAGACGATTCAAACGAGCTAGAACTCGATGTGGTTATGTCGTTTCATTGCGAAGTTATTATGGTCACTTTCCAGCTCCATTATCAGTTCAGACCCTAGTAACCATTTAAGAACAAAGTACTCGTCAAGACGAATCAAACGAGCCGAAACTAGATGGGGTTGCGTCGTTTCATTACAGAGCTCCTATGACCACATTCCAGCTCCATCACCAGACCCTAGTTAATATTGAAAGACAAACTACTCGTCAAGATGATTCAAACGAACCCGAACTCGATGAGGTTGTGTCGTTTCATTGCGAAGTTTCTATTGCCACCTCCCAGCTCCATTATCAGGTCAGACCCTGGTAACCATCTAAAAACAAACTACTCGTCAAGACAAATCAAACGAGCTGAAACTCGATGGGGTTGCGTCGTTTCATTACGGAATTCCTATGACCATATTCTAGCTACATCACCAGACCCTAGTTTACATTAAATGACAAACTACTCGTCAAGACGATTCATACGAGCGCGAACTCGATGTGGTTGTGTCGTTTTATTGCGAAGTTCTTATGGTCACTTTCCAGCTCCATTATCAGGTCAGACCCTGGTAACCATTTAAGAACAAAGTACTCGTCAAGACGAATCAAACGAGCCGAAACTAGATGGAGTTGCGTCGTTTCATTACAGAGCTCCTTTGACCACATTCCAGCTCCATCGCCAAACCCTAGTTAACATTGAAAGACAAACTACTCGTCAAGATGATTCAAACGAACCTGAACTCGATGAGGTTGTGTCGTTTCATTGCGAAGTTCCTATGGCCACCTTCCAGCTCCATCATCCGATCAGACCCCGGTAACCATTTAAAAATAAAGTAGTCGTCAAGACGAATCAAACGAGCCGAAACTTGTTGAGGTTGCGTTGTTTTATTACAAAGTTCCTATGACCACCTTCCAGCTCCATCATCAGACCTTGGTTACCATTGAAAGACAAACTACTCTTCAAGAAGATTCAGACGAGCCCACTCGATGAGTTTGTGTCGTTGCATTGCGAAGTTCTTATGGCCACCTCTTAGCTCCTCCATCAGATTAGCAACATGATTGTCATCATAATATTGCATTATCACACTGTTATTATTCTTATTATTTTGAATCAAATTTAATTTGCAAGATTTGATGACAAACATCGGGACAGGTGAAACTAAATAAAATCTTGTTGAGCTGACACATCAGCGCAATGAAGTAAGTTAGTGTAATTGCGCGGCGCCTACTAGTTAACTTCATGTTGTCGGTTTTATTATTTTTGTCACAGTGTGCGCGCGTATTGTAAAAATTAGTCTCATCAAGAAGTATAACTTCAAAATACAAAAGTTATTTTGAGTAGGTAGTACTTATTATTTCTTTTTTTTTTTCAATTTTGTCTACTTTAATTCTTTTCGAGATTTTGGTACAGTTTCATAAGACATGTTCCATTCTTGCTTTTTCATTCCGTTGACCATTTTAAAAGTTATTTACTTTTATTTACATTGATTTATCCACTGCATATGTAACTTTGTAATCCTATATATTTATATGAGATTACAAAGTTATTTATGCAGTTGGTGTATCTAGAAAACTGGACCGAAATTGCACAATATTTGAATTTTTCCTCGGTTTATATACTAAACACTAATGGTATTCTAAATTTGAAGCTTCTATGTCTGCTAGAAGTGCCTTAGAGTTTTGATGATCGGTCAGTCAGTGAGTGACAAAATCGTTAACTTTGACTAATTATAATTCTTAAACTACTGGCTCAAATTGAATGAAATTTGAAATATACCGTGTTTATACAATGCCTGCTTGGGTATTGAAAATTCAGACTTCTAGTTTTATCCACAACGAAGTTATAGGGGGTCGAAAATGGCCTGAATTGCTTCGAGAAAAGGATAGTACGGCCGTGCCACTTTTTTTTTTGCTCGACTTGGCGGAGGCACTGCCGTGCCTCCAGATTCAAATCGTTAGTTCGAGAATCACAATATTTTTCACAGTTCCTTATATAGCGTAGGTGAGAAAAGAAATGCGTTTTGATAGTTGAAGCCATATTTGAAAAGAAAGTATGGTATTTTTAAGCTTAACGCATGTAATAATTAGTATTTAGGATTTGAAAAATTACCAATGCGAAATACTATTAGGCTCTCTATTAAAAATCGCGCTTACTTAAAATAATTTATTATATTATTTCAGATGTCGAGAATAAGACAAACACTTTCGAACGAGGACGGTTTCGATTTGGAACACGTTAACGCTAAAAATAATCCATGTGGCTTAGTCTTCGAATTAAGAAAAAAGAACCAAGGACTGAAAAGGTAAATGAAGATAGTTAAATAAATATTATTTACATAATATTATTATCATTGTTATTATATATTTGTATAGACAATTAGGTACAATCGAAGTCTCTGTTGATCATTATCAATAGAGACTTCGATTGGTCATTACCAAATAACATTATTTATCAATCCCTATAATATTATAAATGAGAAATGTTAGTTTGTTTGTTACGTTTTCACGCGAAAACTACTTAACCGATCATCATGAAACTTTGTACACAATATATAGGTACTTGGAGGTATTAGAAGTAACATAGGATACTTTTTTTTTGTCGCGATAACCAAAATCCACACTGGCGAAGCCGCGGGCACAAGCTAGTAACGTATAATGTTTAGTTGCTTATAATAAAAAAAAAACACTCAAACAAGTCAAAAATTTTAAAAATTTTGATTGCGAACTTACTAAAAATATATATATTACGAAAATAATTTTAATTATCACCTTGTGACAAAAAATCGATGCAATGACAAGTTTTAATAAATTTAACAAATACGAAATTTCGAGATCTAATTATTATTTAAATTTTATTTATAGTACAAACGCGATTCCCGGTCGAGGTCTCCGTCTGTTGCGTCGTGGTGGACGTCTGTTCGGCGTTGCACTCACACGCCTGTGCAACGGAACTCCTCCTCCCGCGTTACTGCACGCCCTCCGTCGCCTGCGCGCCTCTGCACCCCTCACCCACGGTGTTTTCCGAAGAAGCGCCAACGCAAAGGCTCTACGGTTGCTCAGGGATAAGGTAACGGTTCAAATAACTAACCCCACTATATATATATATATATATATATATATATATATATATATATATATATATATATATAAATAAGGGCGCCATCAAATTAGAGGCATGCACTGGCACTTCCAACGAGAAGCGCTGCAGTGGCGCGACTGTGGTGCAGCAGACATTCGTGTGTAATGCTTTGGCAAATGTGATGGTGATTTGGCAATGGTGATTTTTAACTTCCTCAATAAACACTTTAATGTCAAGTTGATCTGCATTCATATTGAGGTTCAATAATAATTAAAAACGTGTCACTTCCTTACGTAAAAATGACGTGCATTCGTGTCGCGGAAGTGGCGCTGCGACTGCGCTTCTAGAAATTGTATGAAAACTAGTAGTGGCGCCACTGCAGCGCTTCCTCACGCCTCTAATTTGCTCTAGTACTTACTAGAGCGCGTAGCTCGTAGCTAGCTAGAGGCGCCCTAAGTAAAACTAAAAATTTATGCTGAATATTAGAAAAATATGAGATATAATAATATAGTATTAAAAGCAAGTCTAGAATAATATAGTAATTATAACAAATAAATATAAATTAGTTTTGTAGTTTATTTTTACTAGCTTTTACCCGCGGCGTCGCTCGCATCGAAGCAATTAAATAAGTATCAGAGATCATTACAATAGAATCAATCACTGGAATCATACAATAGAATCAATTACTGAAATGCTAGATGGCGTTGAAGTAGCTACATTTTGAGACTTTTTGACTAACAATTTTTTTATCTTTCGTAAAAAAAAAAAAAATTAATTCAAATTCTATGTTATACTTCTAATACCTCTAAGTACGTACCGTAAGTAAATGTGTACAAAGTTTCATGATGATCGGTTAAGTAGTTTTCGCGTAAAGCGTAACAAACAAACTTACATTTCGCATTTATAATATAGGATTAGGGATTTTATTAATTTAAACTGACACAGTAACATTGTAATAACAATATGTAACGAGCAAAATAATGAAACGTCAAGATACGGCTTCTAGGAATTGAGGATAGACTACAAAATTTGTATCACATTTAATGTAAACACCGCTGAAATAACGTTTGACATTCCAGCTGGACGCGCTAGGCCCGTGGGCGGAGGGCTGTACGGAACTGGAGCGCGCGCCGGTACTGTTGCTGGCTGCTCTCGTTAAAGAATTCTTCCGCGCGTTACCACAGCCTCTACTTGCTGCCGAACTTTACCCATCTTGGCTGCAAGTGCTTAGTAAGTTCGATTTACTTATATTTATTCGATTCGATTACTGATAACGATATCTTTGCCCATAACCTGCCGAAACCAATGGAATTAGTCCAGAGGGTTCTTGAAAATGAGGAATAAATGAATGAATTTTAAAGTTTATTACGCTGAATTTTTAATGCTAAATTATATAGTATATACATATAATATGTGTATAATTGTATCTGTGTCGGTATATCCATGTGTTGTTTGCATGAACACATACTTTCCTTTATCTGCTTATAACGTCGTATTGGATTTGCACTGTTAGGATGTTATAATTTTGTCTTAAATAAATAAATAAATAAAAGTTGACCATTCTAAATATAAATTCTAACATTCTTGTTTTTTTTTTTTTGAAGAAGGTTAAATTTTAATACATATAAAAGATCATACTTCCCATAGAATTAAATCACTAAACATAATAATCAATGCGATTGAAACTACGCGTGGTGTGTAGAAATTAATAAAACTAATATAAAGAAGATTATCAAATATAATTCTAATATATTTTACATAACGAGTAAACAATAAAATACATTTATTATTATTTTATATATTTCTTTATGTCATTAAGATTATTTAAAAAATTGTATTTTTTCAGGTTTACCTCAAGCAGAAAAAGTGACGGCCGTACGTTCTTTGCTGTTGAAACTTCCCAAATCTCACTACAACATGTTAACATACTTTGTGTGCCTCTTGCAAGCGATCGCTAAAAAATCAAATATTAATCTCATGTGTCCAATGAATTTAGGCGTATGCGTAGGTCCCAGTTTATTGTGGCCAAACGTTCCCTGTGACAGAGCTCCCAAAGCAGTGCCAATGATTGTCGAACTACTCATAGTAAAAGCTGAGGTCTTGTTTGGGCCGCAAATTGCTGGACTACTAGGAAATGGCAGCCCTGAATCCTCTAACGCACTTTTAGACTCGGGTGCAGAAGAAAGCGATAGTCTTCATTCGGTTGGTATATCATTAGATTCAATGGAACTATCGACTCCCAGAAAAGAAAAATTATCATTAAGTCGGGACTCAGGGCTGACGCTTTCTGAAGACGATTCAAATAGCAATGGAGGAAACAGTCCGGCTCCTAGAAACATTTTACATAGCCTTTCCGCCCCAACATGTAATTTACAAGATCCCAAATTATTACCTCGATACGCTGCAGATAACCATAACGTAAATGGTCTTCCTCAAGTACCACAGCGACAGCAAAATATATATTCTAATAAAGCAGAACTATATAGTACTGTCAATGAGGAACTGTATACAATGCCATATATGAGCGAAAGATATGTACATAATTCGATTAATATTGGTATAGCAAATGGAATTGATGATAGAAATTATATCTCCAAGACAGCAGTACAACGTTCGACGGCTGATACCTATGGTCAGAGTCCTGCAAAGTATATAACTGGCATGGAACCGCAAAAACCTCCGAGGAGTAACATTTCGAAAGCAGCTAGAACTTCTAAAGTGTACAGTATGTATGCAGAAACTCAAGAAACCAACCAAAATGTAGCGAATAAAAATTTTAACCGAGCCAAAAGTTCTGACAATCTTCTAGAATCCAAACAAGAGACAGTCGACAACAAACGTGACTTAGTCTCTAGTCAAGAGAATATTGTATATAGTAATATTCATGACCTGGCTGTATTTACAGAAAATATTCAACGTCAAAATCAATACCAATCGCACGCAGAATTGTTATCTAACATGAACTATTCTCGTGTTTTTACTGATTGGGATAAAAAGAGCACAAACTATAACACTCAAATGACTACATGCTCAAACGAAAAAGATTACGGCCAAATGAGTAAGAACTCGGGAGAATCCTCGCAAAATAAAATTGATGGAAAAACAACACCGGCAGCCACCATTTTTATAAGAAATGACTGGTCTCGTCAAGCAGCGAGGACGAAAAGCTTAGAGGTTAATGATGATGGGCACTGTAATGTTGCGGATAAAACTCGTAATGGTAATTACGAAATAAACATTGTGAATTGTTGTCGCAAGAGACGATTCGATCCCGCTCATATGTGTACCAAGAACTGTATAACACTCTCTATGATAAATAATAGAGAACAAGAAAAACATACTCCTAATTCACAGAACTCTTACGCCTATATCGACGATATTCACGTCAATAACTCAGAAGAGAGTAAAAAATGTAGAGCTCGCAATTACAATAATACAAAACTAAATCAATCGAAGTCTTTAGCAAATATTATTTTACAAAGCGACTCGAGCAGCAGCGATACTTTGTATCAACCACAAAATTCCTTTAACAGCCGCTCAACAGAGTCGACAGCCAGCGAAAATTCTTTTGAAAAATGCTACACAACGCAGTATATTGAACCTTTGTACACATCTGTTTATAATCGCAGAAGGGACATTTTCCACGAAGACAAAAATAACATGTTCTCGTCAGATATTTACAAAGCGACCCCGACATCTGTGCAACCTGACTATACGTCTGAAAAAGAGCAGAATAACAATAGCAAGAAGCCGCCACATATGCCCCCACCTGTACCACCGAGGAAAATGGTTTACCAGAGGGTACTAAAAAAATTTCAACCGGTTCATGTCAACAAAGATGATAAAGTGTCTCGTTCCAAATCAGTCCCTCCTTTGTACAGAGATCCACCAAACGGAACCGAAAAAAAAGGGCAGAACGTCGTAGCTCTCGAGTGTTCAGAATCTGACACGGAATCGGAGTCATACGTTTAAACGCTGCACAAACAATAATATTTTTTATCTACTCCCATTCTTTAAATCCTCTATAAAATTTTCTGAAACAGTTAGCTCATTGCCAACATTAAAACACCGATGTCCTAAAAGCCATAATATCATCCAAACGGATGATATAATATTGTACTGAATTTCATATTAACACCCCTTTGTTTTTTTTTTTGTTTTTTTGTTTTTTCGATACCTTCTGCGCAAAGCATTTACTCAACAGACAGCCACATTCTTACTGCTCGATGCGTGGTCTCAGTATGAATTAAAAAAAAAAAAGAAAAAACATTTGTATAAATTTCAAAAAAAGAACATTTTCATTCACGTGCCTTTCACTAACAGAACACCGCGCGCCGTAAAAAAAAAGTTATTCGAATCTCCGCCATTTTTCTTCGATATTTTTATTGTTTTGTTTTTAAGCTAACTGTTCCAGAATATTTTATAGAGGATTCATATTATGGGTGTAGATAAAGTCTTGTATGCAACTGTTGATAATTAGGTATTAAAACACTCGGCTTCGTCTCGTATGATAAACCCACATTAGTGTTTTAATACCTCTTATTATACAACAGTTGCATAAAAAACTATAATAATACTTTAAGGGTCTGATAGCAGTACTGTAATACACGCGAGTAACTTGCACGTCTTCAACGTTTAAAGTAACTCTTTGTCTGTAATTTTTACTTACTTAAATCTCTATTTACTCTAGTTGCTATTATAGTACTTCTATTTAATTTAGCGTTATCGTGTGAATCCCGCCTTAAAATTTTCTATGTATGTGACCATAACCTGTGCTGTTTTGGTGATGTAATTCCAAAGACGTAAGAATAGTTTGCAAACATAATTATGTTATATTCAGTTGATCTTTTTAATAAGATTCTGGTAAAATAATAATGTTATATTAGTGGATTATGTACAATTAACAGCAGCCACTTTTTAAAATTTTAAACTCTACTTATTTAGTTGTTATGTATTGATATATACGTAAAGTTAATCTATCGTGTCATGTATGTGTTACAATTTTAAAATATATAATAATATAATATGTAAAGCAAATAGATGTGTATATAATGTATGATAGTGTAACTAAATATACTACTTAAATAATTATTATAATACATATGATATGTAATGAAACTGTGTTTTATTTGATTAATGAATATTTTGTAATAAGTTGTTCTATTTTATTGTTATATAATATTTAACTTTTCAGATTTATTATATTAAAACAGAAGTCGGTTTTTGCTTAAAATTAATTCATAGATCGTTTGGACATTCTACAAAAATAGTAAACTTAAATACATTAACATAATATAATTCAAATATTGACAGTAATTCTATTTCTACACTAAGAACTTTTATATCAAAAAACTGATGGGCACATTAATTGTCTATGGGAGAACTAAAATCAGGAAGTCATTTATTTTACCAGTCACATTGTATTTTACGACTTACGACCCGCGTGATATTCCTCGCTTATTACGTTAATTGTTACTAGTCCGTTTGAGTTAAGAACACGTTTTATAGTTGAAGTTATGGTCAGCTTATATCATAGACATAGACCAAATAATATCCTATCATCATACTAATATTATAAATGCGAAAGTTTGTCTGAATGTTTGTTACTCTTTCACGCAAAAAAACTACTGAATTGATTTAAATGAAGCTTTACAGTAATATATCTTATACATCAATAAAACATAGGCTATAATTTATAAAGATTTTGTATAATTTGGTCATAATATAACATAGTTTAAAAATTATCACGAACTCTTAAAGCAAAAACGCATAAGTGCCACCAATTCCATGGTGCTTACGACCTTCTTTATGCGGGAATTTGATTGACCAGAATGAAGCGCCTGAGTCAGCTCGGCGCTCAGGG
Source organism: Euphydryas editha (assembly GCA_036937285.1). Lineage (NCBI taxonomy): Eukaryota > Metazoa > Arthropoda > Insecta > Lepidoptera > Nymphalidae > Euphydryas > Euphydryas editha. The sequence goes on from JAUPFZ010000020.1 coordinate 9,490,248, forward strand.
TGGAGTAGAAGGACGGTCCAAGCAATGCCATCGCCGAATACGCGACCCGAACGCGGGGAGTGGGTATACACGTGAGGGCAGACGTCATAGATGGTTGTATTCATTTTGAATTATTTCTTATAGCTAATCCGATTCCCGGAGCGATTTATTACTTAAGATTAGTGCAGCAGGTATAATTATTATTTTTAGTTAGTATATTTTAAGTAGAAATATAGATTATTTTTATTCATATTTCAGTCGTATTAGAATTGTTTTATTTCTTATTTTTATTTGATTATGGGATTGTAGGTTTGGTTATTTAGGTTGTATTTATGTAAATTTATGTTTCATGAATAATCTGCTGCACCGTATTTGTGATGAAATTTGATACGGATTGTCTGAAGTCTGGGGAAGGACATAGGCTACTTTTTATCAATACACCCACGCGGGCGGAAGCTAGTAAACTATAATTAAGATCTGTTCTTTTTGAGATCAGCGCGACCATATATACAAAAGAATAAGTAAAAGTTATAGCTTTGACCACTGTGCCTTAATTTAAAGAATTACAATTCTTGGATAGAAATTGGCCTCGTTACGATTTTATTTTTATCTAGACAACTAAGTATTACAACACCATTTTTTAGACACCGTCATGTTACAGATTTACATTCTTTTATGACCTTTAAAAGGGGTTTCTTATAACATTAATATATTTAAAAACTCTTATCTCTGATTCAGGTTTAGATTTTAATTATTTAGTCATTAATAATGGGTTTTTGACGTGATAACGTCTTATAAATCAATGAAAGCATGACTCATTGTCACGTTCCGCGAGCAATAGTGAAAAAAGCGATAGAGAGGCACGATCGGCCTAAGCGTTCGGCTTGTAACCCATATATCTTTGTTCCACTCCATCGCCAGATGGAGAGAATCAGAGAATCAGCCGTTCGCGTAGAAGAGAAAAAATATTTGAATTAACGAGTGCAAATAAATGTTAATTTAACGAAAAATTTGTAAGTTTCAATTAACTCCTTTCTATTATACAAAATCATGATAATTCAGTGATAATAATTTAATTCAATTCATAAAAGTATGCAATTTTTCATCAATGTTTTCTTATGATGTTATCACGTAAAATTATCGTCCTTAAACCGACTTTACTGACAACCAATTTTTAACAAGAACTTTGTTTTGTAAATCAAAATAAAACAATTTTAGATGACAATGATTCAATTTTTTATTGTATTAAAAAAAAAAGTAAGGTTTGGCAATTATTAATGAAAAATTATATCTGATAAATGTCCACCACAAGGTTACAGATGTCGATCCTTTTATTAAAGCTATTAATACATTTTTGACAACATGGTTAATTTCGTTAAACACTTCACAAATTTTCAGTTCTAACATTAAAACTGCAATCGATTCGTTTTAGACGATTTTTTAGATTCGTTTAGATTTGGTTCCTTATAGACTCTTTCTTTAAAATAACCCCATAATCCAACGGTGTCAAATCGTATGATCGAGCTGGCATTAATAGCTTAATTTTGTGAAATTATGTAATTGGGAAATTTGGTTTGCAATAAATTCATTGTTTCGGTGACTGTGTGACTTGTGGCACTGTGTTATTGCAACCACATGTTAGTGATATCCATATCATCAATAATAAGCCAAAATTGAGCTGTTAACATCAATGTGCGTCCTGGTATTCGTACAGTCTATGGACCAACTTTATCAAAAGGGCCTATAGTACTCAATACAACAATGCATTTAGGGCATTGTTGCGGCTACCGCGCTATTGTAATGCGTCCGCAATGTTTGGCACTGGCAGGCGCGGATAGCTTTGATGCAATAATCTGGAAAAGACCGAGTCATTGCTAAATAGAGTGCGCGGCAGTGGCCACAATGTGCTGAGTTAGATTGCCGACACTTGGGACTGTCCACGTATCTATCAAATGATCAGGAGTTAGTACTCCTGATCATTGATATACATAGTATGTATATATGACATAGTATGTCCTGCTTAGTAATAAATTATAAATAAAGAAACCGACAACTAACAGACATAAGTTTTTTCTACTAACAATTTTATGGAACTAAGTTGTCTCAAATAAACTTTTTTTATTTAATTTATTTGTTTTATAATAGTTTTGTAATGATCGATTTTAATAAACTGTTTACTAGTGACCTATTCGGCCATTTTCTTCCCAATCAACTTCTGCCACTTTTAACCAAAATCAGGCCAGTATTAGCTCTGTATTAATTAATGACGGGTTTCAGCCGCCTTATTGAAGGCGCCATTTTGAATTATTAGGAAATTTGAAATAGAATATTAGGTATAGTTATTGAGTCAACTTATAAATAATACATAAAAAACAACCTTTTTTAAAAGAACTTTTCTTCCACTCTAGATCAATTTTTCATGATTTTTACGAGTTTTGGCCGCCATATTGAAGCCGCCATTTTGAATTTTCAAAAAATCCGACTGTGGTTTAAGAAATTGGTCTAAAACTTACTTTCTATCAAAAATCTAGAGTATTTAAATATGTCTTGGGAGATCTTTTTTCCTACTTTTCTAAAATCATACGTATTTTTTTCAACTTTAAGTCGCCATGTAATACTAGCCATTTTGCTATAAAAGACCACACTGATTTTAAAAGTACATATATGTACGAACATTTTAAGCCCAAAATGGATTATGTAAATTGACTACAATTTTGTCCTCAACCTTGATCCGTTTGACGTGAAACAGTTCATATATGTATAAACGTACTGAATATAATATAAGTAAAAGTATTCAATACTTTATTTTGATAAAGTTATAACTTTAGCTTATCTAAAGTTACACGGAAATCCCTTGTTACCCGACTGCCCCAGAAGGGTATGTTTTTCGAGAGTATTTATGTATGTATGTATGTTTGTATAATTGTTTCGCACGCTTTGCGGCCTGAACGGCTCCATAGATTTAGCCTGAGAGGTGTCGTTAGATTGGTATTTACTGTGAGATTGACACAAAGTATATTAAAAAAAAGGCGGAATTTCTGCGCTAAATTCATTTAAATTCAAAATTACAAAGAAATGTAGTCGCGTTTTTAGTTTTTTTTTTTTAATTATTACTTGTTTTAGGTTAATGTATGATTTTCAAAAGATAGGTCATTATCATTATAGGTCATTATTTTGTCTACATTTGGTAAAGTTTATACAAACATACTAATTGGACCAAAATTCTGCTTGTACCAAGTATGACAAACAATATTTAAAAAAAAAACACCATAAGTAAAAAATGCTAAATAACTGTCGTAATGTGTTCTTATAGGTTGAAATAACACAAATCTTTTTAAAACATGCACAAGAAACCACCTGCGCGAAAAGGTTTAAAATCTCGTTGAAGATAAAATTCACAAAAAAGACATTAGTTTTAAAACAATATAATATTTAAAACTTCATTTAAAGTAAAATTTCATCACAGTCGAATAATTATTTAATTCAATAATAAATCTTAAATAGATTATAATAATAATTATATGCAGAAAAATAAAAATTAAATTAAAAAACAGATATCGTGATTTTTCCGATTTTCGATTCACATAAATAAATATTTCTTCAATAATAACCTCGTCGATTTTAATTTAACATATGCTTAAAATTTATATTTTTCTGTATCCAATTAATAGAAAAGATAAATTTGATTATAAACTCTGAGTAATGTCAAAAGACAATTTTACGGCTTCGGATAATTGCAAGCCTGACTTGCATTAACTTGTCGCTATTTAGCTGATTTTTCGATGTTATCATGAATCACGATATTACGATATTATTATTAAAAATTATTTATTTATTCAATTTAAAACAATTTCGTGCTTCTTAACTAAAATCAGCACAATACTAATGCATAGGTTAATATAATAGTGACAAGTTCAAATAAGAAGGAAAACAGTAAGCACAAAGATAAAACTCAATAACACACAAGTATATACTTGTAACTTTATGATATCGTTACATTTAGGATCCAACTACCCTCATTCAATTTATCTTTATTTAAAAAATAGTATTAGTGCTTGTATATAAATAAAATATACATTGTCTTAAGTTTAAATATAGGTCATTTAACTGTTATGTTATTAAGACGTCTGAAAAAAAAGTTCTTTTATATTATTATATGTAGAGGTACTAGAAGTTACTCCAAATATAAAATGTCCAATAAAAATGTTTTTAAATTTTTAATAAATAAATTATATTATTTAAATAATAAAATCGCTTTATAATGTAAAGAAATCATAGTTTACGTTTATTTATTTTTTAACATTGTTCGCTTCGTAGTTAAGCCTCTGTTCTAAACCTACAAATATCTATTATTCATTCTACATAAAGTCTAATTTTTAAATTCGGAATATCGCCTTAACATACATTAGTAGATACATTATATTAAGTACAAAAATAATTCAAACATAAGAACCGTGTGAGTACATTTTTTACATATATCTACTTCGGGATTTTCCATTCAAGTTACCGTTTTTTATCGGTTAAATAAACTCCCACGATTTTAAGTACGAGCGTAGCAATTAATGTTTTAAGTTTTAACAGGTATCGTGACGGTTGTGTTGTTAGAGTTTTCACTCGGTCTCTTTTCTCTTTCATTTTCTTCCACTGGAGCGATGTAATTCCATGATTGTGTTTCTGCCGTACCGAAGAGGATGAAATAAAGAGCTGAAGCAATGTACAAGGACGCACCAGTTATGAATACTGGTCTCCATTCCGCAAAACCGTTCTGAAATCAGAAATAAATTCCTCACAGATCATCAGAAATAAAATCCTCATATATGTGCCGCATATAATTAAAGGCTGAATGCTGTAATTGATTACGAATAACACCTACACAGAGTCATTATAAAATAGTTTTGATAAGCAATTACTAATACAAATTTAATATTAATATTATTATATAGTACATAAGAAGCTTAGTATAAGAGTTTTATTCCACTAATCGTCAATACTATGAATTCCTTATAAATATTAATTAAAAGTATTTATTTTTATTCTTACTAAGACAACTTTATTACATAGCAGTATTACCATTATTTTATTTTTCAAATGTCTTTTATGAATTCTACATGAAAAATTCATAATATTATATCATCATTATAAGGTAATTAATTATATTTGATTTATATTTTTTTACTTAAATACTCCGAACTCGCAATAAAAAATAAAATAAATTATAGTCTCTTACCCCGTTTTTCGTAAAATGTGCAGTAACAAGAGGCGTTATAAAACCAGCAGTGTTTCCAATTCCATTAGCAATTCCATATAAAGTTCCCGCAAAATTAGGAGCTAGGTCTTGATGGTTGACTAGATTGGTCAATGTGGCTGCACCGTTTGATCCCATGGAGAATGTTATTAGAGCTACAGAGAGTATAGGGGCACATCCCGTGAATCCAAGAGCAATCAGGAGCAAACCAGGTACAATGTGAGAGAATATACAGAAGAATTTTCTCATAAACGTCATGGAAACTACATTCTGCTTCACGATTCTAAAATTAAAATAACTATTTAAGTAACATTTTAAAGACATTAATTTTTTTTAATTTCAATATTATTTATTTATTTATTAGGGATGGTACACAACACAGAAAAAGTTATAAAAAAAAAGTACTAGGCAAGTTTAAATTTTAAGCCTGCAATTGTTATACTGCTGGTCAAAGACTTTTTCATTTCTTAAGAATAATTGGAGCTTTTCCGTCATGTATGCTCCACGGTAGTTTGGTGGATGAATTAATCCTAAGACACACATATTACCATAACATGTTTTCCATCACAGCCACACATGCGATGGATTTTAAAGTCAAATTAATTCTGAAATTCTGTAGTGTAGCAGTTTGGATTTGAATCCCGACCTTTCAGTTAGGCCTTAGGATATTTTCTAGTCGTCTCGTCTCTTTGTGTTCTTAGTCACGTTAAAATTTAACCAAGATTGAATTGAAAAAAAAAAGGATGAACTACATAAATAACGACAGCGGTACAGGAGAAAAAATGTAGAGCCGCAATAATAATATTAAATAAATAACAGTGAGTATGTGCTATAAAAGAATGTGGTTTTGTCCACTTTCGAACTTATAAACTAAATTTAGCAAACTGAAAACATTTACTATTACAAAAACATTCTCGTGACCCAGTCTAAACATTTTGATTATCAAACAGTATGTAGCAGCTTTCCTACCTGTCTCCGATGGCTCCGAAGATTAATGAAAATATCATTCTCGCTAAATATGGCAAGGAAGCCAATGTTCCCGTTGAAGTAAGATTAAAGCCAAGGGCACTGGATACAAATTTTGGTGCGGCTGTCATCGCAAAATATATGCCCCAGTTACTGCCAAAGTGAAGGATAATCATTGCAAGGAAGGGAAGAGAAGTGAGAATTTTGAGAATGGGAAGGTTGACCTGAAAGAAACATTTCAACAGATCTTAAAGAATATATATAATTATGTCTAAAATAAATAACTCTTTACGTTTAAGCATAACACAAATCAAAGATTAGGAGATTGAGGTCTATTTAAACTTATCTGAAAATAATATAAACACTTAACTGAATCAGCCTGTAAATGTGCCATAGAAGAAGGGTTGGAGCTTAATCCACCACGCTGCTCCACTGCGAGTTGGCGGATAATTTCCGTATCATGAGTAAAACACACATGTACCTTATTTTGTCTCGAGGAGAGTACTTTATCACCAATTGCTTTTAAGATATATTCCTTTTCATCAGAAGAGATTCGAGGATGCTGAGTGGGTGAGTCATATACCAAAATCCACCAAGCTGCACACCATACGACAGCAATTGCTCCTATAATTTGGTTATAACAAACAAACATTTCAATAATAATAAAAAAATTGAGCACGAATAACCATCATTTACAACTAAAGTATGCTTTTATAAAATCAGAGATACATATAGAATTTAATAAAAAAGGTGTTGTAGTAAAATGAAAAAAAAAAAAAAAAAAAGATTGTGAAGAAAATATGCCTATAAGTTCTATAAAATTCGATTCCGTTTTATTTATTTTCTATAAAAAGGTTCAGAATAACATTGGAATTAAGACTATAATATTATAAAGGTAGTGTATTTATATATAAACTAGTCATCGTCGCCCAGTGGTCGAAATTCGACTTAATCTATAATTAACAGCATTGTCAACATCATAAAAATATGATTGCGCATAACATGGTGAGCATATGAAAAATATGGTAAAAATAATATAATTTGGTAAAAATATGGTATGCATATAAAAATATTAGCATTTTGTACTTCTCCATTTATAAACTTTAAATATGCCAAACATACCTATCCGTCCGCGTAATTTTCGTAAAAAGGGGTACAAAGTTTTTGATTCACTTATTAATATATAGGTAAATCTTTTACTCTTATTTATATATATATATATATATATATATATATATATATATATATATAATATTATTTATATATAGGTATATCATTTATCTTTTTAAGAATGTTAATTCTTATTGCTTTTATTTCTTTCACTTATAACTTACCAGGTACGTAAAAAGCAGCGGCCCAACCAAAGTTCTCAATTAAAGGTCCGGAGAGTGACCACGTGACCACCGTTCCTATCGCACCGCCAAGAAGAGCACTTACGAATTTACCCTTCTCAGCCGGTGGTGCCCAATGTGCAACAAGAGCATGCAATGAAGGAAATAGGAAACCCTAAAAATACATTCCAATTAATAAAATATTTGTTTACGTTGGAAAACGATTTATTACATTTTTATGTTAAAATTATAATTTATTTCTGTAATCGTAATAAAATGTCTTGATTTTTTACAAATCACCTCTACTTACATAAACGTAATATTAGATTTTAAACAAATTTAAAGCTATTCAGTGATGTTATTATTTATAATTACACTTACATAATTTATTATTTATTGCATCTTTTTTATAAACATTTTACTAGGTTTTTGCTTTTCTAAATAAATAAATAAAACTTTGAATAATAAAATACAATTGAATAATAATTACCGCTGCGAGACCGATGATGACTCGTATGAACACGAGTAACAAATAGTTTACTTTTGCTGCCTCTGGTGTGAGAATCGTGAGAATGGCAGTTATCAACATTGTAAAGAAGACAATTTTTCTCGGACCAAATAGTTCTGCAGTGAAACCGCTAAAGAATGATGTGACAGCGTAGCCCCAAAAGTAGCCAGATAATATATATGCTTGTTCTTGAGCGGTCCAATTAAACGTGACCACACCTTCAGGCTGCAATAAATAATTATTTAAAATCTTTACCTTATTATTTTACACATAATTTCGCGATCACATATGAATTTCACGATAAAAAGTAGTAGTAGTTCGGGTTTTCAACTATCTACATATTATAAATTTTTTCGCACGCAATTGTGAAGTTTTAGCATGAAGTAGTATCAATCCTCCCCTTTTTAATCCATCAATCCTTAAAAACTTTCACATCAATAACTTACAAGAAAAAATACTTTTATAGATAATAAAGATAATAATTATTAATGTGCAAAAGAACCATGTATAACGAATTGTAGTGGAAATAAACCGAAGTGATCACAAAAAAGAAACAATCAATCTGGGTTTTTGCTATCACAGTAAAAACAAGACCACCGGACGTAGTTGCTAACGATATCCGCCGCGTTGCAAGTTCGCAACATAAGCAATAAGGACAGTTACCGGTGATAAATGCAGGTTTTCAAGTACAAATTCTTTTAGTATAGGATACATTTTGCTTACTATGAGTATAATATATTACACCTAGAGACAAAACCTTTGACGCTTTTTTCGCTTTGCTGCTGGTCAGCCAGCACCATATACTAAGCGTAGTTACTATCAATGAGCAAATAGTGAATTTTTCCTTTTTCAGATCTAAGGACGGCAAAAGCTAGTCGGCGACAGGTAAACGTCTTGCAAAACGGACAACGAGATCATGAAAATAGAAACAGCTTAGACGTAACTAAGCATTGATTCTAAATCAGAATAATCAGACTCCGAAAAGAACGTTCACGTAGAATCGGACGAGTTTAAGTTCGTCCAATCTCAAGAAAAGTCATCCGTGTGGGGGAAAGTAGACTACAATAGTACCTTATATATTACGTCACATTAGATGCATATATCTTATTTTTTATTTCAGATGCCACATAAAATAAACCGGACAACCACAAAAGCTACTTGGACGGTTGATACGATATACAGTCAAGAGTGCAAGCTGTACATAAAATCAAGACATTTGATCAAAATTACACCATACAATATTGCAAGACTGTTTAATAAAGCCTAGACTACTCTAGCTTCTATAGAAAAAGGGGTATTAAGCTTTAAAGCAACAGAAATATGCCCGATTAATCCTGGAGTTTTCCTTCATTCATGAGGAAGCTAGATCTGTGCGTATGGATGACGCCCAACAGCAGCCAACTAACGTCACTCCTATTCCAACCACATCGAAACAGACACTTAATGAGCAACCATTATGCTAGCCCTGCCACAAGTCCATCAATTCTTTACAACGAAGACGAAATTCAACAAGAAGTGGTTCAAAAGGAAACTGTCGTAAGCCCAGCTATAATTATAATCACATCATATGCAACAACAGAACGGCCTGCTATTCAGGAGGCACATACCGTTAGACCGGTGGTGCTGCTGAACGAAGCCAGGAAGGCCTTGGAGAAGATAGTGGCCTCCCGGCTCGTTCCGCACCTGGAGGAGGGCTCGGGACCCGGACTTTCAGAATCCCAGTTCGGGTTCCGAGCACGTCGGTCGACCGCCGACGCCCTCAAACGCCTGCGGGCGGTGACGGGTGAGGTGTAACACAGAAGAGAAGTGGTGGTCGCAGTGTCGTTGGACATCGCGAACGCCTTCAATAGCCTGCCGCACACGGTGATACGGGAGGTACTAAAATACTTCGGAGTGCCCCCGTATCTAAGGAGGCTGTTGGAGGCGTACCTTTCCGATCGGAGGGTAGGCCTCGAGAACCGGTCGGGGTCCGTGGAGTGGCGGCGAGTCGGCTGCGGTGTCCCGCAGGGATCCGTTCTGGGTCCGATTCTGTGGGACATTGGGTACGACTGGGTCCTGCGAGGCCGTCTTCTCCCCGGGATGGGTGTTATCTGCTACGCGGATGACACCTTCGTTTATTCCCGGGGACGAAACTACAAGGAGGCGGCGCGGCTGGCCGAGGTCGGACTCGACCTCGTGATCAGCCGCATAGAGAGTTTAGGGCTTCGTGTCGGGATTGACAAGACCGAAGCCCTGTTCTTCCGCGGGACCGGCCGCAAGGGACCTCCACCGGGGGCTACCCTTCAGATCGGAGAGGGGAGAGTCAGGATGAGCCCCCAAATGAAATATCTCGGGCTCATCCTGGACGGAGGGTGGACCTTCGGCCCACATTTCGCGATGGTGGGACCGAAGGTCGTGAAGGCGGCGAGTGCGCTGGGCAGACTCCTCCCGAACCTCGGAGGACCCAGCGCCGCCTGCAGGCAGCTGTACTCCGAAGTCTGCCGGAGTATTGCGACGTACGGTGCCCCGGTTTGGGCGGATCGCCTCACGGCGAAAAATAAGGCGGCGCTGCGTTATTCAACAAAATGTTAATAATCAAATACTTATGTTTTCGTTCGATACTTGGGTCAGCAATATGAATATTAGTAATGCTATTAAAACGGAAATAGAAAAAATTAAAGATAGTAAGCGATCATATAATACTAATTTTGTTAAAGCATTGGCTGAAGAGTACATTACTAAAAATTTTGAGAATTTCTACAAAATATAAACAGATGCTTCAAGAAAGAATGACTCAAATGGAGCTGCATTTTTGGATCCACAGAATAATAATAAATTAATGTTACGCTTGGATAAGAATCTGTCTATAATGCATTCGGAGTTAATTGCTATAGGGGAAGCGTTAAGTTATGTTAAATCTCTCAATGTTTCTAATGTGGTTATATTTACGGATTCAAGAAGTGCGTTACAACATATACAAGGTTGTTTATCTAATTTTCAAGGCATTCCTATTGCATATACTATTATCAAAAGTATTTTAAATTTGAAATCTAAATGTATTAATATAATAATTCAGTGCTTCTTTTAATGCTTCTTTGGTATTATCTCAAAATATACATTAAGCTTTTTAGATTTAGTAACTTTAATAAGAAAAGAGTGTCGTGAAAGGTGGTCGGAATATTTTAATGAAAGATCACGAGCAAAGTGTATCTGGTACCGCACAATTCAGCCTTCGCTTCCTCATTTTCCATGGTTTTACGACTGCAAATTGAAAAGGAACAAAATTGTACTAGCTTTACGGCTTCGATGCGGGCACATTCCATTGAATAAGTTTGCACATATGATGAATAAGTCAAATTCACCTAACTGTACAGTGTGTGACGTAGTGGAAGATGTGCAACATATTCTTGTGGAGTGCACCGCAACGAATACTTAAGAACTAATTTGATTAACAAAATGAGTGTTGGCTGGTGCAATAGTCTCCTTGCGTCTCCCTTGTCTGAAGAGACTGGGAGAATCTTGGAGGCTGTTCAGTTAGCTATAGTTAAAAGATGATGATTGATATTGTGTGTACCTATGAGGGTGACATAATCAGCCATGATAAAACCCTCTTTCAAAAAAAAGAAAAAAAAAAGGCGGCGCTGTGGTAGGGGTGATTCGGGGGTACCGTACGGTATCGTGGGCTGCAGCTACTGCTCTAGCCGGCGACCCCCCGTGGGAGCTCGTGGCGGAGGTTCTTGCCGAGACCTACTCATATGTCTCGGGTAGGAGGGCTCTTGGTGAGAACCCCACGTTGGACGGGATCCTACGTGTGTGTCGGATAGGGCAGGAAGCGCTAATGTGGAGGTAGGGGGAGGTCCTGGCGGACCAGCCGTATGGTACACGCGTAACGGCTGCCATTCACCCGGTCCTTGAGCGGTGGATGCGTCGAAAACGCAAGCCCCTCACCTTCCATCTGACGCAGGTTCTCACCGGGCACGGTTGCTTTGGTGACTACCTGTGTCGGACTGCCCAAAGGAAGCCGACGACTGAGTGTCACGATTGTGGCGCAGCGGTGGACTCTGCCCAGCACACCCTCGAGGTGTGCCCGAGATGGGCGGTGCTGCGTTAAGGTTTGACGTCGGTCGTCGGGGGGGACTTGTCGCTCCCGAGCGTTATCACCGCGATGCTCGGCGACGACGAGTCCTGGAAGGCGATGGTCTCCTTCTGCGAAACAGTATGTCCCAGAAGGAGGCCGACGAGCCGATGAGAGAGGAGGCCGCCGACGTGGCTTCCATCCGCGGGCGACGAATGGGGGTACGCAGGAGGCGCTACTTAATGCGCCTCCAGTAACGCCCTTGTTCCCGTGTCGGGCCGGGATGGGAACCCGGTCCTGCTAGACACGGCGACGTCGGGACTGTTCAGAGGTTAGCCGGACAGTCCCCATGGAGGAGAAGTCTGGCCATTTCGCCGAGGCCAGCCTGTCGCTGGAGGGATCCTGTTGCCTGCAGATTCGGGACCCTCCAATTAAAGCGGCTGAAGGCTCCCGCAGGGGTTTAGTACGGTATTGCACTCCCAAAGTGCCGAGTCCGACATAGGTCTAGGACTTTCGACCCGGATAGCATCCGTAAATGGATTCCCCTGCGATAAAAAAAAAGGCACATACCGTCAGATATAGCGCAACTCCCTCCAAATCAGATGAGACCAACACTGATAACGATCAAACAGTTATTGACTTTGCTAAAGTTGTCTCCATTGTAAGCCCACTGCCACAACAATTCATCGCTAATAACGATAGAATGTTGAAGAATAAACAGCATTAAACTACTACTTACTACAACAGACTAAGACAAAAAAAAGGAAACTGTAATTAAGAAAATCGTGCCAAGGGAAAATGTAACAAACGGAAACTTACCTAAGACAAAAGGTCTAATGAGACAAAAAAAATTGTTTAGAAGTGATGATGAAGATTCATCAAGTATACGAAAATGCTATTCGCGATGATGAGTCAGAATATTTAGAAGACAAGAGGAAGCTTTATGTGCAATTTTTTTAGACAGAAGTTGTGGAAACTGAGTCCATAAAGAATGTTCTGGCAGTGATAGTCCTGTTTCTTATATTTGTGCTTTATGTATGGATCCGTAAAAAATTAGCCGCATGTGTCGGGTAATGGGAGCGACTGACTTCTTTTGTAAAAATCGTTATTGTACCTTCATACATGACTGTGATTGACTATAAATGTGATTAAAATTTTGTTTAATAATCAGTGTAAGAATTTCTAATTAAAAATAATAATAATATTAACAACATAAATCTATAGTAGGCTCCTGTTATCCTGTTTTCCCTTACACAATTCATTAAATAATACTTATAATATAACATGCAAAAGTTTATATGTAAAATCCTTTAAATAATATAGTATCGACATTTACAACTAAATGTTGGAATGTTTATATCAGTTTATCAAATAAAGGTAAACAAACGTTCATTACCTTTAATTTTTACATTTTGAAAATTATCTTACGTAACAGTGTATGTCTTTTCATGCGTTCGAATATTTTCAATTAAGTTGTATGTATTATAATCACAACAATTTAAAATAAGACTTGACCACAGCGGTTGTAATTAATAGTACCCGGATGACCGAGCTTTGCTCGGTTAAATTATATTTAGATACATTACATATTGATGAAACATAAATAATATTTTCGATCTTACCGACATAAAAGTAAAATAATAGGAACTGGTTATTAAAATAAAAAATAAAAAATCTCTCAATTCAAAAAAAAAAAACTGAAATTGGTCTGTAGAATCCTGGATTCGAACTCAGGTTTTCTGGTTTCGAATCCGCCCGATTCCTATCCGAGCTAATAGAAGCTTGTCAATGACAGCGAAATTTACCTTCGTATTCTAATGGTATTTTTTAATTGCGTAAAAAAAGGGATAAAACAACATTTTCTGAAAATAAATCCTAGCTAGATCGATTTATCGCCCCCGAAACCCCCTGCATACTAAATTTCATGAAAATCGTTGGAGCCGTTTCGAGATTCCGATTATATATATATATACAAGAATTGCTCGTTTAAATAATTAATAATATATTATGTAATTACCTGACGTAGTACTTGCTTCGTATTCATAATTAAAGTGTCATTATATAATAAACTGTCGTTATTTGCAATGGCCTCGCATTCAGATTTCACCCTGTGAACAAAAGAACAATGTGAACCATACAAATCACAGTTAGTTGATTGTATATCATCGTTACAGTGCGATGTGCAAAATGTAAACATTGAAATTCTTCTAATAAACTTGAAACTAGGGGACGGGGATTTAACTTAAAGCCACGCTATAGCTATACCAATCTCCAGTTCAATGTTATTTAAATTGAAAGTTATTTTTCTTCTATATTAAAAATTAACAGAATGATGACATTTAAAATAAAGGACCCATTGCATAATAGATAAACTATCGCTTCATTCCGGAGATAAAACGGACACTTTTTCAAATTTTTTTGAAGATGTCTACGGGTGATTGGTAGTGTGATAAAAAAAAATCTATTCAAGGGCAGATGCTATTAGAGGTTCTTGATATGTTCTATTTTATTCTTGTAAACATGGTTATCTCTGGTGAATAATTTTTAATATGTGTATTTTGAACAAAACGTATTAATAGATTGACTGACTTAAGATGGAATTCATTAATTATAGTTACACGGTCATTAAGTAACAAATATCCAAACATACTTTTTAATTTTTTATGTCTATCCGATAAGATTTTTACACGGTCACGTTCTAGGATTTTTCTTGTACCTATATATATAATCATTATTAAACACAATTATCAAATACTTAATTTTTTATTGATATAACAATTTTTAAGTCCAAAGGATGTCACATTATAGAGGTCGAATTTCCTTACTTTTATAAATAGGTAAATATATTTATGTATCGACTTCTTTGTTGTAAATACAATTCAGTTGTACGTACAATTTTATTTTTACATTATGTGGTCTGAGAGTAGGATCGGCTATAAACATCGTACATTAAACATAAAACTAAATTACCTATTCAATTTATTTAAAAATAACTCACACGGTTTTATTGTTTTATAAAATAAATATTTTAAAAACAGTCCTAGAATCTAAGTGAATATGCATCAAATAAAAACACAAAATTAATTTAGTAAATTATGAAGTAAACAACAGCCGTGATTTCACATTTCACTTCCTTGTCCAACCTGGCTGTTAAAATCGTGTCATATGCTCTTTATCTTCCAACAGGATTTGATCTATACTCATATTAAATTTAATTGTAATCGACCTGGTGTTTGTTAAAAAAAGTGTTACAGTAGACAGATTATTTTCACATTTACAATACGAGACTTCGTCAAGTTTTTAACAAATAAAAGATATCTATAAAAATAATAATAGAGTATAAGGGCCTTCACGTTCTTTGATAGACAGAAATAAATGTGTAAAGGTTAACGGTATGCGTGTCCACTGGCTGGCTTGGTGAATGACGAATTGATTTGATTCAAGTGAACGATACTTTTGTGTAATTGCTACGTTGAAATCATTCCGCGGTGAAATACTGCAAACAGTCTTACAGTAAAATCAGAAAAAAAAATTATAATTTAGTGAAAACTTCGATCGAGGTCGTAGCTAAATGTTATCTATATTACTTGTAAAATAGTTTAATTTATAGTATCATTATTTTGACAAATATAAAATATATGAATAAGTGTCTATGTAACTAGCAATAACTAGTCAAGATATGATTTAAAATTGACATTCAAACAGCTAAGTGTCGTCTAATTATTCTATTTAAGTTTGTATTCGGCTAGTAAAAATAGCATTGTTTAATGAAGGAGTACCTATATGCTTAAGTTTTCAAGCAGGGTGCGAAACTACAGGCTTTTTATACACACAATTCTGCTTAAAGATGAGTTGCAGTATGTGTTGGAAATAAACTTTCCAGCTGAATGGTTATTTATACTACTTTAAAAAAAAGTATAAAAATAAGTAGCTCTCGTTATGTTTTCATAAATAATCTGTACTTGAGCTAACAAAGTCGCGGGCACAGCTATTATGTAATAAAGACGAGTACGAGATATTAAAAAATGAATGAAAATGATGATGAAAATTAGACGGGAATGTTTTGTATAGCTATATAGACTATACTATCTTAATAATTCGACATATGAAGATACTTGCTCACCTTGTACGGACTTGTTTTAATTTCTATACCGATGGATTGGATATATCGTATTTATAGATTAACGAAGCGTTCATCTTATTGTTAGACAAAGCAGCATTTGATGATCGTTTTTTGTTAAATAATTGTAATAAAATAAATTACGTGGATTTCCACGTGAGATATTTATCTCTACAAACAAAATTAGGTGCGAGTTAAGAACAAATTTAAAAATCTTTTTCTCAATTCGCGCCTTTGTAAATAAATATTTATTTTTAAAAACACCGTACCTAATAAGATTATTTATAAAAGTTGTAAGGAACCCAAATACAAATAATTGTATTCTTAATTTCCCTCTACATTTAAGATCAATAAACGTAAAAATATTATTTTCAACGACATAACTGCCGTTCTATCGTTCACCTACCCGTTCTCTCTGAAAATCTGGTTGTTCGGAAGAAATGGCGAACTAGCCATAAGACCGCCCTTTGCACTTCACAACTTGTAATTGTCATAAACCTCCTGTTTATATTTTTTTAAGTACAATAAGGTGTAAATAAATAAATAAACAGTTTTTAGAAACATGTTGAAAAAGTATAGATATTTTATTTTCTACATTTGTAAATAACCAAGGAAGGGGAGAGTAATTAATATCATCGAGGCCAATAAAGCGTAAGAGATTGGGTAATACGGACCGCATATAATAAATATCCTTGATAGTAGTAGATCGTTAGGAACTTATAATGTATTATAATTCTTGGAACACTTTCAATATCAATATATGATAAACATTCATTACATTACTTTTTTCTTGCACATAAATTTTATGCAACTTTAAATAAACTGTCCATTCTTGCTCTATATAAAAGGATTCGCAGTCTATGATTGTTTATAATTTATATTTATTTTAGATTATATTTAGGTATATTAGATTATGTTTATCAATATTTTTGCAAAAATAACATCTATATATGTATATATATGAAATGAAATGATATGAAATGCTTTGTCCTGAATGACTGACTGTCTGACTGACGGATTAACGAACAGCCTAAACCGCTAACCGTAGAGACTTGAAACTTGGAAGATGTGTTCTTTGTATGACGTGAAAAAGGGGGGCATGGTTTGTATGAAACAACGTGATTCCTGGGTCCAATGTAGATTCATGATCCAACTCATGGTAGGGATATTATCCGCCAACGCGCAGTGGAGCAACGTGGTGGATTAAGCTCCAACTCTTCTTTTATATGGAGAAGAGGCCTTCGTTCAGCAGTGGGTTGTTTACAGACTGATACAGTACAGTACAGTACAGAAGTATTTGTGGCCTTCAGTGACAAAACTGAGCCTTAGGTACTATAAATATTAGAGTCCATCTAAGGGGAGATGTTACTTCCGGACAGTTTTCAGACCTGTTGCTTAAAATAGGAAATGGTGATTTCCAGGAACTGGATAATAATATAATGTATAAGTGTTATGATTGTGTATTTACCATAAACAAAGCTTAAAACAAAAAATATATAAATATAACAAAATTTTATTTTATTTTAAAGTTTATTTAAACTCTACATCCCTACTCTATAATAAAGATTGTTATATTTTATAAGAATTCAAATAATATACTAAATGCTCAATAAGTTCAGCTAATTCGTGAATTTCCCTCTTTTTTTTTTGGGAACGGGAGTAAATTTATAAGTTCTTTGATAATAAAATGCAATTGACAATTAATACTAACGATTTTGCTTCGCTGTCGCTCGGTACCATGGCAATAATGTTGACGCTCATATTGACCCTTAACATGTAGTTGACCCAGCAAGCGAAAAACATCATCAAGGCTACGTTGAAACGCGCCGGAATCAAATCTGAAATAAAAAAAAAATAAAATCAACAGATATCGTAAAAATTTGTAAAATCAACAGATACCAATCTGTCTGAATTTATTTTTTGACGTGATAACGTCTAGTAAATTGATGAAGGGGTGCCCGTTCGAAGAAGATGACGTCATCATTGTCACAATTGGTGAGCGAGAGCGCGGAACAAGCGGTAGAGAGGTACGATCGGCTCGGCCTAAGCGTTCGGCTCACGATCGGCGGTCGGCCTAACTTACGACGCGTCCGAGTAGAAATGACAGCGGCAAATGGCGGAAAACTGTTTTGTCAATATTGAAGTATTGTCAAATAGTGAAAAGTTGATAATATAATGTAATGTAATAATATAAGTAAATAATATATAAGTAAATAAATGTAAGTTAATAATATAAAAGTTAATAATAAAAGTTAATAAAATCATAAAATAGTTACCATAGTTTATTACAACAACAATTGCAGCAAAAAAGGTAATTAATTCTTGCATTTTAAGAATCCGATTAGCGATTATAATCTCATATATTTGTTCTTTGATTATAAAATAAGTAGCATCGGTGGGCGAGTGCAGTAATATTAGGTTATATTACAATTTTGACTAAAAAGTTATTAGGACTCATATAATTACGATCGTATAAAAAGTAAACTGTTTTTATTTAGTATATTTTTACAATTTTCATAAGTGGTTAATGATAATCTAATTTGTTTTGCTAACTTAACTAAGTTATTAAACTTAGCTTCTTTATTAAACTTGATTATTTCTTGTATTACATAACAAAGTATTTAACTTTATTTCGCTTTTATATTAAATACAATTACTTACCTGTAGCTTATATATATATTATACAAAATAATGATAATTCAGTGATAATAATTCAATTCTATTCATGTTTTCTTA
Source organism: Euphydryas editha (assembly GCA_036937285.1). NCBI lineage: Eukaryota > Metazoa > Arthropoda > Insecta > Lepidoptera > Nymphalidae > Euphydryas > Euphydryas editha. Next base: position 9,509,187 of record JAUPFZ010000020.1, read on the forward strand.
TGACGTTATCACGTAAAAATTATCGTCCGTAAACCGACTTTACAGACAACCAATTTTTTAATTTATTTATGTATTTTTTTTATATATTTTAGTTCGTTTGTTTTTCTAAGGTTATTTTCCGTAATAATAATAATATATAATGTAAATCATTATAGCTATTGAATTGTGATATTATTGTTTTTTGACTGCCGCCTAATATTACGGTTTTAATCATATCGTTTGTTACAAATATCCGATTTTTTATTGTTTATATACAACGTAATATACGCAACCTAAAAAGATATTTCAAAATGAATAACGCGAACAGTTGCTTTCTCACTAAAGGATCCTGATATTTCGTCCCGGCCTCGTACTCTACTATATAATTCATATCACGAAAGCAAAATGTGAATTTTGACAGTTTCAGTATTTTACTAATTTCATCGCATTCAAGACGTTCTGTAGAAACATCAGGTTAGTGTCTTTTCATTTAGTTATGTTCGCTCACTCGGATAAAAATACGGAATAAAATAAATATGTACAATAAATAAATAACATAAAATATATAAAAAATGTTATGTTGTTTTACTAAGTATTAAACGTATTTTCTGTGTGTAAATTATTTTATTGTACTGTTCTCTTATATTTACGCGAATTTTACTCATTTGATTAATTTGTTTCATTAATCATTTAATTGATTCATTATTCGGACACCCACCACCTCAGTCCCCCAAGACCATGGACGCTGTAAAGGGTCCGAAACGTCGGAAAATAATTTAAAATATTGTTAAACTGTAAAAGTTTTGAATAAACGCGATAAAATCCGGTATAGACTTTTAATCAAATATTTTATTGTATTTAATAATAATATACCTACGTATAATATATGTACCTACCTAACCCTACCTAACCTAACTATTACCTACCTAACGAAATAATATACCTACGTATTTCTATACGTGGTCAAAAAATATTTTGCACATATTCAATGTCAAATGCAGAGCTATGATGTACGGAAATCAACGTTTCCACATTTGTAAAAATTCGCAATTATAGTCAAGTGTGCGACCTCGAACAGACCTGGGAGCGACTTCGCGGAAGATAACTTTCAAATACAATGTCAATAACAAATGGACAACAGACATTTGAAATTAAAACGTCAATTTTAATATAATTATTGGATCTTAAAAAACAAATCTATAGAAGTGAAAGCGAAAGTTGACAGTATCACTTGAACTAGTTTATCGGAATAACTATTTAGTGAATTAGTATGCATTTTATTTATAACTAGCATCCGTCCGCGGCTTCGTCTGCGTGGATGTCGGTTATCGCGACAAAAAAATAATCCTATGTTACTTTTAATACCTCCAAGAATGTGTACAAAGTTTCATGATGATCGGTTAAGTAGTTTTCGCGTGAAAGCGTAACAAACAAACTTATATTTTACATTTATAATAGAAAGGATTATAATTTGTGACTTAGATATATATGTATTATGTATATATTCCTATTTTTATAATTCGATATAACATTGAAAAATTTACCGGCATATTAGATTGTGGGAAGTTGCTAATACTCTCTACAAAGTTAAAATTGTTTTTTTATAAAACTTAAAGCATCTGATACTAATTTATAAAAGAAAAAAAAACATATTTACATTCAATTATTAGATATATGTTTTTAATTGTTTGCATAAAAATCTGAAAAGCATTTTTAAATTTGAGTTTGTCTATGACTGTTAAAACAACTTTAGGTATAGTCGTAGCATTAGTAAGATTCAAAATATAAATAAGCACAGTCACTCCTACCAATTCTAGATTATTCACACATTTGCTATATTGACCTTAAAGAGAAGCAATTTAATAAGTTTGAGTGCGTGCATCTTTGTATACGGTTCATTTTTGGTCTTCGCAAATATGACCATCCCTCTGAATTTCGTAATCTACTCAAGTAGCTGTCAATCCGCTTTCGCTAGGAAAGCTAGTGTGTTGTTTGCCTCTAACTCCATGGTAAATTGAATATTGTTATTTATGGAGTTAAGGTGTTCTAGGAATATGAAAGTACTGTCTGTTGGTAATATGGTGAAAGTGTCATCTACATAGCTCTTGTAAAATCTAGTAGAGATAGGTGCTAAGGACAGCACCTATGCTTCTCACCACCATCCTAGACAACTCTCTGCCGTTGGTTTGTCTCTGTTTCAGAGAGCTCGAGAGATCTGTGACGAGAAACACCTGGACGCAGAGCTACAGCATATCAAGCAGGTACTGCGAGACAACAAGCTCCGAGCACCGCGTCAGCGTCACAGATCCCGGAAGAAGAAGACTGCCACAGTTGAACGCCAGCCTGCCGTACTACCATATGTTAAAGGAGTCACTGACAAGATTGACTACATCTTGAAGCGAGCTTCAATCAAAACTTACTACAAGCCGCCAATGAAGATAAGTCAATTATTACCATCTGTCAAGTGCCAAATACCTTTACAAGATGCAGGGGTCTACAAATTAGACTGTGAATGTGGTCTCTCATATATAGGGCAAACTAAACGGAGTATAGAGACACGCGTCAAAGAACACATAGCTGACATTAAACACCAACGGTCGACAAAGTCTGCTGTGTATCAACATACTCAACAAGGTACCAACCACTACATTAGATTTGATAAGCCACAAATTCTCGCTAAAGAACACCGATTCCTACCAAGGATGATTCGCGAGGCTATTGAAATAAAAAAAACATCCTAATTTCAATAGAGAGGATGGTTGGAACGTACCACCTGCTTGGGAGCCAGTTCTGAAATTAATTGAACCCAAGGAAAATAAGAGCACAGCACGACTTCCAGACACAACAAGTTCATTCTGTGTGAATAGGAACGGTTAAAAGTAATAATTTATAATTGTATAAAAAGCGGGGTATGTAACAATTGATTCATTATTCGGACACCCACCACCTCAGTCCCCCGAGATCATGGACGCTGTAAAGGGTCCGAAACGTGGGGAAATAATTTAATTTAATTAAAAATCGTTAAACTGTAAAGTTTTAAAACAAATAAACGCGATAAAATCCGATTTAGACTTTTAATTAAATGAGTAAAATTCGCGTAAATATAAGAGAACAGTATGTATTATTTATGTATTCACTGCGCTTATACACGTATTTATATTAATTAATTAATTAATTAATTTTTTTTTTATTTAATTAGATATTTCAACAGTAACATAACTTATTTACTTAAATTCTGGTATGCATTATATAGTAATAGTAAGTAGATTTATTGCAGTATTATATATTTTCTGTACCTTTATCATTAAAAAATCAAACTCTTTGTACACTTTATAAACCTCTTTTATTATGTCATGTTCTATACCCATAGGTTGTCTGGAAGAGATCGCTCTTTTAGCGATAAGACCGTCTTTATACATCTTTTAATTTTTATTATTATATTATATTATTAACTTTTCATAAAAAACTCAAACTCAACTACACAAACTTAATAGAATATTAGGTTCAAGGACAAAGAGATAAAAAATCCACTCACACATGAACAATATTTACGATACTCTTAACAAATCAAAATTATTTAATTGTTATAATATATTTTATTTTATTTGACGCCAAGCAAAATGTGATTAAGACCCAGCCCAGCTTACATTAAATGTTACTTGTTTTCGTAATTTGTTTAAATTCAATTTTTATTTTTTTGGATCATTTCAATTCATTTTTACATGATGTTAACGAGTATATAAGTATCTACTAAGCATTAAATTAAACATTTTAAATACCTATTATTTATTTTGTCTATGATTTACTATTCGTAAATTATTTATCAATCTATACATATAAGGAAGTTTCTATTTATGTTCTATATATGCTTTAAACTTAACCTAAATAAAGCTCACCTATATAGCTGTCTATTTCAAGTTATTCGATCACACAAAATACTTTATTTTTGTTCTTTTGTCCTCAATATCTTATATTTGTTTAGAATAAACTTAATTGTAAGGTCATACGGGTGGCCTTTAAGCTTAATGATTGTCATGATCAAACGTTGTTGTTATTCATTGAAACTTATGCATAAATAACAAGAAAATATATATTTGCGTAACGGTATCCTCTTGTTGGCCTTGCCTTCTGGAAGGCTCTGTAATACGGTGAAAGTGGCAAAATGCAGGGCTCAAATCACCGTCACCTCGACGCGCCGTCGCGTCGCCGCTATATCGTCGTGTCGCTCCCACCCATGTTAAAGTTATTAATTTCTTTTCTTACCTTACAATGAATATTATCTGAGTGACAGATATCGAACACGACTTTCAAGTATAAAATTAATATAAACATTAACGGTCAGCCCTACTTTCGTTTAATAACAAAATATTGATTCATATTGGTGTTATTCACCCATCACCTCACTTATCGTTTGTACAATCTAAATGTGATATTTGCATAACATTGTAGTAGGCAGCATTTGTTATTTTGATTTGTGTCTGTAACTTTTTATTTATGCATGTAGACGTTCTCTACATTTTTATCATACCACGATCACAAGTTTTCTAACTAGAATTATTTATTTATCATGTAACTTATACATTTTGTATATTTGTGAACAGCTATGTGTGTTATACCTATATAAAAAAGCAATAAAATTTGGTCGTAAAATAAAATTATCTAAACGTAATTTTTTTTTAATGATAGTATTTATGTCGTCAGTTATTTAATATTGCTAAAAAGAAAACTTTTGCTTAATTAATGGTTACCGGAATCTAAAATTAATAAAATACTACACTAGTGTTATAATTTATGCATCTTCTGCGTGATAATCTAATAGTTTTAGTACCACCTACTTTATTGTAACTCTAGTGTGTGCGTATTATCTTTTGTAACAGAGTCGTTAGATCGTAACTGTGCATTTTATGCGATTTGTCAAGGCCGACATAGAATGAATGAAAGTTTAGTTCCAAACAACAGAAAAATGATTGAAAAAAAAATCGGATTAAAATTAAAAACACGTTGTCATCTATCAGATGTTAATCAAATAATATATTGACGCGTAGGTACTCGTGTATGAAAATTCATAGCTCGAGAGCGACTCTAACGATTTATCTGATTTAGTTTTGTTTTATTATCTATCTATACAAATAATAAATCTGTTAAAACCTCCGTTTTATTAATACACTATATATCATCAAGAATAAATTTCAATAGCGCGTATTTTTTTGTATCAGCGCCATCTCTTATCGTGTTTTTCTCTGATCACGTATCACGTAAAAAGTACAAAACCAATGTTAATAATTTTAATACATAAAAATTGGAAATAACTCACAGTATAATTTAGTTTTTGTTTCATTGTAATTAAATTTAAAAATAAATATTTAAGAAAATAGAAATAGGTACCTACGCCGCCAACGCCATCTGGTCTAAGGAATCTTTAAAACTCACAAAACTTATATTTGAGTTATTATTTTGTTAAACTTAAAAGTTTACTAAATATGTCGGATAGGAATAGAAATCGTTTTAATATTTTAGATAAACATCATTTTCAATTAATATACTATTATGTTAAATATTAATTATGTTAAGTGTCACTAAATATAAAAACGATATTCTACAATTATACGATAAATGGCGCAGATAATTTTCTGAATCGCGCTGACCAAAACTTCGGCCAAGTTTTTCTTTTTTGTATATAATTAAATACTTTAGGGTACTACGGTCTTGATTGTTTGTTCGTTGTTAAAATTTAAAATATTTGGTCGTTATTTGTTTGTTGATTGTACAAAGTTGGATGGTTGAGAAAATAATTAATAAAAAAAACAGTTCAAATGTTTCATCCGTACTATCTATATACATATATATGTATGTATGTATGTATGTATATAGATATAATAAATCTGTCACTCAATCCGTCTATTATAAAATATTTTCCAGTATCGACGCAGGTGTAGGTGATAAAAAATATAAATGTATAATTTTTAAAATTTTAGTTAAAGACCCGTGCGAAGCCGGGGCGGGCCGCTAGTTGATAATAAATGTGTCAAAAATTTGTATGAATAACAATTTTTTTCATATTATATTCACAGAATCAGAAACTTATTCCGTACTTCCGTACAGTACGGTAGTAACTAAACGCGATTCGAAACCGTCATCTATTATGACAGTGTCGTACTTCAAACTTGTTACAATAAATCGCAATCCGACAAATTGGCGCTTTTTTTTCATTATTTTTCGCTAATTTAGTATTGAATATGATTATTAATTAAATGCTATAAATTATTATTTTACACAATGTTTTTACTATTTTTCTAATCACATTTAAACGTATTATCTTCTCTTCTCAAACGCCGTCATTTAAAATACAAAATTCAAATTACAATAACTTTTGAGAGAGCTAAGCGATTATCACGAAATAAAGATTAAATATTTCCTCAGAATATGCTTTATATCATATAGTTGTTAAACTTACACTTTTTTAGTACTTTAGCAGTGATGCGTGTTCAATGTTCAGTTCACAGACAGGCAAGCAGACAGACATAGATAAAAGTGTTTTTAGATCCTTATAAAAATTTCATTAAAAAATCTTTAAAAAAAAATACGGACGTGAAATTTACAATTAGAATACTTTTAAATTAGTAAATTTTACGTTTATTTTCACGTCCATGTATCCATAAAAAGTTAATTATGTCTGACATTTATCGTACTTTCAAAACTAGGACGGAGATGGAGACATGTTACATAAAATAAGTACCTAATAAAACTTTTGCCAAAGGCATTTTGCGTTAATTTTCTTTATTAGCAAACTGGAGCCGCACTAAATCAAGGTGGATTGATAGATAATATTTATCGCTAATATTTAAAATTTCTTTTTTAATAATGTAAATGCACAAATGTAATAGCACCCGCAGACCATATCTTTTGATATTTGTTTTAAGATTACGATTGAAGAATAAAATAACGAACAGAAGCCAACCAGAATGTAAAATTAAGAGAATATACATATATGTAAGTATAGTTTTTGATGAAAATTCTCGATTTATCTTTTGATAACTGTTACAATTGCGTCAAAGTATATTTATAATTGGCCGTGCGGTGACCGGCAGAGAAGAATAGTCCCGACCTTTTTCTTGCCGAGGAATCCATTTACGGATGATATCCAGGACGCCCGGGTCGGCCAGAAAAGGCCAGACTTCTCCTCCATGGGGACTGTCCGGCTAACCTCTGAACAGTCCCGACGACGCCGTGTCTAGCAGGACCGGGTTCCCATCCCGGCCCGAACCGGGCACAAGGGCGTTACAGGAGGCGCATTAAGTAGCGCCTCCTACGCACCCCCATTCGTCGCCCGCGGATGGAGGCCACGTCGGCGGCCTCCTCTCTCATCCGCTCGTCGGCCTCCTTCTGGGACATTACTGTCTCGCAGAAGGAGACCATCGCCTTCCAGGACTCGTCGTCGCCGAGCATCGCGGTGATGACGCTCGGGAGCGACAAGTCCCCTCCGATGACCGACGTCAGACCTTGACGCAGCACCGCCCATCTCGGGCACACCTCGAGGGTGTGCTGGGCAGAGTCCACCGCTGCGCCACAATCGTGACACTCAGTCGTCGGCTCCCTTTGGGCCGTCCGACACAGGTAGTCACCAAAGCAACCGTGCCCGGTGAGAATCTGTGTCAGACGGAAGGTGAGGGGCTTGCGTTTTCGACGCATCCACCGCTCAAGGACCGGGCGAATGGCAGCCGTTACGCGTGTGCCATATGGCTGCACCGCCAGGTCCTCCCCCCACCTCCGCATTAGCGCTTCCTGCCCTATCCGACGCACACGTAGGATCCCGTCCAACGTGGGGTTCTCACCAAGAGCCCTCCTACCCGAGACGTATGAGTAGGTCTCGGCAAGAACCTCCGCTACGAGCTCCCACGGGGGGTCGCCGGCTAGAGCAGTAGCTGCAGCCCACGATACCGTACGGTACCCCCGAATCTCACCGCGATTGTTCGCTGCGCAGCGCGCAGCGCCGCCTTATTTTTCGCGGTGAGGCGATCCGCCCAAACCGGGGCACCGTACGTCGCCATACTCCGGCAGACTCCGGAGTACAGCTGCCTGCAGGCGGCGCTGGGTCCTCCGAGGTTCGGGAGGAGTCTGCCCAGCGCACTCGCCGCCTTCACGACCTTCGGTCCCACCATCGCGAAATGTGGGCCGAAGGTCCACCCTCCGTCCAGGATGAGCCCGAGATACTTCATTTGCGGGCTCATCCTGACTCTCCCCTCTCCGACCTGAAGGGTAGCCCCCGGTGGAGGTCCCTTGCGGCCGGTCCCGCGGAAGAGCAGGGCTTCGGTCTTGTCAATCCTGACACGAAGCCCTAAACTCTCCATGCGGCTGATCACGAGGTCGAGTCCGACATCGGCCAGCCGCGCCGCCTCCTTGTAGAACAATTGGTTTAGGCGAATGGAACTTTGCATAAAAAATGAAGGAGAGTATTTCGAAAATTTGTAAAATAAATATTGTTAATATCTTGTACATTTTTTTTGTCTCAAAACTTACCTACAATAAATTGCACCACTGCTTCTACAGAGTGAATAGCACACGGAGAATTTTGATTATTTTAATAGTTAACCGAATTTAAACCATAGACATTTGTGATTATTACTATAAATATTATAAATATTTAAAAAAGTATTTAAAAATATACACCCTTATTAAAAATATTTTAAAAATTGCTGTTATATAATATTATGTACTAGTGTAGTTTAATATTCACTATATTCGAGGGTGGGTGTTCGAAGCTATTTTTAATTGCTAATACATCTATGAATGATCATCGATGATCAAATGATCATCTATTTCGTTAATGTTGGTAATAAAAATTAAATAAGCAATTAAAATCTTAAAAAAATGAGTATCGAATGGTCTAAGCGCACACGCACACACACAACACCTAGATGTGTTCATATCAGAAGAATATTACGTGACATTATGTTCTCTACATGTTTTCCTATACATATACTCGTATCTAAACAATTACGCTATTTTTTATTGATATAAAAAAAAATTAATCATCACGTATGAAGTGTAGTTTATAGTCTATAAGTAAATATTATGTAAAAGTCTTGATTATTTTAATTATGTAAGACCTCTACATGTTATGTATATAAGGTAAAATCGCAAAAAATTAATATAGTGGTTACTTAAGTTATGTTTTATGTGCAGCATCATTAGCATGCATTTGGGCTAATGACTTAGTGTTGCTCCTGATTCTGTTAACATTAAAATCAATAATGTAGGTCGTTACTTGTGACAGATATATACTGTTTAGAGCAGGGTTTTCAAACTCAAGAGGGCCATATATTAAATTTAGAATGTGTAGGCGGGTCAGATTTAAATTTAAAAAAAAATACTGAATTGTTATAACATTCATTTATTTAATTACATAGTATATAATATGTGGTTGTTAAAAATCATATCAAAGTTATAACACAGAGTAATTGTTTTGAGTTCGAGGAGCGATCGCGGTCCGTATCTTTGACATCCCTGATTTAGAGTATGTATGCCCTATGTCGTATCGTAGGTGATTCTTTAGAGTTTATAATAAAAACTTTAAGTTAAAGTAACATTCTTTCTATAGTAAAACATTTTAATTTTTTCACAAAATAAATAAGAAACTGATACGTTTATAGCAAATATTTTTATTTAAAATACAAATTAGTGAAAAATATCAAAGCTCTATTTATACAATCATATGCGATGAATTTTCAAAAATCTTTTTGAATAATTGATTTAAATTTTTTCTAGAGAAAAATCTTCATAAGTAATCATTACAGACGCAAAACTCACTTGATGCTTAAAATAAATGTAAAACATTTTTTTAAAGTCAACAATCTGCCTAATGTAGTGTACATTAGGCAGATTGTTGTAAGAATTATTTCATTCGTTATGCATCGCGGATTGTAAGAATTGAATTGTGAGAAATCTCAAGGTGAGTGATGAGCCACGCGAAGCCAAGTGAATCTCAAGTTTCTAAAGATATTTACGAAAAATGTAACACAGATTTTCCGTAAATTATATAAAATAAAGTTTTTATTGTAATTTTATTAAAAACAATAAATTTTAAATTAAAAATTTCAAAACAAGTCGGAAAATCAGATGTTAGCTAATTTGATACTCCTATACTATGAAGCTTGGATTGAAATTATTCTTTAAAATCACCATAAAGTATATAAAGTAATATATGTTATATTTTATTTTTGAGTGATAATTTCAATAAAACTATTTCATTATTTAAAAATGTTATATGTTTCTATGTGTCCTTGGGTAAAACTCTGTCATCATATTCAGATGAAATTGTGAATAATATATCTTGTATGTTTACGTAACATATGTATATAATCATATATGATCATTCACCCATTCATTCTTTGATGTATTATTTCATTCAAATGTATATTTAGATACTAATTTACTAAATAATACATCGTATACCCAAAATTTTATTTTGATCCTTTGATTAAAAGTAGCTTGGATCCCTGGAGCTTGATCGTCATATATTTAAAAAATATTCATTGAGGCATGAGCATAAAATCAAATGAAACATGCACGATACATGTGCTATAAGTTGGTAAGTATAATTATAATATACAATAGCAAAAATTAACAGAATAAAAATTGCGAACGTATCAAACCTGGGTAAGTTACTAACATGCCTTCATCAGGTGATAATGAAGTTCGTGGACGAGTTTTCTAGAAACGTAGCAATGAGCATTCGATAAAGTCAACATTCAAACAAAAAAACTAGATTGAAATCGGTTAATCCATTTTGAGCTACGATGCCACAGGCAGGATGCATCATGCACCGATACATAGATAAAAGTGACAAACTTGATAATATCGTGTCAAGAACAGGTTTTCACTATCTTCATGAGAACAATGCTCATGCAAAATAATTTTTTATCTTTGTTATTTATTTACTCGTAAAATATGTACTGTCAGGAAGTGATGGAAAAGTGTATTTAAAGATAAAGTTATCAAAGGCTTGAATGTTTGTCTATATAAAAAAAATGTGATTACAAGGCAATAATCAGTAATCCCTTTATTTGTTATCATACTTTCTTTTTGAAATCGAAATAAGTATAGGCATAAAATTTTAATACATTAGTTAAATAATATACATTTGATTTGAAAGTTTTGTATTGTACGCAAGTAGATTTAATCGAATGCAGAGGTTATTAAATAATAATCGTCATTATAACCGCTGTCATTAAAACTTTAAAAATACATATTTTTTTATTTTTAATGTTAATAGGTATTTACATTGATAACAGGGGCAATAGTTATTGCATACAACGAAACTTCTAGTTATTAACAACATGCGGGCACACCGGGCACACGTAATGTTTAAAAGTGCTTCCACTAGCAGAGAATAATCTAAAGTTAAAATAACAAATTATAATATTTTTGTAACGTATAATGTGTACTTTTATTTTGTACATCTAATAGTCAGTATGTATAGGTTATATTTAAATATGAAAAATTTTATCAAATTTAAATGAGTTTTATCACAAAAGATAAAATAGTAAAAAGTTTTGAAAAGGCTACAAATATTGAAAGGCGAATTAAACTTGACTTTGACTTGACTATGAGAAAGAAGATAATATCTCTGGAAGAATAAGGTTATATTCATACCACAATCATTACATCATATTAATAAATTTAAAATAATAATTATTGTATTGTACACAATAAACATAATGTAAAAATAAACACATTTTGATAGATATTTTTTAGATTTTAAGAAAGAATCAATGCAATTAAAGCGTTAAAACCTTTTAACAAAAATTAAAACGCTAAAAAATTAACCCATAATACTAAAAAAACATTTATAATTTTCATACGTTTCTATAAAAGTAATGTAACTAGTTTTTAAATTGTCGCGAAATGATAATAATTAAAAACAAAAACTAAAATAGCAAACTAAAATTACTTACTTAAAAAAATTAAAGATGTAACCGTATTTCTGTTGGTAACTGTCATTGTTTTAGTCCGTAAACATCCTACAGCTGGACAAAGACTCCTATAGAGGAGAATGTATGGACAATTAGTTTCACGATTGTCATTTTTTCGTTGGCTTTATTTTTTGCTCACATATTTTTTTATTTATAATATTGCAACGTGGCTGATCTAGTCTTTCTAAATGCTTATAATGTATTACGAGTATGAATGTACATATGAATGTATACATATGAATGTATACATATGAATGTATTTTACATATAAATTAACAGTTACGGAATGTTCTTAAAGTAACCTGCATAACTTGTTAAAATTTTGAAATATGTATATACCCCTATATAGTCGTATATTGTGTCGTGCGGTGACCGGCAGATAAGAATAGTCCCGACCTATTTCTTCCCGAGGTGTCCGATTAAGGCCATAGTTGTGTGAACAACTGTACACCAACCAGGATGGTTATGGGCAGCAGCGTCACCATATCCTGTCACAATATACTGCACTCGTCAATCCGCCTGCTAAGCATGGCGAATATTCGCAAATCCCTTCCAGAGATGATGGCCTACGTTCAGCAGCGAATATCTAATGGCTGATATGATGATAATGATGATATCCGCATAATCATGCTAAAAGAGCGATTTATGACAGTAGATAAAAAGTTTTAGTGGCTATTGAACTTAAAAAATATCATAACCAATTTCAATAAATTTGTACGTTGTATTTTCTTAAGCTTGCATTAAATTACAGCTTTCATAAAAAATATTATCGAAGCTGTTTCGTAAAAAAGGACAACTGTTAATGAAGATATTATAAAACTTATATTTTGCTGACAATTATCAATGAAGATTCAAACGAATATTAAAGAATCATAAATATAACATTTATTTATTTATTTATTTAATCATAGGTTTATCACTAACATCACAGGTAACCCCAATTCGTTAGTGTACCTTATTCATTTAAATTATTTTAGTACCTGGATGACCGAGCTTTGCTCGGTTAAACTATATTTAGACACAAATTACATAGTGATAATATATGAATAATATTTTCAATCTTACCGATATAATAATAAAACAATAGTCACTGGTTACATAAATAAAAAAATAAAAAGAGATCCTAATAATATTTTTTCTCACCAAAAAAGGAACTTGAAAAAAAAAGGAAAAATCTTCCGTTTTCGAGACCGCCCGATTTCCCACCTGAGCTACTATAAATTTACAGATGGTGGCGAAATTTACTTTCTTATTCTAATGATATTCTAGCAAAACTAAAATTATTCAAATCGGGATATTTACCATGTTTTTTGTTTTTATTTGTTGGAGCTCGATATTTCGACATTATCTACGAATGTCTTGTTCACGAGACGGAAGTTTGCGGGTAGATGTTGACGGCATTAGAGGTATCCATATCGGACTACCTCCTTTCTCGTACGTTTGCTGCGCAAACACTGGTTACCACTACCATTGTCACTTTCACACCTACTATTGTCCCTTGTTTTGTTTGTTTTACGTGCACTCGACACTCGATCTCGTGTTTTTTTTGTTAGGTAGTCCGATATGGATACCTCTAATGCCGTCAACATCTACCCGCAAACTTCAGTCTCGTGAACAAGACATTCGTAGATAATGTCGAAATATCGAGCTCCAACAAATAAAAACAAAAAACATGGTAAATATCCCGATTTGAATAATTTTAGTTATAAAAATAACCATGTTAATTTAAAATCTGATATTCTAGCAGTTTTTAATTGCTCTCGTGATTTTTATTTAAATAACCAGTTTATATCTTTTTTTCCTACCTCCGCCGAAAGTTCGATTTTCGTCCCTGTGAAGCGGGACAAAAGTGACACTTTCTGTCCCCGCTTCACAGGAACAAAACCTGAACTTTCGTCCTAGGTACAAAAAAAAAGTATGTGCAATATGGGACTAAAGTACTACATCCATTCCCGTATGTTTGCTACCCTCGCCTTCGGCTCGGGCGGCAATTTCATATGAGGGTCAAAAAAATAGTACTTTCAGCCCCTTGTGACACAAAATACTATATTATTATATAGGTAAGACCGAAAAATATTATTCTAATTTCATCAGTTCTATCGTATCTAAATATAATTTCCAAAAAAAAAAGAACGATTAACAAAATAATAATAATAATAATAATAATACCGAGCAAAACTCGGAAAGCAGGTAGTACAGGGCTCTCAATAATAGTTCTTTTTTTTACAAAAGAGGGAACTTGAAAAAAAAAGTGGGACTTGAGGCATCGGGATTCGAACCCAGGTATACTGATTTCCCACCTAAGTTATTATAACCTTGTAGATTATGCCGAAATTTACCATCGTATTCTAATAATATTCTAACAGTTTTTAATTATACTCGTGATTTTTTATTTAAATAACCAGTTCATATTTTTTTATTATTATTTCGGTAAGATCGAAAAATATTATTCATATATCATCAGTTCGTAATTCGTATGTAAATATAGTTTCCACAAAACACGAATAACAAAAAATAAAAAAATAAAATACCGAGCAAAGCTCGGTCATCCAGTTACTAAAAGGCTCACAATAATAGTTTTTCTCACAAAAGAAGTAACTTTAAAAAAAAAATAGTCCTGGAGACTGGATTCGAACCTGGGGTTTTCTTACTTCGAATCCGCCCGGTTCAACTCGGAGCTATTATAAACTTATCAACGACAGCGAAATTTACCTTCGTATTCTAACGATATTTTTTATTGCCTGAAAAAAGGGATAAAACGACATTTTCTAAAAATAAATCCTAGCTAGATCGATTTATCGCCCCCGAAACCCCCTGCATACTGAATTTCATGAAAATCGTTGGAGCCGTTTCCGAGATTCAGATTATATATATATATATATATATATATATATATATATATATATATATATATATATATATATATATATATATATACAAGAATTGCTCGTTTAAAGATATAAGATATTTATATAAAATCAAATACTTAAGTTAATTACAATCAATTTTCCATCTTAATTTAAACATAATATATCTATAAAGATATACATATAGTATAAACATTCATTTTACTGGTTTCTGCGATAGGTAAGTAAAGCGATCACAATTTTTAAGTACTTTTTGAATTCTTTAAATATTGAATCAAATCATACGAGATTTTAATTTCCTTTACAATATTATTGTCCGGAAAAAACATTTAAATATTTTAAGACATTTGTCATGACGGGGAATAAAACCCTTAGAGCTAGAGCCAATGCAGTCAGTGACTGCTACGACAGCCAGTCGTAATAATATTAAAAAAAAAATAATATTTAAATACATAAAACTTAAATATTACTAATAAGTATATTTTACTTAAAACAAGTCATATTAGGTACTTCTTTGCAAAAAATAGCATTCAAAGAATAATAGAACAACTTTTAGATAATGGTTAATTGCTTTTTATTATGTCTAAATTGTACGTTTAAAATGTTACGTGCAAATTTATTCTTTTGTTTGATATTTTTTACATTATTTATTTTAAATAAGGTGAATCATTAAGAGGTACTTTTATCAAGATTTTTAATCTTACAATTAGTCTCAATGACGTTTGAAACATTAATTAATATTTTTTTAATTATAGCCTTATAGTTCTGCTAAATAAAATACTTTAATGACATACGCAAGGACTAATTTACATACCTAAATATTTACTACCGCTCAGATATACTTTATTCATTCCTAGACCTAAGTTAAGTGGAAAAGAAAGTGTGCTACTAGAATTGCATTTAGGAATATATTAGAAGAAGTTAACGGAAATATTTTTTAATATAACGTATCTTAGTAGGTAGAGTTCCCACTCGAATGTAACAAAAAAAAAAATATAGTATTTTTTGAAATTTTTTTATCTTATATAAGTATGTTTTCTTAGAAATTTTACATATATTTTGCTTTGTTAAATATTAAATAATCACTTACCGAAGAGTTTTATATTTATTTTCATTTTTACTGATAACCGCACTTGTTAACACAATATAGTTTACGTCAACGGCACACACATAAACTCAAAGCACACAGACGTTAGGTAGCGGCGGGTTGCGCGCGCGCTTGTCTTTGTGAGACTGCTATTCGCAATGGTAAAAGCCTCTCAGACTTGTGTGCCTCTCAACCATCCAATTGTCAATAAACATTGCAACTGAAAATGATAGCAACAAAACCCTTCTAAAGATTATACACACATGTATGTCTAGTCCTTATATGTATATTATCATACTCGTATAGGTTTTATTGGATCAGGCGATTCTGCAAAATAAGTAAGGACGTAATAGGTATAACAAACCTGTCCCAGCAACGAGTAAAAAAAAGAGAAGCGATAAACTGCAGGTATTCTTGGTATTGCAGTTGTTATTTATTTTAAGATTTGCTGCTTTGCTTTTTGTTACTTATTTTTAATGAATGATAATTAATAAAGTTTTAAATCAAATACAAAATTGAATATTTTATGGTAAAAGATTAAGTATATGTATAATTACTACCATTTTGTAATGGATATAGAGTACGTATTATAATACGTTTCAAGAAATTACTACATTGTTCGTCACTTTTATTCCTTTGAAATCACACAATGGGTCTTAAGAGACCTAAATACTACACTGCACCTAACACTAGCCTTTAAGTACTTATTAACGATAGACGTGAAACTCGATTAGGTACCGTTAATATGACTTTGTAATTATTTGAGATTCTAATTATTTAGCCTGTTCGTAAGGTTGAAATAACTGTTTCTTTTGTTGTAATTTGTATATTTTTGTAAATTGATTGTGTCTTAGTAAGTGCTTTTTCAGAAGAAATTATATATAAAATTTAAAATACGTTTTATAAAGAGGCACAGCACAAAAATGAGATAAACATAGAGAACGTTTTAGTTATATAATAACTAAATTAAATGAGTTACTTATGTAATTATAAAACTTAGTTATTGTTCTTCTAATACAAAGGCTTTTTCGGGTAATTTGGTATGTATTTATACATATTTTTTCCGCTAAATCTCTAGCGACGCGACGTCTAATGTAAATGTCGTTAGGTATAACAGCAAATGAGATCCGTTTTATCGCTGGTAAAACCACTTTTAATTCTTTTTTTATTTATGGGACAAGATAAGCCTGCAGTTTCGATACCCATCAGATTGGTTGACGGCTATGTTAACTGCTCAACTTCTTAGATTTGCATAGTGATGTTGTATGGCCTTTTCTCTAAGCCTATTTTTCCTAAGTTTTCCCTTTAATTAGCAAATTATTGGTTTATATTATTTATAAATAACAGTTTCATTTAATGTTATGTTACATTTTATGCGTTACAAATAAATGATCTTTCTATACGTATACCTACTTTAAACTGAATAATTAAAAAAAAAAAGTTGTTTATCTTTTAACCATATAATATAGGTAGCTATGGTTTGAGGCATAGTTGTATCTAAATCACCTCTTTTATAGAAATAATAATTATGGCCTAATTGATATTTACTATTTATTTCACAATTAATTACATAATTTGCTATAGTTTAGATAAACGATGTGAGTGAGTGATTACTTTTTAATCGTTTTTTAAATAAACACAACAAATTATTTTCTTGTTCAATACTCAATATAGGTATTTTATTAATATCTACACTATGTTTATATAGGTAAATATTAATAATTTTTTATTTATTTTATTTATTTAATCACGTACAGAACAGGTTACAGCCATTAAAAGATACAAAAACAGTTCATAACATAAATATGTCTAGGTTGAAACCCTATAATATCACTACTGCTTAAGTTTAATAAAATAAAATTAACTTACGTATCATCATCATCATCATCACATCACTGATTGGATGTCAAAATCAAAATCAAAATCAAAATCAAAATTAACTTTATTCAAATAGGCCCTAAGAGCACCTTTGAATCGTCATTTTACAAATTAAAAAATTAAATTTGATTATTATTTTGTAATGGTAAAGCTACCACCGATTCGGAATGTAGATTCTGCAGAGAAGAATCGGCAAGAAACTCCGCAGTTACTCTTTTGAAAATGATATATAAACTGTGTTTTAGTATAAAATTAGTAATATCTTGCATGAAATACAGCGCCACTATGTCCAGACATCTTTATCGACTAGATAGACTAGTGTTGACTGCTGAATGTAGGTTTCCCCCATCGACCGCTAGAGCGAGTTCAAAGCAGCCTCCATCCAACGACTCTAATTAAGTCTTCTGTCCATCTTACGGACGGCCCTCTGATGCTGCCCTTGCCAATACGTGGTCTCCACTCTAGTAGATCCTTTCTGCTCCATTGCTCGTCAGTTCTACGAGATACGAGTATGTGCTTATCCACTACCACTTTAGCTTGCAAATTCCTACTTGAGCTATCTTCGTTCGTCTGCGAGTCTCATAACTTATTTTTCGATCTCGCAGAGAAATTCCAAGCCTAGCTCTCTTCGCCATTGCTTGCTGTGCAGTTGGAGCTTGTTTAAAAGGCCTATAGTCAGACGCTGACTTAGTTGTCCTGCTTGGTAGATCCAACTTTTGTCCTAGGCAGATGTACTCGTCAACAACTTTTAGAGTAGAATTTCCAACCGATATCGAGGTAGGCACGACATGAACTATCAACATATCAATGTCATGTTTCAAGGCTCACCTGTTGAGAATTCCCTATCTCTATCTCATTTATAGAGGTCACTGAACATAATGTTGAGATCTTCTAGAATTTCTGCTATGAGGATGATATCGTCAGCAAATCAATGGTGAGTGATGTACTCGCCGTTAATATTGATACTGAATCCTTTCCATTCCAGGAGCTTCAAAATGTCCAGTGCAGTTGTAAACAGTTTTGGAGATAAAATTCCCCTGTCTCACACCTCGCTGCATTGGAAACGCCCTCGTGCTACGCTTCTGTACTCGAACCGACATACTAGCGTTATTGTACAAACATTGCATTCGGGAGGCTGGAAGTCATCAAACTTGTCCGTCAGACGATTCCTAATGACCCTAAAAACAGCTTATAAAATGACTCAGAAGCGAAATGGGACTGTAATTCTTCAACAATGTGTTATTGACTTATTGACCTTCTTGAAGAAGAGCACCACCACGCTTCTGTTACAGGCTTCCGGTGTTACGCCTTCAAGCAAGACCGTATTAAAGAGCTTCTGAAGAACTTTTAGGTACCGGTTTTTTTAAGCTGTTCCAGAGCTGTAACAATCTCGTGCAAGCTGATGTCCAGAATGTCTTCAGAATAGTGTCGGGTAAGCTTGACTGTCGGATCTTCCAGCTTTGACCAACAGACGACTTCCTTGAGATAACTTTGGAGCCCTAATTCAGCTCTTTTTTATTTTTTTTAATAATAAATAAATATATTTTACATACACACACGGTCGTCTGTTCCTAAGGTAGGCAACTTCATGCCTGTGTTTTAGGTAACAGATGACTGATATACATTTTTTCCTCCACTTCGGGTTCGCGGATAATTATTACCCTACCCCTATCAGATGATTATGATAACAACCGGGACCGACGGCTTTACGTGCTCTCCGAGGCACGATGGGGAAACCCACAAGAACATATATCCAGACCAGAAACAAATATTTGTACAAATACAAATATCTTCCCCGAGTAGGATCGAACCCGCGACTGATGACGTTAAGGCGACTATACGCACCACTACACCAGAACGGTTGTCTGCACCAGAACGCTTCTCAACAATATTTTGTAAGCATTTATCTTATTATTAAGGAAATTTATAGCTCAAAATTCTGTATTTTAAACCGTGGGATTTTAAGCTAGCAGTAAATAGATATTTATTTAATAAAGTTTCATCACTATTGTAAATTCAAAATAATACTCTGTAATTTATATTAATATCTTTTTTATATCTTGCGCTAAAATATTTGTAAAATGACATTTTATCTTTATGTGTTGTGTAGTAATTTTAAATAATAAAGTATAAGTATTACCTTCATTTCATCAAAAACTTATATTAAGAATAATATCTAATTTAAATTACTCATTTAACTTTTACATTTAAATACAAATTACGGCTATGTACTAAAGCTTGTAAAGTTCATCCGTAATTGATTGTTCATTTAATGCACGTAATCGTATGTGTTTGTTTCTATATTAAAACGCAAGAGACGTCGATGAACTTTAATAAATAAATAAATAATGTAACGACACTACCGCACTATTTTTTAGTAGACAGAATTTTTGTAAGAAGAAACATGTTGGATGATCACATCATCACAGGATGATCCTGATAAAGAATAGTAAACTTGTACCATTATTATATTAAAGTCCTAAGGATCCAACGATTTATAGGCTTATTTATTTCCTACCTGCCTGTATTAAGCAATTTAAAAGAGTATTACTGTATAAACTTTTGAGTAATTTTACCAGAAATTTCTAAAATCATACGTATTTTTTCCAACTTTAAGTCGCCATATTGGACCCGCCATTTTGTTATATTATAAAAGACCACACTGATGAATATGAACTACACAATGTGTTACATCCAGTTACTACCACAAATTAGCATTTCCTAAATGCTAGATTAGTAAAAAAAAGTCGTTCCTTTATTAGAAAGTCTATTTTAATGAACAATAAAATTCCGGTTGCGGTTCAATCTCTGCCTTTTTATACATATAGGTTTACAAAAAAAAACTAACTTTGTGTAGAAAAGCTCACTACGACATTCATGAGTAGGTATCTAAATAATAGAAAGGCATGGGAATAAATAAAACTCGACTAAGCTATCACTATGTCCCTCTTCGTCATTACATTAAAAAGATAAAATTTAGCTACTTTTAATCAGATGTTCATCGTGCTACCCTTCTTCGAAAAAGTAAAAATTTAGATTTTTACCCGACTGCGACAGAAGGAGGGTTATGTTTTTCGAGTGTATGTATGTATGTCCATTTCTTTGGCACTCCCTACAGCCCAAACGGCTGGACGGTATTTGACATATGAGGTGTCGTTGGATTTGTCTAAATTGTAGTAGTGACATAGGCTATATAAATTTTCAAAATGGCGCCCGCAAATTGCGGAATGAGGGGCGGGGGGAGTTGAATTTTTTTTGGGTATCAAATGAAAGCTAGTAAATTGTTTTATTCTTTTTAGTTTATAATAAGAGTATTTTACGCAGTCGGGATTTTTCGATTTTTTTAACTGCGTACTTTTATTTACATTCATTAAACATGTAGGGTAGACTGGGTACGGTTGAAACAATTTTGCTTATATCGTCCATAGTTTTGTTATTTATTATCCGAGCAATGAAAAATGTGTGTTTAATAAAAGAGCATGTTTCTGTCTACTAATGGGTAATGTGACTTAAATTTAAGATGTGTTATTTTTAATAGTAAATCTTGTGTGTAGTCTTGCCATCTAGAAAACCAGAAAAAAGTATATACAGTGTTTCAACCGTACCCAAAATTTTTGTTTCAACTGTCGTTCACTTCATTCTCTCCTTGGACTCCTTACCATCCCGCCAACGGTTTTCGATATATGCGTGTTGTTTCAACCGTCCTGTGTTTCAATCGTACCCAGTCTACCCTACCTATAGTTATTACAATGTAATTTATTTTAAAAAGTAAAAATTGACCATTCCATGGTTAACGTCATTTTACTTACTAGCTCATATAAAAACGATAGGTACTATATATAGGATCGCCATTATTGTTGAGAACCGATACGGGACTTATTAGTGGAAAATAAATAAAAACTGAAAATAAGGGTAGTAACGGTTTATTATAATAGAAAATCAATGGAAAACGACAACAAAAACAACTGTTTTTGAGACTCCAAGAAAAACATTTTTGAAGGGAAAGTTGCGTTTAATGCAAATAAAAATAGGAAACTAATGCAAAGTAATAAAAATTTAAAGAAAAAAGTTAAAAGACTCACACAAACCTGCAAAAACCTCAAGGAGACAGTGATTCATTTGAAAAAGTAAATTAATGTTACAGAGGACCAGCTTGCAGTGCTATGCGTCAAGGCAGAAACTGTTAACTTGTTTAAAAGAATGATTAGACACAAAAAAAGGAAAAAAATCCAAGACTAAGCTTTTCACCAAGCTTCCGAAAATTTGCTTTACCTTGAACTATTATAGTCCAACAGGATACAAATATATACAACAAGCCAGTCATAATAAATTAATCGAAAACCAGTTCAATTATTGTTGAGAAAAACCACCAGGAAGAGGTTCCTGTTTCGTTGCCTAGTCATATTTTGACGTAGATTTTACTTTATTGATTGTCTTTTTGTGTTTTGACATATTCGTAAAATTGGGCGCATGTCATTTTAAAATTATAATGGCAAATTAAAATGGCTTCAACTGTGTCAGTCAATAATCTATTTCTTTCATCCGTCCACTAGAGAAAATATTCTCTCAACATTTGCGTTATGGGCGGGAATCGCAAATACATATTTAGTACCTAGCCTTTAGTACCCACGTGTATATTAAAATATTGATAAACGGGCCAAAAACGGGACAAGTAACAATACGGGACGTGATACTTAAATACGGTGACAATCCCGTATATACGGGACGTATGGCAACCCTGACTATATACTATATTATTATATATTTTTGTTATCAACTATAAAATAACCGATGTAACATCAGCGTACCTACACAGTGTTAGATATATCCGCCTTTAATGCATAAATTTGAAAGCATACGTCTTATTTGCAATAAAATAAAACGGTAGATAATTTATCCCTATGGAATACTACACTATAATATGATTACAATGTATGCCTCAGTATAATTGTGACTAGTTGGTATTCTCGCTTGACTTGCCCATCTTAAAATGTTTAACTATAACGTAGGCAGGTACTTATATTTCAATGTGTCTTGTTCATCAACTAGGGAAAGTAGGTACTCAAAACCGTTTGCAATAAAGTATTGTGAAACGACTGATTAAAAAATTGCGGGTTATATTATATTATGGTATGTATAAAAACTTCTTTCTATATAAATCTATATCGGTATTTAAAGCTTAATTTCAACCGATTGAAGCTGAAGATGAGATTTCCTGTACACATACAAAGCGGGTGGAGTGACCTTAGTTCGCATTATTCTCCGTTCATTCCTCAGTCAACTATATATCTAGGACGAACGCACTTTGTGTGTTTCGTGCCTAATTGAAGTAAATTTTCGATATCATTATTATCGGTATAATCTGTAATATCATTAATCCAATTATATATGGACAAAACAACGAGCTGTAGTGGTATAGTTGTGTGCTGTGTGGTCACTGGGCTCACACTGAATGCTCAGGATACGACTCTCCAGAAGGTTATATCTGTGACTTATGCCGCACAATACACTTCGAAATAAAGCTCTCTCAATTTTCTATTTGTGGCCAAAAATGTGTGTTGTCTGACGTTTTCATGATGAAAGACCACACCTTTTCTGTTGAAGAATTCCAAAAATTTTAAAAACAAACATCAATTTTTTTTCGCGGCTTGATGCACTGCATTAGGTTCAAAAACTACATTTTTTTTTGTGGCTTGAGTCACATTTTTCCCTTTTTTGTAATAAAACTTCAGAATCTATCGGATTTCTTGGTTAGATTCGCTCATTTTGTCGGACAGAAAAACAAATGGCGGGGAAGTATTTTTTACTTTTTATTTTTAATTTTCTTAAATATTTACCGATATTAAAACCATCCAGAAACAGTACAACCAAAGAGATTTTTCTTCAATTTTATACATATAAAATACGAAAAGACTTTTTTCCCGATCTATTATTTTATAATCACTAACATAGTTTTTATTTATATTATTATTTAAAGAAAAACGTGCCAATGCGACGGTAACTTATCATGAAAAATACCTAATACACGTATACATATAAGGTGAAGTTTATAGAAAACTGGTTTTCAGAAGATCGTAAGAATTGAAAAGATTGAAAAACAAAAACATACATAAAATGTTTTTAACACTTTATTTAATTAAATTACTATATTTATGTACATATAATTTTATTATTGTACATAAATGTATTAATATATCTTAGAATAAATATAAACTAAAATGGAAATACTATTTTAGTAGAAATGCCAGGGATGTATTAATGGAATTAAGTATGTGTATAACATTTATGAATTTTTAGATGGCTGCCTGAATTTGAAATATTTTATAGAGTAAATGATTCTGCATCGACTAATATAAAGAAATATTAACCTTTCCGATAATTTAAGCGAAATAATTCATTTTTAAGTCACCATTTTCAATATTATTTTTACAGGAAGTAGAGAATGTTCTTCTATTAAACTTGTACGGTTTAAAAACTTACAAGTAAGTTCAGACGATTTGCAATTTTTCAAGACCAAAAATATAATAAAAAATCTATTATAGAAACTCATTATATTTAACAGATGTCGCTGTATACAATTTCCTACATTTTATTAAGTTTAAAAATTAATTAGATGTACTACGTAATTAGACCTTATACACATACTTAAATAGTGTAAAATGATGGTGGACTAAATTAAGTACTAGATAGCCTTATATATATAAAGCTAAAAACAAACAAACATAAAAGACTACCGCAGACGTGATTACAAACACAATAAATAAATGTAACAAATACAGCTTAAGTATTTTTAAAATGGATTGGCGGAAAAATTGCATTTTATCATTTTAATAATATGAGAATACTGAATGTCAATGTCAATTAATGTCCGACCGAGAGTTCGGTTTCGGTTTCGGTTTCGGCCAGTTTCGGGCAAAAAATCTAGTTTCGGCCTTAGTTTCGGTTTCGGCCAAAAAGCAGCCGAAACTTTCGGCCGCGCCGAAACTCGTGTGTTTATGATCGTTTTTTGACAATATGGCATCTGGTTGTGACTGTGGTGAATATTTATTATTATCATATATTTAGTGACATTCGCGAAGTTAAGATGAATTGATTGACGTAAGAGTCATTAAAATCGGCCAACGCGTTTGATCTCTACAACGCCACATAAGAACAAACATACATACATAGATACATAGGCTGATAAACACATTATCCTTCTTTGCGTCGCGCAGTCGGGTAATGATAAACACATTACCATTCTTTGCGTCGAGCAGTCAGGTAATGATAAACACA
Source organism: Euphydryas editha (assembly GCA_036937285.1). NCBI lineage: Eukaryota > Metazoa > Arthropoda > Insecta > Lepidoptera > Nymphalidae > Euphydryas > Euphydryas editha. The sequence continues at coordinate 9,534,245 of JAUPFZ010000020.1, forward strand.
TTCCCCTTCTTTGCGTCGAGCAGTCAGGTAATGATAAACACATTACTCTTCTTTGCGTCGCGCAGTCGGGTAAAACACACACTAGATTTTTATAATTTTACATACTTACATAATGTCCTATTTATGATAAAATTCTCTCGACAGAATTAGAAAAAAAAACTAGGATAGTGTTGAAAAATATTTTTAGAATAAGCTTAAAAAAATAAAAGTAGCACTTCGCGGTTTTGTTATCGAGATATTAAAATTATAAATATTAATTTTTATTTTAAATTTATAGTGATCTGGTAACACTGTGCTCAACACTCTCATCTTTTTAATTTAATAAAACTATTATTAGAAAGCGCAATACTATTTGTATATACCAAGACCATATAAACAAAAATATATAAAACACTCACAGCAACGTTGCCAGATTACTATAACTAACGATATAAGAAGGTATTAAGGTAGGACTACACTTCGACACCTTGGACACCACGCTGGTTTCGGTTTCGGTTTCGGTTTCGGCCGAAACTGAGAGCAAGGCCAAAAGTTCGGTTTCGGTTTCGGTTTCGCCTGAAACACCTGTTTCGGTCGGACACTAATGTCAATATTACATACATTTTTTTGTAATATTATTTTTGTTTATATTTTTCATAAATTACATTGAAACTAACATTTTGTAAAATATTTTAAGTAATACATAGTAATATTTATGTAAGGACTAGCTTTTATTATTTTCCTCTATGAATAGCATTCCACTTGATAGTTTAAATTTCTATCGGACCAGTATTAGGCTTTTAGCCACTTTAGCGCCAACAAGCCTCGCATATTCCTGTATTTCTTCAATATTTTCATTTTTCTTGCTAACTCTACGTCTATACAACTTGTATTGCATAACTTCACCCTTTGATAACACCGGTATATAATTAATATCATTGTTGTTAGGAAAATTTTTGTCAACATTATCTATATCGGGATCAAATCTCGAATATGGTGTCATTTCTAATTTTGCTATACAATCTTTAATAGGAAACCAATTGTATGTCTCTGGACATAGTAGGTCCGATGGATGGAAGTTGCCCTTATATCTCATCTTACGGCAAGAGTGTATGTAGAATCCCATGTAGTAGTATTTCAGATTTGGACAGATGGTATGCAAATGTCTTGTGAATGCTATTTCTCTGAAAAAAAAAAAGAAAAAATCAACATTAATGCTCTCCCCTTTTTTACAAAATAATGTTATTATTAATAAATAATTTATATCAACAGTACACAAAATTTATTAATTAATTACTTGAAATAAAATAATTTATATTTAATATAATCTACTATAAGTTTTAGAACTTTACCTCAGAGCGCCATATGTCCCCAGGGTTAGATTTTTATACGCTGGATCATAAAAGAAATAAACAGATGATATACACTTTGGTAATATGTCCAACACTCCAACAGCTATGATCTTCCCATCCAGCCAGTATTGTTGATGAAATGATCCATAACCACAAGTGGGACCCATTTCTGAATGCTCTTCCTGTTGGTAATAATAGTAATTTTATCACTTTAATCTATTTCATTCTGTGCAACAGTATAAAATATGTAGTTATATTATTCACATACATAAAATATTATGTGAAGTATTACATAGCATATTGCTAAAAAATTCTAAAAATATGTAAATGAAAACCAAAACAACAATATATTTCACCAATTGCTAAAAAACTTAAAATATATGTAAAAGAATGAAAAAAAAAGAAAACTAAAATTAATTTTGTAAATAAATATAATTACCAATAACGGGCTATTCACTAGAAAGTCATGAAACTTTGATTCTGTACATTTTTCAGGTTTATCACCATGTATTATTGTCTGATACTTTACATAGACCTCATGAGTTTCTTTGGACGTAGCCAACCATTCAGCACTAGGTGGTGTCGTTCTTACTAACTTTATCTGGAATTTATAACATTTTAGAAGATTTTAGTTTAATTAATAAAATATGATAGAAATTTATAATAAGAAAAATTAATGGTGTTTATTAAAAATAAATTTAATACATGAACAATACTGCTATATATAAGAAAAAATATATCTGAGATTTTTAAATTGAGTTACTTTTATTTTGGTGATTACCAAAGAAAGAGTCATGTGACAACAGATATATATTTTTTATTTAGCTTATACAAAAACAGCCACATAAACCTTTCTATCAAATAAAACAGTTCTGGCATAAACTGATAAATTTAACAAATAGAAAAGACATATTTAATGACATAAAGCAAGATCTTATTAATTTACAGTATATATATATACACACCACAAGTGTTTTCTTTATAAAACACACATACCTCAAGTTTCCTATTTACTTCACTAGGCAATTCATTTAAAAAATCTTCAATCTCTTTTTCCTTGTTCTTATTGCTACTGTCTAAAGTATTTATATCAACACCCTTATTTTTAAGTTTTTCTAACAATCTCTCGTGCCTCATGTGCTTTGCCTTTTTGCATGGTGCTTTTGATGGATCGGGACCAGCAACTAAATAAATAAAAAAACTTGTTATAAAATATTTACAGATATATTAAAAGCAAAACAGGAACCCAAATTCTATTTACCTTTGCTTTGATTTTTGCTTTGAACTTTTGTATAATTTTCTTGAACCGTGTCAATTTGTGTTGTTGATTTATCTGTTAACATAACATAACTATACTATATTTGTATAAAATTAAAGTAGAATTAATAAACTAATAGTAATGTATTACCTCCTTCTTTTGTTTCTTTACTTGTGCTAGGTTCGTCAGCAGATGTAGTTACTAAAAAGGTATAAAATTTATTAATTTTATTTATTTTTATTTTTTCATTTAAAATAAGCAGACATATTAGTATTTTAACCAATGTGGTTATTATAAGTTGGTATTCTTCTTAAAAAGACAATATAGGTTTAATAACTTATGACATAAAAGTGTTGTTGAGCTTTTATTTATGAAATACATATATTGTCATAGTCGTAGAATAGTGACAGATCTTACAGATTTGAAACTTTGCAGGGCAGATGTTTCAAACAGTTATGTTGTTGTTGTATATTTGAAATGTCTGCCCTCATGTCTCATAGGTTTTGATGGAAATTACCTGTTTCTTTATTCTTTGGATCATCTTCTTCTTCTATAAATGGTAAATCTATATCAGTAATTACTCCTTGCTGAGGTGCTCTTGTTGTTTCCACAAACTGTTCTCTGCCCTCATCATCGACAGCCATATCTTCATTACTTTTAGAACTGATTTTATTTTCACTAGATAACTCATCTTGTCCGATCAAGAATTTGTTAAATCTTTTCAGTACTTTTTTCTGTGATTTAGACGTTTTAAATTCCAAAGCTCTACAACTAAGTAGAAAATATTTAAATAATGTAGACTACATATTATTTCTTACACACAGCGAACTAATTTAGTACTTACCGAATGGTATACATAGGACAACAGATCACATCTAAAACTGGTTTATAGCAATATTTACCGGACCGTCTCCATCCTCTGTCTATAAGATCTTGATAATCAGTTACAGTCATCGTATGAGCCCATAATCCTATTTGGACAGTAATTAATTGGAAAATTATATAAAATAACAACAGTAAAAAAAAGACAGTGTTTTAAAAACCTTACCATGGTTATAATTTGTGTTTGGTTTTTTACAGTAACCACATTTATAGCCGTCGTGTTCAGAATAATATTCAATTATACTACGTTTCATCATTTTTATATAGTTTTGAAATAGATATTATTAACTAAATTTTGTATAATATTTTTCATGCTCATGACAATTGACAACCAAAAAGAATAAGTATTAAACGTCATTACGTCAATGTCTTAACTGTTGACATTGGCCATTCGTGATTCGTGCCTATTTTCTGCATAATATTTTCTGTCTACGATTCGTGCATATGCAAGGAATTTATATTGTGCATATGATCTAATCGTGCACAGATGTATTATAGATAGAGTAGAGAAGATAATGGCTGCCTGTAAGCGGAAAAGTCCAACGGTTTTAGAGAGAGAAAATCGCGGTACCCCATTGGCCTTACGGTCTCAAGTTCAAATCTCGATGAAATATATTATTATATTTTTTGTGAAAATCAATTATATACTTCTATTTTAATTTTTCGACTACAAACAAATCATAGAAACAACACTAATATGCACAGTAATCTGTAATATTATATTTAGTGTTTCGAGCAGATAAATATCCGGTTGGTAATTAGTAAGTTATTTGGTTAATTAACGGGTAAAATATATTTCCTAAGGATACTTAGCTGCTTGCAGTGTCAGATGTATATGTACATACTGATGTGTATGTATACTAAATTATGAAAACAAAATGGCCCGTTGCACCCACCCAACCACCAATGCCGAATAGTTATTGCGTTATTAGTTAATTTATGTGAATAATAATAAATTAAAAAGAGTGCTCGATATTTTTCTTACTACGCCGGTCCGTATTTTTTTATAATAAAAAACATGCCTAAATCAAAATCTATTGTTTGGAATCATTTTTCTGAATATCTTGACGACAAACAAATTTTACACGGGAAATGTAAATACTGTGGCATTACTTACGTTTCTAATGCTAAGCGTATGGAAATCCATTTAACTAAATGTAATAAGTGTCCAGATGCAATAAAAGAAAGTTATTTAGCTGCTAAAATTGTGATAGTTCTTTGTTAAAGGTATGAGCAAGTAAATTTATATAATAGTTTGTTTATTATTATCAGTCGCAATATAAATATTGAACAAGTTGACTATACACATTTTCAATCGTGCTTGCAACGCCACCACGTGGATAATGAAAAACTACTTTGGTTAACTATCCAGTAAAATATTGATGGTAAGTTGGTAAAGTAAGTAAAAAATATATTTCACCGGTAAATTCTCTTCCCTAATTATATTGATATGTATTTCAACCAGTACCGCGATCGTCTCTCTCTTTCTAACCGAGGGACAGCTGGAGGCCTGGCTCCACTGCTCTATTTATAATAGCTCTATGAATTTATTCCCGTATTGTCACATCGGTCACATTCAACATATGGTCGTTTAAGTCCAACTAAATATTTCAAGTTTAAAAATTATGATCCACTGTTGCCATCCGACAGCATATCAGAATTTCCTTCGTAATTTTGAAAAAATGTGCCTTAATCCACATTATTCCATTTAACGCGACTGGTTAGACTTCTTTGTCAAATTTAGTCACCAATTACGGACGATCTGGTTAGTTAGCTTAAATGAAGACAATGGCAGGTAAACAAAAACGTGGTTCATCCTCTCTGGTCCCGACTAAACGAATTATTCGAACTTTGTTCCAGTAACAGAACCCCGTCTTGCCTTTGAGACACCTTTCTTAAATTTAGCAGACTACCTCATCCTCTGACATCTTTTCCTTCTAATCCTCTTTTTTCTTTGATCGCCTCACAGCTATTCGTGCCGCACTCACGTATTCCAGGCGAATTTGGACACCCGGAATTATACGAAAGACGACACAGCTTTATCGAAGCGATTCTACCGGCTGCGCCAGTCAAACTTTATCTTCAGGTGAAAGGGTTTTTAAAAACTTATTTAAAATTAAAAGTAAAAAGAATATAAGAATAGAAATGAAACGAGAAACGTCTTGCCGATTTGGAGGCTGATATATTTCTATTTAATGAAATGTGTACATTCATCTCTTACACCGAATCCAAGAAGTAATATTAATATTAATATTTATATTTAGTCTATACTTCATTCTACGAACTGCGCGGTGGTATTCGGTAATGCTAATGCTACACCAGTGGGCATACGGTACATGCATAACTACGTATAAATAATGTATAATATGTAAATAGAGACGATGTACATAGTCTAATGTAATATACAATGAACTTTTAAGTACGCCTGTATAAAAATATAAATATTTATATAAATATAATTAAATCATTATCACATTGCTTTAACACAGACAGTCCTAACTCCTAAGCCTGTAAAAGTACGAAAGGAACTGCATTGTAAAGACAACGTTTTGTAACTTCAAATGATATCAATCAATTAAAACACTGTCTTGTGTCAATAAGTATAAGAGCCATATTTGATTGACGCTCTTAAAATTGATAGTTTTCAAAAATAGATAGTATTTACACGTAAATAGATAGTTTTTTACGTTGTTCGGGGGGAAATAGCGGTTACGTTTCGTTATTTGAAAAAGCCATAACGACACATCGCTACAGGAAGCATTTGCAATATATAGATTGTTTGACCCGCGCGATTTTACCCGCGTTATAGTTCTTCTCCGCCCTTGGTTATATGAATGATTGAAGCTAAACTCTAAGCAACAAAACGTACCTTTCTAATGTACTCATAAGTACTATTACTATCAACTATTCACTGTTTTATAATAAATACTAGCGACCCGCCCCGACTCCGCACGGATGCATTGCTGATACATTATCATAAAGTGTTATAAGATATATAATCGTAAAGTGCTATAGGGCGAAGCGCGGCCTTCGACGCGCTGTTTATAGGCACGCGCCACAGGCCGGCGCGGCTCCCTGGTCTGTATCACCGCATCCGCTATATCCCTGCATTTTAATAATGTAATATCTTCTAAAATATTTATTTAAATTACATGCTGTAACGAGCCATATTGATCTGTATTAAACACACAATGTATTTAAGGTACTTAATTGAATAATGATTAATGCTGTATTGCTTAAAATCGTTCTAGTAAAAAGTAAAGGATAAAAAATGGTTATTGTGAGTTATCCCTAAGAGATAGACATATACATCGCGGACTTTTTTGTAGAACTTTTTAAGGTATACAATACTGTAGTACATTATTTTGATCTATCATCTCGTAGGGTTCAGCCAGCGTTTGCAATGTAAGCGCAAAAAAAATGTGTTTATTTACGACATCACATTAGAAACCTCTAAAATTATCAGTGTTTCTCTACTATATTATGCATGTTATATACATATAAACCTTCATCTTGAATCACTCTATCTATTAAAAACCCGCATCAAAATCGGTTGCATAGTTTTAAAGAACTAAGCAAAATTAGGAACAGACTGAGCAAGAAGCGAATTTATATTATTTTTATTTTATACTATGTAATGATTTACAATATTGTGTTAGTGATAAATAATTTGTAAACTATTTTAAAAGCGATTATTTCACGGAAAGTATGAAATTATACAAATAATATTATTTATTTTTTATTTAATTCGATGAAAGTTTAAATGATTTAAAATTTCTCAAGCGCTGAGGTAACGAAGAGCGGTACCTGAGAAAAAAAAAAATTAATGAGTAATATGAAGTAAAATAAGTTTATTTACCTACCTACATACATGACGGAGCAAGAGCTCAAGACGAAAATCAGTCTTGGTTTCATATCCCTTCCATTATTAAGAAGATTTTCTAAAAAAGCTAAATATTTTTATCAGTACTAATATATTTATCTCCCATAAGTTGACACCTTTTACTGGCCGTTATCAACTTATTTTATGACACAATCTCGCACAAGTGTCGCACAATCGTCGCCAAACCAAAGACTACAATAAAAAAATATATATGCTGAAGACTTTATATATATTAATGATATTTTAGATATTTTACTCACGAAGTCTCATCACTTTCTTCCACTTCAACTATATTGGACATAATAGAAGGCCTTACTATAAGATGCCTTTTCCGCCGCGGCCTTAACAAAAACAAACAAATAGTTGTAATTGCTTAAGAATTATATAACACTAGCAACCCACCCCAGCTTCGCATGGGTAGTATACTACGTAACATGGGTAGTATACTGTCGTAATAACATTACTATATTATATAGTAATGTTATTACGACACCGAGGGTTGCGGTGCTTTAGGCAGGTTGCATCAAGAGAGTCCGGTCATTGGTGTGAGACGCGGACCTCACACCGATGACGGGCGTTTGTTTTTATTTTGCCATTACTTCTATCATTTAAATGATATGGTGTAGAGTGTTATCATAATGTGCATGAAATGCTTAAGGTTTATATTGAAAAGGATTAATACTCTATCCCTCTAAATAGCTTTCCAATTATCGCATTGTACGTGAGCATTTTGTAGAAGTTAGAATGGGTATTGTAAGCTATCCTTAAAAGATAGATATTTATCATCGCGGACTTTTCAGTAGATATTTAAAAGAGGATTAATTCCAGAATAATTGATTTGTTACATCTTTACAAGATTAGGCAGCGTTTTCGATGAAAGTTTCCAGGTGGTTGGATTTATTCCGACATTTTCAAAAATTATCACCATATACAATGACCAATTTACACAAAACCTTGACATATTATTATTAAATATTTCTCTTGAATCGCTCTATCGATCATGATCAATATACCTATCGGTGAAAAACTAATAAAAATCCGTTGAGTAGTTTTATCGCGAAAAATAGTCAAACCAACAGACCGACAATCAAGCAGACAAAAACGGTGGAGTATTATGTTTTATAATACGTAATGATAGTGATGTTTATATCTAATTTGTTCCGTAACTGTTGGCATATTTCGTAGTTTTTGCAGAAGGCTAAACATCATCATCGTCAGTACCATTATAGCAGTCATTGGATATCCACTAATGATCAAAAGCCTCCCCCATCGACCTCCAGAGCAACCGGTTCGAAGCAGTTTCCATTCAAGGCTTCCGGCGACTCTAATCAAGTCGTTTGTCCATCTCGTGTACGGCCTTCCGACGCTGCGATTGCTGGTACATGGTTTCTACTTCAGAACCCTTCTGTTCCATCGGCCGTCAGTTCTACGAGCTATATGCCCTGCCCACTGTCATTTCAGCTTGCAAATTCGCTGTGCTCTGTCGGCAACCTTCGTTCGTCCGCAAATCTCATCATTTCTAATTCGATTTTGCAGAGAAATAACTAGCATATCCTATCGCTATGCGACTAGGAGTTTATTTAAAAGGCCCATAGTCAGAGATCACGTTATAGATCCGTTAGTCATCACTGGGAACACATTTAATCTAAGACTTTCGATTTAAGGCACAGGCTTTCAAAGTTGTCGTATTACAATACTCGTCAAGAACTTCGAAAGTGGAATTCCCAACTGATATCGGGGTGGGTACGACATGGACATTAGACTTGTATTTTGTCTTATCCATGTTCATTTTGGAAAACTTTATCCACACTGGTGGCCCACCTGTTGGGAAACTTTATCAAAGTTACCGAACTTGGACTGAGGTCTTGAAGGGATTCTGACATGACCACGATATCGTCGGCAAATCGAATGTGATCATGTCCTCGCCATTAAAATTTATTCCGAATCCTTTCCATTCTAGGAGCCTCTTTCAATGTAGCGGTAGACAGACCTTACTGCATTGGAATCGCTCTTATGCTATGACTCGGTATTCAAACCAACATAGTAGCATTATTATACAAACACTGCAACACTTTGATATGCCAGTATAGTTAATGTGGCACCGCTGGAGAGACTGCAGCTCTGCCTAAGTTTCGATGAAATCTTCTCTAAGGCTTTCTTATAGTCTACAAACGCCAAGCACAATGGTCGATTATACTCTTCGGTCTTCGGTATAATCTGCCATAACGTATGTATATGGTATATGGTATTACAGCCTTTTCGAAAACCGACTTATTCGGAAAGCTAGAAGTCTTCAAACTTGTCCGTCAGACGATTCGTAATGATCCTAGAGAACATCTTGTACACGTGGCTCAGAAGCAAAATGGGCCTTTAACTCTTCAACAGGGTGTTTCGTTCTTGAAGAAGATCATCGTTCTGTCACGAGATTTTGAGTTTAGTTAGAGAGTTTGCAGGGGCCATTTTTACGGTATGGACAGTTTTCACTAATCTAATAAGGCAATCTAAACATAATTCGAGCTAAAAGCTCTCGGGGTTTTGGATATGTGCATAGATGGTCGGAATGCAGACTTCATCTGGTGAGACTGTTCCAGTTTAAGATTAAATATACAGATTAAGATTAAATATATTTAATGTGGCCATAACCAATAGGTGATCACGGAGATCTGATGTCTTTTGCCCTTCTTCACATTAAAGTAGGCTAAAGTTGTTTTAAAATAGAAATATTTTATGTTACATTCAACATAATATTTAAGGCCTAATAGAATTATCACATAATAAATGCATAGGTACATTGCGTCTATATCAGTACTAATGTTCAAATTTAAAAATATTATTGTCACATACTACAAGCTAGTGAAAAAGTTTTTGTCGTCTGCCCTAACTTAAATAATTCCTTCACTGTTATATTATATGATTCCATGTTTATGTAACCATGGAAACACTCTTATGAAATATAATTATATGATTCGTCTTACTTTCGTCGTATCTCATTCCATTCCTGAACATTTGTTTCGCCCCAAACAAGAAACGAAAGTCCGGTCAACAGCAATATTGTACCGTGAAAGCTCCACACATATTTCCACACCAGGGTGGAGTTCTACAATGACCAGTTTCTCCTATAAATATACCCTTTTTACTATTCTTTGTTGTAGCTTACTTACAACTATGTTACAAGTACTTTTCATAGTTTTTGTAACATATTAATTATATTTTATTCATATATTTTTTATTGTTGTAAGTTAAACTGATATCTAATATCCATATTTATAATATATTTATATAATTAACACATAAAATGAATATTTTATAGTAGGTAGGTACATATTACGTAGTGAATATTTTATAGTATTTAATGTGTATAAGGTTAGTTTCACGTATTATAGTCAATTTTGATATTAATATACACTCATTTGCAAAAAAAACGGGCGGTTTCGATTTTCTTCCTGGCTGAAAAAAATAAAATACCAAAAAGGTTTTAATCATTTGAACATGTTACTGGCCAGTTATAAAAGTGCCATAATGTTTATAAGAGTACATTCCAAATTCAAATTTTTGACTGAGCCTGGTTTTCAAAGAAAATAACTTTTAACTACATTTTGTGGCGCGAATTCCCTATAGTTAATATCGACTCTAATTAACTTTTTGTCAATTTTTCTTAAATTATCTGGTGTCCTTGACATTTAAAAGTATTGTTATTGCTGTTTAGCAATCTCGAAAATGGTAGATAAAGTGATAAAAGCGAGCAAAATTATTGCGCTGCTTGAAGAAGGTTGCAGTCAAGGCTTCGTGGCTCAGAGGCTAAATGTGAGTCGGTCGACAGTTCAAAGGACCTGGCAGCGCTATCAAAAGACCGGTTCCGTTAAGAGAAGGCCTGGTTCTGGCAGAAAGACATGTACCGAACCACGGGATGATCGTTTTCTAGTTAGTCAAGCGTTGAGAAATCGCAAATCTTCTTATGTGGACCTCAAGAACACCCTCGAAGAAGTAAGAAATGTGCAAATTAGTCTATGGACGGTCAGGAGGAGGCTTCTCGCTGCTAATATACACAGTCATCGCCCGGCACGCGGCCCTAAATTACTCCGTGGACATCGAGTTGCCAGGCTTAGCTTCGCTCGAAATTGTGTGTCATGGACTCATGAAGACTGGGATAGGGTATTGTTCTCCGATGAAGCCAGGATATCTCTGCATGGTGAAGACCGACGTCGGCGAGTGCTACGTAGACGAGGAGAACGCTTTGCAGAGACATGTTTTGAAGAAATCACACCTTATGGAGGGGGCTCTGTTATGTTTTGGGCAGGAATAAATTCTATGGATCGTACGGAGTTAGTCTTCATCAAAAACGGTACACTGACTGGACACCGATACATAACGGAAGTTCTAATTCCTTATGCACAACCCGCTTTAACCGCTCTTGGCGAAAACTCAATTTTTATGGACGACAACGCTCGCGCCCACCGGTCTGGCGGTGTGGATGCGTATATGCTAGAAGTCGGAATTCGTCGTTTGGACTGGCCAGCTAGAAGTCCGGACCTCAGTCTCATAGAGCATATCTGGGACGTTCTGAAGCGACGAGTGAGATCAGTGCAGCCGGCTCCGCAGACCATCAGAGAGCTAAAGAATGTGATTACCGCGGAGTGGGAACGTATTCCCCAAGAAACCTTAAAAGATATACTCACTAGCATGCCCAGACGAATGCAAGCTGTGATTTCAGCAAGAGGGTGTCACACTCAATACTAAACTTTTATCTGCTTTTAATGTATTCAAGAAAAACAAAGAAATTAATGCGTTTCATTTTTATTTAGCGAGCAGGTACAATCATAGTGTTTTGAGCTTAAATATTATTTCTTAATAATTTAATTAAAATGTTAATTTAATTAAATTAACATTTAATTAAATTATTAAGAAATTTTTTTAAGAAATTTAGAAAGAATTTAATTAATGATAAAACTGATGAAAACTATTCCTTTCTAATTAATTTATAAAATTCTGAGGATAACAATACCTAAAATTGTCAAACAAACTAATAGTAACTATAAAATAGTTCTTTGCTTAAGTGCCCGTTTTTTTTGCAAAAGAGTTTATATTATAGTCAGTGGCGTAACTACCGGAAGGCTAGACGGTGCCTTGGATGGGGCCCCCAAGCTCAGGGAACCTTCAGAACCTGACCAACAAACTAAATTGAACTATTGAAATTTGCTTGCGTGTAGAACCTGGACGGGACCTGCTGTGCATGATGAGTAGATGATAAAGTAGCTTTTTAAAGTACCTTTAAAATATTTAAACATAACTATTTATATTTTGGCTTGTATTGATTAAACTTAAACAGTTAATCGGGGCCCTAGTTTATTTTTAGCACCAGGACCTTTGGTGACTTATCTACGCCATTGATTGTAGTCAATGTTGTTTACACCTTTAAAAACGTATAACTTCAAATAAAACCTGTGTTAGTTAAATATTTTGTCAATGTTTAATGATAAGGTGATCTCTGATGATCTGAGGTGAAAATCAATATAAATACTTACTTTATAAGTAACTTCTCCGACACACAGTGCAATAATAATTCCTGGCACATTTCCTATTATTTTAATTACCGTATTAATTGAATTAACATAATTAGGCGATAGTTCCTGTAAAATGAATAATAATATTATATTTTTGGAACGATTAATAAATTCCTCTTGAATATTATTATTACAACAAATTCTGTATGTATATATGTATATATGTATCAGCCTGTAAACATTGCTGAGCAAAGGCTACTTCTCTATATAGAAAGAGGGTTGGACTTTGGAGCTTAATCCACCACGCTGCTTCACTGCGAGTTGAAGTTGCAACTACAGTAGAATCCCGATTATCCGGATCAAATAAAACCAGGGGTATTCCGTATAATCGAAAATCCGGATAATCGATTTCAAAGCAAATCTACCAATATTTAAATTTTAATATTTTTTTAAAATTATGTAATGGGTTTTACATGCGTCGTTTAGATAATACGATATATAAAAAAAAAAACGAGCAATAACGGTAGATAATGAATTACATAATACCTATGTAATTTAAAATTTTGTTTGGAAATAATTGATGGAAGTAGCCGATTTGGCGGCAATTATATTTTTGATCTTAATAAAACTTGTGCATTAATACATTCATATCTTCTTAAAACCAATCCAATAATTAATATTAATATATATGTTTTGTCTTTGCACTTAATTCCATGAACTGCCCGGTGGCAATGCTAAGTCAGCGGAACAGTCACATACTAATTTAAGACGGAGGACTGGGGTGCATGCACGCTATCAAAGAAAATGAAACAATAACTACCACTTTCTTGCAAACAGCGAGAGTACACGGTCGGAGGCGGAAATAAACTTAATAAACTTATCGTAACATGTCTCGTTGCACTGTCAAAACCTTTTTTAAAATGAGAATTAGACCCGAGATCAATGAGTCCGGATAATCTGATATCCGGATAATCGAGGTTCGGATAATCGAGATTCTACTGTAATTAGGTATATCTGTCTTAATCGAAAGTGGTATTTTGAACACCATAATATACATAAAATTATATAATTTCGTTACGCACATTCTACACGTATAATTTAATTCATTTATTCTTTTGCAAATTATTATCTATATTTTAAAATAATCTTCAAGAACTAACTAAATATATCAAGTGTTCTAAACGATTGTACAAATATTTGTATATAGGTATATTTGGTCTGGGTATATGTCGATGTGGGTCTCCCCACCGTGCCTCGGAGAGAACGTAAAGCTGTCGGTACTAGTAATCACAGACAAATACCGATTGTTTCTCAAGGTAGGAAAATTATCCACCAATCCGCGATGAAGCAGCGTGGTGGATTAAGCTCCAACTCTTCTCGGACGTTCATAGACTGATTAAGTTCACTTCAGTCTAAATAAATATATCTAGTTTTATTAACTACTGTAATTGTTTGCTTAAAATTTGTATCAGGATATTTTTCATGAGAATTTGGATGTGATTTAAATTTTGATAGAGACCTTACCAAGTTCGGTCGCGTAAGTACCTAAGAATACGTAATTAAAATTCGGGTAGCAACATTTTATTTACTTACATAACAAATATCTAAAGTAAGATCCATTCCCGCTGCCGTAAGGGCGATAGCCGTAGTCAATAAAACAGGGCCAGAGTTATTTGGCAAGAACAACGTCATCGATACTAAAAATCCCGGTAGCACGTGAGCTACGTAAGATAATTAGATTTTTTTTTTTGTCAATCTATAAATTATTCTATTTTAACATTATAAAACATTAAGGGGAAGGAGGAAAATATATACCTAAGGTCTTTATTTCGTCCCACAAAAAAAAAGTGTACATTTTATGAATGTATATTTTCTTGATAGATGTATTTTAAAAGAGCGCTATAAAAATGATTTCAAAATTAATAGGTTATTTACTTCTATAATGTAAAATTTTTCTCAGGATGTTTTTTTTTGCTTACATTGTCAGTAGCGTTTTAAAACAAATATATATTATATACATTGTTTCAATTATAACACAATTGTGTTACAATAATCTATACTAATATTATAAAGCTGAAGAGTTTGTTTGTTTGTTGGTTTGAACGAGCTAATCTCAGGAACTACTGGTTCGAATTGAAAAATTCTTTTTGTATTGGACCGAGAAAGACTATAGGTTATATATATAAAATTACTCTACGACCAATAGGGGCTGAGCAATAATAAGAAATGTTACAAAAACGGGAAAAAGTAATCTTTTTTGGTAGTTTCCGTTCCTTCCGTCCCTTATTATTTCTCTTTTCGAGACATTTTTTAACTATAGTTCCACTTTTAAAGTAAAATATCACTCTTTTACTGAGAATTTTTGAAATATAAAAAAAATCAATAGGTAAGACGTTGAACGATCCAGGAATCAAACCTGAGACCCCTTGCTCGGCAGTAACGCTTGCGACCACTCGACTAACGAGGCGGGTACCTACTCTTAGAGTAATTGTTTAAAAATATTTAAGTACGTTTTTTCCCTCAAATTAACGCGGGTGAAACCGCGGGGCACAGCTAGTATGATTATAGTAATACTACTACTATATACATAGACAGCAATGAATAAAGATATACTTACAAACAACAACAAAATACTTTCGTATATGTTTAATTCTTTTAATTTTTGCATTATGCTTATACCAGTGATATGTTTGAATTATAACTGTCCCAAATATCAATCTTAAAAGAAAGGGTAATGCTGTCAAAGCCGAAGCCTATAAAATTAAAAAGTAATAATCACACTATTTGTCATATCTTCATATAATATTATAAACTCTTTTGCAAAAAAAACGGGCACTTAAGCAAAGAACTATTTTATAGTTACTATTAGTTTGTTTGACAATTTTAGGTATTGTTATCCTCAGAATTTTATAAATTAATTAGGAAGGAATAGTTTTCATCAGTTTTATCATAACATTTTAATTAAATTATTAAGAAATAATGTTTAAGCTCAAAACACTATGATTGTACCTGCTCGCTAAATAAAAATGAAACGCGTTAATTTCTTTGTTTTTCTTGAATACATTAAAAGCAGATAAAAGTTTAGTATTGAGTGTGACCCCCTCTTGCTGAAATCACAGCTTGCATTCGTCTGGGCATGCTAGTGAGTATATCTTTTATGGTTTCTTGGGGAATACGTTCCCACTCCGCGGTAATCACATTCTTTAGCTCTCTGATGGTCTGCGGAGTCGGCTGCACTGATCTCACTCGTCGCTTCAGAACGTCCCAGACATGCTCTATGGGATTGAGGTCCGGACTTCTAGCTGGCCAGTCCAAACGACGAATTCCGACTTCTAGCATATACGCATCCACACCGCCAGACCGGTGGGCGCGAGCGTTGTCGTCCATAAAAATTGAGTTTTCGCCAAGAGCGGTTAAAGCGGGTTGTGCATAAGGAATTAGAACTTCCGTTATGTATCGGTGTCCAGTCAGCGTACCGTTTTCGATGAAGACTAACTCCGTACGATCCATAGAATTTATTCCTGCCCAAAACATAACAGAGCCCCCTCCATAAGGTGTGATTTCTTCAAAACATGCCTCTGCAAAGCGTTCTCCTCGTCTACGTAGCACTCGCCGACATCGGTCTTCACCATGCAGAGATATCCTGGCTTCATCGGAGAACAATACCCTATCCCAGTCTTCATGAGTCCATGACACACAATTTCGAGCGAAGCTAAGCCTGGCAACTCGATGTCCACGGAGTAATTTAGGGCCGCGTGCTGGGCGATGACTGTGTATATTAGCAGCGAGAAGCCTCCTCCTGACCGTCCATCGACTAATTTGCACATTTCTTACTTCTTCGAAGGTGTTCTTGAGGTCCACATAAGAAGATTTGCGATTTCTCAACGCTTGACTAACTAGAAAACGATCATCCCGTGGTTCGGTACATGTCTTTCTGCCAGAACCAGGCCTTCTCTTGATGGAACCGGTCTCTTGATAGCGCTGCCAGGTCCTTTGAACTGTCGACCGACTCACATTTAGCCTCTGAGCCACGAAGCATTGACTGCAACCTTCTTCAAGCAGCGCAATAATTTTGCTCGCTTTTATCACTTTATCTACCATTTTCGAGATTGCTAAACAGCAATAACAATACTTTTAAATGTCAAGGACACCAGATAATTTAATAAAAATTGACAAAAAGTTAATTAGAGTCGATATTAACTATAGGGAATTCGCGCCACAAAATGTAGTTAAAAGTTATTTTCTTTGAAAACCAGGCTCAGTCAAAAATTTGAATTTGGAATGTACTCTTATAAACATTATGGCACTTTTATAACTGGCCAGTAACATGTTCAAATGATTAAAACCTTTTTGGTATTTTATTTTTTTCAGCCAGGAAGAAAATCGAAACCGCCCGTTTTTTTTGCAAATGAGTGTACATACATATATACTAGTAAGTGAATAATTACTTCATAGGCACTGTAGTTATGGATAACAGTATAGTAAAGAGGTCCATGTATACAGACTGATATGATCATCCAAGCGTAACCAAAATTGAGAATACAAATAGCCCAAAATGGTACTGATTTCAAAATTAATTTCCATGGAGCTTGTGAGTTTGTTAACTAAAAGATACGATATTAATTAATACGCAGTACTATTTATTACTAACATTGATACGTTAAAACAAAACGAATACCTTTATATTAAAAACTGTTCCGATTGCTGTTGATAAATATGCTAACTCTTCTTTAGATATAAAAGAATGTTTTGTTGGGCTATCTGTTACGAAAAATATCCAAGCACCAGCCCAAAATATTTGAAATGTACCAGAAATGTAAAATCCAATAAACCATCTAAAATAATATTGCACGGCGGCACAAATAAGGAAGGTGCAACAGGTTCCAGTTGTAATACCTTTTAATAGAATAAAAAAGTGTATAAAAATTGATTTCCTCACATAATACAAAAAAAAAGTGTTAAAGTATCTAATAATTGAATGTTTTACCGCAATAAGCCCACATAAAATGATGTCTTTCTGTCGGTGGTACCCAATGCCTTAGCACTTGTACCATGCTTGGTAACATAGCACCCTAGAGGAAAATGCATCCTTATCATTATTTTTGAGTTTAGAACTTACGAGAAAATACTTAAAATCAAATTTAATTACCGCACAGAATCCAATTAAAATGCGTACAATGAAAAACAACCAGAAATTATAATAAGCAGATGCTGGTGTCAGACAATTTAACACACCTGAAGTTAACCCCGCTGCACCGACAACCCACGTGGGTCCAAATCTGAAAATTAAGCTTGACAGAACTACACAGATTTTAAATCACTAACTTGACGTAGCACATTACAAAATACTATTTAAATATATTTAATGGGATTACAAAACGTTAAAAATTATTAAATAATGAACTTAATAATATATAAATTTACCAAATATATAACTTACGTATCACCAATATTATGGAATATCGGAAAGCATATACAATATCCTATATGATATGCTGCAAGTAACAAAGCAACTTTTATTTCATTCCAATGTATTATATCAATTATGTTCTGAAAGAATATGCTTTCAACGTTATACGGTTTGAACGAAGCCAAGACGTATGATCATTGTAGTGCTAAAATACAAACCCCGGATCTCGTAAGTGAAACGGTACGAAGTTCCGTTTCATTATAATAAATATTAAAATGTCGTTCGGGTATCTCAATCATATCGACAATATGAACGCTTAGATTATAACGCACTATATAGATTAGAAAATAACCCATAAATATCATAGTTCCCACCTAGAAGCCAAGTTTGAATATTAATTACAAATAATATTATACAAATAAGCAATAGAGATATTTTGAGGATACTCACAAGAGCTCTAACGCAAATTTTAATCATTACAAAAAGCGTTTGTCAAAATAACAAAAACATTTATTACTTACGTGACCATCTTGAACCTGTAATAAAATCGACCAAACAGGATCGAAAAATGCTTATCTTCAATACTTATGTTGTCTTAAGGGGGTACATACACCCAGCGGCACTGAAAATGCCCCAAAAAAAGAAACTGTTTTTGGAAAGGATAATAATAAAAATTAATAAAATAAAATATTACACATTGTTTTCTAGTATTTTAACTTTATAAAAAATATCCTTATATTTTTTATTATTGTAATTTTTTTTTCAAAAATTACAATAATAAAAACCACGTGACCTAAAGCACTATGAACAAGTAGTTCCATGGTCGACATAATTTTTTTTTCAAATGTGGATGGATCTGCAAAATGAAATTTTTTTCTTGTAAAATGAAGTTGTAGTTATAGTCTGCCGAGCTGGATTTTCGAATTTCAAAATATTTTAAATTACCCCAGTTTAAAAAATAGCGTGTGTTTATTATTTGTTGTTGCGTCCATCAATTATATATATTGTAAAGGTTAGCAGGGAAATGGACATCAGGGGCCAATCAAAATACAAATTGTAAATTATGCGACGTTTCGATCCTTTATTGGACCTTCATCAAGACTATAACAATTGTTTACACATATGAAAGCGCTGAATGCACAATCTACAATATAAAGGAAATAACAAACCTTCTTTACCTTTACGTATAGTACCCAATTAGCATCCCCATGCTGTCATCTCCAACATGTGTGCTCATATGCTGTATTACTATTGACAATTACAAATTTAACATCCAGATATCAAAATGTGCATCATTATATATTTTATTTTTTGTTTTGGTTATATTTTTTTTTTTATAGAATTTAACTTTCTAATTTCTTTTATAATGAAAAATAAAGACTACTAAATGTTACCTCAAGATATACATTATTGTATATCTATATTTATCATGAGTGTTCAAAAAAACAGACAAAAAGACATTTCTAAAAATGATAGAAACGTGAATAATTAGTGTTTTAGACATTGACGAAAAGTCTGAAAAAAAATTCCATTTGTAATTTTATTACATGAATAGATATATAAATAAAATAAACAATGTATCATATCGTAAATTATATTTTATGATTTAGGTACAGCGTTGTCAATTGTAACAATTTAAATAATATAAGTAATCAGTAATAAATATACATATATACATAAAATCGAATTCATAATTATATTAAATTTATGAAAAGGACTACACGTCACATCAGCTTCAAATCACATCGCTTTGTCCTTCAATAACAGCCTACTATAAATATAATATTGACAAAAATATATAATGAAACGAGTAGATAGATACTAATATACAATATTTTTGGTAATAAACATCACAGTGATTTTAATCAATATTCATTAGGCACAAATGGAATACTGCGAATAATTAATTTCATTTACTTAAAAAGCTCAGAAATGCATAATTATTAAGTCCTATTTAATTATTATCTATTAATTTATCTAGCGATTATAATTTATCTACATCTAATATCCTGCACAAGTACAGGAACAGTAAAATATTCAGTTCAATATCTGAAATAATAATTAAATAACTCTTTAAAAAATATCTAATATCCTAGTCAGATCTCTTTCATTTAATACTCTATAAGAAAAATTATCATCTAAAACTATTACGTTTTTGCTTAATTGAAAGCTAGTTAAATTCATAGCTTTTATGTCCTAGTGGTGATGCTTGTTGGGTTTTCTTTCAAATCTTTCTCGTAACTATTTTTGGAAGCATCGTTCATAGCATTACCATCATCTGTTTTAGTTTTGTCTGATTTACCATCTGTTTTGTCGTTTTCAGAAAAATTCCAGTCTTGAATATTTGCAGTACCGAACAAGATAAAGAATATTGCTGAAACTATGTACACTGATGCTCCTATGAAGAAAACGGGTCGCCATTGATCGAAGGTATCCTGAAAAAGTGAAAAAGTTTTTTTTGTAGAACGTCAACATTCTACATACATCTAACCGATTAAAGATAATTTGAAAATAATATGTGTATGTATTAGGGCTACAAACATAAGTTATCTAAATCATTTAAAGCACTTAAATATTTACCCCTTTTCTGGTAAAATATGCTGTAATCATTGGTGTAAAGAATCCCGCAGTGCTCCCTATAAAATTGGCAATTCCATACAATGTTCCTGCATAATTAGGAGCTAAATCTTGATGATTCTGAAGATTTGTCAAAGTCGCTGCTCCGTTGAAACCCATCGACATAGTAATCATTGCTACAGATAACGCAGTTGAGCAACCTGTATACATCAGTAATACGAGTAGAATTCCGGGAATAATATGTGAGAATAAACAGAAGAATTTTCTAATAGCTGTCGTTGTCATAAGTTTTCTCGAGAGTATGCAGTCTCCTATAGTTCCAAATATTGTTGCCATAAAAAGTCTAGCGAGGTAAGGAAGGGCAGATATAATACCAATTGTTGCTAATTCAAAACCAAGAACACTGGAAACGAATTGAGGTCCAACCGTCATAATAAAATATAAGCCCCAAAGATTTCCGAAATGTAAAATAATCATTGCTAAAAATGGGAATGATGTACAGATACGTTTGAAGGGAGGGAGACCCTGAAAAAAAAAGTTATGAATAAGTAAAAAATAAATATGAATCTTCTTACTTTAATGCATGTAATAAAATATATTTAAAAATAAATTCAGTTGTAATAAACAGCTTTTAGTTTTTCCTTTTATAAATAAATTCAGTTGTAATAAACAGCTTTTAGTTTTTTCTTTTATAAGTTTATTCTTGCATTACTAACACTTAGACGTGCAACTAATATTAACGTGAAACTAATAACAAATATACAATACCTTTGATTTCTTAATTTTATCACCTAATGCATCTAAAATGTATTTTCTTTCTGATATCGATATCCTAGGATGCTCCGAAGGCGTATCTGCTACGAGATACCACCAAAAAATACACCAAACAAATGTCAGTGCACCAGGTACATAAAATGCAGAAGCCCATCCGTATTTTTCTAATAAGGGACCTGTGAGTGACCATGTAGCAACTGTTCCTAAAGTTCCTCCCATCAAAGCGCTTATGAATTTTCCCTTTTCTTCTGGAGGTGCCCATCGTGCTACCAAAACATGAAGGGCAGGATACATGAAACCCTGCAAAAATAGTAACAATTAAATGAAAAAAGAAATGTAACTGAGATATAAATGAAACTGATAAGTTTTAATGATTAATTTGTGTTATATACCCCGGCAAATCCAAGTAAAAATCGTATTACGACAAGAGCGATATAATCAAGTCGAGCGGCAGCCGGACTCAATACAGTCAATATTGCACTCATAAGGGATGTTACTAATATCACGTATCTCGGACCCCACCGCTCAGCCGTCATTCCACCCAGTAGAGAAGTGACAGGATAACACCAGAAATATGCGCCAAGAATTGTAGCCTGTTGATCTTTAGACCAATTAAACGAGCCACCTTGTATCTGAAAATAGATTCAAATAAATAAAAAGATAATTTGAACACTTACGGGTCTTTTATATCTACTAAACGCTCCTTGCCTTGAAGTTTTTTAATGTAGAAAAAGATCTTAAAGATAATGACAATGCAGTCAAGGATAAAAAGAAAATAAGTATAGGTATAATATAAATTATATTCAATTAAACGTAATTTTTAAGCGTACGTGTAAATTATGAAATATGTGAAATGTGAAAAATGCAAGCAGTCAGTTAAACACAAGAATCGATTTATTTTTCAAAATATATAGGAATTATCCATGATAACCATTATTTGAAACTGGTAATTTATAATATATTATGTTTATATTTATACGGATAAATCTTTCTTATTTATATTGAATATACTATACTAGAAAACCAATTATTATAAATGATTTATGAACAATTCTGCTTTATTACATGATAATGTTGTACAATACAATATGTAATAAATATTACATCAAGAAAACACACTCAACGCTCTCAATATTACCTAAACTCGTAATTAATATTTTTTTTATCATAAATTTATAAATTATAAATAATACGTATGTTATTTATTCATTTTCGAAGGCAAAAAAAAATGCGGCTCTATCTGTATAACGTGTCATTCCATATAAAATCGTCTTGGTGGCAAAGTCAACTAATTTTAGATTATGCTCTAACTTTGAAGGACTGTTGCATAAGATCGCAAAGAATAAAATTTACGCTTATTTGATTTTTAAATGCGCCCGTTTCCGTCTATCCGAATTTAGACTTTCATGAAATGTCATTTTTATGCTTTATTAATTTTACCTGTAAATATTTTATTATTCAAATATCTATACGTTTGAGACGGCGTTTTAAAGCGGAAAGCTAATATTTTTCTATTTCTAATAAAAAATTGTTTAGTTAATACATGTCACTGAGAAGAGAGGATGGGCCTAGAGAATGAGAGGGTGCTGAAAATACGTGTTTTTTTTTATTTTAATTTAATTTTGCGTTTTTTAACTGATTTCAGCTCTCGATCGTGATATTTTTTACACATAAAATTATATAAAAATAAATGAGATTATAAATCATACTAATATTATATCATTTAAATTCATATTCTTGGACTTTGGAGGTATTAGAAGTAACATAGGATACTTTTTTTACACGCGGGCGAAGCCGCGGGTAGTAGTTAGTTGTTTTATATTTAAAAGATTATACAATAAGATGTAATATTGACAACCATAATTTTTTTTTAATTACCTGTCTTGGAGCTTTTTTAACTTCTGCGACGTCTGCGTAACGAAGTGTATCGTTAACCATTTCATTTTCAGGAGTACACTGAGATCTTAACCTGTAAAAAATTAACATCACTTAAGCATTCAAGAATGGCACGATTAAGATTCGTACGGCGCCACGATTTGAAGGCGGATTCTTATAGATCTCGACGAAAGAAAACGAAATGAAAGAATTAAATTTTTTTTTCAAATCGTGGCGCCGCATGAATCGTAATCTCCCCTCAAGAATTTACAGAAAAAAAAATTGTGAAGTTTTAATACGTTTATTTTGAAAACTTTAAATTTATACACATTTTATTGTATAGATACAGAAAAAAAATCCTGAACAAAAATAGACACGTGAAATTTACAATTTTATGAGCACGTTATTGTTTTAAATTATATACTCGTCCATGAAATGTCCAAAACTTTGTCTAAAATCGAAGCTATTAATTTTTTGCCGTAAATTACCAGCAGTAAAGCTTTAGTAATTTTCTAACTTTAAAAAACATTAAATCAATATAGGCAGCGCAAACAGAAATGACGATGTCAGGCTTTTAAAAAACATGCTTTAAGGGAAGTTATATAGCTGTTATCTATATATTAGATCACGTTCCGTATAAAAATAAAATTTCAGTCGTTTTTTAAGTTTTACTTTTACTTAATATAACGAACTACTCTGTTTGGGTCTACTGCATTCAGCCGTTCAACGCATTTTCAAATTAAAAATAATCTTAAAATAAAAAGGAAATAAGTACAGAGTACAGAAAACAACTTCAAGGAGCATCAATCTCATTAAAGTTTTTATAGACTATTACTTTTTACACTAAACTGGATTAACTAGTTTAATAATTACTTGCACACATTGCTTTTGTGGCCAGATTCTTCAATTAATTCTATAAACTTTTATATAACAGAATAATAAATAAAACTTATTAACGATAATATTTTAAATAATTTATAGTAAAATAAAATAAACAATGAATAATTCAAAATTTTATTACTGAATTAAAACAATTGTAACTAGACTGAGTGACATATAGTATAAAGTAATATTATTTTACTACATAAAAATAATTCTGCTTTTAGTTATAAGTAATAAAATATACATTATTGAATTCAAACAGGTCCGATTATGGTATCTTATTTATTTCCTAGTAAATATTAAATCTTTAAAATATCACAAATAGTATCTACTTAAACATTGTAGTGTATTTGCACAATATCTATGTAATGAATATCTTAAATACACGAGAATGTATAAAAGATATACTCACAAGCTGACAATTTGTAAAAATATACACTGGCGTTAAGTACTTGGTCCGTTCGATTACGTAGGTTTTATAAATACTACTTTAAAATTATTTATCTTAAGAAGAACTTGTCTTTCTAAGACAGGGATCTAAATTAAGATTTTTCAAACAGGTTCCAGGTAAGTTGATAATAAAGTACTACTTACGAGATATTTTTAGCTGGTTGCGGTACCATGGCGATCAGGTTCAGACTCATGTTGACACGCAGCATATATACTACCCAACAACTCATGAATATCATTATCCAGAGATTTACTCTCACTGGGATTACATCTGAAATAAATATATTCCTCTAAAATAAACTTATTTTTTAAGGTTCTTTTGTATATCTAATTGTTTCCACGTATCCAAAATTACAACCAAGATTTCAAGTTGTAAAAGTAACCAACCATAGCCTCAGAAAATAGGTAACAAAACGATTTTTCACCACATGTACTACATGACTAGCAACAGATAGGTGTAATGACTTAGAAAGTTACCATTTACGCAGGTAGGTGGTAAGTTTTCTATGTAGAAACTTGCAAGGTAAGGATGCCCTAAAGCCTTACAGAAGAAAAAAATATGGCAAACTAGGCAGATTAGTGGAGGGTTATTATTCCTTAAAAATTAATTTAATTGAAGAAGAACACAGTGATAATAACGATAAAAACTTTGCAATAACATACATTATTACTTTCACACAAAGGTTAGATTATACATATTTGTATATAGATTCTACGTAAGTTGATAAAATATGCAATGTCGTTTCATGTGCAATATTTTTTCCAGAAACAACATTCACATTGCTATTGATTGTACTAACAAAAGGAATATCTAAGAAACTTCAATTGTATGTTTATCTGTCCCGCTGTAAAACAAGATGTCTTCAATTCATCTGTCAAAACCTCTTTAAAAATTAACACAGGCACATAAATATAAAAGGAGCAACTAGGAAATTATAAGCACAATTCAGACTGTTTTGATATTACATAATCCTTCCTTTAACATATTGTCCGATTTCATAAGTAAATGAAAAAGAAAAGTACTCAAACTATTCACATGAGAAACATAATTTTATCATTTTTTTTATTAAAAATACTAATTAAAATTATAATAATTAAATTTATAAACATCATGTTACCTATAGCCAATCTATGCTAATAATTGTAATATTTGTAATCTGTAATAAATCATAATATGTTGATGAACTAGTCACGGAACCCTAATCCCACGAATATACTGACGGACGAAACTGATGGAAGCTTCCCAGGCGTCCGCCTCACAAGTTCTCCGTATTAATGCCTTTTAATGCCCCATTCTCTGTACGTCTGAATTTGGACAAGACGAAAGTTATGTTGAATTAACATGTTATGCAGAGACCGATATCTGTCGATGGTACCCTTCTAGAAGTTGTACAGGATTATGTCTACCTAGGCCACATCATTCGACTTGGCTGATACAACTTCCAGAAGGAAGCCCATAGGAGGATTCAGTTGGGCTGGGCGGAATTTGATAGGCATCTTCGAGTCTTCGATTCGACGATTCCGCAATGCCTAAAGACAAAAGTCTTCGAGCAGTACGTCCTACCTATGTTGACATGGCGCTTTGGCTTTTTTCCCCGCTTCACAGGGACAAAATTTAAGCTTTCGGCCTAGGTAGGAAAAAAAATAGTACCTATGGACAACACGAAATGAAAGTAATACATTCTTTCCCGCATGTTTGCTACCCTCGCCTTCGGCTCGGGTGGCAATTTCATATGTGGGACAGAATAGAGTACTTTTATCCCTTGTGACACAATATACTATTCTTGGAACTTTTAATTACTACGTATTAATGATTACATTTAACGAGAATTAATAATTATTTGTCTATCAATAAATTACTACATACCAACGACAAATATTGACTTTAAAATTAAATTATTAGCTTCACAATACAGGAAAAAAATATCTTTTTTTATTATTAGTCTGGGAGCATTTTACTTCAGGCTAAGAATTTATTTTTAACTAGCTTCCACTAGCGGCTTCGCCTGCGCGAATGTCGGTTATAAAGACCAAAAGAAAAAAGTATCCTATATTACTTCTAATACCTCCTAGAGCATGTGTACAAAGTTTCATTATGATTGGTTAAGAAGTTTTTGCGTAAAAGCGTTACAAACATACATTTCACATGTATAATATAAAGGTACGTAGGTAGTATAATATAAAGGGAGGTAGGCATTAATAGCCGTCTAATAGTGTAAGCTTCCCATTGCTGGGCGTAGGTTTCTACTCCTGTGAAGAAGAAATAATAGTTAAAGAAATATTACTTAAGATTTCCGCATGCAAAGCATACAGGTTACATCTTTAAGTTTTCCTTCATCGCCGAAAACAAAACTAATTTCTAAACAAAATTATCACATGAAAAATTCAGCGGTGCCTGCCTGGATTTAAATGTGTGAACGTCTGGTTTCACTTCGCTTGTTTTATTCTCTAGGACATCTTGGCTTACCTAATAAACAGTTACGAATTGTCAAATATGCATTAAGTTATTAGTTATTGGCCTCAAGCAACTGTCATCCACGCGACTAAGCATGGGTCTTCTGACTCTCTCTATAATGTCTGCTTTAAAATTAATAATAATATTTTTTATGGTGGCAATTTGCACGTTATACTCGTAATGGTCTAAATAGGCAGAGTATAATTATTTCTTAGAAACTTTTAAATAACGACGCAACAACTAAATTGGTCTGCTCATTTTTCATTATAGCTACGCTATGATGAAAAACGTTGGGAAATCCACTCGGGGATCTTGAGGTTAGCACGTCGAATTGCTTGTCATGACACTGTTATTAAGGTATTCATAATGTGACAATTTGTCCCACTTCCTTTAGGACAGCCCCGTTGAATTGGCTGTCCTGCTATCCCAAGCGAGAGCACAATATTTCTGCTCTAGCAAAACAGACTAAAATATCATATAACCTACCTTTTTTTGCACTCGCATCACGTAGCTGTTAAGTCTAACAGATGCAATACATAGTACTTTTATCATTGTTAATTTATCTACAATAAATACTAATAGATATGAAACTAAAACATTTACATAATTCCGCTCTAAAAACGTAACAATTTTTTTCATTAGATATTTAACTTATACGTTAACTTTTTATTTACATAATTCTTAATATATAACAACTTTAAATACTATATATAATACTATAATAATACTATATACTTCAAATAACTATGTCTTAGTAGTTAGAACACGTAGATCTTTATCGATTAACGCGAGTTTAAATTCGCACTCTCCCAAGAACAAAATCATATTAGAAAAATTGTCTAATTACAGCAGGAAGCTATATAATATGTAATGTTAACTAAAGTTATGTAAAAAAGAAATCATCAACTATTTACTCAAATGAAGATATTTTATGTAAAATTAGTGTAAAAGTCTTTCGGGAAACTAGTAAAGTTTTATAAATAAATACAAAAAAAAAAAGTAATAAATATATTTAATTTTATTGTTCCACAATATATATTTAGGAACCCGTCGATGGGTACTGGGCAAAGGAGGGGCTTTTCTCCTGTATACGAGGAGAGATCTAAAAAATTATGTTAATGAATAACTACACATTTAGGCGTCATAGGCAAACAAGAACAACCTTCTTGGTAAATGATAATGTACAAAGTGCAACGTCACGCCGCCCGTACATCTACATATAAACTTGTACCATGGAGACATTATAACTTGATGTTATGTCGATCGTCCAACCGAGCCTAATTGTTCTTGATAATATCACGTGGTTAAAAATTTTACACTATGTGACAAGAAGAATTACGTAATATAATTGTGATTACAAAAATAAGCTTTATTTAGAAGACTGTTTAGCACTACATGCGAATTATATACATACTAATTTTTTTTTTAATTTCACGACTATTTATTTTTGGTTAGCTGAATTTTAAAAGATATTGTACTATTACTCATTTAATTTTTCATCTTCTTCGGATTGTCATAATGTTATAATCAAATTTTATCTCTGATTATAATATTAAGACGAATACAATCACTTTTGTTGCTTGCGTTATACTTATTTTATTCTTTTAGATGCTTTTATGATTGAACCGATAAATATATTCCACCTAATTAGCAGATTTCCTTTAACATAAAATCCCGTGTACATATTTGTTGAGTTGTAGAGGTAACTATCGAGTATATCTATATGATAAGTTAATATTGATTTTCCTCTTCGTCTGTAAAAGTAAATAACTAGTTTAATGTGTCAAAAAAGTCGATACGATAAAAAAAATTGACGTCACAGACCTCAGTCTTCATCATATATCGGAGTTATCGATAAGTGTGCGCAGTTGATTATTCCGTAAGTATAAGAAATATTCAAAAACTTTAAACTGATTTTGAAAGTGAGTCACTCATTGAGTAAAATAACCAATATATATATTAACAAGTTTGCTCAATTAAAAAAATCAAAAAATCTGACTGCGTAAAATACTCTTATTATAAACTAAAAAGAATAAAACAATTTACTAGCTTTCATTTGATACCCATATTGCTGCAGTAAGAAAAAAAAAATCAACTCCCCCCCTCATTCCGCCATTTGCGGGCGCCATTTTGAAAATTTATATAGCCTATGTCACTACTACAATTTAGACAAATCCAACGACACCTCATATGTCAAAAAAAGTCCAGCCGTTTGGGCTGTAGGGCGTGCCAAAGAAATGGACATACATACACACACACACGCACGCACGCACGCACGCACGCACGCACGCACGCACGCACACATACACATACACATACAAATACACATACACATACACATACACACACACACACACATACACACATACATACATACATACATACACTCGAAAAACATAACCCTCCTTCTGTCGCAGTCGGGTAAAAATAGAAAGAGACTAAAATGTACTTCTAATGTCATAGTAAATGCATGGAAGTGATTTTAGTTAATATTTTAGAAAAGTATAGTTTTATTTTTAAAAGTTATTGATATAATTTCATTCATTGGGTGACTCAGTTTTAAAATCAGTTTAAAGATGTCAAATATTTCTTATACGCGTATATATTTACGGAATAATCGACTGCGCATACTAAACGATTATACACCTGTTTAAATTGAATAATATTGTAATTAAGTGCAAGGATTTAGTTGTTATTCTATTGAAATATGTTATTAATAAATTAAAACAAAAGAAAAAAAATAACGGATGTAAGTTTGTAAAAATTCATGCCTCAGTGTAAGTTATTTAATATTATTTAAATACAAGTTATATATCTATTGACATACTAGAATCAAATTAACCGTAACGGATTTTTTTTTTTCAGGAAATGACCATAGAAATCGCACATTGAATGTCATGGCATTTTGTAGGATGACCTCGAGCCAGTAAATCGCTTAGAAGAATAACAAACAACCAAAATTATAAGCCATGGTTATATCTGAACATAAATTATTAAAAATACTTCGTATAATAGTTTTACCTATACCAAAATCAAAAATGTAGAATAACAAGTTTTTTTAACATTAAATACGGTGACACGATGATTATCGGTAGTACCTATTAATTAAACGGTCGACCGTTTTATTAATATCCTGAGACGGTAATTTTTATTTCAATTAAATAAAAATGTAATTCAACTCAGATACAGTTTACCTACTTTTTTATTAAATTTAATCTGTCAGAGAATACCAAAAACACGGAGGTCGAAATTGAGGTGCCGATGGAATATTCCACAAATTAATATTTACTGTTGTATTTTTACTGTTATCGCATACATTAAAATTATATATTTAATACACTGAAGCGGATTTTTTTTAAATTAGTCACATGCTATGTTAGATTTCTTACGAAATGTAGATAAGGAAAAATACCCATACTACATGGCCTATTTTTTACAATTTTCTATCCCTTGCTCCCCATCGATGACCACCCGCAGTATATGCTTAGACCCTCCTTCCCCTCAAATTTTCACGTAGTAATTCATAAATACGGTTTTAATTGTTTTCTTTTTTTTTTTGCAAACAAAAGGTTAAAAAAGTATAGTCAGAAGTAGTAGTTTAAAAAGCGCTAAACGTTGCGCGCTGTATTTGAATAGGTATAGCTCGAAAAAGCGAGATTTCTCTAAAAAATATTTACTACGTGACGAAAACCTAAGACCACCCCCCGCCCCAGTGACGAAGTGTAGTTGAATAATTAAGTATTTTACATCTTTATTCACTGTTCAAACTTCGGACGTAATATCAATATTTTCAGTGATTTTGCTATGAAAGTCAAGCAGACAGGCAAAGTTACTTTCGCATAATTATAATTGCTTTAAAAAAAATTTTTTTTTGATTATATATATCGTGATATATGTATATCCATTTATGTATATTCTCGAATCCAGCTGGTTATTGAAAAGGTTTTAGCCTAGAAAGCATCATGATTTATATAGCGGTCATTTGGAAAAATACAGAAACACGCCAGTGAAATCACGAGACAAGTACGAGATGGATTAAAATAAAGGGTTCCGTGTCACTGTATGTATACACAAAACGGCAAAAAATTATTTGCATAGGTTAAATTGCATAGGTTAATTATTTGCATAAATAGTATAAAATAGGTACTGCGGCAGTCTGATGAATAAAAGGACGAATTGCAAAACCTTAGTAGATAACGGATACAACAAATAAAAATCTGACACAAACATATGGAATGCATAAAATTACCCATATCAGTACCTACCTATTTTATAATAAAACCCATAAACTATTTACATATTTAAGTAAGTTTTTTTTTTTACTTATGATGATTATATTTTACTTATTATAAGATAAAAACTATTCATATTATCATATTTGAATTAATTAATATAATAAGTAGAAATTATCCACATCGCCACAACCTAGTCTCAAGTCTGTGATAAAAATCATATAAAATCACGTCCGCAAAATGCCTATGTAATTGAAATTTTCTTTTATCGTTTGCATTCCTTAGCGTCAACAACGCGCTGCTATTTGATAACACCGGAAAACTGAGAACGACAAAACGTTTGTTGATCTTAAAATATCACCATAAATGTCACAAAAGAATAAACAAATAATAAAAATCTTGTTTATGCTCAAATGACTATAATTATAACGAAATATGTATCTAAATTGAATTGAAGTAAGATTAAAATTTTAGAAGCTGTATTAGAAGTATATCTCCACGCACATGTTAATCTGTTTATAACGCAAAAGTAACATTAACATCCAGTTAGATTCGTACCATACACACAAAATGTTTTGTTCCATTCAACAAAACGTATATTGTTATTCAAAACAAGTTCTACGCAAGTAAAAGTATCATGTCACATATACCGTGTTGTAATTTTTAAACAACATGACATAAAATATATCATACTTATAGTTAGGAAAAATATTATTGAATAATAAACCATTGATACAATACAATATTTACAATATTTAAGAGTATTGTTTAATTTCTACTCTTACCATAGGGAAGAAGAAGACTAAGACGACATATTGTCACATTTCACCCGTGTTGAGTATCTACTAATACCGATAACAATAATTAAAACACATTTATTTTACAATGTACAACCCCATGAGATTTAACGTTATGTTTTACAGGCCATAAAATAAAGCAGTAAACATACTATCGAAGAAAAATTTTGACTGCAATCCCAAGGGATTTAGTAGTCAATTTGATACTGCGAACTAAATAGTTTGTTTTTTAATGCACTAATAAGAAGATAAATTTTATTTTTTTTATTTAGATAAACTCTTTAGTCTTATTAAATTTGTATAGATTTTTAAAACAACTTTTGTTAATATGAACAGACACAAATGGATCCAAGAGATTTTAAAATAAAAGGGAACAAATTTTCACGTAATTTTTCTCTGGATGTGAAATTAAAACTTGACGATTAAATATATGAAATTCTCTAACGAAAAAGTATGTATCGTTTTAGGAACTCTTAATATCTTTTAGTTATTAAAGTAATTAATTATAGCGAATAATTATAATTATACATAAAAAGAACAATCTAATTGAACAATGTTACAAAATACTATCGCAATTCTTCAATTATATAATTAATTATGTAACTTATGCTCTATAATATAGCGTATATAACATAAAATATACCTGCTAATTTGAAATGACTGTATGATGTATAAAATAAATCGAATATTATATATAATATGTTGTCATTTTACACTTTATTATATAATTCTAATATATTTATTCTCCGAACTTTTGATAATAGTTATTATATGGTTATGAATATATAATATTCAATGCATGATTTGTAGTATTGTCCAGTTGTATTTGAACAAAAAACAGTGTCGTTCAAATGATTTCATTCGGGTTACTTATTCTTATCTAGACATTTAACATTGATTTATTCAAAGAATCAATTAACAAGTCTGAGAAAAAAAATAGTTTTATTTTTCTTATACCATTCAGTAACTTATCATAACCGGACAGGCGGACAAGTGCGATTCAAACAAAAAGGAGTCCGTATCGCCGTCCATATAATACTTTTAGACTGCGTATTTGCCAAAAAACAAGTTCCTTTTCCGGCGACCCCCTTTAAGTTTCAACTTTATTTGTCTTTATATTATACTCATGTAATAGGTATCATAGTACGTAATTCATGTTTTGAGAACGTTTTAAATGACTACCTATAACGGTCCCAAACATAAAGCCCTGTACGACGAATGGACAGACGAACAGACAGGCAGACAGCGTAACCTTAGTAACAGAGTTCTGTTGACTTCCTTTAGTCGTGGCTCCCTAAAAACGATGCACAATTTCGATGTAAGAAATCGCATAACTTATAGTTTTAAAAGATATATGTACCTTGAAATATTTAATATATTATTTTATTATAATAATTATCAACAGATCTCTTAAGTAAATATAAGTACATTAAACTTTAACAAATCGTATCATAATTAACAAAAACTCTCTAATTTTTACTGAACAGTGCTTTAACATAAAGTAGGATCAAAACCGGTAAAATTACTAAGAAAATAACAAGAAGCTAGTTTTAAAAAATCCGCCAATTGCGAGTAAAACTCGAATGGAAGGATTATGTACAACCGCACTATACTTAACATTGCGTTTTTTTAAAACATCAGAAAAATCGTTTATATAAAAAAAACCTTTCATTTTTAATTATATTTCATTTTTATTATTAGTTATTGTAGTGGTCACAGTAATTAATATATATTCTGTAAAAATTTAAAGTCTACCTATTACGTTTTTAAAACATTTTCACTCAGCACTGTGACAGACGGACAGCCAGTGGAGTCTCATTAATAATGTTCATTTAAAACCATTTAAGTAAAAAAAAATGTTTTCTTTACTTTACTAAGTTATTAAGTTTAATGCATATATATTAAGAGCTTGAAAATTTATACATAAATTATATTAAATTATGATAATACAAAAAAAAAATTGAAATTTTATTTTTTATTAGAAATGTGGGTAATAAAAAACTCACCGAAAATCTTTAAATTTATCACAGCCATTATGTTTCAAGGTAAACTTATGTTTTGAATTATTTAAAAAAAACTTCAAAATAGTTGAAGTTATTTCATAGCGCGTAAATTTTTGCTAGGACATTTAATCGCGTGGAGTGCTCGCAGACGAGTGCGACGTCTGCAGACGCGGAATCAGCGCGGTAGTCGCTTATATGTCGATGACGTACTGGTCCAAGAGCTGGCGATCAGTTCAAATTTGTTTGCACTTGATTTGATGCTGGTTATGAAAATCACGGTCTGGCTTGATTTATGCATTTACAATAAATTTTAATATTAAAACAGTTTCTTTTTCAATATTTTTTTTTTCGTAAATTATTTGAAAAAAGCTTAGCTTCGCTTTAAATTTTTATTTTTAAAATGTTAATTTTAAAAATAAAAATTTATTATTGTTAATCAAATTGCTTGCCTGATCTTACAATATATCAACAGCACATCCGAGCAGCAGCAGGATGAGTAGAAATTAGCTTACTAAGCTGACGCGAGGTGTAGGTACTCAATTAATTTCACTACTTTGTTGTTACTACTTTAGAGTAAAATAACATATTTCTATACCAACATATTATATAAACTAAATTATAAAAATCAAGTTTTTACTATTTCTTTAGTGTAATTTTTATTTGCATTACATTTAATATTACGTCTAAAAATTACCTATCTGTATATTTAAGTATATTTAACTTTAAAACAAGACCGTGGATGAAATATAATTTTTATAGTTATCAAAATCTATTTCGATACAAATCATTTTACAAAAATACAAAGTTTTTAGGGTTTCGTAGTCTCCCTTGAAAACCTTTAAAAAGCCTTAGCCAAGCGTTTCTGTCCGCGGCTTATGAAGCTGTAATTTGGCATGGGTTATTATATCACGAAAAACTATTTTTTAGGTCTTGTTTCAGTACACGAATAGTAGAGATAATAATGTTTTCACCTATTTCATGATATGTGATAGCATTGCATAAGTTATTCAAAAACATTTTCGATATGTGAATCATTTTTCAATATAGGAATCTGTTTGCAAAATATTAAATCTTAAAGTAGCTACTTTTTATGTATGTATGTGAATGGAAAATATTCGGATTCGGCAGCAAACAAAATCCTTCGTGTGAAGTTCGACTTACACTTGGCATGCTATTGAAATGAGAAACATATACATTATTATTTTTATATCTTTAAACGAGCAATTCTTGTATATATATATATATATATAATCTGAATCTCGGAAACGGCTCCAACGATTTTCATGAAATTTAGTATGCAGGGGGTTTTCGGGGCGATAAATCGATCTAGCTAGGATTTATTTTTAGAAAATGTCGTTTTATCCCTTTTTTCAGGCAATTAAAAAATATCGTTAGAATACGAAGGTAAATTTCGCTGTACTTGATAAGATTATAATAGCTCGGATGGGAACGGGCGGATTCGAAATCAGAAGACACGGGTTCGAGTCTAGGTGTCTCCATACCAATTTTTTTCCTTTTTCTTTTTAAAGTTTATTTTTTTTGTGGAGAAAACTATTATTGAGAGCTCTTTTTATTTTTTATATTTAAATAACCAGTTCTTATTGTTTTATTATTATGTCGGTAAGATCGAAAATATTATTCATATTTCATTAGTATGTAATTTTTCGTTTCTAAATATAATTTAACCGAGCAAAGCTCGGTCATCCAGGTACTTTCTTTAATGTTTAAAAACTTAAGT
Source organism: Euphydryas editha (assembly GCA_036937285.1). Taxonomy (NCBI): domain Eukaryota; kingdom Metazoa; phylum Arthropoda; class Insecta; order Lepidoptera; family Nymphalidae; genus Euphydryas; species Euphydryas editha. The sequence continues at coordinate 9,570,293 of JAUPFZ010000020.1, forward strand.
GTATCAATGTTTCTAAAAATTCACAGCTTACTTCAAACTTTTATTCAAGAGTCTTTTATTCAGAAATGATGAGATCCGCAGATGAACGAAGGTTGCCGACATAGCCCAACGGTTTTGCAAGCATAAGTGGCAGTGGGGGTCTCTCCTTTAACACCCACGTCGCGAATGTCTGACAACCCTCGGTCGTCTTTTACCACCAGCTGGCCCGAGCAGCTAAGGTCACCTGGGGTCTCCATCCTGAAGTCATTCGCACTATTTACAGAGCGGTGGTTGAACCTTTGCGCTGAAGCTATGCAGGGCATACCGTACTATCTCCTTGAACTCGGCACTGTTGCTCGCTGGGATGCTACCTCTTGTCCTGCGCATACGCGAAGCTGCGGCACTGTATGGTGCGAGGAAGGGGGTGCCCCAGTGGGTGATAGAGGATCGGAATGTGGAATACATGTTCTCGGCTCTGCAGTCTCCGCACCCCACCACTCATCTCGACCTTGAGTTTAAGTGGTAGATCTGGAGCAACTCATGGTCAATAATGGCCATGATTTTAGCATCTACACGGATGGCATCAAGATTGAGGGCAAAGTGTGTGCGGCGATATCCGTATGGAGAGGCGCCGCCGAAACCAAAACCATCAAGCTTGCTTTTCTGTCCTATTTTGCATGGTCTACCAGGCGGAACTACTGGCGACATGCCGGGGAGCGCGGATTGCCGTGGACCACTTGGCCAGATCAGCAAAGGCAAAGGGCTTTGCTTCAAGACAAACACATAAGTTTGTACTGTATCAAAGCCCACGCAGGACTAGAGGGTTTTTTTTTTTTTTTTTTTACGCAGGGGAATCCATTTATGGATGATATCCAGGATGCCCGGGTCGGCAGTCCTAGACCTATGTCGGACTCAGCACTTTGGGAGTGCAATACCGTACTAAACCCCTGCGGGAGCCTTCAGCCGCTTTAATTGGAGGGTCCCGGATCTGCAGCAAAAGGATCCCTCCAGCGACAGGCTGGCCTTGGCGAAAAGGCCAGACTTCTCCTCCATGGGGACTGTCCGGCTAACCTCTGAACAGTCCCGACGACGCCGTGTCTAGCAGGACCGGGTTCCCATCCCGGCCCGACACGGGCACAAGGGCGTTACAGGAGGCGCATTAAGTAGCGCCTCCTACGCACCCCCATTCGTCGCCCGCGGATGGAGGCCACGTCGGCGGCCTCCTCTCTCATCCGCTCGTCGGCCTCCTTCTGGGACATTACTGTCTCGCAGAAGGAGACCATCGCCTTCCAGGACTCGTCGTCGCCGAGCATCGCGGTGATGACGCTCGGGAGCGACAAGTCCCCTCCGATGACTGACGTCAGACCTTGACGCAGCACCGCCCATCTCGGGCACACCTCGAGGGTGTACTGGGCAGAGTCCACCGCTGCGCCACAATCGTGACACTCAGTCGTTGGCTCCCTTTGGGCCGTCCGACACAGGTAGTCACCAAAGCAACCGTGCCCGGTGAGAATCTGTGTCAGACGGAAGGTGAGGGTCTTGCGTTTTCGACGCATCCACCGCTCAAGGACCGGACGAATTGCAGCCGTTACGCGTGTGCCATATGGCTGCACCGCCAGGTCCTCCCCCCACCTCCGCATTAGCGCTTCCTGCCCTATCCGACGCACACGTAGGATCCCGTCCAACGTGGGGTTCTCACCAAGAGCCCTCCTACCCGAGACGTATGAGTAGGTCTCGGCAAGAACCTCCGCCACGAGCTCCCACGGGGGGTCGCCGGCTAGAGCAGTAGCTGCAGCCCACGATACCGTACGGTACCCCCGAATCACCCTCACCGCGATTGTTCGCTGCGCAGCGCGCAGCGCCGCCTTATTTTTCGCGGTGAGGCGATCCGCCCAAACCGGGGCACCGTACGTCGCCATACTCCGGCAGACTCCGGAGTACAGCTGCCTGCAGGCGGCGCTGGGTCCTCCGAGGTTCGGGAGGAGTCTGCCCAGCGCACTCGCCGCCTTCACGACCTTCGGTCCCACCATCGCGAAATGTGGGCCGAAGGTCCACCAGGACTAGAGGGTAACGAGCGTGACGATTATATGACAGATGCCCGGTTTCGTACATCAAGCTAAGTATTAGTACCTATGCGATCGCTTGATGAATGGAACCAGCGGTATCGTGACGGCGAAATTGCAGGCGTCACCAGAGTCTTTTTCCCTGACGCGATAGCCGCACACAAGATCATAGGTAAAACAAAGGTTGAAAGGTTTGTCACCCAGGTGTTGACGGGGCATGGCAGATTCTCCGAGTACTTGCACCACTTCAAGTGCAAGAAGAGTCCATCGTGTGTCTGCGACCCTAGGGGCTCGGAATCTGTTCTCCACGTCCTCCTGAATTGCCCGGCCCATGACCTGGAGAGGCACAATTTAGAGAGCAGGATAGATGTTGAACTAAGCATAGATGTTTTATTGGACTTGATTATAAATAAGGATACTAGAGAACTGTTTCTAGAGTACCTACTGTAAGAAATTAAGAAGAATTGTAAACTATAGAAATAGAGTATAAGCATAGAATAGTATTAAGTTTAAAATAGGAACATAAATATATATATATATATATATATATTTATGCCAACTTTATTTGAGCCAACTATTAAAGAAATTAAAAGGTAAATAAACAAATATGTACATTTCTACGTATATTTATATTTTTATAACTACGAGTTTTCCTATCAACTTTAGTTATAAAGTTATTTACCAAAACGTGCAAAAACCTAGTTTATTTTACATATTTATGTACAGTTAGTCCTTATATAAATATTTATTATTATGTACATTACAATCTTAAAGGAAATTAGTTCTATTCCTTATTTCAGTTTTTATCCGAGTTTAGTTCTATTGTTGTGTAAGTTAGCTTTATTTATAAATTCCTACAATTTAATAATTTTTGATTTTGATTTGATTTTGAGGATCATGTCCCATCTAAAGTATTTAAAATGTCCAATTTGTTATTATACCTATTAAAAAAATTAGGACAGTGTTGAAAAATATTTTTAGAATAAGTTAAAAAAATAAAAGTATTTTTTTTAAAATAGGTAAATATCAATAAACTTCTAAGTAAAGTTACTCAACAGATATCTAATTATTTACGTGTCGTCTGGGCGCCCTAGCAGCTAGCTGCTGACGTAGTTTACCTACGTCCAAACGCCGCGCGCCGCCACGTGTTAACAGGGTAGCAGGATAAATAAAAGTACCAATTTTTTTACATAATTAGAATGAGAATCATGTACCGAGTATTATCCTTAAATATTGATATTAATTCACCAGTCATTTTGTATAAACACTCCGAGCAACGTTGCCAGATCACTATAACTAACAATTTGTAATTGTATGCGTCTGTTAAGGTAGAGATTATATTATACACAAGGAATTTATATATATATATATATATATATATATATCATAATAAAACTGGAACACTCACTTAAAAATATTGTATATTCTAATATGCACCTTGAAATAACTAACATAAAGTTGACATTTGTTTCCAACATATAAAAGAGAAAAATCGTTCCTAGCAGACCGTTGACTATATGGGATTTTGTCTTAAATTTGTGGGGTGGCTATAAAATTTAAAATACACGTATGGTTGTATTATGTATTTGTAAGTTTTTTGTAAAAACAATAAAATTTAGTTATGACAATCTGTTATCACAACTATTAATTTATTTGTAAAAGTGAAGAATGACAAAAAGTAAACACATATTCGTAATACTAGCTGCTGCCCGCGACGTCGTCTGCGTGAACGCTATACAGCAAAAAATATAACGACGATAAAAATATAACGATAATATAACCTTTTAAAATAACATTCATTTACCCGTTTCTTCTTTACATTTCATATCTACAGAAATTGTAGTAACAGAGGAGACTGTCTTTTGTAAAATTGACCTTCAAAAAGTGCTTATTTTTAGCCTGCTTTGAATAAATGACTTCATGGTGATTCTGCTGAATTAAGTCATAAGTTGTAACTGAAGTAGATGGAATTTGTTATGAGAAATGATCAAGATAGAGATCTTTTCCTGAAATACTGCATACAAACTGTAAAGAAAGCAAACTATAGGAATAATTAAGTTGTGTTGTTATTATATAAATAATAAATAAATATGTTTAACACACACACACGGTCGTCTGCTCCTAAGGTAGGCAACTTAATGCCTGTGTTACAGGTAACAGCCGACTGATATACGTTTTTTTTAAATAAATATACATATAAATAATACATATATAAATAAACATATATTACACCCAGACTCGGGGCGGGAATCGAACCCACAACCCTTGGAGCAGAAAACAGGGTTACTGCAAACTGCGCCAACGGGTCAGTCAAAATTATATAGTGTGTCAACATTATATAGTGTAAATATAAGCATACAACGCAAATAGACTAAGCAAATAATAGGTTAGGACGTAAAAATTAAAGTATAATATAAATCATATTGTAATATATTATTAAAATGAATAGTGAGTTAATATTGTATATAAACACTTAAATGTAATTTAGTATAAGGAAATATAGTTTATTATAAAAATAGAATTAAGTAGTAGAACAAGCATCCCTCTGTAAATGTAAGTCTTAGTGAAGTAAAAATTTGTTAATATATATAAGAAAGTTAATATGAAGTTGTAATAAGCACTGCCTCCGATCATGTTGGAGGATTAGAAAAAAAAAAAAAAAAAAACTGAAGTAGATGGAGAAAATAATGAATAAGGAATATCGAATAGGGTATAAATACATACTTATAGGACTTCTCGATAAACAACATTAGTGGTTTGGCTCTCCGCAGCCAAAATGTAAAGAGAGTCAGGACTGGTGACGCGGGAGCAAGCGACGTACAGCTGCCCGTGTGAGAAGCAGCTCGACCTGAGGTCGACACCAGCTACCCTCAGTGTCTGCCCCTGCGACTTATTGATGGTCATCGCGAAGCAAACACTCACGGGGAACTGTAAGCGCTTGAACTGGAACGGGAAGTTATGAGGTATGAGGGGAATGCGTGATATAAATACTGCCTTGCCGACGCCACAACCCGTAAGAATTTCCGCCTCAATGGTGTGTCTGTGGAGCGATATGACTTTAAGGCGGGTCCCGTTACACAACTTCGGAGGAAATAGGTTCCGAAGAAGCATAAGCATCTCTTATCTTTATGATATATATGGCATGCTTAATTTTCTTCTTTCTTCGTTATTTAGCTCAAATTGCTTACAGCAATAGCGTGCCGTTTTCAAGTTTAAATTTTGTTATACATCTATGCAGTTCTTTTTGAGTTCTGTTTGTTATTACATACAGACAAACTCGATGAATTTTATAAGACATAGATGAAGGAGTTTAAAACTTATATAAACACATTTTTTTAAATTGTCTTGCTCATCTCTGAAACGAATTAACGGTACAATTTTTAAGAAGAAATTGCACAACTCCATCTATGACTTTTAAAAACAACTATTAACCTCGCCAACATGATCAAATTTAAATTATTTATATCCAAAAAGGGTTTACACATGTAATTCGACTTGATGTTTTTGAAATCTCTTAGATGGCGCTGCTCTAAAATTGTCTTGATACTACTTATATTTGTTTCTTATATTACATTCATTCTTACATTCATTATGTTTATCAGCCTAAGTTACTTATATTTCGTAATTTTTATAGTGTGAAGATAGCTTATAGCATCATTATTAACATAATAACAACATTTAAATATGCGTCGTTAGATTACACGTTGTTACAGAATGCGTTGAAGAAATGAAGGTTCACTGCTCGTTCCCCGTAGGTGATAGTGTGATAATATGTAGCCTATGTTTTGACCCGACTTCTTAATAATATTCGTGCCTTTGAAGTAAATCCATGGAGTACTTTTTGAGTTTATCCCGGACATACAGACAAACAGACAAACAGACAAAAATTCTAAAAATTATATTTTTGGCATCGGTATCGATTGTAAATCACACCCCAAGTATACTTTTAAAAAAATATTCAATGTACAGTTTTGACTTTCCTACCATTTTATTATATGTATAGATTATGAAATCTTTTAATGATATTTTTTACCAGAATTTAAACTCTTTACGTAAAATTATTCTCATTTGAACCAAGTATGTTTAGATACATATACTTGGTTAAATTGAGAATTTAAAATTAGTATGGCCTAGACTAACGTTTCCCAAACTTTATTACACTCAGGCCCAATTTTTTTAATATTACCTCATAATGGCCTACTTTAAGATTTAATTGTGTTTAGGAGAAAACAGACATTTCGATACCCTCATATTGTTTAATTCAGAAAGAAAAGTGTTTAATTTGAACAATTACAACATTTTTGTTTTTAATGCTAAAACTAAATTTTCTATTCGAACCCCTGTAAATTATTGAACACGTACAATTTTGCGTAACTTATAACAACTCATAAAATTAAGTGAAAACTCATAACTTGAATAAATTCTAAAAACACTACATCTATTAACACACATATTAATTCATTGTTTTTTTTTTCTACTTTTACATCTAGGTAGATATATTGATTTAATACCGGGTGTATTTGGAACACTTGAAAAAACGAAGAGGATGATAGTGTTGGCATGACCTGACATGATGCAAGTAAAAAAAACGCGAAAGGATTTTTTTTTCTTGCCTCTTTTTATAACTTTTTTTGGCATAATCCGGTTTGGGAAAAATAATGATACAGAAATTTGAATATAATGCTTTAAAATAATCGTGTTTTAAGAAAATCTGCAATGTATTAAATTGAATACTACATCGTTACGTTCATTACGCTACGTTGCCATGCGCACCAACGGCACGCTGAACAATAAACACTGGTACTTATGAATTTTCATACGAACTTTATTAACATTCATAAAAAAAAAACCCGGCTGCATAAAATACTCTTATTATAAACTAAAAAGAATAAAACAAGTCTGGTTGATCTGAACTAAAGGAAAAATGCGTAGAAAGTAATTGACCTAAACTATAACAAATAGTATATTTAAATACGGGATATAGCGACTTTACAGTCGGGACCCATATTGGATAGGAATAGGTCTAGGTTATATATACGCCCAAAAATGGCGTTGCAAGAATGGACACGAGAACAAATAAATTACTAACAGAATACGAAAAACATGCGTGCTTGTGGGATTCATACAGTGAAACTTATAAAAACAAAATCCTTAAAGATAATGCATATGCAAACATTTAAAATAATTCATTTAATGTTCCACTTGCGATGCGAATACTTTCGTCGCTTTTTTTGAGATGTAACTAGCATAGCAAATGTACATCGACTTTATAGTTTAGAAACCAAAAATAACAAAAAAAAAATGCTAAATAGCACTGAATGCCTAAGCAAGTGTAAACAGAGCCTTATATTCGCAAATCACGTGTCGCACTGGCAGTCGGTGGCAGTCGGTACGAGGTTTCGTGAGTGTCGGATGTGGTTTGAGCAAAAATTTAATTCACGTATTATTGTTTCGTATTTGTTATTATTATTTTATTTGTACTTTTGAAGGTGTGAAGGACGTTTTGTGTTTATTTATGTGAATAGGCGGAACCTTCATTTGTGGTCAGATGAAAATTCACACGCCTACCAGGTAATAGGGCATCAAACCAGATGGTCTGTGAACGTGTGGGCTGGAATATTTAAATAACCAAGTACTGGGACCAGTATCTTACCAATGGACCACGTTATCTCGAGTTTATAAATGACCATATTGAAACAATTTTAGAGTCAAACAGTTAGTCCAGGGGCCCAGTGGCTTGTGCGCCTCCACGCCCAAACTACCGCGCTTTCGCGCCAACGAATGGAGGGGGAGAGCGAGTCATCCCCCTCCTGCGCTTTCGCGCCCACCGCTGCTGGTTTTGGTCCGCGGGAGTCCGAAGACCCCTACCACTCGCGACGCATTCGATTGGCGTTCCCCTATCCGCCACCGGGGTACGCGCCCAGTAGGAGACCAGCAACTCCCCTGGGAAGTGTAGTCCTACCTACCTTAATACCTTCTGCCTTATATCTTTAGTTATAGTAATCTCGCAACGTTGCTCTGACTGTTTTATATATAGTGCGCTGTGCGCACTGCACCCATCGCATCGCATCGCATCGCGATAGCAACGACCACGAAGAATGGATATACAGGAGTTCGAACGTAATATTAAAAAAATGGCATCAATTTAGGTATTAGATAATTATTTTGCAGGTAGAGTGCGCTAGGATCGAAGTTGTAATTTACGCGGGACCCCTTGTTGCTATTGACAGCTCTGAATTTTGAAAATTGAGTTTATAGTTCATTTTTAACCTTTCTGTTGGCTGTGCCCAGTCATAGGTGTGCGATTATTGGTTTGTAATTAAAATAGTAAAATAATGTAATTTATAATTTTCGTCTCTCTAACATAATTATGAGAAAAAAAAAGTGAGACAAAAACATCCCGCCAGGCCACCATTTTAAAGATATTTGACATGTAATCAACATGATAATATGTCATAAGATTTTTTCAATTATTTATACCTATTGTTTTTATCTTTAAACTTTGTAGTAAATTGTTATTAATAACTTTGATTAAATTAAGAGTTAAACTTTTAGTTTAATAACAGGTACGTAATTTTTAAATTATTAAATAAATATTAAAAATATAATGTAATGTTAGGTATATATGTACATTTTAAGATTAAGTATATTTGTTTAAAACTTTTTTATTTCATATTATATATTATATAAAGTTATTTTAATTAAATATTAATTGATAAAGTATGATAATAGTAGTCGGTGAAAAATTTTAATTTTTTTCAAAATAACATTATTTAGAATAGTATTTATTGTTATTTTCATATATATTTCAGCTATAAAATATCATATAATCATAAGAAGTCTCGCAGACAATTCACATAATTAGCATAGCATCAATTATCATGCTCTATCTTTTATAGAGAAGAAATATGAATACTTCTGTCCAAGAAATCAGATGATTCAGAGAATTCTAGATAAATTTACTATCTATACAAATAATAAATCTGTTAAAACCTCCGTTTTATTAATACACTATATATCATCAAGAATAAATTTCAATAGCGCGTATTTTTTTGTATCAGCGCCATCTCTTATCGTGTTTTTCTCTGATCACGTATCACGTAAAAAGTACAAAACCAATGTAATAACTTTAATACATAAAAATTAGAAATAACTCACAGTATAATTTAGTTTTTGTTTCATTGTAATTAAATTTAAAAATAAATATTTAAGAAAATAGAAATAGGTACCTACGCCGCCAACGCCATCTGGTCTAAGGAATCTTAAAAATTCACAAAACTTATTTTTGAGTTATTATTTTGTTAAACTTAAAAGTTTACTAAATATGTCGGATAGGAATAGAAATCGTTTTAATATTTTAGATAAACATCATTTTCAATTACTATACTATTATATATATATATATATATATATATATATATATATATATATATATATATATATATATATATATATAAATCACGAAAGATATTTTGCGTCCTTTTTTGAAACCGACTCACGGCGTCCATCACTACCACTGGCTTTATTACAAAAGTGTCTGCGTATATTGATTTCTATTCCGCATTCTATATTCCTGCTCAACTTATATTTTTAAAAAGTTTAAAATTGTGGATATTCGCTCTTCAGTTATTACAGGGTACTAATGTCGTCCTTAACTTTTGCACTTCCCTGCGTATAATTTTCGTATACCACAATACTGTTAGTCTTTCTACACGTATACCAATCGCGAGGAGTAGCACGTCCTCTTATTCATGAGACGTTGCCGCTTTGTGCATGCACGCGTTCTGTTAGACTCATTTGGAAATATTTCAATTGCAACTACAAGATGTCTAAGTGGTCAGCGTACAATGTTCTCGTACGGCCGACTCGGGTTCAATACCTCGCGATGAATTATTATTTTATTTTATTTTTCTATCAATCTATAAAGTGACTGTTATTGATAATTGAATTTTGAATTAAAGAAAATAATTTTTAACTGAATGAACACAGACTTAAGGAAAGAAAACTCAAAAAGCAGAGAGGCAACGGGGTGAGATTTCAAACAATGGACACGGGTCAAAGCAAAGAAAAAAAAACAGATATGAAATTACAAAAATGTTTTGTTACTAAGACAAAACTTCAACTAGATTATTTACAAAAAAATAAAAAGTTATTTGTAATTCGTAATTCGTCTCCCTATTCATTCTAAATATTTATTTTATTTTACCATTAAGTAAAATAATTTTAAGTAAGCTAGAATTTGAAAATAAATGAAAAAAAATATCATTATAAGAAACATTACAATTTTAAAAATGTTAGCAATATTATGTTACTTTTATTTATTTCAATTTTTTTATTATTTAATAACCACTAGTTATCATACAAGAGATCAATATTAAGTTAGTTATACAAGAGACTATATTTAGTAAGTTAAATATTATAATACAGGTGTGATAAAGGTAATTTTTGATTTCTGTTTATCTTTGAAATCAATGTGATTACAAAATAATAGCAAATATCATGTTAGTTTTCTTTCTTTTTTTTACCCGACTGCGAGAGAAGGAGGGTTATGTTTTTCGAATGTATGTATGTATGTATGTATGTATGTATGTATGTATGTGTATATGTATGTATGTATGTATGTCCATTTCGTTGGCACGCACTACAGCCCAAACGGCTGGGCGGTTTTTGACATATGAGGTGTCGTTGGATTTGTCTAAATTGTAGTAGTGACATAGGCTATATAAATTTTCAAAATGGCGCCCGCAAATGGCAGAATGAGGTGGCCCCCCCCCTTGAATTTTTTTTCTTACTGTAGCAATATGGGTATCAAATGAAAGCTAGTAAAATGTTTTATTCTTTTTAGTTTATAATAAGAGTATTTTACGCAGTCGGGTTTTTGATTTTTTAAATTAATTTAGTCTTATTATAAATAATAAACAACTAGTTATTATACAAGAGATCTATATTAAGTAAGTTAGATATTATATTATTATAGGCTGGGATGAAGGTAATTTTTGGTTCCTGTTTATCTTTGAAATGTGATTACAATATAAAAATATTAGCCATATTATGTTAATTTTATTTATTTCAAATTTTTTAATATTATATAACTTGTTAAAATACAAGAGATTTTTATTCAATTAGTTACATATATGGTATAAAGGCTGTGATGAGGGTAATTTATTTATTTACTTATTCGGGAAATATACAGTTTAGTTTTACAGAAGAAAAATAAGAAATTTCAATTTTACATAAATCAATCAAGTTTCAACAATTTACTAACACATTAGACACAAGCAATTAAATTTATTATTCAAAAAACAATGCATTAAAAATAAAACTCAATCAATAAATAAAAACTGTATAATTATATATATTACGATACAATTAATAGTAACATAAATTAATATTATATTACAATACATTATATAAGTTCTTTTTCAATATTAAAGAGGACACTGAAATATATCAGTATTATTAAATTAATATAATGTTTGGTTTTGATTCTTTGAAATAAATGTGATGACAATATAAAAATATTTTCATTCTTTACAAGTCTATATAAATATAATTTTACATTGTTTTTAATTAAACCTTAGTTAATATAATAACAGCATTTTTTAGTATTTGCATGATTATGTATTTAATCCAAATGGGATTAATATTTTATTATAAATACGAAAGTTTTTGAGGTGGTTTGTGACACAATCACACTTAAACAGCTGAATAGGATTTCAATAAAATTTTTGCATACATATACAATAAGATCTTGATTAAAATATAGGATACTTTTTATAACACTGGGATATAGAGTATTTATTTATTTATATTCTGTCATGTCATTTCACTTTTCCAATAAGGAATGTACTTTAAACATACAAATGTTGAGAAGTATACCGGCTTACTTTAAATGTTTAAATGCTTTAATTACTTTATCTCGTCGATAATATTGAAAACGCTCTTCAAACGTCAAAATCACGTCAAAATCACGTCAAAATTCGACAAAATTACATGTTAGCTACTGTAGACACATTATAATATGTCATAATTTATTTTTTCAATTGCTTATATTATTATTTTTATCTTTAAACTTTGTAGTAAATTTTTATTAAAAACTTTGATTCATCACTAACACAAAATACTCTTGCATAATAATAAATAATATGTACGAGACAACCGAGAAGGACAGCAACAAACGGTCTCCTTCGCACATGTGTAAGCGAGATAGCATAATGTTATCGTCCATATCGCGCGTACTTATAGTAATCATTCGTATAGTTAGGACCTTAAAGAGGTATTTCGCATCATTTCATAGAATTATTTCGCTAGAATATGTGTAAGAGACAATCGAAAGGGATAGAGATAGACGGTCTCCCTCGCACGTGTGCGAGCGAGACAACATAATGATGTCGAAAAATATAGATCACATTTATAGTAATCATTCGCGTAGTTAGGTACTTAGAGAGGTACTTATATTATTTCGTAACATTATTTTATTAACTTGTAAATTTATTAAAGTTTAAATATTTTCGCATAAAGAGAGATAGATATAGAATTTTGTATAGAAAAATAGAGAAAGCAATAGGATTAAGGATATCTTCATTGTTTAATGTTTACAGTTATAAATCCATAGATTAAGGATATTTTGTCGTTTAATATTAATTAATAATGTTATTATAGATATTTTATAGGTTTTTATAGTTTAAAATTGATAATTCGTATGTAAAAATAGGATTATAGGATTAAGGACATTTCATTGTGTTAATATTAGTTTAAGAATATTTTCAGATATAGTTTGCATAGATTTAAGGATATTTTGTCAATTTATAGTTAATTTATAGATATTTTATATGTAAAAAATAGTAATTTACATGTAAAAATAGATTTTAACAACATAGCATTCGAGAATTCATAGATGGATTAGCGACGCGCGCACGTGGCAGACTAACGCGGATTAAGGATCCGCGGGGGGCTTTTATATCAAGCGGTGGGGGACGAGGTAGATTTAAATACCGCGGCGAGGACCCGACCCCGTTTATTAATAATTAGCGCGCGCGCCGCATTAATTGTATGTTAAAATAATAAAGAATGAATAATTAAAATAGAGTAAGTATAGAGATAAGCTCAACTATTGTTAAAAGTATGTTTTTTGAATAAAGCAAATTCCCGGGGGTGAGGTAAGGGATCGCTGGCCAGCCAATCAGAGAAGTATAAATTACGGTGCCATTCCGGGCACCACATGCCAGTCTTCGATTGACAAGCGAATAGAAAAGATAGCGAATAGTACAGCGAATAGAATAGCAAGAAACCATAGCATAGAAGAGATCGCTTATAGAAGCTAGCCAGCCATTCTGATCCTCACAAGCGGGAAAATCTTCAACAATTAATTGGCGTTTCACTGACGTACACCCTCACTGAACACACGGCGAACTAGAACCAGCTCACCCTTCGCATTCGTTTGATACCGGCCCTAGAAACAGACGTCTCATCGTCACATCGCATATTATACAGTCCACTTCGTATTTCTTTCGACTAGGGTCCGGTACAATTTGGTCCTTCGAGCCGGATCTGCCTTTCGTCGTGTCTCATCGTGGTCACGTGTACGTCGTGTTCGTCATATAGATATAGCGAAGTTGAAGACATCGTTTATAATGCCGCTTACAAGATCGCAAGCCGAGAAGATGGAACAGGAATTAGAAGCGATCCAAGAAAGGTCTCCAGAGGACACCTCGAACATCGCAGAACAATCGAAGCCTTCAAACGTACCTGTTCGACACGAAGAACCGTCTAGATCTCCGTCGGCCGATCCAGGTCAAAGAAAGCATTCGAAACCGTCCTCGAAGAAGGCATCAAAAGAAAAGAAGCTTCTCAAGCTAAGAGAAGAGATAGCTCAACGCAAGCTGGAACTCGCCATTGCAAGAGCTGAAGCCGCCGCGCTGGAATCCGATGACGACGATAGCGAGGATTCATCACACGACGGCGACAACCGAGTTACAGAGTGGTTGGACACACACCCGGAGGTCACCACGAAACCTATAGCTCAAGACCCCGAGGTGCCTATAGCGAAGCCCACCACACATACAGAAAAGAACAACTCGGTCATCATAGAAAAAGAAGCCCCAGAGATAGCGACTGTGGCATCGAACAGTATAGACCTGACGCAACTAGCGGCAGCCATCACCACAGCGGCAAGATCTGCGAGCACATCGCGGTATATAGGAGAATTACCGTACTTCAACGGGTCACACACAGAGTGGCTCGCCTTCCGCGCTGCTTACTACGAATCATCGACTCAACTCAGCGCGGCGGAGAACTCAGCAAGAATACGAAGAGCCCTGAAAGGAAAAGCGAAGGAAGCGGTCGCCAGTCTTCTCATCGCAAACGCGCCGGCAATAGATATAATGAAAACTCTCGAAACTCGCTTCGGAAGACCGGACGCCATCGCCATCACCGAGCTAGAGAAGCTGCGCAACCTGCCTCGCCTTACCGACTCTCCGAGGGACATATGTGCCTACGCTAACAAGATTAGGAACTGTGTCGCCACTCTACGACTGCTAGCTAAAGACCAGTACCTGTATAGCCCGGAAATTATAAAACAGCTGGTCGAGAAGCTAACACCAACAACGAGATTCAGATGGTTCGACTACGCAACAAGCAACGATATAGAAAAACCGAAGACTGAACCGGAGTTAGTACTGTTCTGCGAATTTATAGAACGAGAAGCAGACAGGTGTGCGAAGTACGCACCTCCGGAACAGATCAACAATGAAGAAACCACGACACCTGTACGAAGACACCGCGCGCTCGTAACGAACGATAGGAAATTCCCTTGTCCTATATGCAAGGAGAAGGAACACGAGCCGTCGGACTGTTCGAAAATAAAGACAGCGGAGCAACATAGGCGTTGGGAAATAGCTAAGGACGCGAACCTCTGCTATAGATGTCTTCGCTACAGAAGTCAAACACACAAGTGTAAGACACGTGTCTGCGGTAAGAACGGTTGCGAACGAACACATCATCCGCTGCTTCACTTCACGCCGACCAACAAAGAAGATAGAAGAGAAGAAACAGAGAAGGTCACCACTACACATAGCCACAAGGAGTTGCACGCCTACCTGAAATATATTCCGGTCAGGATCAGCGGCCCTAAGAAAACCATAGACACGTACGCGCTGCTGGACGACGGCTCCACCGTGACCTTAATAGAAGATAGTATCGCTTCGAAGATCGGCGCGAAGGGACCTAAGGATCCGTTGAACATCGAAACAATCGACACGAAGTTAGCTACACACTCGTCTCGTCGTGTCACGTTCAACATAAAGGGGCAAGAAAAAGAGTTCAAACTACAGGCGAGAACTATAAAGAAAATGAAAATATCGCCGCAATCGATAAACAAAGAACAAGTACGGGCCTGCGAACACCTTAAAGACATCGCTAACGACATTTCGTATAAGGACGCTCGCCCTACTATACTCATCGGTCAGGACAACTGGCACCTGCTAATAGCATCTGAAACAAAGAAGGGCAATAGAAGTCAACTAGTCGCATCGAAAACGCCCTTAGGATGGGTCCTCCACGGGTCTGGCTCTCGCACCGTCGGTCAGCGGGTTCACTTCGTTTATAATCTCGCCGACACAGATATAGAAAGCGACGAAGTTCGCATGGACGAGATGCTACGACACCACTTCGCTCTGGACTCCATCGATATAGCAGAGAAAAAGCCGCGTTCCGATCCGGAACAAAAAGTACTCGACATACTGGAAGCGAACACCGTACAGACAGAAAGCGGACAGTATGAAACGGCTTTACCGTGGAAAAATAGCGATTCGAAAATGCCGTATAACTACGAAAACGCACTCAAACGGCTCTATACAACGGAAAAGAAAATAGATAAAGATCCGTTATTAAAAGAAAAATATACGGAACAAATGAACGCATTAATAGAAAAGGGCTACGCGGAACGAGCTCCAATCGAAAAAACATCACATAGAACGTGGTACCTGCCTCACTTCCCCGTCGTCAACGTCATGAAGCCGGGTAAAGTCCGTATAGTTCACGACGCGGCGGCGAGAACAGCTGGAACATCACTTAACGATCACCTGCTCACCGGACCGGACTTACTACGCTCGCTAACCGGCGTGTTAATGAGATTCCGGCAACATCGATATGCAGTGACCGCAGATATAGCTGAGATGTTCATGAAGATAGGAGTAAGGAGTGAGGACAGAGACGCACTACGATACCTATGGCGCGGGGACAGACGGGACGGACCTCCCGACGAATATAGGATGAAGTCGCTCATATTCGGAGCGACATGTTCACCGGCCATAGCGATATATGTAAAGAACGCGAACGCCCGCAAGCACGAAAAAGAATATCCAGAAGCCGCCGCCGCCATCGTGCAAGCTCACTATATGGACGACTATCTCGACAGCTTCACGACAGAGCAACGAACTATAGAAATAGCTACGCAAGTTCGAGATATACACGCGGCGGGCAACTTCAATCTGCGAAGCTGGACATCGAACTCGCTATACGTACAGAAAATACTAAACGAAGAATCGGAGTCGTCTCAAGAAATTAAACAGCTGGACGACGGAACGAAGACAGAACGCGTGCTAGGCCTCATGTGGAACCCACAGAACGATAGCCTAGGTTTCAACTTAAACCTAGCCCGCGTACCGCCAGCGCTCCTAGACAACACGGCTCCGACAAAGCGAGAGATACTAAAGATAATTATGTCGATCTACGATCCGCTCGGCCTCGCTTCACCTGTGATAGTGCGTGGTAAACAAATCATGCAGGAAGTGTGGCGGCGCGGAATAGGATGGGACAACAAGATCGACGCCGACCTCGCAGAACAATGGACCACGTGGCTACAACACATAAAGAAACTACGTGACGTCACCGTGCCACGTGCTTACATAGAATATAGTGAAGCGACGTCATTACAATTACACGTGTTCGTTGACGCCAGTACGACCGCATACGCCGTAGCTCTATACTGGAGAACGGAGAACAAAGACGGAGAAGTAAATCTCACCCTCATCACCGCCAAAGCTCGCGTCGCGCCGCTCAAGCTAGTCTCCATACCACGTCTCGAGCTACAAGCCGCGGTACTAGGAGCTAGGATGGCAGCGACAGTCCTGAGCGAGCACAGTAGAAAACCGGAATCAAAGACCTTCTGGACCGACAGCAAGACGGTGTTAACATGGTTGAAGACAGGGGCGAGGTCATACAAACCGTTCGTCGCTCATCGCATCGCCGCAATAGAGGAGACCACCAGCAACAGCGAGTGGAGATGGGTGCCTACGAAACTTAACAACGCCGACGACGCCACCAGGGACGTGCCTTGTGAGTTCGGCAAGGCACATAGATGGTTCACGGGGCCACCATTTCTACGAAAGCATCCATCGGAGTGGCCATCCGAAGTCCCGTCGAAAGTCGAAGTCACCGGTGAAGAACGTACGCACCACATAGTCACAAAAACATCGATATCCGTCAGCCAGTCCGTACCCGATAGCGCACGATTCTCTAAGTGGGAACGGCTAGTACGAGCTACCGCGCGGGTACTACAATTTATACAACTGTGTAGAGGTCAACGAACCGAGCGTGTTAATTACAGAAAGAAAAAACAGTACGCGGACCCCGACTGGAATAACAAAAATATAGCGAAACGTATAGAAACACGATCGAAACAGTCGAGGCATAAAGAAGAAAATAAATACCTGCCTATAGAAGCCGCACTACTAAGACAGGCGGAATCCTTAATAGTGAAATCGATACAGCGGGATTCCTTCTCTGACGAAGTATACGCCCTAAGGAGCGGCAAATCGCTATCGAATAATAGTAGACTACGATTATTGTCGACAACGTTCGTAGACGGAATTATTCGCGTCAAGAGCCGGGTCAACGCAGCGGCGGGAGTCACGGAGTCACAAAAGTCACCAGCCGTGATAGATGGTGACCATCGAGCAACACGACTGTATATAGAATATACACATAGGAGCCTGCAGCACGCCGGCGTAGAGACAGTCGTCAACGAGTGCAGACAGCACTATTGGGTGCTCCGACTCCGCCCTGTGACCAGAGTCATCGTTCGCAGCTGCCTACCATGTCGGATTCGAAGAGCAGCACCACCGTCGCCACCGACGGGCGACTTACCACCGACTCGACTCGCTCATCATCAAAGGCCGTTTACGTACACCGGCATCGATTACTTCGGACCGTTCACAGTCACCATAGGAAGACGCCATGAAAAGCGCTACGTGGCCCTCTTCACGTGTCTCACCACTCGGGCTGTGCATCTAGAGGTCGCCGCATCGCTATCGACCGACTCAGCTATCCTGGCACTTCGTCGAATGATAGCGCGCCGTGGTTGTCCCACCGAAATCTGGTCGGACAACGGAACGAACTTCCACGGCGCGGACGCCGAGCTGAAGAAGGCGGCGCTGCAGGCCACGAGTGAGGAGGCCAACATCAGATCGATCACATGGAGGTACATACCACCGGGCGCACCGTTCATGGGCGGAGCATGGGAGCGGCTAGTGAGGTCTGTGAAGACCGCTCTCACGGCAGTACTGCAAGAACGAAGTCCACAGGAAGAGGTCCTCGCTACACTACTCGCAGAGGCCGAATATACAGTTAATAGTCGGCCCCTTACACACGTCTCAGTCGACATCGAAGATCCCGAAGCGCTGACTCCGAATCACATACTGCTCGGAGGGTCAGCCCGAGTACCGTTGCCCGGCAGATTCAACGATAGGGATCTGATAGGACGCCCGTACTGGAGAGCAGCACAGCGCCTAGCAGATCAGTTCTGGGCCCGATGGGTTCGTGAGTACCTTCCCGAGCTTCAACACCGGCGGGAGCCCCGAGGGTCCGGACCAGCAATAGCAGTCGGCGACGTGGTACTCATAGTCGACGGGAATCTACCTCGCAACACCTGGCCACGAGGCGTCGTGATAGCTACGTATCCCGGTCAAGACGGAACCGTACGAGTAGTGGACGTGAGAACATCCGGAGGCATCCTGAGAAGACCTACGAAGCGGCTGGTGCAGCTGACATCGGCATCGGTCGTCTCTCCCAGCACGGAAGAATGCAGCATCGTGTCGAGCCCCGAGACTGCACGGCGGGAGAATGTACGAGACAACCGAGAAGGACAGCAACAAACGGTCTCCTTCGCACATGTGTAAGCGAGATAGCATAATGTTATCGTCCATATCGCGCGTACTTATAGTAATCATTCGTATAGTTAGGACCTTAAAGAGGTATTTCGCATCATTTCATAGAATTATTTCGCTAGAATATGTGTAAGAGACAATCGAAAGGGATAGAGATAGACGGTCTCCCTCGCACGTGTGCGAGCGAGACAACATAATGATGTCGAAAAATATAGATCACATTTATAGTAATCATTCGCGTAGTTAGGTACTTAGAGAGGTACTTATATTATTTCGTAACATTATTTTATTAACTTGTAAATTTATTAAAGTTTAAATATTTTCGCATAAAGAGAGATAGATATAGAATTTTGTATAGAAAAATAGAGAAAGCAATAGGATTAAGGATATCTTCATTGTTTAATGTTTACAGTTATAAATCCATAGATTAAGGATATTTTGTCGTTTAATATTAATTAATAATGTTATTATAGATATTTTATAGGTTTTTATAGTTTAAAATTGATAATTCGTATGTAAAAATAGGATTATAGGATTAAGGACATTTCATTGTGTTAATATTAGTTTAAGAATATTTTCAGATATAGTTTGCATAGATTTAAGGATATTTTGTCAATTTATAGTTAATTTATAGATATTTTATATGTAAAAAATAGTAATTTACATGTAAAAATAGATTTTAACAACATAGCATTCGAGAATTCATAGATGGATTAGCGACGCGCGCACGTGGCAGACTAACGCGGATTAAGGATCCGCGGGGGGCTTTTATATCAAGCGGTGGGGGACGAGGTAGATTTAAATACCGCGGCGAGGACCCGACCCCGTTTATTAATAATTAGCGCGCGCGCCGCATTAATTGTATGTTAGAATAATAAAGAATGAATAATTAAAATAGAGTAAGTATAGAGATAAGCTCAACTATTGTTAAAAGTATGTTTTTTGAATAAAGCAAATTCCCGGGGGTGAGGTAAGGGATCGCTGGCCAGCCAATCAGAGAAGTATAAATTACGGTGCCATTCCGGGCACCACATGCCAGTCTTCGATTGACAAGCGAATAGAAAAGATAGCGAATAGTACAGCGAATAGAATAGCAAGAAACCATAGCATAGAAGAGATCGCTTATAGAAGCTAGCCAGCCATTCTGATCCTCACAAGCGGGAAAATCTTCAACAATTAATTGGCGTTTCACTGACGTACACCCTCACTGAACACACGGCGAACTAGAACCAGCTCACCCTTCGCATTCGTTTGATACCGGCCCTAGAAACAGACGTCTCATCGTCACATCGCATATTATACAGTCCACTTCGTATTTCTTTCGACTAGGGTCCGGTACATAATACTCTATAATACTATATATTTGCAATTTGACAATAGAAGGGATGAAATAGTTTTAAATAGATTAAAAATAGGCCACTGTATTACGTCACACATACCGGGTGTATTTGGAACGCTTGAAAAGATTTAAACCTAATAATATACTATTTATATACTATATAATGCATATAACCATTTATCTCAGAAATGGTTTTTTACGAACATTTTAGGACTTATCTATTTTGCGCACCCGCCATGTATGCATACACGCTGTGAACTCTCGTTCACCGCGAGACGGGCGACTGCCGACTAGCAGGCGGCGCCGCGGGCGGAGGTAAAGTACAGAACCACTTACCTGTTTACATCCTTCGGGTGAAATGAAAACCTCACCTGGTTCAATTTATGCTCCATTCCTATGGATGTAAATCTGGGTCGGGGCATTAAAGAGGGATCCACTACACAATCTTCTCGCAACTTCGCAAAAACACTGCAAATCCGATCACGCATTTCGATGAAGGTATCACACTCCCGATCGAACATCCTTTTCTTTACACACACACACACACAAAAAAAAATCTAATGGGGTTAGATCAAGTGAACGAGGCGGCCAGGCGTGAGACCCTAGTCTGCCAATCCAGCAATCGCCTAATAACTCCGTTAGACGCTGTCTTACTGATCTAACGACGTGTGGCGGTGCACCATCATGCTGGAACCACGTTATCCGATACTCTGACAGTGGAATATTGTCTAAAATTGTTTCAATATGGCCATTTATAAACTCGAGATAACGTGGTCCATTTAATCGCTCCGGCAAGATACTGGTGCCAGAACCTGGTTATTAAATATTCCAGCCCACACGTTCACAGACCATCTGGTTTGATGCCCTATTACCTGGTAGGCGTATGGATTTTCATCTGACCACAAATGAAGGTTCCGCCTTGTAGCGACATCTATCTCGCCATATACGAACTAGAAGAAACAGACGTATCCTACATCGCACTATCGAAGTTTTCAAAAAGCGATTGAATATATATACAAGAACTCGACAATAAGCGTTAAGTGGCGCGTAGCCCACCAGACGCAACACCGTCTGGTCGAAGGATCCTTCCTTTTCAGTGGCAACCTGACTCTACGCCAAACTGGTGACCCCGAGCTTGAACGTCAGCGCAGCCTTCGCAAATCTACGTCATCGTGACGTCATCATCACTTCCTCAAGCTTTCGAGCAGCGAGTCATACAGCCAGCCAGCATCCACGGCTACTACGGGTATCCTGACCACAAGCATGCAGCGGACGCGCATTCCTGGTCATCGCCCACAGCCTTCGCAGCGACCTTGGCACAGCACACTGCACTTCGGCCGGTCAGCAAGCAGAGACGCACTTCTCTCCTGGTCGACGCAGCAGCCAGCCACAAACGCAGCACTGCACCACCCCGACTCACTGGGGCATCACCGCAGACAGTTCCGACTCACCGTGAACTATGCGGCATCTGGTTCCGACTCACTGGAACATTCCACTGGCCCGGCAATCATCACAAGATGTAGTATGGACGTCTCAACCTGCTATCGACCTCCGGTCTCGGAGGGGGAGTGATGTAGCGACATCTATCTCGCCATATACGAACTAGAAGAAACTAACGAATCCTACATCCCGCTATCGAAGTTTTCAAAAAGCGATTGAATATATATACAAGAACTCGACAATAAGCGTTAAGTGGCGCGTAGCCCACCAGACGCAACACCGTCTGGTCGAAGGATCCTTCCTTTTCAGTGGCAACCTGACTCTACGCCAAACTGGTGACCCCGAGCTTGAACGTCAGCGCAGCCTTCGCAAATCTACGTCATCGTGACGTCATCATCACTTCCTCAAGCTTTCGAGCAACGAGTCGTACAGCTAGCCAGCATCCACGGCTACTACGGGTATCCTGACCACTAGCATGCAGCGAACGCGCATTCCTGGTCATCGCCCACAGCCTTCGCAGCGACCTTGGCACAGCACACTGCACTTCGGCCGGTCAGCAAGTAGAGACGCTCTTCTCTCCTGGTCGACGCGGCAGCCAGCCAATACGCAGCACCACACCACCCCGACTCACTGGGGCATCACCGCAGACAGTTCCGACTCACCGTGAACTATGCGGCATCTGGTTCCGACTTACTGGAACATTCCACTGGCCCGGCAAGCATCACAAGAATATGTATGGACGCCTGAACCTGCTATCGACCTCCGGTCTCGGAGGGGGAGTGATGTAGCGACATCTATCTCGCCATATACGAACTAGAAGAAACAGACGTATCCTACATCGCACTATCGAAGTTTTCAAAGCGATTGAGTATATATACAAGAACTCGACAATAAGCGTTAAGTGGCGTGTAGCCCACCAGACACAACACCGTCTGGTCGAAGGATCCTTCATTTTCAAAGGCAGCCCCTTTACCCCAAAGCCTATTCACATAAATAAACACAAAACGTCCTTCACACCTTCAAAAGTACAAATAAAATAATAATAACAAATACGAAACAATAATACGTGAATTAAATTTTTGGTCAAACCACATCCGACACAGACACTCACGAAACCTCGTACCGACTGCCACCGATTGCCACCGACTGCGAGTGCGACACGTGATTTGCGAATATTATAGGGCTCAGTTTACACTTGCTTAGGCATTCAGTGCTATTTAGCATTATTTATTTTTTTGTTATTTTTGGTTTCTAAACTAAAAGAGTGCTAAATAAAGTCGATGTACATTTGCTATCCTATTTTCATCACAAGTTGTCTCAAAAAAAGCGACGAAATCATTCGCATCGCAAGTCGAAAATTACATTAAATTTATTATTTTCAATGTTTGCATATGCATTATCTTTAAGGATTATGTTTTTATAAGTTTCACTGTATGAATCCCACAAGCACGCATGTTTTTCGTATTCTGTTAGTAATTTATTTGTTCCCGTGTCCACTTAACTTGCGACGCCATTTTTATTAGATACTTTTTCAAAAACACACATAACGACGACACACATAGCGTGCTAAAAAGCATAGCACATTCACGTTTGCTAAATACGTGCTTATTTAGTATACTTTAAATGAGCATGCTAAAACGTATAAAAAAATAGCAAACGTAAACCGGCCTTTACGCGCAGAGCGAGGGCGCGCGGGCAGTGGAATAATGGAATTCGTGGAAGTCGCCATTCGAAAATGGCGGCATATGTCTTTACAAAAGGTCGCCGCGGCCGCGCGAATAGGTAAACTTATTATTACTATCAGTATGTACCTACTAAGTAAAATCCGTAAAAGTTGTTTCATTATAATGAGTGAAATTCGCGTAAATATTAGAAAACAGTGTTTGTATTTATTTATTATTTTTGTAGTACTACGTAAAGATATTTTTTATGAATGTTAATAAAGTTCGTATGAAAATGTATAAGAACCTACCAGTGTTTATTGTTCCGCGTGCAGTTTGTATGTTACGCTCAAACACCAAAAAGACTTATTGAGCGAAAAAAACAAACCACCATACAGAAAGTCCACAACTCGTTGTGGTTGTTTGCATAATTTGTATGTTCTGTGTTTCGTGTGTTTTATAGTGTCCACAACGCGTTGGGGCTTTATTTTTCGCTCAATGAGCGTTTTCGGGTTTTTTGGTGTAACATGTACACTCATAACAAATAAGAATAATTATTGTTGGTTGTTATTGAATTTATTTGTAAAAACTAAAACGATGAACGACTAAAGCGATAAATCGCACCGGAGACGCAAGCGGAGACGCGAGCGCGCGAGTGGTGCGGGAGTACGTTGACCTCGCGCCGCCGCGCCGCGTTGAACAATGAACTCTGTCAGCCGTTGGCGCGCTTGATTACGTAATCGTAGCGTACGTAACGATGTAGTATTCAATTAAATACAATGCAGATTTTCTTAAAACACGATTATTTTAAAGCATTACTTCAAATTTCTGTTTCATTATTTTTCCCAAATCGGATTATGCCGAAAAAAGTTATGAAAAGAGGCAAGAAAAAAAAAATTCCTTTCGCGTTTTTTTCACTTGCATCATGTCAGGTCATGCCAATACTATCATACCTCTTCGTTTTTTCAAGCGGTCCAAATACACCCGGTATACATCTTATCAGTAAAATCCCGAAGAATAAATGCTCTAGATATGATAGTGAGCTGAACATAAAACATTTATTAATTGATTGTCCAATGTTAAAACAGAAAGAAGTAATGTTAATCTTCATAAGACATTAAAAGAGTGTCTAACCGATTATAAAAATACTGTAAAATTTTTAAGATTAACTAACTATTATACTTTAATTTAATTGCTATGAAATACTGTTAATATATTTTAGTCGCTAATGACCCTAGATGTTAAAAGCGACTTAAAATAAATAAATTAAAAAATATACTTTGGAGATTAAAATAAATGTTAAACTTTTAGTTTAATAAAAGGTACGTATTTTATAAATTATTTAATAAATATTAAAAATATAATGTAATGTTAACAATTTAATTTACATTTGTATTATTTAAAGACTAAGTATACATATTTGTTTAAATTTTTTTTATTTCACATTCTAGAATCAAGTTATTTTAATTAAATATTTTGATAAAGTATGATAATAGTAGTCGGTGAAATATTTAAATTATATCAAAATGACTATAAACTTAATAAGAATAATAACATTTATTGTTATTTTCATATATTTTTCAGCTATAAAATAAAATAAAAAGCCTTGCAGACAATTCACAAAATTAGCATAGCATCAATTATCGTGCTGTATCTTTTATAGAGAAGAAATATCAATACTTCTATGAAAGAGTTCTAGATAAAATTACTATTAATACAAAAAGAAAAAACTATATATTTTAATAAAATTTCTTAATTAGTTTTGTTTTATTTAATCTTCCAAAATATAAATATACAATACATAAAATTATAATTATTAAATATGCGACTTAAATAAAACTGTTCTAGAGAACCAATATATTTAATTACACATACAGTGTTGCAAATTAGTTATGATTATTATTATATATATAAAATAATTATGATTATTATTATTTGTTTTAGTTTTCCTAAACAAATTATTATTGTTGATTTTATTGCTTAAATGCTCATAATGAATAATATCTGAGTAGATACTAGAAGAAATAATTTTGTTTCTTTCTATATAGAATAAATATAATTGTACATATTTATTGAAAATAGGTTTTGAATTTACATACTTAGCTTTTAGTTTTCTCTCAATTACATACCCGATGTATTTGGAATGCTTGAATGATTTAAAGCTAATAATGCACTATTTATATACTATATAATACATATAACCATTTATCTCAGAAACGTTTTTTTAAGAACATTTTAGGACTTATGTTTTTTTTGTGAATTCGTGGTCTATGCATCATGTACACGCTGTGAACTCTCGTTGACCGCGAGACGCGCGACTAGCGGGCGACGCCGCGGGCGGAACGAAAAGTACAGAACGACTTATGTACCTTTTTACATCCTTCGGGTAGTAATGTGTGATTTAAATGAGACGTTTTGTTTGCTCCAAAGTTCGTTTATCAATCCTTTTTTATTTATTTATTAGAGTAACACAATTTATATTAGAAGGGAGGCTTACATACATAGGTACACTACACCTTCCACGGCATTTAAAAAAAAATTTGGTTTAATTTTTAAATATTTTTTTTACACTAAATTCTACATATTTCAATTTTACATAATAAGCATTACAATTAAAGTTTGGATGTTACAATGAATGTTTCGGTCAATGACGGATAAATATACCTATTAATTATATAGGTATTCAATTATTACAAAACCCTGGAGTTAATGCTACATAATTATTATATTAACTTATTATTACGATTTATTCTAAAGGAATAGAAAAATAAGAATATTATGATAAATTATTTACTTAACTTTAAACGATATACGAGTATATTTGCAAATAATATTTGCAACTTCTTCCAAAAATAAATGTCAATCCGGGAAAATAATTTTGTATAGGTTATTACTTTATACTTAAGTAGTTAGTCTATAGTCAATTAATTAGTTATAGTCACAAATAGTTGTATAATTTTCAAATCAAATATTACAAATCATAACAACTTTATTATTATTACATCTCGAGAGTCTTTTATATATATTTCCTTTTACCATCTTAGACAAATCCCCGCCCCAGTACTCTAGTTCCTCTGAACATATTTTTCTTGAACTAGCGTTTGGAACAAAAAAATTACTACTTGGTGTTTTTTATAGCCCATCCGTTCTTATAGACTATTTTCAAAATTTCGAGAATCTTTTAGAATTATACAGCCCAACCGTTGATCACACAATTATCATGGGTGATTTCAACACGTGTCTTCTTAAAAATGACAGCCGTGCCAAACGACTTACTAACATCATAAGCAGCTCAAATCTCACATTACTGCCTTCTAATGCAACTCATTTCTTTCCAAATTGTTCTCCTTCTAAACTAGATTTAATGTTGGTGTCTTCTTCTGAGCTTGTGGATACGCATGGCCAATATCCAGCTGAGGCCTTTTCGTATCACGATCTTGTATACCTTTCATATAGGATGCGTCCACCTAAGGCCAAACCTACCATTACTATGCGTCGTAGCTTTAAGAATTTTGACAACGACAGCTTCTTGGAGGACCTAAATAATATCGATTGGGGTACGATTCAAAGTGCTCCCAACATGGACGACAAGTTAAATGTGTTTAATAGTCTTCTGACTGAGCTCTTTGATAAACACGCTCCTTTGCGTCCTGTCAAGCTTAAACACCTTCCAGCCCCCTGGTTAACGCAGGATATCAAGTCGTTAATGTTAAAACGCAATGCGGCAAAATCTAAGTTCAAACTCATACCATCTGAAAACAATCATAATAAATATAAAAAACTAAGGAATCTGTGTAGCAGGGCATGCAGGGACGCTCAGTCGAACTTTATTGATAATTCCATTAAAAACAATAGTCCTGCTCGTATTTGGCGTTTCTTGGAATCTCTGGGTATTGGTCGTCAGCGCTCTAATCTATCATCTAGTATAGACTTAGATGCCCTTAACAATCACTTTACTAAGGTTAAATCCCTAGACAACCGAGTAAAATTAGACACCTTAAAACACATTAGGGCAGCACCTTTGAAAGTCAATACCCCTTTTGAACTTCAACCTGTCACTTCAGAGGATGTTAGGAAACACATTTTATCGATTAAATCCGATGCTTCTGGTAGTGATGGTATTAATCGCAAACTTGTCCTACTAGTTTTAGACCACATTATTCCTGTCCTTACTTACATCTTTAACTTTTCTTTATCATCTAACACATTTCCTAATGCGTGGCAGCATGCACATGTTATTCCTATACCTAAAATTAATAATCCTTCCTTATTCTCACACTATCGGCCTATTAGCATTCTACCTTTTCTTTCTAAAGTTCTTGAACGCATTGTTTTCACACAGCTTAATGTCTTTCTCTTAAAAAATCGTATTCTTAGTCCATATCAGTCAGGCTTTAGAACGGGACATAGCACTGTTACTGCTCTCGTTAAAGTTTGCGATGACATACGCTTTAATATGGACAACAAGTTGCTTACGATAGCGGTATTACTAGATTTTAGTAATGCATTTAATTCTGTCGACCATGATATTCTGTTAGCTCTCCTACGATCTATAGGCTTATCTGCTAATACTATTTCTCGGTTCAGCAGCTACCTTCGTAATCGTCAGCAACGCATAGTAGCCAACGATACACTCTCTTCCTATGTTCACCTCTCTAGTGGCGTTCCTCAAGGTGGCGTCCTCTCACCACTACTTTTTTCGATTTTTATAGACTCAATTCCACCCCTCCTTTCTTCGTATCATCTCTATGCTGACGATTTACAATTATATGTTTCCACTCCAGCGAACGATATCGCTGGAGCTATCAATAAAATTAATGTGGATCTTAGTTGTATCTCCAACTGGTGTAAATCTTATGGTCTATGTTTGAATGCTGCGAAATCCCAGGTTACTATCATAGGAAGTCCGGGACAAATTTGTAAAGTTGATATTAAAACTTTACCTCCAATAACTCTTAATTCCTCCATCTTAAACGTAACAATTTGTGTTAAAAATCTAGGTCTCCTAATTGATAATTCTCTTTCTTGGTCCCCTCAAATTACGGAGATAAGCCGCAAGCTGTTTGCCTCGATAGGAAGCCTGAAACGTTGGAAAAACCTTCTCCCTCTTAAAGTTAAAATATCTTTGGCGCACGCTCTTCTCTTGCCTATTTTGGACTACGCGGACTCATGTTTCACTGATTTAACTGAAGAAAAGCTAGATAAGCTGGAGCGATTGCAAAATATGTGCATTCGTTTTATATTCGGCTTACGCAAATTTGACCATGTCTCCTCCTTTCGGGCTCGTCTGAGGTGGCTTCCTATCAGATATCGTCGAAACCTCCACACGCTAGTCCTGTTATACTCTATTTTATACAATCCCTATTCCCCTTCCTATCTAAAAGAGCGTTTCTGTTTTCTAGGTACAGACACTTCTAGTCATTTAGAACTTCGGTCTCGTTCTGACAATCGTCTTAAGCCGCCATACCTTCATCTTGCCAACCTGTCATACCCGCTACTTTAGCAATTCCTTTACGGTTAAAGCTGTCAATCTTTGGAATTCACTGCCATTTGCTATTCGTCATTCTGAATCAATTGCTATTTTTAAATGTCGCTTGTTTAAGTATTACTTAGCAAGAGTGGAAGAACAATAATAATTGTTTCTATAATAGTGACTGATTAATTATTAATTATTTGTATTTTAAATATATTTGTTGTATATGTGTAGATATGTGTATGTATGTATTTTATTACTATGTACTCAGTACAAAATATGCATGTATTTATAATGTATATGTATATCATATTATTAAAGTGCTAGTCCTAGTATCATTATTATTATTTAGCAAACACCTAGGTTTAGGGACCTAAATTTGCACTACCCAAGTCTGATAAGAAACCTACTTTCATTAAAGGTTGTCTGGTAGAGATTGCTGATAGCAATAAGACCGCCTTTGCACACTTAAATTGTGAATATCTTGTACTGTCATTATGTAATATCCACTGTAAATTTAGTGACTG
Source organism: Euphydryas editha (assembly GCA_036937285.1). Lineage (NCBI taxonomy): Eukaryota > Metazoa > Arthropoda > Insecta > Lepidoptera > Nymphalidae > Euphydryas > Euphydryas editha. Next base: position 9,599,940 of record JAUPFZ010000020.1, read on the forward strand.
CAATAAAGTATTTATCTATCTATCTATCTATATTTTCTTTTTTTTAATATCTACTCTTTCTACGCTTCCAACCGGCTGATTTATCATAACACATTTATTTATATACTTTTATAAGTTAAGGGGGTTAATACCTCTCTCATATTTTTTATTTCATTCATATATTATTTCAATTCAAACTGCTATCCGTTTCATCTCTAATTATTATTTATCGATGATACAGCTAATGGTCAATAGAAACAATTTTTAATTTTCTTTTCATTCATTATCCCACTACTTTAACAAAATAATATTACATAATTTTTTACACAATTCGCAATCTATCAATTTCCCTACAATTAAGCATAAATCATTATCTTATATTTTATTTATATATTTTTTTCATACACCGTTATATTCTTTTTACAATCAAATAGTTTGTCTTCAAAATATTTATAATTCATAAAACAATTTGTTTATTTACTTTTAAAATTCGGACTTGAAAACATTGATTTTTTTTAATTACATGAAAGTGTAGTAACGTAAAGCGATATTAATACTTTATTTTAAATTTTATTAACAATGGAAATTTACTAACATCAGGTTGAAATAAGATTTAGAGATTCATATAATTAGTGTAAGAATAACTTGCCATATACGTAAAAGTCTTGCGTAAAAGTTACAAAAAAAAAATACATTATAATTTTTTTTACGAAATCATATTTCGCGCCATTTAGAAAATTTATATAGCCTATGTCACTACTACAATTTAGACAAATCCAACGACATCTCATATGTCAAAAACCGTCCAGCCGTTTTGGCTGTAGGGTGTGCCAAAGAAATGGACATACATACATACATACATACACTCGAAAAACATAACCCTCCTTCTGTCGCAGTCGGGTAAAAAAGTCCGTGTCGGCATATATCTATCTCTTAAGGTTGACTCATTATTATAGTAAAAGTCAAGTTTGTTCTAAAATAATGTTATTTGCGAAGGTGGTTTTATAGACATGATATAAATCATTATCCAAATAAATAGGTTACTCATCAAAAATATTTCTTTTTGAAATGAATATCTTAGAAGATATCATAGTTTTAATATAACTCCGCAACGAAATAATAATAACAAAAATTGAAAAGTTGATTTTATTGCATTATTATTAGCCAGGCATATGAATCCTTACGAATCATATACACTCAAATCTCTCACAAAAACTCACATCAACGAGGAAACTTTATGAAGACAAACTTTGTATTTTATAGCATTTAATTTGGACCCATAATTTAGAAGATAATGTAAAATCAAATGAAACTATGTGCGTCGCACCGCGCGCTCGTTTGCTGTACTTAACAATAATTACACAATAATTACGCACAGCACAAACATATTATTATGTACCATGTACGTTTTTCTCAAATTAAAGCGGGTATAACCGCGAGGCACAGCAAGTCATAAATAAAATGGGTGCACTGTTTTTCATAAAATTATGTGAATTTTTAACGACTCAACGCACCAAGTCCAACCTCATTTCTGTGTTTTTGTTTATAGGTATTTTAACTTGTCTAGGCTTATGCATTAGATATGAGTAATTATTACATACTGATGAAATATGAATCATATTTTCTGGAACTGGTTATTTAAATAAAAAAAGGCTCCTAATAAAAGTTTTTCTCTCAAAAGAAAAATGAAACTTGAAAAAAAAAGTCGGTCTGGAGACATCTGGACTCGAACCCAGGTTTTCTGATTTAGAATCTGCCCGATTCCCACCTGAGCTATAAACTTGTAAATGACAGCGAAATTTGCCTTCGTATTGTAATGATATTTTTTAATTGTCTGAAAACACGGATAAAACGACATTTTCTAAAATTGAATCTTAGCTAGATCGATTTATCGTCCCCCTAAACCCCATGCATACTAAATTTCATAAAAATCGTTGGAGCCATTTCCGAGATTCAGTTTATATAATTATAAATATACAAGAATTGCTCATATTATAGTAATATATATTAGTATTCCTTAATAAATATAAATAAACTTTCTATCTTCTATATCCATTTTCACGTCTAACTAATATTTACTAATTATTAAAAATAAGGATTTTATTTTAATTTAAACAAAAAACAAATGACATGATGGATTAAAAAAATGACATGTTAAGATTCGTGTCAATAGGGAAGAGGCGAATATAATATTTATGAATATTTTGTCATAAAAACGCTAAAAACAACAGGTCATTACAAACATTTTCATTTACTTCATGTTGAGTTTTAACAAAAGTTACGAATTTAAAGTAAATTGATACAGAACATAATTTAAAACATCAATAGGAGTAGTGGCATCACTCGTGTTTGACAACTAACTTGAGGTTACGGGTTCAGGTTTATTTGAGGCTAGGTTTTGAAACTCAGCGACGAATAAGTAACGACAAACATGAGTGATGTTATCGGAACTGTATGTCCTTTTTCGTGCGCAAATACTGTCAGTTTAAAATTGCATTTTTTGGTATTAATTTTTTTTTCTTTTTTTAGAGTTTACTTCTAAAGAACCGATTTTAATATAAGGCCATCAGTATGAAAAGAATATGAGGAGTAAAAATCGTCAATCGCGGTAGGTAGGTACTTTTTTGCGCAACCTATTTTCACTTTTAAGTCGTGAGTATTAAGACGTATAGTCCGCGCGCGAGAGCACGCGATTCCCGCGGTTGAGGAAAGGGCGGGTGTGCGCCGCGGGCCGCGCCCGACCGTCGTCGGGTCATTCCCCGCACTCTCCCACTACTAGAGTGACGACCTTGACTTGAGGCCACGCTAATCGAGTTTTTTTATGTTAAGGACTCTTAATCCATTTATTAATTTTTGACTTTATTTAATATATATTTTTTAATAACTAAGTGTAAAAATCACAATTAGTTCAGATGAATCTGACATTGAACTTACCGAAGACGAGATTATTCGTTATTAATTTGATGTTGCAGCTACATACATTAATAACGGACAATTTATTGCCGCAGAAATCTAAAAGGTGATTTTTGCGGTAAAAACTGTAAAATAGGCGATAAGTGTTATTCTGTGTCACATACAATTTTTTTTATTTAATGTAAATGACCAGAGGGGTCATCATCGGCCACTTAGGAGACAAATCGATATATTTCTATCATTAGTACGTATTCTCATGCGTAAATATGTAGTTTAAAAAAAATAAAGTTTATATTAAACATACTTTTAGGTAAAAATTTATTTTGTACTGTACTGTAATGTACTGTGTCAACCTATAAACGACCCACTGCTGAGCAAAGGCCTCTTCTCTTAGAATACTTAGAGCTTCATCCATCACGCTGCTTCACTGCGGGTTGGCGGATAATTTAACTACCATGAGTAAAGATAGTTATCAGGGTCTGTGATAACAATCGTGGTAGGGAGACCCACAAGGAAATACACCCAGGCCGCAAACAAATATTTGTACAAATACAAATATCTATCCCGAGCGGGAATCTAACCCGTACCTCATATGTACAATTCGGGTTCGATACCTCGTAATACTATTTTTTTTTTCAATTTATAAAAGATAATACTTTCATCGAGAATGAATTGGCACCATTAATAATATCTCATATTACTTGTTATCACTTGTTTGGGAAATTTGTAGTTTTTTTACCTTCATTAAAAATTGAATAGTGGAATAAATAATATAAATAATAATATTAATATATAATAATACATGGGCTTATAAAACATTATAATATATTAATAGTGGAATAAATAATAACAATAATATATAGGCTTAAAATTAATATAATAGGCTAGTTGACTAAATTTCAATAACTGCTTAATACTTTAGCTTATTATGCATTTTATGGACAAAAATTTTATTTATTTTTAATCGAGCATTTACATTTTAAATTTCGCGTTTTAAAAAACCAATTTAAATTAGGGTCTAAAACGCACAAAACTATCATGGCGTCTTGAATGACGTCACGCCACGGCGTGAAACAAAATAAAGAGCGATCGTGTCTTCGTATATTTTAGTTTGTTTTTATCGTTTAAAAATGAATTCCTCATATTATAAGTACTGTATAGTGTCCCAGTGTAATAGCACGACGATAAAAACCCCAGACAAGTTATTTATATAATTATGTTCCAAACAATAAAGAAATACGGAAAAAGTGGCTAAATTTTGCAAGAAGAGAAGATGCTCATACTTTATCAACGGTTTCATGAATGTATTTTTGATGTATTTTTGTGAAGATCATTTTGATGTAAGTGTTTTACATAACACAGTCTATTACTTAATTTTAGCAAACTAGATGTTTTGTGGAATCCGTAACGTTTTATTTTAGTTTTCTAATTAATGTTACAAACATACTCTTTTTATTATTCTAGTTGGCAAATGATATGATTAATTATATGGAGTATCATATTAAAGGAACAGTATCACAAGTGCATATGAAACCAAGTTGTATGCCAAGTAAATTTGGATGTCAAGAAGACGGAAGAAAACGAACATGCAGCTGGACAGAACGACCATATATATTAAAAAAACAAAGAAAGATGATAATAGCAGAGTGTCTGAATGAATTGAAAGAAAGTTGTACTTCATGTTCTTCTCTTATAGATACTTCTGATAAAAGTTCAAGTATGTATAATATTAAACAACATAACGACCTAAATTATTTAAAGTTTGAAATGGCAAATACCCAGTTATTACTATAATAAAGCTATTTTGTTGTATTTCTTTTTCAGATATTGAAACAGTTGGGAGGTAATGAGCCAGAAATGTTATGTCAACAGTCAAGAGATAAATCTGTTCAAGTATTTATAACTAACAAATTCAGAAGTAAGGCTGTGCAGACCAATGTGAAATTGATTGATTAGGCATTATCACCTTTGAAACATTCTGTAACATCCATGTCCACATCCCCATTAAAAAATGTAACCGTTACAAAATTAAGTCCTTCTGTATGTGGTATAAGCAAAATTGCAAAAAATATATTTATTGAAGAACATTCAGACAGTGATATTTCTTTATATGTATATACCATATGTAGCTTCCAATAGTCCCTCACTATCACGGCTACAAGTTAAATTATCTTCTGATTGTAGTGAATTAGTCGAAGAAGACAAAAAAAAATAGAACCAACAAAGGCCATGTTGAATACAATTAAAAAAAAATTAACAATTATTATCAATCCAGTATTACACCAGTAAGACCTCCCAAGTGTTGAAAAAGGAAAATGAGTAAAACTGAAGCGAAGGTAACTAAACAGATTGCCAGCTTGAGGATTCATAATTATAGAGAGTTATTAGGCGCTTACATGAATTTTATTTGCTTAGACCACATGCATGTATTAATTTCAAATTTGTAAAAATTCTTGACGAGATAATAATCTTAGCATGTGCATTAATTAATTTGCAAGATTCTTTAATAAAATAAAACTAAGGAAAACTGCAAGATTGTCTTTTTATTTCAAGTATGTTATAGTTTTACATTTTGATATAATAATGGATATACATTAATTTTCCAAAAGTTTAATAGTTTATCAATATTAATTTCTAATTTGTAAAAATTCTTGGCCAGATAATAATCATAGCATGTGCATTAATTAATTTGCAAGATTCTTTAATAAAATAAAACTAAGGAAAAGTGCAAGATTGTTTTTTTATTTCAAATATGTTATAGTTTTACACTTTGATATAATAATGGGTATACATTAATAATTTTCCAAAAGTTTAATAGTTTATCAATATTAATTTCAAATTTGTAAAAATTCTTGACAAGATAATAATCATAGCATGTGCATTAATTAATTTGCAAGATTCTTTAATAAAATAAAACTAAGGAAAAGTGCAAGATTGTTTTTTTATTTCAAATATGTTAGTTTTACACTTTGATATAATAATGGGTATACATTAATAATTTTCCAAAAGTTTAATAGTTTATCAATATTAATTTCAAATTTTGTAAAAATTTTTGACAAGATAATAATCATAGCATGTGCATTAATTAATTTGCAAGATTCTTTAATAAAATAAAACTAAGTTTAAGATTGTTTTTTTTTTTCAAATATGTTATAGTTTTACACTTTGATATAATAATGGGTATATATTAATTTTCCAAAAGTTTAATAGTTTATCAATCAAATTCTCAACATACTCAATATCAAATGGCACATTTAAAATCTCCACTTTTTAATTCACACTATAATCATGGTCCACTATACAAAATAAACAATTTTCTTTCCTGTTAAATACATTTGAAGCTGCATTTGGGCACAATATTTTTCTGCAACTTTTCCATTTTTTATGTAATTTTTAAATGTGTTGGCATTAAATATTTTAGGCTACTACCAACTCTAGACAGTTTTGATTTTCTCCAATAACATTCCACCGAACTGCATGATGGTTCCTTACTTCTGCGATGAACCCACATAAGGCAAGCTATTGCTTGTTTACATGCCTTGTGAAGGTACGCAGTCTTGACATCGAACGGAGATAATAATATTATCTTCATCAACAACCAGTGTGCATCCATATAAATTTACGTGAACTCTGTGTTCAGGACACATTTTACACTTAACAGTACAAAATTTATCGTCACGCTTAAGATGGACCTATCTTATGGCGTCATCTCCATATGAAGCTCGCGAAAACCTGAAATTATACAAGTTTGTTACTATTTTGAATTTTTTTATACTTTGTAAATATAACCTCAAAATCAGTAGGTATCAATTATCTTGCAAAATATACGTCAAAATATTAAGTTATTGTGTACCGAACTGAAATATGACATAGCATTTAAGCTTATAATTAATATTTTGTACTTATGTTTACTTACAAGGAAGTTTTAACATTGCGAAATTCAGATGAGCAGAAGTCACTGTTCTACTCGAAAAAATTGCCAAGCATAACGGCATCGATTCTGGGCAAATTATTACTGTTTGCTTTGCTAAATCCAGATTCCATGGTGAATTCTTTCAAATTATAACTTGCAAAAACTTGAAATTAGTTGTTAAAAACCAAATTTTATTAAGAACGAAAGAGTATCTAATTATAACCTGTAGCGATAATCGAAATGTCAATGACACGCAAGATTGGTGTTTCACACGGCGTGACGTAATGTTTTCTGATTGGTGTTCACTGGCACGTGACTAAAGGTTATATTTTACGAAATTTATTTTTATTAAATATTATTAATCTTTCACGATTTTAACAATTAAAATTGTTTGTTATTTTCTCCATAATATAATTAATCATTATAAGCCCCTATCCATTATATTTGCTCTTAGGCTTGTGTCCAACAAGCCTATTATAGTTTATAGTTATCGCTTTTTTACGTAATGTTATAATTATTATGTAACGAAATGTGTAGTGGTTATAGTACGAGATTTTTATAAAACTAAGGGTTAAACTAGGTTCAAATCCTCTTTGAATTTGTATTGTGTGATTTATTTATTTTTTTTTTCTCTTTTCTTTTCTGTACTTTTGTTTCTTATAGTAAATTCTTTTCCATTTATTTATAAATTCTAGCTTACTTAAAATTAATTTACTTACTTAATGTTAAAAGAAAATAAATATGTAAATAAAAATTTAGAATTAATAGGGAGACCAATTACGAATTACAAATAACTTTTAAATTTTTTGTAAATAATCTATTTGAAGTTTTGTCCTATATATTTAGAAAGGCAAAAATTGTTAATATTATATATAATGATTACTATTAATTTTATAATTGACACTAGCTTCTCGAAGCGGTTTCACTTTAAGTCACATGTAATAAAATGTATAATAATACATATATAGGCTTATAATATATGTATATAATATTAATAGTGGCATAAATAACATAGAAGAACATAGCGGTTACGGCGGTACCGGCCGGGGGGCCGGTGGCGCGTGCCTATAAATAGCGAAAAATCATGTCTGTATTGTCTAATGACAAAAAAATGTGTACGTTGTATATAAAGACATATTGTAGTATATTTAGTATCAGCATTGCACTCGTGCGGAATCGGGGCGGGTCACTAGTTCCTTAATAAATAAATAAACTTTCTATCTTCCATATCCATTTTCATGTCTAACTAATATTTACTAATTATTTTTATAGAAGAAAACATAAAAAATAAGGATTTTATTTTAATTTCAACAAAAAACAAATGACATGATTGATTTAAAAAAATGAGATGTCGTTAATATTAGTGTAAATAGGGAAAATACGAATATAATATTTATGAATATTTTGTGATAAAAATGTTAAAAATAAAATATATATAAAAGACAGGTCATTGCAAAGTTTTATTTAATTAACTTTATGTTTATTTTTAACAAAAATTACGAATTTAAAGTAAATCGATACGGAACGTACTTTAAAACATCAATAGGTCACTCTTGTTTGACAACTAACTTGAGGTTTATTTTAACTTAGGTTTTGAAAGTCAGCGTCGAATAAGTATGACCGACCATTGAAAAACATGAATGACTTCATCGGAACTGTAATATGTCCTTTTTTGCGCGCAAATGTCGACTGTCAATTCGAAATCTCATTTTTTGGAATAAATTATAGTGTCTTAATTTTTTTTTTAATCTAAGGTAAGTGACCCCTCTTTCGGTGACTAACAATAAGGCGAAAAATCGATATATTTCTATAATAAGTATTATATATAAGTACGTATTCTTATGCGTAAATAGTTTAAAAAAAAAGTTAAATTATTAAAGTTTATATGATATAACATACTTTTAAGTAAAAACTCATTTTGTACTGTACTGTACTGTATCAGCATGTAAATAACCTACTGCTGAGCGAAGGACTCTTTTCTATAATTATAGAAGAAGGGTTAGAGCTTAATCCACCACGCTACTCCATTGCGGGTTGGCGGATAATTTCCCTACCATGAGTAACGATCATTATCAGTTGTCTATGATATCAACCGGGACCGACGGCCCACAAAAAACATATACCCAAACCAGAAACAAATATTAGTATGAACACAAATATCTGTTCTGAGCGGGAGTCAAACCCGCGACCAGCTGGCGCGCGGCTTTGAGGCGACTACTCGCACCACAAGACCAGAACGGTCAATTTTTTAATGATATAATTGTGTCAATTTTTTATTAATAATTTTTTTTCGATGATTAACTTAAATTTTTAAATTTTCAAAAACAAAATTTATGAATAAGAAACTGATAAATATTTTTTTTTTTAATTTTTCAAACATAGATTTCTTAAGTTTTTCAAGAATTGCTCCAAGAAAGGAAAAAAATCTTAAAGGAGATGGGGATTAGTGGGACAAAATTTAATACGTATAATTAGAGATATGGTTTAAACAATTGGTCATATTTTCTTTTGTTTTAAAATATAAAAAACCATCTCAATTCTGAATCTGCAAGCGGAGAAAAATGAGAAAGATATTTTTCATCACATTAATTGGGTATCGATTCGATTACAGAATAAAAAAAAGGTTAGTACTAGTAAATTAACTCAAACTATTTAGATGCACAATTAAAGTTGTAAACAATAAAGTTCATTGGAATAAAGTAATATTAATAGCGAAACCATCAATTAGTATTTGATAAATCAAAATGATTATCGATTTTGTATTGATTTAAAATAAGTCATATTATATCATAATTTTAGTGACAGCTTTGACAGCTGACTGACATTGATAGTATTGATACTAGCCGTTTATTTTTTACCTACTTTTCCTGTATGACATTTGAATAATAACATAAATAATATTAATTGATTAATATTATATGTTTGTGTTAGCTTGATCTTTTTGACAGATGTAAATTTTTCTGATCGACATAACTTTGCAATGACGAACATATTATTTTCTTAATTTAAATGATTTTAAAAATTGTAAAAATATTAAAAAAATACATGTAACACAAAAGTCCCTAAAGATTCAATCGTCGTCCGAAAATTTTAAGACTTTTCGTTGCTTCAAAGTAAAGTTTAAATAGGAACACTGAAAATAATAGACGTTTGTACAATGTTATAAGGGTCGAAACAAAGATCCGTCCGACTGATTTATATAATTATTTTTTTTTAATTTTAAATCTGAGATAACTTCTAAAGTATTTTATATAATTTTAATGAAATAAGGTAAAGAAAAGTTTTGATCTACATTAAATTTCCAAGATAACTAATATATTTATTTGGATAAAGATCATTCATTAGGAGAAATTAGCTTTGCAAATAAAGTAATATTTTTAAATTAATTACTTAAAGATAAAAATTATTACTGTGAGTAAACCTTAGGACATAGAAGAAAACGTAAAAAATAAGGATTTTATTTTAATTAATTATAGATATATTATTTATATAATAGATATATTATTATATATTTTATTTTGAATAATTATAGATATATGCTATCGCGGATTTTTTGTAGGCCTTTTTATGATATACAATTCCGTAGTACAATATTTTGATGTATCTCATACGGTTTAATCAGCGTTGGAAAAATCGTTTTTTTTTTATCGGTTTCGTCACAAAACATGGAAATTTCTCTATTACTCTATTATACAAATACTTTATTAGAATGTTTTGTATGTATGTGTAAACCTTCGGGAATAAATGTTCTAAATAACAGTGATAACTGCATCAAAATCCGTTGTGCGGTTTAAACGAAGAAATATCATGAACAGAGAGAGACTTTGTTTTGTAATATGTAGTGATTTGGACGTATATTAATTAGTTTTTCATTTTGTAAATTTTATTTATAAGGTGCCTGATACAGGTGATAGCTAGGCCGATAGACATAATATCAGGAATTGAAGTTATTCTCATTCATTATTATATTTAATTTATAAAAAAAAATTATTACACATTTTTTTAAAGTTAAATGTATAAAGTTATTAAGTTTCGTTTCATTATGTCACTACGCATAAAATACAATTAATAAAATCAAATCACCACGCAAGTAAAACTTTAACAAAGAGTATAATAATATTTTTATTCGTCCGCCATGTTAGTGAAAATAAATATGATATTAGACATTAAAATAAACCGTTCGCGTCGTCGCGACCTTGCCGCGCGCAGCTCGCAGTGCATATGAGCGGCAACGTCGCATTTCGCTCCAAACGCGACCTTGTCGTTCGAACCATGAATGAACCAATGAACGAGACGCGCATGAACGAGACGCATGATGCGTCATCGTCTCGTTCATGCGCGTACAACACAACATATTTTACAGTGGACTCACTAGTATCGGCGCTCCTTACGATGATATACGAGCAAAACGTATATTGAAATTTAGCGCCTCTAGCGACTTTTCGGTGAACTAGCAATATACTCGTTCAGTTACTCCGGAAGAAAAATTACGTCAAAACGATTTTTTAAATATAGGCACCTGAGGCTTATAGGTATCGTTTGGCGCCAATCTGGGGTTGAAATAATACTGCGTCCGATATACGGGCGCCGTAAGTCGGTGGACGCACTATTACTATGCAGATTTTTGACCGTTGGCGCAAAATGAGTTGCAGGATGTATATATATATATATATATATATATATATATATATGTATATATATATATATATATATATATACATATAAAGTCGTGTTAGTTACACCGTTTATAACTCGAGAACAAGTGGAACGATTTTTATGATTTTTGTGTTTTTGGTTTTGTCTTCGTCGGGAATAATACATATTAAAATATGGTATTCATCAATGACAAAATAATTAATAAAAAAAACAGTTCAAATGTTTCATCCGTACTATCTATATACATATATATTATGTATGTATGTATGTATGTATGTATATAGATATAAATTATATCATATAATACAATCTGTCACATCACACTCACTGTCACATGTCACTCAATCCGTCTATTATAAAATATTTTCCAGTATCGACGCAGGTGTAGGTGATAAAAAATATAAATGTATAATTTTTAAAATTTTAGTTAAAGACCCGTGCGAAACCGGGGCGGGCCGCTAGTTAATAATAAAATAAAAAACAATGTATTTTAATAAAATTTCTGAATTCGTTTTGTTTTATTTCATCTTCCAAAATATTAATATTTAATACATAAAATGATATTTATTAAATATGTAACTAAAATAAAACTGTTCTAGAGAACTATGTACTACCTTTATTTAATTACACATATTATAATAAGTAATATAATAACAGTATCGGTACCTCACGAATACTCGCGCAACCAGTGGCAAAAAAGAGAACTATGATCTTTGTTTATTTTTGTGTACATAAGTACCGTGAAAATTCGTATAGAACTACGTCTACCGTTAGCACTCCTGTATATCCATTCTTCCTGGCAACGACGTACAGCGGCGTTGACGCGAAAGAAAAATTATAACATGATATTAATCTCTTAGTACTGAAAGTGGGCTTCGTTGTAAGACCTGTCTTTAAGACCGTGAGTGTAGGTCTCGATCACGGTCGAGGGTCTCGATCTCAATCACCTATGGAGTATGGTCTAGAGCCTAGGGATGTTCATCGGAAAAAAATATCAATAATTTTATTATCGTATCGTGTTATCGATAATTATCGAATATGAATAGTTATCGATAGTTGGGGACAGTTATCGATAATTATCGGATAAAAATTATCGATAGTTGAGGACAATAATCGGATGAAAGTTATGGAAAGTTATCGGTATAGATACAGACCCGTCTTTCCCACTGGGCACTCTGGGCACTTGCCCAGGGCCCCATGATCAATAGGGGCCCCACTAGTTCTTGCCAGATCACTGAACGGTAACCGATATTTACTACCGAAGTTTTTTTAATTCGAATTGTCCGCCAATGAAAAAAAACCCGGAATCTGACTACAAGGACTTATCTCAAAGAACGAAACACAGAAGCTTTTTGATGGCTCTGCAACGTCAATTGAACTAAATGGAAGAGAGAAATTCAAAATAGAAACCTTTATTCCCATAATTGATACTCTGAGCTTTCATTTAAAACAGCGATTAAGATCGTATAAGAACATTAGTAAACGTTTTGACTTATTTTGTTCGCTTGAAAGCTCTGAATTCCGAAGAGTTGAGAGAAATTTGCTCAGAATTTGCAGAATTTGATTATGAAGACGTTAATGAGAAAGAGTTATAAATGGAATGTCTGCATATAACAGAATAGGTGGTTACCTACTTGAAAATTGTTCACAGTGAAATCGAAGGAACTCATATTATATGGGAAATATATCAAATTTTGAAAGAAAACAAAATTGAAGACATATTTTCAAATGTAGAAATTGTATTTAATTATTTTTAAGCATGATGGTAACTATCTGCAGTAGGGAACACTCCTTCTCCAAATTGAAAATAATAAAAATCTATAGAAGCATCTTTATTTACCTTCTTTGTCTATTCTAAGAAAATAGTGTTCTGTCAAAGTCATAGGGGCCCCATTACCCTAATATGCCCAGGGCCTTCAATAGGTTAAAGAGGGCCCTGTATAGATATCAGACGATGAAAAAAAAAAAACGGTGTCACTTCTCTTACAAACTTATTACTTGATAATAATCGACCGACGCATACCCATAACAATCGAATCACAATTATAGATAATTATCGGATCAAACAAAATTATCTATAATTATCGGATGAAAACTTATCGGTAGTTATCGATAATTATCGAATGAAAAATTATCGAGTAGTTACGAATTATCGATAATTATCGCACACCTCTAGTATGGTCCCACTGACAGAAGTCAGAAACATTGAATGACAATGCAATATGTAAATATGATATTATAAAATTAATATTATATTGTAAATTGTATGAAACTTTATAGACAAATTTTAAAGTTCCAAAGTTCATCGCGATAAAAAATTGCCAACATTTATAAATTGAGTAAATGTCCAGCAGCTGCCAGTTACTCAATCGGGGCCGTTGGTAGATTATAAAATACGTTGCACATTGTATATTCTTACCTGATAACTTTGTTGTTTTTAAGATAAAAAGAAATATCTTTTTTGCTGTGAGTTTTATAATAAGTTTTATAGTTCTCAGTAAGTTCATAACTAAAGAAAGACTGATCATTTTGTTTTATTTTGTAATTTTTCGTGTCACTATATTAAATATCACTCGTACACATATCATTTTTTAACATTTGAAATGTTCAGTAAATTAACGCGACTTGTACAACCTTTATTCCGAAGGTCTATTCACATATCTCCCAAATTAAATCAAGCTATGGGGATTGATGGGAATAATATACTGGCCGAAAGCTTAAAAAAACAGGTATGTATGTGTTATTTAATACATTCTCTATAGCATTTTTTTGGTGAGGGGTAGGGGGGTCAGATTTCAATCGAGTCACTTAACATGAACCTTAACTCAATTGAATAAGATTTATTTTAAATTATTAAGTAATAACTTAAAATAGTAATCACAGCTGAGAGTAGAAATAATGGATATTTGAAAAAAAAAAAGAAATGTGAACAAACTTATAATTTGTCCTAATTAATTACAGGGTATTGAGTATGTTTTTGGTATTGTTGGTATTCCTGTGATAGAGACTTCACTTGCATTTCAAGCTGCTGGCATTAAATATGTAGGTATGCGAAATGAGCAAGCAGCATGTTATGCCGCTCAAGCTGTTGGCTATTTAACAGGTAATTATTTCTTTCTCATGTATTATTAACAGGTAATTATTTATTTCTCACATATAATCAATTAAATTTACATGTATTCTATATTATCATTATTTAATTCTTAAAAATAACATCAAAAATTTTTAATAAAAGAAACTTTGTAAAGTATTATAATGTAATTATAAGACAAAGCAATCTTTTGAATTTAATTAAGTATTCATATTATTGTGTATTAGTTCAATTTCAGGTTAATTAAGAATTAATTGGCCTGTAGTTGGTATTAAAATATTATAATATTTTACATATACGTTATCAACTACAAATAACATGTTAAATATATTTAATAGGTATACATTATGATTGGTTAGTATAGGTATACATTTATTACATCATCAAGTGACGACTTGATGATGATCAAAAATATCTAAGTAAATTCATTGAACTTATTACATAACATAATACATTCGTTTTTAATCTTTATCTTTAATACTGCTAAAGATATAAACTTTATCTTAGTCATTACTAATAATTATTTAATTTATAAAGCACAAATTGTAGAAAAAAATAATAAAGTCCAGCTAGGTCTGAAAAACATACATATACATATAAACCATATACCCATAAACATATAAAAACCTATGTTAACCACCATTTGCATATAAGTTACAAGAAAAGCCATTATTAAGTATAATGGTATTAAATCATATGCCTCCTTTTTAGCATTCAGCCATTAGAGGTGGGGTTAAAACTGACTTCGTTTTGTTTAAATGACTGTTACATTTATTTTATAACTCAATGCACCTCAAAATGTCATCCGTGTCTTTTGGTCCTTGTCAGGTTAATTAAAATTTTTGGTCACTTATTATATATTATATCTTTCATGCTGGCTAAGTTTTTTTAATTTTTAATTTTTTATTTAGTAACTTAAGATTTGTGCTTCGAAACAAAAAAGCTAATTCTTTAGTTTAGAAATATTCATTGTCATTATTTCTTTTCATCCTGAAAGGTAGTCTTATTAAGTAATCAGAATTTGAAACAACTATTAGTAGAAATGGTGGCTGTGGTTGACCGTGCGGTGACTGCCAGAGAAGAATAGTCCCGACCTCTTTTTTGCCGAGGTCAGGCCTGTCCCACTCCCGTGTAGGTATCGAAAATGCAAGTACATGCGTCGGCCGCCTCGAGTGGTCAATCAGTAGTAGTCCAAGAGCTAGTGGACCGTCCGAGTAACGGTATGTCTGTAAGGCTAGAAATTCTTATGGTGATGAGTCATAGCTTGCTTAGTACGGTAACCATCGCCTGGCACGCCTCAGCCCTGCACGTCATCAACCCCTATATTTTTGAAAGTGTAGGAAACATTTGAAAAAAAAACTTGTTGCTGTAAGCTTGAAAATTTTATACGATTTTACTTATTTATTGTAAAGTCTAAAAAAAAATTGACAGGCGTTTTCGATAAGCACAAGTACTTGACAGGTGAACCTAAAGGTGTGTTATATATAAATAAAAATAAACTTTATTCTGTACATGCGTCGGCCGCCTCGAGTGGTCAATCAGTAGTAGTCCAAGAGCTAGTGCATACCGTTACTCGGACGGTCCACTAGCTCTTTCCCCTCGCCTGTCAAGGACTTATGCTAGCCAGAACCGCCTGTCATTGTACCAACTTACTCTGAATCGCTTAGAGAAACACGTATATAAATTTCAACTTTACAGAATAAAGATTATTTTTATTTATATATAACACACCTTTAGGTTCACCTGTCAAGTACTTGTGCTTATCGAAAACGCCTGTCAATTTTTTTTAGACTTTACAATAAATAAGTAAAATCGTATAAAATTTTCAAGCTTACAACAACAAGTTTTTTTTTCAAATGTTTCCTACACTTTCAAAAATATAGGGGTTGATGACGTGCAGGGCTGAGGCGTGCCAGGTGATGGTTACCGTACTAAGCAAGCTATGACTCATCACCATAAGAATTTCTAGCCTTACAGACATACCGTTACTCGGACGGTCCACTAGCTCTCCAACTATAGGGACTCACGCGCGAGATTTGTTCGACGCATTGTTTTAAAAATTTATAAAAAAAAGGCAAAAGATACTGTGCAGTATTTAACTGTTTAAACAAGGATACTGCAATTAGTTGAGAACCAATAATATTAATTTTTAGGTATTGACTCCTGAACTATCTTTTCGGGTCGTATGTCATTCCGATGTGATACGATTTGAAGTCATTTGTCGACAAAAGTACTTAGAGTAATAGTAAGATAATTCAACATCTTTGAGTAATATCAGGCCTGTGTCACTTCTCGTAAAGGTATCGAAAATGTAAGTAGGTATGCGCGAGTTTATTAGAATTATTACTATTAACACCTACCTTAGGTTTATTTGGAAAGTAATTTGTTCACTAAATTAGAGTATTAGAAGAAAGTGGTAATTAAATATTTAGATTAAATTATTTTTTAAAATGAGACAACCCTGATTTCATTAGAAAGGATAAGAGTTACGCGATAGAAAGAGAGGCAACTTCTAGATAAGTATAACCGTAGGTAATCAAGCGCTGCGCGATCTGAATTGAACTTAATTGTATCATAGTAAAAGTCCCTATTTCTTTAAACGACTTTCCGGAGTGAGTCTTCTGAGTGATGGCCAGCAGCCTCACTATGCCCTTTTTTTTTTTTTTTTTTTGTCGCAGGGGAATCCATTTACGGATGATATCCAGGATGCCCGGGTCGGCGGTCCTAGACCTATGTCGGACTCGGCACTTTGGGAGTGCAATACCGTACTAAATCTGTAATACTGTCCCGGATCTGCAGGCAACAGGATCCCTCCAGCGACAGGCTGGCCTCGGTGAAAAGGCCAGACTTCTCCTCCATGGGGACTGTCCGGCTCACCTCTGAACAGTCCCGACGACGCCGTATCTAGCAGGACCGGGTTCCCATCCCGGCCCGATACGGGCACAGGGGCGTTACTGGAGGCGTATTAAGTAGCGCCTCCTACGCACCCCCATTCGTCGCCCGCGGATGGAGGCCACGTCGGCGGCCTCCTCTCTCACCCGCTCGTCGGCCTCCTTCTTGGACATTACTGTCTCGCAGACTCGTCGTCGCCGAGCATTGCGATGATAATGCTCGGGAGCGACAAGTCCCCTCCCAGGACCGACGTCAGACTTTGACGCAGCGCCGCCCATCTCGGGCACACCTCGAGGGTGTGCTGGGCGGAGCCTCACTATGCCCTGACATATCACACTGCACTTGCCAACACGTTAGCCAAGCGTGGCGAACAACCCCCCCCCCCATTATTATGACAAGCAAAAAAGAGCGTAGGCCCCAGTCCCTGGTGGCCTTGCTATTCCCGGCTACGGCAGCGGCCCGGGTAACGGTAGGGCAGCGGGTGCTAAGATTTCGAGAATTCGAGAGAGAGGTCAATCGTCGAATCTAACTGGGATGGGCAGCCCTTAGGAAGTTAAAAAACGTCTTTTCATCCGTCATACCTCAGTGCCTGAAGTCGAAAGTCTTCGACCAATCTGTGTTACCAGTGATGACATACGGATCTGAGACGTGATCTCTGACTATGGGCCGTTTGAACAAGCTCCGGGTCGCAGAGCATGCAATGGAGAGGGCTATGCTTGTTATTTCTCTGCGAGATCGAATCAGAGATTATGAGTTTCGCAGACGAACGAAGTTTGCCGACATAGTCAAACGGATTTGCAAGCTGGAGTTGCAGTGGGCATGGTACATAGCTCGTAGAACTGACGGTCGATGGAGGAGAAAGGTTCTCGAGTGGAGACCACAGAGACGGACAAACGACTTGAGGAAAGTCGCCGAAAGCCGTTGGATGAAGGTTGCTTTGAACCGGTCGCTTTGGAGGTCGATGGAGGAGGCCTACGTTCAACAGTGGACATCCAACGGCTGATATGATGATTGATTTTAATGTTTACAAAGCTGTATGCAGGTTTCTCAATATCTTTTTCATGTGTATCTCAGATTTTTTTTAACAAGTGCTAATGGATAGTAATAAGAAAAGTATCTATGTACAATTTCAAACTAAAATAAAACCCTAAAATAAATAAATGAACAAACATTTGAAAAAAAACCGGAGGTATTTTAACTTGAGAAAATTGTTGTATGATATTTTTGAAAAAAATTATTGGAAGACGAATGAAAAATTATCTGTTTCAGGTAAACCAGGAGTATGTCTCGTGGTATCAGGCCCTGGTCTCCTACATTGTATAGGAGGTATGGCTAATGCTCAGGTTAACTGCTGGCCGCTTTTAGTCATTGCGGGTTCATGTCCAGAAGACCATGAAGGCATTGGTGGTTTCCAAGAATGGCCGCAGGTATATTTTAATTGGTTTTTCTTTGAAAGTTGTTAATCTGTGCTATTATCTTTAAAAATTATTATTGCATTTTTTTTTTTTTGGTTTAAATACACTAATCTTATTAAGAACTGGTTAGATTTTTTAGTCTTAATTCATTAAGTCATAAGACCTTGTCGCTTTAGTTTATTGAAGCAGAGCATTAACACAATAGTTTAAATTTTAAAAATAAAGAATAGTATACAAATCTCATATTATTCAACTATAGAGTTTGTTTGCTTTAATATGTAATAACACAATAAAAATAACATACACTACATAATAAAATTAACATATATGTTATATAACAAATTATATAATAACACACCATAAAGTATTTAAAACACGAAGTTCTACACTGGTCTTTAAACTCATCACAAAAATATAGTGCTTGAATTTTTCCAATAAATCGTTTTTATTATTATTATTATTGAGCTCTAAAACCAGAAAAGTGATTTATAAATTCTTTTACAAGTTCCAAAAAAACCTCATCACAACGATTAGTAACATCAGTAGCAATAAAGGTCCAAAAAATTTAAATGAGGAGGGATGTTTAGTAGGATATACATTTAATTAATAATGTCAATAAATATAATTCGAGATTAGACAAGAGATATTGATATCTCTTGTTCCTTAGTTTTTGATAAACAAGATTAACTTATCGGTATGTGAGCTGGGGGAATGATTGTTTATACATGAAAAATTACATATTATAATTAATAATTTACCTTATATTAATACTGAACTGAATCAGCCTCTAAACGTAACACTGATGGACAATGGCCTCTTTTCCATATAGGAGAAGTGTTGGAGCTTAATCCACAATGATGCTCCACTGCGGGTTGGCGGATAATTTCCCATGAGTAATTATCGTTATCAGGTTTATATAAGCGTCCAGGCTATGCGTATTCCTAAATAATAAAAAGCCATCGCGACCCCCGTACCGATGTTTACACCCACAGGCTATGCGTATTCCTAAAAAAAGAGTCGTCGCTTCTACGTATCGATATTACTCGATACATATCGAATGAAATTATGCCCCAATTGTTTTTCTTAGTGCATTATGAATTTCGTGATCGGTGACGTGCCCAAAATATTGTGTCGCGTGTCAACAACGGCACGCGCGCGACACAATATTTTGCCATTGGTTCGCCATCCCTGCCCTACACTTTCCCCGTCTATACGAATTTGTGCACCTCTTGCATGTAATCTTAATATACGGTAGTATAATATATTAAATATAATTATGGATTGTATTGTATATATTCGTATACTCAGTTTTGTGTAATGAAATATTTTCTGTTCGCTTAATTAGGTTGAAGCTAGTCGCATGTATTGCAAGTACGCGGTCCGACCGCCGTCAGCTCGTCTCATACCACTACACGTTGAGAAGGCCGTCCGTTACGCATCTGCTGGAAGACCCGGTGTAGCATATCTGGATATGCCCGCTACTTTGCTAACGGTAAAAAATTAATGTAAGGTGGCAACCATTAATTATTACGTGAGACAATTTTGGCGATTTTTCGAAACTTGGTGGGATTTCGTGAAATTTTGCTGGAATCAAATGCGTATTTGTAAAGTAAATGAGTTAATCTGTGCTCAGTTATATTAGATTTATTTAAAAAAATACGAATATAGTTTCTTTTCATATAAAGAACGAGGTAGAAATGAAATGGAACCTAATCCGTCACGCTGCTTCCGAAATAGATGGTTACCAAAACAAGTACATTCTCAAAATTTCTTCTGTTTAAAAAATTCAATTCAACTTGTCGCGTGACTGTATGTGTGTATGCGTGCGTGCGATGTACGCGTGTATATATAAATTTGACTTGTGTGATAATAAAGTGGAAAATTTCTTCCAAGTAATACATACACATTCCTATAAATTTATTGCGCTAGTAAAAGCTTTAAGAAATTAATTATATACATTAAAAAAAAACATATTATAAATAATATTAAACATATTTATATTTTATATAAATATGTTTAACATAACATACACGGTCGTCTGTTCCTAAGGTAGGAAACTTAATGCCTGTGTTTTAGGTAACAGTTGACTGATATGCATTTACATATTTTTTAATAAATATACATATAAATAATACATATGTAAATAAATACATATTACACCCAGACTCGGGGCGGGAATCGAACCCACAACCCTGGAGCAGAAAACAGGACCGTTGCCAACTGCGCCACGGGCCAGTCGAAATTGTCCTTTTGATATAGAGTATTATTTTGAATTTTGTTTTATTTTTTTTGTATAAAACGCACTGTAATATTACAGTGAAAAAATTATAAAGATTCCAACCTTCTCAAACACATAAACAGATTCTTAGCTAAATTTTTGTCAATTTTTTGACGTGATAACGTCATATAAATCGGTGAACGCCGGCTGCACGCACGTATAAGCATGACTCATTGTCACGTTCCGCGAGCGAGAGCGTGAAACAAGCGATAAAGTGGCATGATCGGCCTAAGCGTTCGGCTTGTGACGCATCTAACTCTCTTCCACTCCATCGGCAGATTAGTCCGAGTAGAAGAGAAAAAATATTTGAATCAACGAGTCCAAATAAATGTTAATTTATCGAAAAAAATGTAATTTTCAATTAACTCCTTCTTTTTATTATACTAAATAATGATAATTCTTGATAATAATTCTTAATTTTTTTTTTAATTTTTTTTTTCATTAATGTTTTCTTATGACGTTATCACGTAAAATTATACGTCTGTAAACCGACTTTACAGAGTGGTTATGGAGAGAGTTACCTAGTGGTAGTGCGTGTTCTAAATATCAAGAATATCTTCAGTGGTAATCGATTGAATTAGCAGAATAGCAGAAGTGTTAAAAAAAATAATTATGAAGCCAATTCTTTGATTACTTTTGTGACATAAATGTAATACAATACTGGCGTCTGGAAGAGACCACTCTTGTTATCTTTCTTAATTTTTTTTTTTTTTTTTTTTGTAAATGTCTATATGTTTCAGTGGTATAATCTATATATTTTTTATTAATGTTATAAAGAGTAGGAGTTTGTTTGGTGAAAAATAAATTTTAGTTTGAATGCTTATGTTTTAAAATAAAATAAAGATGTTTAGGTTAGGGTAGAATATTGTTTAAACATCACGCTCACATCACTTATGGTAGCAGTAATGATAAATTATGGTGAATACTGTGTTGTCTAGAAAGGGTAATTAACATTAATGCTTTCTATTTCTCCCAGGCCGAAGTAGATGAGGACAAAGTACCGCTAGACTACTACTCATCTGAACCAGTGAGATTGGCTCATCCCGATCCCGTACTTGTAGAGCAAGCGGCAGAATTACTAACAAAAGCTGAAAGACCACTCATTATAGTGGGGAAGGGAGCTGCGTATGGAAAAGCGGAGGAGGCTCTGTGCAAACTTGTCGAAAGCACAAAAGTTCCCTTTTTGCCAACGCCTATGGGTAAGAAAAATAAAATATTTTCCATTGGGAACACCATTATATAATTGTAACGTAATATACGATAAAATTATACATAAACAAAAGTTAGTTTTACTGTGCACTGTAGTTAAACTATACTTAAGTAATAATATATAAAATTATATTAGTATGTAGTCTAAATATAAAAATAGAATTGATCCATCCATCGCATCAACGCCATCAACAGAACCGGTATCTATACATATTCCTCTAAAGAGTGCTTTTTGAGTTTATGTTTAGTTTAGGGGAGAGTTGAATATTACCGAGCCTCTAAGAACTTGGACCTATAATTCGGAGAAGGTTCGATATATATATTCAAAGCCTCTAAGAAAAGCCTCTAAGAACTTGGACCTATAATTCGGAGAAGGTTCGATATATATATTCAAAAATGCAGTAAATAGTACAGAATTTATTTAGCTACGCATACAACACGGCAAAATATTTCAAAAAATAAACAAAAATTAATTATTGCAAAATAATAAAAAAACGGGAAAGCGTGGTATTATCAGACTGGTCTGATAATATCGTGCCAAGGTTTGATAAAACCGTGCCCATAATAATTTCGTGAATTTCTATCAGTAAACTTAGAATTAAAAAAAAATGCAACGTTGAATAAACTCGTTCGTAGAAAAAGAAGCATAGACTCCTTTCTATACCTAGATATAATTATTATTTTACGACTAGATTAATTATCATAACCATATCGGCCATTGGATGTCCACTGCTGAACGTAGGCCTCCCCCCATCGACTCCGTTTCAAAGCAGCCTCCATCCAACGACTTCCGGCGACTATCTTTAAGTCGTCTGTTCATCTCGTGGATGGCCGTCCGACACTGTGCTTGCCGGTACGTGGTGTTCACTCGTACACGCCCTGGGCGCGGAATTGAAAAACTCTGTTATTTCATTTTATAACCTCAAAATAATACAGTCAAGTTAATTGTGTATTCAAATCAATCTATTCATTAATTCTATAATATGTTAGGATTAAAATAAAAGTAATCAATGTGTTACAATACAAATATAGAATAGCTTACCTCTTGTCAAAAATGCCCGCGAAATTATAAGGAACGAGAGTAAAAACTTGTAAGACACGATGTGTCTTAATCGCTGCTCCGAGTAAATAATTACCGTCGTGCACGGGGAGGGGTAGAGGACTCGGACTGTGATCTTTAAGGACTGGATAGCGCAATTAGCGTTTAGTTTTTGAAATATGCTAGGGCGTGGAATTATCAATCGCGCGGTATTATCCAACTCTCCCCTATAATTTTTTTCGTTCATTTCATCTTGTAGGGTTTTTGGGAGTGAATTCAATAAAGTAGGAACAATATATAGGAATATAAGTAACGTCGACTTCCAGGCAGGACCGGATTTAGGGGAGGGCAACCGGGGCAACCGCCCCGGGCCTCCACATAAGAGAGGCCACCACTATAGAGACTTAAGAAAAAAAGTTTAAATGAAGACGAGTAAACACTATATTTTTCATCCGATAATTATCGAGTAATGTCGTTAGGTTGAAGCGACGCATTTTTTTCCCCGAGTGTAATTACTATTTTGACTAATTTGGGGTCAAGGGACCTCCTCTCCTTTGTTGGCCCGAGGCCTTCAGATCCCTAAATGCGGCCCCGCTTGCAGGTAAGGGCGTGGTCCCGGACGCGTCGCAGTGCTGCGTGTCGACGGCGCGCACGCAGGCGCTGCAGCGCGCGGACGTCGTGCTGCTGCTGGGCGCGCGCCTCAACTGGATGCTGCACTTCGGGCAGCCGCCGCGGTACGCGCCCGACGCTAAAGTCATACAGGTACGACTTGGGGACCTTCCTGGACGACTAAGGGACCTTCTTATACGACTTGTATTCTTGTAAGGCACGGGCTTGTTTCCGCAACTCGACGTCACTGTGCGCCTATTTTGCGTGTGGGAGTGGGCAGCTAGTCTTGCCACCCTAACTCCTGTAAGAAATTTATCAAACCTCTGGTGTCACCAATGACTTCGGAGAGAGTCCTCGGTGACCCCAGATGTCTGGCCCGGTAGGTGGTCACGCCCGTGCACTCCAGAATAATGTGGGCGGCCGTCTCCTCTGCCTCCAGGCAGGCTCTGCACAGGGGGCTGTCAGTAACACCTACATTAAACAGATGTTTATTGAATGGGCCGTGGCCCGTAATAATATGAGTAATTTTGCGTAAATGTGGGCGAGTGAGATTCATTAACTTACGAGACAGTCTCCGATCTATGTGTGGGAGAGCTTGTTTCGCCTGTCTACATCCACTCACCTCCATCCAGTATTTGTTATGTAGCTCTTTCGTGTGTTGTCGAATGACTGATGTAGGCCATGCTGTAGGAAGGGGGACAATTGGTTCTGGTCCAATCGCAGCCATCTCCGAACCTCTTCTGGCCATTTCATCAGCGGCATCGTTACCACGGGAGCCACTGTGACCTTTGATCCACTGAAGAGTTACGTTATTGTTGTTATTACATACCTCCATCAGGGATTGGTGACAGTTGTAGATAAGTCTTGAGGTGATAGAGTGACTTTGAAGAGCTTATAGTACTGATCTGCTGTCCGAGAGGATTCGGATGGAGTAGTTCTTTACCTTTCGAACAAGAGTAGCTGAGGCCGCTGCTATGATACCCATACATTCCGCCTGATAGACGGTGTTGTGAGCACCCAAAGGGGCGGCTATTTGTATGTTGAGATCTTCGGAGAATACACCGTATCCTGTACCTGATCCAGTCTTAGAGCCATCAGTAAAGATCCTTACGTCCTTTGTGTTCAGGGCTTCGTTTGGATCTTCATGAAGCTGTATTTTATATTTTTTTTGTCGAAAACAAATTGCTTTGGAAGTTTGTCGCTTACCGCCAGCAGCATTGGTTCTTTTTCCATCACCTCATTTAGAACCTCCGCTTGGGGGGACAAGTCTCCTTTCCAAAGATGAAGTGTCTTTAACCTTACCGCTGTAGAAGCTGCCTCCTGCCTTATGAATAGGTGGAGGGCTGGGAGATTCAGCATAACTTCTAACGCTGCAGTTGGTGTCGTCCTCATGGCTCCTGTGATAGCTAAACATGCTAATCGCTGGAAGCTCTGTAGTTTGTTACGTGCCGTTATGAGTTTGGTGCGAGGCCACCATACAACAGCTCCGTAGCATATTATGGGCCGTATCACTGCTGTGTAGAGCCATAGAACGATTTTTGGGGAGAGGCCCCACGTCTTACCTATCATTCTACGGCACTGCCAGAAGGATATGGTGGCTGTACTTAGTTTCGCATCTAGATGCGCGCCCCAGTTGAGCTTGCTGTCGAGTATCACTCCTAAATACTTTACCTCGTTAGCCAGCTGGAGCTCAGTATTGAATTAACAGCTTGGGCAGCTTGTAGTTTCCAAAGATTCTATTGTTCGTAAACATTACCAGTTCAGTTTTTGCAGGATTCACTGATAAGCCGTTGTCTCCGCACCATTTCTCCACGATTCTCAATGCTGCGTTCGTAACTTCACATATAGTATTGACAAACTTTCCGCGTATCAGGATCGCGAGATCGTCTGCGTAACCTACCGTGTAGTAGCGATGGTCATTGAGGGCAGTAATGAGGTCATTGACCACCATATTCCACAGAAGCGGCGAGATCACGCCACCTTGCGGGCAACCTTTTGCTACAATTGCCTTCTGCGATTCACCCTCAACGAGCAGTAATATTCTACCCTGAAGCATGTTTCCAATCCAATTTCTTAGAGTTGTACATACTCCATGACGTTGTAGAGCCTCCTTTATTTTGATGAATTTTGTTTTGTCGAAAGCACCCTCGATGTCTAAGAAGGTACCCAGACAGAAGCCTTTATCCGATATTGCACTTTCAATGACACTTACCACGGCCTGGAGTGCAGAATCGGTGCATCTACCTTGACTGTACGCATGTTGGTTTGGGTGCAAGGGTAATTTTTGGAGGTAGTTTTCCCTCAGTTCTTTCTCGCACAGCCTCTCCAATGTTTTTAGTACAAAGGAGGTGAGGCTGATTGGTCTGTATGATCTAGGATTAGAGTAATCGCATTTACCTGGTTTAGGTATGAAGATAACTTTCACCTCTCTCCAACCTCTGGGAACGTATCCATGCGCTAGACACGCCCTGAAGATGATGGTTAGCAGTACAAGTAGGGTCTCACCTCCCCATTGTAATAGGGCAGGAAAAACCCCATCTGGCCCTGCCGACTTGAAAGGGTGAAATGTATTAATAGCCCACCTGGTTTTGTCGGTCGTGACAACCCTATAGGCTATTGCCCAGTTTTCTTCATTAGCATTTGTACTTTCCTCCGTCCACTCCATGTTCTGCACAAATTTGCAGTCAGGAAAGTGTGTCTCCAGGAGGAGCCGCTCTGCTTCTTCCGGTGAGCCGGTGAAAGTGTCGTCTGGCCTGCGTAAGGTACCCAGTATTTGTTTGGGCTGGTTTGAGAGGACTTTCCTTACCCTGTTAGCCTGATGTTGGCATTCTATGCCAGTAGTGTATTTACGCCAGCTTCCAGAGTTTCTGTATCTGATGCGTTTCTTGTATTTTTGTTTCCAGTCTTTGTAACGATCCCAGTCGCAGTCAGCGCCTGTGTTCATTGCACGATTTAAAAGTCTTCTAACCTTAGTCCTGAGCCTCTCTAGTTCAGGTCCCCACCATGGTTGCGCCTTTGGCTTGCCCGAGGGGGGAATGGTAAGAGGACATGCAGTGTGATAGCAGGTTTTAATCACGTCATAGACTCGTGTTACCTGTTTCTCAATATTTTCCACTCCCATTATTTTCTCCGGAACTGATTCCTTCGTCAAACACGACTCCATCAGCGTCTTATATAAGGCGGGGTTCGTTTTGCGGGGTTTCCTGCGAGGAGTTGGGCTGGATGTATTTACCTCTAGGTTGAAGAGTATCCATCTGTGGTCCGAGCAAGATGCTTCTTTGGATACATGCCAGTTGGATATAGTGTTACATACTCCATCTGTCGCTAGTGTGATGTCAATAATAGTTTTGGACCTTTTGGTGACAAAAGTAGGTTCTGTCCCAACGTTCAGTATATTTAAATTAGTAGTAAAAAGGTATTCAACTAATTGCCTACTTCTATCATTTTCTGACTGCATGCCCACTAGCGGATGGTGTGCGTTGCAGTCTGTAGCCACTAGGAGTTCCATTTTGGTTCCCTCGCAGTGGCTCACCAACCTCGTTAGCTCCTCAGGAGGCGGCGGCATATCCCCATCCGGCATATAGGCGGAGGCGACGACTATCTTGGGCTGGTGTGTAGTCGTGTCTAGTAGTGAGATTGCACATAGATCTCTAGAACAGAATTCTGTTAAAGGTTGCACAAGTAGATTATTAGAAATATAAATACAGGTCCGAGGTATTTCAGGCCCTGTACAATGTATTAGCTTACCTCCAGTATTGGAGAAACCGCATATGCGGCCCTGCCTGATCCACGGATCCTGGATCAAGGCAAGGGCTGTAGGATGGACCTCCAACCACTTCCGTAGTTGAGCCGTTGCGGTGATACTGTGGTGGAGGTTGATCTGTAGGACGCTACAGTTAGGAGAGGGGGATGCCATCTTCGGATTGCAAACCCTCTCCTGCGTCCCCGATGTCCAGGTCGCTGATCCCCTGGGTGCACTCTGTTTCACTCTTCGAGCCCGGAGACAATACGTCTTCGAGCTCCATGGAGCTGTCGAGTGCCTCTTCCGTAGGGGGCTCCGAGACCCGTACGCCATCTCCGGCTGGTTCTTCGGATCTCTCGGCCTCCATCGGTGTAGGTGGTAGATCTTAGTATAGGAAGGTCTTATACGACTTAGGGACCTTCCTATACGACTTATGGACCTTTCTATACGACTTAGGGACCTTCAAGAAAAGAGCATACGCTTATTTGAAAGGCCGACAACGCACCTGCTAATGCTCTGATGTAGCAGGTGTCTATGGATGTCGCTTTGACTTACCAGGCGAACTGACTCCGTTTGCTCCATCTTCTATAAAAAAATGTACGCTTACTGTCATGTGCGTGGAGTATAGACGTATAAGCGTTGAGAGCACTATCTCATGTGGCTGTTTGATACAAAGTGTACAAAAACCGAACATAACAGCAGCCGTGGTACGCGCCTGACGTTAAAGTCGTACAGATACGCCGAGTGTCATGTGCATGCACTATATCAGTACCCCGGAGGCACATAACACTAAGTCAAATTTTTTCGATTTTTTTTAATGATCCTATTATAACTTATATTTATATCAAGCTCAAGTACCCTTATGCATGGAGTGCTGCTCTCATCCTTGGGATGGATCAGCCAACTACCAGCTGGAGCTTCTCGAGTCAATTGAGAGGCGATCCAAGATCTTCATCGGTGATGATACACTGGTCGCTGCAAAGCTGCAAAGCTTGGATCATCGGCGTAGGGTGGCCGGCCGGACGGTTTTTTATCGGATACACTTCGGAGAGTGTGCGCAGGAACTCCAAGACCTGATCCCCCTGCCCCTCCCATTTTCGTACAACCAGACGCACTGCGTTACGCCACGCTTATATGGTTGACATTTCCACTATACGCACTAAGCGATTCGCTATTACATTCTTGATGCGTACGGCTAAAGAATGGAACTCTCTACCAGCGTCTGTTTTTCTTTTTTTTTTTTTTAATTATATTATGGGCTTGCTCTTGACCTAAGTCTAGCTCTAGAGCAGAGACGAGGTCGAAGATGGAGCGAGCTCGCCCAGAAAAAGCCTATTCACTCGCGCTTTAAATACAGTCTGTGTTTCCGGATGACTACAATCTGGGGATCTTTAAGTCGCGAGTGAATAGGCCTAGAAGTATCTAGGTAAGCGTGCTCCATCCTATTCACTTCCATCAT
Organism: Euphydryas editha; assembly: GCA_036937285.1. Classification (NCBI taxonomy): domain Eukaryota; kingdom Metazoa; phylum Arthropoda; class Insecta; order Lepidoptera; family Nymphalidae; genus Euphydryas; species Euphydryas editha. The sequence goes on from JAUPFZ010000020.1 coordinate 9,629,135, forward strand.
TTTCACTTAACATCAGGTGAAAAAAAAACTTTTTGCGATTTTTACAGTAGTACAAAGCATAATGTCCTCATCTTAATAGTTACGAAGATATAAGCTTTAAAGATAACACAATTTCACTGAAAAAAAAAAACAGCGAATAAAAACTATTATTTGCTCTTCTGTAAAAAAATAAAAATGTGACTTAGTGTCGTGTACCTCTGGAGTACTGATAATTGATATATAAGAGCCTAAGAGGTATAGAGGTATGGCCGTTTGAAACAGTGTCTACAAAATAGCATTAAATAAAGGGGGCGCTGGTGTAGTGGAGGGTATAATCTGAATTTAACTGTTTTAGTTGACTTGCAGTTTGCTGAGTTGAAGTAAGTATAATTTCAAGTATTCTCATATACTCAGGGTTGGAAAAAAAACAGTTTTCTCTAAAAAGAACAAAACATCATGTTTAAAACAAAATATTAAAAAAAACATGTTTTAAACAAAAAAATATTTTGTTTTTTATGCAGCTGTTTAAAACACGTTTTAAACATGTTTAAAACATTGTTTTAAATTAATTAATAAGAACTAAAAAAACATACTTTTATAAAAAAAATCAAACTAATAAAAAATAAATTTTAATAAATTATAGTGTACATAAGAAAACACATTTTACCGCTTTGGAAGTGTTTCTCGCGCAAACTATTCAGTTTAGAAAAAAAATGATAGAAACCTCAATATCATTTTTGAAGACCTATCCATAGATACCCAACACATATGGGTTTGATGAAAAAAAAAAATTTGAGTTTCAGTTCTAAGTATGGGGAACCCCCAAAATGTATTGTTTTTTTTTGTGTGAAAATCTTAATGCGGTTCACAGAATAAATCTACTTACCAAGTTTCAACAGTATAGTTCTTATAGTTTCGGAAAAAAGTAGCTGTGACTTACGGACAGACCGACAGACAAACAGATATGACGAATCCATAAGGGTTCCGTTTTTGCCAATTGGTTACCGAACCCTAAAAAAGTTTTTAAGATATTATCAAAATGATAATCCTTCTACTTATAGGTATTATACCTGTCAATAAAATATTTATATCTATTCACACCATACATAATTGTTTATCATACAACCTTAGTAAGCTATATACAATATCCTAGTCAAAAACAATTTCTAACGTAATTCCAAAAAGAAACGTCTAACAAACAATCACCTGACACCTCTAGTTGCTAACCCACACGCACACGCACGTCGCACACACTCAAATCTCATCCGTCCATATACACGAGCCACCCCTTATTTCTGTGTTTTGGGAATGTAAGGCCAGTAATAGAAAAATGAGAGTTGGCAGCTTTATAGATAACATCTACCAAAACATTTGGATGCATTCTATTAGTCACTACACGTAAAAAAGATAAAAAACATTAGTGTTTTTTATGAGTGTTTAAAACACGTTTAAAACAAATTGTTTCAAAACATGTTTTAAACACCTATACGTTTTTCTAAGTGTTTTAAACACTGTTTAAAACACTTGTTTTAAACAATTGTTTAAAACAATGCCAACCCTGCATATACTAGAGTAGTAAGTAAATGTGTTGTAATTGGAAGTTAAATAAATTGTCTAACCTAAAAACGGTCAACTTGTACAGCAATGCCATCTTTATTTAAGGTTATTTCGGGGACACTTTTCGTAACACAAGATAGTGATCCTTTAACTTACACCTACTCCATGATTATGTGGTTCTGTATTTCTAATCTCTATTTACTTGAATATGGTGATATCATTACTTGACATACTTGCTGTTTTCATAATACGTCGTATGACTGCTTGGAGTTCGATTTGGCGCTAGCTCAAGGATTAGTAAAATTAAAACATGTTAGGACATATTCAGGTCAAGCCAAGCCGACGGCCATGTAATGTAATTTGATAATAAAGATATTAATTAATAATGTTAATTCGATTTATATATTAAAGTATTATTATATATAGAATACCTTCTATATATACAGTAGAACCTCGATAACTTAAAAACCTCTATAACTTCAAAAAATAAAATGTTCCCTTCCCATCAGAGCCCAAAACCTCTATAACTTAAAATACGCAACCTCTTAAATTAAATAACTAATCTCTGTATTGGCCCTCAGTAACTTAAAGAAATGTTTCCACAACCTCTAAAACATAAAATTGTTTGTGAATGAGTCATTTTGAAAGAGTGTGCAAAACAAAAGGTTTCTATCAATGTTCTTCAAGCAATGAGGATGGTGGACAAAGCTTGGCGAAACGTAACACCCCTTGCAGTAAAAAAAACTGCTTTAGAACCTGTGGTTTTTCGTCAGAACCTCAAGAAATCATTGAAGAGGAAGATAATAATGTGGCTGAAGAATGGAATAAGCACATGTCTGGGTCAAACGTTTCTTTTGAAGACTTCGTCACTTGCGATGATGAAGTAGTCACAGCAGGGACGTTAACAGAGGAAGAAATATTGGAATCAGTAACCACAAACTTCATTTACAAGCATATAAATCCACGAAGCAAAAAGAACTTTAACAACTGTACGATCATTTATAGAGCAGTGTAGCAACATAATTTAAATTTCTGTATTTTATTGAACCAATTCTTCTGACGCATTCGAGTAAAAATAGGAGCAAGGGTACATACAAACATATGTACATACCTACCTCTATATTAACCTATCCCTTTTTTTTTTTTTTTTTTTTTTTTTTTTGTCGCAGGGGAATCCATTTACGGATGATATCCAGGATGCCCGGGTCGGCAGTCCTAGACCTATGTCGGACTCGGCACTTTGGGAGTGCAATACCGTACTAAACCCCTGCGGGAGCCTTCAGCCGCTTTAATTGGAGGGTCCCGGATCTGCAGGCAACAGGATCCCTCCAGCGACAGGCTGGCCTCGGCGAAAAGGCCAGACTTCTCCTCCATGGGGACTGTCCGGCTCACCTCTGAACAGTCCCGACGACGCCGTATCTAGCAGGACCGGGTTCCCATCCCGGGCCGATACGGGCACAGGGGCGTTACTGGAGGCGCATTAAGTAGCGCCTCCTACGCACTCCCATTCGTCGCCCGCGGATGGAGGCCACGTCGGCGGCCTCCTCTCTCACCCGCTCGTTGGCCTCCTTCTGGGACATTACTGTCTCGCAGAAGGAGACCATCGCCTTCCAGGACTCGTCGTCGCCGAGCATCGCGATGATAATGCTCGGGAGCGACAAGTCCCCTCCGAGGACCGACGTCAGACTTTGACGCAGCGCCGCCCATCTCGGGCACACCTCGAGGGTGTGCTGGGCGGAGTCCACCGCCGCGCCACAATCGTGACATTCAGTCGTCGGCTCCCTCTGGGCCGTCCGGCACAGGTAGTCACCAAAGCAACCGTGCCCGGTGAGAACCTGCGTCAGACGGAAGGTGAGGGGCTTGCGTTTTCGACGCATCCAACGCTCAAGGACCGGGCGAATGGCAGCCGTTACGCGTGTGCCGTACGGCTGCCCCGCCAGGTCCTCCCCCCACCTCCGCATAAGCGCTTCCTGCCCCATCCGACGCACCCGCAGGATCCCGTCCAACGTAGGGTTCTCACCAAGAGCCCTCCTACCCGAGACGTATGAGTAGGTCTCGGCAAGAACCTCCGCCACGAGCTCCCACGGGGGGTCGCCGGCTAGAGCAGTAGCTGCAGCCCACGATATCGTACGGTATCCCCGAATCACCCTCACCGCGATTGTTCGCTGCGCAGCACGAAGCGCCGCTTTATTTTTCGCGGTGAGGCGATCCGCCCAAACCGGGGCACCGTACGTCGCCATACTCCGGCAGACTCCGGAGTACAGCTGCCTGCAGGCGGCGCTGGGTCCTCCGAGGTTCGGGAGGAGTCTGCCCAGCGCACTCGCCGCCTTGACGACCTTCGGTCCCACCATCGCGAAATGTGGGCCGAAGGTCCACCCTCCGTCCAGGATGAGCCCGAGATATTTCATTTGGGGGCTCATCCTGACTCTCCCCTCTCCGATCTGAAGAGTAGCCCCCGGTGGAGGTCCCTTACGGCCGGTCCCGCGGAAGAGCAGGGCTTCGGTCTTGTCAATCCTGACACGAAGCCCTAAACTCTCTATGCGGCTGATCACGAGGTCGAGTCCGACCTCGGCCAGCCGCGCCGCCTCCTTGTAATTTCGTCCCCGGTAATAAACGAGGGTGTCATCCGCATAGCAGATGACACCCATCCCGGGGAGAAGAATATTAACCTATCCCTAACATAGATCCTTGATAACTTAAAACCTCTGTAACTTAAAATATTTTATGTTTCCCTTGGACTTTAACTTATCGAGGATCTACTGTATATATATACAAATCCTGAACTAAACCAAACTGAATCAGCCTGTAAATAGCCCACTGCTGGGCAAAAGCTTTTTTCTAAGTAGAAGAAGGGTTGGAGCTTAATCCACCATGCTGCTCCACTGCAGGTTGGCAGATAATTTTCCTACCACGAGTAATGATCATTATCAGGTGTAAATGATAACAACCGGGATCGACTGCTTAACGTGCTCTCCGAGGCACAGTGGGGAAACTCACAAGGATATACACTCAGACCGGAAACAAATATTTGCATAAATACAAATATCTGCCCCGAGCGGGAATCAAACCCGTTGGCGTTGAGGCGACTACTCGCAAGACTACACCAGAACGGTCATCAATAATATAAGATAGGAATCCAATATATGCTAAACCAATCATTCAGTCAAAATCATTACCTTGTAATTTATTAATTTTTTTTATCAATATGTACGTTTTTTTTTTCTTTTTAAATTATCCAAAACCCTCAGATCATCAAATATTTAACTTCTGCAACTGTAACTAAAGCCAAAAAATGTGTGGAAGTGTTTCCCTTTAAAATAAAATAAAAAATAAAATACAGCCTATATAATATTTTTTTTATATAAATAACAAAAATTTCAATTATCACTGAACTGTTCTACGTATTTATGCTAACAATACTTGTAATAAACAATGAAATGAATATAATATATTTTTTAGTTTTAATATTAAAATTGTGATTGCAGGTCGATATATCACCAGAAGAGTTTCATAACAGCATAAAGTCTGAAGTTGCTGTTCACTCTGACATAAAACCTTTCGTAGAAGCACTAAATAAAAAATTGGCCGAGAAAAAGTTTTCTTTGGATTCTTCAAGCAAATGGTGGCAAATTTTAAGTGAAAACCAAAAGAAAAATATGGCATTTGTTGAGGTAACTTTAAACAATAATGTAAATAACATAAAAATTATGAAGTACTATTTTAAGATTAATTAACCATCTTCTTTGATTAATCACATTACTGACTAATGAAAATTTCATTCAGTTAGGCACTTCAGTGACTAGTTCTGATAGTCTAGGTCATTGTTTTATAACGCTAAAAAATATAAAGTCCAATTGGGAAAACTGGAATCAAATTACCACTTTTTTAAACATATTTCGTAAATGAAATGATAAAAAGTGTGTGAATTCGTAATGAAATAATAAAAAGTGTGTGGGTACTTATGAAAGCACTTAAGAAGCTATACTTCTTTGACGTAACAAGATAAAAATATTTCTAAAATTTTTATCTTTCGCCTTATTTTACGTTTGTAGAAAAAAAAAGACACTAATAATAGAAAAAAAAATTTTTTTAATACATTGAAAGTTTTATTATAACGCATTATCTAGTAAAATATAGTTTATTTAAAAATAAAAAAATAACAAAAATAATAATGTTGACTAGCTGACTTCAGGATCTCGGTTTTTCGTGACGGTATGCGCGCGCATCATAAAAATTTACTCTCATCGTTTTTCCTTAACACGCCAAAAGAAGTATAACTTCAAAATATAAATGTTTCAGGCGCAGTCCAATGACAAATCCGTCCCTTTAAATTACTATGCAGTATTCAAGACAGTGCAAGCGAACATTCCAAAAGATTCTATTATAGTTAGCGAAGGTGCTAACACTATGGATATAGGCAGAGGTCTGTTGCTGAACAATAAACCGAGACACAGACTTGACGCTGGGACATTTGGAACTATGGGTGTAAGTCATTTCTAACATTCACTAACATTCAAATTAAATTTTGATTTACCAGATATATAGATTTCATCAACGTTAACATTTATGGTTAACTAACTTCTGCCCGCGGCTTCGCCCCCGTGGATGTCGGTTATGTTATCGCGACCAAAAAAAAGTATCCTATGTTACTTCTAATACCTCCAGGAATATGTTTAGAAAGTTTCATGATGATCAGTTAAGAACTTTTTTCGCGTGAAAGTGTAACAAACAAACTTACTTTCGCATTTATAATATTAGTATGATGTTTATGCGATGAGTCGTAGCTAAGTGTTTCATAGAATACTAGCTGTTCACCGCGGTTTTACACTCTTAAATACCGATGTTGTGCATCTATAATATTGACATTACTTACTAAATATTTAAGCTTTTTTAACAGCGAAAGAATTATTAAAACCAATTCTGTATTTTTCGATTTAATAGATTATTTTTTATACTAGTAGGTACATAATTTATCTATATAGATTTACTAGCAAAATAAATTTTTATAGATATAGAATACGCTTTTGAGTTTCGATACTAATTTGATTATTTCCCTTATGATCTTTTTAAATAAACAGACTTGTAAAAACAAAAACTATGCATATGCAATGTACTCTCATTGTATGTCGTTCACTTTTACATGGTTTACGCGTAAATCTTGATCCCGTGGTAAGTTTTGTGATCAAGCAGTCTGTAGTAGCCTGTGTTATTCAACTATAGACTAAGTTTCATCGCAATCATTTCAGAAATATTAACGTGAAAGAGTAATAAACGTCTCAACATCCATTTTAAGAAAATTTTCTCGCTTAGAAGAAGCTGTACTGTATTATCGTATTTTCAGGTGGGCCCTGGTTTTGCAGTAGCTGCTGCGATGTGGTGTCGCGATTACGCGCCAGAAAAGAGAGTTATCTGTGTCGAGGGAGATTCAGCATTTGGTTTCTCAGGTATTCTAATTTTTTTTTAAATATTCTACTACCTTCCACCCGCGGCTTCGCCCGCGTGGATGTCAGTTATCGCAATAAAAAAAAAAAACAAATATATCCTATATTACTTCTAATACCTCCAAGAATATTTCACCTTCATGATGATCGGTTGAGTAGGTTTCGCGTGAAAGCGTAACAAACAAACTTACATTTCACATTTATAGGTAATATAGGTAGGGATTATTTATTGTATGTTTTTTATGCTAAAATCAAAATAAATAATGTATATAATAACAATAATTTATTTAATAAGTTACTAAATTTATTTATTTTTCTTCTTTATATATTTCATATAAAACAACACTTAATACAAAAATGTTTGTGATCACTGTCAGTAGGCAAAGAGGTCACGGTACGAAATTTCTTCCTGCTCCGCGACCTGCCTATCCAAATGTTAAAAAAAATGTACTCTACTATAACAGCATGTAAATATCCTATTCCTTTTGCTTTTTGCATCACTTATGAATAAGAGTTGGAGATTAATACGCCACCATGTTCCACTATTGGGTAACGAATATACATATCTCAGAACTTTTTACGAAGTTTGTGGGAAACCCTTACAATGTTTATTCTCCTGAACTATGAACTATAAAAACATATTAGCATATAAAACTCTGCAGTGACAGTCTAAACCTTTTTAATTTGTTGTCAATTTTGTGTTCTATTCACTAAGTCACCCTGGTTCATACACGTTCCTAATATACAGTTAAATATTTATTTTTCTTAACATTATTATTTCATATCTAATGCAGGAATGGAAATCGAGACCATGTTCCGCTACAAATTGCCAGTGATCATAATTATTGTAAATAACAATGGAATTTATAATGGATTTGACAAAGAAACAATGAAAGATATTCAGTCTAGTGGGGATGTTGCGCAGTGGTAAGTTATTATTTAGTTTTGAGTTTATTAATTATGTACCATACAGTCTTCTACTTAAAAAATCTCTCATTTTTTTTACTAAGGTTCTACAAGTTTGGATTATGAGGCTAGTGATTTTTATACTGGGACTACGTAGGTAATTAGATAAGTTTTGAGACAAGAAAAAACTGTACAAGATAATAACAGCATTTATTTTAATCTTTTTTTTTTTGAAACACTCTTCTTCATTCACTATGCAAAGTTCCATTCCCTTATATATTCCCATACTATTAAAATACTTTTGCCAGTTTGAATTCGATAGGTACGAAATTGCGACTTTGTAGGCGGCCACAGCCTCTTCGGCACTTGAAAAAAAATTCCCTTTTATTTTTTCCTTGATTATCGGGAACGAAAAGAAAATAAACCATAGGAAGCTAAATCTGGACTGTACGTGTATGGGACAAGGTTTCAACACCGAATTCCTCAAGAAACGCCTTTATTCTGCGGGACGTATCTGACGAAGCGTTGTCGTGATGCAGCATGATTCCCCGAAGCTCAGTCTTTGGTCTCCTCTCTCACAGAGCTTGGAAAACTTTCGACAGTGCTACTGTTGTATATCATTTTGAGTTAACAGATCTATGATTTTCCAACATTTTTATCGACACACGCCTGCTACGAGAAAAAAAAAAAAAACTAGCCACCATTTTTTTAACAACCGCCTGTGATGATTTCCGAAACACGTCTTGACGTTCCGTTTTCAAATCGTAGACGCATTTCGCAGCACCAATCCACATGAGCCTGGTTTTTATTGTATGAGAGGAAACGCGGGATCCAACGACAACAAAGCTTCCTCAATCCAAGATGCTGATGCAAAATAATGTTAACGCTCCCTGAACTAACGCAAGAATCTTCTCGATGCCGAGTAAATAATTCGTAGGTCTTCTCACGCCATCATTTCAGTAGTCCACACATTTTTTGCAGTTACTGCTGTTTGTGGGCGACCACTGCTATGGTCATCTTCGAGATTTGTTTTATCCCTTTTAAATTCACTGAACCATCTAAAAATTGTTGTTCGAGATGGGGTAGACTCCCTGCTGCTGCTCCCCTAATGCTGATTGTAATCGTTGAAGGCTACGTAAATTTAAAATCATAAAATATTACAGCGCGCAAATGTTCGCGGTTAAGCTCCATCGCAAAGAAAAACGCGGGAACCGTCATAGTTAAATGACTGGAACATCATAATTTTTTTAAACCAGCAACCTGGCCTACTTTTGTTCCATTTTTAAATTACGAGCATCTCAAAACTTATCGAGTGACCTAAGTATTATCTGATCATTGCTACATACTAAGTAGCAAATAGTAGAGCAAGCTTATAAGTATTTAGGCCAGGGATGGCGAACCAATGGTACGCGTGGAATTGTTGACACGCAACTCAATATTTTGGGTACGTCACCGATCAGGTTAAATTCATAATGCACTAAGAAAAAAAGAGGGCATATAATTGGAGCATAATTTTATCCGATAGTTATCGAGTAAGATCCATACGTAAAAGCGACGAACTTTTTTTTGAAATACGCATAGCGTGGTGGTGTAAACATCGGCACGGGGATGACCCCTTTTTTTCGTGTGCACTTCTGACACATTATTTTCCCAATAATTATTAAGTAAAAATTATTTGATGGCACGCCTATTATCTCAGTAAATATCTGTTTAGAAAAAATGGCACGTTGATGTATGCCATCCCTGATTTAGGCTAAAATAATTTTCTTTAGTGGTCATGATAGAAACCGGGACCTCTTTACATGCTTTTTGAGACATGGGTGGGAGAACGAGATACAAGTTTCCTAAACAAAATTAAATTTATTAATTGAAGAATAAATCTGTCAAAAAGCAAAATTGTAGGCAATATCTAATGTAAAAACCATGGGCCATTATTTAATGTGTCAGTTTAATACATTTTGTCTATAGCAAAAAAAAATCGAATGTTGTTAACATGTTCACAGTCCACGGTATCCAAATGGATACGAAAACAGTATGTACTTTGTATGGTGTACTGTGAAAGTGTTAAATATTTGTCTAACCCTACTACGATCGATTTTATAATTATTAATCAATTTATTTTAGTACACCACCAACTGCTTTATCGACTGAAGTAAGATATGAAAAGATGATGGAAATGTTTGGTGTCACCGGTCATCTTTGTCGTACTGTGGAAGAGATTCAAAGTGCTGTCAAGGCTGCCATCGCAGTAACCGATAGACCTAGCATCATAAATATTCTGATAAGTCCACAGGCTAGCAGAAAACCTCAAACTTTCAACTGGCTAACTGAATCGAAACTTTAATATGTACTATTATTAATATTATCGATTTGGTATATGGAAGTACACAATAAAATATTACATTTATAATTTTTTGAATGGTGTTAATATGATAAAATAAATATACAAATTGTTGAAATTGAGTGGTTAAGGATTATGAAATGTTTATTTTTTTAAAGTTTATATAGGTTTTACAATCATATTAAATATAATTTATATACTAAGGTAAAAGGTGAATAAATAACAATAATTAAGATTTAATTCATATATTGTCTGTCTATTGAGTCACATCACATCACGTTTTGTATAAGTTGAACTTAAAATATATATTAAATACATTTTATATTATAAACTAAATCCCTGTATTTTCATTTTAATTGCTGTAAGCAAATGAATCCATTGTGTTGGTTGTCCGAGGCAACTGAACATGAATGGGTAAAATATTTCACATCTTGCTGAGGCAGCCAATCAAAAAGTTTTCTATCACAGTTTGAGCTGTAAAATATTAACATAATTTTCAAAAAAAAAAAAAAAAATTAAAGAGAATTTAATCATACAAAAAATATATGTTTAAAATAAATTACCCAGTTTGCAATTATTGGTTGTGGTCAGAGTGTAGGCGTCCTGATCATAGTCATTAGTGAGTGTTAAATCGGCTCCTCTAATAAGGAGCTCATTGCAAGTGTAGGGAAAATCTGCAGCTGCTGCATACATCAATGCTGTACTACCAGACTGAAAATTACCCATAACAATATATATAAATATAACAATTAAAATATAAATAATTATATTGAATTATTTTTGTATTAATACTTTCATTTCTGTCGGACAAATATATTTTAAAGTGTTGTCCAATAAATATTAAGAATATGTCAGAATATAATAACAGTTTTCAATTCTCAAAACACCAACTTACACCTTGTTAGGTTACTTTTTTTATAATTATATTTCTAATTTCATTTGATAACTTATATTTTTAATATATAAATAGAGCATTTCACATTAAATTTGAAACTATTCTTACATCATCCTGAATATCAGCATCAGCGCCTTCGTTCAACAGAAATTTCACAACCTCGTGGTGCCCTCCCGCAGCAGCAAGATGGAGTGCAGTTTCTCCTTCAGGACCTCTCACATTAACATTGGCACCACTCCTTAAATTACAAAAGATATTAAAAAGAAGATGTTTATATACATCTTTAAAACATAAAAAAAAAACAGGAATAACTAATTAAAAAAAAAAAATTCTTTGTTAAAACTTTGTTAATAAATAAATTCAATTTTTATTAGTTACCATAACTATGTTTTGTTTAATTTAACAAATGTAAAATTCAAAGTAATATATTATTTTCAAAATAGTCTTATTATACCAACACCCACACGACCTAGTATTCAACAAACAATGGAAATGGCACACTCACCACACAAGGTCCTGGCAGCTGTTTAACTGTCCATAACTTGCTGCCCAGTGCAGCGCCGTGAGACCGTGTTCGTCCGTGATATCGACATACTGCTCCAGTTTCACGTCCTCACGGGTAACTTCTCCGCGACCAGCCTTTGCGTGAAAGCTACAATCGGGCTGGGGCAATTCGGGGACTCGCGCCTGCGTATTACCTAAAAACGCGACCTTGAACTCATTAAAACTAATTCGAGTCCTCACAAAGGATAATCGATAGAATATTTAATGTACCCAATATTAAGTTGTTAAAAAACAAAAAAACTTCACCTCTTTGTAAGTTAGTCAACGCCGTGCACTGAACCGACTTGTAAGGTGTAAATGCACTCTTTCTAACTCCGTTTAAATTAGGCGCCCATCGTTGGTATCCTCCACTACCACTCTTGCTGCTGTCTTGACTACCAGATTCAAAGTCACATTTGAAGTTATCAACATTTTCCTCGTTTTCTTGTTTAATATCAATACTCTTTCCTTCGTTTTTTACAGATATGCCTTCCTCCATTTTTTACATCTGACAAAGAAAACTGACATCTGACGTTAACGACAATGTATATATAACTATATAGTACATACCTATTGTTTTTGTTTATAAAATATTAAAATATAATCACCATCGATACATAGGATACATAGAGTTGGGTATTGTTGTATTATACAATGTAACATAAAATTTTTTACACCCAGATAGTCTAGTAGTATACGTTCCTTGTTGGAGTGTACGATATAATATATCAGTATTTCGTAAATACTTGATATATTCCATCGATTTATCGTATCACTCTCATAGTATCGAATCACCTAATATATAAATATTTTTAATCGAAATATTTTCATCTGATAATTATCGAGTAGTATCGGTAGTATCGATATATTTCATCCGATAATTATCGAGTAGAATCGATATTTGAGCTGATTAATTATATTAAGTAATATCGATATATTTATCCGATATATCGGATCGAAAAAAATTTCCATGCTCTACCAAAACGTATTGAAAAATGACGGTCAAAAATAGAAATTTACCTACTTTCTTATTTATTAGGTGGAAAAAGAGAGAAGATCGCGGTAATCCACTGGCCTTGCGGTCTCAAATTGAAATCTCGATAATTTTTTTTTGTGAACGTCAATTATTTACTTCTATTTTAATTTTTCGACTGCAAACAAATCATAGAAACAATTCTATTCTAATATGCACAGTAATATTATATTCTTATATAATTTAACTCTCTTACTCTTAAGTATCTTTCTTTCTAACCGAGGAACAGCTGGAGGCCTGCAAAGAGTATATGGCTGGTTCCCCTGCTCTATCTTCTATCTATAATACCTCTATGGTAATGGTGAATGTAATTTTTTTTTGGTTAAATTAATTTTTTTTTAATATATTGCAAAGTTTTTTATATTATATAATATATATCAAAGTGCATAAAATTCCTTAAATTGGATTTATGAGTTCCAGTTGCAAAAATATTACGAATGATTTCGAATTAGTTTTTCCTAGTATATTTTGACTGGGTTCACGTTTCCGTTTATACATAAATGTCAAGTTGACAATTTGATCGATTTCGATTTTGAATAATTGTATATGTAACCGAAATTTGAAGAGTTACAAATAATACTTATATTTTAAATTTATTTTATTTATTTTTCACAATCATGTCGACAGCCGGGAATGTTCAGCAGTTACAACAAGATTTACAAAATGAACTGACGACTGCAAATCAACTCTTGAGGCTAATGTAAATTTTTAAAATGGTTTATATATAAATTAAATAGTTTTGTTACATAATTTGTGCCAACTTAGATCAGCCATAGGTAAAATAGTACTCAAATCTCATCATAATTTTTACAGATCATTGGAGGTGCAGAAAATTAAAAACTTTACCAATCCAGGCAGTGATTTTGAAACAAATATCAAACAAGTAAGTACTTAATAAAAGTATTACATAGTTATTATTGGCATAGGCCAAAATTCTTGACAAAAAAATAGCTATTAATATAATAGTGACAGTAATGTTTAGCTTTTTATATATATATTACTAATTCTAAGTTTTTTAATTATTTTTTATTACTTTAAATACAAAATTAATACGAAATTATGTTTATAAAGTTTAAGGATATAAAAATATTACATAATATAATGAATTAACTTACACTTAACTTAAAATTAATTCACTTAACTTAAAATTAATTGCATGTTTCTTAAGAGAAAAAATATTGTTATCCAATTTTAAACTATTGTTTTCAGAATGTTTCTACAATTTCTAATCTTGCAAGCTTACAGCAGATGGATACAGAAAATCTACCTCCGGTAAGACATATGCACATAGATTTGAACCATCACACAAATCCAAATATGTCTCACCAACAACACGACACCTTTAGGAATAGTATGGATGATTCTCAATAGTTATTAATGAAAATATAGTGAACTGTGAACATAATGTTATATAATTTGTAAATTATAGATTTTTAAATTAATAAAATATTTGTTTTATTTTAAGAAACTTTAACTTTATTCATGTTTTTTATAAGATTTTTCCACTATGAGATGTATACTTTTAACTCGCTTTGTGTAAGCTTGTTGTATTTGTTGAAATAGTATGGGCACTGCAAATTTGTGATTGTGAAATATTTTTGCTGGTTGATGCTAATCAACTCATTTAAATGTTTCGGACCAAAAATCAAGTTGAGCTTGACTAAAAGTTTGCCCAAGTACGAGTCAAACCCATACACAAAGGTTTTGTACATTTTTAAATATTTAATATGACATAATTTTTAAGATCAAGTAAAAAAGACATAAAATTCTTGTGTATAGAATCTATCTAATCCATTTTTAAATATGAAACCCAGATTGTTGATTTTGCAAACAAGTCTGTAGTAGGTTTCATTGGCACCAAGTTAAAGTACTGTACTCTACCAGCCTCCCATTTTACACAACTTAAACTTAACAAAACTTAACAGCCTCTTCTACGAAAGAGAAAGGTTGAACTTTAATCTACCACCCTGCTCTATTGCACGCTATACATGAACTAGAATTTCTTCTGTAACATCCAGGTAGGTGTCTACAATTTTGTCTTATGCTGAACTTGAGATGATTTTTTTATTAAAATTTTATATTAAAACAATATTTAAATTAAACACAATAAAACTTAGCAGTGCCAGCCTATATTTTGATCCCGAGCTTATTTTGTTTCTGACGTCTTGTGATGCACATGTTCTTTCTATGTACTGAACAAAGTTTTACATCCAAAAAAAAAAAATTAAGGTTTTGAGTTAACCCGTAAATTCCTAATAATAGAGCACTCGTAATTAAAGACATGAGTAATGTCAATTAAAGTAGGAAATATTTTTATTAGAAATAAACACAGCCTGTGTTAAACTGAACCGTGCGAAATTTTATATAGCTATTGCGAAAATTTATATAGATATTAAATGTTCATATAATGTGAGAATAAGTAATGTATGGGTTCTTGATGTTCTAAAAAATCTTCGCAGGCATCAGCTGTACGTAGGTAACTCGATAAGTTTGAGGCAAGAAAAAACTACAAGATATGAACAACATTTATTTTAAATTTTTTCGAAATACTCTCCTTCATTCTATATGCAAAGTTCCATTCGCCTAAACCAATTATTAAAACACTTTTACCAGTCTTGATCCGATCCGAAATTGCGACAATAAATAAATTGCGAAAATAATTTATTCCCTTTTATTTTTCCTTGATTATGGGGAACAAAAAGAAAACACAGGGAGCTAAATCAGAACTGTACGATGGATGGGGCAAGGTTTCAACAGCGTATTCCTCAAGAAACGTCTTTGTTCTGAGAGACGTATGTGACGAAGCGTTGTCGTGATGCAGCATGATTCCCCGAAGCCCAGACTTTGGTCTCCGCTTTCGCAGAGCTTGGAAAACTTTCGCAATGCTATTGTTGTATACCGTTCCGAGTTAACAGATCTATGATATTCCAACACTTATCGGCACATGCTCGTTGCGAAAAAAAAAAGACTAACCACCATTATTTTATCAATGTTACTAGGTCTTTGCAGTTGTGTTGCCAACACTCCTTCTCAAAAGATCTATACTGACGACTGTCTCTTATTTTCCGGATTCAAATCGTAAACGCATTTCGCGCCACCAATCCACGCGGGCCTGTTTTTTAGTGTCCGAAAGTAAACGTGGGATTCAACGACAACAAAGCTTCCTCACTCCAAGATGCTGATGCATAATAATGTTAACGCTCTCCGAATTAACGCCAAGAATTTTCTCGATGTCCGAGTAAGTAATTCGTGGGCGACCACTGCTATGCTCATCTTCGAGGTTTGTTTTACTCCTTTTAAATTCACTGAACCATCTAAAAACTGTTGTTCGGGATGGGACAGACTCCCCTAACGCTGATTGTAGGTAATCATTGATGGCTAAGTTTTTCAGTTAAATCAAATTTAAAATCATAAAATATCATAGCGTGTAAATGTTCGCGGTTAAGCTCCATTGTTGCAAAGAAAAATGCGGGAACCATTGTAGTTAAATGACTGGAACATCATAATTTCTTTTTTAAACCAGCAACCTGGCTACTTGTGTTATATTTTTATATAAAACTTTTTAAAAATATATAATACAGATGCGGTCCATTTTTAAATTACGAGCATCTTAAAACTTATCGAGTGACCTACGTATATGATGAAATTAAAAAAAATAAATAAATAGTGGCTTTGACAAAATTATTTAGAACAGCTTTGACATGATCATTATTGATTTTTATCACTATTACATATTATAAAACAAAGTCCTCCCCGCCGCGTCTATCTGTCTGTCTATCTGTTCGCGATAAACTCCAAAACTACTGTAAGGATTTTCATGCGGTTTTCAACAATAGAGTCATTCATGAGGAAGGTTTAGGTACATATACATAACTCGGGCGCAGCCGGGGCAGGCTGCTAGTATATTAAATTTTCAACAAAAAATTATATTTAAATATTGAAAATATTTATGCAAGTCAGTGTTATTGGAATTAGAGTTACTTACCTATTTTATAATAGGTTGATTTTAAGTAATGAAGAAATTAAATTCACGTAATAATTTATAGGTACATATCATTCTTAGTAATTCAAAACGTTGACGCTTTATAGAATTATGTATCTACGTCGATATTTATCAATGTGCGTGATAGCAGTGATATTAGTTACAAAATTCATAGTTCAATACACAGTCAACAGATGGCGCTCGTATCGTTATTGATAATATTTTTTTTAATAAAAAAAAAAACATTTTAAATATTTTTTTATATTTATTTCCCACCTCCGCCGAAAGTTCGATTTTAGTCTCTATGAAGCGGGACAAAAGTGACACTTTTTTACGCTTCACGGGGAGAAAAATCGAACTTTCGCCTCAGGTAGGAAAAAAGTGACACTTTTTCCCCCTCTTCACAGGGACAAAACCCGTATGTGTAACATGGGACGAAAGTAGGTAGGTACTACATCCTTTCCTTGTGACACAATATACTATTATTAATTGAAATATTTAGTTTTATGCGAAATAAAATAGGTATGCTTTACAAATATTTATTTAAATAGGTACATTTAAAAAGTAATATTACATCACATTTAGTTTATTTAATATCTTATCATGTTCAACATATGATAAATAAATAACATGATAAGTGTTATTGTGAACTAATTAGTAATTAACATGATTGTCAGGCACATACTCCATTGCTCTCAAAAGCAATTCAAACATTTAACAGTAAATATCCCTAAATAACGTTAAATCTATAAACTAGTAGTTATCTTAAAAATTTGAGAAGCTTTTATATAATGTAATTAACTAAAAATTATATATATTTCTGAAAATAATAAAATTAATACATATTATTTGATACAGTTAAAATATTTAAAAAGAATAATAAAATATAACGAAAAAAGGTTTTACGATATTTCTGTCTAGTTTCCTATATAACATTGAGTTACTTTTCTAAAGCCATATGGTAACAGCTTACAGACTAGATAGACAACAACTTAATTTTAATCTTTAATCACTGTTGAAATAGAGCCGTTTTTTCTTTGAACCTCTGTTTCCGCATAGCCTTCTCCTCAGCCTCGCGGCGCTTTTCCTCTTGTTCTTGAACGATCTCGTCGTGGAATTTATTCGTTTTCGCAAGCTCTTCAATTTTTGCCTCAAAGAAATTCTTCGCTCCATTGACTCCGACTTGATCAACGTTGATTTCTGTTAACCTTGCAAAGGCTTCTAATCCCGAATCTGATTCAAGTTCGCCTGCTCGTGCTTTTCTAGAAATAAAATAAATAAGAATTTTGAGATTTTATGTATTGAATAATGATTAATAATGATAATGGTTGATAATTAATTAATCTTAAAAACACTTATTTAGTAAATAAATTCGTCGTTCGAGGAGACCCGATTATACTATTATATTCGTGCTATAAAGGTAGATTATTAATTAGAAAAAAAAGTCTATCCCTATTATTTTCCCTACAAACCAAATTCAAACAAATTCTTAACTTTTGTAATTCACATAGTTACGAGGAATCTAAAATATAACTTAATCTTTTATTTTAAAATGTTATACTATTTAGACTAGATAATTCATATTTTAAAAAACGGTAGTCGCACGTCTTCATATATTCATTAAAACGCAAAAGAAGTGAGGAAATTTATATCTATTAAAGGAATTATATGGATAAAAGTTCTCGTAACTAGACAAAAATGAAAGTTTAATGTTGTCTAGCCTTATACGTCCCTGAATTTGTAATCAATACATTTTCTATTCGGTCCATGTCTAAAGAAACGCTAGCAGACAGCCTTTTAAAGGCTGTTACGTTCATATATTAGACTTGTCTGTTACGTAGTAGCTTAGCTTTTTAAGCTTTAATAATGATGATATTATCAAAGAACTTTTATATTATACCTAACGATTTTATGTACCTACGTTTTTCATTCTATTACAAAATAAATTATTTGTAATATTTACGTACCGATAAATCAATAAAAATTCTCGAAAACTAATCTTGTTGTCGCCATCTTCATCGACTTCATTGATCATAGCCTTTAACCCAAGATGGGTCTGAGGTGCTCCGAGGCGTTCCATCATACGTTTAACTTCAGTGATATCTAGAAATCCGTCTTGGCCTTCATCAAATCTGAAATTAAATAAATTTTGTTATTAATTATACTTAATACTTAGACTAATAATAAAGTATTTTTTTTTTAAATAATTTATATTTAATTATATATAATGGATATAAAATGTGAAAGAATAAAATGATGTTTTTATAAATCAGTGAATTTTATTGATATAATATATAAACTCATTATATTTATTTAATTAAAAAAAAACATAAATATACATGTCAAAACACGTATAGAGATATTGTAAAGAAAGCATGTTACTACTAACATTAATTGACAAATTTCAAAGATATTTTTATTAGAATAATAATGTATGCTCATCTATTTGTGACCTCTTCGGTTTAAAGAATCTTTATTTCTCATAAGACATACAATTTCAGTATATAGTCACTTAAAATGAGAAACTTAAAAATAATATATTTAAAAAAAAAAAGGTATAGTAATGTTCGGTGCGTGTGTCTACATGTTTCGGTGTGTGTGTGTGTGTGTGTGTGTGTTGGGAATGTATGTGTGTTTGTGTATATGCGGGTGTTGGTGCGTGTGCTCGTGTGTTGGTGCGTGCATTCTGTGTTGGTGCATGCGCGCGTATGTTAGCGTGTATGTGTGTGTGAATTTTTATGTATGCGTGCTTGAATATTATTAAAGAATTTGATTTTTTTTTCTTAATTGCCTGTTATAATATAGGTATGTTAATATTATGTTTATTCAATTTTATTAAGAAGGTAATTTTTTAGCAGTGTTTTGAATTTTGCCACGGACTTTACGTTAGTTATAGATTCAGGTAAGTTATTATACATTCTAGCTCCATCATATTTTATGTTTAATTTACCATAATTTGTCCTGGTTTTGGGTAACTGTATTAAATTGGTATTTTTACTGCGCTTACTATAATTACTGGGCTGTTTGAGATCAAAACGTAACTGTGTTTGTAGTGTTCCTTTGAGTATTTTACTGACTAACATGCATGTATTGTAGGTATATATCTGTTTTATATTAAGGAGCTTTGTTATTTTGTAAACATCTTTTGTAGGTGTCAGGAAGTCTATTTTGTATAGTACTTTTATTAGTTTATTTTGTGTTCTTTGTAGAGGTTGTATATTACTCTTAGCTGCACATCCCCATATCTCAGTAAGATACTCTAGATGTGGTTTTACTAAGGTATTGTATATAACGATTCGTATTTTTGCTGGTATGCATTTGGATAGATTTCTTAAGCAACCTAGCAAAGAAATTAGTTTCTTTCGTATTTTCATTATGTGGGGTTTCCATGTTAGCTTATTGTCTAAAATTAGTCCGAGATATTTTTCTTGTACGGATATTCGTAGGATGTCATTATTTATTTTAAGTGGAAAATTTTGATCAATTTTTTTGTTTTTAGCGGCGAAAATCATGTATGCTGTTTTGCTAGTATTAATTGTGAGAAGGTTATATTTAAACCACTCTTCAAGAGTGTCAAGATCTTTTTGAGCTTTTGCCAAAATTTCATTTATATTCTCTCCATAGTAGAAAAGGCATGTGTCATCAGCATATAATATTAAATCCCCAGTTAGGTCGAGTTCACTAATGTTATTTATGTAGATTAAGAATAATAATGGTCCTAATATGGATCCTTGCGGGACACCGTGAGTTATCTTAGCCATAGTACTTTTACTGTCGCCAATTTTGATTATTTGATATCGATTATCTAAGTAAGACTTTAGAATATTATATGCTGTGTCACTAAAAAGGTAACTAAGCTTCTTGAGTAAGAGTGGGTGACTCACCGCGTCAAATGCTATTTTTGATGTCAATGAATATGCCTACGGCCACCTGTTTTTTATCAATAGCATTTTTTATATTAGTAACTAAGTCAATAGTAGCTGCTAAAGTATTTGACTTCGGCCTAAATCTTGTGTGTAGGTTTCAATAATGAAGGTCAATGTTAAGATAGATTCTTTTATTCTGTACGTTTCTCAAATCAAGTCACGACGTTCTTTAATTTTGTAAGGGATTATTGTTATTTAACTTAGTAGTCAATAAAGATTTTTATTAAAATTGTGATAAAATGAATAAATTTGATTTGTGTTATATTTACCAAATAAAAATACATTTAAAATTATGCCTTAACACAATAAAATAGTACATAAGTTTATAAAGCTTGTTTTAACAGAAATTAATAATCTAATGAAAAGGCGATACAAAAGTAATCACCTTATAAAATGTTTTGCGAATTAAGAAATACTTAAGTACTTGCTACCAATTCTTTGTATATAAAATATTTCTAAGAAGTATGTGTATTACAGTTTACATAAATACAACCACGTTTCTATAAAATGATATTTCACAATAGTTTTATGCAATCATTATACAGGTATGTTTTATGTTTAAAGACGATGTGGATTGCAATATTATATCCAGTGTTCCATAATGGAAAAAGGACTGTTGTCACTGCTTTAGGACAAGTTATTTGGTAAAGAAAGTATTATACGCATGTATTGCATATTGATGGACGAGGTTGCGTTTTGCAATGCTATAAAAATATCAATTCCTTTTTTTAATATGTGCTACACATTTTAATATATTTACATAGTAGTAAGTAGTAGGTATGAGGTAGTAGGTATTACTTAGGTAGTAGTTTTAGTTAGCTTATGCTTCATAAAATTCTTTTCTTACTATCACCTAGCAACGCTTTTATTTGATGAGTTACGTTATCAAAGGAATAGTAAATAACTATTAATGACTATTTGTTTCACTTAAACTAACAGCTAATTAATAATATTGCTTTTTAAATCGACACACAAGATAAACACAAGAAATGTTTATTAAACGAGTAATAATTAGGCAGGTATGTAATCTTCATACTTTTTACACTACTACGTATTTTATATGTAGGTAATGGCTGTTTAATTATATTTTAGCCCCTATATCGGGTTATTAGTGATATATTAAGTCGTCCATTCTATACGATTTTACCAAACAATCCCTGAACGAGGAATAATGAAGACATTAACTAAATTCACAAGCTTGATGAGTTTTTATTTGCGCAAATCGTTGTTTTTTTTTGCGTGTAGTGTAATCTATTTAAATATTATTGTCAGTTTGGTTTATCGATGTTACTGAACGCTACCGACACAACGCGACGGTGTAAATTATACTTGTACTGAAGCAGTAAAACATATTTATCTGCTTTCTGCTAATAAGTTTAAAATTAACAAAACAAAATAAAATTCAAGTATGAATTTATATGGCATCGTGAGTGGTAAAATGGGACTCAATGGGCATGCTCTTTTTTCGGGTTCAGACATGATGAGTAATCTCGAGTAATAATCACGACAGATGTAACTTGATTGACGTTTATTAGTAATCAATCGACAATGACTATTGTAGTATATTTTTATATTATTGGAGTATAATTGAATAAATACGTTCGCTCAGTGTGAGCCCGGATTGAAGAACGCCTCGCTCTCCTGCGCGGTCGTATTCAGTCATATCCAAGTATGTTTCGTCGCTACCCCCATACTCAATAACATGCTTGCTTTAGGAAATCGAAGCCAATTCTCCGATATATATTTAAAAACTTTATAATAATAACATTGAGGATTTTTCGACGTGTATCAAATAATCAAAAGCCGTGATGGCCCAGTATACGTAAATCGATATCAAATGGACGCAAGTTCAAATCCAGGCTAGCGCCGTTTTTTTTCAAGTGCTGTTTGTTTGTAAAATTTTTGTTTTCGAAGAAATATTTATAAAAAAAGTCCTTGCGTAGGATATTTACAGGCTCTTACAAATCACAGTATTCGAACTTTAAATATAAGAGTGACTTTTTTATTATTATTAATATATATATTCATGTGTAGAAAGCTAGGGATTAGCCCTCTCTCCTAACCGGTAATAGCAAATCTCACAAACAATCCTTGTAATAACTGTTTTAATAAAGAGTACCTACTTATAAATAAATTTTTACTGAGGTATTAGTAAATAACTTGTTATGTGATTTAAAAACAGGTGTGTGCGAGATGTAGGTACTTGCAACTAAAAAGTTCTAATTCTTGTTCAATTTAGATTGATAAAAACTTTGAAAAACGACAAACGTTTTGTTATAAAACTTTTAAATTTAAACTTTTATTTCATTCCTATTAAGTACTATGACCCGGCAAACTGAAACACTAACTAATACCAATACCGTCAGTTGTTTCCTTGGTTTTTACCTAAAATAAAAATAAAAGGATTTTTAGTTTCTTTGGGAATAGGCGCTTTATGAAAATTATAATGGACGAACTTGATTAATTACAAAAAGGATATGAATTTCTGCATAAAGTATGCAAAATAAAAAAGTTACCTTAGTATTAGGTAGGTATTTATTTTTATGCAGTGTTGTAAATAATTAATATGGGTCTATTAAGCCTGTGTACTGTCTATATATAATGATATAAACATGTGGCGAACTCATGTCTATGATAAAATTGACGCCACAATAATAAAATTATTTAATTTGTTAACTTGGACCAGCTCCTTATAGTTATTCAACTTGGGCCACACGACGACGACGTGACGAATGATGGTGGTACTTGAGGAGCCGAACGACGCTGGCGAACTACACTAATGCACTTGCTTCGAAGCTAACCGCGCGCCTAAATTTTATATAATTATAATATCTTTCCTTTTAACTTTTCGTATTGTAATCGTTTATTTTTGTGCATTAAATTCATCTCTATATTAAATCGTTTCAATCACATCTCATTCATATAAATTTCATATCTCAAAACTAAGTATATCTTTCACGTAAATTATATCCGTAAGTAAGAACTAAGTAAATGTGAGGTTATCAAGATAACTAGACATTCTGGTGACCCCACATTATTGGTGACCCCGACGAAGAAAGAAGTTTAAATTTTAAAACATCTAAGAAAGTGACTAAGGAATTTCGGTGGTGATTGGTGTGTGCCACAAGTGATAGCGGTAAGCGACAATTTTTTTTTCTTATAAAAATATGAATCAGGATGAATCCAGAGATGCCGATGCCGGCACGGAAGTATTACGTGTAGGTGTTAAAGTACCGCCATTTTGGCCAGAGGAACCCGCTTTATGGTTCGCTCAACTTGAAAGCCAGTTTACGTTATCTCGAATAACAACCGACGAGACAAAGTTCTGTTATTTAGTGGCTCAATTAGATCACCAATATGCAGCTGAAGTTAAAGATATTATTATTAATCCGCCAGTTGCAGATAAATACCTGAAACTCAAAACTGAACTTATTAAACGTCTATCTGCCTCAAAAGAGAAGCGCATAAAGCAACTTTTAATGCACGAGGAGCTAGGCGACCGAAAGCCCTCACAGTTCCTACGTCACCTAGAAGGACTGGCGGGTCCATCAGTACCTAAAGATTTTTTAGCCACTTTATGGTCTAGTCGATTGCCTCCGGCAATCCAAACAGTAATTGCTTCGCAGATAGATCTACCGTTAGAAAAGCTGGCAGAATTGGCCGACAAGGTGCATGAAATTGCTCCATCAATACCGCAGGTAGCAACTACATATTCTAATGCTTCATCGTCTTCACATGATGACTTAACTAAGCAGGTATGCGACTTAACAAAGCAAGTAGCCCAACTTAAGGCGCAGTTAGAAAATAATAGTCGCTCACGCTATAATACCCGAAGGTACAATCGCTCACGAAGCCGCTCGCGTCCCAAACAACCACCACCAAATCATCCTCATTGCTTTTATCATTTTACCTACGGCGCAAAAGCAAGAAAATGCAAGAAGCCATGTAGTTATTCTTCGGAAAACTTCACGGGCAGTCAGAAGTAGCGGCCTATGACTGCCCAACAACAACGACTACAGGCCGTCTTTTTGTAACCGATCGTGTTAGTAAAATGCAGTTCCTTGTAGACACTGGTTCCGACCTGTGTGTTTTCCCACGGTCAGCATTAAAGACGCCCCGCAAGCAGACTACTTTTGAGTTGGTGGCTGCGAACAACACAGTCATTCATACTTACGGGCCGGTAAAACTGCATCTTGATTTCGGACTTCGTAGAGACTTTACATGGAACTTTACAGTTGCTGATGTCTACCGACCTATCATTGGTGTCGATTTCCTTACTTACTACGGTTTACTCGTAGACTGCAAACACCAACGCTTGATCGATGGTATTACTTCCCTCTCAGTAAGTGCTATCCATTCAGTTCCGTCTGACGACATCGCATCAGTGAAGGCTGTCACAGGTGAAACTGAATTCCACGAAATCTTGCGAGAATTCCCAGAGATCACAAGGCCAGCTGGTATACACTCTCCGGCAAAACATAATACTCTGCATTACATTAGAACCACTGCTGGACAACCAGTATCTTGTAAGCCACGTCGATTAGATCCTGTCCGTAGTCAGGCTGCTAAAAAAGAATTTGAAGATATGTTGGCAAGTGGTACAGCCAGACGCTCAGAAAGTCCTTGGTCTTCTGCTCTTCACCTGGTTAAGAAGAAAGACGATGGTTGGAGACCCTGTGGTGACTACCGAGCACTCAATGCTAGGACGATACCTGATCGATACCCTATTCGTCATATACACGACTTTTCATACCAGTTGTCAGGATGTTCAATATTCTCCACTATTGATCTTGTTAAGGCATACAATCAAATTGCTGTAAATCCGGAGGATATACAAAAAACTGCCATCACGACACCCTTCGGACTATTTGAATTCCCTTACATGACCTTTGGACTTAGGAATGCAGCACAAACTTTTCAAAGATTTATTGATGAGGTATTATCCGGCTTAGATTTCTCTTACGGATATATTGACGACATTTTGGTATTTTCTAAGTCTAAGGAGGAACATAAGAGACATTTAAGGCAGTTATTCGAACGTCTCAAACAGTATGGCATTTTAATCAACACTTCCAAATGCTCATTTGGTCAAGAAACTGTAAATTTCTTAGGATATAAGGTTTCTGCTTCTGGATCCAAGCCTCTTGACTCAAAAGTCCAAGCTATTAAAGAGTTTCCTGTGCCTAAGACAGTTAAGGAGCTTCGACGGTTCCTAGGAATGCTAAACTTTTACCGTAGGTTTATTCCAAATGCTGCAAAACTTCAGGCACCGTTGAATTCCATTCTACAGGGACCCAAAATCAAAGGTTCTCACCCAGTAGAGATGACATCTACATTGCTCAAATCTTTCGAAGACTGTAAAGCTTCACTGTCGCAAGCTACACTCTTAGCTCATCCAGATTACTCTGCAGAACTCGCAATCGTTACTGACGCTTCAGACTTGGCAATTGGTGCGGTACTCCAACAGAAGAAAGTTGATAACTGGCAACCTCTAGCATTTTACTCTCATAAGTTATCTGCTGCACAAAAAAAGTATAGCCCTTACGACAGAGAACTTCTAGCTGTGTACGAAGCTATCAAGTACTTTCGCCATATGATAGAAACTACTACATTCACCGTTTACACCGACCACAAGCCCCTTACTTTTGCTTTTTCTACCAGCAAGCAAGACTGTTCACCACGACAATTCCGGTATCTCGATTACATATCTCAATTTACCACTGATATAAGACACATACCGGGTAAAGATAATCTTGTAGCTGATGCACTTTCTCGGGTCGAAGAAATCAGTACCGTAGATTATCAGACTCTTGCACAATCTCAGGATAATGATACAGAATTACAAGACTTTCTTCGCCGTGGTTCTTCGCTGAAGCTTGTGAAAATGTCAACTGAATTTACTACCATACCCGTCTACTGTGACATCTCCATGCATTCACCTCGACCTTATATAACGCCAGAATTCAGAAAACAAGTCTTCGACATGATTCACAGCTTACATCATCCTGGAAGGTCAGCTACAGTACGACTGGTGACGCAAAGATTTGTTTGGCCAGGGATTCGTAAGGACTGTAGAGAGTGGGTACGGCAATGCTTAAAATGCCAAAAATGTAAAATTATCCGCCATACAGTATCCCCCCTTTCCACTTTCCTTACTCCTTCTTCGAGGTTCTCTCACATACACCTCGACGTCATAGGACCTTTACCTATTTCTTATGATTTCAGGTATTGCCTTACCGTCATCGACAGATTCACACGATGGCCTGAGGCGTTCCCGCTTAAGGACATAACGGCTGAGTCCTGTGCCGCAGCCTTGGTGTCCGGCTGGATTGCGCGCTTTGGTTGCCCAGCCCGGGTAACCACAGACCGCGGTCGGCAGTTTGAAAGTCAATTGTTCAAATCTCTCACATCAACGGTTGGTGCTCGACACATTCGCACTACCGCCTACCATCCAGCAGCAAATGGTATAGTTGAGCGAATGCATCGACAACTTAAGGCAGCAATCATGTGCAACTGCAATAATAGTTCTACGCAGTGGACTGAATCACTTCCACTAGTGCTTCTTGGAATGCGCAGCTCCTGGAAGGATGATCTTCAAGCGTCACCTGCAGAGCTCGTTTATGGTGAGCCACTTATATTGCCTGGTCAATTCCTGTCGCCGAAAGATGATTACACCACCACAGACGTAACTCTTTATGCCACACGCCTGCGATCACATATGGCTAAACTTACCCCAAGGCCAACTTCTTGGCATAAGCCTACCTCATCACCATTTTATATACCTAGAGACTTGATAAACTCATCTCATGTATTCCTGAGACAAGACCGATTGCGTGGTTCGTTAGAACCGCCGTACGCCGGACCCTTCAAGGTCATAGAAAAAACGCCTAAGTATTTCACTCTAGACGTTCAGAAAAAAAAGGTCAATGTTTCCATTGACAGGCTGAAACCGGCGTATATGGCGAGAGAAGAAGCTGTAACCCTATCAGAAGCTGTCAAAACTTCAGAGAAATACACACGAAGCGGGCGAAGAGTCCAATTTACTAATTTTTATCGACCGTAGTTACGGTCTAGCCAGGGGGAATATGTGGCGAACTCATGTCTATGATAAAATTGACGCCACAATAATAAAATTATTTAATTTGTTAACTTGGACCAGCTCCTTATAGTTATTCAACTTGGGCCACACGACGACGACGTGACGAATGATGGTGGTACTTGAGGAGCCGAACGACGCTGGCGAACTACACTAATGCACTTGCTTCGAAGCTAACCGCGCGCCTAAATTTTATATAATTATAATATCTTTCCTTTTAACTTTTCGTATTGTAATCGTTTATTTTTGTGCATTAAATTCATCTCTATATTAAATCGTTTCAATCACATCTCATTCATATAAATTTCATATCTCAAAACTAAGTATATCTTTCACGTAAATTATATCCGTAAGTAAGAACTAAGTAAATGTGAGGTTATCAAGATAACTAGACATTCTGGTGACCCCACAAACATAATCAAACATACGTATAAATACTTAAGGTGATTCATCAATATGATCACATTTATCAAGAATAATTCTTAAAGTTTACGTTAATGATTCTGTCAACCAGAAATACCGAGATACCGCCATTAGAACCCATTAAAAATAATAAATAATATAAATATGTAATACGCGGTTTACATTTTTAGTGCGCTAATTTTAATTAATATACTTGTTCATAAGTAGAAAGATATAACCGTTATGTATCTAGAGAGTAAATATTTTTATCATAAGATCGTCATGTTTGAACTTTTATTATGTTTACAATTATAGCCACATTATTTTATTACTACGAATAAAAATAAATATTTTTAAGTACAAATATAAAACTTCATAACAACGTCCTTTTAATTGTAATTATAAGTAATTTACTGCAAGTAGTCCTCGAATAACAATCTACTGTAATTTCGCAATAATACAACCTAGACACGCCTAGGTAGGCGTCTAAAAATATACATAGGTACTCGTACTTCTTAACTGCGCACTTGACCGATTTACCGGCGTAAAAACAATATAAATTTTTTAAGTTTAAAATTTTTATTTTTCAGCCTCAAATTTGTTTTTTGTTCTCTTCAAAAGGGGGCGTCCATAAATTACGTGAGGTGTTTAAGGGGGGAGGGGGTCGAGTCAAATCTCATCTAATCTTACGTTGGAGAGAGGGGGGGGGGGTCTCAGCAAATATCACGCAATTATTTTTCTGATTGAAAGAAAAAAAAATACTATTTTGGTCCATTTAATCCAGATTGTACATGCTTAAGATTTAATCTTGAGCGTAATCGCGTAATACGATTAAGATCATTCACTAATTCGTTCGAAAGAAAATAATTTCATTCATACTTCGACGTTATACACGTTTTTACGACGTTTGAAAAATCTCACGTGAGATTGGGGGATGGGGGAGGGGGTTGAATAAAATCTCACGACATCTCACCAGAGGGGAGGGAGGGACAGAAAATTTAAAAAAACACCTCACGTAATTTATGGACGACCCCAAACTAGACCTATTGTTTGGTATAGAATACCGATGTCAATAACCTTCACAAAAGGCACCTACAATAATATGTCATGGTATACGCTATTGAAATGCATTCACTTGCAAAACTTAACGCTAGTTACGGATTACAAATTTTATTGTCTCGAGGCAAACCATGTCAAAGAATGCCGATAGGTACTTTGTGACTACAAGCACTTCGACACTACTAACGCTACTGAATTCAAAATATAAACTGGTCAAGTCATACCAAGAGTTCCGCACCTTCGTTTAGTATTTAACACTATAATTATATTTTTCGAGATCGAGCAAAAAAACCGAATTTTTTTTTTTTTGAGAAGGAGGACCCTCTTTAATTTTCACAGACGTAACTGTAATAGACGGACGGATGGACATCGGAGTCTTAAGACAAGGGTTCTTAGGGCTCTTGTGTATCTTTCTTCTTGGAGCTATGCGTTTAAACATTTATGTATACTAGTGGTCGCCCCGGTCGGTGGTCAAAATTTGACCTAATCGATAATTGACAGCATTAGCAACATCATAATAATATGATTGCGAAAAACATGGTGAGCATATGCAGCAGTCATAAAAAATTCGTTGCAAGACCTGTATTTAGGACCGTGTTGACAACATACTTTGACAATAAACAAAATTTGTGTATACATATATGTATATTGTACATACATATGTGTGTGTGTGTGTCGTAGTGTGTGTAGTATTTTTTTAAATGAATATAATGTATTTTTTGAGTATTATTATAAAAAATATAAGCATTCTGCACTTCACCGTATAAACTTTAACTGTGCCAAATTTTATACTTCTCCGTCCGCGTTATTTTCGTAAAAAGGGGTAGAAAGTTTTTGCTTCACGTATTAATATACATATAGATAAAGGTGCATAATTTATAACTATTTTCTAAAATATTTATTTTTTTATTTTTATATTTATAAGTAAAATATATCACAAACATTTATCTATTGTAAAAGTTATTACATTATCAGTTATGTATTAAATTTTTCACATTAGGTAAAACAATTTATCTAGGTAAATTGGATAGGTACTTTTTGATTCAAGTAATATAAAAAAAAAGGTTTCTATAAGACACGTAATTCATTAATCATCAATTCGTCATTCGTAAAATTAAAATAAAAAATCACAAGCGATATATTTGAAAGCTACAAGCGTCCTATTTTTAACCAAATCCCACAAACGTAGTTCCTCGTGTAGTTAATAGTCATTACTGAAGGAATTCTTTGCGGGAGTCGATTCGGCGTGTAGGACGCATTTTATAGCCGCATATATATTTTTTATCGAAGTTAACTTAGAAG
The DNA here is from genome assembly GCA_036937285.1 of Euphydryas editha. Classification (NCBI taxonomy): domain Eukaryota; kingdom Metazoa; phylum Arthropoda; class Insecta; order Lepidoptera; family Nymphalidae; genus Euphydryas; species Euphydryas editha. The sequence goes on from JAUPFZ010000020.1 coordinate 9,659,597, forward strand.
ATAATTTGCAATTATTCTCCAAATATAATATTACCACATCGGACAGCGTGGCACACGTCAGATACCTTTCCTTATTCTCTTGCTTCTATGACTTTGAATTTATTTCTTTCAAATAAATACATTTTTACTTCACTACATTTTATATATCATATTAGAGAGCCGAGATGGCGCAGTGAAAATAACACGTAAATCGATACCGAGATGGTCGCAGGCTTCAATCCGGGCGGACACGTCTTATGTCACTAACGTACTGCAATCTTTTTAGCGTGAGTCTATACTACGAGTATACAGCCGAAGATTGGTTTGTTTGAACGTGTTAATCTAAATATCTACCTAATCAATAAAAAAATTGGATTTGAAGGTCATTGAGGTTAGACAACAGCAGTTATGATAAACGTAAATGCGGTCGAAACACGTTAGGCGTGTAGTTTATCTGTTTATAAACTGTTTATATCGGAAGATAATTAGGTCGAATAATTAGGAATTAGGTCAGTTTTGCTGTAACAAAAACTCGAATAAGAAATAGAACTGAAAACGAGGTCAGAGAAAATGAAATTGAATCTAATGGCGAACTTCACATCCTCCAGCAACATTCGAGCTATCAAAGGAACTACTACAAAAATATATTGTAAACAATAAATATTTGAGTACATAAAAGTTAACAAATTATAAGCATTATCAGTTTACAAAACTAATTACATATTATCATAATTATATAATACAAAAAGCGTTAAAGGGATACGCTTATTTTATATTTTATAAACGCGTTTAAATGTAAAACTAATCAATAAAACTTGTACGAGAAACTAAAAGATATCGATAATTTGTTACGTATTAAGTTATTTAATCGACTACGAATAGAAATTGTATTTTTACATATTAATATTTAAAAGCATTGCGTAATGTTTATTTGTAATCTCGGATGTTGAAATCTTATATTAAATATATTTGATATGAAATTTGAAGTTGAAATTATGACCTTCTATTTAAAAAAATGATGTAGATTATAAATTGGGCATTATAATTAAAAAAGTATAATATAATTGTAACTTAAGATTAAGAACGCCCGTGTGACCAATGAATCATGTAGACTTTTGTTTTATACGAAAGTTTTAGATTGTTTATTCCCCGAAAACCTATTTACTACCGTCATAAAAGTTGTGCTACGTGTATTATCTTACAAGATAAAATAATAAATATTATTTTTTTAAGTTCAAACTGAATTGAACTGAATCAGCCTGTAAACGTCTCACAGCTGGGTAAAGGTTGGAGTTTATTCCACCACGCTCTTCGACTTCGGGTTGGCGGATATTTTTCCCTACCATGAGTAACGATCGCTATCAGCTTTCTTTGATAACAACCGGACCGACGGATTTACGTGCTCTCCAAGAGGCATTTCACCCGAGCAGAGTTCGGTGGCCCAGGTACAATAATATAAACGCTCACAATCTACATAAGAAAAATATTTTGCAACTAGCAGCCCATCCCGGCTGCGCCCGGGGTATGTATATGTACCTAAACCATCCTCAAGAATCACTCTGTTGATGAAAAAAAGCATGAAAATCCATTTATGACACATACAGACAGACAGACGCGGCTGAGGAATTTTTTTTCATAATATGTAGTGATTAGTAGTTAAATAATTTCGAAAAGATCTTGTAAGAAATAACTAAAGTATAAAATTAATAGTTGAATTTATTTAAGTAACATCTTGTAAGAAAAAAGTGAGGAACTGATCGTTCATTGAGAAAATAATGGTTAATTTGTTCTTCCATTGATTAATCACGCAGGCAAAATAGACTGAATTTAAATCAGTATTACAAAACAACAACTAAACGAATTAACCATGAAACGAAACGATTTCTCAACAAACTTTATTGTTTATTTCCGACCTACCTGCATTTAATTTCCTATTTTTTATAGCTTTATCGACCGTAATACCTTTCAAAATGATTTCGTAAAGCCTTAAAATTATAATTACTCATGTAGCTACTTTTAAAAATCGACTATTTCGATTTATTAATTTTATTTGGTGTTTATTATATTGTATTAATTAAACCTATTTAAATTAATATTTATCAATCGTCATTAAATAAACGCTAATGCTGTTTTGTGATAATATGTAAGTAGGTATAAATTTTTAATTTTATTTTTATGTACCTACAATATAAATTTTAAATATTAATACAGAATTAATCTCTGATTGGAACTATTTATATACAAACGCCAGTAATTCGTTAGTATAAAAAAATATTATTGTGAAAATTATCGTTAAGCTAACAATACCTTAGTAAATTTTTATTCCTATTAGTACTATAATTTATGAATAGACGTATCAAGAGGAGGATTGATATTGCACTCAGTCATTGATTTGTGTTCTAAATTGATGACACATTACAACTTTACATTGATATGAAGATACATAAACAATATAGTTTACAATATCATTCAACAATATAAATTGTTTTGCATGAATCACCAGTGGCTATGAGTGTTATGATAAATTTTTAAAATGTATTGTTTCAAATAAAGTAAATAGTACGTCTTCTTCGTAAGTTATCATTTAGGTTTTAGTCTCTGACATTTCAAAATTATGACTTTTTATGTTAAGATTTATTTCAACCTTCAGTTTTAGCTATATACAGATAGTATCCGATCCTTTATCATTAGTGATTATGAATTGATATCACCAAATAACATTTTTGTTATTCTAATTTTCTTCTCGTCCGACAGAAAATATACTAGAATCTATTTAAATTTGAATAATTTTAAATTGTAAAAATATAATAAATAATTACGCTAGGGACAGTTAAGTTAATCATAACTTAACCAAACTATATATAATTATATATGTCCTGTAAATATCTCACGCGTCTGATCTTTATCTTAAAAACTACTGAATGGCACAATAAAATTACAATGAAATTAATGGTAGCTTATTTAGACCGTATTACAAAACAGTTGTAAAATTTGAAGACTGAAAATTAAATAAATTTTATAATAGTAAGAGTAATTTGAAAAATTGTTTAAAGTTTAACATAAAGGACTTATTTTAAGTTACAAACTAATTAACAAATAAGTTTTTTTTTTGTATTTTTAATACCACATACCAGTTAGATTAATTGTGAGTTTATTTAATATTTGACAAAAATTTACTTGTTTCTAGTTTAATTTACAACAAATAATTTAACTTTCATTTTACATAATCTATTCTGAATTTTATAGTGACCTAGCTTACCTAGCTATTTATCTGCAAAGTATAAAAAAGATCACTCATACTACGGCTACTTTTACCATAAAGTAAACCTTAATAAAAGCAAGCCTTCATCAGTGAAAAAGTTCTACAATTACCTACATTCGTGTAACAAAGGTAGTTCATTGGCTTCATATTGCTTGTAATAGACAGTTACCAATGACATTCTTCTTCATGTAGTTGTATAATACATACTAACAAGTTTCATTCTTTCAATTAAAACAACTGAATACTTCATTTTCAATATTAAATAAATTTGTTTTTCAGTGCTGAGCGAAAGCCTTTTCTCCATATAGAATATAATAGGTGACGACTGTTCTGGTGTAGTGAGTAGTTGCCTTAAAGCAGCGCGCCGCCGGTCGCGGATTCGATTCCCCCTTGGGACAGATAATTATATTTCTACAAATATTTGTGTCCGGTGTGGGTGTTTGCCTCAGAGAGCACGTAAAGCCGTCGGTCCCGGTTGTTATCATAGACACCTGATAACGATCTGATAACGCAGTGGAGCAGCGTGGTGGATTTAATTCCAACTCTTTTTCTATTTATAGTTTATTTAACTTTAATAGATGTAAAGAAATATATTTTATCATCAAATTTTTATACCGTAGGTACTCTACGCAATAAATAATGAATAACATTTCAATGATAAAACGTCGTTTTTAACTGATAAATATAATTAATATCAAATTTACATCAAACGATAGTCATAAATAGTTAATGTTTTTTGTTTCAATGTTGTCGTTTTTACAATGCAATATATTTCTTTAAAAAAAATAATTATTGCGGTGTACTTTTTGAAATTCAAGTCGTGTCATCGTGTCTTGACTTTACATAATGCATATTACGAATGTAGGTATATGGTACGTACACTAAAGTAGCGATAGCACGTACACGAAAATAGAGTAAGACTTAAAAAAATTGTCTATTGGTCTGTTATTATGGCTAATCTCTGAAATGGTTTGATCCTTTGTAACAAGACAATCACTTGAATACAATTATTATAAGGGGTAACTAAATAATAATAATAGTAAATAATAATAATGGATAAATAATAATAATGGGTAAAACATAATAATATACAAAAATACCTACAAAATTATTTTACATAATAATACGTAGTAATTTTCCTATACCGATGGTACATAGGTACATACTAAATGTAACGCCAACAAATAACTTTATGTAGAGCAAGGATATGCAAAAACTATTGTGCACAAAGAGTAAAAAATAAAGAGTAAAATACTAAAACATAAAGGTGAATAAAACCAGAAAAATTATATATAAAAATTATTGAGAAAAATAAGGACTAAATTTGAAATTTATAAGTATTTTTCTTTCCAAAGTCCTGACAATAAATTAGTCACCTAGCAAAAGTAGAGCAGATGGTTTACCAAGGAAAATAAAATAATATGTTGCCTTAATCTCATAATTTATTGTTGCTTAATTGGAAGTCATTTAATAATATAATATGTAGGAATGTTTGTTTTTGAGATATCTCATTTACTCGGTTAGACCAAATAAGATAATTATAACTATAACGCCCAGGTTTTCAACACTGGATTAGAGTGAAATCATATTATTAGCATCATACTCGTATGCATTTATAGCAGATAAGATAAAGCCTATCTAGTTTAAAATTTTAGTCACATACCTGGAACTCAGAAAAAATTGCTAGATACTAGATGGTAATGGACTGATAATGAGGGCCTTGGAACTTTAGGTAGAGAAAAGGAGTTACTGTAAAGGAATTGAATATGGAGACTGTAAGGAAAAATGAATAACAAAGGTAAAATCGGGTAACATAATGATGAATGCACGAATAATAATTGGTTGACCTATTCCAATTTTGATTGACCATGTTTAAATTTATGAAAAGCGGGAATGGATCCAACCGGCGCAAAGAAGGATTTTTTGCCCATGGCATAGTAAATGCTATTACGTAGTTGTTTAAAACACATAAAATCCGATTTTTCTCGATATATATAAAATAACTCAGGTCATTTATATCATATAGGAATGATCGTAAGTGAAAAATTGCAGATCTTATTATAACGGGAAGTTTCAGAGCCGAGGGGATTACAAATAGTTTATACCTACAAGGTTTGAGTGTACTTACGTATTTCAAAGCCTTTATTTCATAAAATAGTTTAGTATTAAATAATATAATAATATAACCATTAATATATTATTAAAGTTAGGTTAATCGGGTAATAAGTATATTTTTTTTTAAATTAATTATTAAACGCCGCTTAAAATTGTGCCTTTTCACAAAAATTAGTTAGTGTTAATATTTCTAAACAATTATTAATTTATTAGAGTAATACAGGTAGGTATGTCAATTTTATTTTAAGCACTAAAAATATTCAAACACCAAGACTTAGTCATTTACGTTATACAATTTACCAAAACTAAAATTAAAGCTAAGTAAATAATTTATTTAAAAAAAGGAAAATGTATAAAAAAGTGATTCTATTTTGTGAGTCACGGGTGGGTCACCGGCACAACGGACAGTCGTCATTGATTTTGTCGCGTGATATCTCGACAGTCGCTCTTATTCCCCACGCTGATTAATTCCGAACACACGACGAGTACAGTTATCATAACAACTGCCACGCTCGGTAAAGGAAGTGTAAGCACAATTCCTTGAATTTTATGAGATAAATAACAGAATATAATCTAATGTATGTTTTAAACTTAACGTATAAAAAGAAGACAAAGTTATAGATGCCCTTATGAGAATGTAAATAATTCTCAATATAAAGTCTATATAGTTTGAGGAAAAAGTTTTAAAAAAATCAAACTCAAATAAAACTCTAAAAAAGTCTTTTTAAGTATTTTATTCTATTTTTTAGAATTATATAGAGTTTATATTGGGAATAATTTCCACGAGGTGTGTTTAAAATACAATTATGAATGTTTATATTACAGATCGATGATGACTTAAAAACGTTAAAATGTTATTTTTGGTTATTATTGTAGACAATATTTTTATTTTTTATAAAATAAAAATAACAAACGAGATATTTATTTATTTTCATTTTTTATTAAATATGCAGATTTATTCTTATTTTATTTAAGATAACTTACTGTGGACTTTTTTTTAAATGTTAATTTTTTTATAGTATTTATAAAGTTACGACTAATGTGTATGGAGTTTATGAATAAAACCGCAAGAATGAGACATTGATGACTAATTGTTGACACTTAATATTATCATGGAAACAGGTATTTTACGTTACGCTTAAAATGAGCAATTTATAGCGGAATAATTTGGAATTATAAAATTTATGAATGAGTAACATCAAGTTTTACTCGACGACGACTAAGAAATAAAGGAAACGGAAGAATGAATAATGATGAGAACTTACATAGGTACTACTAAACGTAACTTTTACGAAATACAATAAAGTATAGATATATCTTTATAGATTGTTTTTAAAAATCGCCAAAATTGTCTCACGTAATTAATGGACGCCTCCTGTAGTGTTAAATAAGTAATCACATAAAACGTAATAGTAATTAAAAAATCCTTGTTTTATAAATTATACACAACACTAAGTTTATGTGCCGAAGAATATTAAAAATGTAAATCTGATATTACATAGCAGTAATAATAATAATAAATAATAATAAATATCAACCAACAATCACACCACGTTAACCAAGCCCCGTGTTAAGTAAGAACTTGTGTTACGGGTACTAGGAACGGAAATAAATTTAATAGATTTATATAAATATATATATATATATATATATATATATATATATATATATATATATATTCATAAATACACATCCATGACCCGGCTTTGTATGACGAATATCATCTATATTCGTCATACAAATTATCTGCACCTGGCGGGATTCGAACCCGCGACCGCTGCGTAAAGTGCCAGTTGCCTGACCACTCGACCAGCCGGCCGTCAGTAAGCATATCATGTATATGCTTATACATTATATGCTGCAATTTTATTTATTATTATTGTGTGAGAGTGATATTGAAAGAAGAGTGAATGCAGGAAACATGGTGAATGGAGCTTTGCACTCTTTTATGAGGAGTCGGAAGGTGTCTAACAAGGTTCGTTTGGCTGTTCATGAAGAGGTGTTGGTGCCGACACTTATGTACGGAAGTGAAAGTTGGGTATGGCAGAAGAAACATGAAAGCAGAATAAATGCAGTTGAGATGAGAGCGTTAAGAAGTCTGATAGGAGTTAAACAGAGTGACAGGAAAAGAAATAGTAAGATAAGGAAACGTTGTGGTCTGAAAGAATTATTATTAAAATGTTTATTAAAATATTTATTTATTAAAATCCACTATCTCGAGAACTTTTCTTGGTTTAGGTAACCTGATTGATTTAAATTATAGGCTATTATTTATCACGCTACATATTGTATATTTAACAATAAAACAACATAAGTATCGAAATTTAATGCGCTAGAAAATAGAAATACTATTGTAATTTTTAAATTTATTTACTGGATATACTCATTCGGTAAATACGTCAATGGGTATTTTAATACCTAATAATAGGTAAAGTTAAATTGTTATTGTAAAATGATATTCATATTTGTTTGGTTTAATATAATTAATAATCGTTTTTGTTTAATAAACTCTGGCTCTTAAGTGTGAACTGTGCTCATGCCTATGCGGGTTGCTTACGCATTCGTGGTTTTGTCCAATTAAAACTACATCCAGTTGTAATTTTGAAAAAAAAAGTCTACTGCATAAATTTTTGCTACTTTCTAAGGCATTGGTTGCTCTGTATTAAATGTGTTCTACATCTTTTATAAACAAAACATAGTGGTAAAGCATTAACCGTTACATTGTAACATTGGTAAATGTATATAAAACAATGAGAATAAGTTATTTCTTAATAGTGTCTAGTGTCTATGACATTTGATAAATTGAAGCCCATAAAAATTAAGTTAAACAATTTGGGGACATTTAGATTAAATGTCACGCACAAATATTTTGACGGTTGCTCAACTTTATTTGAAAAACTGTAACGCAGTAAACAGACGTGTGTGTAACAAGTTTTATCAATTACCTTCGCTTTAAAAATGGTAATAAAAATTTAAAATGCTTTTACTTCACAAATCATTAAATATTATTAACCTTAATTTTGATCGAAAACACATGTTTTTCTGTAATCGAGACATCAAATTGCACTAAAACGAACGCCGTGTGAATCCTCATTTATGTTATTAAAAGATGAAAGTTATAATTAAATGAATAATAATTCTCATAATAGTGCGCCACCTATTCACGCCCAGACTCCCACGACGGTTCGTCATAATACTTAATAAATTACACCATTATAGCTTTTATCAATTTAATTTAGTACTTTTGCTTTCACTCATGTATGCAAATATTTTGCAGACTTATTATTTTTTATTATTGAATATTAAAATTTTTATCCTTATTTAATATTAAACTCGTGAACTCGTTTATAAAGTTTTAGACGTTTATTACAATAACAAATCGGTTATGACTTGTATTGGATAGGTTGACTTGTTTGGACTTAATGTAGGCGTATATTAAATAAACCTTAACAACAATTTGCTTGTGGTATTACTTGTTTATTGTTATATCACTTGCATAGTGTCAATAGAATTATGAATATTCCAGAATATGAAAATTGTATCTTAAAAGACATTAAAAAATGTTTTAAAAATAATGTTACTGTTACAATAAAAGTACTTTGTAAAACCTTAATATTACCTATTTGCATTGTATGATAATGAAGTTCATTAATCTTAATACATTAATTTACCTTGCTCATGTAAAACGACAGCGACAAACACCTGTCAGGATTGTTACCCGACTTAAATAAAAAGGAAAATAAACAATAACTAAAATTACCCGACAAAAATTTATTTTAGGAACAAATTATAACTTACTTGTTAAATGTGTGTTCATATTGTTTTATTTCCTTCCTGGAGAATTCGTGAAACTCAGTATAAACATTCACAAATTTATATTTCGGCTTGACCTCAACGCCATCCTCTAATTTTTCGTTTATGGCTTGTCTCCTCATTAAAATGCCACTTAGTTCGTCAGTGGCTGCCATTGTAGACAAGTGCGTGCGAAAAAAAAGGTGAAAAAATGTGATTTTTCGAAAGGACGAGTTTGCGGCTTGCGCACGATGTATAAACACTGTTCGCTATCGTACGACCTTACGAGCACTGGTAGTTTGGCCGGTCTGAACTCCGCAGTCGGCAACTCAGCAGCAGTCGGTGCGTCGCACACTAGCACAGCGCACTCCTCGTGCTCTCACTTATCAGTTATCACAATCAAGTCGCGGGGGACGGACGAATCGACGCAACTACGTGCCGCGCAGCATTCTATGATGAATGATCAAAATAATCATATCGCTGCGGGCTGCTGCTTGTAGCAAACAAATGAAGCTCAACACTATAGGCATAAATATTTATTATGAAAATGTCCTTGTTCTAACAAAAATCATAAAACAGGAAGCTACTTATACGAATTTTAATGTCATGTTTACTTAAAGAAACGTGTATTTTATGTAAAAATAGTTATTCCAACGTTATGTACATATTGATATTTTAGCGAGTGTTATCAAGTACCTACATATGTCATAAGCTCAAGGTTAGACTAGCTTATCAAAAAAATTAAATGTTTTCACATATTATATCTTGAATTTAAATTTATTATAATTTTGATTTTAGAAAAATATTTACAAGTTGTAAATTATTCAAAGTAGCCAGAGGTTGTAATAAGCTAATGTTTTATGTGTCAAATAAAATATTGGTAAATCTTAAAATTATGAGCGGCTCGATTTTTTCAAGGGCAAAGAAGGGATATGTGGCACAGAAAAGTGAATAAAAACTTTAAATCTTACCTTTTTATTTTTGCTGTAACGATTTTATATATTTGATTGATACCTACCTATATATTGTATAAAATTATATTTTTGAAGTTTTTATATTTTTACCATTAATAGACTCAGCTGTTGGTCACTCAAACTTATGCGCCTTAAAATAAGGTGTCATGTAAAAATATAAAGCTACTAGCATTTAACTAAGTCTTCTTAATTCACATAAAAAGGTAATATCATAAAAAATTTTGTAAACATGCTAGTCTTCGTTGTCATAATCACTACTATCGTTATCTGTAGAGCTTCCCAGATCTGTATTTAGATTCAACAATGGACGTATTTTGTCAATAGCTACAACTGGCTCGTATCTGCGATTATATTCTTCTTTGTAGTTGGAGTATCTTCTATGACAAATCTATAATTAGAAAATATTTTTAAAATTCTATATGGTTCTTGATATTTAGGTACGAGTTTCTTTGGTTTTCCATTATTACTAGTAATATCTTTTTCCACTCGTACTAAATTCCCTTTTTATAATGTTGCTTTATTTCTATTATCAAATTGTTGTTTTTCTTTTTCTTGTTGAATTCTGATACATTCTCTTTTGTCTCATTTCGTTAATTGTTTCATTTAAAATTTATTCAGAAAAATTAGTAATGTTGAAACCAAATAAAAGTTGACTCGAACTCTTCTGTATCGTTTTGTTATTATTTTATTTATTTATCGTATTCAATCCTGTTTCTAAGTTAAGCGTTAAGTACGCGTTTTATTCCGGTATTCTTTATGAACTTTCTGAAAATTTTACTAGTAAAATATAAGCCACGGTCGGTAATAAGTCTTGTAGGTTTACTAAAATCGCTTATGTGCTCTTTGATTGATCGGACTGGCGTTGTAGCTTTAGTATCATGAACGGGAGTGATATTCAGAAACTTGGTGAAGCTATCATTTATCACAAATATATAACAAAAGGTCCAAGGTAATCAGCGTGTATGGTATGGAATGCCTTATTTACTTTAGGTATAGGGTGAAGAAACCCTTCCCGAGGTCCACCAGGTGTTTTATGGTGGACATATTCTAAACACGCATTAACATATTTTCTAATAAACCTCTGCATCTCCGGGAACCAATAAGAGGATTTTATTCGAGACAAAATTTTATTGAAATCAGAATGAATGATGTCATCATGATTTCTTTTTATTTGCCATCGTACCTACCGCTTTCGGAACAACCTAATGTAGGCCATCATCAGTTTTACGATAAACTCTGCCATTTTTAGTTTATATTTCTTATCAATTTGGTCTACTTTTTTCTTATAGGGTCGCTTAATGTATCTTTAATCGTTAAAATGTCTTCATCAGCCATATGAGCAGTGGTTAGCCAATTGTCTGTTTCGACATCAAGTTCGTCCAAACCATATGCATCTGTTATTGCTGGTTCATTTGGATTTCGGCTAAGAACCTCTACGTAAGCCATTTTATTTCCTGCTTTATATTCAATTTCGCAAATTCCTGTAAATGAATTCACCAGCGATACGCGGTACTAGATCTCGCTTGGTGAGTGTGGTTCGTAAAGCATTACAATTCGTGCAGATTATTAATTGGGACACCAATGAGATAAACACGAAATCTGTTTAACAAAGCAATAACGGCCAGTGTCTCTAATTCGAATGAGTGGAATTTTTGCTCATTGACTGTCGTTTTATGGCAAAAAATTACACTGGACGCAATAAGCCTTCTTTTGTAAAAGAATACCAGCTGCGCCAAGCTTGCAAGCATCTGTATGTAGTTCGGTTTCAGCATGTTTTTCATAATTATGTAGCAATAACTTTTAGCTACTTTTAGCGTTTTAAATGCTGCTACTTGTGTTAATGTCCATTCCCATTTTTGATTCTTACGCAATATATCAGTTAAAGGTCTAGCTGTGATTGAGAAGTCCTTGATAAATCGCTGGAAAAAACTGGCGAATCCCATGAATTGTCGTACCTCATGTTGATTGGTAGGTGGTGAAAAGATGGCTAAAGCTTCCATTTTCTTACTTCCAGGACGAATAGTATCTACTTCTACCTCAAACCTTAGAAGATCAATTTGTTGGTAGAAGAACTTACATTTACTGTGCTGTACTGTACCAGCCTGTAAACAACCCACTGCTGAGCGAAGGCCTCGTCTCCATATAGAAGAAGGGTTGGAGCCTAATCCACCACGCTGTTTCACTGCGGGTTGGAGGATAATTTCCCTGTCATGAGTAATGATCGTTAACAGATGTCTATGATAATAACCGAGACCGACAGCTTTACGTGCTCTCCGAGGCACGGTGAGGAGACCCACAAAGACCTACACCCAGACCGGAAACCAATATTTGTACAAACACAAATATCTGTCCCGAGTGGGAATCGAACCCGCGACCGCCGGCGCGCGGTATTGCGGCGACTACTCGCACCAATATACCAGAACGGTCGTCAACTTACTTAATTTTAAGGTTAGTACACTAATTCGTAGTAGCTGTAATACTTCTCGCAAGCGTAACATTCCTTCTTAGTTATGAGAATATTGTCCATGTAAATCACAGCGAATATTAGCTTTACGTCAGATAATGTTTTAATAATAGTGCACTGAAACACAGAAGGTGCATTAACAAGCCCAAACGGTATACGCGTATATTCATACTGACCGTCGGGTGTAACAAAAGTTGTTTTGGGTCTAGATTCTTTCGATATCGGTATTTGGTAATATCCAGATGCAAGATCTAACGACAAGAAAAGAGTAATGAATGGTCTTTTTCTCTTTAGATTTTATGTCCTCAGTGTGTGTGAATGTGCACGTCATGTTGTAATAGTAGGAATACCTTAGAGTTTCTTGAAACTTTTTCAATTGACATTAAGCGCGAAGGAGTTTTTGAAATATAAATATCCGGACGTTCCGTTCCTTAAATGAGTGGCCAAGTAACACGGGATATTTCATAATTTCATCATGTAAGACGAATATTTCGAGAGTCTCAGTAATTTCTTGTACTTTAATTTTCGCATTGGTTTTAGCAATTAGAACCACCTAATTTCCTCCCAATCCTTTTACCAATGGAAGATTGTCAACAGTTAGTTTCTATCCTAATGACAAAGCATTGGATGTACGTATGATAGTGCATTTGCTGCTAAGGTTTACATAACAAGCAATCGGAATTTCATTTGCCGAAATCTGTATAATGTACTTGTCGTTTGTCATCTCCGGAGTTATCCAGTTTCCGATTTCATTCTTCATCATGTTCTTTTGTTTTGTGTTTAGTCTCAATCTCAAAACCTGTTTTTCATCTCTACTGCTTACTTTTGACTGGTCTAATGTTTTTGTTGGTGCCATAAGTGGACAACCTGCCGTACGATGTCCTATCTTGAAGCAGTTTTTGCATTTTTCAATAGCTTTTGGATATTTAAAACTAAAATGCCCTTCTAAGCCACAATCGAAGCATTTTATGAAGTTTTTGTAGCCAGAGTCTTTTTGTGGTCCTTTTTCTGTTTTTGAAATCTAATATCATTTCCACTTCTGTTTTGATTCCTGTTGTGATATCTAATTCGCTTAACTTTATTCGACTTCAAGTATTTCGGTACCAATTTCGGTGTCTTAAATTCAACAGTGTGTGTCCCTAATTTTATTGCTTGATCTTCAATACCAGACTGGATACAATCAACAGCTGTTCTTCCTGATATTTGACATATATTAAGCAGGTTTAATTTAGCATAATAGTATTCTTCGACTGCCGTACTTAACTTTTAGTGCGATCATTTCGGTTAATAGATCTGTATAATTTTCTCTACAAGGAAAATACTTATTTAATTTAGTTTTTCATTCGGACCATGTAGATTTTGTACTTGGTAGGCTCTGGTAACATGAACTAATTCTGTAAGTTTTGGTATCGAGTAATGAATAATTTCACGTCCGTCCCAATCGTATATTTCTGCACATTCTTCAACTTTTGTAATCCAATTTAATACCATCTAAGTCTTCCACAACGGATAAAATTCAGGTATCACGTTGAACATGGAAGAAATATTGTGAGCCCTTGATCGACTCATGCTTTTCATAGCTTCAATAACTTGATCCACAACCAAAAAAGTGGACTTGTCATTGCCTATCATCGTCTTGGATATTCGTTCGTTTCTTTGTTGCCTTAATTTTTCTTTATAGAATTTCAATTGTTTAAGTGAGGTGGAATAACGCGGCATATGCTCATCGTTTTGGCCTCCTTCCATACTTTCCCTGTTCCAGTAGTCATGTGGATTAGGAGACGCTCTACGCTCCCAATCCCTTGAGCGTTGCTCATGCTCCCCGCCTGGAGAAATTAACATGTGTTGAAAAATGTAGCTAGAGCGTCGCTGACGCTCACCGCTCAAGCTACATCGTTCTCTATTTTGATGATAATTATACTTTTAATATTCTTCGCGGTTGAGATCGCTACTTCTCCTTGATTGAGTAACTCTAACGGGTTGGTGATTATCGTTTGTCTGAAAAATGAAGCTTCTACTCCTTGAACGACTCCTTTCGAGGTTACGCTTATTTATCGCCGTGTTGTTTCGGCAACACACATATTAAACGAATTTATCTGAAACTGAAAATTAAAAATTATTATTTTTGGAACGAGTTCATTTAATTTTCAACAAGTCACATAATCACTAATCAATTTTACGTGTAGGAATGTTTTAATATGTATATAAATTGTCAACAACAATATTTGCATTACTCTCCATATATTAAAAATAAATCTAAAACGCAATAGCAGTGAATAAAAAAAAAAACGGTACTTACGTCAATTTTTCTTGGGCATTTTGAGATAATAATATAATCTCTTTGATCCCTCTTCTGACTTGTAAGAATAAAAGCCAATTCCTCTATTTTGATATTTATTTCCTATTAAAACAAATATACATTTATAAACAATTATAGAACTGTTACGATGTACATCGGTTGTTTAACGGTAACACTCTCAGTATTACTTCTTAGTCCTCTGCTGAAGTTAGAATGTCCTTTTCTCTTGTTATCACTCCCTTTTTTATCATTATACACTCCAACAATACGGACACTAATTTGACTAAGCACACCTACTTAGTTAAATTAGTGTAAACACTATACTAACGAAACAATATAAATTATAATAATTAAATCAATATAACAAATATAAATTAATTAAATCAATTATATTACAATAATTAAGAATATATCACACATTCCAAAAATCGATTGTTGTATATTGATTACGCTAACATTTGGTAGTGTGTTGTCAGGCCTAGGGCATACAGACAATATATTCGTAGAATATGAAAGAAAAAATGAAATAAAAACACTTGGATACATCATATCATATACATCTGTATAGTGGGTCGTCTATTCTAAAAAAAAAAAAGTGACCGTTCTTGAAATTTATTTAACATTGGTATTTGTAAGATATTTTATCTTTATAATATGGACTACATACTGCAAGACTAACATGTTTCTATAATATTCAAAATAACTATATATATGATAAGAAAAAGGCAAAGTTATAGCATAGGCTTCTCGATATATATACCAGCAAGAATTCCGAAAATAACGTTAGAATAACATTTTTGGTTATAGGATTTAAGACAGATAAGAAGAGGGAAGAAAATATTCAATTAATATAATAGTAAGTCCTCCATCAAAGTATAAAAATTGATATTAGGTCACGTCCGATCTATATAAAAGTACCAAATCAATGAAGATGAATAAGGAAACTTCGACAAAAAAAAATATAAGCAATATAGCAATATATTTTCTACCTTTCCAATATTGAGCCCATGAATGGTAAAAGAACGCCCCGAATGTTATAAAAACATAATAAACAATATTAAGTACAGTGGATAGAAAAGTCCTTCAAAATTCAATTGCAAAAATATAATACAATAATATAGGAAAACGCGTCTGTTTCGGGGTGTGGGGCCACGCCAATGCGTCATGTAATAATATAATTCGACCCAATAAAGGTTAATTAATTTAAGCTTCAAATTTCATACCTTACATAGATCACTCGATAAGTTTTGAGACAAGAAAAAACTATACAAGTTTTTAACAATATTTATTTTACATTTTTTTCGAAATACTCTCCTTCATTCTCTATGCAAAGTTCCATTCGCCTAAGCCAACTATTAAAATACTTTTGCCAGTCTTGATCTGATAGGTACAAAATTACGACTTAGTAGGTGGCCACAGCCTCTTTGGTACACGATAAAAATTTCACCTATGCAATAATTTTTTTTAAAACGTTCCGAGCTCTTTGCAGTTTTGTCAGCACCTTTCCTTTTGAAAAGACCCGTACTGCATACTGTCTCTTATTTTCAGGATCATATTGATAAATTCACGTTTTGTCGCCTATGATGATTTCCGAAACACGTCATGTCATTCCGTTTTCCCATCGTAGACGCATTTCGTGGCATCAATCCACACAGACCTGTTTTTCAGTGTCTAAGAGCAAACGTGGGATCTAACGATAATAAAGCTTCCTCACTCCAAGATGATGATGCAAAATAATGTTAACGCTCCCCGAACTAACGCCAAGATCTTCTCGATGTCCAAGTAAGTAATTCGAGGCTCTTCTCGCACCATTATTTCCTACATTCTGCAGTTACAGCCGTTTGTGGGTGACCACTTTATGGTCATCTTCGAAGTTTGTTTTACTCCTTTTAAAGTCACTGAACCATCTAAAAACTGTTGCTCGAGATGGGCAGACTCCCCTGACGCTGATCGTAATCGTTGAAGGTAAAGTTTTTCAGATAAACCAAATTGTAAATCATAAAATATAATACCACGTAAATGTTCGCCGGAACCATCGTAGTTAAATGACTGGTACATAATTTTTTTTAAACCAGCTACCTGGCTACATGCCTTCTACTTTTACATAAATTTGCCTATTAAAATATATAATAGTACCTGGATGTCCGAGCTTTGCTCGGTTAAATTATATTTAGATACTAATGTATCTAAATATAATTACTAATTGATTGATGAATTCATACTGATGAAACATAAATAATATTTTCGATCTTACCGACGTAATAGTAAAATAATAGGAACTGGTTATTTAAATAAAAAAAGAGCTCTCAATAATAGTTTTTCTCACAAAAGAAGAAACTTGAAAAAAAAAAGGAAAAAATAAATTGGTCTGTAGACACCTGGATTCGAACCCGGGTTTTCTGATTTCGAATACGCCCGATTCCCATCCGAGCTTTTATAAACTTATCAATGACCGCGAAATTTACCTTCGTATTTTAATGATATTTTTTAATTGCGTAAAAAAAGAGATAAAATGATATTTTCTAAAAATAAATCCTAGCTAGATCGAGTTATCGCCCCCGAAACCCCCTGCATACTAAATTTCAAGAAAATCGTTACAGCCGTTTCCGAGATTTAGATTATTGGAGTTTACTCCTTAAGAATCGATTTTCATATATAAGGCGCCCGGTATGAGAAAAATATGAGAGGTAAAATCTACTGATGAATGACCTCGTTACTTTTTCGGTGTGCGCGCACCTATGGTGCGGTGCGAAAGTAATGTTGCTCTAATTAATATTGAAAAATAATATTTAAAAAATAAATGATAATTGTCAGATAATAATAATTACATAATTTATCAACATTCCTAATGAAATATTTGTGCACATCTGAAATTGACTATTGTGAAAAGTTTAATGTAAAATATTTCGCCGATTAGTTATAATAAATGTATATAAAATGAATAAATATATATTTATATATGTATATTATTTTCATTAATTTGTTAATTAACCCTTTCATATGGTATTAATCTTATTTTCAGTTGGATAAACTCTTTTTGCGTATGTTTAGACAATCGTACTTAAGGAGTAAACTCCAGTCGTGCGTCGGAGCTGACACACACAATTTTTTATATATATACAAGAATTGATCGTTTAAAGATATAAGATAGATGCGTTCCAGTTTTAAACTACGAGCATATTATCAAAACTTACCAAGTGACCTACGTAGTAAAATAATAATTAGAGGCAGTAATATTCACGATGTCATGTTATTACTCCCAGTGGTAATTACACTAAGCACACCAAAAAAAAAGAAAACGAATATTCTTAGCATGTTTGTTCACTTAGGGTGCGTTTAAGTAATACGTAACGCAAGTTTTGAAGATTTTTGATTACGTAAAACCTCCCTAAACGTTACGTAACACTCAAGTTACCATTTTTATCTAAAATACACAATTATGTTGCGCAAGGTACCGGAAATTCGCTAAAATACCTTTGTTATTGATTTAAGAGTGTTTGCGGTAATAATAAATAAAACGTAAGATTTCTAACAAGTAACACATGGACAGGCCTACGTTTAGCAGTGGACATCCAATCCAATGGCTGATATAATGATGAATACATGGATAACAAAATAACAATGACGTACATACAATCGAGGGCTCGCTGTAAAAAATAAACGAAAAGGGTTGGCAACTTGAGAGACTTTAATTTACTAGTTTTTTATTTAAAAAAAAAAGCAATGTTACATAACGTGTTGTATGAACTCGTAACGTTACGAGTAACGTTTTACAAGACACTCCTTTTCGCCTAATTTGCGTTACGTAGTACGTAATACTTAAACGCCCCCTTATGGTATTATGATTAATTATTATTATTATGGTTGTGCTTAGAATGCATATTTGCTCTAATGCTCAACACACTGGTGCTGATGACTAAACCAGTCATATTAATAACCTTACATTTTTTATGCTCAAAAACAACCTGCCCAAATGTCGACTAATGTTTAGGTACTGAATATCGATTTGCTTTTAGTAGTAATATACCTATGCTAAGCCGATGTGGTACTAATTTTCTCAATTTGCAATTTTTGTTACCTATATATGAAATAAATAGAAAACTGAATCTTGATTACAGATGAACTTACTTGCTAACGTGTTTGCATATAAATTCTACAAGTAAATGCTGTTGGCCAATACTTTTTTGATATATCGGACTTTAGTTTCTTTCTGTTTGTGTACTGGACCAAACGAAAAGGAAGTGACTACCTTTATATCTGCGTTTAAAAATCAGAGGATTTACCCTGGTTATATAGGTCTTCGTGGTAACATCAGCTTAATATAGTAAGTGGAATGGAATGCGCTGCTACTAAAAATCATGTGCACTATTCTCCTCACAAACTTTAAACTAAATATGATATATATATATATATATATATATATATATATATATATATATATATATATATATATATATATATATATATATATATATATAGTCCCCCGAGATCATGGATGCTGTAGTGTCCGAAACGTCGGGAAATAATTTAAAATATTGTTAAACTAAAAAGTAATAAATAAACGCGATAAAATCCGATATAGACTTTTAATTAAATATATTATATATTAACGTGCTCGTTCACAAAATCTAAACTAAATATATATTATAATTATTATTTAAAAAAAAATGTGAGCAGGATGATGAGATATGTCTTTCTATCGTATAGGGTTTTATTAAATCTAAGTATTATAATTTGTAATTTTAAGAAAAATAATAACCCTCAATGAAACCCATATAATATGAGGATACAATTTCTCAACCGAAACTTGGCTCATTTATAGCATATTGAAATTTAAATTATATTAAGCTCTGACAGTACAAATACCTCAAAATGTACCATA
Source organism: Euphydryas editha (assembly GCA_036937285.1). Classification (NCBI taxonomy): domain Eukaryota; kingdom Metazoa; phylum Arthropoda; class Insecta; order Lepidoptera; family Nymphalidae; genus Euphydryas; species Euphydryas editha. Next base: position 9,679,364 of record JAUPFZ010000020.1, read on the forward strand.
TATCTATAATTATACTGTTTTTGCAACACAAATGGATTCTGAATATTCCGAAAAATTGCCAAAATGTCTCACGTAATTAATGGACCCCAAACATGTAAAGCTACATTTTAAAAGCGAGTCTAAAAAATATTTGGTAATGGTATATTTTGAGTTTAAGTCTACCAAATATAGTGAAAGAGTTATTTATTAAATAAAAACATGTAAGACATCATTGTAGGTACACACAGGTACACATTAAATATATTTTCGAAAACATGAGTTACTAATTAAATAGTGTTAAGTATATAAATACTGTATATGTATATACTATATAGATACATAGCTTAACAGTTTTTAATCAGTAACTCTTGTGTATATTAATAATAATATAATGCTGAGTAATATAGCTGTATGAAATATGTTTCTCTCACGGACAACTATTGTGTGTATAAGTGTTGATAATATCATTATTAAAAAATAACAAGTTCTTATGAGACCAATAGAACTTTGGACTTTAATTGTCTTGAACAATGAAGCATCCGGCAAGAGATATACTTTAATATATATTTAAAAAAAAACACAATGTCACTGCGTATGAAGCGTTTGTATAGATATAAAAAATGTTCTTTGTCTTGTATCGTTTAAACAAATTCTTAACTAATGTGAACACTTCATTTTATTAATTAGCTAAGTTCACTACAATTGTAGTTCTTATTTACGTTATTAGAATTACGTCAGAATAAAAAAGGAAACTCTTATTAGACTAATCCAACGCTTGTTTCGGATAAACATATTCATTAGAATTTGTAACATTTATTAATTTCTGATACCTAAGCATGGTCATGTTATGTAAAAAACGTGCCAATTCATATTGAAAATCCTAGCGAATTGTAGCCCTAGCTACACATATTAAGAAAAAACACTATTTTTAATACTTATGATACTTTTAATGTCATTTTTGTTATTTAAATTAATTTAAAAAGTTTTTGGACGTCCGTGTGTCTGTATGTGCGGATCCTGTATATAGTCACAGAAACGACCGAAAGACTTTACTAATTTTTTTTTACGCTTCAGTATATACCCGCTTGAGTGTCCGGGCAATGACCTTTTAGGTTACCAACTGCACAAAACTGCCCAAGGCCTCTCACGTTTTGTAACGTAATTTCCCACCGGTGATTATGTAATATACGTTAATCAACCTGTAGTTGACAGGTGCACTTTGCGTATTAATGCCCGTGTCGAAAAAAAGTTGACATGGGTAATATAGCCATGGCGAGCATTACTTGACACGGGCGCTTGCGGTTATTGCGGTTAGTATGTAAACTCATGTCAACTAGTAGTTGACACGGGCAGTCGACCGGGTATGGTTAGGAATAGAACCCTATTTAAATTCATGGTCTATTTCGATGTGGTTTAATTGTTTCAGAATAAAATAAATATCGCTATAAAAGAAATTTGTCAAAAATATGTGTGTGTGTGTAAAAGTGTGTGTATTGTATTATATTAAAAATATATAAGATAAAAAGATAATATATCAGATAAAAAGCCTTTAGAAAGAAAAAAAAATCGTTTTACCAAATATATATTAGATGATTTCCAGATTGATAATGTTACGCGTAACAATATGATGACGTAAAATTGATGAAGTTAACTTTGTAAATAATATTGAAAGTGCTCTGGACAATCCAGAAATAGCTACGGAAAAGTTTGGTATAATGAAGTTTCTTTAATCGCTATTAGCCATGCTTTAGAAATTAAGCTATTTGTTTTTAATATCAATGGATTTCATACTATTCTAACATCAATAATTGATTATAGACCTAAAAACGCTAATTATTTAAAAAGTATATATGATCTATTTCGACATTACTATCTATTCGACATATTTATCATTGAGAGACATATTTGTGTAGGTTTACGGAACGTCATCAAAAAGCTTACGTACAGAAAACAATTCGAATACATATAAGAGCGTTCGAATATTGTATAAAGTTCTCCTTCTATACGTTATTATTCTAAGTTATAAACCTATAGTTCAAAACAGCTCATGCTTAAGCGCGGTGTGAATACGCAACGCTTATACAAAACGTTTCGAGTGTAAAGTACACGTCCTGTTTGAGCAAAGTATAAACCTAACTCATGCGTTAGATGTTGACGCAAGACGAGTTTGTATCCCCTTATTTGTTTTGTGATTAGATACAGCATTTATTAGATAAGTTGTAGTAAATTGTGTTACAAGTTATGTTGGTGTGTAACTGAAACGACCAAATAGAGCGTCTTTATTTAACGTGACCAATTTTAAAAAAAATTTAGGAGAAAAGAGTTTTTTTTAATTTTATTGAGACATAGACGATTTCGATACCAATAAAATACGAAACATTACATTAGGCTTCAAGTATAAAGCAAGAAATTTTGAGTTTTACACGTTATTTTATTCCAAATAGTTTCAGAACTTAATATTTATGATATTTTAATTTTAAAATGTGTATATACTCTAATAAAGTTATTGTCGATATTTCGATTCAGATGCATGAACTCTGGTCTTAAGAGTATAAAATTCTACGTTTGTCAGAGCAAGACCACAGTGTATACACACACCACATATACACACCAATACAATTATTATATTTGTCCAAGAGTCACGTTCAGACAGGGTTACTGTCCAAATATATACAAATGCTTTTTTTCATGTTTTTGCCATTTCATTTTCATTCATTTTGTATATATGTATATATATTTCAGTCGACCGTTTTAGTGTCGTGATGACGAAGAAACGATGATTGTGAATTCGATTTCTACTCGGAACGGATTATCGTGTTTGTACAAATATTTGTTTCCATGGGGGTTTGTCCTTGTCCGGGTCACCCTAGCGTGTCATAAGTTGCAGTTGTAGTATATAAATTGTTTTTTATTTTTATTTTTTTATATTTTAACTAAAAATTAAAATTTTATGATAAGCCTCATTTTATTTAGGGCAACAAACACACCCACGCACTACCAATAAGTGAATTTAGTCGAGCATAATTTTTTTGCCAGAACCCTGCTGCAATGAAATATAACAACATTTTATGAGATTTTAAAAGCAGTAAGTGGTGGGAGCAATCAATAAGTCAATAAGTCATCTACCTACAGTACGCATCCTTAGTATAAAAGTATCTTCGAGATCTAGATTCGAGAAAGAGAGAGAAGAATGCAATTCACGCTCCGCCCATCCAAGAACAGCCACAAATTTAACATGCAGCAAGAAATAATAAAATACACTGATGAACAAATAAAGTAAACCACAAGCAAATTTGACGCGTAGGCAAAATGTGCGAAGTATTTATGAAAAACCAGCAGGCCTAACAGATGTTGGGGTGCTACTCGTATGTCGGTGACCTCGTCGTAGTGCATCCTAGGCAACGTAGCCAGCGACAACCTTCACCAAGTTGTTGCTGGCTGCGTCAAACGACCGGCCAGCGGGCACAAAAGCGCAGGAGGTGTATAACTCGATCTCACCCTCCACTCGGGGGTGCGAAAGCGTGGTGTTAGGCGTAGAGGCGCACAAGCCACTGCTCTCCTGGACCAGGTGATGTGTGGGCCCGTTTTCCGTCTGGGGGAGCTGGGCTTCCAGTGGTGGGTGGAACGCGAAACGATGTTGACGACATTATCCATCAACTACAGTTATCAATATAAACCATCGAGAGCCCCACACAACTCACAAAGAGTTGAATATTATTTGTCCAACAGTTCAGGAAGAGTTTAGTCACTCATGCTTAAAACAAAAGATAATAAAAAAAAAAATGTTACTGTCAAAATTCGTATTATGTCACAACACGTTTTCATTAGCTGAAACGAATTTAAACCTTTACTTTATGTCTCATTTTATTGACTTAACAGCGTATCTTAACTTTTCTATTCTGCTGTCTAATAATAATGTTCTGACATTTATACTGGCTATGTAGAGATTTTGTGATTTTTGTCTGTCGCTTATGTTTATGTTTTTATTGTTAATCTTGTTTGTTTTGTTTTTACCGTGGTTTAGGAGGTAAAGGTCTGACTTCTCCACGGTGACCAGCCGGCTTGGAGAAGGATATGGGTAAGGCTCACAATTTTGCCACTTTTTAGCTACTCAGCGTGTCCTTGTCAGTATTTCAAAGTACAGAACATTTAACGATTCATTGTTATTTTTGATACATTAATTGATGTCGGCACTAGCCGTTCCAATGAAGTTGCACTTAATATTATTTTAAATTTATCCAAAATATATTTTTTAATATTTAGGTACATCTAGTTCCTTAGTAAATATATCTGTCCTTTTTTCCATTGCGACACTTCTACCGTCAATACAAAAGCTTTGCTAGAAACAGATGAATAATAAGTGTTAACAAACATTAGTAAACATTGTGTGATCATATTTAATATGGTTTTTGGGATGAGATTACTGTAATAAAACAATTTCTCGATGATTTTAGTTTTGTGTAAAATATTGTGCTTTTACGTTACTGAATTTACGTTACTCATTTTCGGAACATTTTATAACAAAATGAAATGGTAAAATATGGTTCTACACGCTGGCAGGATTCAAATGTCTCTTCACTGAAAAAAACAAACAAACAACCATGTTGTTTTGTCAGTCTGTATAAAAACGTGGTAGGTGTTCAACGATCGTCACAAATTTTGAAGTTGTTTTTCTGTGATTTCAAGGTAAGTTTGTAGTTTTTAGCTTTAAATATGATTGAATATTATAGATTAAGTTAAGAGTGATCTTAAGGATGCTTGCTTCTAACTCATTAGATCTCTTTAAACAGGATTTTGAAACGATTATACATCTGAGTATAGCGCTTTCACGTTACTTTTATGTTACTTTTACGTTACTGGTAAACAAACCTTACGTTACCGTAACGTAAAGGACTTGTCCTTTACTTGTAAAGGGGAGTACATAGCGGACATCTCTCAAGTTTAATTAGAATACATTATGGATTGATTTATAAATACATATTTTTGCTAGATTTTAATAATAGCATACAAATGTGTAACTTACAAAATATAGGTACATTTAAAAAGTACATTTTATTAAATCATGTACGAAACCTATCGTGTGCGAGTTATATATTTATTTTTTAATATCAGCACCTGCGATACAAGCCTTATAGACATAATAAATATTCCTTATACATATAAATGTTTACTTTGACAGCAGCCGAAAAACAAAAAAAAAATATCGAGAGCGATTGAAAGAGAAAAATCTTGAGAAGACAATAATTTAAAATTGTAAACCTTAATAATTCTCAATAAATATTACAAAATTTAAACTTTGTCTTTTGTTTTTTTTTTTCAAATTATTTCACTTATAATGTATGTACCAAGGTGTGTGTAGTTAGCTTAACATCACTTTTACGTTACTTTTGCGTTACGGTCACACAAATGCATTTATGTTACTTTTATGTTACATGTGGCAAAATTGTGAGCCTTACCCATATATATATATATATATATATATATATATATATATATATATATATATATATATATAATTTTATATAAATATATATAATGTTATATAAATTCTGGTTCACAAAAACTCGAATTTGCCTTGTGATTTGTTAATCGTCAAGGCGAATGCAAGACGAATCGGTAATTGAGTTATGTATTTTTAACTCAAAAGATATATCAGTTGGGATAATCGCCTAAGCCCTTTAGGCATCGTCGCGTGAATCACACTGATCATCAGTTTTTGCAAGACACGTGCGGTGATGTTGTGCCGATCACTTGATGTCTGTTCAGGAAGCAGCAGTTGAACAATTTCTATACATTTTGGATTACACGTAAAGGTAATGAATAGATCTGGCCGATAAGAACGAACATCTGTCATTGCACCTTACGCATATTCATGCATGTGACGCAGACTACTTGTGTACCTACGTCGCAGGTAGAATCGTTAGCTGCATGTCCTTCGATTATACTTGTATCGCGTAAATGGATATACTCCTCCGAACGTAGCTTGGCTTGGTTGAATCTACTAAATGTTAGACGCTCTGTTTTGACTGTAACGTACATGTTGATGCAATATTGCTGATAGAATCGACGAAATAAAAACAGTAAAATTAACATTTTAATAGTAAAGCTTACGTCCGTATTTTCTGAAGGGGCGGACAGACCAGTGTGATAACTAAAGCCTCAATGGTCACATTTGGCATTTTAAAAAGGGTTAAGATAAATTATATAAGATTGTTTGCCAGCCCTTGACCCAATATTATGAAAACAAATAGCGCTTAATCCCTTAGTCGATTCTTGCGATTTCGTTGGAAATTATTAGTATTATTTTTTTTTTGGAAACTGTACGTCTTTTTGAATGAAATTAAAACTATGATAATAATACTAATCATTCAATCGACTTATCATTATTTATTTATTTATTTAAATACTTTATTGCACATTAAGTAATACATTTAAAAAAAAACACAAAATAGAGTGCAAAGACGGTCTTATCACTGATAGTGATTTCTTACAGACAACCCTTGTCTAATATAAGACACATTGGTAATAAGATAATGAATGGGAAACTGTGCATTTGGTTTTTAAAATCAAATATTTAAAATATAATAACATAAGTTATACTTAAAAGGTAAAAATGTCGTTAATAAAATATACATATATACAGCATATACAATTCACTAAAAGCTATACATAAACATCGACATATGTACATAAACATACATACAACTACACACATTTACATAAAATATGTATAAAAATACTTAAATACATATTATATAATATATAAATAAATAATTATTTACTTAAATAGTATACAAATATCATAAAAATTATTAACGATATGTTTTTATGTACATTAATAATGACTGTGTTTTGACAGATCGCTTAAAAATACGTATCGATTGCGCTTGGCGTATGTCTCGCGGAAGGGCATTCCAAAGTTTTACAGCTTTGAGAGTAAAAGATTCGCTATAGCGTTCACTGTGCAATAAGGATATTAAAACAAAGTTCCTTATGGGATGACGAGGTACCCTAATCGGCAAAAAACGTCCGGCACAGTAAGATTATTTCGTCTAAACGCTCTTAAATAGAATTCTACAAAAGAAATATTCGAAACTAAAAATCAAAATATTCGCTTCAGTATTTATTCTTAACTAGCTGCTGCCCGCGACGTCGTCTGTGTAAACGCTATACAGCACCAAAAATACCTACGATTATAGCTTTTAAAATAACATTCATTTACCCGTTTTTTCTTTACATTTCATATCTACAGAAAGTGCAGTAACAGAGGGAGACTGTCTTTTGTAAAATTGACCTTCCAATAAGTGCTTATTTTCAGCCTGCTTTGAATAAATGACTTTATGGTGATTCTGCTGAATTAAATCATAAGTTGTGACTGAAGTAGATGGAGAAAATAAATAAGGAATACAGAATAGGGTAAAAATACATACTTATAGTTATAGGACTTCTCGATAAACAACATTAGTGGTTTGGCTCTCCGCAGACAAAATGTAAAAAGAGTCAGGACTGGTGACGCGGGAGCAAGCGACGTACAGCTGCACGTGTGAGAAGCAGCTCGTCCTGAGGTCGACAACAGCTACCCTCAGTGTCTGTCCCTACGACTTATTGATGGTCATCGTGAAGCAAATACTCACGGGGAACTGTAAGCGCTTGAACGGGAACGGGAACGGGAACTGGAACGGGGAAATTACACAAGGTAGTTTTAATGTTCGTGCAGAATCCTGGTTTTGACTCAATTTTGTCAGTAGCGAATTTAGTCGTTAGTAGTAGTTTCGAAGTTAAGCGTAAAAGGAATACGATCAACGTGCTAAGCGTAAAATTTGTTGCTAAGCAGAATGGAAGACAACCAAAGTGATAATAAAAATGTTGCATTAAAGCAGATGATTGAAACAAAACTACGTGAGTACCTATTATAAATAAATTAGATACATACTTATAATTCTTCTGCAACATTATGTAGGTATTATAGCCCAATTTAATTTCATTTTTATTATGTAATCGTAGGAGAGAAAAAGAACAGACTTTGCTATCGGAACCGGTCGCTAAACATTTTAGATTGTGAGACACAATGTTTAGATGATTTACCGTCATCAACAAAGCTACATAGACCAAGTTCTCCATCTATTTCTGTCCCCACGGGTATAATAAGAAGGAAATAATTAAAAGATGACGCAGTTAAGAAGTCTAATTGTTCAGAATGTGCTCTATATGGAAAGGAAGAAGACAAAAGAAATGAGCTCTTCAGAAAATTAGTGGCGGAGGAATTTAAGTATATTAAGCCATGTGTGCGCACCAAATGCAATGAACAAAATAAATCTTAAAGTTACAGGAAGTTAAGGGGTATCATGTAAATCAACTTACAAATGAAGAATATGACCACTAACACGCTTACGCAACGCTAATTACACACTATAACATAAAATAAGCTATTTAAACGCTGAAATAATAGAATATGTGATTTTTGAAATTTCGTTTTTATCTCGTACCATTTTATTTTAATCTCCCTGATCTAACTAATGTTGCCTACAATGAAATGAAATGAATGAAAATCACTTTTAAAACATATTTTATAACATCACGAATTTAATTTCATCAAATCAAATAAACACCCAATTTTCTGGGTGTTTATGGGTGCTTTCGGGTGTTTATCGGGTTTTTATCAAACAATAAATAAAATAAATAAAAGTAATTAAAATAGATTTTGTTATTATTTTATGGTTAAATCATAACTAAAGATGGAAGAATCAATATTAGGTGGAGAACGTTCAGATGGTTCAAGAAAACGGCCACGTAATCAAAACTTAAGTGATTGGCGTAAAGAAGCAAGGTACGTGTCGATTGCACCTGTGCATTTATTTTATCAAAGCAGTTAGTAATTTAATTTAGTGCAGGTTTTGCGTGTTTTTATTTATGTTAAAACATATTTTTGTTTCAGATAGTGTGATAGTGATCCGGTTTTGTTAGCATTTAATCCACCATGTACACATGAGACAAAACAATACTCTTGCTGTTCGATTTCTATGAATTATCTGGTTTTTGCGAAACAAAAAATGTATGAGGCTCATATGAAAATTGAGCAGGATAGGCGATTGTCATACATGATGGGTATCAGGAACTAAAAGATCTAGGCCATTAGCAAACCCTAAAACTAAGCCCAGAAATGCTAAGAAATTCTCTGTTAAGTATTAGGGGAGGAGCGGGGGTTACCGTACACTTAAGGTAAAACGCTTGTTACTCAATAACTAAAAAGCTTATGTGGTTAATCTTAAGCATTATCTAAAGAGAAAATATTTAACTGTTTAATATTCGAACAAAAAATAAAACCAGATAAATAAAAGTATCAGATTTATTAAGTTTTATACAAAAACAAAAGTACGGTATCAACCGACACCTTCGGATGATTGCGTACAATGTCTAAGTAACAGTGTCTTAATGAATGTTTCACTTATCAACTTTATTTTTATTTATTTTGCCAGGCAAAATCCACACATATAATCATCGGGTACATCTTTATCACTGCACAGTGAATGGACCCATTGCCCACACATAATACAGCGATACCAGAGCTCCTGATCTTTACCGAATTCTTCACAAATTAGATAAAGCTCATTTATAATCCCTGTTTCTCCTTCTATATAAAATATAATATGACCAGATAAGTTTCTTTCCTCGCGGCATCTGAAAATAAAGATAACAAATAAAAAATATATATCAAATCAAGACATGCAAGTGATATCGTACAAAAATGTACGAACCAAACCGAAGCCGCCATTTTATGAGAAATGTTCAAACAAGCGAAAACGATCAGCGATTTCATTGAAAATTGACTGTACATCGAACCATAGATCAATAACGTACGACGTGGTTATAAAAATAATACAATTAAACAATAAATATAATACTTACAGTTTAACATCTTCACGATACTTCTTATAAGAAATGGCACGTAAATGTAAGACATGCTCTACTCATGAAATCTGACGAGTCACAGGCGCGGGTAGGAGGCAGGACGCAACAGTGCCGTGTTGCGACCATTAGACAAGAATACCCCTTTTTTCCCACCATTCGGTCTCTGTCAAACACTATGTACGGTATCGTCCGCTGTACGGAATGACCCGCCGCTCCCCTACATTCCCGTCAAACAAGGGAAAATGATGCCTGTATATGCAAAGTTTTTTCAAAAATTGTTTAATGTTTCTCAAACCAGGATCAACTCTGTTGCAAAGGGTGTATTTTGTTGGTGTAGGAGTTCATAAACGGAGAGGTGGAAATCATAAGGCTCATCTTTATGCCCAGAAAAAGCAGGCCGTTATTGAATTCATCTTTAAACTTAAAGGTAGTGCAAGCCACTATAACCGGCATAAAAGCAACCGTATATATTTGCCATCCACGTTGTCAATAAATAAGATTTTCAAAATGTATAACAGTCAAGCCAATGATAATCTTAAAGTAAAAAAAACCTTTGCTACTTTGTACAAAATTTTGATGAAAAATTTGATTGAATTTTGATGTCATCTGCCATGAGAGCAGAGAGTGATACACAAAAATAACATTTATTTCGACCTTAAAAATCATATTTTTGTTAGTAATATAGGTACATAAGAAAACACTAGTCTAATGTTAGTAACTTAAAACTATCTTAATCTAAGCCTTATATCTAAGGCAGCCCTGATTTGTCAGTACGTTCACCATACAGAAGTGGTTCAGGTACTGACAATCCAGCCTGTCAGCAAATGCCCTCAGGACGCCATTGGGACTATCCGTAACCCTGCGCACGAGGGATGTGCACCGCTTACGCATGATTGAGTGAAAACAATCAACACGCGCATCGGCGAACATACTCGACGCACTGCAGCATCGAGGCAGTCCCATCAGCATCCTGAAAGCATTATTATACTGTACGCGCAAGGCATTGACGGAAGGCATCTTGATCTCATTGCTTCATATCTATCATATCTATCTAATAGAATTCAACATGTATCAATAAAGGGAACGATGTCTTCTGGATCCGTGCTAAAAATGGGCGTTCCACAAGGATCGATTCTAGGTCCTTTTCTTTTTTTAATATACATAAATGATCTGCCATTTTACGTTAAAGATATTTGTGATATAGTGCTGTTTGCAGATGACACATCACTTATATTTAAAGTTGATAGGAAAAAAGTAAATTATGATGACGTGAACAGCTCTTTATCTCGAATTCAGGATTGGTTTAAAACAAACAACCTCGTCTTGAACGCCAAAAAAACTAAGTGCGTTGTATTTTCGTTGCCTAATGTTAAACATCCAAATTATAATTTAAAAATAAATAACGAGAGGCTTATTGTCAATGATACTACAGTATTCTTAGGGATAAATTTGGACTCAAAACTTCAGTGGAATTCCCATTTGTCATCCTTGAATGGTAGACTCAGCTCCGCAGCTTTCGCTGTTAGAAAAGTATGACAGCTGACCGACGTTGCTACTGCGCGTTTAATATATTTTAGCTATTTCCATAGTATAATGTCTTACGGTCTGTTACTGTGGGGTAATGCTACAGATATTGAGACTGTATTTATTTTACAAAAAAGGGCTATTCGCGGCATTTACGATCTTGGAGCTCGAGTCTCCCTACGGGATGTTTTTCCAAAGGTAGACATATTAACGGTTGCGTCGCAGTATATTTATAACAATATTATATATATTCACCAGAATATCCGTTGTTTTGAAATAAATAGTATTAATCGCGCTGTAAACACTAGAAGGAACAACAAAATTGTAACTCCAAGCTTCCGACTGCGCAAAGTAAACGTCTCCTTTCTGGGTTATGTTATTCGCATATATAATAAAATCCCACAAACAATTCTGGAATTGTCTCATAATAAATTTAAAGAATTTATTAAGAAAAAGTTAATAGATAAAGCTTATTATTCGGTCCAGGATTATTTAGCTGATAAAGACGTGTGGACTTAGTGGCGCTGTATTTCATGCAAGCTGTTACTAATTTTGTACTAAAACACAGTTTATATATTATTTTCAAAAGAGTAACTGCGGAGTTTCTTGCCGATTCTTCTCTGCAGAATCTACATTCCGAATCGGTGTAGCTTTACTTTTACAAAAAATAATAATAATCACTACAATATTAATTTTGTAAAATGACGATTCGAAAGTGCTCGTAGGGCCTATTTGAATAAAGTTAATTTTGATTTTGATTTTTGATTTTGATTGTACTGTTTCTGCGTAAATTCGATCCACAGGCTGCTTGTATAAAATGAAGTACAGTAAGCTCTAAAGAGCGTTATTTTAACCGGGGCGGAACAAGGAACAAACCTGCGAGCTATCATGTTCGCCCTAACGGACAATGCCCTGCGCTCTCTCTCGATATCAGCATCGTCTTTCAGGTCAAAGGTTACCACATGCCCTAGATATTTAAATTGCGATACCCTCTTTAACGGAGTACCATATAATTTAATTGGTGGTACAATTCATGGCAATGCTTTTCCCTTGACCTGAAAGACCATACATTCGCTTTTTTTCGCGTTATATATTAAGCTGTGACTGTGAGCATAGTTTTCACATATGCTCAATAGTTTCGCTAAGCCACAGACAGAAGCACTCAACAACAACATGTTGTCAGCATAACTGATATTGTTAAGACATACTCCGTCAATGTGACAACGGACATGTGTGCTACTGAGTGCCTCTATGAGGGCATTGACATATACGTTGAAGAGCTTAGGGGAGGTTAGGCCTCCCTGTCTAACTCCGCGCTGTAACCTATATGGCTGCGAATAGGATTCGGACCATCGCACAACATTGACCTAGTTACGGTACCAATATTTGAGGATTCTGGTTATTTCTTCAGGCAGTCCAGTATTTTTCAATTTCTGCCATAGGATATCGTAACTTACCAGGTCAAAAGCCTTACTAAGGTCGAGAAAACAGGCATATACAGGCGTACGTCTAACCGAATAGTACTTACCAGTTTGCTTCAGACATAATATGGCCGACTCAGTTGATAAACCTGGTCTGAAACCAAACTGATTATTATGTAAGGTTATATATAATGTTATATCAAGGTGGACGATAAACAAACTGTCAAGAACCTTCGCAACAACCGTGGCTAGTGAGATAGGCCTTTTTTTGTCGCAGGGGAATTCATTTTACGGATGATATCCAGGATGCCCGGGTCGGCAGTCCTAGACCTATGTCGGACTCGGCACTTTGGGAGTGCAATACCGTACTTAACCCCTGCGGGAGCCTTCAGCCGCTTTAATTGGAGGGTCCCGGATCTGCAGGCAACAGGATCCTAGTGAGATAGGCCTGTAATAGGACTTATCAGACACATCCTCAGTTCTATTCTTCACAATTGGCACCACCACAGTTTTCATCAGCGCTGAAGGCAAGTACGAGTGTGCTACGCCCAATATTTATAAAACATGGCAAGCACTCTGGGCAAATGAGGACCCACATACCTCAGGTGTTCAATACTCAGACCGTCATGGCCAGGAGACTTGCCACAGGACATAGAGGCTATAGCATTATTGACATCCATAATAATAAATAACAGCGGAGCCACTGAACAGGTTCATTAAAGACGACAGTCCGAGACACCCGAAAGCGTCACCGACCGCTCGAACTAGAGCCGACATGGGACAGGTATCACCACCGAGACTTCGGCCTGCGTCCACACTGCTCCAACACGCGGAAAACGCCCTAACTGAGTTCCTGGCCATAACAAAGGCAAACCGTGAGGTAAGCCTGGCCATCTGCAATAAGATCATGCAGACCTACCAGTACGATCATCAAAGGTTACTGGAGACGGAACTCGAGGAAGCCGAAGCAGCCATATATAACAGCAAAACTCGTCAAGTACTCGAGGGCAAAATTTCGGGTAAATATATGGCTGCATATAACACCACAGCAGGCTTCGTGAGCGCGGTCGAGTCTGAAGGGAAAGATGAGGAGCCGCAGACCTTCGAAACACTCGAAGGGGACTCGGTGGTGACGTAAAAATAAACCGTTTAATGGTGGACGAAGCCCTCATGAACATAACAACCTCATAATAATGGCCGCCCGACTATCCGGTGCAGAGAAAGTGATCCTCATCGGAGATATAAATCAGCTGCCGTATATCGACAGGGATAACCTGTTCAAAATGCGGTACTGTAGACCTACCCTGCTAACAACCATCTCGAGCGAGTTGTCATGCACGCATCGCAACCCCAAGGATGTCTCCTTTGCCATCAGCGAGGTCTACGAGACCATATACAGCTCCAGTGCCAAGATCCGTTGCGAGTGGAGAGCCTCACAGGCGCGCGTATCCCCGTAAAACGACGGAGGGGGAAATAGATATATATAATAGAAATAATAATAAAAAAATAGAAATATTAATAAGATAGAAATAATTTAAGAAACTGCTATCACAATAAAATAAGTCAGTAATAAATAAGTCTTATAATATTAAAAATTATTAATGCACTTATATACCAAAAAAAAAGGTATGTACCTAGATTTAAGAATACATTTTCGGTTCGGTTCGGTAGACTCACGTTCAACATTAGAGATATTAAGTTTTAATTCAGTTACTACTAATGTAAGCATTACTATTGTACCAAGTAAAAACTAACAAAAGAAATTGGAATAAAAAAAAGCATTGGCAAAATGAGCCCGTGAACATAAATTTATTTAAAAAAAAATACCATCAACGCTCACTGGTAATAAATAAAAAAAAGAACAGTTTAATGCATAATTTAGGAGCTCATAAGTTACGTGTCAATACATTTCATAAGTTGCTAAAAGCGGGCTATTCTGATAGTGTCAGGCTTTGTTTTGGTCTTCAACAGATTCATCCTTTGCCTAAACTTAATATTAGTGAAGCTTACTATGCTCGGCAAATAAACTTTAATACTTTTTGTATTTTTGATCTGAATACCCAAGATCCACATTTTTTACCTGGACAGAAACGGAAAAAGCTCAGTGGAAATATCCTCTGCTATATTATCATTTCTACAAACATACAATTTTGCTGAATCTAAGAACAAATTAAGACTGTTTTGTGACGGTTGCGAAGGGCAGAATAAAACATGCATGTTGTTCATAGTTTATGTTGGTGGCTTTTTAACTCTACTTCACATATTGAGGAAGTTATTTTGTTCTACCCTGTAAGAGGACATTCTTATATGTCCTCGGATCGTGTCTTTGGAGTAGTAGAAAAAGAATTGAGAAAAAGACAGAAGAGATCATCACACGAGAAGAATATACGCAAGTTTACTTTGAAAAAGGAAATATCCATGAATTGGAAAAAGAATGTAACACGCTGAATATCAAAAATCTGTCAGAATTCATGAAAAAGATGGATGGTATTAGAGATGCAAAAAGGATTTATATAAAAAGGCAATGATAAGAAATAAAGCGACGCGGCAACTCAAGCCAAGAATTCAAGCCAAGAATTAATGTCAAAATGGAAAATTTTTACAATGCTGATAAAGGAAAAGAATTAATAATAACGCAATAAGATCTGTTGTTAATTATTTCTAATTACTTACTAGTTTGCCTATCCTATATAGTTACATTTCTAATTATCCTATGCTGATTATAAATATAAACAATATATCTAACCAACATAGTTTGCTTAACTGTTTTTTTTTTATTAATTAATTTCCAAATATATTCACAAAAACCTACGAAAACGGCTCTATTTTCGTCATCCTTCATTATTTTGTCTAAATTTTCCATTTTTAATGCGATGCCCATCTGATGTTCAAGTTTGATTCTGTCGTAAAAATGGACAAGACAGTCAAGTAGGAGATGGAAGACAGACTCAGACTCTCCGGGGTCGCAGACGCACGACGGACTCTCCTTGTACTTGAAACGGTGCAAGTACTCGGAGAATCCGCCATGCCCCACCAACACCTGGGTGACAAGTCTGTCCACCTTTATTTTCCATGTAGAGGTTAAACAACGTTGGAGATGTTATCCCAACCTGCCATACCATACTCCACATTTGAGCCGATACGGATCCGATATATACTAGTATATGACACGTTTGGGAACGCATAATAAAATTGAGCGCAACTCTGTTTTAATTAAACATTAGCGCTCCTCCTTTTCCAGTTATGTTTCAATTAATGTTTATGTCATAATCAAATGTGTAATTCTTAGTACCATTTCTAATTTCGTAATAAGCACAGGTATCCCAAGGGGTTACCGTAATGGATATTTGTATCTATTGTATATGCACAGAGGCCAAACTGTACAATTCTCTTCAAAAATTCATTTAGATCAGTCATTCGTTGTCATCATGAAGCGACACTCGAGGTGTTTATTTTCTTATATAATAAATTCAACTTCTCTTTTTAATAAACCAATATATAGTACTTTTAAAATAATCAGTTAATAATACCTCTTAAACTGAAATCAGTATCTCTAACTATTTGATCTTATTTTTGAGTTGTGTAAATTAAATAATATGCGAAATAATTATTTATTTTCTTAAAGTTTTCAAAAACATTTTATTCAATTTTCTAGATCCGACAGCATTCAAGACATTCAAGATAACGTCATTGAAACAAATATCGAGCCTGGCGGAACTGGTAATGTTAATATTAGAAGAGGAAAAAAGAGTTTAATAAAACAATATTTGATGGATTATACAGCTAACTCTAATCTTCATGGCTTAAAATATATTGGAGAAAGAGAAAGAACTTCAGTCGAAAAGTAAATACTATCCTATTTTATATTCAATATATGTAAAACGCAACTATTTAGTAAAAATTTTTAGAAGAAGCTTTAATGAAATTCAAACAAATACCAGTTCAAAATGTAACAAAGATTTCGGTACCTATTGAATGCAACTTATTGTCGTGTATAAGAATACCATACAAAATAGTTTATTTTTAGAATTTTCTGGCTCTTCATGTTCACTTGCTCCGTTATACTTTGTGCTGGTCTGATACGAAAAGTATGGATAAAATGGAACGAAAGCCCTGTCATCGTGAGCTTTGCGGAAAATTCTACACCAGTATGGCAGGTATGTTTGTAAATAACAAAATGTGTTAAAACAGAGTTCATTAACAAAAATGTTAATATAAAGCGCATATTCAGCGTACTTAAATTTTAAAATGAATCTAATGATTTCAAAATCATAATATAACGTTTACGAAGCTTAAAACCCGTAGATTTTGAACTGCTATAATAATAATAAAATCTAAAATATAAAAATAATTATGCTTATAACGATATAATATATTATAATTTTAGATTCCTTATCCAGCGGTAACGGTGTGTTTTGAAACGAAAGCCCAACAAACGAAATTCAATTTCACTTATTTTTTTCATCTCACACAAAATCAAAGCACCGCCGGGACCATTTCAGAAGAGGAGTAAGTATAATAAAATTATCTATAGGTATTAATATTAAAAAGCAGAATAATTTATTACATCTAAAAATCAAGCAGTTGGTTCTTAGGCTACTTAGGTTTATTATATACTAGCTATGCCTCGCGGTTTCATCCGCGTTAATTTGAGGAAAAACGTACTTAAATATTTAAAAATGTCCGCCTCTAAGAATGTCCGCCTCGTTGGCGGAGTGGTCGCAAGCGTTGCCAAGCAAGGGGTCAATATATTATTGTTTTCTTTTTATTTTTCGAAAATTCTTAGTAAATAGCACAGAGTGGAATGGTGCCCAGTGGGCTGAATGGGCTCATCCCTCATTACATGGGAACAAGTTATCCCTATTACTGGCGAAAAGTGGGTGTTACATATTTTAATACATATGTGCATCTTTGCCTACCCCTTGGGGAAATAAAAAGCGTGATGTTATGTTTACTTTAACAGTATACAACATATAGTACTATACAGTGGCGGATTTATAGTCTTGGCCGCCCTAGGCCGTGTAGTATAAGCCGCCCCTATTTCATAAGTGCTTGCCGTGAATAAATAAGATACAATACAATTATGTATCGTCACTGTAAATATGTAAATAGGTTTCAAAAAACTATGTTTTAATTAAGTTCAGATTTATTACTGATAAATTTTTAAATAATAGAAATTTTTAAATAAGAGAAGAAAAATTTGTCCATGAGCGGGATTTGAACTCGCGACCTGCGACGTACCGTATCGCTGTTCTTCACCAACTGAGCTATCGCGGATTGATCCCAAATAAATAGAATCACAGGACAATTAATTTCGAAGCGACCTGTCGATCTGTAATAGCTCAGTTGGTAAAGAGCAACGACACGCTACGCCGCAAGTCGCAAGTTCGAATTCCGTTCGCGGATACATTTTTCTTCTCATATTATTTATTTAAAAATTTATCAGCAACAATCGAACATGCTATTCATATTAAAATAAAAATCTTTATAGCTTCAGATTTATTCTGAAACAAATAATAAAAGTATATAACGTGTTACAAAACGCGTCTACACTTAAGTGCAGCAAAATCATTAATTAACTCTTCGCAATCCATTTTTCTTACATAATCCGCTTCTATGTTGAGTAAAGCAAGATTGTTTAATCTTTGCTCAAGGTATGTACAAGGATTGTCAATCATTAGCTACGTGCGTTTGGCAAGCGGCACAGTACAACACCACGCCGCACGTGCCGCCGGCATGATTGGAAATGTATCCACACTTCATTTATTTAAATTGAAATTTATGGAAATTTGGTCAAAAATTAAGTACCTATTTTTTTACATAATTCGAATGAGAATCACGTACCGAGTATTCTCCTTAAATATTGATCCTAATTCACCAGTCATCCTGTATTATGCAACTATACGTGTATTAAAGTTGTGTTTGTTAAAATTAAATTTTTGTATAGTCTTAAGTAAACGTCAATTGCGTAGTTGATTTATGAATGCTAAACTTACGTTTCTGATTCATTAACATGATTATTTGATGCAATTAGACCGTATGTGCAGTGTAAAATATGATATAATCAACAGTTGGTGTCACATCAATTTCGCGGATGATGATATAAAAATACTGTTACTGTTTACAGTTTTGTGATTAAAGTAAGTACGAGTAGTAAGGACAGAATTATCATACAGAATTAATTATATAATCCTTAGGAAAAGAAAAAACTTGTCAATTAATGTCATTTGCTTAAACATGCTAATATCAGGATTTACTCTAGTCTGTTTATTAAGGAAAGCTGAAAATCAGTTAGACGAAAATTTAAGGAGTGTGAAACCGCAGAGCGAATATGCCGATTTTTAGTTTTAAAAAAAAAATTACGTATTGGAACTACTTAGCTTTGAATTAAATGACGTAGGAATTTATATAAATCCGCAAACCCGCAGACACCCCCTTAGATACACAACCCCCGGTTGGATGCCTGACCGGCGGCAACCAAGGCGGATCTGTTGCCACCTGCCACCAGCCGTGCCCAGGGCAGGTATAGTCAATGTAGAGTTGACCATGACTGGGGTGACCACAGCGCGAGACTATGTGGCCCCGGCGCCCCGTTGCGCTTTCGCGCCCCTCCTACTGGTTTTGGTTCGCGGGGGTCCGAAGACCCCTACCATTCGCAAGCAGTGCGAGTGACGTTCCCCTATCCGCCACCCGGGGACGCGCCCTGGAGGAGGTCCAGCAACTCCCGTGGGAGGCCTTAGGATCTGTTTTAACTCAACTAATAAACTATATATTTTTTTATTTAACAGGTTGCGAATAGAAAAATCTTACAGATAGAGTTTGATAGTAAAACAGAAAAAAAAAACATATTAGAAATTACTATATGCTTATTTGTTGGACTCTATTATATGTTACATAACTATATGACATCTTTATCAAATCCCCGTGAAATTGGTTCTTAAAGTCATAACTCACCTAGATCACCTAGCTATGGTTATTACTTCCACCTATTATTTT
Source organism: Euphydryas editha (assembly GCA_036937285.1). Taxonomy (NCBI): domain Eukaryota; kingdom Metazoa; phylum Arthropoda; class Insecta; order Lepidoptera; family Nymphalidae; genus Euphydryas; species Euphydryas editha. The sequence continues at coordinate 9,699,193 of JAUPFZ010000020.1, forward strand.
TAGTAAGAAATTTATCTATGATTTATATATGATTATTGATATTAATGTAAGAAATATTAACTTAAAGGCGCAATTTATTTGAAGACGTATCATTAGTATGTGATAGCCATCTTGCTCCATCAGACGGGAGGAAATACTCAGTTGGAAATGAAACAGCTGAAAATATCAAACAGGTAACTTAATAGAGATAATAAATTATTTAAAAGTTTTTTAAACATTTTATTTTTTCAGAATCATAATTGGTTTTAAATCAATTAAACTAGGAATGTATGTGATAAAATTTTAATTTTATTTATTTATATTCTATTAAATAACAATAAATGTTATTCATATTCTTTTTACATTTACACACGGTCGTCTGTTCCTAAGATAGGCAACTTCATACCTGTGTTTTAGGTAACAGCTGAGTGATATATATATTTATAATTTCTTCTTCATCAGTTCGAAGATAGCACAGATGACTTCACTAATGTCACGTAGAATGGAGAGGACATATACACACACATATAAATATTACACCCAGAGTCGGAATGAGAAATGAACCCACGACTCTAGACTGTAAAGCAGGGTCATTGCCAAATTTGCCAACAGGCCAGTCCAAATTCATAACTTAAATAATCTTCTACATGGAATTCATAATGTTTTATTTTGCCATTTAGCTATCTCCGAATATAACTGATGTGTTTTTGGCATGTAAATGGAAAAACGTACAGACAAAGAGTTGTTCCGATTTGTTTTCGCCAATACTTACGGAAGAGGGTCTTTGCTACACCTTTAACACCATGGGCGCTGATGAACTGTTCCGGATTAATAAGTACATTCCTTCTTATTTTAGGAAATATATGTTATTTTTAGGTTTTTAATAATTCATAACAACATTATTTTATGTTTTTAAAGCTTAAACACTGACTACGATTATTTGGAGCGGTCAAATAAAACGCAATCTTGGTCCTTAGAGAACGGATATCTGTCAAACACATCGCTTGAAACGTATCCACACAGAGGGACTGTATGTATAACTTTCGTACACAAATAATAATTACAAAGGTCCGATTAATTTAAGTTATTCGAAATTTCTATAATGCTAAACCTAGTAAGTTTCGGTTAGTAGCGTATTGGTGGACCAAGCATATTTTATCACTGCTGAATGAGTGTTTTACTTAAATTATATTTCTGAGTTCAGTTATTTATTTTATTATGATTGAAACATGTATTTATTAAAAGAAAGTAATATTTTACAGGGTTATGGCGCAACAACTGGATTAGTAATTTTATTAAAGGCTAAAAAACAGGATTTAGATTATCTTTGCAGAGGTCCAGTACAAGGTTTTAAGGTGATATACCAGGAAAATTGATTTATCGTTCTTACTAACACGACAGTCACAATAAAATAAACCTGTCACATGTTATCAATTTTCTAATAATGATTAATGATTCCAGATCCTGTTACATAATCCAGCTGAATTACCACGACTATCGCAGCAATATTTTAGAGCTCCACTATCTCAAGAAGTAGTTGTTGCTGTTAAACCTAAAATGATGACGACATCTGAAGGTCTCAAACCTTATAATCCAATCAGGTAACAAAAATTTATTGAATGAGTTAATATAAAACATTTTTACTAATTACTTAAAATATGTGAACCGACGAATAATTCCTTTACCTAATTAATCTCATCTTCTGACAATACATATTCTTATTAATAATAAACCATACCTATAAATCTATTCAATTCTTCATCTAAAATGTTCTTAATTACAGACGCCAGTGTTATTTTCCAAGTGAACGCTATTTAAAATATTTTAAAGTGTATACACAAGCCAATTGTGAAATGGAATGCTTAACTAAATTCACATATGTAAGGTGTGGTTGCGTCCACTTCGGCATGCCACGTGAGTCCTTTATGAATAACTAACGACATATACTTTTTTATAGTTACTTCATAATGTAAACAAATAAATGCTCCATTTGAATAAAGTTTCCAATTTTTATTGTATTCATATTAGTGAGTAAACAATGTTGAAATGCGTGTTTCTAATGAAGTAAATTACATACCTGGCCTGGGCCAACGCTCATAACCACAAGGCAATGGATCAGAGGAAGAAAGCCTATAACAGAGCTACCAAGTCCTTCAAGAAAGCTCTACGGAAGGCTCGATTTGACAACATAGGCAGAATTGGGTCTAAACTTGCATCATAACCGCTTGGTAGTAAAGTCTTTTGGTCCCTGGCTAAGTCGGTCAAATCGAACTTCAGTCGCCCTTCACTACCTACACTGCTAAAATCCGATGGATCACTAGCCCACACCACTGAGGAGAAGGCTAACCTGTTTGCAAATTTCTTTGCGGAATTCTCATGGTTAGATTCAGGCAGCACCACTCCTCCAACCTCTTAGATTGTATACGAAACGTCTATGTCTGTGCGTCTATGTGTATGTGAAGCCCGAATTTGACAAAAAGAGGTCCTAAAAACATTGCACAATCCAGACGTGAATGAAGCTAGTGGTTCTGACGGAATACCAGCCCTAGTACTCAAAACATGTGCACCGGAGTTGTCTCCAATCCTGACACGCCTGTTTCGCCTTTCTCTAACGGCAGGACATATGCCGAAATCCTGGAAGCAAGCTACCTTGCAGCCTGTACCCAAAAAAGGCAGTCGAGCTGACCCTGTCAATTATAGACCCATTTCCGTAACGTCCATTCTCTTGTGGCTACCACAACATATCGCAACACGCTATCACACTTCGCGTATGCGAACGCCGCCGCAACTCGATAATGTCTAATGCGCACGAACGACAAAGTCGAAGCGCAGCTCGTTGGTGCACTATACGACGTAATCATTATATAAATATTTTGTATATATATCGTCATTTTTAAGAAAGAAATCATTATTGTTCGCTATTCGCCTAACCGATTATTATTATTTACTATTCTTCGACTATTCGACTATTTGCTTCAAAACCTTCTCTCCAAACTCTGTAAGAGTATGGAACGTATACTGAGTAACCAGCTCCTGGCATACCTTGAGGAGAACCTTCTTAGTGATCGTCAATACGGTTTTCGCCGCAATCGGTCCACGGGTGATCTTCTAACGTATGCCACATACATATGCAGTGAAACTATCGAGAGACACGGGGATGTCATTGCGGTCTCACTCGATATCTTGAAGGCAAGGTCTGGTCAAGGACAGGGTCTGGCAAGATGGTCTTATTAGCAAGCTTCCTTCATACGGCCTACCCACTTCGCTTTGTGTCTGGATATCTGACTTCCTGAGAGATCGATCGATCCGCGTGGTCATAGACGGCTGCGAGTCCGATCGATTGACCATCAATGCCGGGATCCCTCAGGGGTCTGTACTCTCGGCAACGCTATTCTTGCTGCACATCAACATCCTGCTCAAACCCGGGACCTTTGGGTATGCAGATGACAGCACCGTTGTCGAGAGTTACGTGTTCGACGCACGAGCGAGTGGGTCAGTGATCCAGTCGCAGAGGAAAGCCATGATCCAACTTCTGAACTTGTCCCTTAAAGCTGTCTCTGATTGGGGTGACGCAAATCTGGTCGAGTTCAATGTCTCTAAGACTCAAGCATGTCTCTTTTCTGCAAAGCGGAGTCCTTTCCACCTGACTCCTACTTTACGAGGTGTATCCGTGCCCAAAACTGACCGCCTGGAGCTTCTTAGTGTTACCTTATCATCTACACTCAATTTTGGCTCATATATCGAAGCTAAGACTCAAACAACTGCCAAAAACTGGGAGTCCTCTCGAAGGTGAGACAGTGCTTCACTCCAGAACAGCGGTTAAGTTTATATCAAGCTCAATTTCGCTTATGCATGGAGTACTGCTCTCATCTTTGGAATGGCTCAGCTAAGTACCAGCTGGAACTTCTCGAGTCAATTGAGAGGCGAGCCAAGAGGCTGATCGGTGATGATACACTGGTCGCTGCAAAGCTGCGAAACTTGGATCATCGGTTACGCCACCCTTATATGGTCGACATTCCTACTATACGCATTAAGCGATTCGCTAGTACATTCTTAGTGCGTACGGCCAAAGAATGGAACTCTCTACCAGTGTCTGTGTTTCCGGATAACTACAACCTGGGGATCTTTAAGTCGCGAGTGAATAGATTACTTCTGGGTAAGCGTGCTTCATTCAAGACCGTAAACGCGAGCCTATCTTAATATTAAAAAAAAGAAAAAAAATATTGAAAATTGTTTTAAATTATGGAGCTGCATGTACTACCTAAAATAATTTTTTTTGAAAAAACAAATAGAAAAATTAGCTACTAAAATATGTATATGTGATGAACAATTTATCTTAACACCAACACAATTTTTTTGTATAATATCAGCAAAATTAATTCGATCTCTTGTTGAAGATGGAGCTATATCTCGCAGCTTGCAATCTCGTAACAGTATGTTTCAACCTAAGTTTTATTTTTATCTTAGATGGCCCAGAAATGCAAGTGTGCAACGCAGGGAGTGTAGCTTGTATGGAAAAAGCAGAAAGTGAGTGAATTCGTCACTATTGAAATATATGTAATTATAATATACAGAATGACTGGTGAATTACTATCAATATTTAGGGAGAATACTCTTTTCCAATCATGTCGGCGGCGCGTGCACAGGTGTTGTACTGTGCCGCTTGTTCACATCTAAAAATTTCTAAAGTTCACATAATTTACCTAGTCAACAAATTTGTTGCTTAAACGAGTAAAATATCTTAGTATTTTTGCCTATCCCAAGCCAGGATTAAAGTATTAAGGGGGATTGGATCGTGCTTGTTTATCGAAGGTAGCTTGCTACCCTATCAACACGTGGCGGCGTTTGGACGTAGGTAAATTACCTGTTTTGTGTCGAAAGTGCAGCTAGCTGCTAGGGTGTCCAGACGACGCGTAAATAATTAGATAACTGTTGAGTAATTTACTTAGAAGTTTATTAATATTTACCTTTTTTTTACACAATTCAAATGAGAATCATGTACCGAGTATTCTCCTTAAATATTGGTAGTGATTCACCATGATTCATTCTGTATATTTTATGCACATACTTATATCTAATAATCTTTTTGTCGTTTATAATAAAGCGAAAATGTTTGTTGTTTTAAAGCGCTAATTTTATGACCTGTAAGTTGAATATTTAAAATTATTTTTGTGTTTGAGTGCCTTTTTATAATATTAAGGAAGGTTGAATGCTAGAAGTAATGGCATCCCTCGTCTTTGCCAAACCCTGTGGGCGGTACGTATTTGCGAGCTCCTCTTTAATATATCGCATTTAAAAAAAATAAGATTGATACCTTTGAAATTAAATATTAATTTCATCAAATTTTCAAAATATTTTGTCGGATACAAAATTAAATTTTTTTTTAATCACATGACAAAGTTTTTGTTTCGAGCCTAATTTTTAATTTTTTATTATATTTTGTAACTAATATTCATTATGTAAAAGTTTCCGGCTCAAAAATTTCGAGCGATAAATGAAAGGATCAATAGCGAACTCTCAGGAATAAACGACTATTTGAATAAACACTTTGAATATTAAAACAACTACTAAGTATAATAATAAATTTGTTTATTACTTAGTCACATTATAAAAAAAAGTTTCCCACGGTGTCTGTCTGTCTGTCTATTCATCATTAACTCAAAAACTACTGAACGTATTTTCAAGTGGTTTTCACTTTTAAAGAAGAAGGTGTAGGTGTATAATTTGTCGAGGTTTTTAATACTACTACTAATATGTACTATACGAGGTACAAATATGACTATATTTGTTGTAAATGTTGAAATAAGTCAAGCCACCTGGAAGCTTTCATTGAAAACGCTGCCCTTTAAAATATTTATATATATTTTAAAAAAGTTTTTTTATATATTAGAATTATTCTTCTTTTAAAGGTCTACAGAAAAATTCCCTATTGCATATCTGTCTTTTAAGAATAACTTACTATACCCATTCTAACTTCTAAAACAATGGTTACGTACGATGCGGTAATTGAAAAGCTATTTAGCGGACCCGGTACTAATCCTTATCAACTTAAATAAGTTAATTACCTAAAGCATTTCATGGACATTATGATAATCCTTTACAAAAAATTTAAATGAATAACTTAGGAGTTATCGAAAAATGAAAACTTACGCGCGCGAAAATAAATATAAGCGCGAGTTTCACACCGATGGTAGGACTCGCTTCTTGCGACCACCACTGCGCTCTCCTTTCTGTCGCTAAGAACATTATATACCTACTACGCGTGCGAAACCGAACGGGTCGCTAGTTACTAATAAATTGATAATTAAAATTAAAAATCAATCAAATTATATAAATACAACAATATCTTAGAATGTACGCGTAACAGGAAATAGCATATTATTTTTAAAACGTTTAATCTGGCCTGAAACATTTTTGATTCCAGTGGAGTTAGTCACAGTTGAAATTCAAAGTCGTTTGGAGGAAAAAACAAATACCAACGACACTCTAGGTGAAGCTCGTCGAGTAGCCGCAGAATGCAAATGTCTGCCCGCTTGTACTTCTATAGAATATGAAGCAGAAACATCACAAGCTGATTTCGACTACAAAGCTCTCTTCAGAGCCTTCAATTTTCCATTAGACGAAGAAGACAACGAGTAAGAGAAATTGAACTTAGTTTAAGAACTGACCGTGATCGATCTGTGAACGGGACTCTCTTTAATTTAAATCGAAAGTGAACAGCAGAGTACTTGATCTAACATTTTCATTTCAGTCTAATATTTGCGCGTGTAATGATTTTCTTCAAAGAGGCACAATTTATAACTTCGCGCCGTTCAGAGCTTTATGGACAAACAGATTTTCTTGCTAACTGCGGAGGTTTACTTGGGCTCTTTATGGGTTTTTCTATTCTTAGTGTCGCTGAAATTATATATTTCCTTACTCTCAGGTACTATTAATTTATGTAACTCCTTATATGAGTAAAAACTATATTTTAAATGAATGTTTTATAATTTCAGGATTTTTTGCCTTTTATGGAAGCGTCATCAGAATGAAAAACGTATCTTTTTAAAGAACAATACCAACAGCTTGACAAATAAGCCTGAAAAACTCAAAGATTTACATATTTATTAATTTATAACCCGTTATTTTTAATATTATTATCTCAGTAGCAATATTTAATATTCAACCACAGCTTTATAATACTTAATTTATTAAAATCACATCTTTGAAAAAAAATCTAATTAAATCAAAAGTATTGTGTATTCTATTGTAATATTTACAGGCTAAATGTCCTATTACTCGGCAAAGACCGCTAAACGGCTTTTACGAATTTAGCTAAACGATGTTTTGCACACGCTCTGTACTTATTATAAAAATGATGCTGTTTTTACGATTACTATAAATCACGATTAATTCATGAAATTCTTATTCTCTGTACGTTATACATAGGTATAAGTTTAATTTTTAAGTATAATCAATAAACATTTTAAACGATTGTTTTATAATTTTTTAAACAGTACTTAACCTACTAGTTTTTTCTCTGCTGCCCTTAAAAGCTTTTTTGAATAGTCATTTTAATAATTTGTTATGTCATCAATTCAGAATTCTAGATTCCATTGACAGGAGCCAGCTCAATATTTATTCTTTAAAAAATAATGGATAAGTTTGAGTACGACATTCTCAACGAGGATACTGTGTGCTTGTGATAATAAACATTAATTGAAATAATTATTGTACTCGTAATTATGAAGTTCATATTTCTAAAATAATTAAGAGTAATCTCGGTTAGGTTTTGATTTATTAGTTCTCATCATCATATCAGCCATTGGATGTCCACTGCTAAACGTCGGCCTCCCCCATCGACCTCCAGACCGACCGTTCGTAGCAGCCTCCATCCAACGGCTTCCTGCGACTCTCCTCAAGTCGTCTGTCCATCTCGTGGACAGCCGTCCGACGTTGCGCTTGCCAGTACGTGTTCTCTATTCGAGAATCTTTCTCATCTATCGGCCATCAGTTTTACGAGCTATGTACCCTGTCCGTTACCACTTCAGCTTGCAAATCCGTTGGGCTATGTCGGCAATCTTCGTTCGTCTGCAGATCTCATCATTTCTGGTTCGCTCGCTTCGCAGAGAAATACATAGTATAGCCCTCTCCATTAAACACTGTGTGACTAGAGTTTGTTTAAAAGGTCCATAGTCATTGACCACGTCTCAGATCCGTATGTCATCACTGGTCATACACATTGGTTGAATACTTTCGATTTCAGGCACTGAGATATGGCGGATGAAAAGGTGTTTTTTAACTACCCATCTTAGCTGGATTCAACGGTTGACCTCTCTCTCGAAGTTGGATCTACCAAGTTGCACCTTTTACCCTAGGTAGATGTATTTGGAGCTTCCGTTATAGAGACTGTGGCGCCGGGTCTCCTTCAACAGATGGTGTCGGAACTTTTTACGTACCACCCGTGTCACGTTCCGCCGGCAATGGCACCGTCCTCTTCAAATGAGTTCGAGGTGTCCATCCCTCTTATTTACGATGGGGACATGGACATGGCCCTGGATATTTTCAGGGTCAAGAAGACGGCTTTAGGGCCGAATGGTATTCCAGGGCGACTACTGAACATTGCCTTGTAATATCTGAGAGGGTTGCTTCGGGTTCTGTTCATTAAGTGCCTGAGCACCGGACCGTTTCCGAGTCCGTGGAAAACGGGCCAGTTGTTCCCTTTGCGCAAGGAACAAACTATCTCACGCAGACGGCTGCGTACAGGCCGATCGTGCTGCTGAACGAGACGGCTAAGCTGCTCGAGAAGATTCTCGCAGCTCGTCTCGTTTAGCACCTCGAACACTCGGGGCCGTGTTTGTTAGACGCGCAGTTCGGGTTCAGGGCGAGCCGTCCCACTCTGGATGCCCTGAACACCCTCGGGTCTCTCCTCAGAGGTGGTGACCAATGGAAACGTTCTCCTGACCATTTCGCTGGACGTGACTAACGCCTTCAACAGAATTCCTGTTGAGACGATTGTGGAGGCACTGAAGTTCCACGAAGTGCCCTACTATCTCCAGAGGCTGTTAGAGGCGTACCTCCGGGAGAGAAGGTCCTCTAGGAGGGGGGCGACGGTCGACTTTATCGACGTCACATCGGCTGCGGTGTTCCACAGGGCTCTGTCTTGGGACAGACCATATGGAACGTCGGCTTGGACTGGCTGTTGTGGATGCCTCTGCCGCCCGGGCTGAGTGTCACCTGTTATGTGGATGAAAACTTACTAACGGCTTGAGCGAGGAGCTTTGAGGAGGTGGCTCGTCTTGCAGCAGCTGGCGCGTCGATAGTGGAATATGAGACCTGGTTAAAGTAACTTATTACAGATAATCTATCTAATTTTTCAAAGTCAATATTTAAACTCTATTTTTTTGCCAAACAAGGTTAGAAAAATCACTGTTATTTTATCAAGTATTGATCTTTGGTTTGCAAAAATGTTAATGTTAAGAGGCTAAATATGGATTTACTCGAGCGTCGTAAGGACCTATTGGATTATAAATGTTGATTTGATGCTAAAAAGAAAAAAAAAGGTTATATGATGTATACCATTTCTCTGATGTGGAAGTGTGTACAGGTTTTCAAAAATGTAATTTAAAAAAAACAGTCACAAAGAAATACTCGAGTGCTTCAGATATTAATAGTTTCCGGTAACGAAAAAATATTAATCAGCCGGTTTGCTTGTTGGGGGTAGTCGTACGAAGGGGTAGAAAAAAGGAAATAATTTATTCGAGCGCGTCAGATATTGAGAAGGGATATTAAGTGAACTCTCAAGTAGCTCCTATTTAATAAGTGACGAATTGAACACGATCAAAAGTAATGGCACATTTTTGAAAATCCAAAAAAAAATCATGTCCTGAATGGTCAGGCGCGTCAGATTATTTATTATACAAACGGTTCATCTTGGTGTCCTTGCTTATTGATCTATAATCTGACAATTATGTACAGGAATTTCCTTAAACTGACGGTTGGATTTTTTTTTTCAATTTTCAAGGTAATAGTAAGGTTTTTTAATTATTATTTCTTTCAATTTTCAAAGTAAAATTCTATCCTATATTTAGAAAAAAAATAGTAAAATGAGAAAAATGAATTAAAATATTTTTTTCAATCTTCATCGTCAGTGGAATCATACATGAAAAAAAATCATACCTGAATCTGGAGTAACCCCATAGACTATCAGGTGTTATGACGACATCCTTCAGGCTTTTGGTAGTTGATTACCAATGAACCAAGTCATTTCCAATTTTCCATCATTATTTATCCAACCGAAATATGTTCGTGACATGTCAGTGATAGTTCGATTATTTATTTATTTATTTATTTATAATTCTTTATTGTACACCACTGTTGAAACAAAATTACAGAGATATATGCTTAAATATTATTGCACAATAAGGCGGTCTTATTGCTAATAAGCAATCTCTTCCAGACAACCTTACGTTGTGAGGAATTGAAACATAGCCGGAGTAAAATGGAGGGTGGTGCATAAATATATCAAATAACACAAAATAAATATAATTAGAAATAATAATAAAAATAAGAATATACGATATAATAGAAATATATACTGTAATTCAGTTTTACTTTGAACTAAAATATAGTTATTAATAAACAATAAAATACTCAATATGGGTATATATGATAGAACAAAAAAAAAAAGAAAAGATACCGCACAGTTAATCTGCATTAGTTAAATAAAAATGTTTAAGGTGATTTTTAAAAATTTGAAGTGTCTGAGATTCTCTTATGCGTAAAGGTAATGAATTCCATAATAAGATGGAGTGAACCGTGAAAGATTTTTTGTAAAATTTAGATGTGTGTGTTGGTATCTTGAGAAGAAGTCGACGACATGATCTTACATTAGTTCTATTTTCTTCCAAAAATTATTAAAACGATTATGTGCATTCCTCCACCCAAGGGAGTTGCTGGGCTCCTACTAGGCGCGTCCCCCGGTGGCGGAACGCCACTCGAATGCCTCGCGAGTGGTAGGGGTCTCCGAACCCCCACGGACCAAAACCAGTAGCGGTGGGTGCAAAAGCGCAGGAGGGGGATGACTCGCTCTCCCTCTCCATTCAGTGGCGCGAAGGGCATTCGGTGGAGCCGAGAGGGCGCGGAGATTTCGGTGGTGGGGCCGCTCCTAGTACTTCTCTGAATAAGCAGAGTGGACCAGTCGTGTGGCCCCAATCACATACGGAGGGGCCACCGGGCCAAGCGTCGGGGCGTCACGGTTGTATGCGCGAGCGATCCCTTGGCGCTCCACTACGGCGTAGACGGTCGATGGGTTTTAGTGGGTATTCTGGCTTCGCAGCCAGCGAGTCCCACATACCCGTCGCCTGTGGCTGGCGAGATGTGTAAATGCATTTCTCATCGTTAAAATAAATGTGCATTCCTCCACAGGTATTCAATATATCTCGTTCGTAATAAATGCTGCCGTAACTCGAGGTAACCGGAACATGCAACTTGGAATCTCCTCCAGAATTTTCCGGTGAATTATCTTTTTGTTTTAGAAATTGGTATCGGAAGACGGTATTTTAAAACTTAACTGAACTCATTTAATTAAAAGTCTAGACCGGATTTTATCTTGTTTATTTGTTTAAAAAACTTACAGTTTAAAGATTTTTAAATTATTTCCCGACGTTTCGGACCGTCGTCGGGTGTCCGAATAATGAATAAATTTTTACATACCTACCCCGCTTTTTATACAATTTAAAAATTTGTAAACAAAAGAAATAGTGTGTAAATTATGCTAGGTAATTATATTGTTATATAAATAGTTTAGCATTAATAAATTGTATTTACTAATAGGAACATCGTTTTTAAGTTAATATTAAGTCTGTTAATTGTTTTATATAGAATAATGTATTTTATATAAGCAAAAAATTGTTAAACATTAAATGTAGTTAATAGTTTGTTACTTTACTTAATCAATTAACAAAACAATCATAATACTACTACTGCTAATAATAATATGTAGGTTACTCGATAAGTTTTGGGACAAAAAATAACTCTTCAAGATATTAACAATATTTATTTTACATTTGTTTGGAAATACCTCTTTTCATTCTCTATGCAAAGTTCCATTCGCCTAAACTAACTATTAAAACACTTTTGCCAGTTTTGATCCGATAGGTTCGAAATTGCGACTTCGTAGGAGGCCACTGCCTCTTCGGCACTCGAAAAAAATATCCCTTTTTTTTCCTTGATTATCGGGAACGAAAAAAAAATAAATAAACGCAGGGAGCTAAATCAGGACTGTACGGTGGATGGGGTAAGGTTACAACACCGGATTCCTCAAGAAATGCCTTTGTTCCGAGGGACGTATGTGACGAAGCGTTGTCGTGATGCAGCATGATTCCCTGAAGCCCAGTCTTTGGTCTCCTCTCTCTCGCAGAGCTTGGAAAACTTTTGGCAATGCTACTATTGTATACCATTTCGAGTTAACTGATCTATGATTTTTCAACATTGTTGTCGACATATACCCCCTGCGAGAAAAAAGCCAACATTTTTTTTACTAAAGTTATCGCGTTAAAGCCGACGATATCGTGCTTATGGCAGAATCTCTGAAAGACCTCAGCATTATGCTGACCTCGATGGAGTTTCCGGACGGATGGGCCTTAAAATAAATATGGACAAGACAAAAATCATGTCGAATGTCCATGCCGATATTGATTGGAAATTCTACTCTCGAAGTTGTTGATGAGTACATCTACCTAGGACAAAATGTCTAACTTTGTAGGTCAAACTTCAAGAGAGAGGTCAACCGTCGAATCCAGCTAGGTTGGGCAGCGTTCGGCAAGGTGAAAAATGGCTTTTCATCCGCCATATCTTAGTGCCTGAAGTCGAAATTCTTCGACCAATGTAACACACCAGTGATGAAATATGGATCTGAGACGTGGTCTCTGACTATTGACCTTTTAACACATTCGCTGCCAGCCACTCGGACCCGAATAGGGCGCGTTAAACAAGCACCTAGTCGCACAGTGTTTAATGGAGAAGGCTTTACTTTGTATTTCTCTGCGAGAGCGAACCAGGGATGATGAGATCCGCAGACGAACGAAGATTGCCGACATAGCCCAACGGATTTGCAAGCTGAAGTGCAGTGGGCAGGGCACATATCTCGTAGAACTGACGCCCGATGGAGCAGAAACGTTCATGAGGGGAGATCACGTACCAGCAAGCGAAGCGTCAGAATACCGCGACCCGTCCGCGAGATGGATAGACGACTTGAAGAAAATCGCCGGAAGCCGTTTAACGGGCCTCCGTTAAACGGCTGCTTTGAACCGGTCACTCTGGAGGTCGATGGGGAGGTCTACGTTCAACATTGGACATGCATTGGCTAATGTGATGATAATGATGATGACGATACTTTTACCGAATAATAAACCTTATATAATAAAATATCTTTTATAGAAAACTTAAATTTATAGATTAACTACTAAATGTGAAAACTTTGGCTACATAATATAAGCTATACAATACTTTTAATAAATATAAATAACTGAAACACATTTTTATTTCAGTTCAGTTAATTAAACACTTTTTAGTTTTAACGCTATAATATTACTATAAAAATATTGTTATTTACGTTTTTTATCTCTACTACTTTTTCAAAGGTATCTATTGGTTGGTTATCTATGGATCTATTATACACCAGCTCTATATTAGATAAAACACCTAAAATTTAATTATTGAGTATATACTTACATTAGCAGTGTTCCCTGTACCCAAAAATTTTAAATTCAACGACAGCTTTTCAAGCTGACGGCACATGAGAGTGATTAAAACAGGTAAAGTGAGACGATAGATGAATTTTACAGGACAGAGCAACGCTAAGACTAGTTTTGAAGTTTTACTATGCCCTCTGTAACAGTATTATTCTCAGGACTCTACGTACATAGGTAGATCTTATGATATTGTCATATTGATTGATCATTGATCATATGTCTTGAGAAATGCGAAATTTTTGTTGAACTCAATGAGTGCATTAACCTTTTTTTATCGAAGAGCTGAAGCGTTACAGTTTCTTGAAACGACCATAAAATGTGAAAAGTACACACATTATATTATGGATAGACGTTCCTCATTGCTCATTTGGGAAAACGTATTATTAAATTGAACCTGAACACATTTAATTTAGCATTGACACACCTTTTTAAATTACTTACTTTGAACAGTTACTCGTTGTCATCATGGAGCGACAGTTGAGGTACATATTTTTTTTTATTTTACATATTTGAAATAGATTTCACTTTTGCAATTACAAATTTATTGAAAGGAGTAAGTCTTTTATTATTTTACAAAGACCATTTAAATATTTTAAATATAAGATTTTGCTCACGTCGATAAAAAAGACATTTGATATCATATTATCTATATCTAATAATAATAAATAAATAAATAAATATGTTTAACATACACACACGGTCGTCTGTCCCTAAGGTAACTTAATGCCTGTGTTTTAGGTAACAGTTGACTGATATACATTTTTTTAAATAAATATACATATAAATAATACATATATAAATAAATACATGTTACACCCAGACTCGGGGCGGGAATCGAACCCACAACCCTGGAGCAGAAAACAGGGCTACCGCTAACTGCGCCACGGGCCAAAATATAATCTTTAAATATATAGTAATAATATCCAGTAATAATCTAATATCTTTAAACGAGCAATTCTTGTAAATATTATTAGGATCTCTTTTTATTTTTTTATTAAAATAACCAGTTCCTATTGTTTTATTAATATGTCGGTAAGATTGAAAATATTATTCATATTTCACCAGTATGTAATTTGTATTTAAATATAATTTAACCGACCAAAGCTTAGTCATCCAGGTACTTAATAATTATAGAGCAAACAAAAGCATTAAATATTGTTTCTCTTTTAGGCAAAGCATATTAGATTGTAGGTAAATTATTTCAAATGTGTTACTATTAGTTAACAAAATTGAAACTTTTAAGAACACCACGAATTTTGTTAGATATGTTTATTTATGATATTATAGAACATTTTATTTTGTAAATTTTGATTAATTAAGAACTCAGATCTTGAAGATAAAGAACATTTAAAAGTGTCACTATTAATTTAGACTAACTATAACAAACTCTCACGAGGACCTAGTACAGTAATAAAAACCTAGCAGTTTCTAGTTTATTAAATACTAGCAAACCCAGCGAACTCCGTTTCGCCACCAGAAGGCTTCGTTTTTTGTAACATTTCGTTTGGGGATTAAAATTTATATTTGAAAAGGAAAATGTACTTATTTTCGTGAGGGATACTCATACCTCGTACTGGCGCCATCTTCTCCACCACCATGCAAAACCATATTGGTTTGTAGTACATGCTATGTATCAGAGATGAAGATGGCAAAAAGAGGATTCAATAGTATTATATGTACAAAGAATCATAATGCCAATAATGTCCTTATTGTCTTCAATTAATTTTTATTCTATTTTATAGATGCAACTGCTTTAAAAATAAACGTGATAAGGGTATTAAAAAAAATATCGAGCCGGCCACAACCGATAATGTTCAGATCAAAAGAGGAACAACGAGCTTAATTAAACAATACTTTATAGATTATACCGCTAACTCTAATCTCCATGGCTTAAAATATATTGGAGAAAAGGAACGAACTACAGTCGAAAAGTAAACACCACATTTTTATATACACATTATATGTCAAAAAAAGTTATTAAATATTGATAGAAACTGTAATTAAACAGGAACAAACTTACCATGCTGCTGCACTGCAGGTTTCCCTATTTTCTTAATAAGAGTAACTATCGTTTCGAGGCGTTTATGACAGTAACCGGGAACGACGGCTTTACGTGCTTTTCGAGGCACTGTAGTGAGATCAAAATTACAAATATTTATATATACAAACATCTGCTACGAGTGGGAATCGATTCCGTGACCATCGGCGTCAATGGAATTTTTACACCATTACACCAGAACGTTGAAAAAAAGACATTATGTATTTAAAAAAAAAAAGTTTATTTTCAGAATTTTCTGGCTTCTCATGTTCACATGTTGTGTTGTATTCTGCGCTTATCTTATACAGAAAGTGTGGGTGAAATGGAACGATAGCCCTGTTATTGTCAGCTTTGCAGAAACTTCTACACCAGTGTGGCAAGTAAGTGTACAAAATAAATAATAATTAGTCTAGTCAACATATGCTATTTTAGTCAACTTTTTTCAGCAGTCTCCGAAAATTATGATTGAGGTGTCATTTGATTCGGAATGGCATCTAGATGATTTTTGAAAGAAATGAAGTTCCGCTTGCAAAAATTGTAAAAGTTATTAACAAATAACTACAAGAATAAAAAAGAGTTTAGTTTTTTGCAAATATCCCAAAAACCAATTAAGATTTTTAAAATTTAAAAAAAGATTCAAAAAGAGGAGGAAATTCCCTGCTCCCGGAACTGTAGGTAACAATTTATTTATTTATTAAACTCTTTATTATACGTACAGAAAATTACAAAAAAGATACAAGTCCTTGAAATAAATGTATAAAGGCTTTGTTATTAATTAATTTATGTATTTATTTATATATTAATTAATTAATTAATTAATTAATTAATTAATTCAATCATTCGTTCATTCTTTCATTCATTCATTCACTCACTCATTCATTCATTCATGATTTGATGTTTTGATTTTTAATGCCAAACAGTAACATACTATTGTGAGAGAAATAATATCAAGATTAGTGCACAGAAATTTGATTAAGTTAGTATTTGACCAAGCCAAAATCGTAAAATTTACAAGAACATTCATCAGTGGAACTTAATTCATAAAATGAACTCAAATTACTCTAAGCTCAGACAAGATATATAGATTTGAATTAATCAGTGAAATTGAAAATTATCAAATAAATCGAATAATATAAACTTATTTTTTTAAAGAGAAATTACATTAAGTAAGACCGAGTCAAGATGTCATGAATTAAAACATTGAATTAATCAAAATTTAGTCAATAGATAAACAACAATAATTATCTTAAAAAAAATTAAACTTAAGACAAGTTATAGTAGATTAAATAATGTCAAGTTGAGTTACATAATTACAGAATCAAAATAATTATCACCGCGTTTATGTCTATTATGTCACAGTACTTATTAAACAAATACGTCATTCTAGGAACTGCAGATTAGCAACCAAAAAGTGTTTTCCGCCGTGGTTGAGACAGAGGTTTTATTACACTACGTGGGTCTCTAGATGGAGCTCAAAAGTTAAACTTACAAAGTAAGCTGGAACATTCAATTTTATTATGAAGAAGTTTATATAAAAATATCAAATCCAGTAGATTTCTTCTGTTTTCCAGAGTCATCATGTTAAAATATTCGATTCTACTAGCATAAGATACCCAGTCTTTTGGCAAAACCCTCTGTGTATGATAGGTGCCATACAAAACGCTTTTGTATACGCCCTAGTCTTAAGTAGTGAGTAGCATAGTGCTGTTGCATAACTAATTGAAAAATGGTGATTTAAATTTTATTCAGGTGGATTATAGTTAATTTATATATCCAGTAAGTCCTTGATTTTTTCATTTATTAAATTTTATATTTAATACGTTAAAATAATTTTAAAAATAAAGTATCTAAACTAGGCGCGGCTTACACAAGCCAGAGCACCCGTTCGGTAGTCGGTAGTTTCGGTAGGTCGTATTTTCATCCCTCAGGGAAAATTATAAATATTGTCCCTACAGTTCCGGGATCTGGGACCTTTTTTTTTAGAAAATTTCCTCTTCTTTTTGAATCTTTTTTTTTTTTAATCTTCATTCGTTTTTGAGATATTTGAAAAAAAACTAAACTTGTTTCTATTTTTTTAGTTATTTATTAAAAACTTTTGTAATTTTTTCAAGCGGAACTACATTTTTTTAAATCATCCAGATGCTATTCCGAATCGAATGACACCTCAAACATAATTTTCGGAGACTGCTAAAATTTTTTTTGACTAAAATGTAGAATTATTTAGTCTATGTTGCCTAGACTAAATAATTCTAGTGTAATAGTGCGAGTAGTCGCCTTAATGCTGGCGGTCGCGGATTTAATTCCCGATAGTGCCAGATATTTGTAATTATACAAGTATTTGTTCAAGCCTGGTTGTATGTCTAATTGGGTTTCACCACCGTGCCTCCTACGTAAAGCAGTCGGTCCCGGTTGTTATCATAGATACATCACCTGATAGCGATCGTTACTTATAGTAGGGAAGTTATCCACGAATCCGCAGTGGAGCAGCGTTGTGGATTAAGCTCCAACCCTTTTTCTAGATGGAGAAGAGGCCTTTGCCCAGCAGTGGGTCGTTTACAGGCTTGTTTGGTTCAGTTGAGTTCATTTTGGTAGATTATGCATAAGACCGAGAAGTATAATCGGCCATTGTGCTTGGCGTTTATGGACTATGATATGGACATTCGCCTATTAATAAATTACACACAATGAGAAGATACCTACTTATACACACATGCAGATACCTACTTATACACACATACATAAAAATATATTTATTTTTAATTTTTAATTGACAAAGGTATTTGTGATTAAATTCCTAAAATATTAAATAACTCAAAAATAACCAAGTTTCGGTCTAAACACACTAAATATGTATATATTATTCAGATGATCACAAAAATTCTTATAAATATTTCAAATAATTTTATATTTTTAGATCCCTTATCCAGCTGTGACATTGTGTCCTGATGCTAAAGTTATAAAAAAAATTAATTATACGACATTTGATTATTTAATTGAAATGGATAACAGAACAGAAGAGTAAGTACCTTTAACTAAATATGAAAAACAGAATTAATTAAAAACTACACTTTTGTTCATTATATTAACTAACAAAGCCAAGTCTGTCAGAATAATTATTTAAATTTTGGGATTAACGTCAATACTTATTAAGATGTTCAATCACTGTTCTCTTATATTTACACGAATTTTACTCATTTTATTAAAAGTCTATATCGGATTTTATCGGTGTCCGACACCCACCACCTCAGTCCCCCGAGATCATGGACGCTGTAAAGGGTCCGAAACGTCGGGAAATAATTTAAAATATTGTCAAACTGTAAAGTTTTAAGTAAACGCATTAAAATCCGATATAGACTTAATTAAATGTTCAATCACTTTTAAAATATTACATACACTTAGTAGTATGCTGAAAATAATGTATTTATTACGAATATTACGATTATTATTTTCAGGTGTGAATTTATCAACTACTTTTCGTATCGTTTTAAAAATAGGTCTACTTTTTTTTTACATAGAACTTGAAATAGGGGTGTGCGATAATTATCGATAATTCGTAACTACTCGATAATTTTTCATTCGATAATTATCGATAGTTATCGATAAGTGTTATTCGATAATTGTGATTCGATAATTATCAATAACTGTCGCCAACTATCGATAACTTTTCATCCGATAATTATCGATAACTGTTCATTCGATAATTATCGATAACTATCGATTATACGATACGATAATTATCGATAGTAAAATTATCGATATTTTTTCCGATGAACATCCCGAACTTGAAATCACTACATCTATACCTATAATAAATCTGTTAAAACCTTCCGTTTTATTAATACACTATATGTCATCAAGAATAAATTTTACTAGCGCGATTTAATTTCAATCAGCGCCATCTCTAATAAGCTTTTTTTTGTATGTGTATCACGTAAAAAGTACAAAACCAATGTAAATAACTTTAATATATAAAAATTATACATAGCTCACAGTAACATTTAGTTTTTGTTTCATTGTAATTAAATTTAAAAATAAATATTTAAGAAAATAGAAATAGGTACCTACATGCAACGCCATCTGGTCTAACGAATCTTAAAAACTCACAAAACTCATATTTTGAGTTATTATTTTGTTAAACTTAAAAGTTTACTAAATATGTCGGATAGGAATAGAAATCGTTTTAATATTTTAGATAAACATCATTTTCAATTAATATACTATTATGTTATTATAAATTATGTTAAGTGTCACTAAATATAAAAACGATATTCTACTTTCTACGATAGATGGCGCAGTATACGTAATATAATTTTTTGAATCGCGCTGTCCAAAACTTCGGCCAAAAAAATGACACTCGCCCGTATTTAAAAAAATGTTTTTCTTTTTTGCATTGAATACTTTAGGGTAGGTCTTGATTGTTTGTTTGTTGTTAAAATATTTGGTCGTTATTTGTTTGTTGATTGTACAAAGTTGGATGGTTAGGTATAGCTATTTAAGTTGTAATCTATATATCGACTGTCCCTACGTACAGTATCGAAACTGAAAATTTGCAATTTTTTTTATTGCACTAAGAAACTCCTTTTTATATATGTTTTCATACAAAAAAGAGAATAAGCTAAAAAATACATATTAAACCACATTTTTCATGAGTATAATATGGATATTTAACAAATAAATGACAATTTTGTACACAAAATTAACTTAAAAGTGCTCTCCTGTAAGGTACCTTTTTTCAGTTTCCATAGTATACGTAGGAACAGTCGATATATAAAGTCGTGTTAGTTACACCGTTTATAACTCGAGAACGAGAGGACTGATTTTTATGATTTTTGTGTTTTTGGAATTGTCTTCGTCGGGAATAATACTAATTAAAATATGATATTCATCAATGAAAAAATAATTAATAAAAAAATCAGTTCAAATGTTTCATCCGTACTATCTATACATATAATAAATCTGTTAACGAGTCCGTTTTATAATCTTAATCTTAATATATAAAAGCGAAAGGTCACTCATCACGATATCTCTGGAACTATAAGACCTAGAGACTTGAAATTTGGTAGGAATATTCCTTTTGCCGAGGAAAGGTCCTGACCTAAGGGGGCAAAAAAGGGGGGCAAAGTTTGTATGGGACAACGTAGTTCCTTGGTCCAATCTACTTCAAATTTTGCATAAAATATTCTGTAACAGAATTGATTGAAGACGTATTTCGTATTTTATCAAAATTCATCCCCTAACGGGGTTAAAAGGGGGTTGCTTTTGCTTCGAAGTTGATTTAACAACTCAATCCGTTTATTATAAAATATTTTCCAGTATCGACACAGGTGTAGGTGATAAAAAATATAAAATTAAATTTTTTTAAATTTTAGTTAAATATCCGTGCGAAGCCGGGGCGGGTCCCTAGTAGTACATATAAAACAAAGTCGCTTCCCGCTCTGTCTTTCCCTATGTATGCTTAGATCTTTAAAACTATGCAACGGATTTTGTTGAAGGTTTTTTAATAGATAAAGTGATTCAAGAGGAAGGTTTATATGTATATAACATGCATAATATAGTAGATAAACACTGATAATTTCAGAAGTTTCTAAAATGTGATGTCGTAAATAAACACATTTTTTTGCGCTTACATTGCAAACGCTGGCTGAACCCTACGAGATAGATCAAAATAATGTACTATATTATTGTATACCTTGAAAAGTTCTACAAAAAAGTCCGCGATGGTATATGTCTATCTCTTAGGGATAACCCGCAATAACAATTTTTGATCCTTTACTTTTCACGAGAAATAATTATTTTTTAAGCTTATTTACGATGCGATTTTAAGCAATAAAGCATTAAACCTTATCCAATTAAGTACGCTAAGTACATGTTGCATTTAATGTGGTTGTAGATTAATATGGCCCTTTACAGCATGTAATTTAAATGAATATTATCGAAGATATTACAGTTTTAAAATGCAACGATATAGCGCTTGCGGAGGTACCGACCGATTTGTATCAGATACCGATTATGTATCAGCATTGCAGCCGTGCGGAGCCGGGGCGGGTGGCTAGTTTTTAATAAATAGGGGAACCTGTTGTACCTTGGACAGAGTTGTACCTAGAACAATCTAATTTTTTTCAAAAATTTTGCGCCATTTAGAACCGTTGTCTATGGTATTTGATACGTCATTTGCCCACTTTAATGTGACGTTAGTTGCGTTTCGCCGGCGCCGTGTGAGCACAGTTAAAAAAGGTAATGTATTGTTTTACACTCAAAAAGTAAGTATTTTGGGTTTTACTTTATTCCAATTTATTTAAAGTGTTGTATGTTTGTGAAAATTGTCTTATATAAAATCTGATCTTAGTATATCTGGCTACTATACAGCATGAGCGTCTGATCCTAACCTCAATATAAGTGGGTTTATAAAGCTTGTTAAGTGAAGTTGTCGCGATGTTGTACCTTAGCCACCGAACTTACGAAGTGTTCTTCTTCATGTGTGTAAAATAAAATCCCTTAGTGAAAAGGGAGTTTTGATAAATTCCATGCAAAAGTCTTTGAAAAACTGAATTTGAAATGGCCTGAAAAGGAGGATTTGAATTTGTACCCGTATCAAGATATGAAGAAAAAGATTAACCCACCAAAGAGAGTCAACTCAAAAAAAGAAGTTTATCGTGTTCCAGAAATTAAAAAATATTTGGATTTTTTTTAATACTATTTCATTAAATGTAAGTATGAATTCATCCCAAAATATGAATTAAAATACTGAGTGTTTTGTAAGTCCTTTTTTTGTTGTAATTTCTTAAGGCTTTTTTTAATGATTTATTTTTGTTTAATACAAAAATTTAAATGGATGTTTTGTTGGAATTTATATTATATAATATGAAAATAAAAAATAATTAGGTTGTAAATTACAATTACGTAATTCGAAGCCAAAGTATTGTCGACAATAATGAGTAGAAAATAGATAGATGAGGCTTATTTAAAAGAATAATAGTTTTACTTAGATAATGTTGTCAATAACTGTTTTTATTTTCTATTTGCAAATATTCATATGATTAAATAATTATAACTTATATTATTTCAACAGAAAATAAATAAATTATAGCTAATAAAAGTGTTTATCTTGATTTGAACCTTCTCTGTCCAAGGTACAACGGACACCACCTAAGGTACATCTGGTTTGTTGTACCTTGGTCAGTTTTCCCTTTTTTTTTCAAGTGGGTAGTGGTCTCAAGTCTTTAGAAATATACACAGTTTTATGATTGAATTTTCTAGTTAATTAAAGGCTCTTTACATACATATACACTTGACAGACGTAGAAAGTGACATTAATTTATAAAAAATAAAAATAAAAAAAACTGACCAAGGTAGAACAGGTTCCCCTATATAACATTAAAAATACGTTAAATCAAATACGTTAATACAGAATCTAATAACACCATTAAAAGGAAATTTAATTAGCTCAAATGATTTGTACGTGTTAATAATCTAACAAATTTTAATTTTAGGGCTCATTTATTTGAAGATGTAGCTTTAATATGTAATAAAAATCTTGATGAGCTGATTAACGGAAGAAATTTTTCAGATGGAAATGAGACAGTAGAAAATATTAAAAAGGTATTTAAAGGTTTAATAAGTTATATTAAAAATGCACAATACAGCAAATTACTTACACGTTTTAGAAAAGGTTATCACATCACTATTTAAAAAAAACCCATTAAAAATACAATGTTTTTCGTTAGCGCACAATATAGGCACATAGTCTATGATCTCCACGAGAACAAATAGTTATATTCAACAACTAACTTGACCAAATTAGTAACATTAAAATTTAATGTTACTAATTTGGTCAAGTTAGTTGTTGTATAAATTGACATTTAATGTCAATTTTATAAGTATCGATTCCCCATGGGACGTACGAGTATACTCGTAGTACTATAGCGGTGATTTTTTTTATCACTTAAGACATTTTAAAAGTGCTCTCAGTTTTTGAATTCAAATAGGTATTTTTAATTTGACCTAATTATCTTATAATGAACTAATTACCGTAACAAGAGTGAATATTTGCAGCACGGAGGATGTACAGTCTTATTACCGACAGTTTTGCGTTATGTATGCATGAGTTTAAATTTATTTTTTCAATAAAAAGTTAATCCCTTTTTTCACATCCACCTCCTTTACTCCCGTGTATTATGACATTCCCAGATATCGGTAAGATTTAGGTTCGGAAATGGTTTTAAAGTTAAAAAACTCGAGACTAAGCTTCTTCGATTATGTCAATTTATATCTTCCGATACCAAGCTGCATCCTGATAATACTGCCGAACTCTGAAAATGACATCGTTTTACAGTTCAAATTCCGAAGATTTGCACAAAGTCATTTATTCAACATTTATCAAGCGAATTGTGAAGGAACGCTGTACCTAAGTATCTGTCTTACAAACAGGGACTTATCAAAGCAAAATCAAAAGCCCTATTTCTTGATAAACTTTCAATATGAATAAGTATAGTACGCGCGCGAGTTCATGTCCATCGGGGCCTGAGGTGAAGGGCGGGAGCAGCGCGCCCCGCCTCGCCGAATTCGTCCGAAATCGAGTGTTGTCCGTTGACGGTGACGCGTGCTTGTCGATACTAAAAACTATTGACCGCTATTGTATTATTTTTTTTTACGAAACCATGAGTACTTCGCCTTCAACAATTTCAAATAGAAAAAAACTTTTATAATACATAAGCATGATAAGGCCGCCATTGCACATTTACTGTAAATTTTTTTTCTTCAATGCTATTATTTAATAACGTGTGTAATAAAGTATTAAATAAAAATAAATAAATAAATAAATATTTACTTACTTAAATTTGCAATAAATATGGAATAGATATTATGGTTGACCAAATGAGATTATCGATATCGACATTATGATAGGTCACAGAACTACCGCATTCCTCAGGATGGACATGAACTCGCGCGCGTACTGTAGTTTCCAGAAACATCAATTGCGTGTGAGGTCGTGGATACTGCTAGTGTAGAACTAATGCTACGTATCTATTTCAGTTGAAAATAAACTTACGGTTCATTTTTTTAATTAGGTATCACCAACAATTGATGATGTAATATTGGGATTAATGTGGAAAGATGTAGAAGACATAGGTTGCAGCTTATTTTCACCAATACTTACAGAAGAGAGTTACTGTTATACTTTTAATACAATAGATGCTGACCAATTACTTCGGATTGAGAAGTAAATCTCCTTGTAACTTATTTATCTTATTAAATATGAATTTGTCAAGTTAAAATGTGGTTTTGTTTTTTTTTTTTAAGTTTAAATACTGACTACAAGTATTTGGAGTCATCAAATAAATCGCAAACTTGGACTTTAGAAAACGGTTATCTGCCAAATACACCGCTTGAAACTTATCCACACAGAGGACTTGTATGTATAAACTTAAAAATTATTTATGTCTGCAAAATTATATATAATTATATGTATGTTATAAAATTATATATATTAAAATTATATATATAAAATTACAGGGTTATGGTGAAAATGCTGGACTAGTTCTTTTATTATCAGCTCCAAAAAAAAAAACTGTTAAATTTTGTGATGGAGAAACGAAAGGTTTCAAGGTGATGTCACATATAAATAAGTTTGTTTTGCTTACTACACTATAATTGTTTCATTGAATATGTACATAAGTATACTGTGATGAATGATTACGTATTTAGTACCTTTTTTAATTACAGATTTTACTACATAATCCAGCGGAATTTCCTCGAATATCTCAGCAATACTTTAGAGTCCCACTTGACCAAGACGTTGTCGTCGCTGTAAAACCAAAAATGATGACAACTTCTGAAGGACTTAAAGCTTATGACTCAACCAGGTGATAAGAGTATTTTCAATTAAGGACGCGTTTACAAAATTGATGGGTATAGAATCGAACTACTACATTGACACAACTCACACACACAAGCGTACGACGCAGTACGCACGGTTAGGTTCGAGAATTGTAGTCAAATGAAGTAATTTGATACTTTACAATTTGTTTTTTTTTTCTTTGTAATAAGTAGGTACCTACAAATATATATTTTATTGCTGTTTGTTTTTACTAAATTATACCTATTTATAAATATGCCAATAGTATAATATATACTACACACTTCAGTCACTGCTAATTTACTAGGCACTGTAAGCAAGCCTCCACTAGTAGAGACAGGGGGTTTGTGCTCGTTTTGATAGTTATGATAAGACTTTATCCCTGGACTTGATGGAGTAACCCCAATGTATAGTTGAGTGACTGCTACTGGAACTCCTTGACGAGTAGAAATAGGTGTGCTGAGTTAGGGTTCGTTTTGATAATTATGATAAAACCTTACCACTTGACTTGACGGAGTAGGCCGAAGTTGTACTTTAGTGACTGCTACTGGAACTTCTTGACGTGTAGAACTAGGTGTGGCGAGTTTGGACTCGTTTTTATTTTTATGATAAGACCTTACCCTTGGACTTGATGGAATAACCCGAAGGTGTACTTCAGTGACTGGTACTGGAACTCCTTGACGAATAGAACTAGGTGTGCCGAATTTGGACTCGTTTTGATAGTTATGATAAGACCTTACCCCTGGACTTGATGAAATAACCCGAAGGTGTACTTCAGTGTCAGCTACTGGAACTCCTTGACGTGTAGAACTAGGTGTGCCGAGTTTGAGCTCATTTTGATAGTTATGATAAGATTTTATCCCTGGACTTGATGATATAACCCGAAGATGTACTTCAGTGAATGCTACTGAAACTCCTTGACGTGTAGAACTAGGTATGCCGAGTTTGGGCTCGTTTTGATAGTTATGATAAGACCTTACCCCTGGACTTGATGAAATAACCCGAAGGTGTGTGTAACAGTACTTCAGTGACTGCTACTGGAACTCCTTGACGAGTAGAACTAGGTGTCCCGAGTTTGTCTCGCTTTGATATTTATCATAAGATCTTACCTCTGGATTAGATGAAGTGAGCTAAAGGTAAACATCGAAGATTAATAAAACCACAAATAAAACGAAATCAATTATTTATTTTTAAAATATTTGATTGAAAATGTGGTAGAGTACTGTGTGTAACAGTACTTAAATTACAATTGAACATCGAAGTATGATTCGCAATTTCATGAAGTTGTTTAATAAAATATGCCATTTCTATGATCCTTCGTCCTGAAACCTGTAGCGGTTTTATTTCTTCATATTTGGAGTTCTAAAAAAAACATTTTTACAAGTGTTATTTTTTATGCTAAATAAAGTTTGTGATAAAGTGAATATAAAACAATAGTATGTAATTTGAAATGTATTATTAACTTACGTTGGACGTCTCCAAAATATTTTCATGAAGTACTACAACCCGTTTGATTACATTTTTCTGGATACACCTTTGATGTATCACGAGGATGGTGAATACTTTCAGAAGCTCTGTAAAAAATAACTTATGACAATAATTGTTCTCAACTATAATCGTGACGTTTTCAATTCAATTATGTTTGAGTTATGAAAGTTACAAAAAAATGCATTTTATTAAAATTTATAAACAAGATACATATTACATCAAGTTCGACGGTAAGGTCTCATCATAAGTAACAAAACGAGCCCAAACTTGGCACACCTAGTTCTACTCGTTGAGGAGTACCAGTAGCAGTCTCCGAAGTACACTTTTAGGTCATTACATTAAGTCCGGTGGTAAATTCTCAGCATAACTAACAAAACGAATCCAAACTTGGCACACCTAGTTCTACTCGTCGAGGAGTATCAGTAGCAGTCTCCGAAGTTCACCTTCAGGTCATTAGATCAAGTCCGGTGATAAAGTCTCATCATAACCAACAAAACGAATTTAAACTTGGCACTCCTAGTTCAAATCGTCGAGGAGTACCAGTAGCAGTCTCCGAAGTACACCTTCAGGTCATTACATCCAAGTCCGGTCGTAAAGTCTCATCATAACCAACAAAACGAAACCAAACTTGCCACACCTAGTTCAAATCGTCGAGAAGTACCAGTAGAAGTCTCCGAAGTACACCTTCAGGTTATTACATCAAGTCCGATGGTAAAGTCTCATCATAACTAACAAAACGAATTTGAACTTGGCACACCTAGTTCAAATCGTCGAGGAATACCAGTAGCAGTCTCCGAAGTACACCTTCAGGTCATTACATCAAGTCCGATGGTAAAGTCTCATCATAACTAACAAAACGAATTTAAACTTGGCACACCTAGTTCAAATCGTCGAGGAATACCAGTAGCAGTCTCCGAAGTACACCTCCAGGTCATTACATCAAGTCCGGTGGTAAAGTCTCATCATAACTAACAAAACGAATTTAAACTTGGCACACCTAGTTCAAATCGTCGAGGAGTACCAGTAGCAGTCTCCGAAGTACACCTTCAGGTTATTACATCAAGTCCGATGGTAAAGTCTCATCATAACTAACAAAACGAATTTAAACTTGGCACACCTAGTTCAAATCGTCGAGGAATACCAGTAGCAGTCTCCGAAGTACACCTTCAGGTCATTACATCAAGTCCGGTGGTAAAGTCTCATCATAACTAACAAAACGAATTTAAACTTGGCACACCTAGTTCAAATCGTCGAGGAGTACCAGTAGCAGTCTCTGAAGTACACCTTCAGGTCATTACATCAAGTCCGGTGGTAAATTCTCATCATAACTAACAAAACGAATCCAAACTTGGCACACGTAGTTCGAATCGTCGAGGAGTACCAGTACCAGTCTCCGAAGTACACCTTCAGGTCATTACATCAAGTCCGGTGGTAAAGTCTTATCATAACTAACAAAACGAATCCAAACTTGGCACACGTAGTGCAAATCGTCGAGGAGTTCCAGTAGCAGTCACAGAAGTACAACTTCAGGTTTACTCAAGTCCGAGAGGATAAGGCATATAGAAACTACTTACCTATGTACTTTTTGCGAAATAAAATAATAAAATAAAAATATGTGATTATAAAATTATCTTACCTTGTCAAGTATCAAATTCGGTTTATCGAATATTTTGTATTTGAGCAGCGATGTTTTTCAATTCGAATTGCTGCTAGGCGACACAATGTCCACCCTCGACAGCGGCCGAGCGCGGACTGAGGTCTCATTCGAAAAATGAAAATGTTTGTGCAATAAATCAAAACAAAAACCAACGATAAAATAAACCTTATTGCAATGGGATAAGAGTCATGATTAATAGCAAAATGTGTAAAAAAGCAGGTCCAGTTTTTATATTTTCTACAACTATTGATGGCACTTTTGTATTGTTTTGTTAATATGATTTAGAATTATCTCCTTGCTCATACTATTTTTAGAAATCTTTATATATGTAGATAATAGAACAAAAATGTACCTAAAGTCTACCCGATTTCGTTAATTTGTGAAAAATGGTAATGGGAGAACGTTTAATACGATATTAAAAAACTACTTTTTTTTAAAAAAAGTTACTATTGTTTGAAGATAAAGAACCAATCTATATGATGTAATTATTCGTTTTATATGATTTTGTTTAGTTTTGTCAAAATATGTACCGAAAAACAGCATAATTTTGTCCAAATCGCAAACGCGTCCTTAACTATGGTACTTATAATGATATTGTAACAGGACTAATTTCGTGTATTGAAGACACTTTGCTAATGGCCAACCCGTGGAACCATAGCTCCTCGATTGAGTAACCGACGTAATTCTAATCGTCGGACAGCTAAATTGGTAATGGGCGTGGCACATACCTTGAAGTACTGTTGGTTGTAAAGGTGCTGGAACAGCGAACCCGCACCTCTTGTTAGCAGACTTCCACCGATGGACGGACGAGCCTAGCGAGTCGCGGAGAGTCGCTGGTTTTTGGCGGTGCTGGAATGCGAATGTTGGATATACAAGAAGGGGTCTTATGTCTGGCTTTGGACGGCTATTGGCTGATGACGAAGACGATGACATAGTTTTAATTTATAAAGTACACCTTATAAGTAGCGGAGAGTCACTAGTTTCTGGCGGTGCTGTTTTAAAGAATCGCAAATACATGAATAGGGTTAAGTTGTGAATGATTCTGTCTAAGATGACAACAACACAGCTTTAATTTACGCAGCACACGTTATGAAAACTCTTAATTGTCAGCCTATATCTATGTATGAAATAATTTATTATTATGTATTTAATAATTCACATTTGAAATAGTGTGCTAATTTTTATTTTGGCTCAGTGGAGTTCTAAGGTACTGAAAACAACAAGAAGAGGAAGACTAAAAGAGTGGAACCGATTGCATGAGGGGAATTTGAAAAGTTCGTAGCCTAACCAGGAAAATGAAAAGATAGGATTTAATTTATTATTTATTTTTCAACATATTCGAAGCCACACTAATGGATTTCTGCATTGTTCTCGACTGACGTGTGAACTCGCGCATTATCCTGGTGAAACAAAACTTTTCTTCGTAACAATCCAGGATATTTTTCCTTAAATTAATTTACGTGAACATCGCAGAAAGTTACACTAATAGACCGAGTTTATTGTGTAACCCTTTTCTAAGTAGTCCACCATGATTACAACACTCGCATCGCAAAAAAAAAAACTGATGCCAGCACTTTACTGGCCGACAAAATCACTTTAGCTTTTTTTGGAGCTGGAGATTCTGGTCTTTTCAATTGTTTAGATTGATTTTTTATCTCTGTAGTATGGTGATGCACCCAGGTTTCCTCCATAGTTACAAATCTCTCAACAAATACACTTGGGTCAGCCTCAAACAGCTCCAAACAGTCTCAAGAAATCGTTAGTCGAACGCGCTTTTGTTCAAGTAAAAACAGCCGAGGCATCAACCGCGCAGACACCTTTGAAAAGTGCAACTCAGTGGTAATTATGTGGTGCGTTCTTTTAGATAAGATGACAATGGTGTCAGCTATCTTCTTAACAGTCAATTTCTGGTCAGAGCAGATATAGATTCCCCTAAAGTTCCTAACATATCTTTATTTTGTTTTATTGCATTTATATTGCTTGCTATTACTGCTAAGTATGTTATGTAAAATCTAATAATATATTATGTAAAATCGCAATTTCATTACTTAATCCAGAATACAATTGCGTATAAACACGATGTAATACGGCAGCATAAAGCTAAAAAAAATATTTTATTACAGACGACAATGCTATTTTTCAAATGACCGCTATCTAAAATTCTTTAAAGTGTACACACAAACGAATTGTGAAACCGAATGCTTAACCAATTTTACTTATGCGAGATGTGGTTGCGTCCACTTCGGCATGCCACGTAAGTCCTTTACCGATCTATAAGCTTTTGTCAACTAATTCATAATAACTGTTATATAAATGTATAATTAATAAGATCAACATATCATTATCTATATTTGTATCAACATCCCCATATCCCTAATCCCTAATCCTTATATTATTTATGTATTATAAATGTGAAACGTAAGTTTGTTTGTTACGCTTTCACGCGAAAACTGCTAATCCGATCATCATGAAACTTTGTACACATATTCTTGGAGGTATTAGATGTAACATGGGATACTTTTTTTTTTTGGTCGCGATAACCGACATCCACGCGCATAACGACATTTTATTTGGGTTGTTTTTGATAGATAGTTTTATATTACTTTATTTAGCCAGCTACCACTGCCATTAATGACCTTCTGTTAAAATATATTAGGTCAGTTTCTACCTTATTTAGCTTACTTGTTATAAAGTTCACATTAGGGACTGATGAAGATTGACGTAGATGGATTGTGTAAATAAATTATACACATGATTGTCTCCATGTTTAATTATTACTATTGTTATTGTATTTCACTCGTTCTGATAAATATACTTAATGAAACAAAGTTTTAGAAGAAAGAGGAAAATATCACCTCACTTAAATGTTAACTACGAGTAGGTATATTATATGTTAGTATACTTACAACTTCAGAATCGGCGTATTAAACAAAGAAATTATTATTTGGATGGATAAAAAATACTTTCAATTCAGATGATCTGCGTTGATACAAATGTATAATACCTATTCTATTTACAAATATCAGAATTTAAAGATTATTTCTTACTGATAATTAAAACTTGGAATAAATTCCAACAATCTCAATTAGATGAAGCAAACGGGAAATTAGCTTTTGAAATATATAGGAAATGGTTTCTATTTTTTTGTCCTTCACTTTTGTGTGAATATTGTATCTTTCACCTACTTTTTCTCTTATCTTCTACAATCTAATAGCAACACACTTAAGCCTAATTCTATTTTAGATGGCCCAGAAATGCGAGTGTGCTCCATAGGTAAACGATCTTGCATGAATGATGCACGAAGTAAGTATATTATTAATAAAAGCAGATCGATAATTTTTTAAAATTATGTATGTAAAAAGTTAGTAAATAACCAATAGAGATACGAGAGATAACATATAATATGGTATCGCATACCGTTGTACCGGGTATCATAGTTCCGAGTACTAGATAATAATTATTACAAGGATAAAAAATAAAATAAAATAAAAATTATTGCTACATAAATCTAAATTGATAATATATTTAATTCCAGAGGAATTAGTAAGAATTCAAATACAAAATAATTTGGAGGACGCCATGCATGCTGATGACACTATAGGCGAGGCTCGTCGAGTAGCCACAAACTGCAAATGTTTACCCGCTTGCACTTCTATAGATTATGAAGTGGAAATATCACAATCTGATTTCAATTATGAAGATATCTACAGTTTCTTCAAATTCGAAGAAGAACAAGGGTAAGAAGATGAAATTGAACTAAACATTTTCAGAATTGCGTGATTGGTCGTTGTGCAACCACTTCCTTTCTTAACAAACATATGTATATAGAGGATCCAGATGTATGGTCAGGGATTCTGTTTATGTTGTGTGTTTTTCCTTTTTTATGTTAGTTGGATAGGCAAACTGGCAGACGTTTCACCTGATGGTAAATGGTTGACGTCGCCCATGAACATAAACTAGTTTACCTGGAACTAGCTCAGGCAACTCATTTATGTGTTGCCTATCCAGACTCATAAGGTGTTAAAGTCTCGGTGCCAGTAATTACACTGCCTGTCTTGTTTCTTCTCTCCGAAACACAGCAAAGCTGTTTCACGGGAGAAACAAGCAAAATGGTGGTACCCATGCAGCCGGGAGCGCGGCACAGCGCATCCCACCCACCGGTGAACTGCCTTTCCTAGAAATTGCTGTTTAATGGAAAGCGTTTTTTATCATTTGTTTAAATAAAAGTCCAAAATTTAATTTAAAAAGTAAGAAGTAAAGCTTCCATGCGATCCCTTGTTACTTTTTGAACCGTCTGGAATGCTGTAGAATTTCAATACTTATCTGTTTATAACGTTCTGGATTGCTTTATAGATATCAAGAAAATTCTTCTCAAAATATTTATGTACAAATTTAGAATCTTTTAATGTTCACGACTATCATACTTCAGAACTTTCCAGGAACTCTTAATAGGCTTCTGTATCCTGATTGAATTTTCCTGGTCAACGGTACTCGTCAGTCACTGGCCCTGGAGACAAACGATCGTATTCAATTGCTCCATGGATACTTCAAGGAAATCTCGAACTGCAATGTTGATATTGTATGCTGTACAATTCAGCTCGAGGAGCCTAAGAAGCCAAGAAAAAGGCGCTGAGTCAAATGCCTTCTTGTTGCACTAGGGACATGAGATTAAGTTATTTATAGTAATATTTAATAAAGTCGATGATATAATAGTAATATGCTGGCTACCGAGATATTAACATGTAATAATTTGACGTTTTTATTTTAAATGTTTTTTTTTTCTTTTGACATTCGTTAAGTGTTGTAAATCACCTTTGCCAATAATTAATTTTAAAGTTTATATTAAAAAGTCTTAACGAGCTAAAGCATATCATTCGGTTCTGCTACTCCTAGGTCAAGTGTGTTTCGACTGCAAACGGCACAAAGGTATAATTTTTAAATTTTAACCTTAGGGTAGAACTTCAAAGATAAAATCAGACATTCTGTTAAAAGCCATCCGTGGTTACAAAAAATATACAAATCGAATTAAGAACCTCCCCGTTTTTTGTCGATATAGATAAATAGTTTCTGAAAAATAAATAAATAGTCTAGGTTTACTAAAAGCGTTATACAGCGTGTACAAAATGCATGTGCTCGGTACTGCTTCAAAATTCCACCTCGTTCCCATGTTACACCATATTTAAATAATAGCAACAATTTAAAAATAAATTTCCGAATGCAGCTACATTTCGCCACTCTATTGTTTGGAATAATTAAATATCGTGTGCCACAATATTTATATAGCAAGTTACGCTGGTTAAAAGAAAACGCTAATGAACATGTCACAAGGGCTTCCTTATTTAGGCTTCAAATGCCAATACACAAATCAGCAGCTTTTCGAGGAAGTTTCAAGTTCACGGCTACCAAGTGCTGGAATGACTTACCACCTCCCATTCGCAATCTAAATACAGTTTCTAATTTTAAATTAAAATACAAAATTTTCTTACTAGAAAAACAAAAAAGCGCTTGAGAGTGGGTGGACCTGTTTTTATTTTTTTATTTTTTATTTTTTATTTTGAAATGAACAATGTGTGGAAAGTTTAATTTTACTGTATTCAATTTTTTTTTTTTTCCTTAACTTTTGATTTTTGTATGTTAAATTGTAATCGCCTTATATTATGTATTATTACTCGTACAGGTTATTAATTAGATTAATTCAATTGAATGCAAATTGATTTTTATTTTTATTTTTTTTATCATTATTTTTTTCTTCCATAAGCATGTTATTTGTTAATAATCCAGACTAGTATCCACTAGTAAATATGTATTATAGTCAAGACTAAACGTAGAACTTTATTATTATTATTATTTTTTTTTTTTTGTTACTCGCTTTCATTTTATTTATTTCTTTTTAATAATTTATAATTTTATCACTGTCTGTGCTGTACTTATCATATACACGGTGCTCACTGAAAATCAGTGTTGGGGCAATAATGTCCCAACGTTACTGAGTGGGCGTCCGATTGGTGACATAATAAGTTAATTTTTATACGTGAAATTGAATATTAACTTCAAAAATTGTTGTTGTTTTTTTATATCTATTGTAAGCAATGTTTGTTTATAATTGTTACCAATAAAGTCTATTTTATTTTATTTTTATTTTATTTTATTTTATTATTGTTTGATGATTATTTATTTCGTATTATTTTTGACTGCGATTTGAGTTTATATTAGTTACCTATTAGGTTACTAATATAAACTCAAATCATGTTTAGTTTCATTTAAAATCATTGAGTCAGTTTGGCGTGATGTGCGATAAAGATACAAACAGCTAACAGAAAAAAAATCAAAGTTTCAAAGATTATTTAATTTTTAACTATTACATAAGCATAATCGACTGAATATGATCGGTTAGTGTTACGTTAAAGCTACTTTTCGAAATGTCATAATATAATATTTTGTAAATTGTTATATCATATAATGTATATTTGACTTTCATTCTGAGCGGCAATACATCTTTTTCATAACAATGAGTTTGTTGGGAAATAGATCAAGACCATTTTATTAAACGAAATTAGTTAAGTAGGATTTTAATTTTTTTTTTCTCACATCAATCATCTTATTATAATTTAATATTTTCATTTCAGTACATTCTATACACAAGTGAAGATTTTCTTTAAAGAAGCACAATTCATTAAAGTGCGGCGTTCGGAGCTATATGGTCATACAGACTTTCTTGCGAACTGCGGAGGCTTACTCGGACTATTCTTGGGTTTTTCTATTCTCAGTGTCGTTGAAATACTCTATTTTCTTACGCTCAGGTTGTTACCATCACTTTATGCTAACCGTTTATTTATTTTTTGTTTAAATGAATAAAATGATGTTTTAAATATTTTCATTTCAGAATATGTTGTCTATTGTGGAGGTGTCGTCAAAATTAGAAAAATTTTCTCGAGAAAGACGTTGAACTTGACAATCAAAAAACCTAAAAGATCTACATATTAATTTGTTTTATATTGTTAAAATAGTTAAATTTTCAAGTAGAGCATTAATGTTTCATGCATATCTTTGTTTAATCATTTTTAATGTACAACAAGGTCATATTTGTGACGGAGTAGCTATATCTCTGATTATTTAATGAAATATGTATCAATCATTCGGGCCCTCAAAGTAACGAACAACAATTATCTCACATATTAGATTAGACTTTAAATTTTTTAAGTCGATTTAAAAAGTGAGTAAGTATATGACGTGACTACATTTTGTATTCACGTCATATGCTCACTAGTTTTAATTGTTCGTGGCGACGTTCCTTTTTTTTTGTAACAGTAAAAGCCATTAAACTATATTAATTAATTAATGAAACGTTATTTTTTTTTAAATCTATCCTCACGATCCAAATATAACTACTTACTTATTCGTATATATTATTCGTTTAAGGGTAAAGACCGGCTTACTCCGCTGAGTTTTTCGTTGCATAGTAATTTGTATTATATATTATTTCGATACTTTTATTATTAGAATAGTGTACCAGGATAATTAAAACACTTACTTATTTAATAATTTTACATATTTTTAAATGGTAACTTCATTAATTAAAGCTTTCTTTAAAAAATGTTCTTAAATTTGGGTAATCGAATTATTACTTATTAGTTATTTTAATACCTTAAGAGCTATGCATAATATTTACTTACATCTTATATATAAACTCGAGAGGCTACAGAACTTGTGTATCCGCTTATTTTCGGACTTCGTAAGTTTGATCATGTCTCTAGGTTTCGAGCTAAACTCAAGTGGCTTTCTATTCGGCTTCGCAGGGATACTCACATACTCTGCCTTCTTTATAACATCTTATTCAATCCTTTATCGCCTAAATATCTCCATGAGCGTTTTAAATTTTTGCATCCTCCGGGTTCCTCATGCCGGTCCAACGTCCAACTCCTATTGCGAATTCCCCCTTACTCTTCAAAATCTTACCCTAATTCCTATACCGTCCACTCAGGTAGGTTGTGGAATTCGTTGCCTTCGTCAATATGCACTAGGACGTCTACATATATTTATTTACAAAAAGAAGTTAAAAGAGCATTTTTTGTCCTTGTCATGATTTTATTGTATATATATATATATATATATATATATATATATATATATATATATATATATATATATATATATATATATATATATATATATATATATATTTTACAGTATCGAATTTTGACGTGATTTTGACGTTTAAATAAGCGCGTTTTCAATATTATCGACGAGATAAAGTATTTAAAGCATTTAAACATTTAAAGTAAGTCGGTATACTGTACGGTCAACATTTGTATGTATGTATATATATATATATACATGAAAATAGGCATTTGTCGTTATGATCATGCCTTCCACAATGTACCACTCAGGAACGGCTACACAAACTAGCGTTTCCTAAATGCCAGCTTAGTAACAAAGTCGTTCCTTTATTGGAATGTCTGTTTTAATTTACAATAAAACTATTACTTAAGCGAACTTTGTATAGGAAAGCTTATTATGACATAAATGAATTTCTAAATTATGAAAAGTTGTCATTATATACGATTGGCTGTCTCGTGTTTGTCCTGATCGTCTCATGGTCATACTGTGCATGACTTATTTATCTATATATATATATATATTATATATATAGGAGACTTTCTATAGATATAGTCACTCATCACGATATCTCTGAAACTATATGACCTAAAAACTTGAAATTTAGTAGGAATATTCCTTTCGCCGAGTAGAGGTCAGCTAAGAACGGATTTTACGAAATTCTACCTTTAAGGGATGAAAAAGGGAGGCAAACTTTGTATGGGACAACGTGATTCCTTGGTCCAATCTACTTCAAATTTTGCATAAATATTATTTAACAGAATAGATTGAAGACGTATTTCGTATTTTATCGAAATTCATCCCCTAACGGGGTTAAAAGGGGGTAGAAAGTTATTTTGATATAAATACTCCTTAGTGCTTTCGAATTCAATCGATTTAATTAAATATTTTTAGATTAAATATTAATTATTCGTTTCTTAGTTTTTTTTTAACACGTGCATAGTTAGCAGCCGTCAAAAAATAAATAAACGAATGAACAGATTCATTGTTCTTTACTCTTGATTTGAACTTAATTTCCAAGATTTCGACTATATATATATATATATATATATATATATATATATATATATATATATATATTATATATATATATATATATATATATATATATAGGAGACTTTCTATAGATATAGTCACTCATCACGATATCTCTGAAACTATAAGATCTAAAAACTTGAAATTTAGTAGGAATATTCCTTTCGCCGAGTAGAGGTCAGCTAAGAACGGATTTTACGAAATTCTACCTTTAAGGGGATGAAAAAGGGAGGCAAACTTTGTATGGGACAACGTGATTCCTTGGTCCAATCTACTTCAAATTTTGCATAAATATTATTTAACAGAATAGATTGAAGACGTATTTCGTATTTTATCGAAATTCATCCCCTAACGGGGTTAAAAGGGGGTAGAAAGTTATTTTGATATAAATACTCCTTAGTGCTTTCGAATTCAATCGATTTAATTAAATATTTTTAGATTAAATATTAATTATTCGTTTCTTAGTTTTTTTTTAACACGTGCATAGTTAGCAGCCGTCAAAAAATAAATAAACGAATGAACAGATTCATTGTTCTTTACTCTTGATTTGAACTTAATTTCCAAGATTTCGACTATATATATATATATATATATATATATATATATATATATATATATATATATATATATATATATATATAGGAGACTTTCTATAGATATAGTCACTCATCACGATATCTCTGAAACTATAAGATCTAAAAACTTGAAATTTAGTAGGAATATTCCTTTCGCCGAGTAGAGGTCAGCTAAGAACGGATTTTACGAAATTCTACCTTTAAGGGGATGAAAAAGGGAGGCAAACTTTGTATGGGACAACGTGATTCCTTGGTCCAATCTACTTCAAATTTTGCATAAATATTATTTAACAGAATAGATTGAAGACGTATTTCGTATTTTATCGAAATTCATCCCCTAACGGGGTTAAAAGGGGGTAGAAAGTTATTTTGATATAAATACTCCTTAGTGCTTTTTTTTAAATTACATTTTATTTTGACACATGTTTGACAACTCAATCCGAATAAATATTTTCCAGTATTGACGCAGGTGTAGGTGATTTTTTTTTGGGTGCTCCTGGTGGAACAGGCAAGACTTTATATAAACACTTACTTACTTATAGTAACAAAATTGAGTTATATGAATTACATACTTTATAGTAACAAAATTGAGTTGTAAATATATCGTGTGATCGCTTTATTGTAAAATAGTGTTTTATATAATATTTTTTACCCCAATGTTGGTGTTGTTTTAAGTCAAGGTTTTTAAACTGAATAACTCATCAGCAAGGCATCTGTAGTTCACAATGGTATAGATATAGAAGACACCGAAGTGAACTTAGAAACATTTTTGAATTATACGGCATTAACACCCCAATTAGTACGGATTGGCACCACGGACTAATGTTGGAACAAGATCAGAAAACATTATAAATCATGTACCAAAATAACTTTATCTTACACTAAAACTAAGAAGGAGGAGATAAAATCTGTCTTGGACTATTATTAAATATAAATATATGTTGACATACACACACGATCGTCTGTTCCTAAGGTCCTAATGCCTGTGTTTTAGGTACAGCCGGCTGATATACATTTTTTTATAAATATACATATAAATAATACATATAGAAATAAATACACATTACACCCAGACTCGAGGCGGGAATCGAACCCACGATCCTTGAGCAGTAAGTAGGGTCACTACCAACTGTGCCAAGTCAATCAAAATTTAAAAAATAATTACTTGCGGGTTTTTTCATATCTAATTGTAAGAGGCAAAATCGTATTGACTTGTGGTGTAATTATACCTACGATACAACGAACGAAGCATTGATAACCATTCTGGTGTAGTGGTGCGAGTGCCCTTAACGCCTCGCCTCAATGCCGGTGGTCGCGGGTTCGATTCCTGCTCGGGACTGATATTTGTATTTGTGCCAATATTTGTTTCAGGTCTGGGTGTATGTCCTTTTGGGTTTCCCCACCGTGCCCCGGAGAGCACGTAAAGCCTTCGGTCCCGTTTATTATCATGGATACCTTATAATAATCATTACTTATGGTAGGGGTATTATCCGCCAACCCGCAGTGGAGCAGCGTGGTGGATTAAGCTCTTAATCTTTTCCTATATGCAGAAGAGGCCTTTGCCCAACAGTGGGACGCTTACAGGCTGATACAATACAATACAGTACAGAAGCATTTGTGGCCTTCAGTGACGAAACTGAGCCTTACCATAAATATGAGAGTCTATCTGAGGGGAGATGTTGCTGCCGGACAGTTCTCAGACCTGTTGCTTAAAATAGGAAATAGTGATTTCCGGGAGCTGAATAATAATATAATGTATATGTATATGAGTATGTATCTACCATAAACAAAGCTAAAGTTCAAACTCTTAATGTAGCTGGAGTATACTTGAGCGAAAGCTGCTTCTCTTACAGCCAGATGTATGTGCCATGTTCCAGAATAGCCTGATGATTTTAGCACCCCGAAGGTAATTTTTTTTTTTTGTTAATCCTACTCTATAATAAAGATTATTATATTTTATATTATATTTTAACATAATAATGTATATGTTACAACAAAATTAATAACGTAAAAAAACCTATTAAAATCCTATTAGAACCATTTTCGTCTTCCACGCGGACGAAGTCGCGGGCTAAAAGCTAGTTTTGTATAATGACGTTAAATTTTTAAAAAAAAGTTTTTTCCTCCGGTTTTTTTTCCCTCTCGGCCAACACTACAACAACAGGGACACAAGATTAAGTTATTTATTGTAATATTTAATAAAACCGATGATTTAATAGCAATATAATGTCTCCGAGACTTTAACATGTCATTACATGTTATTTTGACGTATTTATTTTAATGTTTTTTATTTTATTTTTACATTCGTTAATTGTGTAAAATCACCTTATGACGATATATATATATTTTCATTTTATTTTATTTCATTTCATTTTCAAAAATTTCAGAAACAAACTTATCAAATCAAATCAAATCAGAAACAAAATTATTCAAATAGGCCCCCCCACGAGCACCTTTGAATCGTCATTTTATAAATTAAAACTTTAAAGTGATTATTATTTTTGTAAAAGTAAAGCTATATATAGACTATAGTTGCATATATATGTATATATAATTTCCTGAAACAACCATATTACATTAAAAATATGATGTAAAATGTCAAAAGTACACATTACAATATGGATACAAGTTCTTCATTGCCCATTTGGGAAAACTTATTATTAAAATGAACACATTTAATTTAGCATTGACACACCTTTTTAAATTACTTACTTTGAACAGTTATACTTTGTCATCATGGAGCGACAGTCGAGGTACATATTTTTTATTTCACATATTTTAAATAAATTTCACTTTTGCAAATTCAAATTTATTGAAAGGAGAAACTCCTTTAATTATTTTACATTGAAAAACTAAAAAAACTAAACTTCTTTACTTTTTAAAAGTTATATATAAGATTTTGCTCACGTCAATAATTATTTATGTTGTTAATGTTTTTCAAATGTGGAACACATTTGTTAGTTAACAAAATTGATTTTTTTTTAGAACACCACGAATTTTGTTAGATAAATGTTTATTAATAATATAACATACAACATTTTATTATATATACGGTGATTTTATAGGCGTTTTGGAAACGAAACATTTTAATTTGTAATCATCCATAGTACCAATAAAAATGGATAAATCAATTGTAATGTTGACTAAAAAAGTTATGTTGATTAAAAAAGTTTCAGTTTTAATATTCATTTTTACTCGATCGACTTGGATCTTATATG
The DNA here is from genome assembly GCA_036937285.1 of Euphydryas editha. Taxonomy (NCBI): domain Eukaryota; kingdom Metazoa; phylum Arthropoda; class Insecta; order Lepidoptera; family Nymphalidae; genus Euphydryas; species Euphydryas editha. The sequence continues at coordinate 9,740,887 of JAUPFZ010000020.1, forward strand.
AATGAAACACGTCCGTGCGCGTTCCGGCAGCCGCCGCGCGCCGCTGATGCTAACAGCAGCTGATAAATAGGCGCGAGCTAGCGAGGACTTGCGTAGATAGACTCCAGTTTGTCCTTCATACTTTACACGGGCTTAGGACCGTCGGAAATACCTATTTTATTTAAACTTCTTTTCTAACCACGATTGTTCTTTTCATAACAAATCAATTTATCAACGGACTGTATTTCAGGCGTATTTAAAAAATCGGAGCTATCTGCAGAATAATTAGCTTACATACCTATTTACACTTTATTTACACTATTTACACTTCTCTGTATCGAAGGAACTGCTCAAAATGGAGTCAGCTGCGTTCAATACACAAACGTCCACGTTTAAGACAATTGTCTTTTAATGTTCTTAATGTGTCTCTATTACTTTTCACTTTATCAAAAGCGTCCACTATCGCAATGCTTAAATCATCACCGCTTTCGTATTCACGCGTATAAACAATTCTTTTTATTTCCGACCATAAGAAAAAATCCAGGGGCGTTAAGGCTTCTAGGTGGCCAAGGCACAGGTCCTCCTCGACCTATCCACCGATCACTAAACTCATTGTCCAGGTATGCCCGCACTACACTCGCGTAATGAGCGGGTCAGCCGTCGTGTTGGTAGTACATACCTCTCGAGTAAGCTAACGGCACATCGTCTGATAACTCAGATATTATTGTCCTAAGCAGTTAACTCTCAACTTAACATAACTTAACACTCAAAAACATCTTCTTCAAACTGCGGCGAATAATAATTTAAACGCCCTTAGCATGACGTCACGATGTTATAGTATTACTGACCGAGTGACCGACTGAAAGCCAAGGACGCCTGACGATTGTAGTGAGCATGTACGACTCAGTGCAATGCCGTCATTGGTTGGACGACTCCGGCGCAACTCGGTAGCTATGTTTTTATTGGCGAATACGATTTTGTGTGACTCGATATTATAAATACATAGTATATGTAGTATGTACGGTCTAGGTGTGATTGAATACCGCTACTACTGATTCTCACTTTTTCTCTGTAAACGATATGAATATCGACTTTGATGAAATTTTTTTATTTATTAAATATCTGTTATTGATACATAATCCAAAATTTTCGTTTCCAAAATGCTTTCAAAATCACAGTATATATATATAAACTCTTTTGCAAAAAAAACGGGCACTTAAGCAAAGAACTATTTTATAGTTAGGGGAGAGTTGGATAATACCGCGCGTTTGATAATTCCGCGCCCTAGCATATTTCAAAAACTAAACGCTAATTGCGCTATCCAGTCCTTAAAGATCACAGTCCGAGTCCTCTACCCCTCTCCGTGCACGACGCTAATTTACTCGGAGCAGCGATTAAGACACATCGTGTCTTACAAGTTTTTACTCTCATTCCTTATAATTTCGCGGGCATTTTTGACAAGCGGTAAGCTATTCTATATTTGTATTGTAACACATTGATTACTTTTATTTTAATCCTAACATATTATAGAATTAATGACTAGATTGATTTGAATACACAATTAACTTGACTGTATTATTTTAAGGTTATAAAATGAAATAACAGAGTTTGTCAATTCCGCGCCCAGGGCGTGTACGAGTGAAGACCACGTACCGGCAAGCCCAGTGTCAGACGGCCATCCACGAGATGAACAGACGACTTGAAGAGAGTCGCCTGGAAGTCGTTGGATGGAGGCTGCTTTGAACCGGAGTCGATGGGGGGAGGCCTACGTTCAGCAGTGTACATCCAATGGCCGATATGGTTATGATAATTAATCTAGTCGTAAAATAATAATTATATCTAGGTATAGAAAGGAGTCTATGCTTCTTTTTCGACGAACGAGTTTATTCAACGTTGCATTTTTTTTTTAATTCTAAGTTTACTGATAGAAATTCACGAAATTATTATGGGCACGATATTATCAGACCAGTCTGATAATACCACGCTTTCCCATTTTTTGATTATTTTGCAATAATTAATTTTTGTTTATTTTTTGAAATATTTTGCCGTGATGTATGCGTAGCTAAATAAATTCTGTACTTATTTACTGCATTTTTGAATATATATATCGAACCCTCTCCGAATTATAGGTCCAAGTTTTTTGAGGCTCGGTAATATCCAACTCTCCCCTACTATTAGTTTGTTTGACAATTTTAGGTATTGTTATCCTCAGAATTTTATAAATTAATTAGGAAGGAATAGTTTTCATCAGTTTTATCATAACATTTTAATTAAATTATTAAGAAATAATGTTTAAGCTCAAAACACTATGATTGTACCTGCTCGCTAAATAAAAATGAAACGCGTTAATTTCTTTGTTTTTCTTGAATACATTAAAAGCAGATAAAAGTTTAGTATTGAGTGTGATCCCCTCTTGCTGAAATCACAGCTTGCATTCGTCTGGGCATGCTAGTGAGTATATCTTTTATGGTTTCTTCGGGAATACGTTCCCACTCCGCGGTAATCACATTCTTTAGCTCTCTGATGGTCTGCGGAGCCGGCTGCACTGATCTCACTCGTCGCTTCAGAACGTCCCAGACATGCTCTATGGGATTGAGGTCCGGACTTCTAGCTGGCCAGTCCAAACGACGAATTTCGACTTCTAGCATATACGCATCCACACCGCCAGACCGGTGGGCGCGAGCTTTGTCGTCCATAAAAATTGAGTTTTCGCCAAGAGCGGTTAAAGCGGGTTGTGCATAAGGAATTAGAACTTCCGTTATGTATCGGTGTCCAGTCAGTATACCGTTTTCGATGAAGACTAACTCCGTACGATCCATAGAATTTATTCCTGCCCAAAACATAACAGAGCCCCCTCCATAAGGTGTGATTTCTTCAAAACATGCCTCTGCAAAGCGTTCTCCTCGTCTACGTAGCACTCGCCGACGTCGGTCTTCACCATGCAGAGATATCCTGGCTTCATAGGAGAACAATACCCTATCCCAGTCTTCATGAGTCCATGACACACAATTTCGAGCGAAGCTAAGCCTGGCAACTCGATGTCCACGGAGTAATTTAGGGCCGCGTGCCGGGCGATGACTGTGTATATTAGAAGCGAGAAGCCTCCTCCTGACCGTCCATAGACTAATTTGCACATTTCTTACTTCTTCGAGGGTGTTCTTGAGGTCCACATAAGAAGATTTGCGATTTCTCAACGCTTGACTAACTAGAAAACGATCATCCCGTGGTTCGGTACATGTCTTTCTGCCAGAACCAGGCCTTCTCTTGACGGAACCGGTCTCTTGATAGCGCTGCCAGGTCCTTTGAACTGTCGACCGACTCACATTTAGCCTCTGAGCCACGAAGCATTGACTGCAACCTTCTTCAAGCAGCGCAATAATTTTGCTCGCTTTTATCACTTTATCTACCATTTTCGACATTGCTAAACAGCAATAACAATACTTTTAAATGTCAAGGACACCAGATAATTCAATAAAAATTGCCAAAAATTAATTAGAGTCGATATTAACTATAGGGAATTCGCGCCACAAAATGTAGTTAAAAGTTATTTTCTTTGAAAACCAGGCTTAGTCAAAAATTTGAATTTGGAATGTACTCTTATAAACATTATTGCACTTTTATAACTGGCCAGTAACATGTTCAAATGATTAAAACCTTTTTGGTATTTTATTTTTTTCAGTCAGGAAGAAAATCGAAACCGCCCGTTTTTTTTGCAAATGAGTGTATATATATTGTATATACAGCCTGACTGGTAAATTACTATCAATATTTAAGGAGAATACTCGGTACATGATTCTCATTCGAATTATGTAATACAAATAGGTACTCAATTTTTGACCAAATTTTCATAAATTCAATTCAAATAAATGAAGCGTTGACGCTTTTCCAGTCATGACGGCGGCACGTGCACAGGTGTTGTAATGTGTCGCTTGTTCACATCTAAAAATTGCCAAAGTTCACATCATTTACCTAGTCAACAAATTTGTTGCTTAAACGAGTAAAACATCTTAGTATTTTTGCCTATCCTAAGCCAGGATTAAAGTATTAAGGGGGACTGGATCATGCTTGTTTATCCTGCTGCCCTGTTAACACGTGGCGGCGTTTGGACGTAGGTAAACTACCTGTTTTGTCTCGAAAGTGCAGCTAGCTTCTAGGGTGTCCAGACGACGCGTAAATAATTGGATAATTGTTGAGTAACTTTACTTAAAAAGTTATTAGTATTTACCTATTTTTTTTTACATGATTCGAATGAAAATCATGTACCGAGTATTCTCCTTAAATATTGATAGTAATTTACCAGTCATCCTGTATATATACCTATATATATACAGAATGTTTGGTAGAGGGTTGGACAAACGGTCAGGGGGTAAGAGGGGGTCATTTCCAATATATCTGGCCACTTAACTTAAGTCATTGACCTTTTATTTATTTTTTCATGCAGCATTTAATTGTTTTTTACAAAATCTCCAGAATTCATCACTCTAACAATTATATTATATTAACAACAATTCGAACAACTTTTGTAATAAACGCCTTGTTTTTATTTATTTTTTGTTTTTATTTATTGTCTATTAATGCCAAATAATGCTAAATGAGGTCAGGTCGTCATTAGAGAAAATTAATAATCCCTTGTTTTTTTATAAACTCAATTCAGAAAACATTTTTGTTTTGTTTGTAAAATACACATGACTTTACTTACCAATTATTTAATTAAGCGATTTTAGACGGCGCGTTATGTTTTGGTAAATATCTCTACTAAAAAAACTTTTTTTTGGTAGCAAATGATACATTGTTAGAAAGGACATAAATGCAGGATATTTTCAAAAAAACAATGAAAACCTTATCGTATATAGTTTTTTTTTTTTTTATATCACTTTAAAGTTTGTAGTTTGGTAAATTTTTGCAACTGTTAAAAAGTTTGAAGGCCTATATTTTTGTATTTTTTCATGTAACACTTACAAATATGGTTTCAAAATGTTGGATATTTATTCAAAACAAGAAATAAAAATAATTTGGGTCCGTTACACATTTTTTTTGTGTTTTATGAGTTTGAGTGATGAATTCTGGAGATTTTGTAAAAAACAATTAAATGCTGCATGAAAAAATAAATAAAAGGTCAATAACTTAAGTTAAGTGGCCAGATATATTGGAAATGACCCCCTCTTATCCCCCTGACCGTTTGTCCAACCCTCCACCAAACATTCTGTATAATTTTATTTTGTAAATTTCGATTTATTAAGAGCTCAGATCCTGAAGATAAAGAACATTAAAAAGTGTTTCCGTTTACTTGTGTGTCTATTAATTTAGACTAACTATATCCAACCCTCACGAGTACCTAGTACAGTAATTAAAATCTAGCAGTTTATACAAAGATATTTGAAATTATTTCTATGAGTTTATAGTTTATTAAATATGAAGATGGCAAAAACAGGGTTCAATAGTATTATTATATGTACAAAGCGGTAAGTCTGAGTTTCTTTCGCCAGTTCTTCTCAGGTCAGAGACTTCTTCATCCCGAACTGGTAGTAGACTCATGACGTTCAGTAAATAATTTGTAATAATTTTATGCTGAATAAAATATTTTGACTTTGACTTTGAAAGAATCATAATGCAAATAATTTCCTTATTGTCTTCTATTAATTTTTATTCTATTTTATAGATACAACTGCTTTAAAAAGAAACTTGATAAGGGTATTAAAAAAAATATCGAGCCGGCCACAACCGATAATGTTCGGATCAAAAGAGGAACAACGAGCTTAATTAAACAATACTTTGTAGATTATACCGCTAACTCTAATCTCCATGGCTTAAAATATATTGGAGAAAAGGAACGAACTCCAGTCGAAAAGTAAATAAAACTACATTTTTATATACGCATTATATGTCAAAAAAAGTTATTAAATATTGATAGAAACTGTAATTAAACAGGAACAAATTTACGATGCTGCTGCACTGCAGGTTTCCCCATTTTCTTAATAAGAGTATCTATCGTTTCGAGGCGTTTATGACAACAACCGGGAACGACGGCTTTACGTGCTTTTCGAGGCACGGTAGTGAAATCAAAATTACAAATATTTGCATATAAAAAAATTTGATACGAGTGGGAATCGATTCCGTGACTATCGGCGTCATTGGATTTTTTGCATCACTACACCAGAACGTTAAAAAAAAACCTTACATAAAAAAAAAAAGTTTATTTTCAGAATTTTCTGGCTTCTCATGTTCACATGTTGTGTTGTATTCTGCGCTTATCTTATACAGAAAGTGTGGGTGAAGTGGAACGATAGCCCTGTTATTGTCAGCTTTGCAGAAACTTCTACACCAGTGTGGCAAGTAAGTGTATGAAATAATAGTTCTAGTGTAATAGTGCGAGTAGTCGCCTTAACGCCGGCGGTCGCGGATTCGATTTCCGGTAGTGCCAAATATTTGTATTAGTACAAGTGTTTGTTCTGGTCTGGTTTTATGTCCATGTGGGTTTCACCAACGTGCCTCCTACGTAAAGCAGTCAGTTCCGTTAGTTATCACAGTCACCTGATAGCGATCGTTACTTATGGTTAGTTAGCTAGTGGGAAGTTATCCACGAACCCGCAGTGCAACAGCGTGGAGGATTAAGCTCTAACCCTTTTTCTAGATGGAGAAGAGGCCTTTGCCCAGCAGTGAGACCAGGATTATTTATAGGGACAGGCCTATTTAGTTCAATTGAGTTCATTTTACCTTTAATAAGTTAGTATTATTTACCTTCGAGTGTTAATAGTTCGGTCAATTTAGTAATAGAAATAGTGGTCAAATAACAAAAATCCCTGGAAAGATAAATATTGTTGGAGATCTGGGGTTTAACATTACAAATATAGTTTTAAAAATCCCATCGATCCTATGTGTGCTACAAAAGTTATTCGGGGTCCAAGGTAAAAATTTGAGGTTTTTTGGAATTTCCTCGAAAACGGTGTTTTATCAAAAAAAAAAAAAAAAAAAACTTCAAACTAAAGTTGTAGACCTTAAAATTCTCTACAAAAATGATCTTCAAGATTTTTTTCCTAAGAGTTGACATTCCTGAGATATCGTGATTCTAAGAATCACATTATAAATGATGCACATATTATATATGTACATAATAAAATAACATATATACATTATATATGTACATAAGCCACGTATATAATTATGTATACATATACCTAATCAGGCACTTAAGACAAATATTAATACCTATTTGTGTCTCTTTTATATATATTATACTATTCAGAACACATTTATTCAAAAGATAGTCAGTCCCTAACTGAATCTCCTTTACTCACGTGGCCTTGAAAAACATTTGGCAATATTGTCCGTAGGTCTCGTTCATATACAACAGGTATATGAACGAGTTCTTTTAGTGCTAAAGGTTCAGTTCAAGTGAATAGACGTACTTATTACAAGAGTATACCATTTAGGTAATTTGTGCTATTTTATAGCTCAAAAAAATGTCTCAGTTTTGCTTTATTTGCAATAAACTTTTAACTGAAGATGAAACAGTTGTGGTTGATCGTGGAAGCTAACTTTAATCCAGGATAGTGTGAGAGGTGATGAGTTTACCGAGTATTTAAGAACTCAAAAATCCGTTACAATACATGTGGATTGCAGAAAATCATACACCCGGAAAACATCAATCGCTGCAGTAAAAAGACAACGTGAGGAAGAACAGGCTAGTTCATCAAAAATATTTCCACCTCGTACTAGAATGCCAGTAAGTGAATCAAATTTTTGTTTAAAAAAATACTGTTTTTTTGTGGCAATGAAGCTGAGAAAAAGAAAGCACAGCATCATCGACAGTCCCAATGGACGCATGGGGACTGTCCGGCTCACCTCTGAACAGTCCCGACGACGCCATGTCCAGCAGGACCGGGTTCCCATCCCGGCCCGACACGGGCACATGGGCGTTACTGAAGGCGCATTAAGTAACGCCTCCTACGCACCCATATGCATCCCCCGCGGATGGAGGCTATGTCGGCGGCCTCCACTCTCACCCGCTCGTCGGCCTCCTTCTGGGACATTACTGTCCCGCAGAAGGAGACCATCGTCTTCCAGGACTCGTCATCGCCGAGTATCGCGGTGATGACGCTCGGAAGCGAGAAGTCCCCGAGGACCGACGTCAGACCTTGACGAAGCGCCACCTCTCGGGCACACCTCAATGGTGTGTTGGGCAGAGTTCACCGCCGCGCTTACCGTTGTTAACCCAATAATCAACAGCAATATCAATAAAATCAATATAAATAAGGTAATATCTAGAACTTGACGGGTATTGTTCCCTTAAATTATCCTAAAATTGGTATGACAGTTAGTGGACTAGGCCTACAGGAGAAAACGCGGTAAAAAAAACGTCGACAAAAAACGACTATTTTTGTAGAAAATTATAAGATCTACAATTTCGGTTATGTGTTTTTTTTGTTTTTTTTTATAAAACATACCGTTTTCGAGAAAAGTCCAACTTTTGTAGCACACATAGGATCTGTTATGAGCCTCGCGGATATTTAGTTTTAAAAAAAAACTTTATTAAATATATATATTAAATACAGGATTAGTTAGTAAGACAGCCGTCGGGTATGGATTTTGGATCGAGACTAAGTAGTGGATGCTTGGGACTGACTGCTATGAGTTAGGAATGACTGAGTCAGCAGAATAGAGATGCGTGGTGTGCGAAAAGGGGTGCAAATACTATCTATAACAGATCGATGGAGATTTGTAAAACATTATTTGTAATGGTAAACTCCAGCTCTCCACCAATATTTGGCTCTCCGGGAATTTTTGTTATTTGACCACTATTTTTATGTTTAAATTTACCGGACTATATGTATATAGGCAACGAATTTAGTAGTATGGCTCTGAGACACGGTATTATGACATAGCTTCTGAAAACGGGTAAGCTCCTTAATACCGTGTTTCTTGACGGAAAAATGTCGGAGGTCTGGAACAGAATTGTGGTGACGCTCTTCTTCAAGAAGGGCTATCGCCCATACCATGTTGAAGAATTATAGGCCCATTTTGCTTCAGAGCCATGTTTATAAGCTGTTCTCTAGAGTTATAACGAATCGTCTGACAAGTAATTTTGATGATTTTCAGCGTCTACAAAAAGCTGATTTCTGAAAAGGCTAGCACTATAGACCATAATTATGTATATGCTGCGGTAATTATGCAAAAGACCGAGAAATCAATTGTAACTGGTATTTGTAATTAAATTTCTACAATATTATATAACTCAAAAATAAACAAGTTTCGGTCTAAACACACTAAATATAATAATTATATTATTCAGATGATCACAAAAAATCTTATAAATTTTCTATTTTCAGATCCCTTATCCAGCTGTGACATTGTGTCCTGAAATTAAAACTATGCAAACAGTATTTAATTATACTAAATATTATCATTTAGAAGAAACAAATTTCACAACAGAAGAGTAAGTAACTATAAATAAACATGAAAAACCGAATTAATTAAAAAACTAGATTGCACTTTTGTAGATTTTATTAACTAACAAGGCCGAGTCTGCCAGAATAAATATTTAACTTTTTAACGGTTTAACGTGTCAGTACTTATTTAGATAGAGTAGAATGCTAAAAATAATGTATTTATTACGATTATCTATTATTTCTCAGATGGGAATTTATCAACCACTTAACGCGTCGTTTTAAAAGTAGTTCTACTTATTTTTTACATAGAACTTGAAATTTTTATCCTCTTCATCAACAATAAAAGTATAATATTAAAGAAAAAAAGGTTATATTATCACAAAATCTAATCACACCATAAAAAGGAAATTTAAATACCTCAAATGATTTGTACCGGTTAATAATCTAAGAAATGTTAATTTTAGGACTCATTTATTTGAAGATGTATCTGTAGCCTGTACTTTCGATTTGTATCTAAGGATGAATGGAAGAAATTTTTCACATGGAAATGAGACAGTTGAAAATATTAAAAAGGTATTTGAAAAGTTTAATAAGATAGATTCAAAACGAACAATATAGCAAATTATAGAATAAATTTTAAGATATTTTATTTTTAAACACTTTCTAGAAAAGTTTATCATATCTCTATTAATAAAAAAATTGGTTGTCTGTAAAGTTAGATTACGGACGATAATTTTAGTTGCGTGATAACGTCATAAGAAAACATTGATAAAAAAACAAATTTAGACTAGGCTGTATGGACTTTAGTCCTTTGCATTTCCCTATTGGGGATAAATTTTAAAACAACAACAACAACATTGATAAAAAATGCATACTTCTATGGATCGAATTAAATTATTATCACTGAATTATGATTATTTTGTATAAAACAAATAAGGAGTTAATTCAATTAATTTAAAAAAAATCGATAAAGTTACATTTATTTGCACTCTTTCATTCAAATTTTTTTAACTTAAATTATACAGTTTAATTACAAGTCACAATGTGCTATTAACAATTTATTTACAACTTATATAATATCATTTTTTTCATTAAATACTAAATGACCAGTTGACTTTTTATACGATCGTTTATGAGTCATAATAAGTTTTAAGTCAAAATTGTAATATAACCTATTATTACTTCACTCGCCGACCTACCGATGCTACTTTTTTTTTTAATAATCAAAAGAACAAGTATAGACGCAAATAAGCAATAACGTTATGTAGTGTACTCTATTTCATGAAATGACTTTTTTGTACTATGGGGTTCGTATTCGAATATAAAACATTTTAAAATAATTTTTGTAGTGATAATGATAAATAAATCAATTATTTAAAAAAAAATATACAATATGTATAATGATACACCATTTTGCAATAAGATGTAAAGTTCCTTGAAATACACTCTGAAACCGCTATGCGCTATTTATCATTTCACTATTCATAATATGGAGCCCGAAAATACTGTTATACTAGAAAATACTATATGCGTGATAAATAGATATGCCATAAAACTTTGTTGAACTAAATATAACCCAGACAAGAATAATACATAATGCATTAACCAAATACCTTTACAATGAAGGTATACACGATAAAAGAGGGGAAATATCTGGGGGAAAAAATCTATTATTGATGAATAGCAAAAAATAAGAGATTTTATTGAACATTTACCAAGATTATGTCACATTACTGACGAGAAAGTAGCTCTGTCAATTATTTGGCTCCAAAAAATCTGCCACTTTTATATGAAAAATATAAAACCGATCGCCCTAATGTAAATAGTAAGTTTTTCAAGATTTGGGCAAAGGGTGTCAAACTTAATTTTACAGAGGGCTACATATTCAATTTAAAATACGTAGGTGGCCCAGATTCAAATTAAAAAAATCTACTGAATTATTATAACATTCATAAATTACAAAATAACACCTGTTTTCATTGTGACGTCCTTAAAGCTAAAATAGCCTCAGCGTGTAAAGAAAGAAGTGGAACCAAAACCGTCAATATCATCAGTAAAATTGCCACCTTTCATTAATTGCCGTCTGATGGAATTAGTTTTAATAGTTCTTTGAGATCTTTAATTTTATCATTATATAGCTCCCGCCCTTCAGAGTACAACAATGGCAAGTTGACGCTTGATGATTTTTAAAAATTGTATTTTATTCACACCTTCAGGTTTTTGCATTTTGCTAAGTCGTTTGTCCTTAAGTTTTATAATTGCAATGTCAGTAGGTCCCGCGTACCAATATGTTTTGTGTTGCTACAGGGAACCCGTTTTTTGTAATTTAAAATGTATAGCTCTCCTTGCATTTAACTTTACGTACTATTGATAATGTGTAGAACTTATAGAGTTTTATAATTATTTTATAAACGCATACCACGTAATGCTATGGCAATACACGGTTCTCGCTTATAATGAATCTAAGATACCTAATAGTGTTAAAAAAAATTAAAAGACTGATTACTTAAGTGAAAAGATAATAATCAAGTAATTTTACATTTTATTGTTTGTAATAGTTTATTTCAATAAAAAATATTGCCATTATTTTGTACTTTGAATAAAAACCCTATTATGCACACATAGTTCAATTTTTTTTAACATTTCGAATTACTTGACCTCAACATTTAAAAAGTTTTTAACTCGCCCAAATTTATTCAATAAGGTGTCAAGCACTTAACATTCATCAATATGAATTTCAAAGTACGATTCTCTTTTTTTTTTTTTTGCTAAAATAAATCATGAGACTTAAACTGTTTTTGAAAATATATTGATGAGATAGACTATTTTACAACAATAATTTTTGCGATTATTTCAAAATAAATAAATTTTTTTGGTGCATATGGTCCAATAATCTTATATTAAAGTCAAAACAATAAAGAAAGTACATTTTTCATAAAACATCCCTATAAATTATTCCATTTTAGTTGAAAAATCTTAAAACGTCTTTTTCTCAAAATGGCTGTCAGGTGGGTTGACACGTTATTACTTATTTGTGTCCATATATGATATTATATCACTAATCAAATTCTTAAAATGTAAAAATTAATTACTTTTCACTAACTTTACAAACAATAAATAAATTGACAAAATAGTTCGTGTGTAGATTCAAGATTGCGTGGCGTCTGCCGCTGTCTCTTCTACTCGGAAGCGTCATAAGTTAGGCCGATCGTGAGCCGAACGCTTATGCCGATCGTGCCTCTCTATCGCTTGTTTCGCGCTCTTGCTCGCGAATTATGGCAATGACGTCAAGTTTCTAGAAAAGTACCAGTTAGCTTTCATCATTTTACTAGACGTTATCACGTAAAATCGATATTTAAACCGACTTTTTACGTTACTGTTCAATAGGAACACATAGTCTTAGATGATCTCTACAAAGACAAATGCCATGGTCTCTCGATTCTCCATGGGACGTATCCTTACTATATATATATATATATATATATATATATATATATAATATTATAAATGGGAAAGTGAGTTTGTATGTTTGTTCCGCTTTCACGCCGTAACTACTGAACCGATTGCTTTGAAATTTTGCAGACGTAAAGTTAGAAGTCCGGATTAAATAATAGGGTACTTTTTATCCCGAAAAAGTTTGATTTTCCCGAGGGAAAACAAAAATATTGTTAGTTCGGAGATGATGGCGATAGATGGCGCTGTGTGTAGTTTAAAACAAAGTTATGTTTTGCATACGAATATACACAATGTAAACTTAGAAGGTAAATGATATGATAATTAATCCCCGAAAATGAGGAATTTGGTTTATCTTCTAAACTGGTTTTTTACATCTACTAATCCTGTGTACTTAGTAATTTTCTTTGCAAAAACTTCTGTTATTATTTACCTACCCTTTATCCTGGTATAATACTGTTCCAGAGGGCTTACAAAAGTGAAGAAATTTCAAAAAAGTAGGTTATTACGTGCAAATATGACAAATATACTGAAATAAGTATAAAGTATTAGCAGTTACGCTATTTAGTTCTTAAGGTATGCGATAGATGGCGCTTGGATACAAAGGGGGACTCCAGCAGATGAAATAAAAGCTTGCCTAAAATCGTCTAAGTTATGGGACCATGTCATAAAATTCCAATTGACAACAAACATGCGAGTAAGATTATTTAACGACTTTCACTCAGGTCATTACGCGGAAACATTGTTAAAAATCGGTGATGGGAGAATGACAGTAGATGCAGAGGGAATGATAACTTTAACGGAAGATTTTTGTAATGTTGTGGGCAGCGAATCAGAGTTGGTAGCCAAAGTTTATACTGACTTACACAATAATATACATGATGACCAATGGCTCTGCGAACGCGCAATATTAGCACCAAAAAACGAAACGGTCACTAAAATAAATGAAAATATTTTGGATGAAGTTATGGGAGAAACTACTGAATATTTATCTGTAGACACGGTGATAGACTCAGAAAATAGTACCTCATATCCTGTAGAGTTCTTAAATTCTTTGGAATTATCTGGGGTGCCATCACATAAATTAAAATTAAAAGTAGGGGTTCCGGTGATGCTCATGCGTAATCTCGATGCCCCTAGACTGTGCAATGGTACCAGGCTGCGTGTCACTCACCTTGGGCGGAATATTATTACCGCCACTATTTTAACTGGCGCTGCAAAGGGTGAAAGTGTACTCATTCCTCGGATTCCGATTATTCCAACAGACCTCCCATTTCAGTTTAAAAGACTTCAATTTCCTATAAGGGTTTCATTTGCTATGACCATTAATAAAGCACAAGGTCAAACTCTAAGGGTTGCTGGAGTACACTTAGAAAAGCATTGTTTTTCGCATGGCCAGCTCTATGTAGCGTGTTCCCGGGTATCCAGTGCCCAAAATTTGCATGTTTTTGCTCCCCAACGTAAAACATATAATATAGTTTACCACGCAGTTTTGGTTTAAAAACTCTAAATTCTATATATACGGGAAAACTAAGAAGCGCGATTTAACCGTATTCATAACCGAATTCCACGCGGGCGAAGCCGCGGGTAAAAGCTAGTAATACTTATATAGCACCAGCAAATGATTTATTTATCATTTGAGACATTTAAAAAAAGCACTCAGCTTTTGATTTGAAATTTGAGGTAATTATCGTATAATGACCTAAATATCGTAACAAGAGTGGGTACTTGCAGCACGTGGGATGTACAGTCTCATTACCGATAATTTTGCGTTATGCATGCGATGGTGAGTTTTTTTTAAAATAATAATCAAGCAAACGAGCTGACAGCTCCACCTAATGTGGTTGCTGCCAAACATGACACCTTTAACATCAGAGTAGTTACGGTTGCTGTGTCAGTCTTAAATAACTAATTGTGCAGACTGTACATGGTGTAGGTTTTAGGTACGAGTCTTCACGGTACTCAGTACGTGCTCAGAGCACGCTAAGGCTATACAAGATATTAAGCTTAACCCAGCCGTTATAAACCTCGAACTTGTTGGTGTGATAAATAGGTCCTAAGAATTTTATTAGATATAAAATATCAACTTAATCCCCTTTTTCACATCCACCTGATTTACTCCTGTCCATAACATGCTCAGATATCGGCAAGATTTAGCCTCGGCAATGGTTTTAAAGTTAAACAATTTGAGACTAAGCTTAGCCGATAATATCAATTAATAACTCCTGATTCCAAGCTGCATCATGATAATACTGCTGAACTCAGAAAATATCGTTTTACAGTTCGAATTTCGAAAATTCGCACAAAGTACTTTTATTGAACATTTATCGTGCGAATTATGAAAAAAACTTTGTACCTAAGTTTCTGTCTTCTGAGAAATCCAAGAAGGGATTTATCGAAGCAAAAGCAAAAGCCCTCTTGATACAATTTGAATATGAATAAGTAGTTTCCAGAAACATAAATCGCGTACGAAGTCGTGGACACTGCTAGTATAAGAAACAATGCTACGTATCTATTTTAGTTACAAGTAAGCTTACCGCACAGTATTAATCTGGAATTAACTAAGATTAAACTACAAAAAATAATTAATTAAACAAGGTTTTTTTCTTAATTAGGTATCACCAACAATTGATGATGTAATTATGGGAATAAAGTGGAAAGGTGTATTGTACGACGAACCAATATTTTCACCAATACTTACAGAAGAGGGTTACTGTTATACATTTAATACAATAGATGCTGACCAATTACTTCGGACTGAGAAGTAAATTTCCTTGTAAATTATTTATCTTATTAAATGTTTGATTTTTTTTAAAGTTAAATTTAACCTTTTTGTTTGTTTTAAAGTTTAAATACTGACTACACTTATTTGGAGCTATCAAATAAATCGCAAACTTGGACTTTAGAAAACGGTTATCCGCCAAATACACCACTTGAAACTTATCCACACAGAGGACTTGTATGTATAGCCTTTAGAAATAAATTATTTCTACAAAATTATATATATATATATATATATATATATATATATATATATAATATTTAAAAAAATTTCAGGGGTATGGTGAAAATGCTGGATTAATTCTTCTATTATTAGCAAATAAAAAAAATTTTGATTACCTTTGTAGTGGACCAACACAAGGTTTCAAGGTGATGCCACAGAGAAATGAGTTTGTTTTTTTTACTATACTATATTAGTTTCATCAAAAATGCACATAAGTATACTGTGACAAATGATTACGTATTTAATACCTTTTTCAATTACAGATTTTACTACATAATCCAGCAGAATTTCCTCGATTATCTCAGCAATACTTTAGAATCCCAATTGCCCAAGACGTCGTCGTCGCTGTAAAACCAAAAATGATGACAACCTCTGAAGGACTTAAACCTTATGACTCTACCAGGTACTAAGAGTATTTTAAATTAACACATGACATTTTGCTACTAGGCAACCCGTGGAACCATAGCTCCTCGATTGTGTAACCGACGTAACTCTAATCGTTGGACAGCTAAATTGGTAATGGGCGTGGCACATCGCACATACCCTGAATTACTGTTGGTTGTAAAGGTGCTGGAAGGGCGAACCCGCGCCAATCATTAAAAGACTTCCACTAAATGGATGGCCGACTAGCGAGTCTAGGAGAGTAGCTGGTTTTTGGCGGTGCAAGGATGCGAATGTTTGACATACATGAAGAGGGTCTATGTCTGACTTTGGACGGCTATTGACTGATGACGAAGACGACGACATAGCTTTAATTTATAAAGCACTCCTCATAAGTAGCGGAGAGTCACTGGTTTCTGGTGGTGTTGTTTTAAATTATGTTGTTAATTGTTATGAAAATATTTAAAATAAATAAACGGAGTATATGTTAAGCGGTTAACGATTATTGTCTGTCGAGGATGACAACAACACACGAATTAATTAACGCAGCACATGTTACGGAAACTCTTAATCATCATCCTATGATCATCATCATATCAGCCGCTGGATGTTCTCTGTTGAATGTAGTTCTCCCCTATCGCCCTCCAGAGCAACCGGTTCAAAGCAGCCTCCATCCAACGGCTTCCGGCGAGTTTCCCCAAGTCGTCCGTCCATCTCACGGACGGCCGTCCGACACTGCTCTTGCCAGTGGTCTCCACTCGAGAATCTTTCTGCTCCATCGGCCGTCAGTTCTACGAGCTATGTGCCCTGCCCACTGCCACTTCAGCTTGCAAATCCGTTGGGCTATGTTGGCAACCTTCGTTCGTCTGCCGTGCGGATCTCATCATTTCTGATTCGATCTCTCAGAGAAATACCAAGCATAGCGTTCTCTATTGCACGCTGTGCGAATTGGAGCTTGTTTAAAAGGCCCACAGTCAGAGAACACGTCCAGATCCGTATGTAACACACATGCCGGTGTGCCGCAAGGTGGCGTGATGTCTCCACTTCTTTTTTCAATCTTCATTAATACTATTAGTCATCATATCTCTTCTCCCTACCACCTGTATGCTGACGATCTCCAAAGTTACTTGCATACAAGTTTAACTGAACTACCAAACACGATATACGCCTTAAATCAGGAACTCGAACGTATTAACAATTGGAGCAAGTGTTATGGTCTGAAAGTAAATCCCTCTAAATCTCAGACTATAATTATCGGAAGTCAACATCTTATTTCGCGTATTGATGAGTCGAATTTAATACAAGTAACTTTTGACGGTGTTCCTATTCCTTACAGTGATAAAGTAAAAAATTTGGGTATCATATTTGACAAATTTATGTCGTGGGATTCACAAATATGCGAAGTTAGCAAAAAATTTTTTTCTACCATGGGTTCTTTAAGGAGGTTGCGAAATTTTCTTCCCATTCCCACTAAAATTGCTCTTGCCCAATCCCTTCTTCTTCCTTTACTTGATTACGCTGACATTTGTTACCTGGACCTAAGGGAGGACCAACTGAATAAACTTGAGCGTCTTCAAAATTCCTGTTTTCGGTTCATATTTGGACTTCGCAAGTATGACCATATCTCTGAATTTCGTAACAAGCTCAAGTGGCTTCCTATACGTCTGCGCAGGAATACTCATATACTATCGCTTCTTTATTCTGTTTTATTTAATCCTGTTCTACCATTCTATTTAAAAGAACACTTTGAGTTTCTCTGTGACTCACATAATAGAACACTTCGTTCTAGAGAAAATCTGACTCTGAAAATTCGAAGTCACTCTTCTTCTTTTTACAGCAAGTCCTTCTGTATTGAAGCTGCGCGCTTATGGAATACCTTACCGTTGTCCATTAGACGTGCACCGTCACTGGCATCCTTTAAGGAAGGGATCAAACAGTACTATTTACATCTTTGAAACTTTAGTCGTCCGCATCGCTAACTATTGAATTTATGTATATATGTATATTTGTTTATATGTACCGTTGTTATATGTATATTTATGTATGTATGTATGTATATATACGTATGTATATATGTATTATGCTAAGTTATATATGTAATTGTATTTATTATTGTTACGTATTTATATTTGTAGTGTACGTATACTATTTATGTAATAAGTTGTTTTATATTATAGTGATTTGCATTGATTAGTTGTTTATGTATAGTTTTTTTTTTTACTGTGGTTTTTGTTTACTCTGTACACCTTCACCGCTTTTTATCACTTTAACTCCTTGACGTTGGTTGTCTGGAAGAGATCGCTGCTTAGCGATAAGACCGCCTTTTGTACATAAGTCTTTTATTTTATACTTAAACTGTTTGTTACTTGTATGTGTACAATAAAGAGTAAATAAATAAATAAATAAATAAATAAATTAGTTGAAGACTTTCGACTTCAGGCACTGAAGTAAGACGGATGTAAAGACGTTTCTTTTTTTTTTAATTTCCGAACGTAATCCTATATCTATTTGTAATAATATACCTTTAATAAGACTTTCGACTTCAGGCACTGAGGTATGACGGATGAAAAGACGTTTTTTTAATTTCCCGAACGTCATCCTATATCTTTATGTAATAATATACCTTTCAAATGGTGTGCTCTTTTTTATTCGCTCAGTGAAGTTCTAAGGTAGTGAAAATGCGCAACAAGAAGAGGAAGGCTAAAAGAGTAGAACCGATTGTACAAGGGCATTTGAAAAGTTCGTAGTCTAACCAGGAAAATGAAAAGATAGTAATTTATTTATTAATTTTTCAACATATTCTCCCCCAAGTTATACACTTCTTCCATCAACCGGACAGGGCTTTTATACCAGGTTTAAAAAAAAACTTCGTCCATACCTTCAAAATATGCATCGATAGCAGCCTTAACCTCCTCATTTGTAGAACATTTTTGACTTCCTGAGAGTGGTTTTTGAGCTTTAGGAATATGGAGCGAGATTAGGAGAATACGTTGCATGGGGTAACAATTCGAAGTCACACTGATAGATTTCTGCCATAGTTCTCGACTGATGTGTGAACTCGCGCATTATCAAAAATTAAACAAAACATTTCTTCGTACGAGTACCCGTAACTATCCAGAAAGCCGACAAAACCATTTTAGCTTTTTTTAAAGCTGGAGATCCTGATCTTTTCCATTGTTCTTGTTCCATTTTCCATGGTGTTTTCTATTGTTTAGATTGATTTTTGTCTCTAGCGCATGGTGATGCATCACATTTTCATCCATAGATAGTCAGTTGGGCCAGCCTCAAACAGCTCCAAACAGTCTCGAGAAATTGTAAGACGAACGCATTTTTGTTCAATTGAAAGCAATCGATGCATCCACCACGCAGACACCTTTATAAAGTATGTGAAAGTAATGTAATGCGTTCTTTCAGATGGCATTGGTGTCATCTATCTCGTTAACAGTCAATCTCCGATCAAATAAAATGAAATTACAATTTTTTTCAATGTTTTACTTCTGTTGTTACAATAGAGCTAAAAATTTAATACCTTATTACAGACGGCAATGCTATTTTCCAAACGAGCGCTATCTAAAATTCTTTAAAGTGTACACACAAACCAATTGTGAAAACGAATGCTTAACCAATTTTACTTATGCGAGATGCAGTTGCGTCCACTTCGGTATGCCACGTAAGTCCTTTACCGATCTATAAACTTTTGTCAACTATTTCATAATAACTGTAAGATAAATGTATTGTAAATTAGTATCTATATCTGTATCGATATCCTCATGTCGTTTATATTTATTTCTTTTAAAAATACTGATATTTTAGTTCAGATGGTTTGTTTCCCAAAGCTCAGTAGTTTTATTAGGGTTGTTTTAAAGTTTTATATTATTTCATTATAGCCGCCTCCTACTACTGATATTAATTACATTTTACATTCTTTTTCTCTCATCTTCTTCAATCTAATAGCAACATACTTAATCCTAATTCTATTTTAGATGGCCCAGAAATGAAAGTGTGCTCACTAGGTAAAAAAACTTGCATGATTAATGCACGAAGTAAGTATCTTATTAAAAAAAGCAGATCGATAAAACTTTTTGTATAACCTTGTACGTAAAAGTTAAATAAACATCCAATAGAGATACAAACCATATCATCTAGATGATAAAATTATAACAGGGATAAAAAATCAAAAATAAAATGAAAATGAAAATAAAATAACAATTTGCAACAATAATCTAAATTAATAACATTTTTTAATTCCAGTGGAATTAGTAACAATCGAAATACAAAATAATTTGGAGGACGCCATGCATGCTGATGACACTATAGGCGAGGCTCGACGAGTAGCAACAAAATGCAAATGTTTACCCGCTTGCACTTCTGTAGAGTATGAAGCGGAAACATCACAAGCTGATTTCAATGTTGAACCTCTCTTCAAAGCCTTCAAATACGAACTAGACGAAGAAACACAGGGGTAAGAAGATGGACTAGAACTAAACATTTTCAGAATTGCGTAATTGGTTGTGGTGCAAACACTTCCGTTCTCAATATGACAAACATCTATCTATAGAGGATACATATTTATGGGCAGTGATTCTGTTTGTATTGTGTGTTTTCCTAGTAATCGCTGTTACATAAAAAGCGCTTCTTTATCATTTATTTTGATAAAGATCCAAAAATTACATTAAAAAGTAAGCTCCCATACGATACCCTGTTACCTATCCATAATTTTTACCAATGGAATTGCTTAGTTATAATAGTGTTAGAATTTGTCGTTAATGCTATTGAATGATAACTTTTGTTTAGGAATTAGTCATATGTAAAACAAGGGAATTAAAAAGGGAATTAATAAATAAAAAGTTTAGTAAACATCTACAACATATATATATATATATATATATATATATATATATATATAATATATGTGTGTGTGTATATTTGTTGACTAGGTAAATGTTGTGAACTTTGGATAAATTCATAACTTGTATATAAAGTATATAAATTAATAATTTGATGACTGGAAATGTGTCATGTGCATAAGCGGAAAGACGAGGCACGCGTTCTTCAGTTGGTTTTCTATAAAGACCAGTGTACATCTCATTCAAAGTAAAAAGTGCAAACAAGCTGTGCAAAGTAAATAGTTGCAGTGTCAAAAGTTAAAATTTTAAAAACGCTGCCGAAGCGTAATAAATCTCGTCTTTTTGCGTTCCGGATCCATATCAAAAAGTCAAAAAAACAGAGCGTTAAAATTAATTACATTACATTTATAAAAGAAACAGAAGTGCATCTAGAATTGGAACGAGAAAATTGGGGAGGTAACTGAGTATACGCCGAGAAAAAGAGATCAATTTCGGGAATTTTTATCTAAAAAACTAGTTTTGATTAGATTCAGGATTTTTTATTGAATAATATATTTATTGATGTATCCTTACGATTTTTTTTAATAAATCCACAGACTGGAAGAGCCATTATTGTGGTCAGCCTCAGACGTGTTTTCCGCTGACATGAGCTGTGGTGCAAAGCATGTCGGACAGTCGGTTGATCTGAAATTTTCATTTTTGACGGATTTGCGACCATTTTAATTTGATATTCGTTTTTCGTTCACAATTTCCGACGATTTGAATTAAAGAAGAAAGCAATGGTTCAATCATATAAAACCATTAATTAACAAATAAGAAAATATATTGAAGAATATTGTGTCAAAATATGGATAAAATCGGTATATATATCGATAAAAAGAGCCGTTTTTGAGATACATCTGGCTCCGACTTTGAAAACTATGTTTCCAGATAATCGCGTTTGAAAAATGGGTAGAGAAATGAAGTGCTCGCCCGTTGGGTCGCTGCACGATCTTTCGGTAATTTCTCCGTATAATTTTGGCCATTGCAGAATTTCAACATAAAATATTTACACAATGTTCTCCGTACCTCAAACATGAATAAAAGGAGTTAAAATCGATTTTTCGAATAGTGTATGTACTTCGATGCTGTTTTGAAGTTTGTCAGAAAAATTACTCGCAAGATAGAGATATTTTTTACCTTTTGGTTAATTAGTAATCCCAGGGCCATACATTGGTCCCTCCGAAGTGCTTACTGCTTCGTCAGCTGCAATTCACGACTGTCTGCGCTGAATTCCTCCTTCACGGGTCGTGTTATAAGTTTTAATTTCATCCTTCGCAATGCAGTCCGCATCCTTGATCTCGCATTGCTTGTAAGCATTTCTCCCGACTTGAATTCTCAAGGCATCCATCACTTGGAGATAGGATTTTGTGCCATAGTTAAAAACGCATGTGGCAATATTATATGTCCCATCCCCAGACACGGTCAACCTTTCATTGCTTCTGTTGCCTTTTGCAAAATAACTCACAACTTCCACAATATTACGAATTTCTACGTAAAATTTACACAAACTATTCTTTGTTTTTTTTTTTTTTAATTTACTCAGGTACCCCCCTTAAGTAATTTATCAAGTGCCTTTTTTATTCTGATTAGATCTTACATTAATTAGCCAATAATTAATTTAAAAGTTTATACTAAAAATTCTTTAGGAGCTAAAGCATATTATTCGTTAAAAGACATAAATGACAAAGATGGTTTAGAAACGATGGCTTTCATGCAGGACATAAAACTAAATTTGTAATAATTGACTAATATATTTTAGACTTTTAGAAGAGGAACTGTTCGCTTTCTTGCCAGTTCTTCTCAGCAGAATCTAACCCGAATCGGTGATAGCTTCGCATTAACTATAATTAAGACATAATTATCTTGTACATACAAATTAGTGATCTGATTTAATTCAATTTGAAATAATTTTTCTAATATTACAAATGAAAAGTTATGTAGCTTCCTACTTCTTTGACTTCACAGAAATAATCACGTTCTGTCTAATCTCTACTCTATCCTGTTCGAGTATTATATAGGATCCTACTTAACGTGAAGAATATAAATGAAATTAACACAATATAGCAGTACAACTGTGTTTATTAAGGTGCTAACACACGGCGGAATTTGGTTCCACCGAACCAAATCCCAAGAAAAAAATTCAAGGTCACTATACACAATGGCACCGAACAAGAAATGTAGGGTTGTCATACTTTTATTAATTAAAATTATACATTAAAATTTTTACTTTAACACTGTTTCCTAGAACTTAACCGACAAATACGTAATAAGAAAGAAAATTAGCTTATTACAAAAATTTACAAATTTTAATTACTAATAAAATTTCGCAGATAAGTAACATTTTGGTTTTTTTTTAACAGTCGTTACATTTATTG
The DNA here is from genome assembly GCA_036937285.1 of Euphydryas editha. NCBI lineage: Eukaryota > Metazoa > Arthropoda > Insecta > Lepidoptera > Nymphalidae > Euphydryas > Euphydryas editha. The sequence continues at coordinate 9,764,354 of JAUPFZ010000020.1, forward strand.
TTTAAGGTAAATTGTAATCGATTTTTATTCACAACTTTAAATATTATAATTATTATATTTAATCAACGTAAGTAAAGTAAAATAAATAATAAAATAGAATGAGTATCTGAACATAGATTTTTAATCATAATAAATTCATTTTAAAACAAATTCACTTCCTATCCACTTCGGACAGATTCATTAATTAAATATTAATACATAATAATATATAATCTACGAAATAACAACAGCGTTTTTTTATTTACTATTTATAATTACACTTTATTTATAATACAATATATAATAAAAAGTAACGGTTTAAATCTGGATCTTGAGCTATCCTATTTTTCCCGTACCTATTGAATAAAAAACATCATTCTGTACGAATTAATAAAACATTAATTATAAAACAAAAAATTATAAATAATAAATTATATACAATTATTTTTTATAAATAAATCATAAATTTTGTGACAACACCACTCCCCCTTCAGCTTCCAAATCCGTTGGGCTATTTCGGCAACCTTCGTTTGTCAGCGGATCTCATCACTTCTGAATCGAGTCATTTTGTCATGATGTGCGATCGAACGCACGACAAAAAAAATGAGAAAAGTAATATTTTTACTTTCAGTATCCATTATGGAAACCTTTGAAAAAAACAATTCAAAGTATCTTAAATTTATTGACTTGGACCTTTGACAGAGATAATAATTATGCTTCTACAGTTGGCTTGCAATTAAGGACAGACTTTTTTTAATGATAATGAGGTTATAAGAAAATAAAACTGAGGCAATTCTATTCAACGAAATTCATTAATATTTTCTACAATCACGATTATTTAATTTTTAACTATAAGATAAGCATAAACATAATCGACTGAATATGATCGGTTAGTGTTACGTTAAAGCTACTTTTCGAAATGTCATAATATAATATTTTGTAAATTGTTATATCATATAATGTATATTTGACTTTCATTCTGAGCGGCAATACATCTTTTTCATAACAATGAGTTTGTTGGGAAATAGATCAAGACCATTTTATTAAACGAAATTAGTTAAGTAGGATTTTAATTTTTTTTTTCTCACATCAATCATCTTATTATAATTTAATATTTTCATTTCAGTACATTCTATACACAAGTGAAGATTTTCTTTAAAGAAGCACAATTCATTAAAGTGCGGCGTTCGGAGCTATATGGTCATACAGACTTTCTTGCGAACTGCGGAGGCTTACTCGGACTCTTCTTGGGTTTTTCTATTCTCAGTGTCGTTGAAATACTCTATTTTCTTACGCTCAGGTTGTTACCATCACTTTATGCTAACCGTTTATTTATTTTTTGTTTATATGAATAAAATGATGTTTTAAATATTTTCATTTCAGAATATGTTGTCTATTGTGGAGGTGTCGTCAAAATTAGAAAAATGTAATTTTCTAAAGACAGACAAGCTTGACAAACAAAATCTAGACAATCAATAAACCTGAAAGATCTACATAATGATTAGTCTTATTATTAATTTAGTTAAATTATCGGCTAGAACATTAATATTTCATGCACATCTTTGTATAATCATTGTTAATGTATAAGGTCATATATAAGTCATAGTTAAGTCTGATTAAATAATCAGAGGTGTAGCTACTCCGTTATCCTCAGTATCAATTATTCGGGTCCCCAAGCCAACGAACAACAATTATTTTACATATTAGATTAGACTTTTGAATTTTTTAAGTCGATTTAAAAATTTAGTGTATGACGTGATTACATTTTGTATTCACTTCAAATGCTCAGTTGTTTCGGTTGTTCATAGTAACGTTCTTTTTTTTGTAACAGTGAAAGCCATTAAATTAATTAATCAATTAATAGAACGTTATTTTTTTAAATCTATCCTCACGACCTAAATATAACTACTTAGATATATATGTTCATCTAAGGGTAAAGACCTACTTTTCCGTGGTGGACGTCACCTTTGCCACGGTCATCGCGCGCAGAGTGGAGGGATGAAGGGTGGAGACTCTCTCGGACCATCGCTACATAAGGTTCAAGTTGTCTCCAGCTCCCATCCGTCCGGCGTCGTCGTCTTCGTCAACGTCGTCCAGGAGGTGAAGCCAGTTTCCGCCTTGGGCACTCTTCAAGCTCAACCGGGAACTGGCAGAGGAGGCCACAATTGTCGGCCACTGGAGCCTCCCGGCATTGTTGGAGTTTGGGGTGGATGAGGCGACTATCCGGCTCTGCGACGCATTGACTGGCGTCTGCAGAGCGGCTATGCCACCTGCGAAGCGTCCACCCCCGTGGCGGGCGCGATAATGGTGGTTGGCCGAGATAGCCAGTCTCCGGACCACCTTCAAAGGGGCTAGGAAGGAATATACCCGAAGCAGGCGGAGACGCCCCCAGGACGTTGACAGGAATGACAGGCTGCGCAGGATCTACGTAGAAGAAACGAAGATGGAGCCAAAGAGGAGACCTGGCTGGAGTTAGTTGGGGGTCTGGAGAGAGACCTCTGGGGCCAACTGTATAATTAGGTCCCATTAACGAAATTTATTTATTCTATGAATATTCAAAAGTATCTATCAACACTAGTTGGTTTGCAACAAAAAAGATAATGAATGGGCTCTATGAGTGTTTGGTTTATTACCCCTATTGTTTACGTTCAAGTGGAAAGGCGTCAGTTTATTTGGAATCTACTATACACAAAACACTAGTAGTGCGAGCGAGAGTTCCGATATGCCTATAAATGTGAACAAGAGATCTGATAAAAATGATTTATGACTCAGTTCGCACGTTTGTAATGGCTCAACTATAGTAAGTTAGTACATAATTATGTACTCCAATGCATTAAATACGTATTTAATGCCACGAATTAAAATATAAAAATTTATTTTCCAAAAAAAAGAAAGTAATAATAACATCGATGTTAAATTAATAAAAAAAAAGAAACTAGAGGATAATTCGTAAGATCATCGTAAAATTTCGAGTTGGTGTGATTTGTGCAAAAAAAAAAATTGTAGGTCGATTACGGCTTTTTTGACGGTGGTACCTATAGCTTATGAACTGTAACCGCGCAGCTCAATATAAATAAAATTAGTTATCGAACTACAGATTTACAAAAAATCAAGAAATAAAACAAAATTTTAACAAAGAAAAAAACGACTTCAAAAGAAAAAAAAAATTGTATAACAAAAATGTACTAAAAAGTAAAAAAATAATTATGTAATCTTTTGTCTATAATCAAATTATTACGATAATATAATGTACAATTATTGTTATTTTTGGAGTCGCGTCCATGGGGGACTGAGTCCCCCGAGATCATGGACGCTGTAAAGGGTCCGAAACGTCGGGAAATAATTTAATTTAATTAAAAATCGTTAAACTGTAAAGATCGCTCCAGGCGGTCTGATTTTAATTTATTTTCTCACTATCTCCTCCTAAGAAAAAAATGATAAAATTACAATACTTACAGTTACGCTTACGCTTACAGTTTCTTTACAGTTTTTTTCAGTCTTGATTATAAAATGTCAAAAATAATTATGTTGTTGTACTACAAAAATGTTGATTGACGATATCGATTTATTTTTCAATACTAGCAGGAATAAGTGTTCCAGTTGTCTCTAAACTTATTGAACATTTAAATATCAGGGCTACTTGTAATTTGATGGATTTTTATTTCGAATACACATTTTAAAACCAGCCCGAGTCGAAATTTAGCGCCGATTTAGCGCCGCCTACGGTAGGACTAATGTCGGACCTCTGGGCTCTAAATCGGTCCTAACCCATATAAAATTAGATCAGACTTAGCACCCAAAATGGGACAAATTTCCGTTTTTCCCACTTTTCGACCTAAATCGGACCTAAATTGAATAAAAATTAGCGCCTATAATAGGCACTAAGTCGGACCTAATTTAATTGCTTAAAAATATTTAAGTACGTTTTTCCCTAATATTAACGCGGGTGAAACCGCGGGCCACAGCTAGTCAATAAAAATTTTATATTATCTATACTCATACATATATGAGTCGTAATTGACGTTATCTTTTAAAAGTTAATAGACCTAAAATTTCGCAACCTTCACATTCTCTTTCTTTGAGGGAGAAAGAGAAAAGTGAAGAGAGTGAAGAACGTTTTAGCTTATACGGTGATGCCAAAGAACATAACACCTGTCGATATGAGCGAATAGGGAAGAATATTTCAACAAATACTGAACTTAATACTGCCGGCTTGTTGAAATATAATAATATTACCGGCTGACAATGAGTTGGATATGATACAGCTTAGAACTGCTGTAAGAAAAGATAGAGAAAGATTGGTTTTGTATTTTAATATTACTTTATTTCTATAACGAAAATATGTTATAGTGTATTGTAGTATGTAAGACGGTGAATGTAAAGTGAAATTTGCACGGTAGCCAGTCCTTATCTAACAATCACTTGTTTCACTACAGTTAATATACAACATACTGTACCACATTGTTTGATTAGTTACATTGGTCTTTCATCTGACGTAATTTATAAGGCATTAACGAAAAATTAATAAAACGATCATTTAAAAAAAAGGATAGAATTTTATTTTTATTTTTAACAATAATAATATATAATAAATAATTTTCAATATAATACAATACGTAGGTAACTCGATAAGTTTTGAGACAAGAAAAAACTATACAAGATATTAACAACATTTATTTTAAATTTTTTTCGAAATACTCTCCTTCATTCTCCATGCAAAGTTCCATTCTCCCTTTTTTTTTTTTTGTTTTGATTGAAAAAAATATACCCGGCCGCACACCCCATCGTCCGGGGAGACAACGGGGTAGTGTGGGGCCCTCACCCACAAAAAACCCCGCATATGTATTGTACTAATAAAAAAGATGGAATAGTTTAAAATTTGTATGTAAAACGGATAAAAATATTTTATATTTTGTACAAGAAAATGTGTCAACCCTAATTTGGCTCCGTGCTCCGTCCCTACCGTGGCTGACGTGGCTCCCAGTCCTACCCACCTCGATCGATATCTGTACATGTAACAAGTTGAATGACTGTGTTAAAATAAGAATTTTTTAAATCAGAATCATATCGCATACTAATAAATAAATAAAACGCGAGTGATTAACATCGTCGGAACTGCAAAATCGATTTTTTTTTTATTTATTTCATAAAACGTTCCTAAATAACCAAGTCTATCATCAGCTGAAAAGAAAAATATTATTTTATGCATAGTTTTTTTATCACTTAATTTATAAATGTCGGTATTTAAAAAAAAAATTGTAAAAAGACGCATGTCATTTTTAATAGTCATAGGCGAAAAATAGTACCATTTTTTTTTAAAACAATCATGCTTCAATCACTTTTTACTAACATAGGTGAAAGTACTGCCGTAGGAGAATGTGCATTCTGAAAAGGCGTTAGCGAATGGCAAATAGAGTTTTAAGAAATATAAATTTCGTCAGGTATCCTGCATAAGAGCCAGCTTGACTAAGCCCGTTTCCTATAGTCAATAAAATCTTTTGCCACCTATAAGCTACCACCATGCTGCTCCCCTCCGGGTTGGCGGATAATTTTCCTACCATGAGTAACGAGCGCTATCAGGTATTTAACAACATACACAACCGGTTAACAACTGGGACCGACGGCTTTACGTGCTCTCCGAGACATGGTGACGAAACCCATGCATTTTACGCATGAGAAAAAAATAAAATATTGGATATCATATTAAATGTAGTGCAAAAAATATACATATTATAAATAAAATACGAGTAATAATAGCTTATAATATGCTGTTTCTCTTTTACGATAAAACGGTACGGTTTGATTTAAGTTTTTAAATTATCTAAAATATTTTATTTATATTATATAATTTAACTTAACAATATGAAAATTATTTTCAGAACAACACAGAGTTGAATTTTGTAATAAAATTTATAGATTATAAAAACGCAATTATAAAATAAAAACATAATATTATAATAATAACAGAAACGAAGAAACGTTAACGTTAACGGTTTCTTTTTTTTTTTCAATAATTTTTTTGTCCATTTGCACTTACTTTAGACAATAAAAAATATCGAGCCTACCGCACTTGGTAATGTTCTAATCAAAAGAAGAAAGAGGAGCTTCATTAAACAATATTTGTTAGATTATAGCGCTAACTCTAATATTTATGGTTGAAAATATAGCTGAGAATAGGAACAAACTCAAGTTGAGGAGCTTAATTCGCCGTGCTGTGGGTTGCCAAATATTTTCAACACCATGAAAAACGATTGTTACGCGGTATTTATGATAATAACCGGGGCTACCGGCTTTATGTGTTTTTCAAAGCACGATAGAGACATGAGAACAAACACAGACCGGGAATTTTTTTTATATATAATATATATGTACCTACAAATAACTGCTCTGAGCAGGAATCAAACCCGCGACCATCGGTAAAAATGTAACTTTCAAACCCTACAAAACCATAAAGGTCAATCATCATGAAAACACATTTTAAAATTACATTTGAAAAAATAAGTTAATTGGTATCCCCATTTGTATCCAACAAAACAAATCAAATTAAAATACTTTGTTCAAGTAGGATTCAATATATATACACTGCTCAACAAAGTCTAGGGAACAGGAGGTTTTTAGGGAATATTTTTATTTTTATATATTTTTGTTTTAAAGTTTATATACCAATCGATGCGCAATTTAATGCTTAATTAGTTGCGTATATAAATGAAGGATTCGGTTTTTGAATTACGAGGTAATTTTAATGAAAAACAAAGAAAGTGTATTACAGAACTAAACAAAGAAATTTAATTTAATAAAATTTCTTAAAAATTAAAACATTACAGTTAAGAACAAATATGCGGGGACTTTTTTAATAATTAGTTGGACCCCCTAAGGCATTAACAACAGCTTGACATCGTCGTGGCATACTGATTATGAGACTATCGATTGTCTCTTGTGGAAGAAGACTCCATTCTCTGGAGAGATGTGAAAAAAGTTCATCTGCTGTGTTCAAATTTTGAGGGAGATTTCTAAAAGCCCTTCTCTTTAGTAAATCCCACGCGTGTTCAATGGGATTGAGGTCCGCGGACTGAGCAGGCCACTCCAGCACTTCGATGTTGTACTCGCGGAACACATCCATCACCTGACTCGCAGTATGTGGTCGTGCATTATCTTGCATAAAAATAAAATCTGCGCCCAGATTTTGTCGGTGCGGGATAACCACGGATTGGACTACCTGTTCGCAGTATCGCTCTGCATTTAAATTTCCCCTGATCAAAACGAGATCCGTCCGTCCACCCAGGCGGATTCCAGCCCACACCATGATTGTACCACCTTGGTAGGGATGCACCTCCTGTGGGTTTTGAAGCCGACTCTGCCGACCAGGAATCCGCCAAACACGCACTCTTCTTGAATCTGGATGAAATCCGAAGCGAGATTCATCGGAGAACAGTACATGTGCCCACTGATCTACGGTCCACTGCAAATGTTCACGTGCCCACAATAATCGACGTCCTCGATTTCCATGACGCAGCGCGGGCACTCTTAGTGGTCTGCGAGCACGAAGATTAGCTTCATGGAGTCTCCTCCGAGCAGTCTGGTCACTGATAGCAACCTGGTGCTGCGACTGGAGGTCTTCTACCAACTGACGAGCCGTAATGGTGGGTTGCCTCCTTGCGACATTTTGCAAAAAACGGTCTTGCCTTTCCGTAGTAACCCTATACCTGCCTCTGTGCCTTTCGGCTACATCGCCAGTAAGTCTGTAACGTACCCACAGTCTGCAGATAACGCTCGCGTGAGAATTCAGAGCAGCTGCAACTTCGCGTTGGGGTAGCCCAGCTTCCAACATTCCTACAGCTCGAATCATTTCTTTCCGCGTTAAATGACGTCGTGACATAATGGCCGTAGTCGCAAAAGTTACGAATAACAACAGTTAATTTTGTTTTTCAATAAAATCATAAAACAATAAAACAAATTTTTATCTTTAAAGTTCTCATACAGTATCACTACACAGCAATCAAAGTGAAAGATTCCCGCCTTTTACGAAAATTCTTTTGTTTCTAATTTTTTTTTTTAAATTCGAACAACGTTTGATAAACATTCAGCCTACCTGTTTACCTCAAAGAGATCAGTACTTTTTTAAAGAAGATTTTACAAATAAAGTCATATAGTTGGCTTGTTCCCTAGACTTTGTTGAGCAGTGTACATTTATGTATACACAACAAGTTTTAATTATTTTATGACGATAATGCTTCGTATTCTGTTTGATGATGATTTTTTTGCTGATGATTCCTGCTAGCTAGCTCGTAATATGAACTCAAATCATGACCAGTTTCATTTCATTCATTTTAACATTTTATTATTAATCAATTTAAATGTGTTATATTATGGCGAAATTACACAAAATCCTTTTAAATTGTCGCTTATGTGTTATTCTGATGTGTAAACTATGTTACTGTAAAGTTTCATCTAAATCCGTTAATAGTTAAAGGTCGCTCGAAAAAATCTAAAGTAATGCACTAATTAATTTAAAACTATATGAGAGACCGTTCAAAATTTAAATTTTGAACTGTAACTTTCAGAAATTTATTGTTTTTTGGTCTATAAAATTATACCTTAACAAGAAAAAAAATTGGTTGTCTGTAAAGTCGGTTTACGGACGATAATTTTTACGTGATAACGTCATAAGAAAACATGAATGGAATTGAATTATTATCACTGAATTATCATTATTTTGTATAATATATATCTATGTATATAAGCTACAGCTAATTAATTGTATTTAATATAAAAGCGAAATAAAGTTAAATACTTTGATATGTAATACAAGAAATAATCAAGTTTAATAAAGAAGTTAAGTTTAATAACTTAATGTTAGCAAAAAAAATTAGATTATCATTAACCACTTATGAAAATTGTAAAAATATATTAATAAAAGCAGTTTACTTTTTATACGATCGGAATTATATGAGTCCTAATAACTTTTCAGTCAAAATTGTAACATAACCTATTATTACTGCACTCGCCCACCGATGCTACTTTTTTAATAATCAAAGAACAAATATATGAGAGTACCTGGATGACCGAGCTTTGCTCGGTTAAATTATATTTAGAAACAAATTACATACTAATGAAATATGAATAATATTTTTGATCTTACCGACATAATAATAAAACAATAGGAACTGGTTATTTAAATATAAAAAATAAAAAGAGCTCTCAATAATAGTTTTTTTCACAAAAAAAAATAAACTTGAAAAAGGAAAAAAATTGGTAGGGAGACACCTAGACTCGAACCCGGATCTTATGATTTCGAATTCACCCGTTCCCATCCGAGCTATAACAAACTTAACAATGACAGCGAAATTTACCTTCGTATTCTAATGACGTTTTTTAATTACCTGAAAAAATGGATAAAACGACATTTTCTAAAAATAAATCCTAGCTAGATCGATTTATCGCCCCGAAAACCCCCTGCATACTAAATTTTATGAAAATTGTTGGAGCCGTTTCCGAGATTCAGATTATATATATATATTTATATATATACAAGAATTGCTCGTTTAAAGATATAAGATTATTCGCTTTAATCGCTAATCGAATTCTTAAAATGCAAGAATTAATTACCTTTTTTGCTGCAATTGTTGTTGTAATAAACTATGGTAACCATTTTATGATTTTATTAACTTTTATATTATTAACTTACATTTATTATTACATTACATTCATTAGAATACGAAGGTAAATTTCCAACACTAAACTTCTTCTCGGTGTTTATTATAATCCTAGCCTTACCATTGATTACTTTATGTCTTTCGAAAACCTTTTAGAAAAGTTTGTTCCTTTCTACTCTCACACAATAATTATGGGCGATTTTAATACCTGCCTACTTAAAAAAGACTCTCGAACTTCACGCTTAACATCTATAGTACAGGCAGCTGATTTGCATATATTGCCATTGTCTGCGACTCACACTTTCCCTAATTGTTTGCCTTCTCTTCTCGATTTAATCCTTGTCTCCTCAGTTAGTCATGTCGAAAAATTTGGTCAATGTGTTGCTTCTGCTTTTTCTTACCACGACCTTCTCTTTTTGTGTTATAAATTAAGACCTCCTAAAGCCAAACGAAAAATTCTTATGAGGCGCAATTTTCACGGAATCAACTTTGAAAGTTTAACCAACGACGTTTCAAATATCGACTGGTCCGGAGTGCTTAATGCTTCATCAATTGATGAGAAGTTAAATACTTTTAATTCCCTTTTAACTCATCTTTATGACAAGCATGCTCCTATTCGTCCAGTGCGAATAAAACATCTACCGGCTCCATGGTTGACTGACGAAGTTAAGCGCCTACAAAAGAAAAAGAATATTGCAAAAGCTAAATTTAGACTCGATCCCAACGAAACAAATCGTGAGAAATATAGAATAGCTCGGAATCGCTGTAACAGGTTGTGTAGGGATGAACATCGACGCCATATCTATAAGTCAGTTATAGAGGACAACGACACTGCCCGTGTTTGGAATTTCCTCAAGTCACTGGGAGTTGGGAAACAGCAACAAGATATCAATTCCCAAAACTTAGATTTAAACTTACTTAATAAGCATTTCTCATCCTCTGTTACATTAGATAACATAACTAAATTAAATACAATTTCTCAAATTTCAGCTTCTACAACTCCTGACTCTCCCCTTTTTCAATTTAGTCAATTCACGAATAGTGATGTTAAGAAGAATATTCTAGCCGTATCATCTAATAGTGTTGGTTCTGATTGCATTAGTCGTCAAATGGTCATTCCCATTATAGATTATTTAGTTCCTATTATAACAAACATTTTCAACTTTTCTATTAGTAGCGGTACATTTCCATCCTGTTGGAAAGATGCTGTAATCATCCCTTTGCCTAAAAAACCCAATTCTACTTCTTTTTCCGATCTACGCCCTATATCTATTCTTCCGTTCCTATCTAAAGTTCTTGAGCGTCTTACTTATAATCAACTTAACCTTTTCCTCTGTAGATATAACCTTTTAAACCCATTTCAATCCGGTTTCCGCTCTGGCCACAGTACGACTACTGCATTAGTTAAAATTACTGATGATATTCACATGGCAAAAGATAAAAGAAGGCTCACTGTCTTGACATTACTTGATTTTAGTAATGCCTTCAATAGTGTAGATTTCGACATTTTGCTTGCCATATTGAATTCTCTTAACATATCTCCTATTGCGATTGACTGGTTTCACTCTTACTTGCATGGTCGCCGGCAACGTGTTCGACTTAACGATATTTTTTCTGACTATGTTAGTATTAATGCCGGTGTACCGCAAGGTGGCGTGATGTCTCCACTCCTGTTTTCGATCTTCATTAATACTATTTCTCAATATATATTTTCTCCCTACCACCTGTATGCAGACGATCTCCAAATATACTTACACACAAACTTAGCACAGCTGCCTAGTACGATAAACACCTTGAATCAGGAACTTGAACGTATCAACGGTTGGAGCAAAGAGTTTGGCCTTAGCGTTAATCCATCAAAATCGCAGGCTATAATTATCGGAAGCCAACAGCTTATTTCACGTATTGACTGGCCAAATCTGACAAAAATAACTTTTGCCGGTATTATAATCCCTTATAGCGAAAAAGTTAAAAACTTGGGTATAATATTTGACAAGTTTATGTCATGGGACCCACAAATTTGTGAAGTTAGTAGAAAAATTTTTGCTTCAATCGGTTCATTAAGACGGTTACGTAATTTTTTACCTATTCCAACTAAAATTGCTCTCGCCCAATCTCTTCTTCATCCTATCCTTGATTATGCTGACACTTGCTATTTAGACTTAAGAGAAGATCAACTGAATAAACTTGAGCGTCTCCAAAACCTCTGTGTTCGGTTCATATTTGGACTCCGCAAATATGACCGCGTCTCTGAGTTTCGTGAGAGGCTCAAGTGGCTTCCTATACGTCAGCGCAGGAATACTCATGTACTATCTCTCCTATATTGTATATTGTTTAATCCTATCCTTCCTTCTTATTTGAAAGAACGCTTTCAATTTCTTTGTGACTCGCACAACAGATCACTTCGTTCCAGTGAATATCTCACTCTGAAAATTTGCAGTCACTCTACTACTTTCTACAGTAAGTCCTTCAGCATCGAGGCAGCACGGTTATGGAATACTTTGCCATTAGACATTAGACAAGCAACATCACTGGATTCGTTTAAGAGGAAGATTAAGGAACATTACTTACGACTTTGAAACTGCTGTCATCCTCATCGTCATTATCAACTGAGAAATGTACATATACACTTAACTGTTTTTCTGTCGTTTACATATTTAGTTATATTTAATTACATACAGTTTTGTGTATATGAATGTTGTATATTGTATAATAGGTATATATTTTTATGTATGTTTATGTATAGTTTATTTAGTATAGTTGATATTGTTGTAATATGTATGTACGTGTATGTATGTATGTATGTATATGTATGTGTATATGTATGTATGTATATATGTATCTATATGTATATGTGTATGTGTGTGTGTATATATATATGTGTATACGTGTTTATCTATATGTTTATAATTAGTCTTTGTTAGTTCTTTGTACACCCTTACCGCTTTTTTCACATTATCTCCTCCACGCTGGTTGTCTGGAAGAGATCGCTGTTTAGCGATAAGACCGCCCGTTGTGCATTTAATTTTGTGCATTGTCTTATGAATTGTAAGCTTCTGTTTGTGTGTACAATAAAGAGTTATTATTATTATTATTATTATTTATTTACTTATATATTATTTACTTATACTCACTAATTGTGACAATGACGTCATGTTTCTCGTACATGCACCTAGTAGCTTTCATCAATTTACTAGACGTTATCACGTCATTAAATAAAAATTCGAACTTTGATGATTATTGAAATCAAAAAAAAATTTGGAGCGACCTCTTATAACATCAAAAACTAAAAACATTTTCACACAAGACTCACACAAAAAAATTGTGTGTGTGTACTTATGTACGCACGTAAGAAGTAATATTTATAATAAAACGATGCACCGAGTTAATGGGTAGTGCGCGCCATCTGTAATCAGACCCTGGTAACCATTTAAAAACAAAGTACCCATCAAGACGAATCAAACGAGCTGAAACTCGATGGAGTTGCGTCGTTTCATTACAGAGTTCCTATGAGTATCTTCCAGCTCCATCATCAGACCCTGGTTAGCATTGAAAGACAAACTACTCGTCAAGACGATCCAGTCGAACCCGAATTCGATAGGGTTGCGTCGTTCCATTACAGAGTTCCTAATGACTACCTTCCAGTTCCATAATCAGACCCTGGTTAGCATTGTAAGACAAACTACTTGTCAAGGCGATTCAATCGAGCCCAAACTCGATGGGGTTGCGTCGTTTCAATACAGAGTTCCTATGACTACCATCCAGCTCCATCATCAGACCTTGGTAACCATTTAAAGACAAACTACTTCGAGCCCGAACTCGATGGGGTTGCGTCGTTTCATTACATACATATAAAGTACGGAGTCCAGAAATACATTACAATATATGGTCCGAAAATCTGACGGTCGTATTGTGACGATTTTTTTTATTTTTTCACCCATACGTCGATATAAAATTTTTACTTCAAAAAAATAAGCAGGTAGAGGATTACGCCCCCGGCAGGGAGATCAAACGGCCGGGGGTTAGGGCTGTAGGATGGGAAGTTGGTGGACAATAGGGGATCGGACAGTAATCAGATTAAAATGTAAAATGTGGTTAGATAAAATAAATATACTGTTTTACGATTATTTACCTAATAATAATTTAATATAATTCATTTAAATATTTTTAAATGAAGAAATAAAATTTTGTTATTTTCAATATTTTTAAACAGTACTGAAACACCAATCACAGTGCGTGACGTCATCTGTGGACAATCATTGACTGCATGGGTACTATCTACTTAGTTTACTCAGTTATTTCCATAATTTTGTTGAAATTATAAAAGTTGCTAAAAGATTATTGATAAATTAGGTTACGGTAATCGATTTAAAAGCTGTCACGTGGTTTTTAACCAGTTTCTTTATAATGAAAACAGGATTTACGAAAGCCGACAATCGAAATCTTCCCAGAGTGAATATGTTTCTGATTTGCAATTTCTTTGCAAGTAATTCAGACTTTTCTGACAAAATTTGTGTTTTGAAATGTGAAAACTTCTGTATTACTATTATTAATATATAATAATATATTATTTGCCATAAATACCTAGGTACTTGAAAAAATACCTCCTTGAAAAATAACCTCTAATATTACACAATATATGTATTGTACCTACTGTACTAGCCTGTGAACCACCCACTGCTGAGCGAAGGCCTCTTCTCCATATCGACAAAGGGTTGGAGCTTAATCCACCACGCCGCTCCATTGTAGGTTGGCGAATAATATACTACTATGAGTAACGATCGCTATCAGGTGTATATGATAACAACCGGGACCGACGGCTTTACGTGCTCTCCGAGACACGGTGGGGAGAACCACAAGAACATACACCCAGACAGGAAACAAATATTTGTACAAATACAATTATCTGTCCCGTGCGGGAATCGAACCCGCGATCGCCGGCGCGGGGTGTTGATACTCGCACCACTACACAAGAACGGTCGTCGCAAGTAGAATACTGTCAACACTATATCACATTCTTTAGTGTTACAAAAAAAATTACAAAAAGAAAAAATCTATAATAGTAGTTGACCGTAGAGAGAAAACAATATAATATATTTACTAAAAATTAATTTAAGCAAATTTCATTCTATTTATTTGTAGTAATTAATGTATATTTACGTGAAAATAATCTTCATAAAAGTAAATTGGTGAATTCATTTCATTGTATTTTCTACTCGCTAAGTCTAACCATTTTTTTCGTTTATCTGCTTTTCTTGGCACATCAAATGAATATTTTATTTGGAGTACTTTTTGATGTGTTCGTACATTGAGGTACTGCACACCAACGATATTTTTTGCGTTCCATAAGAACAAATAAAAAATCTACTCCACGAAACAAAACTTCTCGTGAACTTATGCTCATGCAGCTGTTTTGTTATAGCCCCAGATGACGTCACGCGCTCTCAGATGATATAGCTTGGCGTTTTGGCGGAATTTTTAAACAGACAATATTAAAACATGATTTTGAGTACTTAAACGGCTATAAAAAAATAAAGTTTTATTTTTTAAGGGAATAAGTATCCATAAAGATTAATTTAAAACACTTTCTGAAAATTTGTCCGATCCCCTATCCTAGCGTGTCAGCATTACCGCCTTCTGCATCTTGCCTGCGAGCGAACCATCACAGATCTCCAGCTGCCTTAGTTGATGAGCGAGGCTAACCGAGACCAAATCATTGGCATATAGAGACCTTTGTTACATACTATAACATCACCATGGATCCTCGTTTCAAAGTCACACTACTTGTAGGTGTTGCATTCTAGTATGGTTTCCATATGGTTTCCTATCTTGAAAATGCACCATAATGATGTTTTTTACTCTTTTTTTATACAAACTTTGGTTAGTAAATTAGTCAAAAGTTGATTTTAAGGTTTAATAAAATTAAAAGTTAATGCTTATTATTAATGAAGTTTAATAAATGCTCTTAAACGATACTATTTTTTTTATACTGTACTAGGCCCGCTAGGCTTTTTCTTTGGAGCGTAACCTATTCGGTTATGTATTTCTTCTGTAGTTTTGGTGCCGCCTGCTAAAGATTTAGGGGTATCTTCCTGCATTTCATTAGTTACGGATGAATTAATTGCTTGATCTCGTCTATAAGCTTCATATTCTTGTATATCGTCTAGTTTCAGAGTTATTTCCGTCAATGGCCTGCGTATCATTTTTGTCTGTAAATACAATAAAAGTTTATAAAATGAACGCATTTTAACAACAGCCACATAATATAAGTTTCGTTGTATATGTTGGTAGGCATGTAGATGAATAAATTTTAAGTCATGTTCATGCAATGTTATCGACAATCATCATAGTACAATTTTGTAAAACGAATTTTGTATATTATAAATAAATAAAATGTGTTTTATAAATAAATAAAATGTGTTTTATAAATAAATAAAATGTGTTTTATAAATAAATGAAATTTATTTTATAAATAAATATAATGTATTAATAGAGCAAAAAGTTGTTCGCCACTTAAAATATAACGTTACATTACATTTTTCGAAATATTTGGAGGTCCTGCTACATTATAACACTTCAAAAATAATAATATTCTTATTATTAAAAATATATTTCTAAACAAACACAAGTACCTTTCTTGTTACAAAATATTATAAAAATACTCTAAAGTAAAATATTTTTAACAACCAAATATCAATTATAAAATTGATTTATTTTTATTTTCATATTTAATTCAATTAAAATAATGTAAAAAAAAC
Organism: Euphydryas editha; assembly: GCA_036937285.1. Lineage (NCBI taxonomy): Eukaryota > Metazoa > Arthropoda > Insecta > Lepidoptera > Nymphalidae > Euphydryas > Euphydryas editha. The sequence goes on from JAUPFZ010000020.1 coordinate 9,780,744, forward strand.
GAAAATAAAATCTAATATATTGTCGACAAATAATGTTAACCATTGCACATAGCACATCACTAAAGTGTATCATCAGTCGCCATTATTACGGTAAAACTGTCAAACAGCAAACTGTGTTCGGTGTACATGTCGAATTGTTCTGTGTGTAATACTGAAATTTTCGTCGTTTTTTTTCTTATTCCACATATTCCTTTACATTTCATCAAGTGTTTTAAGTATAGAAAGTCTAAATTCAACTTACCGAAATGCTCTACCTCGAAGATTATTTAGAAAGTAAGTCCTTTATTTGCTTCGTGACGATTATTATACGCCATTACGGTTGGCAGAATTGCATTATTGCAGCAAGCCTTAATTTTACCGCGACTTTTGAAAATTGTACAAAGCTAATGCCTCACGCTAGTACTCAGACATTTGAAAAAAATTATAATATTTATTAAATATTAATCCTAATTACAGTGATTGAGCATCTTCCTCAAGAATTAAGAGATAGATTCACAGAAATGCGAGAAATGGATTTATCGGTTCAAAGTAAGTAATTATTATAATTATTATTCTATCGATTATAAAAATATAAAATAAAAGTCGCGTTATTAGCATTTCAACATTACTTTGAGGCACTTTTCAAATGATAGAGATATATAATTAAAATTATGCTTTTTCTACCAGTAACAATAAGCCGCTGTAATGATTTTAGTACAAAAAAATTGTTTTGTATGTTTTGCAACTAATTGAATAATCTGAATGAACACTAATTGATTTAAAATTATTTTATTATTTAGATAATATGGATACATTAGAAAAACGAGTCCGCACATTGTTTGGTGGATGTAGACGTGGTGAAGTGAACACAGACCAAGCCAATACAGAGTTTACTGATATAAAGCGAGGTTATAATAAGACTCTTGAGGAAGCAGATGAGAAAGTTACATTAGCAAATCAGATGTATGACTTGGTTGATAGATATCTTCGGAGACTAGGTATGTGAAATATTAATTATTATGGATATGTTTATATGTAACCTAAACCTATATTTTATACTATATTATTAACTAGAGTATCTTGCATTTGACAGCTTATAGTTGATATCTACTTAAACTTTCAAATTGTTACAATTATTGAAATTAAATAATAAGCATGCACTTAAAAACCTATTAGCAGATATAAAAAAAAAAACTTTTAAAATTGTATTAATTACAGATACAGAACTACATAAGTTTAAATGTGAATTAGAAGCAGATAACAAAGGTATAACAGAGTTATTAGAGAAGCGTTCTCTAGATCTTGATGCAAATACAAACCACACAAGCACATCAAACAATAACCATTACAAGGATAACAGGTAAAACAGTATTTTCAACAAATATTGTACAAAGTATTAAGTTATAATGTTTAAAAATAAAAATAAAAATTATAATATCTTAATCATTAGTTCTCAATTTTTCACTTAGTTAGACCTACTAGTTATTAAGTGTTGTGTATGTCACTTTAAGATTATGAAATTTATATTGTGATTATTATATTTAATTGAAAATCTATAATTGATAGATTTAAAGCATAAAATTGTGAACCATTGTTGATGAAAAAACATTGTATGTGTTAGATTATTCTTGGATTTTAGATATAGAAGAGTGAACCAAACAAGATTAGTAAGAGTTAATAAAAAGAGTTTTTATTGAACACAATAAATATCCCTATTGAAAAACTCCACCAAAACTCCACCAATTAAATTTTATCAGTTTCTATGCAGCTTTTGTCGCTTTCTATCAGATCCTATTGGAGTTTTTTCAATAGGGATGAAACTTTCATAATAATCCAGTTATATATACTGTGTACATCTTGAAATATTCAGATTGGTGCAAGATTTTACGATTATGACTGTTGTTAAAAATTTTACAATTATGATTATTTATTATTTATAATTAGACATGTTTAGCAATTTAAAAGTAAAAAAAATTAGATGTTATAATCCTGTCTGAATCTTTTGTTTCGATTTCGATAAGTAATGTAGAAATATTTTCTAGGTATCGTATTAGAGCTGAGAAACGGCGTGATAGCTGGGCGACCCGTGACTCGCGTGCTCATCAAAGCAACGGCAGCATTTCTAGATCTGAAACTGCTCTTCCGGTGCACAATTTTACTTATAATATTTTAAATATTTATACGATATTAAATTTTACGATATTTTATATTTCGAATGATATATTTTCAAAGAAAGAGGTCTTAGTCGTAGTATTTATCCTTTTGTGTTAATACTTGTGACTGTATAACTTATTAAAATTACTTTTTTTTTCTCAATATAAACATAATATTAATTTTGGTAAATGATCTAATTTTATAATGAATGAATGTTACTTGGAAATTTTGTTATGAAATATAATCATTAATTCACACAATGATTCGTAGCTGGACTTCACGAATCATCTAAAACTTGATTTAATCGCTTAAATAACAATATATTTTATTTTTCTCGTTTCTATAACATGTACGATATATGGTTCTTAAAATGTATTTATTTTTTATATTATAGGCTCCTTTGGGAAGAGATCCATACTCATTGGGTCACGCTGGCAGTACTATAGCAGCTGCTGCAAGTCAAGCTATTGCAGCAACACAGCAGGTAGAAACATGAATATCGTTAAAAATAATATAAATTTTACAATTTTTAGTTTGCTTGTTTGTATTTTTTTCGATCTTGATAAAGTTCGTTATATATATTTCCCCAATAAATAACAAATAGCTAAGAGTCACGGTGTCCCTAATAGAATAAAAAAACGTGTGCGTATCGGGACACCCGACATAAGTGATAACTTAAACTAATCTAAGTTCAACTATTTAACATTGAAATTAATCATTATTTATATCAATTAATCTGTCAACAGTATATGTTTTTCTCACTAAACACTGAGTTGAGAGAGGGGGAAGTGTCTGTCCGAAATAAGGCTAGCGCTGGGGGTTAGGGTGAGAGAGGAGGAGCCCGTCTACCGCTAGCGTATGCGTGAGGGAAAGGGAAGCCAGACAGACTGGCGCCGTTACGCGTTACGTTATACGTAACGAAGTGGTTTACCCTCCCATAAGAAGTTATCACTTCAAAAATATTTAGTGTTGTGTTTGCACGGTGGCGGCCGGTTTCAGATGCAGCAGGGGCGGCGGACGGCGTCGCTGAAGGCGTCCTACGAGGCGGTCGCCGGCGAGCTGGCGCAGCACCACGACCACGGTACCCCCCCCCCCACTCTCTCCCCGCCCAGTAGTGGCCACGGCATGCTGTGCGAAGCGGCTGACCCTTCTGGTGTAGTGGGGCGAGTGGTCGCCCCGAGGCCGCGAGCCGGCCGTCGCGGGTTCGATTCCCGCTCTAGACTGATATTTGTATTTGTGTTAATATTTGTTTATTTATTCATTTAACTTTTTATTATAAGTACAGAATATTACAAAAAGATCCAAGTCAATGACTTTACTTGCATCTTTTTGTAATATTACAAAAGTTCAAAGTAATAACAGCCAATATACAGCCATCTCTTTTCTGCGTGTTTAGATTTGCTAGTCACAAAATTATTTAACGTAAATACTATAAACTTTGACAACAAACATAAAACCAAGGAATTTTTATATAAACTGGAATGCGCACGTGTGCTTAAAAAACGTTCCTAAGAGAGGGATTGTATCTCTTTCTACCATGGATTCAAAGCAACTCGTAAGAAAGAGACAAAATACCAGTAGTCAACGAAATGCTCAGAACGATTTTTTCACTTTACATGTTGGAAACTAATGTCAACCTTATGTCAGTTATTTCAAGGGGCATATTTGAATATACAATTTAATTAGTGAGCGTTCCAGTTATGATATAAATTCCTTGCATGAAACTCAACATAGTGTCATTCTGTGCCGCTGACCCTGAATATATGGCGGCATATGAATGAAATGCGTATAAATGAAAATTGTTGTGGCAGTTAATATGAAATGAAAATATTTATTTCGCCATAAGTAGATTTCACACACTTAACGAATGTTAAAAAATAAATACGTCCTGGTAGCAAAAACACTTACAATACAAGTTTAAGTAAAATCTATCCAATTTTATCAGTTACCGTAAGTTAATTACTACTAATTTACCTCTAGAAATTATTACAAGCTTATCTTTAGTGTCTCGGTAGACATCACCTTACTATTATATCATCGCCTTTATTAAATATTACAATAAATAACTTAATCTAATCTCCCTAGTGATGGCCGAAAGGGAAAAAAAGCCAGAGGAAAAAGCTCGGTACTATTTAAAAAAAAATTGTACGTCATTATACAAAATAAATAATGTACACAATATGTTAATATTTTAAAATATACTCCCAAGGTCAGACAATCTCAACGGCACACAGCCAGAGTACTGGGGCACACTCCACATCTACTATGTCAAGCAATAAGCGTCATACCAAACAAAAGTATGTATTATTTTGTTAAATTATAATAATATACTTTGTTTCTATAATGTAAATATTATTACAATGACAACCGTTCTGGTTTAGTGGTGCGAGTAGTCGTCGCAAACCGCGCACCAGCGGTTGCGGGTTCGATTCCCGCTCGGGACAGACATTTTTATTTGTACAAATATTTGTTTCCGGTCTGTGTGTATGTCTTTGTGGGTCTCCCCACCGTGCCTCGCAGAGCACGTAAAGCCGTCGGTTCTGGTTATTATCATAGACACCTGATAACGATCGTTACTCATGGTAGGGAAATTATCCGCTAACCCGCATTGGAGCAGCGGGGTGGATTAAGCTCTAAACCTTCTGCTATATGGAGAAGAGGCCTTCGCTCAGCAGTGGGTTGCTTACAGGCTGATACAGTACAAATATTATTAATGAATAACATTTCTGTCAGTAAGGTCAATATCATCTAGATATTTTTAAAAGAAAAATGAATTTCTAACCGACTTCTTAGTAGGAACTTTAACTTAGTACTTGTAAAATTACGATTCAAAAGTGTTTTAAAAGCTCACTAGGGTAAAGTATATCTGCGAATTTATTACAGGAAAAACACATACAGCACTACAAGTAATGTAACATCGCTGCATTCCCAACAATCTGTGTCAGCAGCCGCTAGCCGATCCTCATCGCCCACTGTTGGGTAAGTAATATAAAAACAAGCTGGTCTTAACTGAAAGCTCGTAACCTCAAATCCGGGTCACCATCGCAGCAGAGGAAAAAATAATGATAAAACCTTTCGAGGGAAATTCTGGAACTGTATGTTCTCCAATCAGCAATAAACCAGCTAAAGAGATAACGATCCAGGCGACGAAACATTTGAAGTTTTTTTTTCAGTCTTGTCAATGTAATCATTTTGAAATGTGTAGAAACAAGTTGCTTAGATATTTCTTTTCTATTTGTCAGCACGTTCATTGATCAGTCGCCGCAAACCGCACGCCGGCGGTCGCGGGTTTGATTCCCGCTCGGGATAGATATTTGTACTTGTATAGTATAAATATTTGTTTCCGATCTGGATGTATGTTCTTGTGGGTCTCCCCATCGTGCCTCGGAGATCCGTCGGTCTCGGTTGTTATCATAGACACCTGATAACGATCGTTACTCATGGCAGCGAAATTATCCGCCAACCCACAGTGGCGCAGCGAGGTGGATTAAGCTCCAACCCTTCTTCTATATGGAGAAGAGGCCTTCGCTCAGCAGTGGGTAGTTTACAGGCTGATACAGTACAGTACATTACAGATTGTAAAAATAAAATAACGAAATAAGTAAGCAAGAGTAAAAAAAAACTGTTATTAGATTATAGATAGACAGACGATTGTGTTGAAGAGTAAGATCAATTATAGTGGCTTATGTTTTAAGTAAGTCAAAATCGCGTTAAAATCTGGTTATTTTAAAATAAATTCTGCATTAGCTTCTGTAACAGTGTAGAGGTTGTAACGGTTGCGGGAAATTCTTAAAGAATGACAATAAGAAACAATTAAGTAAAAGCATGTATTTTATCATAAAACAGTACAGATCGAAAAGGACTAATTTTATCCTGTTTCCACGGGATAATTAAAATAATGTTTCAGTGCAATGAACACGGTGGTGAACAGCGTCCCCATCGAGGAGCCCCTGGAGGAGGAGTGGACGTACGACCCCAACGAGCCGCGCTACTGCGTCTGCAACCAGGTCTCCTACGGGGACATGGTCGCCTGCGACAACCAGGACGTGAGTCGCACATTTACAAACACGAACACACTTTGTGAGAAATTCAATTCATTCTAAACAATTATTGCTAAAAGTTAACATAAAGAATGCCCCCTTACTTACTTAGAAAAATGTTACTTTACTTTTTCTTGAATTTTTTTAAAATATAAATCGATCCTTACGTGTTGCAACAGTTCACTTATTTCTTAATTTTCTGTATTTTTCTTATTAATTAACAGAAGCGGAATCCATTGTAATTTCAGAATTTGATTTATCGCTATCGTTGGAAATAAATTGTTCATTTTGGTAGCAGAGATGTAATTTTAATGACATAGTTATTAGTTAAGCTGTCGACAAAGAATTTCTTTCATCACAATCAATCTATCAGTTACATAGTGTCTGTATTATTGCGTGTATTGTAAAAAGTAAAAGAAAAATCCGTTTGTAATATATACTAAGAATACATTTTATTCGGTAGGCAAATTCGATCAAATATATTCAATAGGCACTCAGCGGATAGTATCACAATACACTAAAAATTATTAAACTCAAAATATGTTTTAATTCTACTTTTACTAATTTAACTTGTTTGGTTTAATTCCAGTGTCCATACGAGTGGTTCCACTACCCGTGTGTGGGTATCACCGCACCTCCTAAAGGAAAGTGGTACTGTCCTCAGTGCCAAACCAATATGCGTCGGAACCGCGCTCACCGCAAGAACTAACTACATACTCTTCAAATACAAACTACTGTATTAACAACTCCCCGAGACGATTAATTCTATAAATTATATAATAATTATATAATTCATGTAAGTGAATTGTATTCTTTTTATATACTTCGTATGTCCAACATTGATTAAAATGGTATTAAAATTTGTTATATAGTGAAACATAAATCCGCAACAATGACACTCCCCGTTGCGCCTATATTTCTGTTAACTTTTTGTACAAATATTTTAGTCCTACCCTCAATATTGTTGCTTGTAAGACAAGAAATTGTTTGTATTGGTATGCGACGTACCCAACATATACATATTTGTTTATTTTTAGTGAATGTAATTTCTCATGTAAGTGAATTGTATTCTTTTGAGAAATAAATGATCTTAAACCTTAAAATATTCAATTTATCAATAATAAAATTGTAGTAATCATATAAATTATTCTGAGAGATATTAAATTGATGCTGTTTTACGGTTTCATTCGAATCGCTATTAATATTACCGGCAGATATATTTTGTGTGTTTAGTATTTATCATTCGAGTATTTATGGTCTATTAATAATAAGTTATTTTAAACTAAAATTACCTAAAATTTACAACTGCAATTTGTCGTCTCGGTGATTCTAAAAAACCATATAACTGTGTACACTGTATATTCCCAAGAATATTCAAGCAACTGCCTCCTTTGTAAGTAATTCATTTTTTAATACATAAATAATTAATCTAGTAGAAATAGTAAATCTTAAAGACCAATTTCATCGGTAACTGTTAACTTAATCGCGCACATAAGTAACTGGTAGACTCAGATACTTTATCAGCGGCAGATGAAAAATCCTTAGGGCCTGTTTTATCCTAACTAATAAAATAAAACTTGGTTTCACAAATTACGAATAGGAATATCTGAAAAATAAAGTGCAGTTTAATGCTAAAACAGTGAAACATATCTGAAACTTATCAGGTGGATATTATTAAATGTCATATAACAATATGAAACCGGCATACTGAACCAGTGAAATTGGCTTAATGTCTTTGATGTAAAGCATTAAATGACAAATAACTGCGGCTACTATATCTTCTATTCTTTTTTCGAAACACCAGCTTATTGCTAGTATAAATTAATGTGTATGTTACTTACATACATACAATTAAAAACTTGAAGTAGTGGAGTGTATGAAATATAGTGTACATTATAAAACAGAAAACCCTTTTTTTATTTTTCAAAGTAATAAAGGAAAATATAATACTTGAAATGATAACATATTTCTATTTTATGGTATAAGAATCTACCAATACTCTAGTATTACTACCAGTACTATCAGGGCCGGCCTAAGGGATGTGCGAAGTATGCAGCCGCACACTCGAGTTTTTTGGGAAGGAGTACAATTAGGGTATAAAAAAGGGCATAATTTTATCATAGGGACATTTTTCATGTACTAGTGTTGACCTTTTTTTTAAGAATACGTATAGCCTGGGGTGGAAACAGCGATACGGGGGTCGCGATGACCTTTTTTTTCGGAATACGTATAGCCTGGCAGCATTTTTTCTCGTTTGCACTTCCGAAACAGGATAATTATGGATAATAATACTCGATAATGTTTTCCATGAACATCCTTGTCTTGCACACTCGCCATTTTCGCCTTAGGCCGGCCGTGAGTACTATACTACAGTACGCGCGCGAGTTCATGTCCATCCTGAGGAATGCGGTAGTTCTGTGACCTATCATAATGTCGATATCGATAATCTCATTTGGTCAACCATAATATCTATTCCATATTTATTGCAAATTTAAGTAAGTAAATATTTATTTATTTATTTATTTTTATTTAATACTTTATTACACACGTTATTAAATAATAGCATTGAAGAAAAAAAATTTACAGTAAATGTGCAATGGCGGCCTTATCATGCTTATGTATTATAAAAGTTTTTTTCTATTTGAAATTGTTGAAGGCGAAGTACTCATGGTTTCGTAAAAAAAAATAATACAATAGCGGTCAATAGTTTTTAGTATCGACAAGCACGCGTCACCGTCAACGGACAACACTCGATTTCGGACGAATTCGGCGAGGCGGGGCGCGCTGCTCCCGCCCTTCACCTCAGGCCCCGATGGACATGAACTCGCGCGCGTACTGTACTTGAATCGTTATGATACAAATAAGTTGATGTTAATGAACTTATCGGAACCTCTAGATTTCTAGAACCTGTATTTTTTAGTTTTTAAATATATTATATTCAACTTATCTTTTCAAAAAATAATCATATTTATTGGCATTATTGATGTGAAACATCTATAGCCGCACGTAAAACCGATTTCTGGCGTGGCGACGCATGCCGTGGCTACGCGTCGCCGCGCTATACGATGGTATATATATACAGTCTATATGCAGTAGTGTGTGCGGTGTGGCGCAAGTAGTCACGATTTGAAATAAATTCGTAAATTTTTGTATTTAATGAAAATAAATGTTTATTCAATAAATAGTCATCGTTATCTGGAAAAAAATCGTAATATTTTATTTTATCATTATGACATATTTAGTTCCTATCACAATATGTTCATTTCTGCATATTACTTTTACAAAATAATGTCGATGTTTCACATCTGCCAGGCGTCCCGTGACGGCTCAAATGTTTTTTTGTATTGTACAAGAATATGTGTTTCGGCTATCCTTGAATCAATAGTCAATCACTTAAATGTGGTAGGTACTGTATAATTTATATAAAATGTTAATTTTACATCAGTTTATTTAAATGTGAAGCGAAAATTGCTCTTTAAATGTAAAACTGCGAATTTAGAAAATGCAACTATAGGAATCTAAAAAGATAATATGCAAATCCTTTGCATCCTATGCAATCCTGTTATTTAAAACTTTGTATTGTAACAGCAGCTTCTGTTCAGTAGCATTATATAACACTAAACAATGACGAAAAATTTAACCATGTTACCCGGCTTTAAATTATTAGTAGTAGTTTGTAGATTTTCCTTTAGTAAATTGGTTTGTCAGTTTCAGTATAATGGTTATACTTACATGTCAGCGTTGCCAGACGTCTCGATTTGATTTTAAATCTAAATGTCCCGCGCGGAACAGGCTAAATCCCGGTTTTCGGGAATAACTCGACCATGCATGCAGCGTACTGAGGAAGCGTGGGCGGGTGGCACAGACAAGTGTCTTTCATATTAAGTATCCCAACATAAAACTGCTTTCCTGAACGCGTTTTTTCCCAGATGAATTTTTAATCTACAGCTATCCTGTGAAGAGTTCTTCACAGAAATATTATAAATAATTAATTCTTATAAATAATTATTCTCTTATTGTAGTTGCAATTTGTAACACTCACTCTACAGGCTATTGTTTGAAATTCCATATTTTTCTAATGAATAAAACTTTTTTAATTTTGATTTTTGTTTTTTTTTTAATTTTTAATTTTATTTTTTTTTTTATTTATTATTCAGGAAACGATTAAGACTCAACTATTTAACGATAGGGTAAATCTGATTTAAAATATTATATTTTCATAAAAATACATTTTCTATGGCTATTTTAGCTATCTATTGTCACGTAAACGTAATTTGAATTAAAATAAGAAGATAAATATTAAACAACTTCTGATTATATACGTTTTTTTACCATGTCCCGCTTTCGACGAAATAATCCCGCTTTTTTCACTCAAAAAAGTTCCAAAATCCCGACTTGGCGAAAAAAAAATCTGGCAACGCTGTTACATGTACACATGTAATTATATAGAGAGTTATAAAATAATTGCTGTGTAAAAATTAAGTAAAGACAGATGTCGCTTACATAAAAATCACCTATGTGTGGAACATAAAAGTTTTCGAGGGCTTTAATATAATTATGATAAATGAGTTCTTCATTATTCAATCAGTCTTGTTGATTAAGAACATACTTTTATTGTAAAACAAAAATAAACCTTATATATTACAAAATTTACACTGCTCGAATTATCTGATACCTTCCACATATTGTGATTGATTAGACATAAAATCTAAGAATAAATAAAGATTTACTTAAATCTATTGAATAATATTTTATTACCCTTATTTTTTATTTTTTCAAGTTAGGGATGTTTCTTTCAAAGAGCAGCGAATATCGGTCAGGTGTATTATTTTAATATTCTGTCAATAGTTTTATGACTGCTGAATATAATAAATTCTCTTTTTAACTTAAAAAAAAAAAAAAAAAAAAAAAAAAAAAAAAAAAAAAAAAAACTATATAGCTTTATTAGTAAAGTGAGCAGTGAGCACTTTATAAATCTGAACAATGCTATGTTTTATTCTCATTATTTTTTTCATTGTCATCGTAGTCGTTATAAATAGTAATTCAGTGCTGCCAATATAAATGTATACTAATAAATAAATAAACGTCTCGCACTCAACGGCCCCCAGTAGGATATCAATCCTGTGTCGGAGGTCCGAAAACACACAATACACAAGCACAAACGCCCAGACCACGACAAATATCTGTATGGCCTATACAAATATTTGTCATGTGCGGGGATCGAACCCGCGACCGCCAGCGCATCAGCCAGTTGCTGTGACCACTGCGCCAACGCGTCGTCGATGTCAACGCTATGTCATGATCATGAACATAAGTTCATTTGTTTATTTGGAGCATATTTGGCGACACTTTTAAGCGTTTATTTTGTATGAGACTGTGCATCTAGGGTTTTTTATAGATCAATGGTATTACTTTTTTTACTTTTACTTTTACTGGCACATATTTTATTATCTATGGCGTCACCGGTGAGAACATTTCACAATTAGAGTCCTTTTTATATGTCATTAATGTGTTTACATTTTATATGTAAATTATAAAAACAATAGTCCATGCTTATTCCTTTCATCCATACTTATATTTATTTTTTAACATGGTCTGAATTAACTTTTTAGTATTTCCAAAAAACTAAGACGAAACGGAAGTTTAAACATTTTTTTCAATAATAAACAACATTACTAACTATAATATGAATAAAATTTCGATCAATGCTAACTTAAAGAGAAAAAAATCCTGTATATATATATATAACATAATTATATACTGTTATGTTGCACAAGCCCGTTTCACTGCAAGCTTCTTTCTGGTGGGTAGTCTGGAAGAGATCACTATTTACTTATTTAGTGATAAGACCGCCCATTGCACGCTCTGTAGTTGTTAAGCTTTCCTTTTGTGTAATTTTGTATGTAATTGTGTGCAATAAAGTTATTTATTTATTATTATTAGACGTTGGCCGCGGCCATGAGTTTATTTTCAACATAAAACCATATAAATTACAGATAATTTCATCCAAATCAAATTCCTTTGATTTTTAAATCTAACCCGTCATATAATTATGTCATAGAGTTGGTTCGAGTCTGTTGGAATATTTAGAATATTAAAGAAGTTTCCATATTTAGGTTGAGATTTTATTACTGATTACCTATATTAAATTATTGTGAGGTATGTTAGGGTTATGGCATTAAATTAGTAATTTCTGTAATCTTTTGAGCTTTGGTACCTACTAGTTTCCGGTAGTCACTTTATGTTTTGTACAAGTCAAATGTACAATTTCAAACATAAAGGATTATTTAATCAATAGTATTGAAATTGTAAAGAATTTATAATTGTTTTAATTTTGTAGGATATTTATAATTTACTATTGTGTTAGATTAGTGTCGATAATGTTTTGATGTTTCCGGCACAATGATATTGATGTTGAAGAGGGGAGAAGCATGGAATAAATAGTATTCAATATAGAAACTATCCATGGTGAGAAGGTATAAAAAGGAGCTCCGTATAGTTAGCAGGTAAAATGATCATTTTTTGATTATAATTACAGAACTCACTAGGGCACAGATCAGGCAACTTTAGGTAATCATTTTTTCACTTTAGGCAACAATAATTTGTTTATAATTAATGAAAAACCATTGAACGTATAAATTCCTTGAGTATTATTCATAATATTATATTTTATTAATGTCTAATTTTAATTAACATGTAATTTTGTTGGTAGTTCTATTACTAACTAAATACACATAAATAGAACAGGGGAGCCAGGCCTCTAGCTGTCCCTCGTTTAGAAGAGAAAGATGATCGGGGTACCGGTTGAATTACATACCAATATAATATTACTGTGCATATTAGAGTTGTTTCTATGATTTGTTTATTAAAATTGAAATAAATAATTGATGTTTGCAAAAAAAGAAATTTATCGAGATTTGAATTTGAGACCGCAAAGTCAATGGGTACCGCGATCTTCTCTCTCTTTCTAACCGTTGGTCGTTTCCGCTTACAGGCAGCCGTTTGTCTCACCTACTCTATTTATAATATATCTATGCACAAGATTCCAGATTGAGCAAGCGTACAAAATGGCGGGTCGTTATCTGTAATGGTTCCTATAATTATTAGCAATTATTAGTAAAGAATAAATAAATATATTATGTAAAGCATTAGCACACTTCGGCATTGTACGCCACTGAGTCGATTTATGCTCTGTAATTGGAAAACTACCAATGATGCCTGTTCTTTTCAATTTACAGCCGCTAGAGGCATAACGACAGATAGGTGTTCTGTGCAACAAATTCTAATCATGTTTTGAACAATGTCAAATACAAACAAAACCATTAAAATAACAATACAAAATCGTAATACCATTATTAAATAATACAATACTTGGGAGAGAAAAATATATGCCGTATGATTAATAATGAGAAATGAGACTGAATCGCTTACGGTCATTAATTTGTCACTGAACCGGCATGTGCAACTGCGCAGTGTGCACTACGCACCGCATCCATCGATAGCAACGACGTACAGTGGCGTTGACACGAATTAAAAGTTATTTTACGATCGTACTAATCTCTCAGTACTGAAATTGGGCTTCGTTGCAAGACTTATATATAAGACCGTAGTCAAGTAAATTTCTAGAAACAACCGTTGCTTGTCAGACACAGATGACAGACAAATAAACTGTCATCGGCAAAGCAGCGCATGTCGCATACGGATTACGGTAATACGGGCTACGGACTCGAGCATCAATAAAATAAACACATTTTATAAAAATAGACGAATAAATATTATACATCTTATAACAATAAATAACAATTTATTTTAATTTTAAAGCATATAAATTAAAACTAGTGTCATAATGTCTGCGACGAAAATTACCGAGGTAGTGTATTAAACCTTGCAAGTTATTCTAATTTATTTTTTAAATCAGTATTTATATGTTTAATAAAAAACATCATAATAAATTGTAGTTGCGCAGTGATATCGACGAACTAAATGAACTACTTAAGCAAGCAAAACGCAAGAAAGTTCAGGATATTCTTTCTCTGGAGATACGCAAACTCGAAACTGAATTAATCTCTTTAAAGGAAAGTGAGAAAAATGAAAATGCGATGGAAGTAACTCCTATACCTACTACATCATCTCAATCACAAAAAAGATATCAAATCAAATTAAATGGATATGGTAATAACTATTACAATTTTATTATAATTATGTACATATGTTTATATATTATCAATATAATTATGAGTAATTCATTATGAAGAATGGTTTTAAGCTCTTTATAATGAATTCATCTTTCATAGATCAAAATTATACATCCTTGGAAAATAACTGCAATAATTATTATTTTTTATAAATTTTAGGATGGGATCAATCAGATAAATATGTTAAAGTATTTGTAACACTTAAAAATGTGCATAATATACCAAAGGAACAGGTCTACTGTAAGCTGACTGAAAGATCTATGGAGTTACATGTTGAGAATCTTGAAAACAAAGATTATTTGCTTGTTATCAACAAACTGCTTAATACTATAAATGTTGAAGAAAGTCATTGGAAACAGAAAACAGGTGAATATCAATAGTTACTAATAAAATTTGCACAATATTATTAACATGCACAAAATTTCTTATTTCATTGTTGTTTTAAATCCAATGTAGATTTCAATACAATAATTTTTTTTTCTATCTCCACCGAAAGTTCATTTTCGCCTATGTAAAGTGGGACAAGTGTTACATTCTGTCCCCGCTTTACAGGGACAAAATCCTAACTCTCGGCCTAGGTAGGAAAAAAATTACACTTTTTCCCCTGTTTCACAGGGACAAAACCCGAACTTTCGGTCTAGGTAGGAAAAAAAAGTATGTGAAACATGAGACGAAAGTACTACATCCTTTCTCACATGATTGCTACCCTTGCCTTCGGCTCGGGTGGCAATTTCACATGCGGGACAGAGTGTAGTGCTTTCATCCCTTGTGACCTTCGATCAATAATAGGATTATTGATTGAAGCTTGTGACACAAAATACTATTAGAAGTTGCATACAGAATATAATCAAATGTGTTATCGTATAATTCAGAGGTCTTTATTTAGGATATTCTATTTTTTATCAAGAGTAATTAATTTTATATAATGAATTAATACATTATTAGTAATGCAAAATGTTAACGCTTTACAGAATTATGTATCTATGTCAACATTTATTAATTTGTGCAATAGATCAAAAACTCTCACATAAAATGTAAATAATGTCATAGCTGTGATAAAAGATCTAGGCTCTCTAGGAAAAAATACCTTTTAGAAATAATATGTATATTTAAAGATGACTGATGACCATTCTTGTGTAGTGGTGCGAGTAATCGCCAAAGCCACGTGCCGGCGGTTGCGAGTTCGATTCCCGCTCAGGGGCTCTATTTTTGATTCACTCGTATCGCGTCGAGCGCTCGAATTCTATTAATTTTCGGTCGCCATCTGAAATTCCGTATTTTTGAATCGCTCGACTGCAACGAATGATCCATCCGTCGCGTATGGCGATCGGCATCGATATTTTTTTTAATTTCTGCGTGGAATGGATAAAATACAATACTTCAAATTGTAGTGGCAACATTCAAGGCGAACGATTCAAAAATACGTAAAAACGAGATCATGCGACATAAGACGAGTGTGACATAAGTCACATTCGACGATACAATTTCATACGAGTGAATCAAAAATAGAGCTCCAGGACAGATATTTGTATTTGTGCAAATATTTGTTTCTGGTCTGGGTGTATGTTCTTGTGGGTCTCCCCACTGTGCCTCGGAAGTACGTAAAGCCCATCGGTCCCGGTTGTTATCATAGACACCTGACACCGATCATTACTCATAGTAGAAAATTATCCACCAACCCGCAGTGGATCAGCGTGTTGGATTAAGCTGCAACCCTTCTATATGGGAGAAGAGGCCTTTGCTCCACAGCAGGTTGCTTACTGGATGATACAGTACATATTGATGATGATGATGGTTATGAATTATTATTTACTTTTTTAATGATTTACTTTATTTCTCTTAAGACATTATATCACTTATTCAGAAATTAAAACTATAACTAATTATTTTATAATATCGCCGCTTAGCATAACTTAATTATATTACAAAATTATGTTCAATATGTTGGTAGTAGGTTGTAGTAATAACAAAAAAATAACAGTACAAGAAGGTAGTTGAAAATTTATTTGCAAGTTGGGTTAGTATTAAAATAGGGCTTAATTATTTCCTGAATGTAATGAAATAAAGTATATCAGAAGAATTTCTTTGAATATGACTTTAAAAAATATTTTTGAGTTAGAAAGCTTGTTTACCAGAGAGAGTTATAAAATACACAATATAATACTACACATAGCAAAGTAGTAATGTATAAATGTGAGTAAAGACAAGAACAAATATAAACCAACGATCATCAAGAAAACCAAGTGAAGTTACTTTGACGATATCCCAGAGGAAGTTACAAAACAAATACTTTGGGATAAGCCATTGGTTCACAATACTCGTAAAAATTTGACGCAAAATCTTACAAGTGACAAAAACCGTGCAAGGCTTCTAGCTTTATGAACTAAATACTATATAGGATACTTTTAGATAATGAAAGTTTTCGAGTTTGTGTAGGTATCCGGTTGAGAGCACAACTGTGTTTTGAACACAGATATCCGAATATGCGGAAAGGAGGTTGATTCTTTCGAACTATACGGCCTTTCTTGTAACAAGAGTTCAGGTAGGTTTTCCCGCCACGGTTCCCTGAATGAAACCATTAAAAGGGCTCTTGCCACCATCGACGTTCCTGCTCTTATTGAGCCTGCTGGAACTAGTCGCGGTGATGGAAAGAGACCTGATTGCTTGACACTGATTTCCTGGGAAAAGGGACGGGCGCTTTTGTGGGATGCAACCTGCGTCGATACATTAGCTCCGTCTCATGTCAGGGAGACAGCTTTAAGAGCGGGAGCCGCTGCGGAGAAAGCTGAAATGACTAAACGGCACAAATATTCGCCACTTATCCCAAGTTATGCCTTTGTGCCGTTTGCAGTCGAAACTCGTAACACTTGGATCTTGGAGTAGCAGTGAAAAAAAATGTCTAAAAGAATTGACCCCCATGTCTCATAGCCTCCACTGAGGACGGGAGGGTTGGTGCATTTTTTGCCCAGAGAATCGGAATTGCTATTCAACGGGGAAATGCTGCCAGTATTCTTGGCACCATTCCACGTGGACATGATTTATATCAAAACTGTCTGTAAATAATTAGTTTAAGTTTAGCATGGTAACTTTGTATCTTTGTTCTATTATATTGTAGATAAAATTTAAATTATTAATTTAGTAAGATATATTATATCCATTCTGATAAAATTTCACATTAGTAGTATTTATATGGATTTCTAGATATGGTGGTTATTTTCCTGGCGAAATCACGACAGAACATCAAGTGGTCCCACATGACTGAAATTGAAAAGAAATTTGAAGACCAACGCAATAACAGATTTAAGCCTACTGAGTCTGAAAAGGCAGATCCACAGGAGTCGATAATGAGTCTTATGAGGAATATGTAAGCAGATATATCAGTACCCCGGAGGTACATGACACTAAGTCCAATTTTTTCGAAATTATTTTTTTAATGATCCTATTATAACATTTTGCGATTTTTACAGTGGTACAAAGCATAATGTCCTCATCTCAACAGTTAAGTAAAAATAAACTTTAAAGATTGTTATCTTTATTATGTCACTGAAAAAACAGCCAATAAAAACTTCTATTTACTCTTCTGTAAAAAACTGAAAATGTGACTTAGTGTCGTGAACCTCCATAGGACTGATATTTAAAAAGACACAGTAACAATTTAAAATTTAAAAAAATATTAGTGATAGTAATTCATAATTATTTAATTAAGATACAATTTTTCATTCTAGTAAAAAACGAAAAATCTAATAACTTTTTCTCAAAAAGTTTTTATTTTCATTGTACAGTACAATACAATATTGTACAGTACAATTTGTACTAACTTTAGATTCAAACAATTATTTTACACATAAAAACAGATTTTTTTGTTAATTGTTGTTTTTCTTTAGGTATGAAACTGGTGATGATGAAATGAAGAGAATGATTTCAAAAGCATGGTATGAAGGTCAGCAAAAAAAGAAAACCGATACATTAGATTTGTAATAATGCTTAATTAGATTTTTTTTTTTAATTTTAAGTTACTTTATAGTAATATTTTCATCACTAACGCCGAGTTGCACGAAACAAATTTTAAATTTAAGTGTTTAATAAACTAATTTAATCACAAGAATCGTGATTATCTGTTGCACGAAACCTACATCTGATTAACGCCGAGTTGCACGAAACAAATTTTAAATTTAAGTGTTTATTAAACTAATTTAATCACAAGAATCGTGATTATCTGTTGCACGAAACCTACATCTGATTAAGTTAACAAAAAAATTTAGTTTAATTAAAGACCTATCTAACGGATGATTAATTCCAACAGCTTTAAATTTATCATGAGATCAACTAATTTTAAGATTAATTGCAACTTAACTAACGGAAAGTTAGCGACGGTTTCGTGCAACTCGCCGTAAGTTAACAAAAAAATTTAGTTTAATTAAAGACCTATCTAACGGATGATTAATTCCAACAGCTTTAAATTAATCATGAGATCAACTAATTTTAAGATTAATTGCAACTTAACTAACGGAAAGTTAGCGACGGTTTCGTGCAACTCGCCGTAAGTTGAATATTTAATTTTTGTAAAACCGTGTATACTGTACTAGAATTAATGTCATAGGTGTTATGAAATAAAATAAATTTATTTTAAAAGTATTTTATTTATGTTATATATAAGGTAAACATTTTAAAGATATAATATTAAACTTGTATACATTTCGCCTATATATGGATTGTTGAAAAGCATAGCATATTAAACAAATTTCAATCAATTTTGAAACATTTCGTAGGTGTCAACCAAGCAACAATCCTGAAAAACAAAAATCTTTACTATAACTTAATATTTAATGTATTCAATTAAATTTATACTTTCATGACTTACTGCCTAAAAATACTATAACTAGTAGTTATTGTAATTAATAGTAAGTAATAAACACAAACTTCTGGACCGATTTTTGTAATTCTTCCACCATTACGAATCTTCATATATGGACAATACTATGTGGGCTATAAAACATTGTGCTACCCTTCAGTATTGGAACAGTAGACATAAATATCAATTATGGTAAAACTAAAAGAATTATTTTTAAATAAATTAATTAATGGTAATAAACTCAAACAATTTTTAATAACATATTAATCGTTCTGAGACCACACAATAATAAAGACAATCAATTAATGAATGAATCAGTTCGTAAACGTCCCACGGCTGGGCGAAGGTCTCTTTTCCATATAGGAGAAGGGTTGGAACATAATCCGCCACGCTGCTCCACTGCGGGTTGGCAGATAATTTTTCCCCATCATGAGTAACGATCGCTATCAGATGTTTATGAAAACAACCGGGACCGACGGCTTTACGTGCACTCCGAAGCGTGGTGAGGAGACACAAAAAAATACACCCAGACCGGAAATCCAACCAGCGGGAATCGAACCCGCGACCGCCGGCTTTGAGGCAACTGCTATGCTAATAAAATGCCAATAAATTATCGGTATCTGAATAAAAATATACCTACCTATTTTTGTGTTTATTTTCTTCGCTATTGTTGGGCATTTGCATAAGAATGATGCATAAATAGATAATCTGTAGTGCGCAAAATAGATAGTGCCATTTGATTTCGAAAACACTATTTCCATACTGAATCTTATGATTATTAAATCCTTTTCTATCAAAAAATTCCAATATAGAGTAGCATTTTTCGCTTGTGGATGTAGTCATTCGTTTCAAAGTCATAAATTTCTTCACCTCAATTTTTTTATTGAGTCTCTTTTCATGGTCTTCTACGGTTTTTCGAGTATCATTTCTGTTATTTATAAAATCTTTTTCATTACTTACTCTACGTAATCGTTGATCATTATCATTTCCTATATTTATCCTAGAGACTCGGATAACTCTTTCTAGAATTTTAACGTGCCTGATGGTTCTATATATGGATCTATTTGGGTTTTCGCGCTCATTCAACCTGACCTGATTTTCAAAGAGTCGTATATTATTATTACAAACTCTATCGGTATGTCTATTATCTGTTTGCAGGTCTCTTTGTTCAGTCAATAATTTATTTTCAATAACGTTTCGAAATTCTCTTAAATTTCTTCTTGCTTCAACTCTTTCACGAATATCTAAAGCTAAAGTAAAGGATTTGCGATTATATCTTAAAACTCTATCAGATACGTTACTGATGCTTCGTTGCATTCTTCGAGATCGGCTTAACTCATTTCTTACGTCAAATTCTTTAATCGATAAACTACGCAAACTGATTCTTTCATTGACTCTCTCTAAAGATCTTTCAATATTTCTGCGCCGATCACTTAACTTATTATCATTTACATCCCGAATAGCGTTACCTTCATAGCGTCGATCTTTGTCATTTGGCCAAGACTTTAATGTTTCAAAACGTTCATTTGTTTTCTCTGTATACCGTCCAAGATTTATTTTTTCACGATTCCTGTTAGGCGTATTATTAATTCGCCCCTTTCTATCTTCTGAAAGTACTCTATCTTTCTCATCTCTATTATGTCTAACAATATAGTTCACAGTTTTCCTATCGAATTGAATTCTGGCGTTCTTTAAAATATCTCGTGTCATCATTTGTTCTGAAGAACTACGTTTAGGATCGACTCTATTTTCTCTTTCGCGATAAATATGATATCGATGATTATGTTGAAGATGATTATTTTGCGTTGTTGTTGCTTTTTCATATGTGTTTCTTACATAGGTTCTTGGTCTAGATGTTTCACGTAACATAAATAATTCTCGAATACCGCCGGTAATTAAATTTACTCTTTCACTGTCATCGCGTTTGGATCTTATTCGATTTTCTGTGAAAAAATTCAGAAAGTTCGATAAATTACGTCTTACTTTATCTTGATAATACTCAGTAATACGGTCGTTACAAGTGTGATAGCTTGAACCTCTGTTAGCACATTGTTTTTTGGTAACAATATTTTTTCTGTTAACATTATGAGATAAAGAGTCTGTTTCCATATCCCTTTCATGTACTCTATCATTAAGGTTAGCACGCCTTCTATAATATGTATTGTGTTCAACATGTTTGGGCAAGTTTTGCTTAACTCCATTTATATTATCATAGGCAATGAAAGAACGGAAATCGCGATTGTTATAATTATAGCGACTTACATCACTATTTTCGAAACGATTACTGATAAAAATGTTTTTTCTTATCCCGTTACGTGAGAAAGTGGAAGTTTGTACACAATTTTGGTGGTTTCCATAACGAAGTCTAGCAAGTATCTTATGACGAAAATCATTTTGTAAAGTATTTCGATCATAATTTTTTTCCTTAATAATCCGAAGTCCGCTAATTGGTTCTGAAGGACTAGGCAATATACGATTTCGTCTTACAAACGATTCATAAAAGTCAGCGTCTTTAGAGTGTTGTTTCATGTTTTCAGGTTCCTGTAGCTTTAATGCCTGAGTTAATTTAATGTCTTGCACGTTATAATTTGGATATATTTCAAATGTTTTCAACGTTCGTTTTTCAGGTAAACATTTTTGTACTCGATATAGCCCAAATGTAAAAAAGTCGTTTTCAGGCAACGAATAATTATAATATCCATATTTTTCATTAATAACACCGTGCTCAGATGTTGTTATATGTAGTATTAAAACAACACATAACAGTAATAAACACTTCATACTAAAAAGCTGTCGTGTCTATTAAATTATTTTGAACTTTATCTGTAGAAGGAATCTTCTGTACTGATGCTTTGGAACAAGCGATTCCTTCTTTTATAGTATACCGAGAGATATTGCGATTAAACGGCTATTACGCGCTAGAACGAATTCAATTTTCGATTAGCCTTTAGTATACTAGGTACCTACTTTGTGCGAATACTTTGTCTTGATACTTGTACGTTTAACCGTATCACAGAAATTCTGTGTTTTATTAACTATAGGCATTTGTTACAATTATATTTTATAAGTAAATTGTTATCCATTTTGATAAAAAAGTCATAAATCGCTGTTAATTTATTAATAAAATTAACAATAAATATATTTTTATTTGAATAATCAACACACAAGTCACAAGTGTACTGTATCAGCTTGTAAACCACCCACTGCTGAGCGAAGACCTCTTCTACATAGAGAAGAAGCGATGGAGCTTAATCTACCACGCTGCTACACTATTGGTCGGCGGATAATTTCCTTACCATGAGTAACGATCGTTGTCAGGTGTCTATGAAAACAACCGGGACCGACGGCTTTACATGCTCTCCGAGGCACGGTAGGGAGACCCACAATGACATACACCCAGACCGGAAACAAAAATTTGTACAAATACAAATATCTATCCCGAGCGGGAAATGAACCCGCGACTACTCGCACCACTACACCAGAACGGTCGTCGTCAAGTCACAACAACATTAACTAATATTCTTATTTATTACATATTTTTAATATTACCAAAAATTTTTAGCAATTATTAGGATTAAGAACAAGCGGTTTTACTACATTTATACACAATAAGGGAGGAGAAGAGTATCGCATCGATTGACGTCATTAGATAAGAAGCAAAGAGAAATATTGTGACGCTCATTTTTATTTTACTTTTTTTCCATATGTATATTTTTTTCTGGTAGAAATTCATTAAGTTCAGTTTATTTAAAATTATATCGACTGACAAAATTTACCCTTTCCTGGAAAGAAAATTAATACGCAAAAAAAAGGTTTAAGGGTGAAAAATAGTGTTACGAGTTTTGATTTTTTTATATGAAGGTATATCAATCACAGTTTGGTCTTGTTTTTCTTTTAGGCTTTTCTTTGTTCGTCTTTTAGGCTTGTGCCCTCATGTTAAAGGATAAAATTTGTTTAAGAAGTAGGTCAACTTTTATACTATAATGTTTGATGTTGAAAATTCTTAATATTATATGAAGGTGGCAAAGTGCGCCTAGCGGGCAAGTGCACCTACCACAAATATCTCGAAAACTACCGATTGGATACTAGTAGTGGCACCTTATATCGATGCTACAAACTAAATTATAGTTCTTGGTGAAAGTCACTGATGTCTCTAGTCATTTGAGTTTAAGATATGCGCCATTTTATTTTCAATGATATTCAAAGTGGTGAGGAGAGATGACTATGGGGTGATCATCTTCGTAAATCTCAAGAAATTGAGTTTTTACCGATATACGAGTGAGGTGAGTGCGAAATTTAAATAATTTTCTTTAAGATTCTGGCTTTATTTCACTCATATCTAGTAAAATTTATATAGTTTTTACAAGTTAAATATTCTTACCCTAAATTTATATAGTTGGGGAAGTGCGCCATACTGACTTTTTATATGGCGCACTTTGCTGCAATCCAGAGGTTACAAACTTTTTTAAAACGTGTCTTTGTTACAAGTCTTTATTTAACTTGCAATGTTTGTATGCTTGTTTGTATGGTCGGGTCAATTCTTGCAAATGAATTGTAAATCAGTTATCTTAAACCGATTTAGATGTAATTTGCATATACGTTTATTAGTGAAATACATTTACACAAGTTTAATATCGTAACAGCTTTTTTTTTAATTTAAATTTTGTAGGTAATGTAGTACATTGGTGGTTTTGATTTGATATAAAGTTTATATTGTGCATTTTCCATTTACAGAGCACAATGTGTGTTATCAATTAAAAAACAGCAGGCTGTAGAGGCACTATTAGGCAAAAGATTTAGACACGGAAAGAGCTTATAGAAAAGATCCATACCACCGCGAATGAAATACGAGCGGAGGTAGATAATAATATGGTCAGCCGCTCAACACGGCATATTGTATTAAGAACAAAAATATGTTGCCCATGTCGGGCCGGGATGGGAACCCGGTCCTGCTAGACACGGCGTCGTCGGGACTGTTCAGAAGTGAGCCAGACAATCCCCATTGAGGACATGTCTGGCCTTTTCGCCAAGGCCAGCCTGTCGCTAGACGGATGCCTGTTGCCTGCAGATCCGGGACCCTCCAATTAAAGCAGCTAAAGGCTCCCAAGGATTTAGTATGGTATTGCACTCCCAAAGTACCGAGTCCGACATGGGTCTAGGACTGCCTATCTGGGCGTCCTGGATATCATCCGTAAATGGATTCCCCTGCGTCACAAAAAAAAAGGTATTACCATCGTAAATAAAAGAAAAAATATACTTGACACTCGATTATC
Organism: Euphydryas editha; assembly: GCA_036937285.1. Lineage (NCBI taxonomy): Eukaryota > Metazoa > Arthropoda > Insecta > Lepidoptera > Nymphalidae > Euphydryas > Euphydryas editha. Next base: position 9,805,237 of record JAUPFZ010000020.1, read on the forward strand.
AATATTTAGAAAAAAGGTTCATAGCCTCTGACTTAAGATTGTATGGCGCATTTAGCCGAAATTTGGTTTTAAATACATAGATTCTTCTAAAATGTGGCTATGAAAAAAAAAATGTCATTCGTTTTGTTGCTTGTTTTCTTATAATAATATAAGGCTCTTTTTTTTCTAATGCTTTACTTATTATTGCGTTTTATTAACACATGGCGAACTTCCCTGATTTGTCGGCAAAGTGCGCCTGGTCAGACTGTTTTCAAATTTTATGCTAAAATTCATTAATTTCATGTCAGATTCTAATGAGACGACATTGTTTGCTGTTGCAAAACATCACAGATCCTTATAATACCATGAGTTAGTGTCACTCGTGAACTTAAACACAAGTAATATTGCACCAAAGTCAACTATGAAAAAAGTATGGCGCACTTTGCCCCCGTCGCCTTAGTTTCCTATACATACATGTGTAGCAATTTATTAATATTATATTTGGTTAAGTGATCACTGATCACACTTCCCGGGAAAAAATGATCAGGCCTGATCATGCATGAAATATGGCCATGATCAGGCCATTTTCATGTATGAGCAGGCCTGAAATTAGACAACATCAGATCTGAACAGGTCTGTTCACCGTACTAAACCCCTGCGGGAGCCTACAGCCGCTGTAATTGGAGGGTCCCGGATCTGCAGGCAACAGGATCCCTCCAGCGACAGGCTGGCCTCGGCGAAAAGGCCAGACTTCTCCTACATGGGGACTGTCCGGCTAGGTCTGTTCATGCATGATCACATCTAAAGAGTAAAAATAGATTCAGGCCTGATCATACATGGCAAAATTGTGTGATCCCACTCAAAGTCGAATTGTGGGAAGGTTTGTAATTTTACGAATAACTCTATTTTAGAATAAGTGTCTGTAATTTGGTAATTTAAAAACATATTAGTTTTTACAAGTATTAAGTACACTACTCGAGAAAGCAGACTATCCTACCATATGGCAGGATAGTCTGCTTCATCATTATCATCATATCAGCCGTCGAAACATAGGCCTTCCCCATCGACCTCCAGAGCGACCGGTTCGATGCAGCCTCCATCAAACGGCTTCCGGTGACTTTCCTCAAGTCGTCTGTTCATCTCGCGGACGGTATGACGGACGAAAAGACGTTTTTTAAATAGATAGTCTGCTTAATAATTATACAGACAGCGATAAGTCAGCAAAAAGCTATGACTATGAAAGCTATGACATATTTTAATTCCAAAATTAGGATTATCGAAATGAATTTGTATTATTTATTATTAACTAGATGTACCTATATATATATATATATATATATATATATATATATATATATATATATATATATATTTTAATAGTTTTTCTATGGACTAATGTGGTTTTATTTTATACTTATATCAAAATACAAAAAATATGTATGATTTATTTAAAAAGTAGTCAACCCGGTCTCCCCTAAAGCATTTCCATGAAGCTTTTAGTCTCCAGATTTAAATCAGGCAACTATTCTGGAAAAGAAAAAAAAAATGTTAGAAAGGTATAACTTAATGTGTAATAACATACTTAAATCAAAATACATTATTGTGCATCTTTTTTATCAACTAATGGTCGATAATTAAGATGTATACAAAATACTTATGATGAATTTTTATGTAAATCAAAAACTCAATAAGTAATTTTCGTATGTAGCAGCATGCTGTCGCAAGAATAAGATTAGAGACATGAATTAAAGATGCATATAAAATAATAAATATTAGGACACATTTCACACACGGCTGGTTAGCCCCATGCTAAACTGTTTATAGTTTGTGTTATGGGTGCTAACACAACTGATATACTACATATACAAACATAAATACTTTTTATCGATACATATTGAACACTCACACCGATAGCCAACAAATTTGCTCATCACAAAGATGTTGGCCGTGCCATGAATCGAACCCGGGACCCTCTGGTTGGCAGTCTGGCATGGTGATCATTACGCCAACGGGGTCGTCATATGTATGCCAAACATAAATATTTTTGGGGCATGAATTATCCTTTTTATTTAAGAAGTTTGTTACTTACATTACAATTACAAATCGTAAAAGAGCTGTGATGGCACAATGGATAGAACACGTAATTCGACACCAGGAGGTCACAAGTTCAAAACAAATTATTAAAAGGCAAATTTAGCTTTTTAAGCTTTAACTTCATAAGTAAAGATACTCTATGAGCAGCAATCGGACGTTTATACATAGGTTGCTATAATAGAAATAACCTGTTGCATTATTCATCGACAGGAGCAACTATGCATCTGTCTCACTAACCGACTGGGCGATCAGTAGGTTGCACTAGTTGACCAATAAAATAACAAAACGACTAAGCCGATCGTTTCTTTCCTTAGATCTTATTTTTTAATAATATACAACATGTCAAATTCTATACATTAAAGACATTGTGCTGCAATTGATACTGAAGCCGACAATGTATTTTTTTTTTAATTTTTGTTAGATAAGATGAATAGATTTAGATAAATGAAGTTTGGCATTAATTAAGTTCATACTACAAGCTAGATACTGGGTACTTTTATCCCGAAATTGAGCACGGTCTTCTTTCACGTTGTGTGCAATTCGTAAGCGTGTGATTAGATTTAATTTATCCTTTTTTTTTTGTTAGAAATGAGGCGCATTAAAGAATAACCCGTAAATATTTCAAGGGTTTTTGTTTATTAGTTCATATAATTATTACAGACATTATGTATAGAAACTTTTAAATGACGATATTTAGTTGAAGTTCGTATTTCATCTTAATACTTATGAAGGGAATGGCGATCGCAATAGAAGTAGCAAGTATATAACTATTTTTAATTAAACTTATTGTTAGTATCATGTTCGTTTTTATTTACAGAAAATTAGAAAAGGAATAATCAATCTTCAATAGCAGAAATACAATTTAGGCGTGAAAGCGTAACAGACAGACAGACACAGTTACTTTCGCATTTACATATTAGGTAGTAGTGATAGCATATTTTATGTTGTTTCAAAAAACGACGACGACTATGATTCGTTTCTTCTAAATATCTCTCGTTTACAGACATCGGCTGGTTAAAACTTTATTATATTATGTAAGACCTATCAATTTGATATATTAGTTTTATGTTCACGCAAAGGATTGTCTGTTGTAGATTGAATTATATTGTAATGATAGTCTAGAAAGATAGAAAAATAAGAAACGTTACATTTTTTGTACATAGTTATATTTATTTTTGCTGAGTATAAGATAACATGTTTTAAGAATATTTGTATACATTTTCTATATACATTTTATCGAAAGTCGTGATAAAATATGTTCAATCTATTTTTAAATATTCTTCAGGTGTCAACCACACAGCAATCCTGTAAGTAGAAAATAAATATTTATTTTTAATTAAGAACTTAAAATAATATATTTTGGGGAAGAAAAAAAAACGGCCAATAAACAAGAAATTAACAAATCGACATAAGTCCTCGAAAGACACAATTAATATAATTGAATATTTTACCTACCTATTTATTTGTTTCTTTTTGGGAATCTGCCTAATTATGCTACATAAATATACAATCTGCAATGCGTAAAACAGATACATATTTCCATTTGATTTCAAAAATATTACTGCCATTTTGAATCTTATGGGTTGTAGATCCTTTGTTATTGATAAATTCTATTATAGAATAGCGTTTTTCATTCGTCGTATCTATTCGTCGTATATTGATCGACCTATCTTCCTGACTTTGTTTAGTTTGTCTCCTTTCATCGTCGATTTTTAGGGTTACCTTATGATTATTTGTTGAACGTTTTTCATTACTTACACTGCGTAAACTTTGATAAAAATCATCTTCAATTCTTGTCCTAGCAATTCGTATACCTCCGCTTAATATTTTAACGGGTCTATTTATTCTAGATGTCAACCTATTGTGATCGTCCCGTATACTGAACTGATTTACTAAGCTTCGTTGTAAAGCAATAGAATTAGGATTTCTTTTATCATTTATATCACCTGTGTTAGCTGATTGTCGTCATCTAGACATCATATTATTATTAAGGAATCGTGAATCTGTTAATTTGTGTCTAGTTTCATCTATTACTTCTAGAGCTAAGCTAAAGATTGACCAATTGCGCCTCAAAACCCTGTCCGAATTAATACTCCGATGAATTTTTCGGGATCTTAACTTATCTCTTACGTGAAAATGTTCGTTCGACAAATTATCCCCAGTTGATCTTTCATTAACTTTTTTTAAAGATCGTTCAATGTAATTGCGCCGAACACTTACCCTATTTTTGTTAACATTTCTAATGTCGTTAGTTTTATAATAAACTCTTTTGCAAAAAAAACGGGCACTTAAGCAAAGAACTATTTTATAGTTACTATTAGTTTGTTTGACAATTTTAGGTATTGTTATCCTCAGAATTTTATAAATTAATTAGGAAGGAATAGTTTTCATCAGTTTTATCATAACATTTTAATTAAATTATAAAGAAATAATGTTTAAGCTCAAAACACTATGTTTGTACCTGCTCGCTAAATAAAAATGAAACGCGTTAATTTCTTTGTTTTTCTTGAATACATTAAAAGCAGATAAAAGTTTAGTATTGAGTGTGACCCCCTCTTGCTGAAATCACAGCTTGCATTCGTCTGGGCATGCTAGTGAGTATATCTTTTATGGTTTCTTGGGGAATACGTTCCCACTCCGCAGTAATCACATTCTTTAGCTCTCTGATGGTCTGCGGAGCCGGCTGCACTGATCTCACTCGTCGCTTCAGAACGTCCCAGACATGCTCTATGGGATTGAGGTCCGGACTTCTAGCTGGCCAGTCCAAACGACGAATTCCGACTTCTAGCATATACGCATCCACACCGCCAGACCGGTGGGCGCGAGCGTTGTCGTCCATAAAAATTGAGTTTTCGCCAAGAGCGGTTAAAGCGGGTTGTGCATAAGGAATTAGAACTTCCGTTATGTATCGGTGTCCAGTCAGTGTACCGTTTTCGATGAAGACTAACTCCGTACGATCCATAGAATTTATTCCTGCCCAAAACATAACAGAGCCCCCTCCATAAGGTGTGATTTCTTCAAAACATGCCTCTGCAAAGCGTTCTCCTCGTCTACGTAGCACTCGCCGACGTCGGTCTTCACCATGCAGAGATATCCTGGCTTCATCGGAGAACAATACCCTATCCCAGTCTTCATGAGTCCATGACACACAATTTCGAGCGAAGCTAAGCCTGGCAACTCGATGTCCACGGAGTAATTTAGGGCCGCGTGCCGGGCGATGACTGTGTATATTAGCAGCGAGAAGCCTCCTCCTGACCGTCCATAGACTAATTTGCACATTTCTTACTTCTTCGAGGGTGATCTTGAGGTCCACATAAGAAGATTTGCGATTTCTCAACGCTTGACTAACTAGAAAACGATCATCCCGTGGTTCGGTACATGTCTTTCTGCCAGAACCAGGCCTTCTCTTGACGGAACCGGTCTCTTGATAGCGCTGCCAGGTCCTTTGAACTGTCGACCGACTCACATTTAGCCTCTGAGCCACGAAGCATTGACTGCAACCTTCTTCAAGCAGCGAAATAATTTTGCTCGCTTTTATCACTTTATCTACCATTTTCGAGATCGCTAAACAGCAATAACAATACTTTTAAATGTCAAGGACACCAGATAATTTAATAAAAATTGACAAAAAGTTAATTAGAGTCGATATTAACTATAGGGAATTCGCGCCACAAAATGTAGTTAAAGGTTATTTTCTTTGAAAACCAGGCTCAGTCAAAAATTTGAATTTGGAATGTACTCTTATAAACATTATGGCACTTTTATAACTGGGTAGTAACATGTTCAAATGATTAAAACCTTTTTGGTATTTTATTTTTTTCAGCCAGGAAGAAAATCGAAACCGCCCGTTTTTTTTGCAAATGAGTGTATTTATCTCTGTTATTATTCCTAGACTCAAATATGTACACGCGTTTGCTTGTTTCCTTTTTAAAGTTTGTATTTTCATGATAGCCGTTTAATTTAACATTGATGTGGCCATTTTTATCATTCAAAATTAATCTTTCTTTCATATCTATATTATATCTCATACTATAGTTCAGATTTCTCCTGCTCATATCGAATTTAATTTCGGTATTTTTGAGAATATTTCGTTCCGTGTACTTTTTTTCCGAAGTAGTATGTCTATGATTATGTTTATTTTCTCTTTCTAGAAATACATCAAACCGATCAAAGTCTTCTCGATTATTCTGTTTTCTTAACGCTTCTTCATGTTTATTTTTATGATATCTTAGTAACTCTGATTTTAAGTTACGAGTAACTCTGTCTAATCCACTTACTTCTATGTTGTTTATTTGTTCGGGTCTTTTTCGATTTTCAATTAAAGATTTCAAATAATATGTATTACGAATGAGTAAACGTCTGTTGATTTCGTTATTGCTAACGGAAACCCTTTGATATTTGATTGATATTTGAAGTTTATTTTATTGTTAGTTTTTTCATGATGGCTTACAAAAGTTTTTCTTAACATTTCTTTTTGAGATAATTCTTTATCAAAATTTCGGAATTTATTTAGTCTTGAAAAATTCTTAGTAGAAATTTGATCAAAGATAATCTCTCTATCGGATCTTATTCCTTTAATATTTTTTAAAGTGGTTTGACGGTAAACATTTCTGTCTAATAACAACTTTTGTGGTAATACTGTCCTATCTGTATATCTATCATAATTAGAATTATTTCTCACACTGTGCCTATAGGCATGACGTTGAGTTTTGTGTCCGATTTGGTCAAGTAAGTTGCGTTTTATTACATATCTATCATCACGGGCAATGAGAGAATCTGCACCACGCTCGTTATAATTGTATCTGCTTATATAACCTTCAAAACGATTTCTGCCAACCTTATTTTTTCCGTTATTATAACGCGATGAGGTACCAACAAATAAATTATGACATATGTCATTTTTTAAATCAGTTCTGTAATAATCAATTCTTTCATTAAAATTTCGGCGTCCTGAAATCTTTTCTGAAGGACTAGTCAAAAATCTGTTTTGATATCTTGCGAAAGATGTACGATTTTTATCGTTTCCTGAAATTGGTCTTAGTGGATGTTTACGTCTCGATAACTGAGTCAAGAATTCAGGGTCTCGTACAATAGAATTCGGACATTTCTCAGGTGTATTTAGCGTTTGTATTTCAGATAACAATCGTTGTACTCGAGGTGGTTCCAATCTGAGGGAATATGTATCAGACGACAAGCTACATGACGAACGATTACAGTACCCGTATCTTACATCTCTGAAAATGCGCTCAGATGTAGTTAATGTAGTAGAACAAAAAACGAAAATAGAAGTAAACGCCTTTTACCAAACTTTTTTTGTATCAGACTGTTGTTTTTATTAGTAATCTATCACTAACTTTTTCTGAAGAACGATGCTTCTATACTGATGCTTTGAAATACTCCACACCTCCTTTTATACAAAATCGAGAGCTATTACGATCAAACTGCTATTACGCGCTCGAACGAATTCAATTTTCAAATAACCTTTAGAATAGTAGGTACTTTATGTGGATATGTTTTACGTACTCGTAAATTTTGTTATATCACAATATTATTTTATCTGTTACTATTATTGTTATATCTTAATTAATTAAAATTATTCACTTTTATTATTATAGCTGATTTTTTTATTATATTATTTACTTTTATTATTACATTTTATTTCTTTTTAGGAAGTTAAAAAACCGTCTTTTCATCTAACATACCTTAGTGCCTGAAGTCGAAAGTCTTGGACCAATGCGTGTTACCAGTGATGACATACGGATCTGAGACGTGGTCTCTGACTATAGGCCTTTTAAACAAGCTCCAAGTCGCACAGAGTGCGATGGAAAGGGCTATACTTGATATTTTTCTGTGAGAACGAATCAGAAATGATAAGATCCGCATACGAATGAAGGTTTCCGACATAGCTCAACGAATTTGCAAGCTGAAGTGGTAGTGGGTAAGGCACATAACTCGTAGAACTGACTGCCGATGGAGCAGAAAGGTTCTCGAGTGGAGACCACGTACTGGCAAACGCAGTGTCGGACGGCCCTCCGCGAGATGGACAGACGACTTGAGGAAAGCTGCTGAATGGAGGCTGCTTTGAACCGGTCCCTCTGGAAGTCGATGGGAGAGGCCTACGTTCAGCAGTGGACATCCAATGGCTGATATGATGATAATGATGATAATGATTACTTTTTAAATCTCATGCTTAGTGTTGAGAGAGCTCAGAGAACAGTTCTAAAGGTCATGTTTAATAAACATATTCTCTTCTCTACCTCTGCATTAAATTTTATTGCCAAAGTACTCACGTTCCGCCAATTGTTTATACTGCAGAAAATTTTAGGTAATAATGGGGCACCCCTCTTCTCGCCTCGTGTAGCGCCGCGGCTTTGCGATACGAAGGTCGCGAGTAAGTATCCCAACGAGTAACAGAGCCGAGATCAGGGAGACGGTGCGGTATACCCTGCAAAGTTTCTGCGCGAAGCCTAGCTGGATCACGTTCAGCTGTTCTTGGATCCCGAGCATATCCACGGTGGGCGCCCATACGCTAGTGACGTACAGGACCACCGGTTCAACCATCACCTGGTAAATGATGCGGATCACTTCAAGATGGAGACCCCAGCTGACCTTAGCTGCTCGTATCAACTGGTGGTAAAAGGCGACCACCCTCTTACAGACACTCGCGACGTGGGTGTTGTTAGTTTCCGATCTATGACGACCCCTAGCAACTTGATCTCGTTCTACAAGACAATATTGACGGGCCATGGGCGGGCCATGTGAATACGTGGGGTGTCATACTTTAATTTGCGCGTCATGACCATTGCGTTAGTCTTATGAGGTGCAAACCGAAGTCTATTAGATGCTCCTCACGCCCTCACATGTTTGAGGGCGGCATTGGCACGTCGCTTGATATCAAGGGTCGTCTCACCGTCGAACAATAACACCACATCGTCGGCTAATTCGTGGACATAGTCGCCTCTGGCCTCCAAATCCTAAAGCAGTGGATCCAAAAGCAGGTTCCACAATATCAGCCTGCCGAAAGATCCCTGCGCGCAACTCTTCCCAGTGTCTCTTATGTGCTCCTCCCCACAGTACCCGGTTCTGATACGCGTGTCGCTCAGGTAGCTGCCCAATAGCCGCCGGATGTTGGTGGGGCACTTACCCTCAGCCAGCTTGACTCTAATTTTAGGCCAACAAGCGTTGTCGAAGGCGCCCCTCTACATCTAGCGAAATCAGAACAACAATCCTCATCCTCTCCAGATTTTGTCTGACATATTTCACTAGGATATAGAGGACGTCCTCGATGCTTCGCCGGGCATTAAGCCCAACCTGGCGAGTACTAAGCTTGGGCACAAGATGGTGTTGCAACCTGGCGATAAGCATTTTTCCAAGATCTATCCATAATGTATGTAACTATACATAGTGTATATATTGTTTAACATTCAGGATGTGCCTTAAATAGTGGATAATCCGTTAACTGGGGGTAATCCTGATTTCGAACTTCAGGAAAATGTACTTTTTATGTCAGGGTTGCCAACACTGTGAAAATTGTAAATATTTTTGTGTCTTTTTTTAAATCTACCGGGTCTAATCTATCTATTGGGTCATAATTTTTTTCAAATTGGTTATTCACTCGGTTGGTCACTGATAAAAATGATTTTTACATCTTTTCTTACTCTAAGCAATGTCACTAATAACGATAAGTGAAACGAATAAAAGAACACCTCCACTACTAACGTGAAATACTCATATAATATGTTAAAAATTACGATTAAAACAGTACAGTCTTGGATTTTCTTTACCTGCCCCCCGCTACAAAGAATCCTGCACCCCCCCCCCCCCTTACAGATAATCCTGGCTACGCCCTTGCGTAAGTCAAAACTATCATATGGATATCTCCACTCAGAACAAATATTAATATATTTTATTATATATTTTTCTGTTTCTTCACTTAGGACTTTTTGTCCACCTTGACTTTTCATTGTTCTTGTTACATGTCGATCCAAAACAGATTTAGCTATATTAAATTGTTTAGCTATTTCAACTAGAGATTTATTCCCTGTTTCATAGGCTTCTATTGCAGTTTTTAATATTAAGGGATCATACCTCTTATAAGGTTTTGTCCTTTATGATATATACACGCGAGGCATATCTGAAAAATAAAATGCATAACTGTTTAACAAAAATAACTTCTGACGCTAATTTTCATAAGTTTTGAATAAATGATGCCTAAAATAGTAATTTCATTAGACAGTACAAGTATTCCCGAGTTAAATAAAAAAAAGTATACTAAAATACCTTAATTTGTAAAAATTATGATCAAATTAATAGTCGCGGTAGATTTTTTTTTAAAAAACACAAAAATATTTTCAATTTTCACAGTGTTGACAACCTTGACATAAAAAGTACATTTTCTTGAAGCTATTTCTAAGGATTATCCACTATTTACGACACACCTGTATATGTCTATTATGCGTGTTTATAGATGCAAGAGTGCTTGCAAACGAAATATATGTGCATGTGTGTGTATGAATGTTTATGTTTAAAGAAACACAATATTTGTGATTTACGGCTGTTCACTTAATACGAGTATATCAATAACGTGTCTCTTATAAGCGTGATTACTATTAGCGAAAATATCGAATGTATTAAGTTTCCTATTTAGTCTAGTCAACAAATGCCATTTTGGCCAACTTTTACAGGAGTCTCCGAAAATTATGATTGGGGCGTCATTCGTTTCGGAATCTGTCTGATCTGTCGAAATTTAGATGATTTTTGAAAAAAAAAATGAAACTCCGCTTGCAAAAATTGCAAAAGCTATTAACAAATAACTAAAAAAGGGTTTCAGTTTTTTCTAATATCTCAAAAAGTAATTAAGATTGTGCAAATTTAAAAAAGATTCAAAAAGAGGAGGAAAATTACTATTTACTTTATTGTTATTACAAAGATCGTAAAGCAACATAGCTTCTAGTTGCAGTTGTCCAGATTTCAGGTCCGGCAGTTTGTAATTCTATAAAAGCGACTCATAAGGCAAATGTTAACGTTTTTTTTTTGTGTTACGCAAAAACTTTTTCTGTACCATTTCTAAGCTCTCTCATATTTATGTTTAATGAATACATTAAATAAATCCAGACAGCAACGGCGTATTCAAGTAAGGCCACACAGACTTATATAAGATTTTAAAAATATAGATGAAAGTGAATGGATGTCTAAATTCAGTAGAGGCCGCATGATAAAGCCGTTCATTTAAAATATTTCAATAATAATGTTATATCTGTGAGTGTCACAGTATCTATAGCTTATTGTTAATTATTATACCCATGTCTCTAATATTTTGTACTTTATCCATATGAGTGTCACAAAACACAGTGAAGAATAAGTGTGAATAAAGCATAAGGCTTTATCATTTGTTGAGTTAAGTTTTAATTTATCTTCATTGCAGTATGAGATTGTTATATGTATACAGGCAGACGCTGGTAGATATATTGAAAGTTCAGAAAGTCTATTAAAAATTATACCTTATATACTGCTATCCTTTTAATCTAACTGGTCATGAAGTTACTTTAAAAGAATTGTACCTACTTGTAAAATTGTAGGTGGTAAAAAATAAACATTCTATTTTTAGTATATAGTTATTTTTATTTTTACTAAGTATAAGATTAACATTTTAATAATATTTGTGTACATTTTGCGTTGATCATCGAAAGTCGTGATAAAATATTTTCAATCCATTTTTAAATATTCTACAGGTTTCAACCACGCAACAATCCTGAAAAAAAAAAAGAAAATAAGTATTTATTTCAAGTTGGAAAATTTAAAAAATATACCGCTTAAAATAAATCTCCGGCCAATAAACAAGAAATATATTTTAAAGTTAATGTATGAAAAGGAAAAAAATCTAATGATTTGAATATGTTACCCACCTATTTTGTTTCTTTTCTTCGTGGTTTTTGGGAATCTGTATAATAATGCTACATAAATATACAAATTGCAATGCGTAAAATAGATATTGCCAATTGATTCCAAAGATATTATTTCCATATTGAATCTTCTGGGTTCTAGATCCTTTGTTATCGAAAAATTCTGTCATAGAATAGCGTTTTTCGTTTGTCGTATCTATTTGTCGTATATTAATAGACCGGTCTTCTTGACTTTGTTTAGTATGTCCTCTTTCATCGTTGACTTTTCGAGTTACTTGGCGATTATTTGTTGAACGTTTTTCATTACTTACACTGTATAATCTTTGATAAAAGACGTCTTCAATGCCTGTCCTTGTAATTCGTGTGCCTCTTGATGTTTCAACTTGCCTATTTGATCTAGATGTTGACGTATTTTGAACAATTCTTAAGTTGAGTCGATTTTCTAAGCTTCGTCGTACATTTTTAATATTAGGAGTTTTATTATCATTTATATAACGTCTGTTTGATTGTCGTCTTCTAGACATAATGTTATCATTAAGGAATCGTGAATCTGTTAATTTTCGCCTTACCTCATCTTTTTCACTTACTTCTGGGGTTACGTTAGATGTTAAACGATTATGTCTCAAAATCCTATCTGAGCTATTGTCAGTGATCCGTTGAATTATTCGGGGTCTTCTTAATTCTTCTCTTACGTGAAAATGTTCCGTCGATAAATTATACCGAGTTGTTCTTTTATTATATCTTTCTAAAAATCGCCCAATATAACTGCGCAGAACACTTAGCTTATTTTGGTTAATATTTCTAACATCGTTATTTTTATAATATCTATCTCTATTATTAATCCTAGACTCAAATATGTTCACGCGTTTGTTTGCTTCCTTATAGTTCATATTTTTACGTTTGGTATCAGGTTTAACATTAATACGGCCATTTTTATCTTCTGAAATTACTCTTTCTTTCATATCCCGATTATTTCTAACATTATAATTCTCATATATTCTATCGAATTGAATTTCGTTATTATTTAGAATATATCGTGCCGTATACTTTTCTTTAGAAGTAGTACGTCTATGATTTTGTCTATTTTCCCTTTCACGATGTACTTCAAGCCGATCAACGTTTTGTCGATCATATTGTATTCTTGACGCTACTTCATGTCTATTTTTTACATAATCTCTAAGTCTAGCCGCTTCATGTAACTCTAACATTAAGATAGGAGTACCTCTGTCTATTTCGTTTACTTCTCTGTTGTACACACGTTCGGATCTTTTTCGGTTTTCAGTCAAAGAATTTAAATAATATGTATCACGAATGAGTAAACGTCTGTTGATTTCGTTATTCATAATGGAAACTCTGTTGTTGTATTTGAAGTTTATTCTATTGTTGCTTTCCTCGTCACGGCTGATAAAAGTTTTTCTTAATAATTCTCTTCGAGACAATTCTATATCTAAGTTTCGATATGTATTGAGTCTAGTAAAACGCTCATTATCAAATTGATTTAAGATAACCGCTCTGTCAGTTCTTATTCTTCTTATATTTTGTAAGTTGCTTTTGCGGTAAACATTTCTGTCTAATACCAGCTTTTGTGGTATTATTTTCCTTTCTGTATATCTATAGTCAGAATGATCCCTTACACTGTCCCTAGTGGCATAACGTTGAGAATCGCGAACAACATGCGCGAGTAAGTTACGTTTTATTCCATTTCTATTATCACGGATACCGAGAGAATCGGCATCATGGTCCTCATGATTGAATCGGCTTTCGCGTTTATCTTTAAAACGATTTCTGCTAACATCATTTTCTATGTTATTATAACACGACGAGGAACCATCAAATCTATTATGATAAATGTTGTTTTGTAAATCAGTTCTGTAAACATCAATTCTTTCTTTAAAATTTCGACGTCGTAAGATATCTGGTGAATGAGTGTTTAAAATTCTGTTTCGATATTTTCCAAAAGTTCTACGACTTTCATCGCCTCTTGAACGTGGTTCTATGAGCCGTACTTGCTGATGTTTTATTAGCTGATTTAATTCAGAGTCTCGTACTATAAAGTTCGGATTTTTCTCAGGTGTATTTAACGTACGTATTTCAGATAATAATCGTTGCACTCGATGAGGTACGGATACGGTGTTAGACGACAAGTAGCGTGACGAATAGTTACAGCATCTGTAACTTCCATCAATAAAATTGCGTTCAGATGTTGTAATATGTAATAGGGCAAAAACAGAAAATAACAGTAAACGCCTCTTATTCATAGTATCGGACTGTTGCACTAGTTTATATTACTTTCTGAACTTTCTATTTAGAAGGAAGCTTCTGTACTGATGCTTTGGAGCAGCCGACAACTCCTTTTATACTACATCGAAAGCTATTTTGATTAAACTTCTATTAAGCGGTAGAATGAATTCAATTTTCAAATAACCTTTAGGAAACGCCGTTAGACGTGGATAGGTAATCTTGATACTTGTAAGTTTTGTTTTTAGAAAAATTCGAGTACCTATATGTTCGCTAGCCACCTACAACAAATTTAATACCATAATTCCTGATAAACGTAGACTACAGTAATAAACATAAGAGTTACTTATATACATAACTAATTTTATAATATATTCTAGGACACTTACAGTCTTATAATAAATAAAGTAGCAGGTTATAAAATATAGAATACATTACCGAATACAAAGATTTTTATTATTGACGCCAACATTCAAAAAAATATTAAAAACAAGTGGTTTGACTACAACTATCCCATTCATTTTATCTCTGGTCGCAGCTGCACAAGAAAATTCGACGTCGCGCGAAATAATTATTTATCTGATCAAACTCAGTGGAGCAGGATATGGGACTCGTAAATTGAAAATGTATGACGTCAAAATGAAAGATATTTTTGTCTCAGTCTGTCGAAAATTTCAACCTTATACCATTTTATAATAATACATAAGACATATTAATTGTCTTTTATCATTTTGGCTAGCCAATGTTCTTAATAAGTTTTTGTAGTTGTCTTTATTACTAATTATAGTATTAATATGTCTATTTCATTTTATAAAAAAATAACCCAAGGAATTTGCCACTATTTTATAAAATTAATATGAACTTTAATTGTATAATTTTATTTTAATAGGTCAATTATATGTCAAAAAGAAAGAAGATGGGGACTAGTAGGCCAAAATGTAATAGTAGTGATATTACGGTTTAAAAAATTGGCCATATATATATATATATATATATATATATATATATATATTATTTTAAAATATAAAAAACCGCTCAATTCTGAAACTGAAGCGGAAAAAAATAAGAAAGATTGTTTTCATCAAATTAATTGGGTATCGATTAAAATATAATCGATTACAGAGTTCAAAAAGGAAAGGTTTGCACTAGTTACTTAACTCAAAGTATTTAGATGCATAATTGAAGTTATAAACAAAAACAATAAAGGGCATTTAAATAAAGTTACTGACATTAATAGTGAAAATATCAATGAATATCTGATAAACTAAAATGATTATCGATTTTTTATTGATTTAAAATAAATCATATTTTTAATGACAGCTTTGACTGACATTAATAGTAGCCGTTTATTTTCTACCTACATTTCCTAGATGACATTTTATTAATAATAGAAGAAGACTGAAGAATAAAATATGTATATATATATATATATATATATATATGTATAGGTATATTCATAGGTTTTTTTTCCTGGACGCCTTTTCGATAAATCCATTCCCGATACTTATTTATGTTTTCAAGATATTGATACTTGTAATAAGTTTTCAAACATTCTTTACTAAATATAATAAATATTAGTGCTTTAAGAACTTAGTGATCGAGACCTCTCTGAACTAGAGGTGTGCGATAATTATCGATAATTTTTCATTCGATAATTATCGATAAGTGTGATTCGATAACTTTACATCCAAGCCTCCAGCTGTCCCTCGGTTAGAAAGAGAGAGACGGTCGCGGTACCGGTTGAATAACATACCAATATTATACATATTACTGTAGCCGAAAAATTAAAATAGAAGTTAATAATTGATGTTCACAAAAAAAAATTATCGAGATTTTGTATTTGAGACCGCAAGGCCAATGGGGTACCGCGATCATCTCTCCCTTTCAAACCGTTGGACGTTTCCGCTTACAGGCCGCCATATGTCTTCCCTACACTATGTAATACATCTATGTAATTTTGATTCCGTAATTATCGATAATTTTGTATACGATAATTATTATCGATAACTAGCGATAAGTTTTCATCCAATAATTATGGATAATTTGTTTTGATCCGATAATTATCGATAAGTTTTTTTGATCCGATAATTTTGATTCGTTAGTTATGGGTATATGTCAGCCGATAATTATCTAGTAATAAGTTTGAAGTGACAACCTTTTTTTTCTTTAGGTACCTATTCAGATAAGGTACAGATGTAAATATCGATGCAGGATCTCAGATGACCTTTTTTTTCGTCGTCACTTGTGGTTGTGATACACAAAAATTATCGATACTTCTCATCCTTCATCTGATAACACTCGAGTCCATCTGATAATCGATAATTATCGATAATTTTCATCCGATAATTATCGATAACTATCAATAACACGATACGATAATTATCGATGGTAAAATTATCGAAAAATTTTGTCCAATGAACATAACATCCATACTCTGAACTTGGCGACAAAAAATTTGTTTATGCAATTTTTTTAATCTAATGGTTTGATCGTCATTTGTCCTTAATTGTTCGTCAAATTTTTTTTCGACTATTGTTTATTTATAAAAAAATGAAATAGATTTACTCTTATAAGTTAGCGTAACATAACCTAAATCCAAGTTTGTTTTTTTTTAATCGATAGCTTTTTCTTTTTATAATTTGTACGATTAATTAAATTACTTGTTCTATCGTTTTCTATATTTTTATTTAATTTTTTTTAGAAATATTCTATAATAACTTCTATCTTTTTCTAGTAGATTTCATAGAACTCTAACTATTGTATTTGTCCGCATGACAGAAATTATGAAAAGTTTTGCTATATTCCGACTCAGCTCGCGAAGTTAGAAATTACAGCTATTTAAAATTTTCAAAATCCAAAAAAAAAAACCTATTTTGTCATTTTCTTTCTCGAATAATTTTTTAACACGATGATTTCGATGATTAAATTTCTGTACTTTGCATCTGAAAGCTTAATAAATTAGTTTCAGTTTTCACTACTTGTATATTTATTTTGTCGCCAGGTTCTAATTATTTGTCGTCAGGTTCAGAGAGGTGTCATTAGGCCGGCAGGGGGGTGCCAGGGGGTGCACTTGCACCCCTTGGGAATCTCGGGATCAATAGGAATTATTGAAATAAAAAGCCGTCTGTTGGAAATCATTTTTTTATTCACAATAATTAGTAGTCAGTGATTACACAATTCTCATTTAAAAAGCAACTGCAGCCGGCGGGGTTTATGACCGAACTTATTAATGACGTTTTCTATAAAGTTATCTTTATTGTCTTTGGTTATCTTGCCTCGGTGGACACTTAACAAGCATAATCCAGACAGTCGCTCGTCACCTGTTGTGGACCTATTCCAAGTTTTAACTCTTCTAAGTGTGGTAAGAGATCTTTCTATTGTGCACGTTGTGACGGGTAGACCAAGGCCAATCTTGATCGCTTCTGCTACTGAAGGAAAGAAATCTTATGCCTCGTTGATGTAGTCTATAAGATGTTTTTAATATCGATCAACTTCACTGATATCATTTGCCGCTGGCTGTGGATATTTCCACATTTCAAACCAAGCCGTGATTTCTGAAATAAAATTAGGTAAAAGATCGCCATACAAATTTTCAATGTCTTTTGCAGCTCTAAGAAATTCTTCTTTACTGAGGCCTTTTATTATTTTTGGGTGTAGTTGTAACAGAGACAATGATTTTTTATGTGTTTCAGAAAATCTGTCTTTTAAAGAAGAAATGATCGAATCAAGGTATGGGATGTATAAAGCTCTTCTGTAAAATTCTTCAACGTTTTCGGATGGGTGGTTGGATCGATGAGCCTGTCGTTTCGTAACTCGTTGGCATTTAATCTCAATATTAAGGTCTTCGCAACTTTTTGTTTAGCTTCTCCAAATATAGCAGTAAATTCCTGCGATGCGTTTTGTCTGTGACCTTCTATTATTTTAGTGAGTTTGCAAATGTGGTCATTCACTGAATTAATGTCAATATCCACTTGTTGAAGCTGGTTGCAGACAGGCTCAAGCTTTGCCGAGTAGGTAAGTAGCAATAATATGCAATGCCATAATAAAATTTGTGGTGGTCAAAGCAGTGCGCAGTTGGTAAGCTCTAACCTTTGTCTTAGAATTAGTGGTCTTCTGAGAGGTCTTGTAATGCTTCTACAATTTTGGTGAAATTTTAAGCGAAAATTCGAATACTTTTGTACTTTGTAGACCATCTGGTTTCGCAAAACAAGGGAATATTTGGAATTTTTTTTCGCCGTAAAATGCTCTCTCTAAAAAAAGTTATAGTTTCCTTAATCATTCCAGCAGTATTTCATATTTCACTCAAATTATTTAAATCATTGACAACAAGATTTAATATATGACTAGCACAGTGGAAATACTTTGCTTTGCGATATTTATCATTAATTATTTTCTGAACTCCACCAACATGTCCAGCTATCGTGGAGCAACCATCATACCCTTGCCCAACCATTTTGTTGAGATCTAAACCACATGATGTCAAAAAATATACATAAGATAACTTCAGAAATCGATGCAGCATCTAATTTTTGAAGTGGTCTGTACCCCAAAAATTCTTCAAGTATTACGTAACTGTGTTTTGTTTGGTCAAACTTGACGTATCTTATGTCCATTGAAAGCTGTTCAGTCCTGCTTATATCCGCTGTCTCGTCAGCCAAGATTGAAAAGAAAAACTTCAGCACAGGTATCAATAATTTCGTTTTGTACTTGATGGAATACATAGAGGACATTTTTCGAACCAGTTGCAAAGTGGTCTTTTAAAACCGTATCTCCTGCCTCAACTCGGAAATGTAGTAAGTCTTTGAAAACTGACCCATCTTCTGTTTTTCCTCGAAGGGGTAAATCATTCATGTACGAGCTAGTATGTGGATAAGGAATAAGGATAACTTATGCAATTAAGCCACTTTGAAAGTTCTATTACATTACAAAGATATATTATACAGGGAAATAATACCTATTATTGTAATGTTATAGAACATGTGTGCTATTATTATGAGTTATTTGATGAACATAATGTTGACTAAATTGTTAGGTAAAGCAATAAATTAATATTAAACGTTGAATTGATAGATGAAAAATCAATGGCAGTGGACGTTTTTTTCACAAGTGATGTCATCCGTAGGTATTGACGATAATGATGGTAAACCTAAAAAAAGTATGAAGCGGCCATACCTGGACCGTTTTATGCGTTAATGAGTCCAAGTCCGTTGAATGGCGACTTTTTATAATAAGGACAAACAAACCTTTTACCTAATAAGTTAAGAAATATAATAATAATAAAACGCCGTCTGGTTTCTGGCAGACTAGAAAAGGACCAACCCATCCTCTGCCTAGGGTCTCGTAAAAGGCGACTAAAGGCAATGAATCAAAGCTGCATAACACTGACACAGCCTCCCCCGAGTGATTATTTTACTGCTCAAACAAATACTGATGATGGATACGCACAAAAAAAAGAGACTAGAGCCGCTATCTGAGGGGCGCGAGAGAGCGTCTGGAGCTGGTGCTGGA
This sequence comes from Euphydryas editha, assembly GCA_036937285.1. Lineage (NCBI taxonomy): Eukaryota > Metazoa > Arthropoda > Insecta > Lepidoptera > Nymphalidae > Euphydryas > Euphydryas editha. Next base: position 9,824,958 of record JAUPFZ010000020.1, read on the forward strand.
CATGACAGTATGCGGGCCACCAGCAACCCCCACCAACCAGTACCACCACCTATCCGGTTGGTGTAACCACCATCCCCACCGATTGGCTTGGCACCGACAGGGTCTCAAGGGACTCAGCATTCGGCGCCCACTGCTGGTGGAGTACGCCGCATAAGATGGACACAAAAAATTAACGAAAATATAGGCTTAACCGGACGGACTGGCTATTGAGCAGTAATGCAGTTTCTGCTGCTTTAGTCAAATTTAACTGTCACGGAACAGAGCCTGGCAGATCGAGCTCGGTACTTCCAACGCAAAGGCATATTTAACGCCGCCGAGCTCGATGTGAGGCTGCTCTTGAAGTCGAACCCGTATCTACAGAGCATAACGCAGTTGTAACTCAACAACAGAACGTTCGTAGTGAAGTGTCTGTGGATGCGATCGCTGAAGAAGCAGTCTCCCAAAAAAGTAGGACATAAGAGAGAGATTTTGGAAGAGGCGATTTCCGAGATCCAGAGCACTCCTCTAGAACAGAGACCACGACTCTGCCGTCTTCCACTTATTCCTACGATGCGGGGTGTCATTGAGGCAGCTAACAGGCTGCTACCTCATTGGGATGGCAGTCTAGAATTAGATAATACGGGTTCTATTATCTTTGGTTCCGATCTGCGGTACACTAGACTGCAAAGCTTCAGGTCGAGCAACACTAGGCCAAGGATTGTGCGCTCCGTTAAAATAGCTCTCAATAGGCTAGTAGTCAGGCTTGAACCCACGGGAGTTACTGGTCTCCTACCGGGCGCGTCCCCAGGTGGCGAATAGAGGAAGCCACTCGCACTGTCTGCGAGTGGTCAGAGTCTTCGGACCCCCGCCGACCAAAACCAGCAGCAGTGAGCGCGAAAGCGGAGGAAGGGGATGACTCGTTCTCTCCCTCCACCATGGGGCGCGGAAGCGCAGTAGTTGGCCGTGGAGACGCACAAGCCACTGGGCCCCTGGACCAGCTGATGTGCGGACCCAGAACACGGGGTTCGCCGGCTGGGGTAGCTGGGCGTCCAGTGGTGGGAGGGGCACGAAAGCGCGTTGAGGTGTGTGGGCACGGGAGTTGCGGTCGGTAAGGGCGAGGCGCCGAATTTTTTTTTTTTCAATATCTATTATCATTTTAAGTCTCTCCAGTTTTCAAGTATTGAAAAAATACTTCCAAATCTCCCAATATTCTAAATACTTCCAAATTTTCGGACATCATGATATTCGGGATGATTTAATTATTTTTTTAAATATTTTTAAATACATTTCAATCACTAAATAACCGTAACATTTTTGAATCGTTGGGAGATTTGGAACGACTAAAAGGTATTTAATTTTTTAAATATTTCTAAATACTTTTTAATAGCGAAATAATGGAATTTTTTCATTCTATTTAGATAATTGAAACGATTCGAAAATATGAAACTTTTTTTAATTTTTATAAATACTTTTAAATCGCTAAATAATAATCACAGTTCGGTGAATTTGTATGTATGTACGTATGTATCAGCCTGTAAACAATCCACTGCTGAGCGAAAGCCTCTTCCTTAGAAGAAGGGTTGGAGCTTAATCCACCACGCTGCTCTACTGCAGGTTGGCGAATAATTTCCCTATCATGAGTAACGATCGTTATCATGTGTTTATGATAACAACAGGGACCGACGGCTTTACCTGCTCTCCGAGGTACGGTGGGGTTGATTTTTTTTTGTTTGTAATTTTTGACTATTTTTTTATTTTCGACATAAATAAATTATAAATATTAACCAACAATCACACCACGTTAACCTAGCCCCGTGCTAAGTTCCTAAGAACTTGTGTTACTGGTATAAATTTAAGAAATTTATAAAAATACATATATACATAAATACGTATCCATGACCCGGTGCAGACATCTATATTCGTCATACAAATTATCTGCACCTGGACGGAACCGAACCCGCGACCGTTGCGTAAAGTGTCCAGTTGCCTGACCACTCGACCAGCCGGCCGACATGAATTCGATAAGATTAAAAATAGTTTCAAAAGTTTTTTTTAAATTTTTTCTAATCAATTTTTATTTTTATATCAGGGTAAGAAAATAGTTTGGATTGCATTACATATTATCTTAATATACAGGTGACTGGTAAATTACTATCAATATTTAAGGAGACTACTCGGTACATGATTATCATTCGAATTATGTAAAAAAAAAAACTAAATATTAATAAACTTTTAAGTAAAGTTATTCAACAATTATCCAATTATGTACGTCTGGACACCCTAGCAGTGAGCTGCACTTTCGACACAAAACAGGTAGTTTACCTACGTCCAAACGCCGCCACGTGTTAATGCAGGATAAACAAGCATGATCCAGTCCCCTTTAATACTTTAATCCTGGCTTAGGATAGGCAAAAACAACTAAGATATTTTACTCGTTTAAGCAACAAATTTGTTGACTAGGTAAATGATGTGAACTTTGGCAATTTTTAGATGTGAACAAGCGGCACAGTACAACACCTGTGCATGTGCCGCCGGCATGACTGTAGAGTGTAAACGCTTCATTTACTTGAATTGAAATTTATGAAAATTTGGTCAAAAATTAAGTACCTATTTTTTTTTACATAATTTGAATGAGAATCATGTACTGAGTATTCTCCTTAAATATTGATAGTAATTTACCAGTCACCTGTATAAAAGCGAAAGGTCACTCACTCACTCATCACGATATCTCTGGAACTATAAGACCTAGAGACTTGAAATTTGGTAGGAATATTCCTTTTGCTGAGTAGAGATCAGCTAAGAACGGATTTTACGAAATTCCACCCCTAAGGGGGTAAAAAGGGGAGCAAAGTTTGTATAGGATAACGTGATTCCTTGGTCCAATCTACTTCAAATTTTGCATAAATATTCTTTAACAGAATTTATTAAAGAAGTATTTCGTATTTTATCAAAATTCATCCCTTAACGGGGTAAAAAGGAGATTGAAAGCTATTTGCTTCGAAGTTGATATCAATACTCCTTAGTGCTTTTGATTTAAATTACATTTTATTTTGACACATGTTTGACAACTCAATCCGTCTATTATAAAATATTTTCCAGTATCGATACAGGTGTAGGTGACAAAAAATATAAATTTATAATTTTTGAAATTTTAGTTAAATACCCGTGCGAAGCCGGGGCGGGCCGCTAGTATACTATATACTATAATAAAGTAGTAAAAAGGCATTTTCCAAATAATTTTTAATTTTTAACATAAGTAATAGTAAAATAATGTAATTTATAATTTTCGTCTCTCTAACATAATTATGAGAAAAAAAAGTGAGACAAAAACATTCCACCAGGCCACCATTTTAAAGATATTTGACATGTAGTCAACATGATAACATGTCATAAGATTTTTTCAATTATTTATATTGTTTTTATCTTTAAACTTTGTAGTAAATTGTTATTAATAACTTTGAGTCATCGCCAACATAAAATACTCTTGGAGATTAAATTAAAGGTTAAACTTTTAGTTTAATAACAGGTACGTAATTTTTAAATTATTAAATAAATATTAAAAATATAATGTAATGTTATAAGATTAAGTATATTTGTTTAAAAAAAATTTATTTCATATTATATAAAGTTATTTTAATTAAATATTTGATAAATTATGATAATAGTAGTCGGTGAAAAATTAAATTTTTTTTCAAAATAACATTATTTAGAATAATAAAATTTATTGTTATTTTCATATATTTTTCAGCTATAAAATATCATAAGAAGCCTCGCAGACAATTCACATAATTAGCATAGCAGCAATTATCATGCTCTACTATCTTTTATAGAGAAGAAATATCAATACTTCTGTCCAAGAAATCAGATGATTCAGAGAATTCTAGATAAAATTACTATTAGTACAAAAATAAAAAACAATGTATTTTAATAAAATTTCTGAATTCGTTTTGTTTTATTTCATCTTCCAAAATATTAGCATTCAATACATAAAATTATATTTATTAAATATGCAACTAAAATAAAACTGTTCTAGAGAACTACTAACTATATGTAATTACACACATTATAATAAGTAATATAATAATAGTATCGGTACCTCACGAATACTCGCGCAGCCAGTGGCAAAAAAGAGAACTATGATCTTTGTTTATTTTTGTGTACATAAGTACCGTGAAATTTGTATAGAATTACGTCTACCGTTCGCTCTCCTGTATATCCATTCTTCGTGGTATAGGTAAACGATTTACATTTCCATGGCAACGGACCCGCGCCCATAGAGGTATTATAGACAGAGCAGGGGAGCCACGCCTCCAGCCATCCCTCGGTTAGAAAGAGAGAGACGATCGCGGTACCTATCTGTCTGTGTATATATTTCATTATTTCAAACAACTTTATAAGGTACTAGCTATGCCCCGCGGTTTCACCCGCGTTAATTTGAGGGAAAAACGTACTTAAATATTTTAATCAATTACTTTAGGAGTAGGTACCCGCCTCGTTGGTCGAGTGGTCGCAAGCGTTACTACCGAGCAAGGGGTCTGAGGTTTGATTCCAGGGTCGTTCAACGTATTATTGAGCTTATTTTTCGAAAATTCTCAGTAAAAGAGTGATGTTATATTTACTTTTAAAGTGGAACTATAATTAATAAAGGTCTCCAGAAGAGAAATAATAAAGGACGCAACGGAAGCTCTCAAAAAAGATTATTTTTTCCCGTTTTTGTAACATTTCTTATTAGTGCTCAATCCCTATTGGTCGTAGCGTGGTTTTATATAGCCTATAGCCTTCCTTGGTAAATGGGCTATCCAACACAAAAAGAATTTTTCAATTCGAACCAGTAGTTCCTGAAATTAGCGCGTTCAAACAAACAAACAAACTCTTCAGCTTTATATTATTGGTATAGATTTAAGTTGATTTGATTTTATTATTCGAGGTTATCATAATAACAAGCAGTCCTTTACTGCACATGCGTCAGTAGAGAAAGACAGATGGGTGTACCACGATCTTCTCTATCTTTCTAACCGTTGGACGTTTCCGCTTACAGGCAGCCGTAAGTCTTCCCTACTTTATCTATAATACCTCTATGTCCGTGCCACCCAAACTTCGCCTCTCGGGAATTCCTCGCTTGTGGACTATTCGTCGCTTGTTTGCATAAACAACATTCGTTATTGCGTTGATGATTTTAATATTGTAGTTAAATAGTAATTTAAAAATATTTAAAACCGAAGTTTATTATAAATAAAATTATTATTATTATTACTGTTGTTTATTTGTACCTACTTACCTTTGTAAGTACAAATAAAGATTTCTAAAAGTTGTTACTTTGAAATATAAACATTAAAACTAAACGTGTATTCATTTATTCCTTTAGATTTTTACGTAATAAATATAAAACAAGGGGGGAGGTGGTCGGCCTATTCTTATTTTTTTTACGGGGGAGAGTTCGAAAAGTAGCAAAATTAGTCTTACGTAATAAATGAATGTGTAATTGTGTACCACCCGAGTTCATTTTAAAACAAGAAAAAATGGATCTTATCTACAATTTTATGCAGACACTACACCAGTGATTCTCAACCACTGTGCCGCGGCACTTTTGTGTGCCGCCAAATTTTGCAAATAGTTAATATTATTAAATTATATCATTTAAAAAGAAAAATATTCCCTTAATAAACGTTTAGTTATTATTGTAGTATATATTAGTTTATTTCGTATATTTAAAATTTTTGTCATAAACTATTTATGCAGTGTGTTGTAGTAAGTAAATAATTTTTATCTTTTTCTTTGTGTGCCGCCAAATTTTGAAATCGTTAATATTTGCCGCAACAAAAAAAGGTTTAGAATCACTGCACTAGACGTATAAAGAGACATGCCAAAAACTTTCTGTAATTTGTAATTTCCTTTTGGAATGTTCATTCTTGGAAATCGGTTAAATATATATCGCGTAATATTGATTCTGAACCAACCTTTTTTTAATCATGATACAATCTTCATTAGTAATGACATGGCCAAAACTTGTCCCATTAAATTTTTTTTACACAATTGATCACATTAGGTTACTATTCATATTTAAAGCAGATCATCTGCGAAATTATTTTCTTTTTTTGTATTTAATTTCTATATAAAATAATAATCATAAGTATAATATAAATATTATTTAACAGGTGACAACTCCATGTGAGGCCAAATTAAAATGTAAATGAAACTATCTTTTGCTGAAAAGAAATATTTATATCCTTGCAGATAGCCTAAAAGCATATAACTGTCCCAGCCAAGCAAGACATATTCTCAGATTGTATATTGTGCATATTGATAGAATGATAACATATTTATATACTATTTTATAACATTCTATGCAGTGTATAATTCAAAATAAAACAAAAGTTGGGATTTAATTTTTATATAATTTCCTTATAAGTCCTAATTGTATCCATAGGATTGCATGACAGCATTGAAGGGAGCTGTAACCTTCGCCACTTTCTCTCCAGCTTCCTTGGTGATTTTCTGAAATAAAAATATTAAATTGTAAATTTCTCATATTTTTATAATTTTAACTGTTACAAAGTATTATAAATCAGTTATATTTTCTTTTCATAAACATCAAATAATGTAGGTAAGTTGATACAATCATCACATTAAAAAAAAAGTCACTTTAAAACAAAAAAGAAAAACACTTTAAGATAAAATTTAATTAAATATAGGCAAATATTCAAATAATACTTTTCAATGTGGAATCATATATTGTCAAAATGTCAAATTGCAATCAGTCGGAGACTAATTACTATAGATAGAAATAATTTTACAATGTTCTTAATAATAAGATGACGAAATGAAGTGACATATTGAATACCTTAAGTTTCTTTTCGTAAGCAACTTTGTGGATGGTCTTGAACTTTCTCTTGTCCTCCAGTTTGCGGACAACGTCACGGTATTTCCATCCAACTTCATGAGATAGACGGCCAACGTGACAGTACTAAAATTATTTATAACATAAGTAAAAAACAACATAAGACTTAGTAAAGGATGCCTAACCTATTGCTCATCAGAATCTCATTTAAATTCAACAGATATTGATATTTTTCAGTCGCAAATTACCCAATTTATAACATCACGTCAAAGATATAAAAAAATTACTTCATTTGTCTTGACATCCTACATTATATAATTTTAAATAAAATATATTCAAAATTAACTTTAAGAAAACAATTTTAGGGAGTCACATTAAGGAAAAACAAATTTTGGGGATTTAGGCAAGTTTACTATTTTGTGTTAAAAAAGTATAGAGATGTGCCGACTATAACTTTGGCCGACTAGCCGACTAGTCGGTTGTAAAGAGGCCGACTAGTCGGCCGAATAGTCGGCTAAGCCGATAACGGTTTCGGCGACGGCAAAATGGGTTGTTTCTTTATACCTGGTTGGCAAAATGGGTTGTTTCTTTATACCTGGTTGAAACATCGGTTATTTTAAAAATTTGTCTACTGAAGAGTGGGAAATACTCGGAAAAAGCATTGAATTGCTGAAGCCATTTGAGGAGATTACGGAGATTATAAGTTCAAGTTGCTCTTCGGTGTCTGAAGTAATACCTCATTTGAAAACGTAACAGAAATATGAAGAAATGTACATTGGAGAAAACAAAGAAACCGTGCAAATGAATGTCTTGCTGGAAAATGTTTTGAAGAGTAGGTTTGACTTGGAGCATAACAAAGTCTTCACCCTGGATACACGCATCGATGTTTCGAATTTTTGTAATTTTTTGTAGAGTAGGTACATCATGTAGGTACATGTCTTGGTTTAATATTATTAAGTCTGTTAATAAAAAAATCTTAGTCTTTTATTCAAAAATAAAAAGAAATATTTATAAATATTAATATTAATAACCAGATATTATATAGTTTTGTGTTAGTAAAAATATTAATTTTGTTGAATAATAATTATCATAGATATTTTTTCTTTACAGTAAGTAATTTTAGAGATTTATTACTAAAGGAAAAAATCTTTGTATTTCAAAATGTGTTAAACTGATTCTAAAAGCAAAAATATTAATTAACAATCAAGGTATTTATTAATGTAATTTCTCTTAAGTATATACATTTTATTGAGAAATACATACAAATTACAAGCCGGATAGTCGGCGCTCCTTGCCGAATAGTCGCCGACTAATCGCCGACTACAAAAGTGGCCGGATAGTCGGCTTAACCGACTAGTCGCCGACTAGTCGGAACATCTCTAAAAAAGTATTATAATTACCTTGCGGCCAGGTTTTAAACAGAAGACCCGCAGAGCAGCAGGTACAACTACACGACGACGATTGTCATATGGAGGAGGGCACCCATCATAAGCACGGAGCCTTCTGAGCGCATCCTTTCCACGCTCAGTTTTGTGTGGGATCATACCTGAGACATACAGCAATAAGTTACAATTGTGATTCATGAACTTTTATATTAAAATTGTAAGAGCTTCATATTTGTATTGATATCACAAAATGTCAAATAATGTAGGTAATGAAAATGGATAATCATTAGTTTTCTTCTATGATATAATATAAAATTGTTAATAGAATTACAAAATAATTATATTAATATATTTCTAGATAAATCTGGTCTGATATGAATGAGAGAAAATGGAAGATATCTTTTACATCACTTTTATAATAAACACAGTGTTACAATTTTATAGGTTATAAATTGTTTAGGTTTGTATTAGGGATGTTACGAAGCTCCATAATCATAATTGAAATTATCGGATATCACACCAAATTAAAAATCTATCCATAACCGAATCTGATACAAAATATTTTAATTATTTCAAATAATAATATTATTTACTTATTATGTTAGTACGGCCAAGCCAAGACACTAGCCATGCGAGTGTCTTTTATTGTCACATTATATATTTCTATGACTTAAACATCACTAATCAGTCTTTATGAGAAGTACATTGCAGTTGTATATTAAAAGACTTGTATATATTACAAAACTCAAAACCATACTCTTAAAAATAAGATAGGAAGGCTATAATAATTACTTACACAAATGATTGTAGTAAAAAATTAAAACCAAAAAATGAAGTGAAAGCACATTACCTACTATACTTAGATAATTACTTTAAAGCAGTGATTCTCAACCTTTTTTTTTGTTGCGGCACATATTTAACAATTTCAAAATTTGGCAGCACACAAAGAAAAAGATAAAAATTATTTACTTACTACTACAACACACTGCATAAATAGTTTATGACAAAAATTTTAAATATATGAAATAAACTAATATATACTACAATAATAACTAAACATTTATTAAGGAAATATTTTTCTTTTTAAATGATATAATTTAATAATATTAACATTATTATATATTTGCAAAATTTGGAGGCACACTTTTGAAATTTTGTTCGTTCTCAATAAGTGGTTGAGAATCACTGCTTTAAAGTCTAGTATCGGTAACCAAAACTATCTGAAATTTTATATCCATAACAGTAAACAAAACATATGTAATATTATTCATATATCCATATTCTGAGGTTTAAGTTATACATATTCTGTAATGTCTTAGAAACCAAGAACCTATTGTAGTAAAATGCACTTTATTGTATTGATTTCAAAATAATTGGACTTAGCTTTTCAAGTATAATAAAATAAACTTGATAACAGATTGGGCCACATTTTTTACCTATGCTAGGTAAAAAAAATCAATTTTAAAATATAATTTATAGTAAACAACAAATTTACTTAAATAAAAATATTGTTAACAAAATAAAAACCAACTTAGTTACCTCTGACAGTTTTCCACAAAATTTTAGATGGGGCTCTGAAGTGGAATGGTCCACGGGCTGGGTTCACATTGCAGCGTTTGCGCAAAAATGACATGAACTTCAGCTTGTTTCTGGAATTATAACAAAAATAATGTAAATTTTGTTATGTGGCATGTGTGAAATTTTAACACTTCATTAAAATACATCAGAAAAATAAAAATGGCAACATGATAGCTTTCAGTCGCAAATTACCCAATAAAAAACATCATTTGAACATGCATCTAACACATTTTTAATGGTTGGACATTTGACATGACATGTTGGATATACATAATTTTTCTTTTTGGTTATTTAGTATATTTACATGATACCTACAAATGTAATTTTTATACAATTTATTTTAAAAGGATTATTGTACCCATAAAATGTGAGGTTAGTTAAACATACCTGAAGAAATTTCCTGAAATGTTAAGTTGTTCACATCTCACAACAATTACTTTGTTTCCTTCCAAAAGGACTTTCGCAATAACTGCAGCCAGACGGCCAAGCAGATGGCCACGGCCATCGATAACTATGGCCTAAAACAAAAGCACACTTTTAAGAACAATTTCATTTGACAACACTTACCGCTACACAAGTCTAACCTTAACTTTTAAATTTAATGCGGTAACATATTTATCTTTACGCATTCAATAGACTTAACAAAAACAGGAAGAAAGCATACGAAAATATACGCAGAATGTAGAGACAAACCACGTTTTTTGAAGATATTTTCACTAAAATCGAACATGCCAGCACGTGTACATCGCGTATCATGATAATTTCTAACCATTTTTAATAAAAATAAAAAAAAACTGAGTAGATTAAAACATCACCAATCACTTTAAATGAAAATTTTAAGTTCAAATTATTTAATTTTTAGCAAAAATGCCAATTTTTATCTCACCTTATTACTAAAGCCCGTCATTTTCTCGACAACAAAACGGAAAAGGATAACTTTTTAAAATAACATGGCTACCGGATGCTTATGTGGGTAGTGGCTAATAAGTTGCGTTCAAAATAAAAAAGCTATTGAAAAGTGGTTAATCCAAAGGAATTAATTAAAATAAAAAAAAGCAATTTGCTTTTTTCATATATTTTTAATATTGTTTAAACCTATTATGAAAGTATTATTAACATTATATACATGTGTTAAAACATTGGGTAAATATTCGGTATCGCGCCACCACCGATTTTGACGCTGATTTTTTTTTTTAGAGGTGCGTTATGACTTCAAAACATCATAGCTAGTGTGGTAATGGCGCGTGGCGCATGACCTTTTTTGATCTAAAAAAAATTTAAAAAATTATCGTAAGAATAATTTTTTTGTTATACGATTCATATCGGATCAGGTGTGCCGCGCCGATTACGTGGTGTGATAAGGTTGTGGGGGAGTACCTGGAAGTGAAGGAAAGGTACCGGACCGAGATTTTTTTTTTTGTTTGCTACAAGTATTATCAATTTTAAGCATGGTTTAGTTTGTATTTTCGTTTGATTGTAGGTAGTTTAATAAGATAATGTGCAAGTTTATAAGTATTTTTTTGTTGTGATTATATATTTTTTTATTTGTTTATTTTTTATATTTATTCATTTATGTTTTTATGTTTATTTACACATTATATATTTTCAAGTATATATTGTTTTATTTAGTTAAAATTCTTTTATTTTTTGTTTTTGTTTGTTTATTTTTATATTTATATTTCAAGTATATATTGTTATAATTTATTTTTGTTTATATACATGTTTTCACATATTTTTATTTCATTTGGTAGTTTATTATACCTCATAACACCATCATATAAAGTGTTTCTTTTACCGTACCCTGTTCTTGGCGTAATAAGAGTCAGTTTGTGTGTATTTCTTAAGTTGTGTGTATATTCGCGTTTGGTAAGAGATGTCTGCATACGGATGTGGCCAGATAACATTTTTTTTATTAACATGCATATGTTTACTGTGTGAATTTGCTCAAGGTTAAGTATTTTAGTGGTTTTATATAGTATAGAAGTAGATGTTACCTTAGGATATTGGAACAACACTTTAATAGCTTTATTTTGTGCACGCTGTAATTGCATGATATTCTTTTTGGCGGCCTTGCCCCAGACCTCTATTAAATAGGTAAGTTTAGATTTGACAAGCGCATTGTACAGCATATATCGTATTTTAGGTGGTATACAAGAAGACATCCTCCGTAGGGCCTCAATAAATTGTGTAAGTTTATTTTTTACGTATTCTTTGTGGGGCCGCCACGTCAATTTATCGTTCAAAATTAAGCCAAGGTACTTTTTCTGGTGTGACCTACGAAGAATTTCGTCGTTAATATTTAGTGATATATCGCGTCCGGTATTTCTTTTTTTTTTGCCCTGAAAATCATGTCAGAACTTTTTTTTTGGTTTAACTGTTAATAGATTACATTGACATCAAATGCTGTATTGGCGTAGATCTTGCTGTGCTTGTTTGACCAATTCTGTTAGGTCCTTTCCGAAGTAAAAAAGACATGTATCGTCAGCATATAGTGTAATATGTCCAGTTAGATTGATATTAATCACATTGTTGACGTTGTGGCTACCACAACATATCGCAACACACTATTACACTTCACGTATGCGAACGCTGCCACATCTCGCTAATGTCTAATATGCACGAACGACAAAGTCAAAGCGCAACTCCTTCATGACTCTACGATGTAAATATTATCGTGTAAATCTTTTGTATATATATCGTCATTTTTAATAAATAAATATCAGTTGTTCACTATTCTTCGATTATTATTATTCGCCTAATCAAGTATTCACTATTCGACTATATGACTATTTGCTGCAAAATCTTCTTATTTTAATCTCCAAGTATTACTCTCCAAAACGTAAATTAGGAATAATAATGGTCCTATAAGGGATCCCTGTGGAATACCGCAGGTTATATTTTTTCTGGGAAAATACCCAATTAAGAATGAATGTGAAGGGATGATAGAAGAAAATTAGTATGTAGGATGAAAGTAAGAGTACAAGTGTGAAGTATAGTAAAAGAGAACTGGATGTATAAATATAATATAATAAAAATATACTCCGAATATTTGAACTCGGAGGTGTAGTGTAAATAATAAAAAAAAAAAACAGGACTTGCAACGACAGTAGTGAGGGTACGTCGGATTAATGATGGCAGTTTATCGGATTGATGATTCAATTTATGATCACCAGAGGCAGGACGATAGATGGGTGTGTGGTGTAAAAAGTCAAATCACGTTTTGAACAATATCAAATACAAACAAAACAGTTAAATAATAAAACAAAAACGACAATAAAATCGCAAAACAATCTTTAAATAACAATATTCTAGGCCGTGCGGTGACCGTCAGAGAAGATTAGTCCCGATTTCTTTCTTGCCGAGGTCTCGTAAAAGGCTACTAAGACCACAGTGGTGCGAACTACCATGCACTAACCAGGGTGGTGTTGGGCAGCAGCGTCGCCATGTCTTGGTATAACACACTGCGCTCGCCAACACGATTTCCAAGCTTGGCGAGTATTAGTAACTCCCCATTATGACAATCAAAAAAGAGCCCAGACCCTCAGTCCCTGATGGCCCTACTATTCCCGGTTACGGCAGCGGTCCGGGAAACAGTAGAGTAGGTTGCAGGCAGAAGCCGCCTCACAGGAAATGCACCTGGACAAGACCTAATGGTTCCGCTAGGAATGAAACAGACTACATCATGACCACCAGTCGAGAGATATTCAATGACGTCTCCGTGATCCATAGAGTGAAAACCGGGAGTGATCACCTATTGGTTAGAGGCACAATGAAAATCTATGTTAAACTAGAACGGTTACGCCTGACGAAGTCTACATGTGACCACCTAACGCACATATCCAAAACACCGAGAGCTTTCAGCTAGAATTATCTAATCGTTTTGATTGTCTTGACGATTGCGTTTCTGTGGAAGATATATGTAAACAGTGGGTTGGTGAACAGTGTCCATACAGTCGAGAGCTGATTTTACAGACCCGGCCGTAATAGCGGCCCCCGAAAGCTCTCTGACAAAACTCAAAGTCTCATGGAAGAACAACGCTTGTTAAACGGAGTATATTTTACATATAATATGTGGTTTAAGAATGAGGGGGGGGGGAGGGACCAAAAAGGTATTTTGCCCCGGGCGCGAGATGAGTTCACTACGCCACTGGTTAAACCTGCAGTCATCTGGTGATTCTGAAGCATATAGGCGGATCAACAGACGGATATTGATATCTCTCAGATACGATATACGTGTTTTTAATACAAAACGTATTAAAGATACGATAGAGCGGAATCGGGGCTCCAAAGTGTTTTCAAGGGATTCGTTTTTTTCGATTGTTGGTCAAGGCCGTTTATCGAGGTTGAAAACAGAGGATGAACGTATAGCGTCGACCAGAGCTGAAATGATGAGGTGAGGTCGAGAAGTTTTACGGACAGTTGTATACCTCGTTCAACCAACCTGTTTGTATTTTGGCTGAAGATCCATGATCCGAGCTTACCCGACATTATTCCGAAGATATTCCAGACATCAGCTTGCACGAGATAATTATGGCTCTGGGACAGCTTAAAAACAATAAGGTACCGGGCGAGGACGGTATTACGTCAGAGCTTCTGGAAGCGGGTGGAACACCGGTACTTAAAATAATTCAGAGGCTCGTTAATGTCATCTTGCTCAAGGGCGTAACTTCGGAAGCCTGGAGCAGTAGCGTGCACTTCTTCAAAAAGGGCGATAACACCTTGTTAAAGAATTACAGGCACATTACGCTTCTGAGCCAAGTTTATAAGCTGTTCTCTAGGGTCATTACGAATCGTCTGACGGGCAAGTTTGATGACTACCAGCCTCCCGAATATGCTGGTTTCCGAAAAAGCTATAGTATCATAGACCCCATTTATGTGCTTCAGCAGATTATATAAAAGACCGAAAGGTATTACTGGCTATTGTGCTTAGCATTTATGGACTATTCTCATAGTTTCTTCTCATAGCCTTCCATTCGATCGAAACTTGGGCGTTGGTGCAGTCTCTCCAGCGATGCCACATTGACTACCGGTATATCGAAGTGTTGAAGTGATTGTGCAATAACGCTAGTATGTCGGTTCGAGTGCAGGAGCATAGCATGAGAGTGATTCCAATGCAGCGAGGTGTGAGACGGGGAGATGTCATCTCTCCGAAATTGTTTACCGTAGCATTGGAAGATGCTTTCAAGCTTCTGGAATTGAAAGGATTCGGAATCAACATAAACGGTGAGTACATCGCTCACCTTCGATTTGCCGACGATATTGTGATTATGGGAGAATTCCTGGAAGACCTCAGCATTATGCTCAGTGACCTCGATTTAGTTTCCTGACGAGTGGGCCTTAAAATTAATATGGCCAATACATAAATCATGTCGAATATCCGTGTCGCACCCACCTCGATATCAGTTGGAGATTCTTCTCTTGAAGTTGTTGGTGAGTACATCTACCTAGGATGAAATGTCCAACTTCGAGAGAGAGGTCAATCGTCGAATGCTGCTAGAATGGGCACCATTCGGGAAGTTAAAAAACGTTTTTTCATCCGTCACTCATACCTCAGTGCCTGAAGTCGAAAGTCTTCGATTAGTGCGTGTTACCAGTGATGACATACAGATCTGAGACGTGGTCTCTGACTATGGGCCCTTGAACAAGCTCCAAGTCGCACAGCGTACAATGGAGAGTTTTTTGTTTATTTGCAAGATCTGGAGTGGTTGGTATTTATTTGCAAGATCGAATCAGAAATGATGAGATTCGCAGACGAACGAAGGTTGGCGACATAGCCCAACGGATTTGCAAGCTGTAGTAGCAGTGGGCAGGGCGCATAGCTTGTAAAACTGACGGCCGATGGAGAAGAAAGGTTTCGAGTGGAGAGCACGTACCGGCAAGCGCAGAGTCGTACGGCCGTCCACGAGATGGACAGACGAATTGAGGAAAATCGCCGGAAGCCGTAGGATGGAAGCTGTTTTGAATTGTGTGGGTAGGCCAACGATCAACAGTGGATATCCAACGGCTGATATGATGCTGATGATGACAATACTTGGGAGAGAAAAATATACACCGTATGACTGATAATGAGACATGAGATTGAGTCAAGCGACTCACTCGTCATTCAACCGGTGTGCGCAGTATGCACTATGCCCATCGATAGCAACGACGTATAGCGGTGGTGACGTGAAAGAAAAATTATAACACGATCATAAATCTCTCACTACTGAAATTGTGCTTCGTTGAAAGACCTGTATTTAAAACCGTGCTCCATACTTATTATCACGCTAGATACTGGCTACGTTCCACTTAACGCCCGCAACGATTGTAACATCCTCTGTATCGTTCCACCTAAGGTCCGTGGTCGTCGCGAGCGATCGTTCGACGTCATAGATGACGTCACTGTTCGCGACCACATCGCGCCCACTTCGCCCACAAAATATTGATGGGTCAAAGTGGGCTTTCACCAAAACGAAGCGGGAATTTTAAAAAAGAACGATGGCGACGAGACAAATGACTGTTTACGATCCTGAAACTGACATTGCAGTGGAATTGTCTCTCATTCGTTTTGTTGGGAATCCATTTCGAATTAAATTTTACTCCAATCCATGCGAAATATTTACTCACAAAACCCCCACAGCTGCACGTTTTTACATGCCGCCATATTACGAGCACATAGCGCTCAAGATGTGCGTTCCACCTATAACATTCGCCTTCAACGCCCGCGGCCTTTTTACGTTAGTGGAACGGCAATTTCAGCGGTCGTGGTCGACGGCGTTGCGGGCTTTAAGTGGAACCAAGTGGAACGTAGCCACTGTGTTTTCATATGTATTTCCTATACTGTGTTTTCATATTTGGCAGCATTGGCAGCTGTATTGAGATTGACATTTGAGAGATGTCATAATTCATATTCAGATTTTTTTTTGTCTGACGTAAAATAGTATCTTTGGCTATTTTTATACTCTTTGATCTTTGGCTACAATTTGGCTAAAGATATAAATAACAATACTGTGATTAAAGTTATTTATTATTACGTTATTAACCACGTCAGTAGTTCTAGTTTGAATCAGTTCAAAGAGATGATACAAATTTTACATATATCATTAAATTTAAAAAATGGAGATCCCATATAAAAAGATATTTATTTATATTCTGACTTTTGCGGCATACGCTTATACTGGCATAGGATCGAGCATGTTACGAAATTTAAAAGATGCAGTTTTATCCGCTGAATCAGTGTTTGGAGATGTATTTAGAAATGTTATAACAGTTGCTGAAAAGTTTAAATCTTTACATGAGGTCTTTGATGCTGCTGTGGAAGAGGACTGTATATTCACTTGTCCTGAAGGTTTTATTTAAAATTGTATTTAAGTACATAATTATTTATATTAATAGTATTTGATTATGTATGTTTATAACACTTTGTTTTAGGACAAAAACCAGTACGTAATAAAAATCATATTCCGAAATCTGATGGCTGTGGCTCTCTTGGTTTTGAAATTTCGTCGGAATATTTACCATTAGAAGAGATGACGAAATGTTGTGATGCTCACGACATATGTTATGACACTTGTAATAGCGGAAAAGAAGTTTGTGATTTAGAGTTTAAGAGGTGTTTGTATAATTACTGTGATACTTATAAAGATATAAATGTTGCAGGGACCACTATTACTAAAGGTACCTTTATATTTAATAGTAAAAAAATTATATAAATAGAAACATATATGACTCGTTTTATACAAAATTGGGTGGCTAACTTTGCTCTGATATAATAATCAGTGTAAGTCGTAAGACATCAAATAAGTGCATAGTTATTCTCTTTGTTTTATTATAAACTGACTTGTTACCAGTTAAGAGAATAAATAAAATCAAATAAAATTGTGTACATTTTGTACCTTAAAGTAATAATTCTATTTTTGTAAATTTGTATAATATTCATCTATTGAGATAGAACATCAATCAGATTCCAAAATACAAATAGTGACTATTTGTATGTGACTTTTGAAAAAATGCATTTGATATACAATATTAAAATATTATTAATATATTTATAATATCTAACCTAAAAGATAAATCAAAGTGTTTTTGTATTTTTATTTCAGGTTGTAAAGGTGCAGCTAAGCTTCTTTTTACTGGTACCTTAACCCTTGGATGTAAATCTTATTTAGATGCCCAAAAAAACGCATGCTATTGTCCACCAGCCAAAAATAAGTATAAGAAATATACCACTGGTAAAGATGAATTATAATTAAAGTTAAAATATCAAAACTTTTTTGTTTTTTTTGCTATCGAGACAGAGTGTAATAAAAAAAAAAAAATAATTAAATACCTTTAAACTATTTTCTATGTATAATTGACATTAATTTCCAAAGTATTTAAAACATAAAATGTTAAATAGCTTTTTAGTGAATTCAATGTCTCTAAGAAAATAAAACTTCTTATCAGTTTTTATTATCTGTGACAATGAGTATTTTTAAAATACTAAGTAGATACATATATAAGATCTCTAAATAAAACAAAGGTTAGATGAATATTGTTTTTTATTTTAGCAATAAAAATTACTTTTTAAGTGTTGCCTACTGTTCTTTAATATAAAATAATTTATTTGCTAGTTTACGAGTATAGGCCTTCTGAAGTATGAAATGCTACAAATATGTATAACTTATTTCAATAAAAATTAAATTATAAAGAAAATTTTGATATAAACGAATGAAAAGCATTTTTTTTTTCATGAAGTATAAATTATGGTTAACAGAAAAATTGTAAAGTAACAATTTATTAGACATTATTAAGAACAGTTGTCCCTATAAGTTACTTTGCCAATGTTTTATTTAATTTGTAATAAAATGGAATATACAATAAAGTGTCAACACATTTCAATAACCTATGTGCAGTTTGTTAGTTTACATGACATTAATAATTAAATGTTAGTAGTAAAAGAAATACTTCTAATGGACGCAGTCACAACATATGCTTTTTACTTTGAGCATACAAAAATAATTGCAATATAAATAAATGCATATAAATATTTTATGGTGATTTTCTTTTAATTTCTTCATAGCTTTTAAGAAACTAGAATGTGAGCGAATTAAAACTTAAATTGTACAATAATGTATTTCTATGTTAGCAGATCTTTGATCTCTTCTTTTTCTGCTGCATCAATGTATGATGTTCCATCTGGTGTTTTTCCATTTTTAGATGCACCCTGAGAAAAAAAAAAATTGTATTGATTTCAGTGATCATACATTAAAATTATGTAAATTTAGAATTATTTCTGAAATTACTACATTTATTATTTAGTAAACAACTTATTTCAAAGAATATTCAATAGGGACATAATTGTGACAGCATTAATGATTTCTTACAAAATTATTTCAATTGAATGACATATCCATAACTTACAATTTATGAATCATACTAACAAATATAATACTTTTTTAATAAAGACTATTTAAGATCAAATGTTATTTTGAAAGTTCTAGTCATTTGAAACACTTACATGTTTTAATAATACTTTAACACATTCAGTGTGTCCTTCCCAAATAGCCGCAAGTATCACAGATATTCCATGTTTATCTACCATCTAAAACAACAATATGAAAAGAATCAATAGTAGTAAGCTTAATATGTAAAAAGTCTGTCAACATATCTTTCAAGATATTCTGTAACTAAAATAAGGGTACTAACTAGGTCTTTTCAAGTTATAGTACTATGTAGAAACTATGTATATGTATAATATGAAATGTCTTTTCTATACCTTTGGATGGGAATATACATATTTTTAAAATGTCATTTCATTCTATAGTGTTTTATGTACTAATCACTATTAACATTTAGCAATAACATTAATTTTTATCATTATTACTTAGCAATTATGTCTCTACTTACATTTGGATCGGCACCTTTATCCAATAAATAGTTCACAACCGCTGTTTGGCCGTAATCTGCCGCATAATGTAAAGGAACCCGACCATCAATAAATGCATTCACGTCAATTTTCTGAAAAAGTATTAATTTTTTTACTTACATTTATTTATACAAGCACATACGTACACTACTTTTTTATGATACCTTAGATCCAAACAAAATATAATGTTTCAGTAATTTACTTATCGACTGACTTGCAGTCAGTAACACATTGCATTTTTTGAAGATTTTTATCATTGAAGTTATGTTAATGACGAATCAGTTTTTTATTATTACTGTATATATACTGTGTAGTATATACTGTATATAACTTACATTTTTTTCCACTATGTCCTTTACTTGATCTATATCGCCGTTTTTAATGCCCCATACTAATTCACTCATTTTAACGTACTTTCTAAATAATTTCTGTTTATTTCTGACAAATAGAGAGTTTTAAGAATCTATCTATCAAAAGCCAAAGTCAAAAGCTTAAATGCAAATAAGAATTGTCTTTGTTTCATAACAGATAAAATTGGTCTGGGAGATATTAGTCATTAGCTGTGCTCCGCGATTCCACCCGCGTTAATTTGAGGGACAAAAGTACTTAAATATTTTTAAACAATTACTCTAAGAGTAGGTACCCGCCTCGTTGGTCAAGTGGACGCAAGCGTTACTGCCGAGCAAGGGGTTTCAGGTTTGAATCCTGGGTCGTTCAACGTATTATTGAGTTTTCTTATTTTTCGAAAATTCTCATTAAAAGAGTGATGTATTTACTTTAAAAGTGGAACTATAGTTAAAAAATTTCTCGAGAAGAGAAATTATAAAGAATGTAATGGGAGCTCTCAAAAAAGATTTTTTCCCGTTTTTGTAACATTTCTTATTATTGGTCGTAGCGTGATGTTATAAAGCCTATAGCCTTCCTCGGTAAATGGGCTATCCAACATAAAAATAATTTTTCAATTCGAACCAGTAGTTCCTGAGCTTAGCGCGTTCAAATAAACAATCAAACAAACAAACTCTTTGGCTTTATAATAATAAGTATAGATATAGATTATAATCTACTGTTGTTAAATTGCATAATTTATTAAATATTATTTAAAGAATTATTTCCATTTTGATTTTATTCAGTTGTGTCTCTGGATTGAAGATTGTGTAGAATTTTATTGTAGATTGATAACACCAAACTTGTTATAATTGTCAAAATTGTAAAATAAAATGTCAGAAATATAACGTACATTTGAATTTTTAAAATTATCGAAATGTGGTTGTGCATTAAAGGTGTGAAATAAATACATTATTTTGCTAGCGGTTTGAATAACATATTTTCCCGTTTTTTTTTTATTAACATGGAAAGAAGTAACATTATCGAGAATACTTTAAATCTCACAGGATTTCCTAAAGATCCACGTAGTAGTATTAAATATTTTGTGGTTGGTCTTTATGTTCTTACACACAGCTCTAATAACATAATTTTAATTATAATTGTGTGAAAAATACAGATATAATTTTCAGGATATTTTACTCAAAGATGTTTATCCGTTACTGCAAAGAATAAGTGAAAATTTACATAATAATAATAAAGATGAATATGCTGATGAAAATAATGTAAATATACGGATTGTTTACACGTTATGTGCAGATCAAATAAGGAAATGCTACATGTCTATGTTTGAAATTATCAAGTTGGAACATAATAATTATGTTTATTTGCAGGTTTATTTTTATACACTATATTATTATATAAAATTAGTTGTCTCTTCTTGATTTTTCTGTATAACTATTGTTTTTTAATATAAGTTTAAGTAATAATTATGTCAATAACTGTTCGTTGACAAAGAAAATAGTTTAAAGATTAATGAATGCATAAAATAAGTTTAATGCAATATTTACCATTGTGTGTCTACCTTTTCTATTTTGAAATGAAGTGATTTTTTTTTTAAATTTATACTGGTAGAAACTTTTTCTACAAAAAAAGAATGTGTTATGCACTTTAATTCTTTTATGACACTTTCATATATATTTTTTCTTACAGGAAAGTCGTCAATGTATAGTCGAGAGGCTGTCTTGGTGCTATCAAAAATTATTGTCAGTAGAACAACTTACACGTGAAACTTTGAGAGATGAAATAGATTCTCTTGATAATTCTATTCTCGTCCCAACAATGTATTTTGTTAACTGGATTGATCAGACATTTGAAGTTCTGAGTAAATTGTCGAGTGTAGTATATAGCGACAGTTGTAAAGAAAATGAAGAATTACACACTCAATGGAAACAAGAAGTAAATATAATTATAATTTAAGTTATCGAGAGTTATTATATTTTCATTTGTAATATAATTCTATATGTAACTTTTACTCTAAAACAAGCTTACAAATACAATACATAGAGATCTTAAAAAATCTACTTTTTATATTATTAATTTCAATAGAACTACATAAATATAATTGTCAAAAGAACCGTATTTTGATAAATGATAGTTGTCAAAATTAAGTATGAATTAAAGAAAAAGTTAGAAGGTTTGGTTAGATAAATCTTTATGTATTTCTTCTAGTTAGTGGAATGTGTCAAAGGATTGCATACTTCTATAGATGAACTGCTGCTATCATCAATGACTTTATGTCGGTATTGTTTACATGATGATCAACATGTTGTCAAAGCTCGCTGTCAAGTTGTAAGTTTTTATATTGAACTTGATTATATTTTGATTTTCAGAAAAATTATAAGATTATACAATTATTTGTCTATTTCAGAGAGTGGTATTAATAGACTTAATTACTTTTTTGCCAGTCTTTAAATAACTCTTTAAATAATCTATTTCTTAATGGTCTTATTGTTAATAACTAAATATTGGTATTTAAATTTTGGTATTGGGCTGGTAAATTAGGTCACATTTGGTTTGGTAAAAAGCAGGTAATTACACTTAGTGTGCCATTAGGCATAGACAATCTCTAGTTCAGTTAGAGCTAGCCAATAGCTAGCTCTAGCTAGCCTAATACTTTTTGTGCCAGTTTTTAAATTACAATCTATTTCTTAATGATCTTATTGTTAATAACTAAATATTGGTATTTAAATTTTGGTATTGGGCTGGTAAAGTTTAAAACATTTGGTTTTGGTAACAAGCAGGTAATTACACTTAGGCCTCCTGCCTAGAATTTTGCGGGCAGCGGTGCGGCGACGGCGGCGTCGCGGCGCGGGAGCGTGTCGGGCAACGCAGACCCGTTCTCGAAACCAGCGGGCAGATCGCGGGGCATTTTAGCCATTGACTAATAGCGACGTAGTGTTCTGTTCGTGGTTTTGTCGTCAAGATATTTGTTTTGATGAAATAATTTGCTCTACCACGTCCAACATTTCGACACGTCACCAAAATTAATTGTACAACACTGCAATGCAGACGCGCGGGCGGTCACAGCTTGATTCGAGTGCAGTACCGCACCGCTCGTTGCCCGCTCCCGCGCAGCTGGTTACGAGGGTCGGTCCATTTGATTTTACGCATAAGATGCGCTGCCGCCGCCGCTCCGCTGCCCGCAAGATTCGAGGCAGAGGCCTTAGTGGGCCATTACGCGTAGACAATCTCTAGTTCAGTTAGAGCTAGCCTAGTGCTTCAACTTATGTTATGATAAGATAAAGTAATAAAATAATAAACATAACTAGTACTCATTATTAAAATTTTCAGGTATTGAGAGAAACTAAGGCCTTGTTAAGTGAATTAATTGATGGTAATTTAGATATAGTTCAACCTACAATATATAACTTGAAATTCCCTATAATGCCATCCAATGTCAATTTACTGATAGACGTCTTGAAAGATGTCCTGTACGCCTTAGAAACGAACACAAACACGGCTTTATTGGCATTAGTAATTCATTGCTTTAGTCAAAGTGTGACGCCAGCAGATATATTGAAAAGTCATTTTGAAAAAAGTCCTAAAGGGAAATGTACATGCCATGAAAGTGATGAGAATTTTGAAGAAAAGTGCAGTTTTATAAAAGAATTTGATTTGCACAATGAAAGATTGTTGCAGATTGGATCATTTGCTATGTCATGTTCGTCGGATCAAAAAAGTAATTTTTGAAATCAGATTATATTTATAATAATTTATTAAATATTTACATTTATGTACACCAAGTAACTAGTTTTTGGTATACTTGTCACAAAATAAAATAGGTTTTCATTAAGTAAGAAATTTAATGAATTAAAACATTAGGTGGTCCATAAAACAAGTATTTTTTTTTAATTTAAATAATCTTATACAGTTTCTTAGTTTATTAATGATTTCATAACAAAATTAATGCATTCACAACTTCTATATGTATATATTTCAGGGACATTATGTCTACGTAGTGGTTTAGCAAGTTTAGAAGCATTGGACCCTTACTTAGTACCAGCCGTTATGCTTTCACCACAAAGTCACCACTCTTCCATTCTGATCAATATATGGAACCAGGAGTCAATGCAAATCAGGGATAATGTATTCTTAATAGTAGATCCAGCTGCTTTTGCTGATGTAATGTATTAATGTTTAATAACTATTAAGTTTTTATAATAAAACTGACTTACACCTACTGAAAAGTGGTTCAAACCTTAGGTTGTACTTTAAGGAAATGCTATTACTAATGTATGGGTTCTTCCAAATGATCTATCTGTGACTTTAAGACTCCATTATCCATCTGTTTGTTTGGTTGTTCACCTGTCTGTCACAAGACTTTTGTAACTAGTAGTTTAAGTATAGTTTTGTAAATAAACTCTAATAAGTGTAATAGACGCTTTGAAATGTTGATATGAATTGGTTATTATGAGTGCCTTATTAATGAACAATATAATGAAAAAAATAATATTAAACATTATATGTCAGTGCAATTAGTGAGTGATCGCAGAGTTAAGATATTCAAACTCCAAGTAATATTTATATACATGTGAATGTGCTCGCTACTCAATTTTAACAACTATATGGACTCTTATCTGAGAATATAATTTGGTTGTGGCAGTTCTAATTATCAAAATAAAAGGCATTTAGACCAAATCTATGAAGTTTTTACTGAAATTGCAAAAACAGACATATTTTGCATCAATCTTTGTGTCTATTTTATTTACATTTGTGGCAGTTTCTTTTAATTATTGACATACATCAGTTGATAATTTTATTAATATTCTCTAAATAAAATGTCCTTGTTACAGAAAGCTAGGCAGTTGATGCATCAAAAATTATTGGAAATTACGAAAGAATGCACATATAATAACAATAAAATTTGTGCTGTTATTAATATAGGTTCAGTTGTGTTCGAGTTTTTCAATGCATATGAAAAGTTTGAACCCGACGCATTGACTTGCCAAGAACAATTAGGACCGCTATTAAAGAATTTAAATAAGGGTAAGTGTATTAATTATTTAGTTATCTTGGTCTTTTTAGATGTATTAAACTGCAAGAATAAAACCGTAGATTGCACTGAAGCTAAATATATTTTTTCTTATTTATTTATAATGATGAAATAAACTATTCGCCAATCATCGATGTCAAGATTAATTTATAATAATTAATACAATAATTATACATTTATTAAATTTCAGTACAGGAAGAGTGTAAAGTTGTAAGCAATTTTTTAAGTTCGGCGGACGACCACATTTACGAATTGAAAAAGAAAACCAAAACTACTACAGTGACTGTAGATAAACTTATAAAACGTCTCAAACTTTTATACACTATAGTCAAAAGAATCAATAGCTTACTGAATCCAAAAGAAAATGATGATGAATTCTATGAGGAGCCATTACAAAATAAAAATATAACTCATACATTGAATTTCGTTAATGGAAACACATATATCAATTCCCCTAAAAAACAAGTCAATAATGTTACAAGGAGTATATTCACTAGAACGAATATAAGATCGTCTACTAGCCGGTTTCCTTTGGCGATCTTGACGAAGCGTTTAAATTCAAAAAAAATTAACGATTTAAGTTTTTCGATACAATTTGATGAATTTTCCAATTTATCGGAAATAAAAAGTAAAAATCGAGAAACGTCGATCTTGTATTCACCTTTTAAACCTAGATCTTCATTAAGAAAAGCAGTTTTAAGTAGGCTTTGTTCAGTGCCATTTGATAAAAAAAATATTTTAGAATTAAAAGCGCAGCCGGAACAAAGTCTTAGATTGGAAACGGAGAGTTATATGGATGATGATACAAGTTTACAGATTACAGGTAAATAGTTTAATTTTTTTTTAAATGAACATAATCAAGTTTAAATCCGAAATTATCATAGTAACGGGTGTTCAGTGGCAGATTTCAAGGTTTTGGAATCTTGTAAAAAAAAAAAGAAAAAACTACTTATCATATACAAAGTACGTTTATTTTTTTTAAGCAAGAAGTGTGGATTTTATTTTTTGAATACCACGTTCTCCAAATGGTGGCCTGCATGTTTTCAAAAACGGGTTTACAGAGTGACTAGGGAATTCTGCTTACTTCGGCTCGAATATTGTCTTTAAGTTCTATCACAGTGCTCGTCGGATTTGTTTTTTAAACAACGGATTTTAAATATCCCCACAGGAAAAAGTCACATGGGCTTAAATCTGGCGATCAGGAGGCCACGGTATGTTATCATTTCGCGATATGTTTTTTCGGGAAATAACTGCATTAATAGATACATTATCCGTATGAGCTGTGGCCCGTCCTGCTGGAACCATGTATTTCGGTTAAGAGATGGACTATTCTGTAGTTCTAGTCTAAAAAAGTTATTCAACATCTCGGCATATCTCTCTGAATTCACAGTTACAGTTTGGCCACGTTGATTTTCATAAAAATAAGGCCTTATGATGGCTGATGATGACATTGCACACCGAACTGTAACTTTGGGCTTGTGTAGCGGCTCTTGGTGCATTTCTTTTGGGTTTTTGAAGAATATGAAGAACTGAAGAATATGTTTTATTTACAATGTACTTAATTTCGACTCTTTCATACTAGTTCACGAATTCGTGCTTCTCGCACTTTCATACTTTATACCAATTTTCTTCTTTCATTCATCTTTCGCCGATCAAAAAACTGAAACTCATTTGTCACTCGAAAGGGGCCATCCATAAATTATGTCATACGAATTTCATGATTTTTTCACCCCCGTGAGACCCCTGTGAGACCCCCTCCCCCCACCTAGTGTGTTATCACATATTTTGCAATTTTACACTTAGAAATTACTTCTCTTTGCCTCTTATGTGATTGTTTGTGTAGGCATGTAGTTCCAATTTCTTGTTTTATATTTAGATGTATTTTATTTTGAAATGTGATTTCACGAAATTTTGGGGAAGAGCCCCACCACTTGTCACACAATGTCACACTCCGTCGACCCCCTCCCCACCTACTTAACGTGTAACGTAATTTATGCATGACCCCAAAGAGACATCGGGGAAAACTGTATATCTCGAAAAAAAATTGAAATATATTCGTCAATGAAGTGTATCAGTATCAGTGTAGGTGATAAAGCTCAAATAATACAAGATTTCCTGCCATGGGACTGTTATAGCCCGTTACAATGCATTACATTTACAAAATTAAAGTACCCGATAATCTGACGTCACATTAAAAGATTGTTCTTTTGTTGTATAAGTTTGTTTTGTATAGGAAGTAGGTATAAATGGAATTTGGAAATTACTATTATGACGTATACCTAACGTGATACTATGACGTATATAAAAAGATGTTGGGTTGAACGATTCTTAATACCTTTTAAAACTTTTTTTATTTGTGGTTTAATAACACCGGCACACAAAAAAAAAGTTGTCAGTACTTTTGACGGGACCCATATATCTCTATGTATTTCGACCCGCTGAATCCGAATTTGAGGTCAGTTTGTCCCGTACACCGTCAAATTTTCGAGAAAACTTTGAAAAACCGAAAAAAATGACGAAAATCAGCAATTTGGGCGATTTAAAAAAATTTTTTGATCTAAAATAAGCATGATTTTTATGTATTTTGACCCACTTAATACTTATCTGAAGTTAAGTTAAAAAAAAAGCAACAATGATTGATTTAATTTTATAATTTTTTTTTAACACAATATCTGGAATTTTTGCTTTTTTGCAATTTTTCAGGGTTTTTTGGACTTTACTCAAACTTTTAATGGCTTATGGTCTAAATAAACTTCAGATAAGTATTAAGCGGGTCAAAATACATAAAAATCATGCTTAGTTTAGATCAAACATTTTTTTAAAATCATTTTAAACCGCCTAAATTGCCAATTTTCGTCATTTTTTTCGGTTTTTCCAAGTTTTCTCGAAAATTTGACGGTGTACGGGTCAAACTGACCTCAAATTCGAATTCAGCGGGTCGAAATACATAGAGATATATGGGTCCCGTCAAAAGTACTGACAACTTTTTTTTTGTGTGCCGGTGTAATTATAATGTAATATATTGGATTGTTTATTAATATGTAATAATAAGAATATTTCTGATTACAGATGTTCTAAATCAGATTAATGACTTAACAACAAATATTTCTACTAAGACAAGGTGGCCATTCAATTCAACGGGGTTAATAGAAAAACCCTTACAAAGTTGCAACGGATCAAGAAATAACATTTTGAAAATATCAATAAATAACGAATCAAATTTTAAATACACTTGGAATATTAGTGTTAATAATAGTAAAGATGAAATAGCTTCCACTTCAAATATTTCGCAGCCATCGGATGTAAACACTTTGGAAAGAATAAATGATTTAAATCTTGTTGAGAGTAAATTAAGCGACTTGAAATGCGGCCATATTGAAACTAGTTTATAGGTGAAATATATTTTTAATTAGGTTTTATTTTTTATATTTATAAATTTATGAAGTTTTGATAACATAAGTATATGATGAGTTGATTTAATCAATTTAAAAATAATTTTATACCGTCCTAATTTAATGTACCTAAGTTAAATGAATTTTGGAATTCTATATTTCCTGGTTATGGTGGACATACTTAATAAATACTGTGAATTGTTATTTTTTTTCTTTTTTTTAACAAACAAAATTGAAACTACGAATATTATTACATTAGGGAAATAAAGTATCAGAAGTATATTATTGTATTGCTAAGGTTTATTTTATTTTAAGTTTGAATTAGAATAATTAACTGCTACCTTTATTAAAAATTTGAGTGGATTTCATAGTAACCATCTTTTTCTTATTAAATTCTACTTGTGGATGAATTTATTAAAATCGTAAGCATAATGCAGATTCAACTCCAGTTAAGGCTATCGGCGCAAAAGTGATGTAACCCCAGACTACTTCATTAGGAGATAATGAGGGATTAAAATTTGGTTTAATTGTTTTTCAATTTCATTTATTTTGTGAACATTATTTTTATTGTTTTGTTTTTAATTTATAAAAAGAACTTTCGAATCTACAATAGTTGTGTATTTTGGTGTTAATTATACTTATTAAAAAAATGTGGGTTACACCACTTCTACATAAATCATATTTTGATTGTATTTAAAATAATAAACATGTTACACGATATGAGAACAAGTTTAATTAGGAAACAATGAAAATAGTATAGAGTTAGAGTCATTCTTCATCTGTCTCATCATAATACACTTAATCCCGGACTTTGTTTGAACTTTTTAGTTTATTATAAAAAGCATGATGAACTGGCGGTATGAACTAACAATTTAAGAAGATTTTATTTTTCAGTAATGGTAGGCTCTTTCAATGCATCTAGTTAAATTACGGTTTCTGACTTCTTTTTTTCACACTGACTTCTTCAAAAAGGACTTTATTAGAATATTTGAATATTTGTAGAAAATTGAAAATGGATAAAGTTTATGGAATTTCAATCACTGAATTTTCCTTGAACCTTGGTTTTACTAACTGAACACTTTTTTTTCTATATTTTTATTTTTATAATTCAAAGTAATTACCCATGTAATCAATGCATTTTTGCCAACGTAGTAGTAACTTATTGATGCCTTTCTTGAAAAACTCTCCTGGAAGGGAGGGAGGCAACAAAATCTTCAAAGGCATTTTGGGATAAACTTCCGAAAAGCAGATACCGAATTTTCTCATGAAATTTGGCACGGACATTCCATTTGACTATCTAAGCATCCCCTTAAAAGTATTTTTGGCGGATCGTAATATTTTTCGAAATATTGAATTTTTTGAGTACGCTGTTTAGTACGCTCTATATAAGAAAGCCGTAAAAGAAGTACACCCGCATTTTGTACCGCCTCTGGGGTATTGAATTTTTTTCCCGCTAAAAAGTTATCAAAATTCTGGAAAAAGTGGAAGTCTGTAGGGGCAAAATCTGGTAAGTACGGTGGATGACGGAGAACTACCAACCCCAACTCTTGTATCTTTGAGACCCTCTGCTGGGCAGTATGAGGTCGCGCGTTGCCGTGCAGGAGCAGCGGAGCCGAGCGATTGACAAAGCTCGTTGGAGACGTGCGAGCTTCGCCATCATTGTGTTTAGTTCTTCACAGTACACATCTGCAGTAATACTCATGACGTTTGGTAAGAAGCTGTTATAAATTACACCGGCGCTAGACCACCATACAGTTATCATCACTTTCTTAGGGGTTATTTTTCGTTTAGGGCATTGTTTAGGTACTGAACCAGGATCTAACCAACTAGCTGAGCGCTTGCGATTGTCGAATAGAATCCACTTTTTCGTCACAAGTAACAATGCGATTCAATATGCCTTCGTTTGTGTGTCAGTTGAGCAGTGCAAGACACGTCTCGACGCGTATTTCGCACTGGCGTTCATTCAATTCGTGAGGCACCCATTTGTCGAGCTCCTTTACCTTGCCAATTTGACGCAAATAGACCAATATTATTTTAGTGCTAACTTCAAAAGCTGCTGCTAATTCAGCTGTAGTTTGAGAATCATCAGCCTCCACAATCGCCTTTAATTCGTCATTGTCGACCAACATTTTCAGCCAGTCACGTGGTTCATGTCTTAGGTCAAAATTTCCCGAAAGAAAGCGAACAAACCAATAACGAGTGGTACGATCTTTAGTAGTGTTCACACCATAAACGTCGTTGATGTTGCGTGCCGCATCTGCCACCTTGCTACCACGACGGAACATCATAATTTATAATCACTTGAATTTTTAAAATATCCATGATGACAAAAAACATATAAATGCGATGTAAACAAAACGATAACCATTAAACAAATGACTAATTTAAAAAAAATCTATATTTTTAAAATAAAATTATTTGAAATTCGAGTTCTTAGGCATTTTTTTTAAGTTTTGAAATAGTACGACGAAACGGCAATTTTATAGGTAAAGACCTAATAGTAAAGTCCGGATGAGATACCACATACCTACTTACAGATCAACGACAACTTTATGTTTTTGTTTTTCCCCTCACATTGGTCGGAGTACATGATTATTTTATTGGTAGGCACAAAAAAAAAAAAAAATTAGCACGATCCTACTTCTTGAGATCCTCGTGAAGCTTCCGACTCGTCCGAAACAAACATGTAGACATCATTTGTCCTCATATTGTGAATCTCAAAGCAAAAAGTCCACAGTTGTCTTTTGTAATACACTAATCTAGTGCTTAACACGGGTATGGTGGGGCTTTTATTGGTATTGGTTGGTGTATCCAGATTCCAGCTTACACCACTCTTGCTCTATTGTTTTACTTAATATGCCCCACGCAAAAGCAACGTTTGTCAGTGCCATCTATTTATGATTTTAAAAGGTGGCTTACACCACTATTGTATTGAAAGATCATAATTTAACGAATTTATTTTACATTTACCTTATCAAACAAAAATTGTGGCTTACACTACTTTTGCGCTGATAGCCCTAATTGTATTTTATAAATTGTGTAGTTCGATTTCATTTTTTTTTTTGTTACAAAAGGAGGTATTTCAATGATTTGTCTCATAATTATTATTCTCAGTATTATGTCCTTATATTCTGTACGAGATAACCGAGGAGAGCAGTCGTAGGCGGTCTCTTTCGCTAGCGTGCGAGCGAGACAACATAGTGTTGCGGTCCCTGTTGTATGTGAGAACGTATCATTTTTAGCAAAAAACTAATAGAATTTATAAGACGGTTGGGGACGGAGTAAATATAATATCGTGGCCAGGACTCGACCTCGTTAATTAATAATTAGCGCGAGCGCCGCTTTAATTGTATGCTAAATACATAAACGATGTAAAATAAAATAGGTAAAGTATAGATATAAGCTCGAATGTTAATTAAATTAAAAATTTGTCGGCCGGCTGGTCTAGTGGTCAGGCAACTGGACACTACGCAGCGGTCGCGGGTTCGAATCCCGCCAGGTGCAGATAAACTGTATGACGAATATAGATGTCTGCACCGGGTCATGGATGTGTATTTATGTATATATATTATGTATATATATGTATTTATGTTATTTATTTATATCTTAAATTTATTTCCGTCCCTAGTACCTGTAACACAAGTTCTTACGAACTTATCACGGGGCTAGGTTAACGTGGTGTGATTGTTGGTTAATATTTATAAAAAAAAAAAATGTTGTAAAAAAAAGATTTAATAAATAAAGTATTTCTCCGGGGGTGAGGTAAAGGATCGCTGGCCAGCAAATCAGGATCATATAAAAGGCGACGCCATTTTGGGTGTCGTGGGTTATTTTTCACTGGACTGGTATCGGTGGCCTGCATCGGTGGCTGGATCGGTGTACAGCAAGAATCACTTAAGAATAGAATAGAAGCTAGCCAACGATCTGCTCCTCACAAGCGGAAAAATCTTCAACGAATTACTGGCGTTTTTTTTTTGACGAATCCCTTCACGAAGAACACGACGAATCAGAACCAGCACCCCTTCACGAAGTACCGACTCTAGGAGACAGACGTGTAAAATGCAGTCTAAAATACAGTCCACTCGTTCCTTATCGACTAGGGTCCGGTACATATTCTGAAACCGGAATGTACAGAAATTTTTGAACATACTACTAATTGTAAGCTGACTTACATACCTTATCGCTTAGGCAAATGAAAGCATCACAATCGCGAACGAACTTGCGGCTACCTATGGTACTGTATAATTTTAACACCCATAAGGGGTTTCAATTTATGAGGCATTAATTTAAACTTGTAATTGAGTAAATTTTATAAATCTAAAATATATACATCGACTTTTTAAAAAAAATATTTTTCGCGTTTATCTTATTCTATCTTTTCTAATTCTTTTTGGTTTGCTGTATGGAATATTTGCGAAATAATTAAAAAAAAATATCTATCACCGGATCGGAATTCTGCTGAGACATGTAAGAAACTAACAAGGAAAGGTTCCCAGGTGTCCACCTCTGATTTCAATGCCGCTGAAATACGAGTAAGTTATTCTACTTCAAAACCTAATAGACACATATTTTTTTAACAGCGGTAAAACATTTTTAGGGGGTGAAATCAGCCTCCAAATTTCACCCCCTTAGAGGGTCACTTAAAGGTTTTACAAACTTGTAGTCAATACTTTTGCAAACGACCTAGTGGGTCATAATCAACAAGAAAAATGATGGAAAACGTGTATCTATAAATGCATTTAACAAAATAATTTCTAATAATTTTTATAATCAATATCAATAATAAAAGTTTAATTTAAAAAAAAAAGAAAATCTTGAGATTATTTTTGAACGAGACCAACGGCAATCGAAAGAGCTCTAAAAATAGAAAATACGTGTTTTTGCAATAACCATGAAAAGTTAAAATTCAAGATTTAAATAATCTTTTATTGATATTATGACTGTATTACACTTATGAGCAGTGAATTTTTTTTATTGTCCTTACGTTATAAACAATTTTTTTTCATGAAAACAATACATATAAAGTTCTTCGAATTATATAAAAAAACAAATATTATGTTAGATCACGAGTTAAGTCCCTGCTTGTAATTTAGCAAACTAGTTATATAAGCGAAAGTTTACTCAATCATCATCTAAATGATAAGGAAACTTCCTCCGTAAAAAAGGAGAATGGGGAATTAAAGTTTGTATGGAACTTTATTAATTCGGAAATTTGTAGTATAAAAATTGGTATTTAAGCCATTAATAACAGCTAAAATGAACTTCAGCATTCTTAAAATTACATGATTTGGAAATTAAAATCGGAATGAAAGTTTTTATGGAAAAATTGACATTTTTAAAGTTTAAAATATGAATTTGATTATTAGGATGCTCTTTAAGAGAGGGCTTAAAGCAACTTTAGAAAAATCATCCTTACTATCACTATTATGTACCTACTGCAAAGATAATGCGGGTGCAACACCGTGGCACAGCTGGTATTATTAAATAGAAATTCGAGAACAATTTCAATTTTATAAAAGTTAATAACTTAAAACCCTAGTAGACTCTTATAAATCATTGAAGTAAAACGAAGCTAAGTGCTCCCTTTGCGTCAAATCAACGAGTTATGTGAGCCGTCTCTAGATTGCATATGATATTGCATCCTTTGAAGTAGGTACTCCAATATACAATTATATAATATTAAATACTTATATAAAAACCTGCTTTGTCTCTCTAAAAATTTTTCTTCTAATCTGTTTTCTTTTTTCTCTTTCGTAAAGTTTTTTTTTAATACAATATGAAATATATTGACCACGTAAACATTATTTAATGAAATATCACGCAATTTTCACAAAAGTTATTAATAATAATAAAGTAGGTACTATAATTACTACAGTTTTGTTCCGGTTTTTTTTCAAGCCCGTTACCGACCGATTTTATTACATGTAGGTCTCTTACGTCTCTTACGTCGAGCTATATTAAAATTTTTACCATTTTTCGGTATAATAAATAAAATAAACTTTAAATTTTATTTTTGTAAAATAATCTAAATTATTAAAAACGAAACTCTACCTATTGTCCCAAAAATGTTAGCTTGGTGGAGGTGGAAATTGTTGTGGAGATTGAATTGAATCATTTTTATTTAAAATTCAAGTTATGTTTTATGTAGATATAGAAACAGCAGGAGTCCCACATACATCCAACTTTTCCCAACCTTATTTGCTTGTTTCGTACTTTAAAGTTCTCATTAGTAAGCCTTGTGTTAAGGCAGCATTATTATTTACAACATTTAAATATCCAATAAAACGTTAATTAGATAATCAAAAGATCTAGATTTTAGATAAATGGGCAAATATTTGAAAATGTGCAAATCGCGCGGCGGTTCTTAAAGAACGAATGCGGAGTATGTATTTTTACTTTTGTGAATTATTTATCATGTAAAAAAGTATCTCAAATATGGAGCGATAACTAAAAATCTTATTTATAAATTGAGTTTAGAGATATTACAAATCAAAGTGCCAAAATCTAATTCCCGTTTGTGTCCAATTCTCCATTTTCAATCAAAAATTATCCTAAAATTGTTAAATTCTTTTTGAAGATTATACTTTTAGTTAGATATTCATAAACTTAAATTGTTAATGAACACATAAAACTATGCTATAACACGTAAAGAACATAACTTATTAAAAATAAGATCAGTTAAAAAATGTCCATCGACAACTTGCTAATTACCATTTGGGAATATTCCGTAATGATTTTTCTTGAAAAAACTGGAATATTCCAACCCAATAGTACATAGCCGCGTGGGTACCAGTCAGAGCTCGGACACCGAGCGAAGGCTAGTGTCAAATAGTGATGTGTAACTCAGCTCAGAACCGGTTCAAATATTCAGTTCACAGTAGCTTGAGCCGTTGAGCTGCGGTTCAGTTGCTAGATAAACGGTTCACAGCTCACCACAGCTCACTATGAGTCGCGATTCGTGCCGC
Source organism: Euphydryas editha (assembly GCA_036937285.1). Lineage (NCBI taxonomy): Eukaryota > Metazoa > Arthropoda > Insecta > Lepidoptera > Nymphalidae > Euphydryas > Euphydryas editha. The sequence goes on from JAUPFZ010000020.1 coordinate 9,860,358, forward strand.
GGTAGGCGACAGAGACAAGAGACAGCGACAAGTTACATCATTGGTCGTCTTGGTTCTGTTGTCTCTGTCTCTCCTATTAGCTGTAGCGGTCGCCTTTAATTTCAGCTGAGCTCATTCAGCTCAGGGAATGACCAAGTGTTTCATCGTATCATAACTCATACTTTACTGGAAACATTGAGCGAATGAGATTTTAGACTAGTTATTCAACATAATTATTCTAACTATGGCAGGCTTGTGTATTTATTAAACAATTATTTTAAAGTTTAATTTAAAAAAAAATATTTGCCGATACGTATAGCGCCATCTTATATATGAACAAGATACCGGTAGTTTTTGAATCCAATCGAAACAATCAATAATTAATCACACTGTAAACGAGATGGCGCTTAAAAGTGATTTCCTTTAAGATTATAATGTACATAATAATAAAAGATTAGTATAGACAGTGTATAAATATGTAAATAAACTAGGATTTAGAAAATTAGAACGTTTTGATAAATAATTTAAATAGTTAAAAATAACAACATAACAACAATTGAGCTGAACTGTGAGCCGGTTCACAGCTCCGGTTCAAGCATATGGCTCATGAGCTGACCTGCGGTTCATACAAATTCATTGAGTTACCCATGTCTAGTGTCAAAGATCAGTCTTTTTGGCGCCAATTGGGATTGGCATTGACATTTATTGTTTTTTAGGCAAGTGATCAATTACATATTTTTGATAACATGTTTTATGTAGTCCTTATGGATGGACTCCTTTTGGATTTTGAGACTAGAATTAGAATGTTTCTAATAAAAGACTGATTTTTTTAAGAAAATAGTTGTAATACTACTTACCATTTGTCTCATTACCGACATTTACCGTTCGCATAAGCGAATGGTAATTAGTTTTTTTTTTAGAAATGGTAATTATGTTAAAATTTCGTCATAATTTGTAATAACATTTTTGACCTTGGAGTAGCCGTGGAAAAAAAAATTTAAAAGAATTAACTTCACGTCTCATAACCTCCACTAGTGACATTTGTGCATTTTTTGTCCCGCACGGTTTTTGTCACTTGTAAGATTTTGCATCAAATTTTCACGAGTATTGTGAACTAATGGCGTATCCCAAAGTTTTTGTTTTGTAACTTCCTTGGGGATATCGTCATTAGGACACATTAACCTCCAGTTTTCTACTGCGTCTGTGACTTCTGTAATTTGGACTGATGACTTTGATACTATGCACAGAATCAAAAAAAGCATCAAGAGCGACACAAGAAATTTTTCTCACGCCGATGCCACCATCTCTTATTGGTAAAGTAGTTTTTATTTTTTAATTATCATCTCTATTTTTTTTTAATTACTATTTGAAAACTATTCATTACATTGTAAGTGACCTAATTACCAATTATCCATATTTATCACTACCGTTTGTATGAATTTTGAATTGCCTATTATACAAAAAGTAAATATTTTAAGACATTCCCTTAAATTCTATTTTAACAAGAACGTCCCTGAGATTACAAAAATCATATAAAGAATCATTTTCCTCACCTTTTTTCTTAATCTCCGTAACTATGCCATATGCGCATTTTCAAATATTTACCCAAATATATTATTAAAGATTTTCATGTTAATTTATATAACGAACCTTTGTTAAAGTTCCAAATATTAATTACATTCCACATTATTATAAATTGAGGTATAAGAAGTTTAAGTCACTTGTTCTGTTTCGCTCATTTTACAAGTATCTAGTGTTCAGACAACAAAGTACGTTTAAGTAGAAGAAACTTTGTACAAGCTCTATAATGGAGTGTCAAACTTTTATTCATTAGAAAGGCGTTTAGTTACCACTTTATCTTGCCGCGAAATATTATGTTCTGTAGATTTAATTAAAATTTGAAAGACACAACAAACACGTATTATTGACGGTTTCTAAAACGTATTAAAACATTGAGAATGGAAGATTGCTTAAATAATATAACAAAAACAGGACAGAATTTACTGGTGACGCCCGACGTTTCATCGGCTCGGTACTGGTCGTTCCATTTGTCAAGCGATCGCATAAGAATGCTTCGCTTGACGAATAAAACGGGACAGCTGTCGTAGTCGAATTTGAGTTTGGACTTCAACTTGGATGTTCAAAGTTAAAGTTTGTTTAAATCTATACAAATAATAAATCTGTTAAAACCTCCGTTTTATTAATACACTATATATCATCAAGAATAAATTTCAATAGCGCGTTTTTTTTCGTATCAGTGCCATCTCTTATCGTGTTTTTCTTTGTTCATATATGACGTAAAAAGTACAAAACCAATGTAAATAACTTTAATACATAAAAATTAGACATAACTCACAGTATAATTTAGTTTTTGTTTCATTGTAATTAAATTTAAAAATAAATATTTAAGAAAATAGAAATAGGTACCTACGCCGCCAACGCCATCTGGTCTAAGGAATCTTAAAAACTCACAAAACTTATTTTTGAGTTATTATTTTGCTAAACTTTAAAGTTTACTAAATATGTCGGATAGGAATAGAAATCGTTTTAATATTTTAGATAAACATCATTTTCAATTAATATAGGTACTATTATGTTAAATGTCACTAAATATAAAAACGATATTCTACTATTATACGATAGATGGCGCATGTAGGTGATAAAAAATATAAATTTATAATTTTTAAAATTTTAGTTAAATACCCGTGCGAAGCCGGGGCGGGCCGCTAGTAAGAAATAAATATAAAAATAGAGGAATTGGCTTTTATTCTTACAGTTGTGACAGTTGATAAGGTAAGGCTTTAGGTACTCCGCTATCTTTAGGCAAAGAGAAATAGCGTAAATCTATAGTAATGAGTAAAATTTATTGAGTAAATGGATATACACCCAGACCGGAAACCAATATTTTTACAAATACAAATAGGTATGTATATGCCCCGAGTGGGAATCGAACCCATAACCGCCGGCGTCAAGGCGACTACTCGCATCACTATCCCAGAATGGTGGTTTTTTAATGAATATTTAAAAATGTATGAAATAAGTTATATCATACATATATAGGTATATTATTTCTAAAAGGTGTTTTTTCCTGGAGAGCCTAGATATTTTTAAATACTTGACCATAATTAGTAATTCATATACCAGTGTAAAGATTATGTTCCCTGCTTTGAAAGAAAAATATAAAGGAATTAAAAAAAAACATTAAAAAAAATTTATAAAAATTATGTTTTATTACTAACGATACGAGAGCCTTCTGTTGACTCTGTATTCAACTAGGTATATCTACACTACAAGTACATGGCCCGTCTATTCGTATGAATAATTTTTGCAACTAATATGAAAACTAAGATATTATTTACATTTTATGCGAGTGTTTTGATCTATCACGTAAATTAATAAATATCGACGTAGATACATAATTATTATATAAATAAAGCGTTAACGTTTTGAATTACTAAGAACTATCTTATTATTCTATATTATTTGTAAAAGGTGTTTTTTAGAACATTAAGAACTCACACATTTATTTATTTTTACATTATATTAAGATTTATTATTTGACTACAATATTGTGCGAAATTTTCGCACAGGTCAGCGAGTATAGAAATAAGAGTCATAATTATTAAAAATAAAAATATTTGAAATCTGTCTTAAATTTCTTACGGGTATAATAAGAAATAAATGAAGTGTTTGATTAAAATGCACGAGTATCAATTCTCTATGCAACTTGTTTCGAAACAGCGAACTCCAGTAAGACCTTCGGTCATTTATAAACATTATTATACAAAGTTAAAGCAATACCCACCTGCACTCAAATAAAACCAAGTAAACTAAGTGCCCATTAATTTGAGTGCATATTGTGCAGTGTGTAAGTACCTTGAAAACTCCTCCCCTATGGTACAATCACACTGAAGTGTATGTAAATTCTTCGATCTTATTGAGACATAAATAAGGCATACATTGTAATAAATATCAACTCTAAAAAGTAGCCTATGGTACACGCATGCGCTTAAGAACTAAGTCTCGGTATAAAAACCACATCTCCCTGAAATAGATATCATTCCCGCCAAGATCATAAAGTAAAAGGAACTCCTGAATTAAAAATTTGAAGTGTGTGACTGGAGGCTGGATTTGAAAGTAAGTTAAAACGCTACATTACTTTTTATAACTTTTTTTTTGTATATAAAAAATAGTAGTATATCAATTTTTTTAAATATTTTATCGATTTCAATAAAAATTTGAGAAATAAAAAAAGAGTTCCGTAATATACCTAACGTTATATAAATGTTGAATAGATTTAAGAACTGAAATTCTGAACTTATAATTATTTTAATTGTTAAAAAATAATTAATGTAAACTTTACTAAAGTCGGTATATTCCATTTAAAAATATATATATAACAAAATATTAAACATTAAAATATATTTTTTTACATTAATAAATTATAATACTAAAAAACATATTTCATTTACGTTTTTAAATAGGTAACATATCACAATTTTATGGTAGGAAAAATTATTACTAATGTATAAGGTAATCTTGATACTGACGATGACAATTATAAATATATAATTATAATATATTATATATTTACAATTAAAAATATAGTTTGAATTTGTAATTTTTGATATAATAGGAACACGGCTATATATGTACTTAAAAATCTATGAAGTGCGATTCGGACACGGACACATACTTAATACTCGTTAGGTATTACCGTAAAATATTACGCCCACGAAACTAGAAAAACGCGTCTTTTGAATGCGGTGGCTCTATTATAATTTTTTACTGCGATAGTTTCACGTGTCTACCACTTAAAAGATACGATCCCTCGATGGCAGCGAAGTTTAAGTACTGATATAGGGTATTAATAAGTTGCCTTTAAAACAAAAAATGATTAAAATAATTTCATAGAAAGCAAAAGACTACAATATGTAATAGGAGATAAAAGTTTGTACAGGAATTTTACCGTTTTTAATAAACAATCAGTATGTATATGAGAGCACATATAAGCATAAACTTCTGAGGGCAAAATAAAGTAACTATTTTCATTCCTTGGGTTATTTCAAATCTAAGTATGATCTGCCATATAAGCCGCGACCAGCAGGTATGGTAGGTATGTGTTTAAATTTGTTTTAAAAGTAAGTAAACGAAACTATTATATGCCAGTTTTTCGAACTTTACACACAAAAATTTATTATTATTATTTTTTGATTGAAAAATTCAGTATCTTATTGTTTGTTTTTGAATGTGGGATGGTTTTAAAATATTTTATTGGTAAAGCAGTCAGCCTTCATTTTAGGGACTCATTTGAGTATTGCTGTGTTACTTGTATTAATGTGATTTTCAAACTTAATAAAAAAAAAAAAACTTTTTAAATGTTATCTTATTTCTAAAATAATAGTAAATTACACTAGTTACCACACCTGGTATCGATCGAAGAAAAAAAAAGAAAGTTCGATTAAACTCGGTCCATTTGTTTTGGAGATATATAAATATAATAAAATTGTAATTGACGAAAACTGTCTATATGTTTAAGAAAATTTAAAATTGCTACGACTTAAAAAGATTTTTAAGAAGAAAAATAAATAATTATAGTCTCTATGTTTTTAGTTTGGCAAAGATATTAAGAAGCATAAAAAGATAAAAATTATCAAGACAATATGAAAACGTTCTCCCTTGTCTATTCTATGTCACGTAACACGTTTAAAATCGCATATAATTTACATACATACTTTATTTATTGTAAGGAAAGTGTGTCAATTAAAAAATTATAAACATATTTTATAACTGAATTTACCCTGTGTAAAGTTGACTTGTTGTACATAATAAAAATCCAATTAAAACTTGAAATGTAAATGCATCGAGAGCGAAAATACGTATTGTACTTGAATAACAGGTGAACTCTGACATAGCGTTCGCGTAATTGAATCTGCCATGTTATCTGGGTGACTGCCGATATTTTTCATTCTATATGAACTTCGGTTACTGTTATTTGTTTTTAACATTGCTTTTTTTCATATCTATTATCGGTTGTTTATTATTATTTTTAATATTAATACATACTAACTTTTTATATGGTCCATGACAATTATTTCATGAATAAAATTAAAAAAAATATATATAAATAAATAATTGCACCAACAAGAATACCCTAGTTTTATTTATTAAACATAGACGAATATTTGCTATCGGTATACACATATTGTACTAAGAAATTCAACGACTTGTCTGTTTTTAGATGAAGGGTAACAGACGTTCAGGTTCCAGAAGACACAGAAGCAATTTTCTAATAAGTATAACAATACTTTTTCTAGCGTACTCTGTTTACGTTGATGAGGTAAGGTTCATGCTTTAGACTTAAATATTTTATTATACAATGAGCTATTGATCAATAACCTACTTTTTAAAATAGGTAGTAGGATTACCTACTGACACTTCTTCATCCAACACTTGGCCGACTTTTCCACGAAGAAATATGGTAGCCTTAGCTAGAGATGGTTATTTGAGAAGTGCAGCTTCTAGTTTTAAAAGAAGTATTTCAACGTTAGCTAAGAATGGCCAACTTCCGACATTGAGATCGCCTTATGACGAAACTGATAAACAAGAACAAGACGAAGATGTATCTAATGAAAAAAGGAACCTAGCTTCAATCGCCCGACTCCGCAGCTACTCAGGCATGAAAAGAAATGTACAATCATTAGCAAGGGATGGTTATCGGTTTGGAAGAAGCCAATATGAACAGCCAAATGATAAACGTAATATACAATCCTTAGCCCGTAATGGAATGATTCATAAAAGAGACGACATTGTTGGTGATGAATATTATTACCCATTCTATCAAAATCCTGTACCGCCTCTATCAGAAATGGATGGTCCTTTGGACTTTAATGAAATTTACGATTTTCAACAATCAATTAATCCAGACATGTTACCGCCTCTTTCACAAGTTTTTAAGCGCAGCAATGTTGGTTTTCCAGTAGACTTTGATTCAAATATAGATTACAATGGTAATTGGTATCTAAAGAGAGGTTCTATTGGGATGCCTGTGCATGGGCTTTTTAGACCAATTTATATTGACTCCAATGGAAATACTAGGAACAGACGATCCATATATAATATTCCTGATGTACTTGACCAAAATAATATCCCAGAAGATAACGATAACGGGAATGAAGACAAACGGTCTGTAGGTGAGTCATAGGTTATTATTGGCAGAATTTAACAAGATTAACACTTTGTTATCTCTAGAACTTGCATCTGTTACAGATGATGAGGATAACGTATCGCGTGAAAATTTTGAAAAACGTCATATTGGGTCATTAGCCCGGTTAGGTTTATTACCCTCGTTTAGATTTTCTGGTGGCCGATATAGTAGGTCTGGAAGAGCCAGATTGTTATTGCCTAGTCAAGAATTATACAGGTGTTTAAAGTTCGAATATACTTGCAATGATTGTATAGATTGTAGATAGAAGATTAGGGTGTGCTTCAAAGCTTTTCAAAAAGGTTCTTCTGAAGCTAAGCGAAAAATAGAGGCATGATAAGTGTTTTAGAGGTGTTACGTTATAAATGTTTAGAATCGGTGTCTTATGTAGGCTTTCGGTGTATCAAAAAAGATAAAGATCTTGTATATGACTTCCCAATTTTTTTTTCAAAATCTTAACTACGCATGTGATATACTTTATTACGTCTCCTAATATTTTATAAATAATTCGAGAAAATTTTAAATTGTTAACAAAATTATACTCCTAACTTTTTATTCAAACATTATAATGAAGTTTAAAATACTTTCTGTGTATAGTTTTTATGTTTGTATATGTTATATGGCTTTATTTTTATTTATGTACTAATACTTATAATTTTTGCAGGAAGCATACCCCTGACGAGAATTTCGGGATTAGGTAAATTATTTTTTTTAATTTTATTATTGTCGTCCAACTAAATATCATGGTACACTTACATTATCATAATAAAATTAAAAATGCTATTTTGTAAAACCTTGGATCTATTTAGATGTAACAGTTTTTACTCTACTACAAAAATAGAAGAGTAATATTTATCGGTCGTATATATGTATTTTTTTACATATATACGAATATATATATAGCTATAAGCTATAAGCTAATCGGCTTAATTGATTTGTAATTATAAGGTGGCGGGTTCCATTGCTTATAAATAATGGATATATAAGAAAAGATTTTAGATAAGATTAAAAATAAAAAAAGACCTTGCTTGCTTCTTCTTCATATTTTTAGTTAATAAAATAAATTACTTTTAATATAACTTGTTTATTCCGCTAGCGAATTTATTTTTTATAGTACTTTTCAAAGTATTTTTTTTAAATATTTGGTAAATAATAATTATGATTCAAATGTATATTTTTTTGTTTCTTAGGGAATATCTCTCTGATTCCGAAGCTGACGATTCAAACGACTCCGACATACCGACGCCGCCAGTACTTACTAACTCGCACCCGACCGGCCGGTACCTCCACCGACCGTTAAACAATGACCTTCCGAACACTCCTCTTCCCCAGTCTCCCTTATCACTCAACTATCCAGACACGATTGCTAAAAACCGCTGGCAGAGCAAAGAATACCCAAAATTTTATTACTTTAGATCCTTGAAAGTTCCTTATCATTCTTCAGGCAAGCGATATTTACTGCTTCCCGCCGTCGATAACATTCTCCTTAGGAAGACTTACCGCAACAGCAGTCTACCGAGTCGTCGTAAGAATCAGTAGCTATGTCATTGTAAGCTGGGTGCTCGAAAAACACCTGGCTTGGTCGAAACCAAAACGTTATTGAAATAAGACTTTTTTGAAGTTTCGTGCCGTTGCTTTTAAAAATATTTATTTACTGTCTGTTCAAGGGTTTCGACCTTCATTTATATGTATGTTATAGTTACAAAAAAGTTATTTTTTCATTAATAAAATTATGTATTAAAATGCGGGAACATTGCATGCATTTCAGACAATAAATAATAAATTGAAACATAACGAATCGAAAGACTAGCGGTTAATTGCAATTACGGATGTTATATTTAAGATGACGACATTGGCTTGATCATGACACACAGATGTATCTGACATACAAACAACTTTAGATATATTTTAAGATTACGTTGCCAATCGCAAATTATGTGTCTAAATTAAATATTATAGATACAAAATTAATAAATGTTAGTCAAAATAATAAGAATTAGGTACTTGTTACTAATTTTTCTGAAAATTTAGAAAATTCTTACGATCAATGTTTTAAATTATACAAAATTTTCAAGTAATATAATACGAGTTGTGATAATTCCTATAATTATTGTTTAACATATCGAAGAGTTGTCTCTTTGCTGACTAGAATTAGCTGTGTTTGACAAATAAACTATTTTATTGTGTTATAAATTTTCGAAAATCACGTTTTAAGCTTTGGGCTTTAATATCATGTTTGAGCGTTGACAAATGTATTTACTTCTTGTACATTTTGGACAATAAGCGAGCAACTTTCGGTGACCACATTAAGATAATAAATTTTGAAAATATTATACTGTAGTCTACTTTCCATTGTCTTTTTTAGATATAATTGATGTATTTTAAGATAATATGAACTAGGTATCTATTTAATCAATTAGATTCCTATTTATTGTAAATAAATTAATACAGTCATTATATTGTTGTTTAATTTTCCAATAATACAATTTAATTTATTTCTAAATAATTATAATTGCCTTGTAAGACTGCATTTATATATACTAATAATCAAGATTTGGAACATGAAATCATTACTTTACAGAATTTTATTAAGCTTATGTTTACGGAAACTATTTCCGTTACATTTTTAAATAATTAATTAAGTAATAAATACTAATTTATCAAATGATAATAGATTTATTTTAATATCTATAAAGTATCAATATTATATTAGGAACAAGTAAAACAAATGAATGCAGACTCTAATATAAATTTATTTGAAAATGTTTCAGGTTACATATATTTTATCTGCCTGTTGTCCACTTAGTAATCTGAAATGGAATAACAAATATTTATAATTCTGACACGAATAAAATTTCATTTCCATATGACAGTCCACTGACTACGATTAATTAAATTCCAGTTGAATTAATGCTTGTGTTTGAGAGATGGCATCTATTCAATTAATAAAAAATATTAAATTACGAAATACGTTGGATGTTAATAAATCGAAATAAATAATAATCTTATGTATTTTTAAGAGGCAATAATAGTTCCCTTCATTAAACGAACAAATGAAGTATTTTTATAAAGCATTTTATACAGCATTTTATGTTAGTTATTCCTATCCTCCAGGATTTTCTGTTTTTTTCCATTATTTTGTTAATTTAAATCTAGTGGATATGATCATCAATCAATGAATTTGGACGACTGATGCGCTAGCGGTCGCGGGTTCGATCCCCGCACATGACAAATATTTGCGTAGGCCATACAGATGTTTGTCGGGATCTGGGCGTTTGTGCTTGTGTATTGTTTGTTTCCGGACCCCCGACACAGGATGCACATCTTACTAGGGGCCGTTGAGTGTGAGACTTTTTTTTTAAATTTATTTATCAATAAAACAAAAGTTATTTTTTACCCGATTGATAGATTTATACCATCTGGCTGATTCTTTAACCAAAGGTACAGTTAGCTCCGGGGCGGAATGAGCATCGACCGTTGTTGCAGTAGCGAAGGAATCCGCGGCAGGTGCGAACGATGCCTATGTTATTGGGGAGGCAGCGAAGAGCTCGTGTACAGCTAGCACAAGTCGATCCAGCCTGCAAAATTTTAATTCATTTGTTAAACGGAATATACAGGTGATTGATGAATTAGGATCGATCATGTACCGAGTATTCTCCTTAAATATTGAATATTCACCAGTCATTCTGTATAATTGTGAAGGTCATGGTTTCCGAATCGAATGGCAGCCCGAAGAATTTTTTGAGAAAACAATTTTTTTTAAATTTTCAATGTAGGTATAATGTTTATTTTTCGTTTATGTTTGGAAAATAGACGCGTTCCATTTTTGCGTATTCTCTAGCGTTCAATGTAGGAATTTCATAAAATAAACACTACTTTTAGTATCTGTTTTTTAGTAAAAAAGAAAAAATCTACTTCGCATTTAGTCTTGAAATTGAACACTGCATTTTATTTATAGTTGTTTAGTTTAGTAGAAAAATTTTATCATAAAATCTATAAGCTGAGTAGAATTTTATGATTAATTTTTAGATTAAGTTTTTATTTGCTGATATTAACATATAAACTCAAGAAGTTTGAATGTTTTAGTAAAAACGATTAGTATAAAGGTTGCTAGTACAAAGATTATACTTTTACGCAACGTTACTTTTATGTTCACTTTGTTCTTTTTTTTTTTTTACAATCGACCTCCGACATGGTTAGGGGAGACTGTTTCTACAATTGATTATTATTTACTCCTTCTTTCTTCCTCTTAAAGTAATTTTTCCAAACAATTTTTAACTTATTACTAATTATGTTTACTAATTTTCTTTACTAATACTACTTAATATGTGATACCTATAGACTTTATTTTTGATAATAAAAATGTTATACCTGGGCAGTGTAGTTGCATGTGGTGGTAATAGGGAATAAAAATCCGAACGTTCTCTCTTGTTGTCCTTCCTCTTCTTCCGTGGATCTTGCTTCGCGTTCAGCATCAGGGCCGACATCTGCCTGACCGAAAAGTTCTGATTCTTGTTCTAATGAATTCTGATCAGCAAAAATTAAGTTTACAGCTACCTAGACAGGAAAAAACATTCCAAGATTAATTAAATTATAATTGGATATGTTATAAATAAAAAAATGGTCAAGAATTGCTGAAGGTGTAAAAACTGAGTAAATTGTTAAAAGAAATGTAAAATTATTGAAATTTTACCAGCGCTGTAAGGAAAGCGAATACGTAGATATTACCAACAGCCATTTCGTTAATTTAATGATTTATTTTTGTTTCAAAGATGTTCTCGTAGTTCTGATGTTCGATTTGATGAAGTCGTAGAAAATAAATTGAGTTTATATATCCTGATAAATAATAAGATTTATCTATGCAAATAAGTAAGCGTCAGGGTTGTAATTTTACCACAATGTAATATTTTTATTAAATAATCGTATATCTTGTTTATATTGAATATAGAGCCAAATTAATTGTTTTACTAGTAAGTGTCCGAGCTGTTGATTAAATACATTTCATTAAAACTAAATTAATGCATGTTTTGTTATATTCAGACTTAAAAATATCGTCAATAATAAATTAATACCATAGCTAAATTATTAATTCTTGATTATTATTTTTTGCAGATATTGTCAATTTGCAAATAAAAGTTTTGTTGACTTGTCCTTAAATGAAAGTACCATGATTGTGTAACAGTTAATTATGTTTAGCTTTGTTAACAGTATTTATAATTCACCTTTAGGTGACTTTCTGTGATGTAAAATATTCTACATATTATGCTTATTACTAATAATTTTAAGACAGTCATAACTGTTAAACAAGTAACACATAAAAATATTAAAAGGTGTGAATAGAAAACGGGAACAGTAAATCTTAATGCTAAATAAAAAAAGTACACAACAAATAAACTAGTCTTTGTTTTTAGTACTACTGTTAAAAGTATCTTTTATGTGTATATTTACTTATATATGCCGTACGGCACGTTGTAGTAAAATTAAATTAATATATCGTACAAACCACCTTTTTTTAACGCAGTGGAATCCATTTACGGATGATATCCAGGACGCCCTGGTAGGCAATCCTAGACCTATGTCGGACTCGGCACTTTGGGAGTACAATACCGCACTTAACCCCTGCGGGAGCCTTCAGCCGAATTTATAGCCGAATATATTCAATTGGAGGGTCCCGGATCTGCTGGCAACAGGATCCCTCCAGCGAGGACCGTCCGTCACCCGCGGACAGAGGCCACGTCTGCGGCCTCCTCTCTAACCTGCATCGTTCAAAAAACCTGCTTTTTATCTGATCTATTAACCCGGTAGGAAATTTGCCAATGGCACGGGTCCCAGTGCAAGGTCTTATTTCAACACCTTGTCCCAACGACCATTTGCTCTTTAAACTATATGCTACCCTGTTTGCTACTACAGCCTTGCGACGCATTAGTCGTTTAATAGTTCTTCTCTTCTACATTTTCTCTTCTTATGATCATTAAATTGTTATGAAAATTTTCACACAAAATATGCTTTTCTATTTCACAAAATCTATACTTAATAAATAAATATAAATTTATACAATATAAAATTTAAATCAATTTTTAATAGATCCAACAGAAATTTACGAGGGCTCTGTTGCAAGATACAGAGATTCTAATGCAAGTTTTATTTCATTCGAACAAGGTCGTATGGAGAGAGACCGAATGTTCTTGTACAAATTACTTAATAATATGATCGATTCACCATTTATTTTGAATTATTTGGACTTTAGATGTCCAAGTTACTCATCGTACTGTAAATACACTTTTAATGTCTCCTTACGAGAACAAAATACGTTAAAAGAATTTTATATATCGACTACTTCTCAGTTCCATTCATATTAGTAAAAAAAAAAAAAACAAATTAAATAATTTTCGAATCGTTTCTGATCAACACAACATGCTTATTATTGTTTTGATTTTCAATCATTTTCAAAATGTGATTTATGTTTTTTTATTCATATTACAGTATTACGTAATTGAAGTGTACGTGTTACGTAATACCCATAGTATTACGTAATTAAAGTGTAACTATGTTATAACATTGTAGAATTCGTTACTTTGCATAACTGTGTCTTATCACGATAATGACTTTAACCATGGTCCATCGAGATACCACTCGCAAATATTTACAAAATCTCAAACATTCTACGAATATCTCAGCCCTGGTATTTAACGTGATAGAGCTAGTAAACATTGTTCTCAATTCAATATTTCAGCGTAAAATTCGTTTTCTTTATGAATAATAGAGTAAAACATCGTGAAATCGTGATGCATGGTACCGGCAGGGAAACTGATAAAATAGAATGGTTACAACAACAGGTAAGAAATAATCATATCTAAACATTAAAATTTTATGAGTCTATGACGTCTTTGTATTGTTTGGGGTTTTGCAGGTGTTTATTTTATATATGACTAGCTATCCGTCCTATCTTCGCCCGGGTAGTACATAATTTTAATTTTACATAATTTAAGGTTCGCTTCAAGCGAGTCCCTTTATCGGTGTGTGACAAACACTAAAGTTTATTTTCGCATGTGTTATTTTCATTTTACGATAGATCCTAAGATATTAATTTAAATTATATGGTATAAAGGATTATCAAAATGTACATGGAATTCTTAAGGTATCTAATGTATATAAATTAATAATGATTAATACTGTATCCGTCTAAATAGCTTTTTATTTGGCATATTGCATGTAGGTATTATTTTTTAGAAGTTAATTAAAACATAGATAAAATATGATAAAGAGAAATATTCCACTGTGCATTGTATTGTTCTATTTCAAAGAGATTAGGTAGATTACATACTGGATTCAAAATTTTCAACAATTTTATCGCTATATTTTAACTATTTAGACAAAACCTTGACATATTATACAACTAAGCCTTCCCGATGAATAACTCTATCTGCTAGGCGTGATTCAAAAGTAATGATAATCGGCTATTTTCAGTTTACAAAAAATAAAAAATAAAATCCTTTTCTTCATCATAAACATCGTCAACACATCACTCTCCAACAACTTACACTCAATATGATCCGGTTTCCGATTTATTATCCTATTATTTATTTATTACACACAATTTTTGTTTTTATTTTATTTGTTAAGTATATTAATAAATACTTCAGAATTTCAGCCAACAATGTGTGTAGCTGCTTGAAACCTTAATATATTTGATGCCTAACTATTAAGGGATAAGATATATTCTCCTCACCTCCGAGGTAAGTACTTTTATTCGTCTGACATAGGTAACAACATGTAATCGACGTAACAGGACCGAAGAATTTTCATTAAGCACTAACATTTATCCTGCTATATATTCTAGCCAAATTGAATTCTTTTGTCGAGAACTGTTACAGACGGATTGGTGGGGAATGTTATGTGTAAGTAATTTTTCTGACTTAGATTGTAAAAAAAAATATGAATTATTTAAACGTATTGAATAAAAGGCATAGAATATTATAAAACAATATTTAATCATCCAAATCCAGTAATATGTGTATGTATTTTAATATTATTAAAAATAGTTATACATTTTAGGAAAATTTAAACACAATCGGGGCTTGCTATAGCTGAACATATACCAGAATTACAATAAGGTTTATTTGGATTATTGCAGGATTTTAGAAGACCGCCGATTGGTTTGCAGATGATACGAGTATTGCAGTTATGGCAAGAGATCTTGGAAACAGCTGTGAAGTCGCAAGTTGTCCAATTTTGTGGGTTTTGCCATACGTCAGGAATAGTTTGATCCTTAATATTGTCGACTTGTCCCACATTTTGAGGTATCTGGCGACGAGCTCTACCTTGATATTGGTGTGGACCACCTTGTGACTTGTAAGGTCCACCTTGAAGTACTTGCCCGAAACAAACAGCCAATAAAATACTCTGAAATATCAAAGGATTGATGTTCGTAAATAAAAACCGAACAATGCCTTTTCAGGGTATTACAAAAATTCTTTTAAAGCAATTTAGCTCGTAGCGACATTCCGTATTGAATGTAAATATTCGAATTGGAAGTAATATTTGTTTCAGTTGAATATAAAGATTTTTTTTCCTTTTTTACTATTAAATAAAAAGGAAATAAAATTGTAAAATTGTTAGTAATCAGGTTTTGTTGTTATAAATTACAAAACATCTCTCGCATTTTTACATTCGTTTAAAGTTAGTTGTCAAATTACTTGAAATTTATGGTTATGACTTCGCTTCTGTACTGTAAAAGATCCACTTGCCACTTGTCACTTTTCAAAGGACTCTTTCTAATGCCTAGTTCGCACTACGCCAGTATTTTAGTCGAGTGTCGAATTATTTAGTAGCTAAACGTGTCTGAACACCAAAAATTTAGTCGAGTAGGTTAGTAATGCCTAGTTCGCACTACGCCAGTATTTTAGACGAGTGGCTTGTTATTTAGTGGCTAAACTACGCGCTACTGCCCAGAAATCGTTCGGATTACGGTCGAGTACAGTACATAAGTGAGTGGTGCTGTACAAGATGAACATGCTGCAACGCAATAAAGTGAATAAATTGATTAAGCTAATCGTAACGTCGTAAAGTCGTGTAATTAATAAAAAGAAGCTATGGGTACGAAAATAGATCGATAGACGAGATAAACTAGGAGCTACTAATTGTCTTATCAAGGAATTAGCATTGGAAGATCCCAAAAAATACTTCGATAGTTTAAGAACATCGAAAGTTATGTGAATTTTCTGTTAATGAAAATACACTCTCAAAATTTAGCGTAAAGATAACCTTTTAAAAAATGCGATTCCTGCAATTACAAAATTACAAGCAGTTCTATACTTTCTTGCTACTGGATGTAGTTTAAAGGAAGTTTGTAAAGCAATCTATTAATCATTGATGGAATTTATCAAATTATAAATAAGATTAAATAACTATAACATATTTATTATGAAAAATTTATTTAGTAAGATATATAATAATATAATAATAATAATAAATAAAAAAAAATTGTTTACAACATTTTTAGTTATAACTTTTGTTATGTGTTTTGTTCCTATCACTCTGATTAGCAACATTAGCGTTCTTCATTGCTGTTAAAATTAACTCTGATTTAATTGTAACATTACTCTACGTTTCATTATTCTTTATATGGCCAGATGGAAACCTGGATGGATGGATGGAAACCTGATGTCAGCCCCAGCGACTGAATTTTTTGTGTCCTTTAATTTTTTAACTTCTGCGAGTAGGTTGATCTAAAAAAGATTGGATCTCGTTAAGTAAAATTATGATTATTATTCATAAATGTCTAATGTTGTAAAAGAATAGAATAATTTAAAAACTAAATTAAATATAATACAACCTAAACTTCTATACTTCTTATTTATTTCATTTTTTATAATTAATTATTGAGCATACACAATTTTCAAGTATAAATATAATTCTCAATAAACAAGACTTGTACTGAATTATTTTTAATAAATAAACATCTTTCCAGAACTATATAATTAAATAAAATACAAATTAAACTTCTATACTTCTTAGCTATTTCATTTTTTATAATTAATTTTGTTAAGCATACACAATTTTCAAGTATAAATGTAATTCTCAATAAACAAATAAGACATGTAGTGAATTATTTTTAATAAATATGTTTCTAGAACTATATAATTAAGTAAAATACAAATTGAACTTCTATACTTCTTAGTTATTTCATTTTTAATAATTAATTGTTGAGTATACACAATTTTCAAGTATAAATGCAATTCTCAATAAACAAACAAGATATTATGTAGGTAATTATTTTGAATAAATAAATATCTTTAATAATATGTCATAACAATTAACAATTTAACAATTATTGATATGTGCCATTAATTGCACTGGGAAGTCAATACCACATATAGGAAATAATTATTATATGATCACATACAAACAACAACCAAAACAATGAATTAATATTTTTTAATTAATATAAAATAGATCGTACGTTTAAAAACTTATCTTCCAATAATCGTATGAATAACAAAAAAGAAATATTCGTAGGTACGATAATCGCATGAATAGACACTTCCAAAAACAAAAGAAGTAATAATAATTAAGATCTTTTTGTAACATAGTAATAAATATGCTTTATTGTAAATAAATATGCATTTGAAATATAATTATAAAATTATGCACTAACCTGATGTTTTTTATTTTCAATTTAATTTCATTTTCACCAAATCCTGGTGTATGAAGTATGATGTAATTCATTTGTTTGTTTTTATAATGCGGGGACTTAATATTCCACAAAACATTCATGTTCTACATATTTGGAAACAAATTTAAGTTGTTTCTTCGCTCCAGCGAAACGACATTTTTGCGGCAACTAATGAAATAATAAACTCGACTACTTCGACACGTTCGTACTTGTTGTTTAGTCGGTGATCCAGAGAGCGCGGACGCGTGGTGGGAGGTGCTACTCGCCCGATAAAAATAGAATGAAATGGATCGACTCGACTTAACAACTTATGCCTAGTTCGCACTACGCCAGTATTTTAGTCGAGTGTCGAATTATTTAGTAGCTAAACGTGTCTGAACACCAAAAATTTAGTCGAGTAGGTTAGTAAGTTGTTAAGTCGAGTCGATCCATTTCATTCTATTTTTATCGGGCGAGTAGCACCTCCCACCACGCGTCCGCGCTCTCTGGATCACCGACTAAACAACAAGTACGAACGTGTCGAAGTAGTCGAGTTTATTATTTCATTAGTTGCCGCAAAAATGTCGTTTCGCTGGAGCGAAGAAACAACTTAAATTTGTTTCCAAATATGTAGAACATGAATGTTTTGTGGAATATTAAGTCCCCGCATTATAAAAACAAACAAATGAATTACATCATACTTCATACACCAGGATTTGGTGAAAATGAAATTAAATTGAAAATAAAAAACATCAGGTTAGTGCATAATTTTATAATTATATTTCAAATGCATATTTATTTACAATAAAGCATATTTATTACTATGTTACAAAAAGATCTTAATTATTATTACTTCTTTTGTTTTTGGAAGTGTCTATTCATGCGATTATCGTACCTACGAATATTTCTTTTTTGTTATTCATACGATTATTGGAAGATAAGTTTTTAAACGTACGATCTATTTTATATTAATTAAAAAATATTAATTCATTGTTTTGGTTGTTGTTTGTATGTGATCATATAATAATTATTTCCTATATGTGGTATTGACTTCCCAGTGCAATTAATGGCACATATCAATAATTGTTAAATTGTTAATTGTTATGACATATTATTAAAGATATTTATTTATTCAAAATAATTACCTACATAATATCTTGTTTGTTTATTGAGAATTGCATTTATACTTGAAAATTGTGTATACTCAACAATTAATTATTAAAAATGAAATAACTAAGAAGTATAGAAGTTCAATTTGTATTTTACTTAATTATATAGTTCTAGAAACATATTTATTAAAAATAATTCACTACATGTCTTATTTGTTTATTGAGAATTACATTTATACTTGAAAATTGTGTATGCTTAACAAAATTAATTATAAAAAATGAAATAGCTAAGAAGTATAGAAGTTTAATTTGTATTTTATTTAATTATATAGTTCTGGAAAGATGTTTATTTATTAAAAATAATTCAGTACAAGTCTTGTTTATTGAGAATTATATTTATACTTGAAAATTGTGTATGCTCAATAATTAATTATAAAAAATGAAATAAATAAGAAGTATAGAAGTTTAGGTTGTATTATATTTAATTTAGTTTTTAAATTATTCTATTCTTTTACAACATTAGACATTTATGAATAATAATCATAATTTTACTTAACGAGATCCAATCTTTTTTAGATCAACCTACTCGCAGAAGTTAAAAAATTAAAGGACACAAAAAATTCAGTCGCTGGGGCTGACATCAGGTTTCCATCCATCCATCCAGGTTTCCATCTGGCCATATAAAGAATAATGAAACGTAGAGTAATGTTACAATTAAATCAGAGTTAATTTTAACAGCAATGAAGAACGCTAATGTTGCTAATCAGAGTGATAGGAACAAAACATATAACAAAAGTTATAACTAAAAATGTTGTAAACAATTTTTTTTTATTTATTATTATTATTATATTATTATATATCTTACTAAATAAATTTTTCATAATAAATATGTTATAGTTATTTAATCTTATTTATAATTTGATAAATTCCATCAATGATTAATAGATTGCTTTACAAACTTCCTTTAAACTACATCCAGTAGCAAGAAAGTATAGAACTGCTTGTAATTTTGTAATTGCAGGAATCGCATTTTTTAAAAGGTTATCTTTACGCTAAATTTTGAGAGTGTATTTTCATTAACAGAAAATTCACATAACTTTCGATGTTCTTAAACTATCGAAGTATTTTTTGGGATCTTCCAATGCTAATTCCTTGATAAGACAATTAGTAGCTCCTAGTTTATCTCGTCTATCGATCTATTTTCGTACCCATAGCTTCTTTTTATTAATTACACGACTTTACGACGTTACGATTAGCTTAATCAATTTATTCACTTTATTGCGTTGCAGCATGTTCATCTTGTACAGCACCACTCACTTATGTACTGTACTCGACCGTAATCCGAACGATTTCTGGGCAGTAGCGCGTAGTTTAGCCACTAAATAACAAGCCACTCGTCTAAAATACTGGCGTAGTGCGAACTAGGCATAAGGCGAAGAATTAATGCTTAATAAGTTAGCATTTGGAACTAAGTAGTGGGTGTAAATTAGCGAGCTAACTTAAATACGTTAGCTCGTGACCTTTTGATACTTTCGACCTTTTGACCCATAACGGTTTATGTTGACTAATTAATATGAAATGAGAAGAAAAACATAGTTAATAAATACACCAATTTCTAATATGCGAATTATACTAAAAATATTAATGCTATTTATTTTTAAAATACCCAAAAATTATTTGATAGGTACTTATTGTGATTATCTATAAGAAAATTACTATATTCTTTGTATAATATTTCAGTTTTTAAGGCAAACATAAATAAGTTATTAATTCTTACCAGTACAACAATAGTCACAATATTCTTGAGAGCAGTCATTGTTAAAGTTTTACTTTGAATATAAACAATTTATTTGCTGATTTAAATTGTCATTGCTTTTATACTGTAGTGGTTATCTAAACAAACTATCACCAGCATAGAAAGTACAAACAAGGAAATCGCGAGCATGACACTGCAGGGTTTTCCTACAGTGTGCATAACAATGGAAAGTATATTGTTTTCACAGAAATTCCACGTCAATAGTAAACATATATATGCTTTGTATCAGTTAATAAATACAAGGGATTTGCAGAAATTAATCATAGTTAAAAAAATTGTAACTTTAGATTATTTAGTCCAAGTCGTTTCTGATTTTAAGATTTTATCTTGGTATTCTTAGATTATACTCGTAAAAAAACCAGGATGAAAATATAGTTGTTTTTTAAATTATATATTTATATATATATAGTTGTTTTTTTTTTAAATTTTAAAACATAAAAATATTTTTTAAAACAGTAATTTGATTAATTTCTTATTTATTGATCGAAGAATGTAACGAATAAAAAAAATTATATGTTATATACATTGACTATAAATAAATATTCTCTACAGGTCATTCAGGATTTACGATAATAGTCTTCTATAAATGGCAGGTGAATATATATGTGGCAGGTGAATTAGTTGAGAGATATATGTCTAATAAAACCTTTTTCCACAATATTCATGTTTCTAAATCCACCGGTGTATACTAGTTGATAAGATTTTATTAAGCCGTTACTTTCAAAACGACGCGTCCGATGCGATAATTAAGGCCTGTTTCACCTTTCACTGATGAAGCTATCTGGCGTATAGCAGTATCCAATAGATAAAAGTATATGATATATTTAATATTTTTCAACATCAAACTTCTCTATGTCTGTCAGATATTTCTGTTCGCAACCTGTGAATCAAAAAGTTGTAGGTAGTTTATTAGTTGAGGTGAAATAGTAATTAACTTATGTATATTATACGTATCTATATACGTAATTTACTTATGTATGACGATGTAAACGATGCTGTCTCAAAGGTTGTCTGTTGGTTTGATTCGAATAATTTATTATTAAATAACAAAAAAAAAAAAAAAAAATCACGACACATAATGTTAATCTTGTTGATAATGGTGTGGAATTAGGAGGTAAATGTTAAAACCGGTAAAGTCCACTAAATTCTATAGATTTGAAAGTATTACTATAGATTTGAAATTGCAGTGGGATTTCCATATTGGGGGGCTAGCGAATAGGCTCAGCTCTGCAGCGTTCGCGGTTAAAAAAAATTAGACTTATTACTGACGTAGATACAGCTCGCATAGTATATTTTAGTTAATTTAATAGTATTATGTCCTATGGAATTTTATTATGGGGAAATGCAGCTACTGTTAATACTATTTTTGTCCTGCAGAAAAGAGCTATTCGTGCAATTTATAGTTTAGGCCCTAGAGTATCACTAAGAAATAAGTTTAAATAAATAAAAATATTGACTGTTGCTTTTCAATATGTGTACAAAAATGTTATGTATGTTCATAAAAATATAAGCAATCTTCCTGGGAATTGCGACATGCATAGCATTAATACTAGGAACAAACATAAACTTGTATTGCCTGTAACTCGCTTACGCAGTGTCTGTAATTTTTTTTATGGACAGTGTATACGCTTATATAACAGGCTCCCAGAAAACGTTCAAAAAGCTTCTATTGCCAAATTTAAAAAAAAATGTGAAAGAACGTTTGTTTACTGCACGATTATTATTCGATTAACGATTTTCTAGAAGACAGTAAGCCTTGGGCACAGTATAATATATTAATATACTGTGCCTTGGGAATGATGTGATCGCAGCCAGGCTATTTCAACTTATAAGAATTGTTGTTAATTTCAATTTACTTTAAAAAAAAAAACATTACGATA
The DNA here is from genome assembly GCA_036937285.1 of Euphydryas editha. Classification (NCBI taxonomy): domain Eukaryota; kingdom Metazoa; phylum Arthropoda; class Insecta; order Lepidoptera; family Nymphalidae; genus Euphydryas; species Euphydryas editha. The sequence goes on from JAUPFZ010000020.1 coordinate 9,883,000, forward strand.
AAAAAAAAAATATTTGTCCCGCTGAGTTTCTTCCGCCAGTTCTTCTCAGGTCAGAGGCTTCTTCTTTCCGAACTGATAGTAAACTCATGACGTTCAGTAAGAAATTGTAATAATTTTATGCTGAATAAAATATTTGACTTTTATTTTGACATAGGTTCTAACAAACTGTTTTACCTCCTGATGATAAAGCTTATCAGTAAATTAAGTGCATGATAAACTTTATAGGCAACCGGTGAAACAGGCCCTTAATGAAGCTATAAATAAAATTTATTAAATATACCCCTATATACCGTATATAAGTTATACCCGTAATTTTGGGATGATCTCTGAAGTTGAAATTTAATGCTCGGAACGATTTTTCACTTTACATGTTATAAGCCAATGTCAACCTTATATTTAATATTTCAAGGTGCATATTTGAACATACAATTTTATTAAGTGAGCATTCCAGTTTGTATATAAATTCCTTGGATATTATTATACTCAAGTATAGATAATAGTCAACTATTTTGTACATACTATGTATGTGTATATTGACTTATTTTGTCGCACGTAAGTACATATAAAAAAATGAGCCCACAGAAAATCGTTAATAAAATTACAGAGATATATTATGTATGGCAGATTGTCGAAAAAACGTTTAATAATTTCAATATTTATAATTTCAATTTATATAGGTACTTATGAAGCTTTGAAATAAAGGATGACTTCAAAAACTTGAAGATTCTCGGAGGGTCTCGGACTGCAAAAAATAATTTATTATCATATACGACGGAGTTCTTATAATTATAAATATAAAGCAATGAAATTACTAATGTTGCTGATGTTTTCTGAGTTGCAAGAAAGCTTAGTGCATCAATTTTCCGGATTAAGAAAGTGTAAAGGATTTTTTTCCGGTAGATTCTGCTTTTCGTGAAGGTAGTATTTTCACGTATGATACAAATGATACAGTTCTAAAATGACAATTCAAAAGTCTATCTGCAGACTATATATTTATCTACTTTAAAAAAGTATACTTCCTAACCATTTTTAACTGGTGTGTAGAAGTATATAAGTCAGTTAATGGGGATGGACTGCGATATAGTTTCACGAATTCTATGGATTCACGGAGGCAACTTTTGGTTTTTCATGGGAAAATTAATCAATCTGTGCAGATATGATAGGTACTCATGAGGAAATAGAACGGACGGAAATGGAACGACCAACAAACAAGCGACCTAATAACAAAATTTAATGCTGGCTTTAGGGCCTACAAGAAGTAGATGGCTATAGCAAGGCTAAAGTAAAATTGCAGTGTTGGTAAAAGGCTATTAGGTTTTCTTTTATAAGCCAGCATGGATTTTCTCTTATTAAACCACTAGACTATAGATTATACACTACTAGAATGGTGCTATCTTCCTAGAAAGCTACGATTGTTCATCCTATTCCTAAGAAAGATGATAGCAACAACTTACCTGATGAAAGCCTAATGGCAATTACCTCTTTAATAAAAATCTTTTCGTCTCCTCTCTCCCCTTCCCCCGAAGCGTTATAGTACCTTTAAGGTCAGCAACTTACTAGTAACTAACCTCGTATCATAGGTATTGATTACGGTGACTATTTATGATCAGGTGAACTCTCTGCTGGTGGAAAAATCCATTTTGTATTATGATAAGAGATTTATAGTTTGTTTAAACTAAACTTGTAGTGATTATACGAGTATATGTATGTTGAATTACGTTATTGTATATTTTCTCTTACGAAAATATTACCGAAAGCAAACTTTAGTTTGTTTGAATGTTGTCTATTGGCTTATGATTTTGAATGTGTTTGCACATGCTTCGTTACTTTAATTCTTAATTTAATTTGTACTTCGATGTTAAATTAATTTTACGACCTTCAAGTCTGGTTCACCTTGGTGATTATTTCATATAAATTTTCATATTTACAGTACAGTAATTTATACGTTTCGTGCATATTTCTATCCGTACTAATATAATAAAGCTTAAGAGTTTGTTAATTAATATCACGGCCCTCCGATAAAATTCAAAAAAAATGGTTAGAAAACCTGCTTATAGGCTATACAAATGTTTTTTTACACCCTAAGAGCCTAAGCACATTACAACAACACACAAGTATTTTAAACGCGTAGACGACGCGCAGATGACGCGCGTATACGCGCTTCAAACTGTAGTCGCTTGTAGTCGTCCTCTCCTCTGCCCCTTCTCCGCCCCTTTATACGCACGTTTGAAGTAATGCAAACGCAACGATCAGCATCTATGGCGCCGAAAACGCGCGTACCTAAAACGCGCGTCGTCTGCGCGTTTCAAATACGCCGTGTGTTATGCCACTAACGCCGAGATGCACGAAACAAATTTTAAATTTAAGTTTATTTAAAAGTAAGTTTATTAAACTAATTTAATCACAAGATTCGTGATTATCTGTTGCACGAAACCTACATCTGATTAAGTTAACAAAAAAATTTAGTTTAATTAAAGACCTATCTAACGGATGATTAATTCCAACAGCTTTAAATTAATCATGAGATCAACTAATTTTAAGATTAATTGCAACTTAACTAACGGAAAGTTAGCGACGGTTTCGTGCAACTCGCCGTAAGACTCATAAAAGTCAAGCAGTAATTAAAAAGTCAACGCGGGTAATAACGTACAGATCATCGTGTGTTGAAAACTTGAAATATAAGTATCAAAACAACATTTTTTTGCGAGTCATACTTACCTGTTGAACTTGTGTAGGTGTGACATTTTATATCAAAACATAAAGTAAACTACTTACTTACCTATAGTATGTTATAGGTAAAACCTTAACATATTAGAATTGTAAATTTGATATTTCTTTTAAAAGAACTGTATTGTTTTTTTTTTTTTAATTATGTCCAGATTTCGGTTTGTTCGAGTCGTCGGTATCAGTGACATCAAATGACAGTCGCTTGAGAGAAATTTAAGATAAAAAAGTCGAAATAGTACAAGATGGAGTCTATACGATCCGCGCGGTATTTAATCCAGCTAAATCAGCGAACTTTAAAGCTAACTTTGTTTCTAGTGATAAATGTTGAGTGTTTCAAGTGTTTATCTATAACGGTAGAAAATAAAGAGCCGTATGACAAGCGGATAAATGAAGGGAAGTCTTAGTATAGGATAGATATATAGGAATTAAATGGTATTTTATAGAAACAACCTACAAAATATAATTTTAAGAGGTTATAAATATGAAGATTATGAAGAGAGCAATAGTAAATATATTATTCTTCAAACTTTTGTATACGAGTATACGTGTATTTCAGCATCACGCAAAAAGTATTCCACGAAAAATTATACGGTTTTGTCTTTTGTATTTTTGAAAGTCAGTTACACTTTGACATGAAGCGTGATTAACGTTTTATCTATACGAACAATATTTAATAAGGGTATTATCTAACTCTATAGCTTTGTTCAGAATATATTAAAGTATATGTATATGCGTATGTATGTAGAAATATGGCTATTTGTGTATGTGTATGTATGTATTTGTATGTGTGTATTTGTATTTAGTATGTTTATATATTTAATGTGTATGGGTATATATTTGTATTTGTGTATGTATATGCATGTATGTATCTATTATATTGTGGATATGTTTTGTACACCCCTACCTTTCTATTTATATCCTATCTACCTAAGGTTGCCTGGAAGAGATTGCTGCTTTAGCAATAAGGCCGCCTCTTGTACATTTCTCTTATAATTTTACTGTGTATTTGTAAAAAAAAAACTTTTTTTGGTGTACAATAAAGAGTACTTGTTGTTGTTGTTGTTGTTGTTAATAAGGGTATTTTATATCTTGATATATCGATCGTCAAGAAAAAGAATTATTTAATACAATGATTTTTTAACCTAATATCCAAGCGTACAAAGTCACGGGGAAACACTAATTTAATAATATACTCGTAGGTGTAGTGAATTTCTTTCGACTCTTCAATAAAAGCCAATAAATGCAATTTAGTTTGATTCGTACGCGTTTCTCCGTAGGATTTCATTTCAAATATTGGAATATCTATTAATTCAACTTAAACAAGTTATCAATTTTTAAATTGTTGAATAAATAAACATGACAAACATGTCTTCGTAAGTTCAAATTTTGGCTCCAACAAGTTAGCTACTGAAGATTTTTATCAACTGTTTTTCGTAGAATTTATATTCTTAGACGTTTTAAAAAGTACGATAATTTTTGTCAAAAGTAGATTTTTGTTAAAATGGCTTGTGGTTCCACTAGAGAAAAAAAACAGTATTTTATTTTAATTTAGTGGTATCGGAATATTTTTTATAATCACTATAACTTCAATGTTTTAAATATCTGTTGACGAAAATAAATAAAATGCATATTTTATTATTAAGTAATAAAAACACTTTTATTTTACTCTTTCATATGAGATATATTTTACAATTTTATTTTACATATCAAGTATATACTCGTAAGTTAATGCAAAATCTTTTAGAGATATGACTTTAATTGAACACATTTTATTGAGACGCAGGGGCTGCGGATATCGCACATTCTTCAGAAGGCGTTGCGGAACATTCTCCAAGATTACAGTGTGGCTTAGTTGGATCGGTGCAAGTTCTTTGAATACCTCCTATTTTAGTACAAACAAGCTTAGTAGAGCAATCGAGACAAGACGAGCCGATAGTAGTACATTGCGTCCATTGCGGGTACCACGGAGCTGCAGAGATCCATGGTGGTATCCACGGGTTAGCTAATCCTGCTGGCGGCCATCCAATCATTCCAGATTGGGGAACTGCAGATGCAATTGTCAACTGAAAGAAGGAACACAATTCTTTACATATCTTTTAAATTAATATTAAAATTAAAAGAAAGAATTTAAATTAACATTGAGATATCAAGACTCAACGCGGGTGGAACCACGGGGAGATCTAGTCAGATAATGTATCTATTATTTGTACTTAAAATAAGTTCACAATACTCACAACAACGCAAAAAGCGAGAAGTACTTTAGAATTCATGTTTATTGTTTCACTACGTTTCAGTAAATTGAAATGATACTATGTTGTTGTTCAGTTATCCTTTTATACTCCTCAATGTTTGATGAAAGATAATAAAAACAACCTAATTAGATAAATAGTGTGGTTTTCCCAATGAAATACTAATATCATAATTAATGGAAATACTTAAGTACGCACACAGATAAAGAGCATGTTATTGTTTAGTCACAACTCACAGGGGTTATTTTAACTTGTACGGTTAACAAAACAATATCTACTAGATTGGGAATTTTGTTTTTTCTTTTTATTTTTATTTTTTACTTATAACTACAAATAGACTTATTTTATTACGAGTATAATAGCAACAAATTACTAAAAACGATCGCTTCATGTAAACAATTTTTTGAAGTTTTAGTGTGTATATTTTGCTTCGATTTGGATTATTGACTAGTTTCTGTATGATTATTTAAAAAGATTAAAAAATAAATTAGAGTGTGTTTAATGTTGTTTTTAATCAAGTTACTAAAAATTAAACCAATACATCCTATTTCTATCCCTTTACCTACATATAATACTACTGAATACTTTTTGATGAAATTATAGTTTGGACTTTGGCATGTCTAATATTATATTATGACGTACCTTTGCAGTAGCGAACAATTTATGACAAAAAAAAAAAAAAAACTCTTTGAATGCATTACTCAAATTATATTTGAATGAAATTAATATAATTTCTTTAATATATTAATAAACTATAATAATTTAACATCAAATTTATTCTTTAATACAAGGTATTCTTAATTCTTACGACATTATTCCAAAGGTATCGCCTCTGTCTTTTTTATCATTTTAGAATAATTATTTGAGAAACAGTATGTACTAGTTAAATAGCGTAAAAGTTTGTTCTATTACAAAATAACTTAGTTAAGCATATGATACGATACGCACGAAACTAAAACCAATATATTTTTTTAAATCATAAAACAGTTGTACATTATAAATTAAAAAACACTTTTCGTATTTTGTATGTATAAAATAAAAAAATAAAAATCTCTTTGGTTGTACTGATTGTATCTAATGGTTTGAAAATAACTAAATATGTTGTGACAATATAACTAATTAAAAATATATATAAGTAAATAAATAAGTAAATACATACATAAATAAACAACATTAAGTGTAATAAGATACTCCGTGAGAACAATACCTTTTAATCAGTTTTTATAAGGAGAAAATTTAGCGAAATGTTCGTGTATTGAAGTCTCGAAAAGTTCGTGTAATGACGGCACAAGGTGCACAGCGCATGGCGCGCGGCGCACGGCGCACGACGCGTGGCGCATGGTGCGCGGCTCGCAGCTCGCGGTGCACGGTGCGCGGTGCATGGGGCCGAATGTCAATTTCGTCGTTTCGCATATATAGGGTGAGTGGTCGCGGCGAGGTCGTGTTGAGCGACACCGTGGTGCGCACCGCTCACACACGTGGGATGGATTTGATGTCGATGACACGTGTCAGAGCGATGGCGCCGTCGCTAGGGCGCGTCTTCTGACGTCTGTTCTACCACGTGTGGAAATGATACTGTAGTGGTGCGGTTTGACGGGGCGACTCGAATACTGCTAACTGTGGTTGATCCCCTAATAATATTGATACATGGCAATATTGAAATATAATAGGAGATGCTACAAGCATCTACCTTTGAAATATACATATTTATATATATTGACGGTAGATATGCTGGGGCCGTCTAAATAAATATTGATATCGACATTGAGTCGTATCATAATAATGATGATGCATGGCAATATTTAAAATATAACAGGAGATGCTACGAGCGTCTACCTTAGAAATATACATATTTATATGTATTGACGGTATGAGGGGCCGTCTAAATAAATATTAATATCGACATTGAGTCGTATCATAATGATGGTGATGCATGGCAATATTTAAATATAATAGGAGATGCTACGAGCGTCTACCTTTGAAATATACATAATTATATATATTGACGGTATGAGGGGCCGTCTAAATAAATATTGATATCGACATTGAGTCGTATCATAATAATGGTGATGCATGGCAATATTTAAATATAATAGGAGACGCTACGAGCGTCTACCTTTGAAATATGCATATTTATATGTATCGACGGTATGTTGGGGCCGTCTAAATAAATATTTATATCGACATTGAGTCGTATCAAAATGATGGTGATGCATGGCAATATTAAATATAACAGGAGATGCTACGAGCGTCTACCTTTGAAATATACATATTTATATGTATTGACGGTATGGTGGGCCGTCTAAATAATTAATAATATCGACATTGAGTCGTATCAAAATGATGGTTGCATGGCAATATTAAATATAACAGGAGATGCTACGAGCGTCTACCTTTGAAATATACATATTTATATGTATTGACGGTATGGTGGGCCGTCTAAATAATTATTAATATCGACATTGAGTCGTATCAAAATGATGGTGTTGCATGGCAATATTAAAATATAAAAGGAGATGCTACGAGCGTCTACCTTTGAAATATACATATTTATATGTATTTGACGGTATGTGGGGCCGTCTAAATAATTATTGATATCGACATTGATTCGTATCATAAATAAGTATCATAAATAGTGATGGCAGCAGCCGTCTTATTAAATAAAAATATAAATGTGCGTGATGGAGCGACACGTACAGTGAGATGATTGAGAATCATCCCGACAAAGAAATGTATTGTACGATACATTAAAGGGGCGATACACTTAGATCGAAGATTTGTTATACCTTGTATATTGTAGACCTGTCTCGCTAATTTATTAGGGAGCATGGAATACAATATATGCAACTTGTAAAACTGTGCCGACCGCCGGACTTGCGTAAAGTCGTTACGTCTAGTCATCGGGTTTCTGAAGTTCGATTAGTCTTTCGTGTACGTTGGTAGGGTGTTTCATACATCACTGTTGGCATCCTCAACTGCGATCGACGAACGATGTGGAAGGACCTCGTACTGACTTGATACGTAAAGTGATTCCGTGAGTCCGTTAAAGTCGCTCTGTCGACTCATCGGTCGTTGGAAAAACTCTGAAACGTTATCGAAACTTATCTATATATGTCATCAAAAACAAAACATAAAACGACGATCTGGTACGATCACCTTGCCTCCGAGCGACGATTAATATGTTGACAGTAAATTTGTAAGAAATGAGCATTGCGCAATAAAGAATCTCGATTCCAATTATTATTTTCGATCGAGTGCTCGTAATGTTATTTGGTGAATTACCACTAAATAGTGTGAGCACTGCGCTGAATATACTCTAGCATTTTCTTGATGATTTGATACTGGAATGCAAGACGCTGTGGTTGATTTCGGTCACCGCAGATTATTGAGCCCTTTGTCAATGTCGTCTTGAATTTGTATAGGTGACGCAAAAGTGAGGCGCGATGCCCTACGTTGCGATATAATTCGTGATACGTAGGGTGTCCCTCATACTGTGACATCGAGGTAGAGGCTATTGTATACAACTTCGGTTGGAACACTGTGTGTCCCTCGCTCTGTCTAGCCTAGAGTAGTGCATGCGCCATGTGGTACTGCTGTGCTATTTTTAATCGACGTTACGATGTCTCGGATGATGTCTTTCGTTGATTAACTATACCGGAACCACGACCGAATTTTGCTCAGCGTTGCTGACGCCATTACGATGGTGGAAGTGATACGTTGCAGCAGTGTTGGACTCTCACTGTGGATTTCATCCATAGTGTTTAGACGTATAGAGACGTGTAGAGACGTTATTTCGTTTGAGATTAGTTAACATCTTCCTGATGGTATCGGTATTAGTGCACTCACAACTTGAACACTGAGTTCTATACCTTGACGAGAGTCACAGTTACATTAGAGAAATGTACTTGACTACGCCCTGAACTAATCTGATCCGAATTTAAATTACTATTAAAACGTAAACCTAGAAATATAAGTTTTAGATAATAAGGTATAGGAGGTATCAACAAAATATTAAAGAAAATGTACCTTGCTACATGTTTCAAAATAAATTAGATATATAAATTTTAGATAATAAGGTATAGGAGGTATCAACAAAATATTAAAGAAAATGTACTTTGCTACATGTTTCGAATAAACTAGAGGTATAAATTTTAGATAATTAAGGTATAGAAGGTATCGATGAAACAAACTATAAATATATAATAAGTAACACTACACATTTATAGGACACGGTTGTAGTTATAATACAAAAGAACATATACTTATATGTGTGTCTAGGGAACATATTCATTTAGTTGTAAGTGTAATATTACGGTTAAACGTAGAATATGAATATATTCACGCCGTTTGTATTTAAGTTTTAAATTCGAGTTTATCACAATATTATAGGAGGTTATTAATAAGGTTCAGTAAGGAAAAGTCATTCAATTATATTCGAATCGGCTGGAGAACATATGATAAATGGTTTTTTTTTAATCAATATGGATCTACAGTTACGAATTTAACATAACAACCTTGATTGTCATGACGAGTGTTGAAAAGAACTTTAACTTCACAACTATATTAAATGTCAATATAAGGCAGGAGTAGGAGCACAATAAGTGTTCGATCTCATTGAGGAAGGTTCATAAAATGTAGGACGGAAACTACTGTAAGCGGCGGGCGCGGGGCCGTTTACCTCCTCTCCTCTTTTTAATTTTTTTGTACTTTAATTTTATATTTTCCTATTTTAATAAAGTAAGGATGGAGAGGAGCTACTTCTATTAGCAACTATATTAACGAGGTGTTAATAGAAGATGAGATCGGGTCTTGATCTTTTTTATTTTTATCAACTTATACCCAAACTCATTACGAAGGTTTATTTAATTTCTTATAATCATTTGAACTTGTGATCACTGATACTCTAAAAGAACTTGGTTAATACAAAAACAACGTAAAACGGGTCCTAACTAACTAGACGATATAACGAGCCATACTACTAAAAATTTTATTTTAAATTTTTTTTTTTTGATCCCTCACCATGGTGTGAGAAGAGATTAGTTACAATGTCCTATATTAAGAAAAAGAAAAATAAATAATCCCAACCAACGTGAAAATCTGGCAAACAATTTTCAGCGAAAAGGCAGAGAACCAAAATTCACTCATTCTGAAGTTTTATTACAAAAAAGGGAAAATGCAACTCAAGCCGCGAAAAAATTTGTGACGTTTATGTACCTAATTCAGTGTCAGTAAGAGTAGCACAAAGTTGGTTCAAGCGTTTTTATTTTAGGATGTCAAAGATGCAATTTGCTCTGGTCGCCTCCATGTGGATAAAGTTGATGACATTTTTTAAACAGTAGTGCAAGATCGACATATTAGTAGTTAAGACTTAGCCTAGGCACTGAAGATTGACCACAAAACAGTTTAATCCATTTGCGAAAGTCTGGCTAGACAAAAAAGCTTGATATTTGGGTGCCACAAGAGCTCACTGAAAGAAACCTAATGAATCATGTACTCATTAGCAAGTCTCTATTGAAACGTAACTAAACTGAACCATTTTTGAAAAGATGATTGATCACTGGCGATAAAAAGTTGGAGAACCTATTACAAAAATGTACGAAAAAGATCATGGTGAAATGGTAGTCAAGCTCTTCAGACTGTACCGAAACCTGGATTAACACGCAATAAGGTGATGCTGTGTGTATGGTGGGATTGGAAGAGCATTATATATATGAGTAGTCGGACTCTTGGTGTTTCTATTTTATGCTTTCTTCTTGTGTTTATACTATGTTTGTGCCTGTTTCTGTCAAAGTACTCAATATTGTTATGAATATACATAATATTGTTAATATACAAAATATACTATGACGCAATTATAAATATGTCTACCTTTTTAAAAATATCCCGAAGGCATATTCGAGCTGTCACGACCAGATCTTTTTTGCAGAATAAAAACACTTTCAATATCTGAATCGTTACCCCATACTAACAAACCGTAATACATGACAATATGGAAATAACTAAAACAGTAATATAACAGTGTCGACGTCGGTCAACTTTCGTAACCTCAAATGTTGTGGAGCTGAGATTCTCAGTCAGTGATGACCAATAGGAATGACACAGAAGTTTTGAATTAAATATCCCTAAGAAAACTGTGGTGTCACTAATAATAAGACTCTCGTTATTTATTTTCAAATTATAATTGGGATGCTTATCATTAGACAAAGCAAACACAACACATTTGGTTTCGTTGGCGTTTAAAACCAAGTTGTTTGTTTTAAACCAGTCTTGTATTTGTGACAAAGCAACGATTACGTCGTTATAATTAACTTTTTTTTCTATAGAATTTAAAAATAAGCGATGTATCATGAGCAAACAATATAATATCACAGATAAATTTAGCATAAAATGGGAGATCATTTATAAATATAAAAAAAAAGTAATGGACCTAGAATTGATCTCTGTGAAACACCCATTTTTAGCACAGATCCTGGGAGCTTTACTCCATTTATTGAAACATGTTGAATTCTATGATATGTGATGTGATGTGATGATATCAAGAACTTTGCCATTAACATACTTCATCCCTTTAAGAGGAAATGAATTAAAAAATATTTTTTTTATTGTGTGTTACATTGCAAAAGAGCCACTTGCCAAAATTCTTGCGTCTTGCTTCAATAGTTCTCGCTGATGTCAGTCAGTCATTGGTAAGGTCATGTTATTTTGTAAAGTATAGATAGTGGAGATAAAACTGTTTAACAGGTATTTTTTATTACTGATACATTTAGAAATAATGTATTGCGCTATACATTTCACTAAAATACATATACATTAAAATAATATGGAATAATAGATTTGTTGACGGTAGCGCGTTGTAAACAAAAATATAATATTTATCATTTTCTACGATTTATCTCTATGAAATTTTCCTAAATGTATTGTCTTAGTGATTATAAAGAAAACTTTGGGAAATTTAGATATTTCATTTACTTTTATCAATAAAAATATATTTAATAGTTTATTTTATTGAGTGTGCTAAGATAATATGCGACACTTTAGAGATTTAAAAAGCAAATTCTAAGTCTTTAGTTTATAAAACAATATACATCTCATATAAAATTTAATCATTCTACATCATTAGGAAACATGTTTAAAAAAATGTATTTTTATAACACCTGGATCGAAAATTGAGATAGAGGAGAGAGAAGATTGAGATTTTTGATTGTAGTTTTAGGGACGAAAGTGTCACATTGCCTCCCGGCCAAATGATTAATAATTTTTAGAGCACATGTGACAACTTTCGTCGTCAAAGATTAGAATCGAACTATTAAACTTGATTTCGAATACAAATAGTGAAATCGGCCCTAAATAAACATTCTATTGCTTAGTTACGCGTTGCTAGGATACGCAACATCATCGAGAATATCAAATATGTAAATTAATTTAGAAAACTACTAATTACTATTTTATCTATTTTTGTTACAACTGAACTTTCCTAGCGTTATAAAAAATTGAATACGTTACACGGGAGAGAAGTGTTACATTGCAACCTCGGGTTTTTAATTCCCTCGTCTTCGGCTCGGGGAACAACGATCAGGGTTGCAACGTATCACTTCCCTCCCTAGTGCGTAATAATGACCAGCAGTAACAATATGGAATCACATTAATTAACTAACAACCATTGAGGAGTTCTGTCTGTATACTTTTGTAACTGTATAAGTATATTCAACAACAGTAACTCTTCGACCCGGGTAAAGAATGAACGGTTCATTTTAAGCTGACGCCTGTACTCTATTATCTTATAGGCTTAATAAAACGGATGATGGATAACGAATTAATAATTAGATGTCATCCGCGGATGAAGTCACGGGTACTGCTAGTTCATAATGATGTACATACAGTGATTTAAGGTAGAATGTAAAAACTATAATATAAAAATACTCTAAGACCTCTGAGACTAGACTTGAGTTTTTATACTTTCACCTTAAACGAGAACTATTAAAAAATATTAAAAATTTGATATTATCGAATATTTAATATCAGTGTACTTCTAAAAAATAAATAAAAATGATACGTCAATATATAGCATTTTATTGTAAGTCCAAAGAAATCTTTTTACTATAATAATATATTATTTTATTCTTTAACTGTCTCTTTGACATAAACATTAATGTAGACTTAGAATCTGTCGCAATAATATGCGTCTAATCTACGTTTTACGCATTAGGTACGCGAAAAACAAGCGTACATACTAGAACGATAATAGGTAATACGGTAAAACAATAGATACTACATCTTACACTCTACTAGATGAGGATCACACATTACGTTTTTACTTTAATAAAAATCCAAAAATATAATAATCCATTTTCTCTCCTACACTATAGAATTATATATTACAAAAAAAAAGGTTCTATAATTGCTTAGTTTCTTATTTCTATAAATAATTGACGACTGTGTTTCGATATTCTTATTTTAATACTAGATTAGGGACTTATTATGTTAATTAAAAATTCTCCTAATATAAAGATAAGTATATTATTCTTTTAGGTATAATTAGCAATAAAAAAGATCGAACAAAAAATAAAATAAAAAAATCAACTTTACAAGCGTCTCTTAAACGTGAAAAATTCAAATTATTTTCTATATTTTCCGTATCTTTCTTCAGTAAATTAAGCGAAGTTGATTCTAAAAATATATTTTAATCTTTCACGTTCTCTTTATCATGTTCTTGTGGCTGTTCTGTACATTTATACAATCTTATAACTATGCTATTTATAGCGTAAAATCGAGTAAAATATTGTGAAGAATACTTATTATATTTATATTAATTAAGAGTAAAGGTTGTTTATAGGTTTGAAATAAAATTTTATTTTTGATAACGTTCTAAGAAGGTTTCAACGTTTATTCCGCTGAACTGGTCACTGACAAACATTTTCTTTTCAGAAATGCAGAATTCCTCAGTATTTTTTTTTTTAAAAAAAGAAGTAAATGTATACCTCTACCTATGAATATTAAGTATAAGTACAAGGAATATACAAAGGCTTTAAACCACATCTTCTTTGGTCAGAATTTTGCATTGTGTGGAGGACTTGTTCGTGTCTATTGTAGTTCTATTTTATTGAATACTAGTTTGTGTTTACGTCTTATCTTATTTCCATCGAATAACCAATCGAAAATACTTAAAAATTTAAAACATATTAAAAAAACAAATATGCAATAAAACTTTAATTCTTCTTTCAGTCTTATTCAATAAAAAATTAATTAATATTTTTTGAAAACAAACATAACTATCTATTCTTTTGCTACTTTTTATATAACATCATGCGAAAAACTCAGAATGGAGTTCTAAAGTATACTGTAAATTTAGTATTGTGATAGCTTATATCATATATAAGGAATATTCCTAAGGAATTATTCTATTATTATATTTCCTACGGAAACTTTTGTAAGGAAATAAAAAGATTCTGTTCACTAATGTCAAATTCAAAACGTGGTTTCCTATGCAAAAATGTAATGAGCGGGAACGACGAAGCGGTATGGACTCTGTGCAGAGAGTATAGGTTTCCCTCATTAACCTAGTTAAAGATGGAATCCATTCTCGGAAAAATCCTAGCCTTGTAGCAGAAATAAGCGAAAAAAACTTTTGTCCCTTTAAATACATACACTAAGTCAAACTTAGTAGTTATGTTTTAACCAGAGGGATCAGTTTTTTTAGCTTAAGTTAATATCAGTTTTGGATTAATGTAGCAGCAGATGTAATGTATGTGTGTAAATTTATTTTCTATTATAAAAATGTATTTTATATTATAGCAAGGAAACACAAGATAAATATGGAGTGGAGTTCATGTTTTAAAATAATTGAGGGACCACAGTAATATAATAATTGGCATATTAGAACGCATTAATATCCTAAGCTTGAAACCTGTTCAAGAAAGGTAGTCAATAGTTCAAATCTACTAACAAGCAACCAATATAGAAATATATTTGTTCTACTCTCAACTTAACACTACTTTAAAACAACGGACAAATAAAAACAGTCAGCTTAAATAATATGTTTTAAGTCCCGAAGTTTATTTATTAAATAACATTACAAGTTATTTAGATATGACTGTTAAAATGTAGAACGCAAAGCAAATGCTTCATTCTCATTAAAACGTTTGGTTTTATTATTGACTTATAATTATATACATATAATAAATAAATGTAATGATTTTATTTATTAACTTTTGTCTCCTTACACGCAATCTAAGTAGGTACTTTTTATAGTTATAAAGAATACTCATATTATTTATAATAGTGTCATATAATTTTATAAACGATTCACATACTACGAAGTAAGCGGTTGCTATATAAAAATAATTTGAATATAGGAATTAATTTTGTTTAAGATATGACGTAATTTGACTCACGTATTAACCCGTTATTATTTAAAAAAAAATAGAAAAAATAATCTATTCGCTCTCAGAGCTGTCAGCCGACCATTCAAACAGTAATTCTAATAATAATGATGCATTAATTTACAAAACCCCTTATGTCATTTTGCAATTTAACTACAACTTGACTTTAACCGACCATATTCCATCAATTACGGTTAAGGTTAAAGTTATAGTTAAAAATTAACTACTCATCACTTGAGCAACAAAATTTTCGATTGTCAAATTTTACTATGACAGTTCTTTAACTTTAACCTAACTATAGCTGCGTGTCGAACAACCCGCCCTACGTGTACTGATGGCATTCACCTTTTTTGAAAAGAAGTGTTACGATGTAATTTTGCATTGCTATTTTAACGAAGCCTTGGCATTTGCCCATTTGGGAAATTGAGCTTAAGGATCTGTATATAATTTGCTCTATAAAGTTAGTGTTTTATTTTTTTTATGATCTTATATCGATCAAAAACATTTATAAGCACGAAAACAGACCTAACGTGAGTTATCACGTCATTCGTAATGAAGGTTCGAGTTATAATTGTTTGTTTGTTCAAACAAACATCTTGATAACAGCGCGTCAACTTACAAACATTTAAATTCATTTTGTCATAATATCGTTTACATAAATAGGAGGTAGGTACACACGCATCGTATTCGTGCTATATGAAATGAGATGATGTGAAAATATTTATTTCGTCATACGGTGATTTTACACATTTAACGAATGTCAAAAAAAATCATTTCAAATAAATACGTCAAATTATTACATGTTAATGTCTCGGTAGACATCATATTACTATTATATCATGGGTTTTATTATCTTACTAATATAGTAATTATATAAATGCGAAAGTTTGTGAGTATGTATGTATGGATGTTTGTTACTCTTTCACGCAAATACTACTAAATCGATTACGATGAAATTTGGTATGTAGGTAGCTGAAGACCCAGAATAACACATAGGCTACTTTTTATCCCGAAGTTCCGGCGGGATTGATTCCTAATTGAAAATAGATACCGTCAACTGTGGCATCATTACCATATTTTTTGACATTTTATAAATTTATTTAAGTACGAGGCTAGCTCTTTAGGTATTTTCTTTAACAATCGATAAAACAAGTTTGTATCTTGTTGTTCAACGATTGAAATCTGCCAAATTCCACATAGATACATTACAGCGTCCAAAAATTTTGTCTAGGTATAGTTGACACATTTTTGGCAATTTTACCTAAGCTACAGTTTTCAAAGAAAACTAACATTAAAAACCACGACAAGTAAACAAACAATATTGGCACTTTTGGAAAGTAAAAATTTTTATAATAGCTACCCACAATAGATGGTAGGTAAAGTTGCCACAAGGTTTTCAAAATTTTCATAGATTCAGATGGATTTAGTCAGGGTTGTGACTAATATTAAAATATTATTTATTCATAATTTTTAAGCTTATTGTACTTTTAGGTACATTCTTTAAAATAATTAACAAAAGCTATTAATTATCAACAGGGGTACGTTCGCGGGTCCTCTTCTAATTGATAATTCATCACTTTTATAGGATTTTTTAATCTATGCATTCCACAGACCACATGCGCGGAAATGATACTTCTTTAATCAAAAACTGAATTGAACTGTCGAACTTTAGTAAATAATTGTTTGCTATTGTTCATAAAAGATAATAAATAAAATTATCTTCTTACATTTATTCACTACTTATTATTTTTATAAAAAACTGATAAATAAAAAAGTATTGCGCATGTCCCATTTCCGTTTCCATAGATTAAAAAAACCTATAAAAGTGATGAATTATCAATTAGAAGAGGGCCCGCGAACGTAACCAATGAGTATTCTTTGAATTCTTCTAAAGATTTTTCTGCTCTCGCTTTTGTGATGTTCTGAGTAGATCTTAGCGTGATTTGGTCTTTGGGCCGCTCTAATAAATTTATTTACCCACCAATCACTGGGAAGTTTGTTATTGAATACATAGGTTTTATTATTTTTTTTCAAATAATCATAAACGGCCAGTTTTAAATCTAATTGTGAAAGAGGACATCGATAGTCTCCCACAGCTATGAGTACTTTAACAAATTTATTCTCTTCTTCAGGAGAAAAACGAAAGCGCGGGCCGGGTTTATCAGAATGAAGATTTTTCATCCTATATTATTTGTTATTGCGTCCATTCTTTATATATAATGTTAGTTAGCAGGGAAGAGGACATCAGGTACCAATCAAAACACCAATTGCAAATTCATGCGACGTTTCGATCCTTTATTGGACCTTCATCAGGCACAAAAAAAAAATTCAAAATTAAAACAGTATATATTACTGTCTCGCAGAAGGAGACCATCGCCTTCCAGGACTTGTCGTCGCCGAGCATCGCGGTGATTGCTCTCAGACACTGAAAAACAGGATTGGTGCCGCGACATGTGTCTACGATTTGAAAACGGTACGTCAAGACGTGTTTCAGAAATCATCACAGGCGACGAAACGTAGATTTATCAATATGATTCGGAAAATAAGAGACAGTCGTCAGTATGGGTGTTTTAAGAGGGAAAGTTGCCGACAAAACTGCAAAGACCTCGTAACTCGTAAAATTGTAGCTAGTTTTTTTATTCTCACAGCGAGTATGTGTTGACAAAAATATTGAAAAATCATAGATCTGTTAACTAGGAATGGTATACAATAGTAGCATTTCCGAAAGTTTTCCAAGCTCTGCGAGAGAGGAGACAAAGACTGGGCTTTGGGGAATCATGCTGTATGACGACAACGCTTCGTCACATACGTGACATACGTCCCTCAGAACATAGGCGTTTCTTGAGGAATTCGGTGTTGAAAATTTGCCTTATCCACCGTTCAGTCCTGATTTAGCTCCTTGTGATTTATTTTTGTTCCCGAAAATCAAGGAAAAAATAAATGGGATTTTGTTTTTGTGTGCCGAAGAGGCTGTGGCCATGAAGTCGTAATTTCGCACCTATCGATCAAGACTGACAAAAGTGTTTTAATAGTTGGTTAAGGCGAATGGAACTTTGCATAGAGAATGAAGAAGAGTTTTTCTAAAAACCCTAAAATAAGTATTGTTAATATCTTATATAGTTTTTTCTTGTCTCAAAACTTATCGAGTTACCTACGTACGCAATGAGAATTACCTCTCCGGGGTAAAACAACATCTCTTCTAAATTACATTGTTTACATTCGTAGTCTATTGTGGCTTTAGCAACGGAAACGGCATATTAAGATTTTAATCTTTTAATTCTATTACTACCTAAACCAACACAAGATAATTTATCTTCATAAGTGTTAAAATTAATGTTTACTATTTTATGATTATGTTTGTATATATTTATTTATTATATGAATATCGTATTAGTATTTAAAAAAAAAAAGATTTTCTCAAACTTGCTTTCTATATGGTATAAAATAATATTTTTGTTTCTTTTCATACACGTACTACATTGAACTCGGATCATTTAACTATATAAATACGTAGAAATCTATATTATGTTTTGTTATATATGTATAATACCCAGTCCAAATTAAAAAAAAAAAACAGTATTAACAAAAATATTTTGTACCTACCTCATAGAGAAGTTTTTTTTTAAGGTCGGTTATTTAATTTTTTCATTCAACAATTTTAGTGTAAAACCAGTAAATTTACGTACTAGTAATTGGCAGCACCAATAATCTTGAATTACTTTCGACTAACTAACAATAATTGAGATTTCTATCGTATATTTGCACAGTTCATAATCATAATAATATAGAATATTAATATGTATAATACATGTACCTATTATGTATTATAACTGAATCTTAAAAAACAAGATTTAGCGCCGCTTACGATAGGACTTATGTTGGACCTCTGGACTCAAAGTCGGTCCTAACCCATGTTAAATTAGGTCTGACTTAGCACCCAAAAATGGTACAAATTTCCGTTTTTTTCCACTTTACGACTAAAATCGGACCTAAATGGTATAAAAATTAGTGCCTATAGTCACTAAGTCGGTATACTATTTATATTAATTTAGAATAACCTAGGTAGCCAGTAGGGGGAATTATTCAAAATTGTTGTATTAAATAATAATAATAGGTTTCAAAAATAGTATAAAATTACATATTAAAATAAAAAAAATATTGCGCAAATCGGCCTCGAAACCGTTCTTAAATCGATGTATGAACATAACGACGCCCCCGGGGAACAAAGTCGTAATAGAGAAAAGTAAATTTTACAGGAAGAGCAAAAAACCGTTTATCTATTATATCGCGTGTCCTAAACTGGCTATAATATTGTATTATACATCATTATTTTCAGCATTTTTAACGTAACATGTAGTTATAAAAATAAATTAAATATCACGTATACTTTTAAACTCATTGCCAAAAATGTCTAATACTGATTTTTATATTTAAATGTATACTAAGTAACGGCCCATAACCATTTTATTCCCGTGAACTTGTAATGTAATGAAAACTATTTGCATGCATTACAATATTCTTCTACAGTATTTACACGAAAAAAATGAAAGTGTAATAAACTAATACAATTTTGTTCTTGTAAAAGTTACCACCAACTTTTTTAGTATAGCTCTATAACGACTATGTTCATTAAATTAGTAAAATGGTATAACGGATACCAGCTTACAAAGACAGATGTTCGTTCCATATTATATGACTAGGTTATTATTATGGGTTATAATAAATTGTGATATGATTACCGGAGAGAAAAATATAAATTGTTATAACTTCATGGATTTTTAGAAAAAAAATCTAAAAAAAAAATCAGAAGATGTATTATGACCTATAGATGCCGAAAATGCAAAAACATTAAAACAGTGGTAATAGCACTTTACGACTTTATTCCCCGGGGGCGTCGATAAGTACGTACAAAAACACGCTAAGCACTATTATTAAAAGAGTTCACTTTCTTGATTGAAAGAACTTGGTATCACTAAGACAATAAAATAAGATATCGGCAAACACGCAAAAAATACAGATAGATTAAAAAGTAGTCATTGCAGTTTTCCGCATTGCGGTTAAGCCCATTTAGTACGACTGTTCTGCGTAATGTTGACAAAAGATTCATTAATAGAGACGGTCACGGGTCTCATTTCTGGTCGGAGCTAATTTTCGTATTTGTAAAAATATTTGTTTCTATGAAGAGTTTGTTCATTTGGATTTCCCCAATGTGTTTTGGGGACTAACATTACCATAAATACCTGATAATGGTCGTTACTCTTGGAAGACAAATTATCCGCCTACCTGCAGCGATACCTGCAGATTAAGCTTTAACCCTTCACGTATACTCAGGAGTGAAACTGTAAAGGCTGTTATAGTACAGTTCAGTCTAATATACAAGGAATTACAGAGAAGTATTCAAAACTGTCGCAATCGATCACTTTATTGTTTAGTAAATAACGAAACATAATCATCACCAAATGCTGACATAATATAGGTAAATGTATCAGATTTTTCATCAATGTAATATCTTTATGATAGCGATGGTTTTAAAAATTTAATTCGTAGCAATGTAGTCGTAAGCTACGGAGGCACGATTACTTTTGTAGGAAAACTCCATTAATTGCGTTAGTTTATTTTCCATTAGAACTTCTCATATCTGGACAATTTTGAGGCTGTAATAAATAAATAAAAAATATACGTGAAATATAAAAACGGTAGAACGTAACAACAACTTTGTATCATAAAAAATGTAATTAACATATTTTACATCTGTATAAAACTGCATTTTCTTTAAAAGATGTTTTGATTTTTTCTATTATGATCTTAGTTTAAATAATCATTTTCCCGTAGTTTTTACATAAGTAAATTAATAACGAATTTACCCTAAGTTAATGGTGAGCCATTTTAGACTAGAATATTTGAAATCTCTAAGAGTTATATTTTAAGCGAATTAATAATAGATAATGGATATTTCGTATTCTTATAAGAAATCTTTTGATAAAAATTTTCTGTTAGCTTGGTTCTTTTTAAAAATATAAAGAAATACATCCTTTGGCTAAAAATTAAATATCCACTGTCAGGTAACACTTTTATTTCCGCCCGTAAAACGTACATCACATGTTTATGTAAAATATCAGTTAATACCATGTGTATCTTAAATTTTATGATTTTCGCGTGATACGCCTAACGTATGTGAATGAAAGGATAATATTTGCATAATGAATGATACAAAAACAAATACAAAAACCTTAAAAAATATAAACGTTTGGAAAAACGAAAGAAATGTTTTATTTTTTATTTTTAGTAGTAATATGTTTAGCTTACATTTTTGTACTTTGTAATATAACGATTTTTGATTATTTATTTTTTATTGGTGTAAATTTATTAATAATTGATATTATCATCTCCAATATTCTGTGTTATCAATGACGAATAATGCTTCACAAACACTTCACACTTAACGTCTACCATTATGATTTAAATCCTTTGTCAGGAGTCCGAAAACAACCAACGACCACGACAAAGATTTATATTGTCTATAGCATTTGTATTTTTCAAGAGCGGGGATCGAAGCCGCATTAGTGCAATTGCCAGTGTTTTGACCACTGCGCCTACTTGTCGTCAACAAACGATAACCGTTGGCCAATTAATTTTATCTTTAAAAAAACCTTGACCTTCGTAATTAGATTTAGAATTGCCAGAGTGTTAATAATAATTATAAAAATTATATCTAAAGATTTTAATTTAAATTTTTAAATTAAATAAAAATTCTAATTATTGCAATAATTTTTAAATTATTTTAGTATTATACAACAGTATAGCAAATTAGTATTAGGTATATTTTTGTTCGATCATTCTCGGAGAATATCTTGAAATTTAAAAAGGGAAAATCTGACATCAGTTTCTCTAGACATTATACGGATCGGTGATTCTGGTTTTATTAAAAAAAGGAAGGGAAGCAACCGTATAAATCTACAAGTATTTTATTTTATTAGTAAAACAAAATTCAAATGCCATTTTGCCATAAAAACGTTTATTTTTGCTGGTTGTTGGCCGTATTTGAATACTTTACTTAATTAATTGTATGAATATTAAAAATATCTATATATTTGTTGTCATCTATACATATAAAACGCTTTGTAATGAATGATTGACTGACTGATAAATCAACGCACACGACACGACTAAACCACTGATTGTAGAGACTGGAAACCTGGAGGGTGTGTTCTTTGTATGACATAGGCATCCGATAAGAAAGGATTTTTCGAAGTTCTATTCCTAAGGGGATGAAAAAGGGGGGCAAAGTTTATATGGGACAACGTGGTTCCTTGGTCCAATCTATTTCAAATTTTGCATAAACATTTTTAACAGAATTGATTGAAGATGTGTTTCATATTTTACTGTAAAAAGATAACATCCCTAGGTCACTTTCACCAGATCAAAGGCCAAGCTTCGTGTTCATAAAATATACAAAGATTTTATTTTATTTTAATGTTCATTTAACCTTTAAATTGAGTTATTTATTTAAGTTTTAGTTATTTAAATCTCTATTCTATAATAAAGATTGTCATATTTTATAAGTATTTACAAATTTTAACATAATAATTTATATGTAGTAATAAAATTAATAACGTAAAATACCAATAAAAATCTAATTACAACCATTTTCGACTTCTACGCGGACAAAGTCACGGGAAAAAGCTAGTTCTAATATAAATATCTAATAGTTTGACGTGTTTTTAGGAACGGCTTTATCGATTAATATTCAGTAGATGTAAATTTTTTAAAAAATTCACAGAAAATGTAAGTAATTTTGTATGAAAATATTAAACAAAAGCAAAGAAATAACTGAGGATAGTAATTACAGGTATTTATTACGAGTACGTTCGCGTTTAGTCCATTGTATTTGTTTTTTGTAAAATTAAATTGTAAATAGATCTATTGTTGTTCATATATCATAATTTGTAAATATCGAATGTGTAAATAGATTATTAATATTTTATGTTTGTATTGTTGTAGATTAAGAAACAATAATGAAATCCACATCATTTAAAATGTCTCCAAAATTTCATTTAGGTTGAATTCTCGACCACACCGAACAATCTCCACTGGTTTTTTGATTTTTTTTATCCAACATGACATTGGCGAAATAATTTTTGTTAAATTGACACAACTAAAACTCATACAACAAAGAATTGAATTGAAATAACTGAGAGACAACGCCTAAGACTATTAGAGACAATAAATAAAATATATATTAAGTATTATCTTTAGTAAATTGCACCCGTGGGAACTGTTTCCTTGTTTTTTTTTTGTTTTAGACGGGTCAATAGTTTAAAATAAATATTGTCAATATCGAATGACTTATACTTAAAATAATTATGTAATATGGATATTTTGTAATAGAGCATTAGTAAATATTTTTCGCTTATTAATTATTAAGATAGTTTGATAATTACTAATATTGAACTAATTACTTAAGAATGTATACATTTTAAACAAATTGATCCTCATTTCCTTTGAAATATTTAAATTTTATGATTACATCCGGTTACTTATGTTTTATTGTTAAATGATTTAATTTAAGATATTACGCTAATGAGTGTTTGCTGTGAGTCAGTTTTGCGAAAACATTTTGTTTGCTCTTGTCTCTGCCAAGCTATCTGCTGAACGTTATCTACCTTATCTCGACTAATTGTTAGGTCGTGTATAAAAAGGTAGTTTTAATTTATAAGAGCTCAGAATTACGAACGAGTTCAAATGAATAAGTAGTTAAATATTGAACGACGAACGAATATATACGAAGTGTTTAAAAATGAGGATAATGATATTACTTTTACTTGTAAGTACAATTATTTTATTTCGTAGTTTAATGGTTTTCCAATGTTATTTCTCCGTTTTAAAAAACGCTAGTGACAATTTAAATAAATAAAACAGTTTAAAAATATTTATGATTTTATTGATTCTTTAAACAAAGACTTTTAGGCAAAACAAAAGTGATAATTATAAGAAAATTCATATAAAAATTTAAAAATGTATTAATAGTTGATAACGTAATATTTTTATGTTTTAAGTAAATAGAGTTTATTAAATTAATTATTAATGAATTTTATTTAAAAAAAAAATTATATTTACTTAATTTAATTTTAAACATATTTACGTTTACATTTATATATCATTCCATTACATATATTTTATTATTAGGTCGAGGAATATGATTTTATATTAAAGATTTTATTCTTTTCTGTCAATTCCAGCCGTTTTTTTCTCATTTTCTTGTATGATTCTCATTAGTTAATGGCAATAGAGAATCCGAATCGATGGTTTCGCCCGGCGTTAAAGCTCTTCAAATCCCATCATACACGCAGCATCACCTTATTGCGTATTAGTCAGGGTTTCGCTACAGTCTGTAGAGCTTGACTACTCTTTTAATATGATCCTTTTCGCACATTATTCTTGTGAGGTGATCTATTTTTCATCACCAGAGATCAATCTTTTCAAAAGTGGTTCAGTTTTATTACGTTTCAATAGAGAATAGCAAATGAGTACACGGTTCATTAGGTTACAGTGAGCTCTGTGGCACCCAAATATCGAGCTTTTTTGTAAAGCCAGACTTTTTCAAATGAGTTAAAACTGTTTTGTGGTCAATCCTCAGTTCCTCTGCTATGTCGTAACTGCTAATATGCCGATCGTGCTCCACTTTTTTAAAATGGCATAAGCTTTATCTGTATGAGCGCGAACAGAGTGAGTTGCATCAGAATTCCCAGACTGAAAACGCTTGAATCAACTTTGTGCTGCTACTCTTACTGACACTGCATTAGGTCTATAAACGTCATAATTTTTTTTCGCGGCTTGAATCGCATTTTCCTTTTTTTTTGTAAAAAATTCAGAATAAATCGGAATTCTTCGTTAGATTAAACTATTTATATTTATTGGAGAAAATGAACTGAAGAATGGCAGGAAAGTGTTTTTTACTTTTTATTTTTCTTTTTCTTAATGTCCTATTTTTATTGATATTAAAAGCAGCAAGAGATTTTTCTTAAAGGAGATGGGGAGTTTTGGGCCAAAATGTAATAAGAAGAGATATGGTTTAAAAAATTGGTTATATTTTTTTATCTTACAATATAAAAAATCAACTTAATTCTGAATCTGGAAGCGGAGAAAAATGAAAAAGATTGTTTTCATCAAATTAATCGGGTATCGATTCAACTAAAATCGATTACAGAATTAAAAAAGAAAGGAGTTTCTACTAGTTAATTAACTCAAAGTATTTAGATGCACAATATTGAAGTTGTAAACGATAAAGTTCATTTAAATAAAGTTACATTAATAGCGAAAATATTGTTTAATATTAAAAAATAATATCGATTTCGTATCGATTTAAAATAAATCATATCTTTTGTGACAGCTAACAACTGACTGACATTGATACTAGCCGTTTATTTTTTACCTACATTTCCTAGATGACATTTAAATAATAATAGAAGAAGAATTAAGTATGAAATACATTTAAAGGTTTTTTTTTATTCTGAACGATATTTATTAGTGTTTCAAGTTACTGATATTTGTAATGAGTTTTTAAACATTCTTCACTAAATATAAGAAACATTAGTGCTTTAAGAAGTTAGTGATCGAGTTTTTTAATAGACAATGTAACATAGGTTATGTTTTACAAAACGTTTAATAACTCGGCTCTCAGATAGCCAAAATATAGAAAATTTTCAGCGAGTGATCTATAAGCCTGAATGCATTAATTGATACCATTTTCATTTCATTACATTTTGGCCCAAGAATGTATGGAATCGTATCCATCTCCTTTTATACGTACAAAATACGAAAAGACTTTTCCCCCGATCTATTAGACATACATTTCTCTTTTTAACTTTCTAAATTATTATTATTCTGTGCAAAATTTTTTATTGTATTATAAGTCAGTTTTAACACAAGATATTTTATTTTACAGATTGGCGTCTGCCTGGTTAGCGCAAAATATTTACCTTATGATGAAAGCGATACCAGCGTACTAATTAGAAGTAAGAGGTCAGACTCTAATGAATCTGTTCGATCCATCGATCGTGATGATTCAAGTGATACTAGAGAAGACAATAACGAGGATAATTCGAATGAAAACAGGGATGACGAAAATATCAAAAAGAAAGAAAAACAGCAGCAAAAACTTTTAGAACGAGAAGAAAAAAGAAAGCGTAAGGAAGAAGAAACTAAGAGAAAATTAGAAGAAAAACAGGCAAAAGAACAACGTAAAGAGGAAGAAAAGCGTGAGAAAGAGGAACGTAAGCGACTTGAAAGAATTGAAAAACTGAAACGAAAAGAAGAAGAGAAACTGAGAAAACTATTAGAGAAAATAGAAAAAGAGGAAAAAAAAAGACAAGAAAAGGAACGGAAACTACTCGAAAAATTACATAAGGAAGCACTGGAAAATTCCGAAGAAGATGACTTTTTAGCCGTTGAAGAAGACGATTCGATCGAATTGAGTGATATTTGGCGGAATCATATATACGTCAAGTATGGTTTAAGTTTAGCAAGTACAAAGGCAGAAAAACAAGCCGCCGTTGATAAATACTTACAAGAAGAATTAGGTTTAACTTCAAATAGCACAAAAAGCGATCGCCGACAAGCCATTGTGAAGCTTATTGAAACGAAATTGCAAAACGATACAGTTTCACAAGAAGCTCTGAAAAATCAGCTAGTAGCTCATATTAATGCTGTAAGTTTGAAGAAGTGGCAAGCTAAAGTAGAGAAAAATATCAATGAGTTAAATAATAAATCAGAAATACTAAATAATGTTCCGTTACCATGGGCTAACATAACGCAGCAGAAACTTGAAGAAAAGAAATCATTTCTTCAAACAATTAGTAAATTTTTATCTGATATGTTTCCAAGTTGGGCTAATAGTGAACAGAATCAAACTCAATCCGGAAACAGTGTTAATGTGATTGATGATACAATTGTTAAAAACTTTGGATCTGACGATGCTTCAAGTGTAAACAATGGTGATTCAAATAATAATGTGAATGCAAAAAGTGGTGATACATCTACGTCAACGAATGTTAATATCATCATTACATCTTCATCTACAGATAATAATACTACCACTGTCTCTTCAGCAAATAATGAACCTATTATAAATAGCTCTAATGCCGAATCCATAAACACTCCTAACTCAGTTTATTCTCTTCCCGCTGGAGTAAGTGACGTTGTCGCCAATGTTGAATCTACAAATTTATCATCTAGTAATATTAACTCTGAGTCTTCCGGAATTAGTAATTCTGCTGTAAATAGTAATGTAAATATAAATTCTTCAACAAAAAATACTAATTCAGTTTCTACAGACGAAAAATCTATCAATACTATAAATAACGATACAACTTCAATTATTGACTCTTCTCCTTCTGCAGTAACTAACGATGTTACAGGAAATAACGCTAATGTTGGGTCTACAAATGTATCACCCAGTAATCTTCACTCCGAGCCTTCTGGAAGAAATGATTCTGTTGTAAATAGTAATGTGAATATTGACCTTGCATATTCTCCAACAACAAATAGTAAATCTGTTTCTACAGACGTAAGCTCTATTAATAATGTTAACAGCGACCCAAACAGTAGACCATCAAGTGTTGACTCAGTTGTTGTTGAGGGCACTGTTGCTAAAAATGAAAATGTAGATTCTATTAATGATTCACCATCAAATGCTGAGTCAGTCAATACGGGACTTACTACAAACACACCAGAGGAGATTACTAATGTTGGATCAGTAAGTTCATCACCAAGCGTCGATTCTATTCTTCCTGAAAATGAAAATAATACAAACAATATCGGTTATCTTGGACATGCAGGTTTATCTCCTGTATCTATTTCACCACAGGAAAGTAATGATGTCACAACTACAAATATTGATTCAGCTATAAATGGAAATAGTGAAAATACTATTATAAATAGGAACAATATTGATGCTACAAGTACTTTAAATACTGCTTCTGTTGCTGATGAAAGCATTAAAGACTCGATAGGTAATAATGCTAACGTTGGTTCGTCTTCCTCAAATACTAGCTTTAAATCTGCCAGAGACAGCAATATTGCTTTAAATAATAATACTGAGTCAAAAAACGTTGAATCAATAAATAATGCTTCCGTTATTTTGGAACAAAACGACAATGTTTTAACTAGCAAAGGTGAAATTGATTCTACAAAGAATGATTCCACACTTCTTGAGACAAATAATAATTCAGAAGTAAGCACCGAAAATGTGCTATCATACAATGTCACCTCTGTTTCTATAGAAAATAGCAATACTGCTTCAAAAGCAGACGTTATTGTAAATGCCGATAATGTGTCATCTGTTGTATCAGACATAAGTTCTAGTAGCAGTGATTCTAGTAATAATAGTGATACATCTTCTGCAAATATCACTGGAATTCCAATCTCAGTTAACATTGATTTGTCAGTATCAAAAGATAACCATAATCCTTCAACTGCCAACGTTGAATCAGCTAGTAACGTGGGTGACCAATTAACTGTACCTACGGAAGCTAGTGTGAATATCAACTCTGTTTCTGATTCAAACGCAGACATTATTGTAAGTGCCGATAATGTGTCATCTGTTGTATCAGACATAAGTTCCAGTAGCAGTAACACTATTAATAATAATGATACGTCTTCAACAAATATCACTGGAATTCCAATCTCAGTTAACATTGACTTGTCAGTATTAGAAAATATTAGTAATCCTTCAAGTGGCAACATTGAATCAGTTAGTAACGCGGGTGACCAAATAACTGTACCTACGCAAGCTAGTGTGAATATCAACTCTATTTCTGATTCAAACGCAGACATTATTGTAAGTGCCGATAATGTATCATCTGTTGTATCAGACATAAGTTCCAGTAGCAGTAACACTATTAATAATAATGATACGTCTTCAATAAATATCACTGGAATTCCAATCTCAGTTAACATTGATTTGTCAGTATTAGAAAATATTAGTAATCCTTCAAGTGGCAACATTGAATCAGCTAGTAACGCGGGTGACCAAATAACTGTACCTACGCAAGCTAGTGTAAATATCAACTCTGTTTCTGATTCAAACGCAGACATTATTGTAAATGCCGATAATGTATCATCTATTGTATCAGACCTAAGTTCCAGTAGTAGTGATACTGTCAATAATAATGATACGTCTTCTACAAATGTCACTGAAATTTTAATCCCAGTTAACATTGATTTGTCAGTATCAGAAGATAACAGAAATCCTTCAACTGCCAATATTGAATCTACTAGTAATGTGGGTGATCAAATAACTGTGACTACGGAAACAAGTGTGACCATCGACTCTGTTTCTGCTTCAAAGGCAGACATTATTGTAAATGCCGATAATGTATCATTTGTTGTATCAGACATAAGTTCCAATGGCATTGATACTGCCAATAATAATGATACGTCTTCTACAAATGTCACTGGAATTCCAATCTCCGTTAACATTAATTTGTCAGTATTAGAAGATAACAGTAATCCTTCAACTGCCAATATTGAATCTGCTAGTAACGTTGGTGATCAAATAACTGTACCTACGGAAGCTAGTGTGAATATAATTAATCCAAACATTCCTGATATTACAACAAACGATGTCAATAGCACTAATGTGACTAATTCTGAAAATAATGAAAGCCTAAAAATAAATGATAATATAGGTTCTCTTAATATAGCATCTACAATTTCTGACACCATAACCAATACTGCACAATCTGATACTGAAAACAATGTAACAAATCCAGGCACTATTTTTAATATTGGTTCTGTTACACCACAATCATCAACTGAATCTATAGTTAGTATTGACGAAACTGTAAGTAATGTCAATACAGCGTCTGAGATTGCTGTCACAGAAATACCTAATGATATTTCGTTAAAAAAACTTGAAGAAACCTCTCTTCCTGTCAATACTGTTCCTCGAGTCGAATCGACACAATCTAACCTTTTGGATAGTGGAGTAACATTGCCTGTGGAACTTGGTGCGACAATAGTAGAAATAACCCAACAATAGAATTAAAATATATGTATTTTGTAATTGTATAATTTTTTCAGATTTAAACACGTGAGTGTGAAAATACAATTAAATTTGAATTTGGATTCTAAACCTGTTTGTTATATTTTATTTATCTCTGTAGAAAAATTTAGTTTAAAATTATGTTTTAAATACTATTAAGAGCTATTAAGTTAACTGAATTAAATAATTGAGGATGATTTTCACTTAACTATTAAATTTAGGCACTATGATTTGTATATGTGTTTTTATTCATTTTAATGACTTTGTGCGTCTAAAGTTACATATTTTATTCATCTACTTATATGATGATAAACATAATTTTATGATAATTACTAAGATTTCGTTACATAATAAACATACAGTAAGACAGAAAGCAAAAACACCATCACGAAGTGTTATCACAGTAAAAGAGTACATAAGTTTTGTTTTAAGTTTGTTTAGAAATTATTTGTCCTATTAAATACAGGAGTATTTTAAGTTGAAAGATCAAACATAAATCTTACGGTAACAAATTAGTTTTCGTTTTTTATTTTATCAGGACAGTTCTGTGGTGAAGTAAAATGTATTAAGTTGTTTTTCATTTCTACTTACTTTCCACGTATAAAATAATATCTTGCTCATCTTAAAAATGAGGTGTGTAGAGTCACAACCAAATCATAATGTAATAATAATAATAATAAATAAATATATAATATATAATATATATATAAATATCTGGATCTGGCGCACGAGATTGTCGACATGTGGGGTGTTGATTCCACTGAAATCATCCCTATCGTTATATCTGCCAACGGTTTGATCCCGGTTAGCCTCGCTCACCATCTGAGGCAGCTGGGTATCCGTGACGGTTCGCTCGCAGCCAGGATGCAAAAGGCGGTATTACTCGACTCAGTGGCGTGCATAAAGTTTTAAGACAGGGTAGGCAGTCAAAAAAAAATATGAACCTAAAGAACATCACATCATTCCAATTTAAGTAATTATGCTATATCTACATTTAAATCAAAAAAGATTAAACATTTTTAATTCACAGAAAAAAAAAAGTATAAAAATACATACAATTTTTAAATTGTTAAATTTTTTTGTTTCTCTGAAATATGATCTATACATATAATAAAATGGTAGGAAAGTCAAAACTATACATTGGATATTTTTTTTAAAAGACTACTTGGGGTGTGATCTACAATCAATACCGAACCTAAAAATATAGTTTTTAGAATTTTTGCTTGCAGCTAGTTATTTAATATTATTGTTTTTTTTTTTGTATTTGAAATTCTTTTATTGTTTAGAAAAAGTTTTTAATGTTATCATCTATTTCCAAAATAATAAAAGTTGTCTGTATAGTTAAATATATATTTGTATTTTGTTGATACAAAATACAAATATATATTTAAAGTATAATATTCAAAACCTAATTTTTAAAAATATACAATTATATTAATCTCTTTATTCAAATAAGATTGATGATACAAATAATTCCAAACTCAATAAATTTTAAACAAATTATTGCTTTTAATATATGTACTGAATTTAATTACTTTATGTCATGTTATATCATACTGCAATAAATAAATAACTTTAAAAAAATTAATCAAATTATTATTACCATATTTAAAATTATATATACTTATAATATCTCAAAAACTTTGATATAAAGCAAAAACTGATGGAAAGAAATGATGATTTCAATATATTTATTCTATATAGAATAATTTACCAGCAAAGTTAGTCGGAAAAAAAAGTTAGTCGAAGTAGTTTTTAGCTTTATAAGTGCAAAAATAAAAATGTATTATTATGGACTAGAAAGTTATTATACATATCTTGTTTATGGTGTTTGATATGTGTTTTTAAGTAATCAATCTGATTTTGAGAGTTACAAATGTACAATTTGTAAATTTTCTAAATCGACACAGAATTATCGACATTTTTGTTATATTATAAATGGTTGTTCTAATATTTTATATTCATATATATATAGTAGTTTATTTCTTTAACTTTTTTTTTAATCTTTAATCTTACATATTTTTCCTAATATTTCAATTTTATTGGGAATAGAGGCTTTTAGATAATTTCAAGAACAGACAAGTAAATTATTAGACACTGTGTAAGTTCATTTATACTAATAACGCAGGCATACACATACAGCAGGACAAAATACATTTAACTATACATACCATGCTTATTGATTGATCCGGCTTTTCTCGGCATGTGATACAAGTCGTGCCAAATCTTTTATAAGCATGAGCCACTTATATATACAGCAACCAAGTACCAACTGATACTTATCAAACAAATCAGTTACTGGTTAGACATAGTGGCCTCATAAGGCCGGCACTCTGATAATTTCGTTTGGTCAAACATACGAAATCATTGATAACACTATCAAGGAATTTCTATTAATTAGTTACGAAATTGTATGCTTAATTAAAGTACTTGTTTATTTATTAATAAATGAAAAATTATAACATCATTGTTATTTATAATATGTTAAATCGATACGCCTATCTTTTTTTAAATACGTAATAATCTGTAAAATCGAACGTGTTGAATTTGGATGCACTATTTACTTTATTTACCTTCATCAAACACACATCTCCGTTACATATTTCACAAGTAAACTAGTCCATCACTAATATAATAAATATA
This sequence comes from Euphydryas editha, assembly GCA_036937285.1. Lineage (NCBI taxonomy): Eukaryota > Metazoa > Arthropoda > Insecta > Lepidoptera > Nymphalidae > Euphydryas > Euphydryas editha. The sequence goes on from JAUPFZ010000020.1 coordinate 9,916,041, forward strand.
TTAATATTTTCGTATACCTACCACAAACTAAAAATTCAAAGTGAATTGCAATAACATCTGTCATGGAATGATTCAGAGTTCGGATTGGACGGCGGATGCGATTATGCGACCGTGTCAAAAATCATAATTATCGGTACAAACGGTATCGAATTCAAGACAAATTGATTTGACAGGTTATTTAGGCACTGCCTGCTGGATTGTTAAACCGACCAATGTTAAAAACACAATACTTTGTTCGTATTCCATATGACGCGCGACATTATAAAATTGTAGGATTATAATAATGTCGTTCTGTCAATGCTAACATTTTGTATGCGATTTAAGGCAAAGTTTTATAAAAGGCCCGTCGCGGTCGTCGATTCGCGCGAAGCGCTGATATCGCATATATGATGGCGGGTTTTTTGAAGCGGATTTAAATTGAATTATGGTTTATGTCTTTTTCAAAAATATGTAATGTTCATGTTTTATATATAATTTTTAGTAACATGCCAGGGTAGGCAGTGCCTTTCTGCCTATATGAAATGCACGCTACTGACTCGACTCGGCTAGGATTGTCCGCCGATTTCTCAGCCTACAGCCCTAACCCCCGGCCGTTTGATCTCCCTGCCGGGGCGTAATCCTCCACCCGCTTATATTTATCTAAGTAAATTTATGTAAATTTATTATATTCCTTATATATTGTATTATATTATATTTATTTATATGTATATATTGAACGGGTGGAGTGTAGCACTAAAAGAATAATAATAAAGCCCGTTTATTTTTAATCTACAATTGTTATTAGGTACATGTATCAAAAGAAAATATATAACAATTATATTTCTTTCATATATTGTAATGATGACATAACGATGATATGATGATATAAATGACATACATACACACATACATATACATAAAAAATAACATATACATAAATATATATACATATATACACATACATATACATATACACACACACATACACATACACGTATACACACACACATACACACACACACACACACACACACACACACACACACACACATACACACACACATACACACACACACACACATACACACACACACACACACACACACACACACACACACACACAGACATACATATACATACATTCAAGCACACATACTTATACACACACACATACACATTCATACATATTTTTTTATTTTATTTTTATTTTTTTATTTTTTATTTTTAAATGCTATCGTTACTGTCTTCACTACCATTGATCGGAACCCCTTCTCGGGTAAAGGCCTCCTCCAGCTTTTTCCAGACTTCTCTATTCATAGCTTTCTTTCTCCATTCGCTTCCTGCTATATGTAAAGATGAGTAATATAATGATTTTGGAATGGTATTTAATAAAAAAAGAGTTAAGTAACTTTTCAAACTTATATTAATTAATGACTTGTCTAATAACTTAATTTACAGTTTTGGTATTTATATATGGTATATAAATGGAATGCATACAGAGGTAATGTTTACAATTAACGCATCAAAACGCATTTCTATAATACATAATACTATTTTATAGAATTTAAATAAAATTAACAATATAATTAAATGTAAACAAAAATTATTACTACTAAATAAGGTACTGTCATATCGACGCCCCCGGGGAAAAAAGTCGTAAAGTGCTATTACCGCTGTTTTAATGTTTTTGCATTTTCGGCATCTATAGGTCATAACACATCTTCTGATTTTTTTTTAGATTTTTTTTTTTTCTAAAAATCCACGAAGTTATAACAATTTATATTTTTACTCTCCGGAAATCATATCACAATTATAACCCATAATAATATCGTAGTCATATAATATGGAACGAACATCTGTCTTAATAAGCTGGAAAGCCTTTATACCATTTTACTAATTTAAAAAACATAGTCGTTATAGAGCTATACTAAAAAAGTTGGTGGTAACTTTTACAAGAACAAAATTGTATTAGTTTATTACACTTTCATTTGATTCGTGTAAATAATGGGTATGGTCGCGGGCCCTCTTCTAATTGATAATTCATCACTTTTATAGGAGCGCATGCGTTCTTCATACTGTTTTATCTATGCATTCCACAGACCACATGCGCGGAAATGATACTTCTTTAATCAAAAACTGAATTTAACTGTCGAACTTTAGTAAATAATTGTTTGCTATTGTTCATAAAAGATAATAAACAAAATTATCTTCTTACATTTATTCACTACTTATAATTTTTATTACAAACTGATAAATAAAAAACTATTGCGCATGTCTCATTTCCGTTTCCGCGCATAAAAAAGCTCCTATAAAAGTGATGAATTATCAATTAGAAGAAGGCGCGCGAACGTACCCACTGTAGAAGAGTATCCTATTGCATGCAAATAGTTTTCATTACATTACAAGTTCACGGGATTAAAATGGTTATGTGCCGTTACTTACACTTATATATAAAAATCAGTAATACACATTTTTGGCAATGACTTTAAAAGTATACGTGATATTTAATTTATTTTTATAACTACATGTTACGTTAAAAATGCTGAAAATAATGATGTATAATACAATATGCCCATATAGCCCGTTTAGGACATGCGATATAACAGAAAAACGGTATTTTGCTCTTCCTGTAAAATTTAATTTTCTCTATTACGATTTTGTTCCCCGGGGGCGTCGAATTTATATCGCTAGCCTTTCTATTTAGTTTAGGTTACAGTTTATATCGTTGTCAAATCCAATACTTGTTGGCAGAATTTCCTGGATTAGTGTAATTGTGCTGGTTAAGAGGGTCGGGAGCAATGTTAGAAAATGAGTATGGATCACTCATGTATTTATAATCACTGGATAATCCTCCTAGACTCATATTCAATGAATTGTTAGACGGACTCCAATTAGATGAAGATGGGTCCACAGCGAGTTTGGAATAATCAGTGGGGACTTTTGGATAATCACTGTTTTGCAATTCTTTATACTCATTACTAGGTGCTTTTACGTAAGCGTCATCTCTCTGTTCTATTACTTCGTCGCTAACAATTTTATCTTCAGCTTCAGTATCTTTAGGCATGTAGTTGATGGTTTTGTTATAAAGATCATTAGGTGGGTAACGCGTATAATCACTTCTAGCAGAATTAGCGTCCAAAATTTGACTGTGAGAAGACGCACTTGCACCAGAAACCAGGTGACTGAAAGTAGCACCTGATGAACTAGGAAAAGCAGCAGTTTGAAACGCTTGATTCAAATGTTGAGATTGTGCCATTAACTGATTATAGTTGGCATATTTTTGATGATGCCAGGGGTCAGGGTGCTGTGGGTGGTGCTGCGAGAGAGAAGGTATGTCTCCTGCAGGATAAGGACATGGTATTTGAGGCATAGGTAACGTTGAGTAACTTGCAAGTGTTGGTGTAGAGTTCGAACCTGTGTTCTTTCTTAGTCGAGCTCGTCTATTAGAGAACCAAACCTGTAACAAAGTTTTTTTTTTCATTCGCATGATAAAATATTTCCACGCACACTGAGGTCAGTGTAGGCCGAATAATTATTCGGTTTCAACAATTTATTGTTAATACTTCGCTCCTACAAAATGTGTTATAATCACTATTTACAGTTTTAATGTTTCTTAGTCAGTGGAAGGGCTTTTTATTATTTATTTTTTAAATCAGAATGGAATAATCTTTTGATGCGTATTCATATAACCGAACACACATATTCCTGTTTTCAATATTAGTATAGAAAAAACTTTAGTTAATAAATGAAAAAATATTATAAATATACTACAATATACTATAAATAAAGCTAGGTACATACAATAAATCGAAAAAGTACTTAAATGAAGCTATCATTTAATAACAACACCTATTTATAAACTCTCATTTTTGTAAAATTATATTAAAATAATAAAAAGTATGTGATGTCTCTCGTTGACAACATGTAACAATAAAACTTGTATTTCAAAATTTTGATCTGAATTAGTATATATTTTTATAATAAAAAGATATTATATGACAAACGTTCTGGTGTAGCACCGACGCTCGCGGGTTTGATTCCCGCTCGGAGCAGCTATTTGTATTGATACAAATACTTGTTTCCGATCTGGGTGTATGTCCTTGTGGGTCGCCCCACCGTGCCTCGGGGTCGCCCCACTGTGCCTCGGAGAGCACGTAAAGCCGTCGGTCCAAGTTGTTATCGTAGACACCCGATAGCAATCGTTATTCATAGTAGGGAAATTATCCGCCAACCCGCAGTGGAGCAGAGTGGTGGATTAAGCTCTTAATCTTTTCCTATATGCAGAAGAGGCCTTTGCCCAACAGTGGGACGCTTACAGGCTGATTCAGTTCAGGTCAGTTCTACAATATTATCTTTTACTAGAGCTATTTTTACTACTAAGTTAAATCGTGATAAACAATTAATAAATGTTTGCTACGAGATTGTTAAAAAAAGCTTAATTTTTTCAGATATTAATAAACTTAAGAACGGGATATAACCTGAATCCTTGCTTCAGTCAGACCGGTCTGGAGTGCTAGCTCCTCTCTTGTGTATACGTCTGGGTACTGCGTTCTATGAAAGGCTCTTTCCAACGCGTCCAGTTGTTCTCCTGTGAAGGTCGTACGGGAGCGTCGTTGCTTGCGCTTCAGTGTTAGACCTGGCTCGGACTCTATGTCTGAAGAATCTGAACCTCGACCTGAAGAAAATTATAATAAAGTGTTACCATAATTTTGACGAAGTTTTATTTTAAATATATTATATTTGATATTATCGGAATATGTAACAGTTTTTTATACGTCACAGTATTTGCATGTATAATAAAATCTCATAAACTATATTTTTATAATTGCACATAAATGAATTAAAAAGTTTATATTAAAAAGATTTTAATAGATAAAGCATTTTATTTGGTACAAGATTATTATATGACAAAGATATGTGGGTTTAGTAGGATGAATATATAATGTGGGAGATATATGATTACTATTATATATTGACGACATATGATTGAATTTATAATGTTGCAGTTATATATTGATGGTTTTGAAAATATTTGAAAAGAAAAGAAGAAACTGTTGAGTTTCTTGTCGATTCTTCAAAGCAGAATTCTAGGACTGGTAACTTTAAATTAACTATAATTTATTGAAAGAAAAATATCATATACTTTGTAAAACTCCTCAATTCAAAAGTGATTTTGAGACATACTTGAATAAAGAAATTTATGATTTGGTTTTATTTTGATAGAAATATGGGCTAGTGTCGATGAGTTTCCAATCACTCAATTTAACATTACATCTCATATATACCTTACATTTTCAAAATCGAAGAAATTTTAATATATCTTTATGAATGCAGCGGAGCCACGCGGAGAAGTAAATTTTAAGCTTTCTAGTTTTTAGAAAAAAGAACATTTATTTTTATAACAATAGGTTATTTACATACTATTGCAGGAAAATCAATTATTTTGTCATCCAGCTAAAAAAAAAAGAAGTTAATAATTTTAATAATTGCAAATATTAGATTTTGTTTTGTTAATGATCAATTCTATTTTTTTAGTTAAAAATATATACCGCTTTAATAAATTATTCGCAAAATTCAGCAGAGATTCCAACCGATGTATTTTATTTTAATCTTTAATATCGCTTTTCAATCAATTACGCTAATCCATTGTGGTACTGACAGGGGGACAGCTTCCTCCCTCTAATTACTATAGTGTACAAAAGCATTTTAAAATCGTAATCTAGTTGTATACAGAAATAAAATGAAATTGTTTATGAACAGCGATATTCCAGCTAGGTATTTATTAAGTTTATTATGGCTTATCGTTGTCAACATTATATACCCTATAATATATACCAATATTACTAACGGGGTCTTCTTGTGTTCTCCGTTTTTTTAATCTAAGCAAGGTACGTTTTGGTACGGTTTTCACTGTCATTCAGACGTTTTTTCAGAGGCTAGCTTTTGCCCGCGACTTCGTCCACGTAGAAGTAAAAAATAGTTCTAATAGGATTTTTAATTGGTTTTTTTACGTGATTAATTTTGTCATAATATATAAATTATTATGCTAAAATATAACTTATAAAATAAAAACAATCTTTATTATAGAGTAGGGATTGTATAAAAATAAAATAAAATTTTGTTATATTTTATGAACACGAAGCACGGCTTTTGATCTGGTTTTGAAAAAGTAAAAATAACATTAAGTAAAGATAAAATACATTTGCAATTTTCGTCTATCCAAACGATCTCGTTAATCTTAATACGGCACAGAGCAAGCGTTCCATGATCAATAGGGCATGGTAAAATTAATCTGACAAAGCATTGTAGCAATTTGTCTTAACTGTTTTTTCAAACACGCGTTATTTATTAGCAGCTTTTTTATAAAAACCCATATCACGTTTTAATTCGCCTCAATCAAAAACCGTCAAGGTAGCATCGGGTCGTCTCATTTATAAATCGGTAGCGGTATCCTACGGAAACAGATTCATAAAAAATGGCCGCAACAATACGCGGCTTTGCCCTTAAAACCGATTTTTAAAAAATGCGGCTTATATTAATAGCCTTTTGAAAGAAGTCAAAATTGAATGAAATGAAAAAATGGGGCTCAGTGTGGAGGAATAAGAACACCCAGCGCGGCGGTCTCTTTGTCGGCGTCTTTACCGTTCGGGTGACATTTTGGCACTATTCAATATTTTGGTGTCGCGATCTGGATTTATGACACGTAAAACGACGACGCGGGTTTAATGCGCTTGCGTTCATTTAGCCGTCATTCTTGTGAGTTCGAAGTGTTACGTATTATAAAACTATCACGTAAGCGCTGAAAATTCTCAGTTCGAAACTACAGTTGAGATTGATAAATGGCTATGAATATTATTTTATATCTATTAAATGATATACATACACGCACATAATTTGTATCACATTATGTACTTTAAAAAAGCACTGAAAAGTACACATCTTGTTTGTGGACTTCTTTAATTTTAAAAGTTAAATAAAACAGTTTTTAATATTTTATTAGACTAGCTATAGTTAAGAAAAGACAGTTTAATGTATTACGGTTTCAAAGATATAGATAAATATAAACGGATAGCCAAACAAACAGCGAAAGCTTAGTAAATAGAGTTCTATGTGAATCCTTTGGGAGTGATACCCAAAAAATCATATCAACCAGAAGAGTTTAACAGTTGATAGATTTAGTAGAATATATTCATACATATCAATATTCTAAATACTCTTAATGGAATACAACATTTTAAATCTGACCATAAAGGTTGCGACACAAAATAAAACACAACGTATTGTAATAAAATGATTTACATTACTTAAATTCCACTGCAGTGACGAGACATACTATTTAGCCCTTTTTTGTTCGGACTCTGATCATAATGTATGGGGCTAAATGACCTAGTCACTTATATGTATACAGAAACGCATATTAAAACTTATTTAATCTCTAACACGTGGTAATAAAGTTCAATAGTATAAATATATGGGATTAAGTTTGAAAAAAAGGGAAGGTGTTATCCGATCGTTATAAGTGCGAAAGGGATGAAGTTTGGCGATTGCCGAAATGTGACCCCGTAAAGACGGCGGGTCTCTAAAGTAATAATTTGAGAGTTGAAAGAGCTGCGACGGCGGTTTAACACCTCCATAATCTGGGTTCATTAAAGCGGTCGGGACGCCTTTGTTTCAGCGGTTTGTTCTGAAGGTAACAGATGGCCGAGTAGCAGGATTAGCACGTCTGTGGGCGTGTTTTATTTGCCATTTCTTATACTTTTGACGAGTAATATTAATTACGATATATGGTTCCAAGCTGAGAGTTTTTTTTTCTTTAATTTTGTCAGGATAAACATTTTTAAAGAAAGTATAAATTGCAGTGAAAGATGATGGAAATATTTCTATAGAAACACATACTGGAACAAAAATTTGCTTAATTATATTATTGTGAATAAAACGACATAGTAGTTAATAAATCAAACATGATATATTGCCGTTTTATCGTGTTCGTTATAATAACAGAAAACTATGAAACCAGGTAAAATTGATTGATTGTGTGCCCTTATGGAAATTATTCCCAATATAAACTCTATATAGTTCTAATAAATAAAATAATTAGAAAAATAAAAAAACCCGACTGCGTAAAATACTCTTATTATAAACTAAAAAGAATAAAACAATTTATTAGCTTTCATTTGATACCCATATTGCTACAGTAAGAAAAAAATTCAACTCCCCCCCTCATTCCGCCATTTGCAGGCGCCATTTTGAAAATTTATATAGCCTATGTCACTACTACAATTTAGACAAATCCAACGACACTCATATGTCAAAAACCGTCCAGCCGTTTGGGCTGTAGGGCGTGCCAAAGAAATGGACATACATACATACATACATACATACATACGAAAAACATAACCCTCCTTCTGTCGCAGTCGGGTAATAAAAGACTTATAAAAACTTTTTAGAGTTTTATTTGAGTTTGACTTATTTAGACTTTTTCCTCAAATAAAACTCTAAAAACGTCTTTATAAGTCTTTTATTCTATTTATTAAAACTATATAGAATTTATATTGGGAATAATTTTCATTTTCACAAGAGTGAAATTAAAGCGTTAAGATGGACAAAAAAAAAGTTATGTAGGACGGTTAAGTTCGTTACAGTATTTAGGTGGATGTTGCATGAATGATAATAGAAATTTCGGTATATATATATATATAAATTAGTTAATTTTCCTTAAAATTGATTAATATACCGAATCGAAAAAATAAAATAAAAAATAAAATTTCATTATCTTAATCATAATAACATTCAATAGTTTAGGTATGTTATGAGTTAATATAGGCGAATAAAATATTTTCTTATCTTTAAGAATATATTATATGTCTTTTTAATAACTGTTCCCTTACTAATAGTTCAAAAGTAAATTTTTTGTTATTTTATTTTTCTAAATACTTCTTTAATTATTTTAAGCATCTTTCATTTTTTATTACAAATAATAAAACATTCAATTATACAAGTAAAACATCGTACCTGCCTGTGCTCTAATAATTCAGTTATAGAATAAGTATTTCTGGAATTATTCGTGTGAGGGCTATTATATAAAGCAAAATGTGAACGCATTTAGAGCAGCATAATAAATGACATTATTTAGAACACTCGGCATAGCTCCGGAGGTCTCGCGGGTAGTTTAACCTCTGTAATGCGCTCGGAAATTAAAATGTCACAATTTCTTCTATTTTTACTTGAGGTTACAGTAAATTCTATTTAAAAATTGTTTATTATTTTAGTGTTTATAATTCCAGAATTGAGATATACGTATAATATGTTAGTGAAATTTTAAAATGCGATTATGGTCGAATGCGTTTTACGTTAATATTCTATTTTTAAATTAAAAATCATAAAGAAGTTTATAATTTAAATGTTTTTCTTTGCTATTAAGAAATAAAAAAAGGAAGAGAAGTTTTATTATGAAATGATAGTGTGTTAGTGAATTTCATATACGTAACAGTCGTTTACATATTTAAAAAAGGAGAATAAAATATAATTTTCTTTTCATTAACGTTTCATGTCTTTTTATTAAATTATTTCTTTTTGTGCGATATTTCTCATATTTTAGGTTATGTTCAATATTATTACGTAGGTATTTGATAAAATTTTAATAAGTTACAATTTATATTATAATCGGGAATGGAAATTAAGAGCGATTTGATAGAATTGTTGAAAATAAATATTTGGTTTGTAATATAAATAACTATATAACTATGTATAAGCGACACTTGTCCGTACCTACATATTATGTATGTACATCAGAGTCATCGACGCAATTTTTACTGCTGTAAATGTTTACATTCGTCAAGTTTTTTGAGATTTTGTTTGTTATTATTACTTCGTTTTATCGTGACTTTCGCGATGTTTTATAGACTCTCCCAAAAACAAGCTGTCCAATGTAAAACTTGCTCTAACGAAAACTGCTACGCTTTGTTGGCATGGACCGTGTAATCCAAATGTAACACCTTATAGTATTCAAGGAGCTACAGTTATCATTCACAATGACATCAGTTGATTCTAATGACCGATGTTATTACACAAATGTTAGATTTTATCACCCGTGTTTTGTTTGTATGTGAAAGTGTTTTTTATGATGATTATATCTGTGATTATAATCGGAGTTTACAAAGAATTGCATACAATAACAATGGACTAATACATACTTTTATTTTTGTATACATCACTTTAATACTTGGTAATATTTTACATTATGTAATTTCTTTTTTAAGTTTCTATCTATTATAGGTATCTATTTAAGTTTGTATCAAAGAGCGACTTTTTAGTGTGTGTACATTTTTAATAAATTTTTAAATGAATAAATAGACAAGAAAAACTACACATAATAATAGAATATATAAGTTTTATCAAAACTAGAAGATTGTTTTAACATTGTGAGTCAATATATAAGGATTATCGTATGATTAAAAATGTTTAATTTAGGTAACAGAACTTTGTTGAATGAAAACAACGTTACAATTGTTCTGAATTCAAAAGATTTGTATAAAAGCGTATAAATAAGGGAGAATAATGTACAGACGGAAATACCGACAGGTACAACAAACCGGTAAAATTCAAAGTTATATTAACCGAGTGCGAAATAATACAACAATGACATTACGACCAAAACATGTTACGTTATTGTAAATGTTTTCAGCACTATCGAGAGCGCTGCAGGCGACCGCGGTCACTTTGTCGGTACACCTATGCCTACATCTCGTTAAACACACCGCCCTACGATTTTGCCGTCTTCAATATATCAACCGACGACAATGACGGTGTTAGATTTGTGTGCGGAAATTGATTTTTTGAGTCGTGAGAAAGCTTTGACAGGTTATGCTCCGCTTTGAATCGGACAGTCATTGTGCAACATTTTGTTTTGCAATTTGTAAAATTCGATGATGAGATTCGCATATAAAGGTTTTTGTAATAAAAACCAAAATTTATTCCTCGTATATATCTCGATCTTATTACTATTTGTGTTATATCAATAGAGTCTGTGAAAAGTTAAGGTGACTAGGTAGACACGCAGTAGAGTTCTGGAGAATACAGCCTTGTGACAGAAATATAGACGCATAGTGGAACCTTAGTAATTACGTTGGTAACACTTGGGTACGAAACCTTAAAATAACAGTATAAGCGTACATTGTCTAGTTTATCGTGTTTTGAAAATCACGAATGAAAGCATTTATTTGCTCTACGTAACTATTATTTTATTCGCTATATTTAACTTCAACGATAACAATTAATCTCTAACCTCCAAGTATGCCATCGATGCTATAATCCTTCTTCCCGTCAGGGTCTCTGGCGCCACCGCGGAGCAACCGCGATATCGACGATATGCTGGGTGGATCTGACACGCCCTCCTGAAAGTTAACGTTTAAATATGATTTAGGTTACGACGTGGCGAGGCCGTGTCGTGTCCGATCTGTGTCAATTTTACTAATAATAATTAACGGTGGCTTAATATTTAACAAACTGAGTAATGTTAAGCATTTCGATTAATATATTCTAATTGATCTTCATATCCCAGGGACACACATTTACGTGTGACCAGGCTGGACCGGAGCTCAAAAAAAAATTACATTTCGGCGCCGAGCCGGCCGTGCGAAGGTCGGAGCTCAGGATAGCTCTATCAATTTTGCATCATATATCATAAATATTATTATTTTTTATGTTTATACAAAAATATTTGTTAATTTACTTTAAACAGGCTTAAGGTAATTGGACGCATTCGTGTCAGGCTCAATTATTAGGCTTAGTCTTAGTCTTATACCTTTTTTTAACGATGGAAAATGCATTTACGCATCCCGCCGTCTGCAGGCGACGGATATGTGGAACTCGCTGGCGGCGAATCCAGAATACCAACTAAAACGCATCGACCGTCTGCGCCGTAGTGGGGCGCCACGGGATCGCTCGCGCATACAACCGTGACGCGTATGGTTGATATCTAATCTTTATGAGAAAGGATTCGCACGAAACGTTTCCTATCTACGTTTCTAGTACAAATCGCTAAGGTGTGGAACACCTCCTGTTAGCAGCTCAGTACTTTCCATTGACCAATGAACTTTCTAGGTAAGTGCACTTCAACCTAGACCTGTTATTTGGTTTGCTTTAATGGTTGATGTCAAGCTCAATCCTTTTTTGAATAATAATAAAAAAACGTTTGTATTGATGAAATTTTATACAACGTAATGTTAGAATATGTATAAATATTACTCAATAATACAAAAGTTTATGAAAACGTGTCCGAAACACGTTGATCTTAACCAAAAGGTCGAGGCTTCTAATTCGAGAAAGCATCGTTAAATTTTAAACGTCTTCATTAAAAATTAACTGTTGGATCTTACTCCCTTTAAAGTAATCCACATTTTAAGAAAACGAAAATTGGTTGCGAGTTTAGTGGTAGCGCAAATTTTTTCATCGTAACTCCTGTAGTTACGAGTCTGTAGTGTACTATGTATCAGCGCCTTGCCACTGAATGATAATTGCACTGAGAGACACGATTATTATACGACAAATAATAGATCAATATTACCAACCTAATCTGTCGAGGAAGAAATAATTACCGTAAAACGGGGTGATTAGGTACGAATACTATATTGGTAAAATAATTCATACAAATTTGAAAGATCTTAATGTATTCAAAATCATTAGTAAATAATTCATTTCTCGTTTTATGCGATCCCAATTCACCCTGTTTTACAATACTAAAATTAGTGACAGATTATTTTTAGCACCATCTATCAACAAAATGAGGCTATAATTAGCCTTGTCTTGTTGTCTTGTGATGGTCTTGAATATAATTCATAACTTAAATAAATTCTACGTATTAATTAAGCAAAAGTATTTAAATTTGTAGGTTATAAAAAAAATCTTTAGTGTTGTTATGTTGTTATTTCAATCAGTGACACCACAATTACCACTTGATTTTATTTAAATTTTTATGTTTGTTAATGTGGTATAACGAATCTATTATTTTAAATAAGAAAGTAGAAGGGGTAAGAAGTTGCAAGCCACTGCTATCTATTAACGAATGTGAGGAAAGTAACCTTGAATAAAATATATTTTTTTTGTTATTTTACAACTTATGTTACCTAAATGATCAAATTTATACATGATCACTTGTACTTTTAGTAGAACTATTGACAATGTAAATGTCGACAGGTTTCACATGAAAGATATTAATACAATTTCATCACACACTAATAAGAGCCTTATTAGAATATAAGTGATCAGAGACGTCTAATGTTCTTATGAAGTTAAAGTACATTTCCTTATTAAATATTATTAAAAATTCTTCACGTTCTTACAATCACTGCGACCAATAATATTTAAATGAATACAACTCGTAAAAACAATGACGATAAAGGGTATAAAAGAATTATATTTTATATTTAAGAGTATTAAAAATACCTAATTATAATTAATTTTGGATAAGCCCTTCTAATTATTTAAGTGTATTGAATATCAATAATATTTTGACTAAGGTAGATTTTGTTTTTAAACAAAATGACACAAACGATATTCCTAAAATCCCACAGAATCAAAATCTTACGCAGTTGAACTACACCATATTACACTACGTTATATGTACATATATGACATTTTTTCCAAGTAAAATTGTTAAACTAGATTTGCTAAAACAATTTTAGCTCGGAAAATAAATTAATGATTACAATACATAATATTGAAACAAAGTAAATTCTAATAGACTGTTTTATGTCCTAATGCTAAGAGAAGAGCAAAGAGACTCGTAATAAAAAGGATTAGCTTAGTCCGACACGCTACTACTTGGACATATTTTGATGTTTAAGTTTCATCGACACATGTACGTTTACCTTCGTCTCTGTACAAAAGATGCATTTTTATCATTGCTCTTTAAAATTTTGAAGTGCAAACCCAGATTTGAATCAAAGACTTTTCAATACCGGTTCGCTCGTGTGAAATATTAAAAAAAATTTTTTTTTGAGTAATCGTAAATGTGATGATTGACTTGAGAGAATAGATTACTTTTTTTACACTCTATTAATTTCTTTTGACTTCGTTGTCAAAATCATCTTGTTGATTGGAGACAGCCTACAGTGACTGATCATAAGAAACAACAAATCTTTAATTTTAAAATATAAACATTGATCTTTCGCAACCTAATTACTAGTTGTTGAAATTAAAAAGTTATCTTTTAGTTGATTAATTCTACAAAAAGCGTACTTTTATTAAATTTCGTTAGCCGTGAATGCCATAATTTTCAAATATAAAATGTTTATTTACATAAATGCTCCTCATAGTATAATTTCAATAATAGCCTACCTACCTACCTACCTACGTTGTACAGACAGATGCATTGGGCAGACACTTAATTTTAATCGTGTCATGTGTGGTTTAGCTAGCAAGTTGTAATCCGGTCAATCACCGAATTTAGCAGAATATATTTTATGCAGAAAAAACATCATGTAAAAATTTGCGTGTTTCGAAAACATAAAATTACCATATTACATGCCATGCCATAAAGAACATAATATGCCACACATATTTATTAATTACTCTGCAGTTAGAGTTTTACCTTTATAAGTTTTTCTCGTATTTCCCAAGAAAATATTCCTGGATTTTGTCTTTTGAGCTCTTCTATTCTCGCTTCGACTTCAGGAGTTGCTACTCTAGGCTTCGATCCTCCTATCACACCTGGTCTGATGGATCCCGTTTCCTGCGTGAAATGTTATAATCCTTAATCTTGATATCATCCCATGATATAATTTTAAATTATTGCATTGACTTATTTTTTTTTTATAATTAAAATGGTTTGTCGTAAATTAAGGTTTTTTCAGCGATTACAAAACTTTATTTACTTCAGTTTCTGAAAGCATAATGTTTTAATGTACAATATCTATTGTACGTTGATAAACTTTAATCTTTACTAAGTATTATATATTATGGATACAATGTTAAAAATAATCGTTATTATATTGTTTTTTGATCAGAACTTTTATTTTTAATTTTTATAAAGGATAGCTTTTAACCTTTTAAGTAAAATTTTTATTGAATATAATACTAATATTTGTATACTTTTTAAACAATAAGTTATTATTTTTTCATATTTATATCTTTGTTTTAGGTTTATAAATTATAACAGATCTATGGTCAAATATATATATTCTATTTTTTATTCATATAAATATAAGTAAGGGGCATCCATTAATTGAGTGAAGCATTTGGTTGGTAGAGGGGTCCCGCTAAATATCACTCAATCCCACGTGGGGGGTGGGTGCACGTAATTTTTTTCCGTCATTAAAAATCTTAAATATTAGGTAGTCTTAACTATTCTTAAATAAAAAATATGTTTATTTTTTTTTTAAATAAATCTAATGTAATCGAGCACAGATTGACTCATTTACATCACTAATACGCATTTAAAAAAATCTCACGTGAGATTAGGGGGGAGGCGGTCGAGAAAAATTTTACCAAGGGGTGCGGGGGTTTCGAAAAATCGCCAAAAACTGTCGTACGAAATTAATGAGGTATCGTTAAATTTTAATGTTATTCTTATGAATATTCATAATAAAAATAAAATAAAGTATACATTTATGTTGTGGTATTTTTAATATTACTAGATATAAATATCTACATAAATATCGTACTTACGTAATACAAACTTTGTCATAGAGTTAGGCATTTTTAAATATTTTGATACATATTTCGTAATTTAATAAATTTATAAAACTGACAGGGCAAGTACTAAGCTTTGAAGTAAAATTAAAGGATAACCAAAATTTTGAAAACAACCATTTTGAATTCATTTATACGAGTGTAATATTAGAATTGGTCTCCGATGTTAAAATGTGCACTATTATTAAAAGTCTCTATAAGCAATAAAACAAGTAAAGAGTTTTTAGGTTCTGAGTAGGTATATACCGCAATATAGTAAATCTTTATCATTTTTTTGAGTTATATACTACGGATTCGTGGATTCTTCCGCGGTGCGTGAAATAGGACTTCCTGAGCGAACAATCACCATTATTGTACCGAGTGGCCGGGAGTGAAAATGAACCTTCAGGCTTGGCTGCGCAGGAGTCAATAGCGATTGTTTTCCGATTCAACAGGATTACGTGTATTATATTTTCTATGTTCTTACATCGATAGGCAGATATTGAAGTTAAATAAATACCTTCATATAGATTCCAGTTAAATATTAATAATAAAAATAAGTCTCATACTTAAGGGCTCCCAGTAGAGTATGACTCCTGTGTTGGTGGGTCCGGAAACACACACAAGTACAAAAGACGACAGATATGGCTTATCAAAATATTTATCATGTACGAGGGTCGAACCTGCGACCGCTAGCGCAACAGTCAGTTGTTGTGACAACTGTGCCAACGCGTCCAAGTTAAAGACAGTTTTTTAAGTTTCTTCGTGTTAAACGTGATAGAAGTAATATGAGTATCCACCGGTAGTAAAATGACTTATTCTATAACACCCGCACCAATGTGACGAATTTAATGAGACCTCATATGTTCAATTCCGTCACTACTGTTTAGCCTATAGAGCGTACAAATATTAACATGTATAAATACATAAATACATACATAATATGTGTGTTATCAGATACATATATGTATCTGATACGACACACACACATATATATATATATATATATATATATATATATATATATATATATATATACATACCTACCTATATATGTTCGAAAAAATTACATGGCAGTTGCTTAATAATGTATAGTATTCAAATTCATTGACTTAATTTTGTGTTGTTGTTATTAGGTGAGTTATTATACCTACTTATTTCAAATCAGAGTCTTAGCAATAATTTTTCTGTTAGTATATTATACATATATTTTTTACAATTAAATTATATGACAGATATGAAATTGACGGCTTAATCCATGTTTGAACAGTCTTGATTTTATTTCGTGTTTGTAATACTCGTAAACTGTGGTCTAAGTCGTTTTAGTAATAGTTTTGTATTACATTTGGAATAGGGTGTTTATCTTTTAGGATATAAGGTTAAACAGTTTTTTTTTTGTAACATTGGACCGAAACTTTGAAGATCTAAGCCACTTTAATAATTGATTAAAGTAAATATTTGAACATTGAATTTAAATAAAAACGGCATGAGAGATAATTATAATGTATTACAACTAATTCAAGTATTAGTAATTAAATAGAGCAAGAATCGTGAAATACCACTGGGGACGCCCAGCGGCAGCGGCTAGACATTAATTATTTGGAAGCATGATGTCATATTCGTAACATTTTCTTATTGTTGACTATTTTTTATATGTAACCGAGTTGAAAATAGACAATACTTTTATAAATTTGTTTTAAGTAATTTACTACTTTTGTGCCAACTCTATATTTCCTACATCTGTCGAAATTAAGTAGCCATTGATTAATTCAATTGAATAGAGCTACATGTATGGATATTACTTGAACATTTATTTGCGATATCGTATCACAATAATTTTTACTTGTCTACAAACAAACTTTTCAATCAATATCAATACCTATATTTTGTATGGGTAGGTATGTAACTTGACTGCATTAATATTTTTGTTCGCTTTAGAATTTTCTTACAATTAAATAAATGTATTAAATATCAAAGTCAAAACTTCATAAACTGTAATTTTATTACTAAGTTAATTTATATTAGCGCTTTTTTACACTTATCGCTTAAGTTAACAAAATAATTATTGTACTTAAAAAACGATTTTTAAATTGTTAGGTACTAACAAATATTTCTTAACAATAGAAAATAATTTACAATAATAAACAGGATATATTTGTATATATGTATGCTTCATAAACTTTTTATTACTGAAACAATGTTAATAATCCTTTTTACCATTAGAAAGTTAGATTATACAGAAATAACAAACGACGTAAAAAGTCACGCTATTATTACTCATAGTGAACGGAAGCGATAAATGTAAACGTAGGTGAAGTCGCGAGTCTTGTAGGTATTGTATAAAATAAAAAAAATCACTTATTAGGCAAACGTTGAAATATCGTAAAATTTAGTTAATATCATGTTGATTTGTCTCTGTAACGTATAAAAATAGACGATAGAGTAATTTATTGTGTGGACCTATGTATTTCATTTCTAACCTGGTATCTATTAAGAATTTTTGAAACGCATCCGTGCGAGACTCGAAGCTGTCGCGAGATGACGCAAGGCCGCACGCCCGCCGCCGCCATCTCCACGATCTTCAGCCTGATGTGGTTCGGTAAGGGACGGCCGTTGATGAACAACCCGCCGAGTTGATTTACCCGACCTTGTCCTAGAAATAAACACATTAAGTAAATATATTCGTCTTTTTCTTTTTTGTTGACCATAATTTTTGTTAGTTTAGTTTGTAATTGACGATTGTATTGTAAGATAGGTAGGTATATATATAATATATATTCAATTTTATTTATTACAGAGTTTTATTATTTATCGCCTATCCAATTATTAATCAATAATTATATATCATGGAATTTAATATGTATCTCGAAATGAATTTCAAAACAATTGTTCTAATATAAAATATTTAATTCAAAATAATCCTATATCTATAACATCTATATAATGAGTAATAACATATTCTTAATTAAATTTTATTTTATGTTGAGTATTTACATCCTTATTACGTGAATGTATTATGTAATAATAGTCTTATTAAACATATATCAATGACTACATAAATGAAGATTAGTGGAAATGTTTGTTAACTTGGCTTAGTAGACTCCTACACTACAAAATTTTTGACGTTGTCAGTTAAGTTAACATAGACAAATAAGTTATTTTTACGTAATGTATTTATTATATTCGTATATTCGGTATTTAAAATATTTAACATGTAAAATATTCAATATCTTATATTTATCTTATACACAATATGTGATGAATACGAGTATCTTATATGTAACAAACGAAAAAATTCTATTTATGGATATAGAGTTGAAATACTAAATGAAGTGTGCTTTTGGAATATGTATAAAGTTCAAGATATCAAGAAATGTATATATCCTATAATAAAATATAACATCAAAATAATATTATGAAAGTATCAAGATCACTTCAATATTAATGTAACCAATATACTATATATATACTATAATATGTTTAATAGTATGGAGTATATTGCATGTAGTTATAGAGGACACTTATAGCTAGAGAGAATAGACAACGTAATGAAATCACTTATATACCCTTACCTACCCACACATCCATACCATTTTGGTGGCGTTCCATAATGGTATGAGTCAGTAGTGTACTTTCATCAACTAGAACGGAAACACAAACTACGGAATCCACTTATTTGAAAATAAACATTACCACATATCTATATAAAAAATAACTTTTTAACCTTTAAAATATTAGCACCTTATAAACGTCACAAAATATGATAAATATGTTTACATTCAATCAAGAGAAGAATCGGGCACGATTTAAATTCATTATCACCCTCCGCATTTACATAATTAAAACGACATTTTAAATTAATTACGGTGTCATAAATATTATTATTTAAATAAGGCAGAGACGCGATCGTTTGTTAAGGTCAGTTTTACCCGACTATAGCCAAGATGTCTATCAGACGGCGATGTCTTTTTATTAGAAAAAAGATCGATAGATCGCGTTATCTTTTTTTCTGCGCGTGAGTGCAGTTGAGGAGGTTGTATAGAACTGAGAGTACCACTGTGTTCGTACAGATAGAACGGAGCGTGGTGGTGTGCGTGGTACCAGAAGCTTTGGCGTGAGGTCGAGTTGTTTCTGTGTGAGTGAGTGCACATGGAACACACCCACCTGTGCAAGTATGAGACGTGTAGAAGAACCAAACTGTTTTAGGACATTGTTATAACACGTTAGGATAAATGTATTTGTATATAAGCTTTTAAAGGTGACATTAAAGGTTATTCATTTTATAGAGCATGTTGTCGACTTTTTAAGTATGATAATATTTGGATTTTATGTGTAGTAAGCTTCATATATTATTGAGTTACTATTTTTAACTAAAGACAGTATTTTTAGGTGGTTTGATATTATGGACACGTATAGATTTTAAAAGATTTTTCTTTGACGAAAGTTTTTCAGTGTCAGTTAAATGAATAAAGATACTAATATTTAGTCGCTAAGTTTAATGTCATTTAACGTTATTTCTAAGATCTATAGTTGACAAATCATATATTTTTATAAGATATCGTCAATTATTTTAGTAGTATTACTAAAAAAGAAAAAAACTTTAAAAATCGAAATGTTGGTTAACTTGTGAATATAATTATATATATAATTGTATAGATGTAAAGATTAAAAATTTTTGTCACCCGAGTGATTTACCAAAACAGACGCTAGCGCAATGGAGGGGGATTAGTTCTGCCCATTCATTGTGAAATGCACAGTCAGAAATATACACGTCTCTTTTTAACGCGCTTAATACTTGCATTATCATTTTAATCCTCGAATATAATAATACTAGACGTTCCTCTCGGATTTATCTGCGTTTTTTCGATGTTTATCGGATCGACCAAAATTTATTGTTACTAATCTATTCTTTGGTACCGAGCGTGACAGTATATACTTATATAGGCTACGACCTTGTATAAAGGCTATACAATGAAAATATGGCTTATTATTATATTATGGATTATTATTGTTCTGTTAATTAACGAGATTAGCGCATTTAAATAAATAAACAAACACTTTAGCTTCAGTTTCATAAAACATCAGTAGATAGATTTGGCCGAGATACAACATAAGCACTCGCTAAAAGTAGGTACTTTTATATATTTTTTATTCGTGTCCGAACTTTTTTTTTTGATAAGGAAATATAATAGTTTAGTATATACTAAATTGTTTGACTTGCCAGTTTATTTCTTCCTTATTTTTTGTTTTGTTTGCGTGAGTAATAAAAATACAATTTGTTGATAATATTTATTAATTTGATTGTTTTTTTTGTATGTAATTAATTAGATAGTATTTAGTATTACAGTGTGAAGTATTTTAATTCCAAAAATTATATGTTTACATTCATAATAGAATATTTCTAAGAATTCTATGATGTCTTATGATTTATAAAAAGGAATTCGAACAAGAAGCTCTAGAGAATTTTCGGGAACTTATTTTCTTTACGAATTATTTTTTACTTTTTAATAGAAATATAACCTTTTATATTTACGGCAGTAAAAAATTTTATTTTGTTATAAACAAAATAAAATCCTTTGTCATCTTTGCAAACATAATTTTTCCAATAGCACAGTAATAACAACCAATTCATCTACTTAAAATTACGTCATTGTATGAAAAAAATTTTGAAAACATTAATTATAGGTAGTATAATTTTTATTGATTATATTAGTAGCGTAATAATATTATTATTATATCGACATAAATACTATTGCTACAAATATTTATTTTCGTGTTTTTATTATTAGTTATGTGTATGTCATGAAATTGTAATATTTCGTTTACCGTACGTACCTAAGTACCTACTGGTTAACAATGTCGACAAAAATATTAGTTTTTAGGTGACGACAATAAACTTCTCATAAAATCATAATTTAACATAACGCAAATCCATAAACTTAACATAACGCAATCTTCATATTTAATTTAGTGGATTTTGATAGGAAAACAGACTAGTACCTACATGAGTACCTATTAACTCTCAATAACACTTAATGAGCTTTTAAAATTAAATAAAACAGTATGACATATAGCCCATTAAAATCAAAATTAAAATCAAAAACAACTTTATTCAAATAGGCCCCACGAGCACCTCCGAATCGTCATTTTACAAATTAAAACTTTAAAGTGATTATTATTTTTGTAAAAGTAAAGCTACCACCGATTCGGAATGTAGATTCTGCAGAGAAGAACTAATTGAAATTAGTAGGTACCTATATCAATTTTTTGCCTTCGAGCAGTTTATTTTAATGAACCAAGACTTTTGTTAGTAATGAGACAAAATACGCTTTAATACAATTCGAGCCTATATATGTTCCTATAGTTACGTTATAATTCGTAAAAATATTACAAATAATTAAATAACGAGATAGGTACTTCGAGACTCTCATAAAAACTCACTCTCACGATACTTCAATTTACAGATTTAATTTTAAAATTTAATCAAATACAGGTTTCATTTAATGCTTCCACATTTTTCAATCTTCTAGAAAATAAGTAAAAAAGTTCGTAAAGATTGATCAGAAATGCGATATACCTACCTAATTAAAACATGAAAGTAAACACTTAATCTTATATCTTTAAACGAGCAATTCTTGTATATATATATATAATCGGAATCTCGGAAACGGCTCCAACGATTTTCATGAAATTTAGTATGCAGGGGGTTTCGAGGGCGATAAATCGATCTAGCTAGGATTTATTTTTAGAAAATGTTGTTTTATCCCTTTTTTTACGCAATTAAAAAATACCATTAGAATACGAAGGTAAATTTCGCTGTCATTGACAAGCTTCTAACAGCTCGGATGGGAATCGGGCGGATTCGAAATCAGAAAACCTGGGTTCGAATCCAGGTTTTTACAGACCAATGTTTTTTTCCTTTTTTTTTTCTTTTGAATTAATAGCTCTTTTTATTTTTTATTTTTTATTTAAATAACCAGTTTCTATTATTTTACTATTATATCGGTAAGATCGAAAATATTATTTATGTTTCATCTGTATGTAATGCATCTAAATATAATTGAACCGAGCAAAGCTCGGTCATCCGGGTACTAGTATGATTATGTCACAATGATATCACTTATAATACTTTTACTGTCATTTTTTATATTACTTTCAATTTGTTTACTTTTTCTTGGTGCTATTATTATAAGCGTCGAGAAAATTAAACCTTTGTAGAACGAGATTAACTTATTATACCTATTGATGTTAATCACTTATTCCAATATACTTGATGTTAATTTATTTTTGTGTACAAGCAGCGTGCAATAGACGTTACACTTTTACAATTTTAAATTTTATTTCGCTGAGAGAATGATAATGGATGGTAGTCAAGGTACTAAATTGTAATTTAGATTTGCCCTCTTTTGCTAGTAATGACGGAAAATAGACTTAAATCGTCTTAATTAATTTATTCCAAACAGAATTGGCCTCACAGAGCGTCTTCGGGCCATTCAATTTTGCATTAAATTGATAATTTCCACGGCACAATAATTTGTAACTGTACGTCTACTGTTTACTGTTTTTTCAACCTCTAGATACTAAGTACTCAATGTCCGCAACTCTATCGCGATGAAAAACTTTTCTCACGGTTTCGAAAAACAAACACTCCAGCTTTTTATTTTTATGCTGAAAATAATCATTAAAATGTTAAATTATTATCAAATATTGTCTAGATTTTAAATAGCAACATTTTTTACCTAAATTATTTGTTCATAATAAGTCTTCAACTTTATTTAATTTAGATATGGTTATGAGAATTTTTATCTTAATATAGTTTTCAATGTAAGTGTGAAAAAAGAGTCATAACTGACATTATATATATATATATCATATTGATCTGAGCATAATGTATTAAGCGTAATTCAAATACGACGACAAAGCGAAGTTAAGGTTATACGTTATTAAAGTTTCCAGCAGGCAATATCGGTAACGCAATAAAGATCAAATACTTGAGCCGTTTGATGTTTCGTTTCCATACAAAGTTCTTTTTAAAAGCTTATATTTCATTAAATTCAAAATGGAAACAAAAAATGTAATGTATTAAGTTTATAAAAAGGACGAACTCTTGATGACAATTCGAATTGACTTTCATTTTCTTCTGGAATTTCACCTTATATTCGGAAGTAATTGACTTTCTCAACGGTCGTGAGAGCAGCTTCTTGTAACACTGGTAGCATCAAACTTATCAATGGATTCCATGGAATGAAACGCTAACGTAAGATATCTTTCATCCCAAAACGAACAATTGATGAGTAAAAAATCGTAGTTCCTATGTCTTCGAAACAAGAGCTATGTTTGCGGTCAATGACGAGGTATGTTTTTATACAGTCGAACCTACGTCAGTGGCTATCAATGAAGTCCACTATAGTGTTTGTGTTAAGTCATCGTATTTTAATGAACCGTCGATGACATGCTGTACGTGTAATAGACTCACGGTGTATTCTTTTTCGAGCCGAATTTTTTTCCATCCATGGTTTAATCTTTGGATGTGTTGTAGAGTCAAAAATAAGGAATGATCAATTTATTAATATGACTATTTTTACCGCATTCTTTAGTGTCTCTGGAGTTTCTTTGGAGAATATTTCAAACGTAAAATAAATGATTTTCTAATTTTTCTTTCAAGTCGTTTTTATCAAAATATAATGAAACGATGATTTTACAAAGCGAGGATCGTAATTGAAATTTGCTCCATTATTGTGCGATGAAGATGTTATAGATAGCTGAATAAAAGGGATTTATGATATATTTTTTTGCAGAAAGGAGAAATAATACTTTGATTTTTATAATAAAAAATAAATTAAATTTGCTAAGAGATTAAAAAAAAAAGTAATTTAAGCTTTTTTTTAAATTTTGACTTTATGACTCTAGTAATATAAATATTAATAATAAAGTTTGAATATTCAATGCTAACATATTAATAAAAATCAAAACTTAATTTCCATTATGTAACAAGCAATTGTGACTGCATACTACTTTAAAAGCCATGTTAATGTTTAACTGCTGTGCAGGCTTTATTTATTACAAGGATTTAGCTGTAACCGCTCGCTTTAAACGAGTGAAGAAAGTGGTTAGAGTTAAACCCCACACACTGCTACATTTATGGTTGTAGAGAAACAATTAATGAAAACTGTGATAAGTAAATTTCCTTTATTGACTTACTAATTAATTCAAAATATCTTAATTGAAATATAAAACAATATTTTTATTTTCATCATTTATTTATAAGAATAATAAAACTACACCAAATAAATCTAAATTATTATTAACGTAAACATTAGTTTCTTGCACGAGTTTTTATTACATTTTTAAAAATATACCTACCAGACAACTTAAAATCTCATCAACAGGTGGGGTCCATTTTCAAAGTAAGTGTCGACCGGAAACGCCATGATCGCTGAAGCGTCACAACCTCGTTACGATCCCCGTTCCTGTCTCATTTCCTTCGAGTTTTTACAACCTTTCTAAATACTTTAAGTCTTTCTCACAGATCTATCATTTGGCGATGACTTGCTTTACTAAATATTTAGTAATCATTTGTGGTGTCTTGGTGGTATCTTCGTAATAAATGGTAATCAATTGTAATAAAACAAAGAAAAATGTAAATAATTATTGATCTGTTGGGTAAAGTGGCCCGAAGACTGTATGTTATTGGATTACTGAAATACGTTTTGCGTTCAAACTGAAAGAAAGGGCTGCCTATATACGTGATAAGAATTCTTTACAATTTCCAATGTACGAATGAAATTCTGTTCTAAGTACTAATATAATAAAAATAACTAATTCCCGTCGTAAAAACGAATTTTCAACAGTATTTATTTATATATACTTTATTGAATACCATACATAAAAATATAACACGAATAACATACAACAAATATCAAGAAAAAGAGAATGATAACAACAGGACGGTCTTATCGCTTATTAGCGATTTCTTTCAATCTTAGGGTAAGAGAATTATGAAGCTGAAAGGGGTAGGTATTGCAATACAATATACACTATATACACAAACATATGTACATATATACAAACGAAATATATACTTATACATATAAACATAGATACTATAAATAGGTACGTCCAATTAAATATTTGTATATAAACATAAGTCAAGTAAAAGATAGATAATAGTTCTTCACTCGTCTTTTAAAATGTTTAAACTATCGGCCTTGGGAATAGGTAAAAGTAAAGCGTTCCAAAGAAGTACAGCTTGAACTTTAAATGATTGCTAAACGAATTTGGTTTTATACATAAATAATCTGAAAGTCAGATTCTTAGAAAAACGAAATACCCTGCTATGGTCACCAACAAATTCGAATTTTTTCTCTCATATATGTAGGACAAGTCGAAATAATTAACACTCAGTACAAAAGAAAGAGAAAATGTAGATTCCGGCGAAGACGAATGGGCAGCCACTTGAGTTTTGAGCGAAATTTAGAGACGTGGTTAAATTTCCGTAATCGAAATACAAAGCGAATCGCAACATTTTGAATTCGTAAGTTTGTTTAATTGATCTTTTGTTAAATTAGGATAGCTTGCATTAGCGTAGTTAAGTACAGAGAGACCTTTCGGCTGACGCAGGTACTTACCGGGCACGGGTGCTTTGGTAAGTACCTGCATCAAATTGCGGGAAGGGAAGCCACCCCTGCCTGCCACGAGTGTGGCGCGCCGATGGACACGGCGCGTCACACTCTCGAGGAGTGTGCCGTTTGGGGGCCCCAGCGCCATGCCCTGATGGCCGTGATAGGCGGAGACCTCTCGTTGTCGAGCGTGGTCCACTGCATGCTCGGCAGCGAGAGGTGCTGGTCGGCCGTGGCCTCCTTTTGCGAGGAGGTCGCGATTGTGCTAACATGGTTTTGGTTGGATAGGAAAAAATTGCAGGTGCCGTAAAAATCTTACAACTGCAAAATATCCTTTTGTTTAATCCCTTAATATGATGAACCCATGACAAATACACGTCTAGAAAAATACCCAAGTTTTTAACAATAATAACAACTGTTGGTTATGATAATATTATAATATGAAATAAGAGGAATACTCACGAAGCAATTACAAAGGGAATACTGTTCCAGTCAATTTTTGAAACAATGTTTGGACTACCAATAAAAATGCTTTGCAACTTACTAGCATTGATCTTAAGATCAAAGGATTTATACCATAGGTAAATAGTCACTAAATCACCATTAGTGGAAGCTACTGCTGAGTATAGATTGGCAAGAGATGAGCAGCTATTGTATATCATCTGCAAACATATGGTAGAAACAAGTTAAGTTTTGGGAAATTGTATTTATGGAACTTGTGAATAGTAGAGGAGGTAACACGTCAACTTGAGTACAATGTCACGTACTTCATGCCCGGAGAAGAAAGAATCGTCAATTTTAACTCTCTGCTGGTGTCCTTCAAGATAATATTGAAACAAGCACATCTCGGGTGGAGATATGTTAAAAGAGCGCGAAAGACTTAGAAGTATCTCATGATCAACAATGTTAAATGTAGTGATGAAATCAAGCAAAGTAAGAACAGTAGCCTGTTTGTTATCCATATCCCACCGAATGTCATCAGTGACTTAAGTACGCTGACCGTACTATGGCCAGGATGAAACCCTGATTGAAAGGAATTAAGGATCTTATGGTCAGGTTATTATCAGGTTACAATGGGATATACTGTGTTTATCTGAAGTCCACAGAGAGGGGGAGGACACGATAACCCTGAAATCCGGTAACCTGTTTTATTACCGGGAGGGCGACCAACACTCCCAAGGAGGTGTTGGGTTTATTGTCCGCAGATCCCTCATTGGCAACATTGTGGCCATCGGAAGTGTGTCGAATAGGGTTGCGTACTTTATGCTTAGAGTATTTAAAAGATACTTCCTGAAGGTCATACAAGTATACGCACCGGCCTCGGCACACCCAGATCAAGAAGTAGAGTCATTCATCAGTAGAGCCATACATACGAATAAAACCTACATCAATGTTGTCATGGGGGACTTTAACGCGAAGATAGGCAAAAGACGAGACAAAATATCGTGCTTATGGTAGAATCCCTGGAAGACCTCAGCATTATGCTCAGTTACCTCGATGGAGTTGTCGGGAAACTTTAATTGACAAAATTTAAAACTTTAAAGGACAAGACAAAGATCATGTCGAAAGTCCATGTCACGACCACCCCGGTATCGGTTGGAGATTCTACTCTCGAAGTTGTTGACGAGAACATCTATCTAGGACAAAATGTCCAACTTGGTAGATCCAACTTCGAGCGAGAGTTCAATCGTCGAACCCAGATAGAATGGGCAGCATTTGGGAAGTTAAGAACGTCTCTTTATCCGTCATACCTCAGTGCCTGAAGTCGAAAGTCTTCGACCAATGTGTGTTACCAGTAATGACATACGCATCTGAGATGTGTTCTCTGATTATGAGCCTTCTAAACAAGCTCCAAGTCACACAGTGTGCAATGGAGAGGGCAATACTTAGTATTTCTCTGCGAGATCGAATTAGAAGTGGCATATCATAGAGTTATTAAGACGTTAAATATATGAATTTTTCATCAATTTTGTGTGGCACAGATACAATAGACCACTCGATAGCTTAGGCATCTTTCCAGAGGCAGTCCAAGATCCATTTACCTAAAACTACATTTACTAATGTGAAAGGTAAATTAGATTGTGATAAGAGAAGGCATCTTACACTGGGGGTATTTTGACACAAAGGTTGGAGCTGCTACCAGCATAAAGTCAAGAAGAGATGGAGTCTAGTTGGGTAAATTATGAGTGGCAGCCAAAGTCAAAATGTGCAGGTTAAAAGCTTCCACTATAGATATTAATGTCCCATAACGAAAATCACCTTTCAACAAGCACGTATTGAAGTTGCCCATGATTGAAAAGTGTAGTTATAGATAGGGATACATTTTTCTATTGGGTATAAATTTTAAAACAACAACAATTTATAAAAGTCAAAATTGTAATAATAGAAGTAGCTTTGTACTAGTTCGGTTCTGATTCCGTAGATGTCGTTGTATAACTCGACTATTTTTCTACATCGCGCTGGCCAGATTTTCTCGCGTTTCATAACATCCTTCGCTCTAATTTATTTCGACATCGCTGCTAAGCCTCTTCTAAGGCTAAGATCAAAGTATAGTCTGTTCTTTTCAGCTTATTATACGAAAGTTCCCACGCTGTGTGACCAGATTTTGACAGAAAATGTGACGATCGTAGTGTGACGATTTTTGGTTTTAACACTCTATAACATTTTTTTTTTTTTTTTTTTTTTTTTATTATTATTCAGGACAACAAACAGTTGCATAATAAAAGTTTACATGGTATCTTAATATTTAAAATATTCTTAACTAATTACACAACCAGCACCGTTATCCACATCGTAATATTATACACAAAGAAAAAGAGAGAAAAAAAATAATAATGGCAGAGAGCTAACTAGACAATTATACTTGAGCTAAATTCGATGTGGAATTTATGTAAACAAAACAAATGTCATCGTGTATAGGGTTGTCACACTTTTAGTAATGAAAAATTGTAACCTATCACCAATTTCCCAGTTATACATTAATAATTTCACTTTAACATTATTTCCTAGAACTTAAATTACCCGCCAAATACGTAATATACAAGAAAACTTGCTTATAACAAAAATTAACAAATTTGTAACCACCAACATACATCCAACAACCCTAAATTTTGCACTGACAGGAAAATTTCGCAGATAAGAAACAATTAGTCTTTTTGATCAGTCGTTATACTGTCAAAGGCAAACTGTTATCGATTTTTATGCACAATTTCAAACATTACAATTACTATGTTTATTCAACGTAAGTACAATAAATAATAAAAAAAGAAAGAGTGTCTGACCATAGATTTTTAATCATATTAAATCCATTTTAAAACAAATGTTTTATTTTGAATGCTATTTAGGGATGGTGTAGCTATTTTTAATATAGGCATATATATATATATATATATATATATATATATATATATATATATATATATATATACATACATATATATATATATACATATATATATATATACACACACATATACATATATATATATACATACATATACACATATATATATATATATACATACATATACACATATATATATATATATATATATATATATATATACACACACATGCATATACATACACATATATATACATATACACCCATAATAACACTTAGAAGTCATTCAGTGGTAAATTAGTATACACACGTTAACAAGTAAATGTTACACATAATTATAGATAATATATAAATATATCCAACTTTCCGACTCATTTATTTAAGTTTTATGTAGCTTGTACCACTAGGCATAAATATTAAAAAATATAATTATTATAATTATTTTCCAATAGGCCGTAAACATCTGCCTATGGTTGGTTGCTAAGCAACGATTTATTGATGAACATTCCATATCGAATTTCGCTTATAATATATAGAACATATCCAAAATTAAATTAATTTAAATTACAGACTTAAAACTTTAAACTCTAAATTCTAAACTCTTCCGAATTGAATGTTTAAATTTCGAAGCAGACAAGAAAAATACGTCAAAGTCAGTAAAATTGTCATTATACGATTTCATCATTCTTCTCAGAGGAGCACGTTCTCCTGCATTTGTTCTAATACGTTTAATGATGAATAATTTATGTTTATAAGTGTTTCGAATCCGCAAGGAGCTACTTGGTATAGAAATGTAAATTTGATTTACCAATTCATTACAATCAAAACTATTATGACAGATCTTGTATAAAAATGATTGATCGAGATAAAGCCTTCGAGATTTAAGTGTACTTAGTGATAGTTTTTGCAGCAGTGTATTATAAGATGACCTAGTATTGAAACATTTGTAATTAATGAATTTTGTAAACTTACGTTGGACCATCTCTAATTGATCAGAATACCTATTATACAGAGGGTTCCACACAGGTGTAGCATATTCCAACTGTGACCTTATGAGTGATTTATAAAGTGATAAATATGTAGCAGGGTTTTTAAACTGTTCGCAAGTTCTTTTTACAAAGCCATACAGTTTAAATCCCCTGTTTGTAATGTAATCAATATGCACATTGAAGTGAAGTTTGCTGTCAAAGAATACGCCCAGATCATTTATCGTACTGACACTTTCCAATGGAGTGTTGCAAAGAAAATATGTGTTCTTCAAACTATTAATTTTTTTTGTGAATGAAATTGACTTACACTTAGAAAGACTCAAATGTAATTTGTTATGAATGCAATAGTCCGATAAACGGTTTAGATCTTGTTGTAATTTTTCATAGTCATTATTGCAATTTACAATACGATATATTTTTAGGTCGTCAGCATACAAAAGAAAACGTGCATTCTTAAAACATGAACTAATATCATTTATGAATAAAATGAACAATAAAGGACCTAATATTGAGCCTTGCGGAACTCCTGATGTCACACTGATCGCCTCTGAATTATAACCATTAATGACAACCTGCTGAGACCTGTTCTTAATATAAGAGGCAAACCATCGTAGCAGATTCCCACGTATACCATTAAACTCAAGTTTATGTAGCAATATTATGTGATCTACTTTGTCAAAGGCTTTACAAAAATCTGTATAAACACAGTCGACTTGAAGACGGTTATCCATGTTTTCTATTGACGTATTACATTTCTCTAATACGTCGATAAAAAAGTTTCACTTTAAAAAACAACATAAGAACACAGCCAAAAAAGATAAGTTTGGTCATTACCTCCAGCACTGACTTAGAGAAAAGAGATACTGAAACTGTATTTAAAAATACACACAATTGCAAAAAGCAATACCTTTGAAATTACCAATAAATTAAGAAAAAAAAAATTTACTTAAAAAAAGTAAAACAATTTTTTTTAAATATTTATAAATAAATTTAAACTGGATTGAATAATTACGTATGTGTCAGTACTCCTTTGCATAAACAGAGGCGCCATAATTATATAAAAAGCATTACCTTAAGCTTAACCTAAGTTCGTGTCGGCCCTTGGTAAGAAATTCCGATAATGTTACTCCAGTATCTTTCTGTTGTTTTTGCTATTCCAAGCCTTATCTCTGAGTGATACGTTTCGGAACTTAAGCATCACAGCACGAGGCTTGTCTAAGTCAACTCTTCCCTAGCGATAGTACCGGCTAATGGAGTAAGGATTGACCTCTGGAATTTTATGACGATCACTGATCAGTATTGATATATAAGACGGAGAGCTTTTTCGCTTGGATTCAGGAAGTAAAATCCTCCTTCGCGTCACGCACTATATTCCGTTATATAAAATACTAGCTGTGCCCCGCGGTTTCACCCGCGCTAATTTTAAAAGGGAAAATGTACCTAAATATGTTTAAACAATTACTCTAAGAGTAGGTACCCACCTCGTCGGTCGAGTGGTCGCAAGCCTGACTGCCGAGCAAGGGGTCTCAGGTTTGATTCCTGGGTCCTTCAACGTATTATTGACTTTGTTTTTATTTTTCGAAAATCTATAATATAAAAATAAGTCGGGTTTTCCTTCCTGACGCTATAATTCCAGAACGCACGAACCGATTTCCACGGTTTTGCATTCGTTGGAAAGGTCTCGGGCTCCGTGAGCTTTATAGCAAACTAAATTCAGGAAAAATTTCAACAGAAAAGCAGGAAAACAGGGAAAATCATAATAATATAATCTTATACTCTCATAATGAACTGAAGTGCATTGAATCAACTTCTAAACAACACATTGCTTGGCAAAGGCCTCTTCTCCATATAGAAGAAGGGTCATCATTGACTCTCATAAAATGATTTAAAAATTATAAATTTTGTAATCTATAATATAAAAATAAGTCGGGTTTTCCTTCCTGACGCTATAATTCCAGAACGCACGAACCGATTTCCACGGTTTTGCATTCGTTGGAAAGGTCTCGGGCTCCGTGAGCTTTATAGCAAACTAAATTCAGGAAAAATTTCAACAGAAAAGCAGGAAAACAGGGAAAATCATAATAATATAATCTTATACTCTCATAATGAACTGAAGTGCATTGAATCAACTTCTAAACAACACATTGCTTGGCAAAGGCCTCTTCTCCATATAGAAGAAGGGTCATCATTGACTCTCATAAAATGATTTAAAAATTATAAATTTTGTAATCTATAATATAAAAATAAGTCGGGTTTTCCTTCCTGACGCTATAATTCCAGAACGCACGAACCGATTTCCACGGTTTTGCATTCGTTGGAAAGGTCTCGGGCTCCGTGAGCTTTATAGCAAACTAAATTCAGGAAAAATTTCAACAGAAAAGCAGGAAAACAGGGAAAATCATAATAATATAATCTTATACTCTCATAATGAACTGAAGTGCATTGAA
This sequence comes from Euphydryas editha, assembly GCA_036937285.1. NCBI lineage: Eukaryota > Metazoa > Arthropoda > Insecta > Lepidoptera > Nymphalidae > Euphydryas > Euphydryas editha. Next base: position 9,949,087 of record JAUPFZ010000020.1, read on the forward strand.
TTAACTTCTAAACAACTCATTGCTTGGAAAAGGCCTCTTCTCTATATAGAAGAAGGGTCATCATTGACTCTCATAAAATGATTTAAAAATTATAAATTTTGTAATCTATAAGGTAAAGTCGCCAAATTCCGTCCCCAAGCTTAATTTCGTCCCCATTGGTATATCTTTTTCTAAATAATACCATTTAGTTTTAATATGTCAAATCTAAAGTTGGTTATGTCAGTCAGCCATTGTGAAAATTTGACTGTGAAACGTTGCTCCTGGCGCAAGATATTTAAAAAAAGAAAAAACTGTACAAGGTGAGTTTTTAATTAAAATACTATGAGTACTGTTTAAATATGGATTTATTTGAGTTATTGTAATGAAATGTTTGACAAAATTTGGTGCTATTTCTTAGATTTAAATTGATTGAAATTTTATTAAGGCTATGACATGTACTTTTGGTTTAATGGATGATATCCACAAACTTGACAAATTCTTAATATCGTCCCCTCACATGAGCCTAATATCGCCCCCGGAATGGTATTTAGGTCACTAAATTTTTTGTCGTTAGGCGTACTTTTTTGACTGTTTTATGTTTAATTTTTTTAGTTTTAGATGCCGAGGAGAAAGCTATGGGATTCTGAAGAAATGAAAAAAGTCGTTGAAGCTGCCCGAACTAAATTCATATTTCCCTTAAAAACTTTTTATGCCCAAGAAGTAGAAAATTGGTTAACAAATCACCCAGGGCGGATTGTTACTCACTAACAACTTGGATAAATATTTGGGAATGCATAAGATGCAAAAATATGTAAAATTGATACAGCTGTAAATGGCTTCCGAAAAACAGAAATATTCCCACTCAATGAAAACATTTTCATAGACTCGTCAAATGCTCCTCTTTCAACCAGTTCAAGCAGCACAATATCTATTGTAAATGATTCCTCCGTTACTTTGAAACCCACAAGGTCTATACCAAGAACACAAACGGCATTATCTATCTATATTAATATTATAAAGCTGAAGAGTTTGTTTGTTTTAACGCGCTAATCTCTGGAACTACTGGTTCGGATTGAAAAATACTTTTTTGTTGGATAGCCCATTTACCAAGGAAGGCTATAGGCTATATAACATCACGCTACGACCAATAGGGGCTGAGCAATAATAAGAATTTAACAAAAACGGGAAAAACTAATCGTCCGTTCCCGTCCGTCCGTTGCGTCCTTTATTATTTCTCTTCTCGAGAATTTTTTAAACTATAGTTCCACTTTTAAAGTAAATATAACATCACTGTTTTACTGAGAATTTTCGAAAATTAAATAAAACTCAATAATACGTTGAACGACCCAGGAATCAAATTTGAGATCCCTTGCTCGGCAGTAACGCTTGAGACCACTCGATGCTAACGCTCCAACCAGGCGGGCAACTACTCTTAGAGTAATTGTTTAAAAATATTTAAGTACGTTTTTCCCCCTCAAATTAACGTGGGTGAAACCGCGGGGCACAGCTAGTTCTCAATAAAAGAGTGATGTTATATTTATCAAAGGTAGCCTGCTACCCTGTTAACACGTGGCGGCGTTTGGACGTAGGTAAACTACCTGTTTTGTGTCGACAGCGCAGCTAGCTGCCAGGGTGTCCAGACGACGCGTAAATAATTAGATAACTGTTGGGTAACTTTATTTAGAAGTTTATTAATATTTATGTTTTATTTTTTATAATTCGAATGAGAATCATGTACCGAGTATTCTCCTTAAATATTGTTAGTAGCTCACTAGTCATTCTGTATATATAGGTAACATTATTTTTATGACATCGAAAATTTTGCGACCTATCACAAACACTTTTGACAATGTTTGGTTAAATTAAATGTATTTAAAAGTATTAATACTAATATCTTGAAAAACTTTTGTCCTTCGTATTTGCATGAGTTTTGTCCACTTTTTTTTCGGTACAAACTCTCATTCTTAAAAACACTGGTCATATTCTTGAGTGATTCTGTTTTCGTAGATTACGTAATAACTGCTATCTTAGAGTTCTTTAAGTACTGTACTTTAATAGTTAGTTTAATATGCAAGCCTGTTTTGATGTGAATTTGCGGATATTTCTAGTAATAAACATTTAGTAGGAACCAACACATACACGCTTTATAATAACACGCACATAGGTACACATTTTATAATAAAAGCAATTATAAATCAAATAAAGTAAATATGATAGAACTTATAATAATTTTTCATATGCAAAACTATTCTTTTTTTGTATAACTACGGCGTACTTTAAGTATGTCCATATGTGTTTTAATATTGTATTCTTAAACTAAGCGTCCTTAGGTATTTTACGCGTTGGTAAGAATAGTTGACATTTGTCACTACGAAGTAAATAGTTAGTTAAACAAAGTCCTCTACCACCTCTGTCTTTCTGTCTGTCTGTTCACGAAAAACTCAAAAAAAAAATACTACGCGGATTTTTATTTCAATTTCACCAGCAGATAGAGTGATTCATGAGGAAGGTTTAGGTACATATACCCCGGGCGCAGTCGGGGCGAGCCACTAGTTTCTTAATAAACAGGCAAAATTTACTTCTCCAAGATGATTTTGAAAATTCTTTCAATCTTTACATATAAAATGCAGATGAATATGAAAATTCTGAATGACTGACTGACTCACTGGTTGACTGACGGATCGACGGACAGCCGAAGCCGCTAATCGTAGAGATTTGAAATTTGGAGGGTGTGTTCTTTGTATGACGTAGGCATCCACTAAGAACGAATTTTACAAAATTCTACCCCTAAGGGAGTGAAAAAGGGGGGCAAAGTTTGTATGGGACAACGTGATTCCTTGGTCCAATCTACTTCAAAATTTGCATAAATATTCTTGAACAGAATTGATTGAAGACATGTTTCGTATTTTGTCGAAATTCATCTCCTAACGGTGTTAAAAGGGGTAGAAAGTTATTTGCTTCTAAGTTAAAATTAATACTCCTTAGTACTTTTGATTTAAATTACATTTTATTTTCACACATTTTTGACTACTCAATCCGTCTACTATATATTTTTTTCCAGTATCGATGTAGGTGTAAGTGATATCTTCTTTTTTTCATTTTTTTTTGTATATTTTTTTTTATATCAATACTCCTTAGTGCTTTTGATTTAAAATACATTTTATTTTGACACATTTTTGACAACTCAATCCGTCTATTATAAATATTTTTTCCAGTATCGACGTAGGTGTAGGTGTTATCTTTTTTTTATTTGCTGGTGGAACAGACAAGAATTTTCTATTAAATAATATATTATATTTCTATAAATTTACTGTTGGTCAAAGTGAGAAGCAATCGTGATATCGCCTTAGTTAATTTGATATAAAGCGTAACCCTTTTCTGCCATATGCCCAAGCAAACGCAAAACTAAATTAATTAATTGTCTGGGATGAGAGTGCTATGGTTCATAAAGGAGGTTTTGAAGCCCTAAATAGATCTTTATAAGATAATAGAGATAATAATTATCAAATGGGAGGAGTTACTGTATTGTCAGCAGGCGATTTTCGGTAGACTTTACCAGTAGTGCGCAGAGGAACGCTAGCTGACGAAGTTGAGGCGTACGTGAAGCATTGACGACCGTTCTGGTGTAGTGGTGCGAGTAGTCGCCTCGACGCCTCGCCTCAATGCCGGTGGTCGCGGTTTGGGTATATGCCCTTGTGCGTTTCCCCACCGTGTCTCAGAGAGCACGTAAAGCCGTCAGTCGCGGTTGTTATCATGGATACCTGGTAATGATCCTTACTCCTGGTAGGGATATTATCCGCCAACCCGCAGTGGAGCAGCGTGGTGGATTAAGCTCCAACCCTTCTTCTATATAGAGAAGAGGCCTTCGCTCAGCAGTGGGTTGTTTACAGGCTGATACAGTACAATACAGAAGCATTTGTGGCCTTCAGTGACAAAATTAGACCTTACCATAAATATGAGAGTCCATCTGAGGGGAGATGTTACTGCCGGACAGTTCTCAGACCTGTTACTTAAAATAGAAAATGGTGATTTCCCGGAAATGGATAATAATGTAATGTATGAGTGTATATCAGTATCTATTTAGAATAAACAAAGCTTAAGGTCAAACTCTTAAGTTAGCGGGAGTATACTTGAGGAAATGCTGTTTCTCCAACAGCCTGATTCTAGCATCCGACGGAAAAACAAAAAATATTGTTTATAAAGAAATACTGCGGAAGGTGTAGTATTTCGATTTTGTTGTAAAAAGATAATACCCCCGTGTAACTTTCTCTAGACCAAAGACCGAGCTTCGTGTTCATAAAATATAACAATTTATTTTATTTTATTTTAATGGTTATTTAAACTTTAAACCCCTACACCATAATAAATATTATTATATTTATTATTTTTTTATTATATTTATTATAGAGTATTATTATAGAGTATAAGTATTAAACATTTTAACATACTCGTAATAACTTATATGTTATAACAAAATTAATAACGTAAAAAAAACTATTAAAAATCCTATTAGAACCATTTTCAACTTTTACGCGGACGAAGTCCGTTAAAAGCTAGTAATTTATATAATGCTTAAATAGTAGGAATGTTCAATAATTCCTATTTAAAATATTTAATTAATTTATAGGATTCTGGCGCTTATTTTATTAGTACGATGTCCATAAATAGAACTTTATTATAGATGATATTAGAATTTTCCACGATTTGAAAACTCTGTAGGTATTTATTTTTATAGTTTTAGGTTTCCGTGAATCAAACTTATCATACTTTTTTCTGGAATTACGGTAACCTTTACCACTTGTAAGTATTTCTAATTTCCGGTTTCTCAGAATAAGGCTTAATTAACTAAAAATAGTCCGAACGCAAAAAATATCTATAGTGCTCAGACCCGAACATTTAGTTTGGGGTTTGGTGGTGTTCACATAGCTACGTTTTAATCATTTACTTTTAAAATTATTACTTTTAAATTTATTTTACAATTAAGGTAAGTAAAAAATTTTGCAGGATATTTTTTTATGTTATTGAACATAACAATTACGTTTTTAGAAATACCTAAAAATTATTTAAAAACATAATGATATATCTATTCGGTACTAGCGGACTGGTAGTAGCGGACCCGACAGACGTCGTCTTATCTGAAAGAAATTCTAAAACCCTGATTGCAGTAGTAGCTTCAGGTTCCAATTGTAAATCAAAACTATTTAGGGGCATTCGTAGCGCTGTTTAGGATCAATTCAGTGACATAACCACGTTCAAAACTGTCATTGTAAGTATTGAACCGATTATTTCTTTTACCATTAGAAAGCTACAAGATCCAAAATTAACACAGGCTATATAATATTAAGCTGTGAATCATAAGACAGCAGCAGTAACTATAAATGGCAACAATTTAACGGGTATCGAGACTAAACGCAGGCGATACTGCAAGGGATATCCATACTTATTACAAATCTGTCGATTCCATTCTGTACATTGAAGTTGTATTGAAAATTTTTTTTTGAGGACATTCTATATTTGATACTGAAGCCAAAAATGACTTTTTTTTTTCATTTTATTTGTCTATTTATCTGTCTATATCTCGGCTGCCGAAATTCCAGAATAAATTTAAATTTAAAATTTAATTTAAAAAAAAAAGATTTGATTGTTCATACTATGGGCATGATACTGGGTAATTTTTATACCGAAATTCGGCACAGTCCATGATGAGACTAAAATACGTCAAAAGAGTGGGAAAATTTTAATAGAATAAATATTTAAAACAGAACAGATTAATATCAATTCTTGCTACTAACGTTTTATGAACAAAACAAGAATTTTCAAAAATTATCTTTATTATAGTTTTACGTTTATTAAAGCGAAGTAATTCATAGTTACGTTATATTTTTTATTAGATATTTTTATAATATTATTAAATAAATACGTAACATTCAATTATTTAATTATTATATTAAAAATGATGATACGTATCATAAATTTACTTTGCAATTTTACGTCGCAATTTATTGCTTTAATTTTTCTTAACACTTTCAGATTTGAGTGATGAATATGGACACCATCTAGCTCGCATTATGCTTAACGTAGTGTATTTCATTTACATGAAATATACAGTATTTTAAATTAAAAATTAGATATATAGAGATGACCCTTAATGATGACCTGAATTGTTAAACTTTATTGTTATAAAGGGTAAGAAGGCTTTTGATGAGATAGCAAATTAAGAATATATGTAATTACACGTAGCTCGAAGCGTATTATGTTTGTATATGTATAAAAAGTGTTCTATCGGTCGGCCGGTCCTTTGTTAAATAAATTAGTTTCGGTGTCTACCAAATTACGCTTCAGATCTATCTATACTTATAACACTCAAATCTTGGCACGAAAATATGCTCTACCTATTATTTATTTTCGAATATATTAACATACTTTAGGATTTCTTAACAGAACGGGAGCTAAAACAATAGTTGATTATACATCATTTTAAAAAGGCTTTTGGGAACACTGGTAGCCAAATACTATTTGTTTTCATTGATTTATTCATGGTCACAGTGAAGATAGAAGGTGCCGACAAAGACGTTCCTTTTGAAATACATCTTGTTCGAATTTGTAATGAGAGTTTGTATGAAACGTTACAAAATAACGAGGCACGTACCGCTTTAGTGAAACTGAATACCTAATTGTTTAAGGTTTAGGAATTTAGAAAACAAGTACAAACTAAAACCTATTTATTATACGAAGTATTCAATTGGAAATCATGTCAAGTTTGAAGTCATATAATATACTGGCTATTGTTTAAATAAGTTTCTTCATATAAAATTTATCAGTTTCGTGATAAGGCCACATGTGATAAATTGCCAGTTTCATAAGGCGTTCATTAGAAGCGTGCAAAATGCGCTCCGTTGCGCGGCGATAACTTTACCGATAACGGTTTTATTGCTTCAAATATTACCTATTTGCGTATCCGTAGCCGGTAATCGTTTACGAAGACAGTTAAATGCTTAAAATTTTAAACAATTTAATACAAAATATAAGTTAAAATTTTTGTTGTCACACGTAATCGGGCATTAGTTTATATTTTTTTAATGTAGAGTAAAATTCCTGTCAAGTGACTTAGCTAAAAATAACAGAAGAATCATCTTGAGTAAATTAATTTGGTAGGTAAATTAAATAATTTTACTTACACTATAATATATATACTTAATATTTTGGAGTTATATCATGGTATCGAAATGTTTGTCTAGGTGACGCTAAATTATTCTTTCCGATCTCGCTCGCTGTTTCCAGCTCCAACACTCTCTTTTTTAGTATAAATAAAAATAAAAATAAAAAGAAAATGACGATTTTTAATAATATTCATACTGTCATAAGAAATTTATCAAGACTCCATTTTTGTTTCTTAGAATTTTATCCAAAAATCCCTATTTTTTTTTTGTAGTTAAGTATATTATCGTAAATATTTTTACAATCACAAAATATTTTTTATAGATAGTAGGCATTTGTAATATTTCAGTACTCAATTTTATGAAAGCATTTATTATAAATAAAATAGATCGATGGAAATAATCCATCGAACTGTTAAAATTACAGTTAAACTTGTACATGCTACGTTATTCACTTCTTTAATTAAACATTGCATCGAGCCTTTAGATTACAGCGGCTTCTCGACTTTGTGAATACCACCTGGATTGGTTGGTACACCTACCATAATAACTGGATTGTTAAAAATATTAAGTTGATGAAATTTATAATTAAAATCAATACTCGTACATTGTTGACGCAAAAAATATTACAATGTACTTTCCTACATTTATCAATTAAATTCAGTTCTATTTTTACATATATAATAATTATAACTAAATAGAATATTCATATGTATGTCATCGTAGTATGACATTCATTTTTTTCGACAGTTTATACTGATAATAAAATAACAATATTCATACTATTACAGTAACACACATACACATGTAATATGTATATATTTAATTTTTTTTCTTTTTAATGACAAGTACATAAAATATAAATCTAAAACGCAATGTTGTAGTATATTAAAACTGAAGTTGTTTTTCTAAAATATTTACTAAGAATTTACTTTAACATGCAACATGTTGCTGATGAGATTGTGGAATATTCCGGTTTGTATGAAATGGCTTTCGTGCGATTTTAAGAGATATTTCGTGACAAGCGAAAGAGTACCTAATGTATATGAATTTAGGTCTCATTTAGAATGAATAAAGAAAAAACCGGCGACTAGCTGTCTCGTCTTTGATATCGTCCTTCGAAAATTAATCGTATTTATGTACTATGGATATTTATAACGTTGGAGAATCTCTCTTAAATGTACCTACTTGTAATTTAAGACTCGATTATTTTACGAAATCTCATTTTTAATTATTTCGTTTTAAAATAAAACAATTTATCTAAGTATTCATAAACCACGAGTAGATACTAAAAATACAAGTATAACGTCAAATTGTATACCTACATATATAACGCATGATGGAGTTTATTTTTAAGTTGATAATGATTAAATTATAATAAAAATTATTGCAACGAACTCGGACATACAAACATAATTTGTCTCTTCGGTTATAAAATGAAAATGGAATCGAAGGCTCAAAAGCAATGTAATCAAGTTCTCCAGTCCATCCATAATAACATATTACAGATAATAACAAAAAGGATTCATATATCAAAGGTGACAAATCAAAATAAACAAGTCACGCATTCTCGTAGCCGCAGCAAGAAAGCTGAAATCAAAGATCGAAGTCTGAGCCTAATGTATATTAAATATGAGCGAAGGCTTCACCATATGGCATTCAAGTGAAAAACAGTGCAAAAACAAGATGGAATTGCCATTATAGCTTATAACTCAATCAGTCGCTCCCGTCGGTGGCAAGGCACGATAGGCATTTTACACTTTTTTTCATTCGCAGCAGCGTTCCTACCTAACAAAAATGTCAACTTCTATTACAGAGCGAGCAAGCGTCAAACGCCATAAAATTATGAGAGAAAGAAGATAAAACATAATGGGAAAAATTCCGAGCATTTCCACATACTTTATGTTTCTATAGGTAATAATTTGCTTCTGTAGGATGGTTATAAATTACAACCATTATTATCGAAAAGACATTTCGTGGTATGATTAATGTTTATTTGAATTACGATTTTATTGATATAGCACACTATTTTTTTAATATTATTTTTGATTTATACGTAAATGTCCTTTAATTATATATGCGATATAAATAAGTCTATGGAATGAATGAAGAATGTTCCGACGAATTAATAGCGTGTTGTGTGATTTGTACCTTTGATTGCTATTAAAACTCTCAATGGACTTCGGTTCACGGCTTTCGATTCAATATGTCTTGCTTATTTTTATAATTGAATGATTGATTAGTTCGAAAGCAATTCACTAATGTATTTAACATCGTAACACAATTAGCCGCTACTATGTCTACAGCTACAGCTATTAATTACTATATCTCGGATTTTTGTTTACTTTTGATTCTTAAAATATTTCTAAAAGAAAATTAAGTTACTCCTTATAACATCGGCTTATGAAAGCAAAATCGCATCGCAAAATCGCTTTTTATTTGTATGAATAGAATACTAGGTAAAAGTCAAATTCAGAACGAATGAATAAATTAATTGATTCAGGTCACAATTATGTATATTCGTTTATTACAATATATTATTATATATGTTTTGTATGTTTAATTAGGTATAGTATAGTAGCCTAGTAGTAGAGTACCTACTTAGACGATTTAGAGATCAACAATTCTGTTAAAGTTGGTAGTTAAAGAAAAGATAATAAAATTTTGACTAGTAATTATTATGAGACATAGTTGTTTTTTTATATTTCAATGAATTAATTTAAATCGATAGGGCTTTCTAATTACACGTATTTCTAGTATTTTTTTCGTGAAGCGTATATATATATATATATATGTAGATAAGAAAGCAGTTGAAGTTTTATTTATTATATAGAGTATCTGGAATTTATGTTATTTTATTTTTTTCAATAGTAAAATCCAGTAATCGATATTAAATAACAAACTTATTGAATCTTGCATATAGAGTACGTTTATAATAAAGTTATAATGTCTACGTTCGTTCACTAATCGTATTTGTGATATGAAATTGTATATAATGCAAGACCAGGAAACATATAATATATTTCGGAAAGAAAGTTGATATGATTGAGTTTACCGCATCGTATAATAAGAAGGGAGGTTTAAAGGGAGGTAAGAAATTTATCAGATGCAGCAAAAAGTTGGACGTTAACAGCTTTACGAACTCTATATTTTAAGGGACGACCATGTGTTTAATTTAAAAAATTGGCATAAACTTAGTTACAGTACAACATTTTGACAATAACAGTTGGGAATAACTAATTAAATATTTACAAATAATATTCGGGAGTCATATTTACACTATATGAGTAGTAATCAGCAGTAAGTGTTGCTAAGATTTTCTAAAATATTGCATGAATAGTTCTTAATTTGTAGTTTTTAGTGTAGCGCTGGATAAACGATTTTTTTTTTTAAAGTATTCTATTTTTCTAAACTGTTGAATCAATATCAACACAACCAATATCGGCAAATAAAATTCTTTTTTTCTTTTTTATTTTTCGTTCATTTTGTTTTTAATATAATCACTATGTTATCCTTTAAGTTTATACTAAGTTTATGGCTATTTCGCCAACCCTGGCACACGGTGAGACACTTTTGACGGCTTGAAATGATGGACAGTCATTACGATGTCATTGACATCATTTGTTTCATCCGCCTTCATTTACTTTGTGTTACGGACTTGAAAAGCCGCAACGATTGTTATGGTCAGCTACTGAACGTTTTGAATCAAGATGTTATTAATTTACAACTCCACAAAATGTGACAAGTATAATGAATATTTATTCGCCTTGAAAATATTATATTTAAATATTAGTATTATGCCACTTTGTTCAAAATAATATTAATATAAGTTACAGATAATATATAATATTTATTAATTTTTGTATCGAAACGTTTGTAAATATTTTACAGAAAGCACCACCGATAATTACTATTATCGAGTCCCTTGAGCTAATCTAGAGATGCGTTGTGTTGGCCTGTATTTTGGATCAGTTACTAGCTTTGCTGCATCATCGGTCATCTAATCATGTATCAGGCGAGATTAAACCAGCCCAAGCGGACTGCATCAAAGGCGGTATCACACTGTTATTTTGACTGATTGATCTCTTCCAACAAAAAAAGGTTGCATCGCTACCGAGATCGACAGTAGCCGAGAAAAAACAAATTAGTTGGCTAAACCTTTTCATAAAGCATTGTTATTATCACCACCTACACCGACTTATATGCCTTTCCGAAATGCATTTTGTCGTGTTCGAACGGGACTTTTTTGTTCCGTCATTAATATACGGTTCAGAATATAGTCTCGTTCGTTCTCGTATATGTATATGGGTGTATTGTTGCCTCGTAATCCCTGTAGTCGGAAGGCGAAAATCATGCTGCGTCTGTGACCTTGCGTTCGTTATAAAAAACGCAATTTTTTTTTTTTGAAGAAATGTTTCTTGGTGTCAGATGTAGCGGCTCGAGCTTTGATTATCGAAATTCTCATATTTAGTTTTAATTGGTGGCTTTATCGAGTTTACATTTTACGGTCGGATTCGATGAGAGGTTAATAAGCGGCTTTTTGAAAGGTATCTTCGTTTTTTAGAGGTCCGCGGCAATAATAGGAACATGAGTGGATTTGTAAGATCGAATTGTTGTGATCGTTATAATATTATTGTAAATAACTGATTCGGTTTTTGTTAATTAAGATTTATTAGAAAACTTCAATTCTTGGTTTTATTTTGTGAACTATATATATTTATAGATAGTGAAGGAACATGTAGTGTTTGAGACTTTATATTACATATCTAAAGTCAGTTTGCGTTGCTAAGTTATAGCAATTTTTTACGGAACCGATCATGGGATGTAATTGTAATGTGCTGTGCCTAATCTTTTATTGTTTAGGCAATAGTGAATATTGATTTCGGATCTTAGATTCCGATGTATTATTGCTTGTTTTATTGGTACCTGGGAACATTGTAATTAAGCATAACGAAACCTTTTTTCTCATCCTCCTTGATTCATTCGTGTCTAAAGACTATAATAATTTGTGACTCACCTTGAAAAGCGTATGCTCCAAAGATTGGTCTCATATTGTTCATGGAAGACGCAGTTCCTGTTGAGTAATCCATTTTGTGAGTTTAATTGCGATCAATTTTTATTATCTTTCAAATTTTTATTATCTATCAAAACACGGTATTATTCACTTATTCACGGTTTGTATTTTATAAGATTCAAAAAACACGTCATTTTGAAACATCAAACGATTTATATTTTAAGTTTTGTTATTTTTAAGTGCCAGACCAATTTAAGTGGATTCGAATGCGTTGCGTTAGTTTCACACAGTGTGATATAACTATGATATAAGCGAATCAATTACAAAGTCGCTAGCGGCACTATTATTTTCGGACCCTACTCATAGCCCATTACAATAGCATTTCGCTCCACCTCTTTGCTCCCCTACCACTTTTTATTTACTGGTAATAATATTAAATCACAGGGAAGTCGCGTATATGTTACAAGTGACGTTCCCGTTATAAAAGGGTGTGAAATGTATGTAGTAAAGTTTTCCCTACACAAATTTATGCATATATAAATACTTAAATAAAAAAAATTGAGTGATTTGCAATATAAGTCTTTACTGGCTACCAAGGGTTACTTTATTTTAGAAACCAAAGATATAACATTAAATAAATCGTCCTTAATTGTGTAAGCTCATAATTTTGAAGGAATTATTACTAGTTTTAGTAGGTTTCGTTTGGTTAAATTCTATTTTAGAATACTTTAACTACGAGTTTGGCTTAAAAAGCAGCTGCCTGTGAGGTGCGGATAATAGTAGGTATCAATAAAAAGCCGTCATGCAAATTATCGACTATTGTAACGATGTATTGTCGATCGGAACGTATGCGAGTGTCCTGCAATAGTGTGCGATTAGTTTCGCGTTTGATTTTTTGGAAATCTTTGTAAATTCTTCTAAACAGCTGTTTCTGTTAACTGTTAACTCGCTTTAGAAAATACATATAATTAATATATATTTCAGTACAGAAAATTGCAAAAGTTAATTTTTTTTAACTCAAAATCATTTAATCGAGAAAAGTTTAAAAATGTTATATAATTCAACATTAGAAGATGAGATGAAATTGAATCGAATGACGATAAAAAAATATTGTTTCGTAAAATTAAATTCAAAACGCTGACTCACGTTTCGTTATGACTTTTCATTCAATGTTTTGAATAAAAAAAAAAGGATGAATGACATTCTCGATGATACCCGCGAGAAATGTCATTCGTTAATTCGTCAGTAGCAATACGAATGTGACAAGATGGCGTGTGTCAAAACAAAATGGAGTGGCGTCTTGGGATTTTATGTAAGATGAAAATCACCAACTGTGTACAATGATCTCGAGTGATCCACTTGAACCATTTGTATTCGACACATTCATAACTTTAGATTGATCTTGTGAATTCAAATAAATCAAAATTTTACAAGATCGTATTATAAATGTCTATTACAAATATATTTCATTGTTATTCTATTGTAAGTTTCATACGTTTCTTGTTTGAAATTTTGCTTAAATTTGTAGAATTTAATAATAAAATTTGTACTGTTAGACCATATGAAGGGTCTTAGAGAAAAGGAAAGCCTTGACAATTCGTTCTGTCGCATTTGATTCATGATATTTAAAATAGAGAAACTTTGAAATTTCGTAACGATATTGTAATTATTGGAATTGCTTGCGTTGATTTAAATTAAACTATTTGCGTTTTATATCGCTAAAAATATAGTTTAATACAAAGTTAAGTAAAATATTTTTAGTGCATTTCAATAATCATTAAAAATTTTGCTAAGAATAGAATATCTAATAAAAGTTTTGTTTTTGTATAACTACATAACGAACTTAAACAAAAAGTTTTGTAATTATCCATGTTTAGTTTCTAATAAGATTTTAGATTTAAATGATTTTATTTCTAAACATTAATTTTCTTTAGTGCACATATTCCAAAATGTATAATACCTAAATAATATTTCTTGTATAATATTGTATATGGTTCTTTGGTATTTTATGCATGAACTCTCATATTTGAAATCTGTTACAACGGTTATAAAGTCATTTGGTGTCATATACACCATTCCAATAAGGGCAGATGATGCGTGAACAAGCTTGTGAAATTCGTTTCATGTATTTTTGCTTTACATTTCGATATTATTTCAATAATTTGAATAAACATTAAATACCTAGTACTGGTGTTCTTAAAAAAAATATAAATATGTTTTTAATATAATAATAATCTAATCAAATTTTATTTGTCTAATAATTTAAAAGATAGTCTTTTAAATTAATTTTTACTAATATAATTAAACGAAAGTTACTTTATTACTAATTTAAATGTTCCAAAGCCGGGTAATATCCAAAGCACTTAAGCTAAATCTACCACGCTGTTACACTGCGGGTTGGCGAATGAACATGTCTCAAAATTTCACCTGAAATATGCATGCATGCACTATTTTTTCGCACATTGTTTTTTATTTTCTAGCCTAGTAGGTAAGAGACAAAATGAAAATAAATTCTTGAAAAACAATTTTTTATTTATTTAAATCTGATAAAATATAGGAGATAAATCCACGACCGTCGGTATTGTAATAATAAATAATATAATATGTAATAATAATATGAGTCACAAAATCTAAGCTATTGAATGTGAGATAATTATTTTACACTATAAAAACTTGAAACAGAGTTTTATTATTGAATATTGCAATATGGAATTTTGGAAGAAAATATTCTAATATTTCAAAAAAAAAAAGAAAAGATTTTTAGTAGGTATACAGTTTTAGGTAAAATGAGTAATACCTACCTACAATCTTTTTTTTTTGTTATTATAAAATCTCCCCGTATTTAGGATCAGCATAACCCGAATCAAAATCTTAATTACCGAATGTTTCTTATTAATGTTTATTAGGTAAAATATATTTAAGAAAGTTGTTTCTTGTAAAGATATATTGTATTTTTTTAAAAAGACATCCTTTTCCTATTTCCTTTAGGCGTCACGAATGTTTTTAAATCGGTAGGACTTATTTATTACTATTTAATATATAATTATATAATATGTTTATACATTTATTTACTTTTATGAAATATATCGATATATATATTTTTTAATATAAATGTACAGTAAGGTAGCGGAATTTTAAGCAAGTTCTTAAAAAAGCAACACATGTCAGAATAGCTTCTAAATTTTTATTTTTATTAACACGTCACATATTAAGGTAAACGTGTAAAATAAGTATCATGGGACAATAGTCGAGAGGTATTGCAAGCGAGGTGTGAAAGGTTTTGTAAGCGCATTAGTCTTACCTAACTTGCTACAATATGCACATAGTGAACATATGAGTCGCCATTGTTCTGTACGGTGGTGGTTAAACCTGGCCACTTTCACCGGCTCACGATATCGGACCCCGTTACCGACACAGCGACCGATTGCACTCGTGTACCCAACTGTACTTATATAAGTCGTACTAGTTTCAAATATCGACTTCGTAATACGGTAATGTATTCGAGACATAGATAGTTTATACCTAATCAAATATTCACTCGAAGCTTCAGTGGATTTATTTAAATAAATTTAATGAAAATTGTTTATTGTAATAAAATGGAATAAATTAGTATACAGTCATGTTTATATAGAAGTATTTCTAGTGTTAAAGTGTATATTGTACTATTATAGTGGCAAATATAGAGATCGTAATTAGGTTATTCGAAACATCGAATTATTGAATATTTCTTTTATTCATAATTTAAAAGATTAAATTGATTTTATACTGTTTAATAGATATTTGAGTAGGTATGTCTGTAAATATTATCATATTGATAAAATTATTGATGATTGATTGATTATGATGATTTTAAATATTTTAATGTTGCGTATTAACACTATTACTCGTGCGAAGATCGGCAGAGAATAATAATTCCGATCTCCTTCTTGCCGAGGTGTCGTAAAAGGCGACTAACACCATAATGGTGCGAACAACAGCTGTGCATCAAACAAGATGATGGACAGTAGCGTCACCATACCCTGCCGCAACACACTTCGTTTGCTAAACCGCCTGCTAAGCGTAGTGAGTACTGCTCTCAGGGAAATCTATATTCAGCAGTGGATATCCAATGGCTGATATGATGATGGTGATTAACAGTAGCTGTACCCCACTGTTTCAGCCTTAGCAGATGTGTGGACAAAACGACTTCCCTACAACTTAACCACCAAATTGTTTTCAGAGTAATAAGTCAATTTCTAGGCAGTGTATCAAGATAAAACCTATAGCAGATTTTAATTTAGATCTCCAGCATTACAAATTTTAATTTAATTTCGTGCAGCAGTTTGTACGTATTAATGCCGGAACGAATATACAGATAAGAGACAGACAGACAATAAATTCTACAAATGATAGTTTAGTCTTCTATTTCTCTCATAAAGAGCCCTAGAATTAGTTTTTCTTAAATATATCTCCGGTCAATTACATTATTATCAGCTAATTACCATTCTATTTTATGTATCTATAGATTATCTATAAATTATTTTACTTTAGAAAAAATACAGAAACGAGTGTCTATACATGTCAAATTTTACAATAATTTCAATAACGATAATATATTAAAAAAAAACTCATGTGTACGAACTACCTACACATTTCAGAAGTGAAACATCTTTGGCAAACTCAATTTTTTTTTAAAATTAATAGTTAAACATTCTATTGCTTAGTTACGCGTTGCTAGAATACGAGTTGCTAGGATACACAACATCATCTAGAATATCAAAACTATATTTACTATGTCTAGGTGGGCTATATTTCTAGGCTATATTTCATTGCATCAGTCAACGGAAGAGACTGCGGCCATGTCATCATGACCTGCCGCAGTTTTCCCCGTTCGCCGGTCTCTGGTGCAGCGGAGTTAGAGCGCTCACGGTGCCCGCGAGCGCTCTATGACCAAGGGCGGCCCGCGTAGGCGAGCCAACCGTCGGGGCGTCACGGTGGCATGCAACCGCAATCTCGTGGCGTCCTTGTATGACGATGAGGGCACCGCTGGGTTTTAGTGGGTATTCTGACTTCGCAGTCAGCGGGTCCCACATACCCGTCACCTTCGGGCGGCGGGATACGTAAACGTATTTCCCAGCGTCAAAAAAAAAAAAAAAAGGCTATATTTCATTCTCTCCTATACATTTATGTGTTCGTTTCTTTATCGTGACGCAATTTTCGTTACATCGAATTTCAAATCACAACGATTCTAAAGAAGTATTCACTTTAATAAGTAGGTTGTGATTAAAGATTCTTATATTAAATTAGTTTTGCGATGGCAAATCTAATCATAAATTTAGAAAAGATTAAGGTTTTAATTTTGTCGGTTTCAATTTAATAATTTCTCAATCGAGTGACAATCCATCTAATTACTAACAGCAGAACAATTTTAGGAGATTTCAATATCTTTTTTTAGAACTTATAAAAAATTAATACACGTTAATTATTTTAAAAGATTCATGTATTTTATTGGACGTTCTTATTTTTTATAACATTGGAACGAATAAACAGTTGCTTTGACTGCACAATTCATAGATGTCAAAACATTTAACCACGACGACCTTCCTCAAGCGTAAGTTATGTGGAAAATTTATAAAATATGAGAATGTTAATTTATGTCATTAGATAAAAGACAAGAAGATATTTAAAAAAAAATAGATGAAAAAATTTCGGTGTGTGATCGCGCCGCCGCCGCGAGCGTTGTTTGTGAAAACAAGTTTAAATGTGTTAAATGTAGATTGCATGGATACATTGACGTTCAGTTGACTGGAAGAGATAGGTGGGCTCGGTTTGAACTTTGAATTTATATAACTTTTTTATTTTACTGCTGCCTTTAGACACGATTTATCTATTACCTATAAAAGGATATTCGGCTTAATATATTCTTTAACATAGAGAAAAATGTTCATATTTTTGCTGCACGCTCCTATAATGGTTTTTATTTGCTAGTTAATGTCTTAATAACTTTATTTTATTTATCAATTAATTTTGAATTTGAATAATAACGTAATTTCTATCGAAGCAATTACTCGTACTAGTCGTTAAAAACGTTTAACACAAACAATCTCTTCAATGGTTAGTACATCTATGTATTGCCCATTAAGTTATTCAATTCACGGCGAGTGAATAGGATTTTCTTCACTATAATGGACTCTAATCCAACCTCACACATGTCTTAGTAATGCCGCGCTCGCATGAGCCACATTATAATTTTTCGTAACGGATCATTACAATATCTCATCGTGACACAGAAAAATTTTACATGTCATTTGGTTGAATTTTTACGAGTATTTGTTTTTCCGCACTGGGCGGGCCCTTTTATACGTCGTTAAATTGGTTAGAATGTTCCTGGGCGGCTTATTTTGTTACACATTTTTTGTTCTATCTAGTACAGTTTATATTTTAGTGTTGTATCGGTAAAATTTAAGTTGTTAGCATAGATATAATTTTTTAATGTACAATTATATAATATTACAGCGATAAAAAAAGAAAAAACTTTTTTTCCTTAAAATACCTACATGGAAAATCTTAAAAATAATAATTGTATCAATGTTGAAAAACTCCAATAATATTTTATATAACTAATTGCAAAATAATGCTATAAACTAGTACATCTGTTTTCGTTTACAAAACCATGCCGAGGCGAAAGACAAAATTAACTTCAGTAATCGACATATCCCATAAATGATCCCCGGAACACACAAAGCATATCAAATTAGACTAATTACATGCATCGGACCTGCCACGACATGTGGTAACGCGACGCACCTTAATGACAAAATATAACATTACAAAAATAAACTATTTGTCTCTCGGTTTTTGTAATAGAATTAACGGCTAACTTGTCACATTAGACGTATACTTATATGTTAAAGTAATGTGTTGTTAATTAGAATCGATATTTTATATGTATATATCAATAAAAGTCATAATAAGTTCGGTGCTTATTAATATTTATTACACATGGTCTGCAACTATTCATTAATTTTTATTTATTTACTTTAAGCTTTATGTAGAGTTATGTTATTTGTAAAGATCTAATTCAAGTAAGTACCTACAAAAGGTATTGTGTAGTTTATAGATAAATGTTAAGATTTTGACTAATTATCTATTTGTGAGTTATATTAAACAAAAGAAAAACCGAGTGGCCATCAACGCTTGGTGTTTTGTAATTTATTGACAGCGCCCGCACCGTCCTCATTAGCGGCTTCGATAAAAAAACTAGCCAATTTTACATTCGCGCAGTGACTCACACCCGATCTCGATATATTTGATTCGATACAACGCTTAACTAGATATGCATACGTAATTCTCAAACAAGATAATGATTGGTAAAGTAACTTTACGATATCATAAAAGCTAGCTTGAGAGAACTTTACAGAAATTTTAAATATCGTCTAGATATTTTTAGTACCTACCTATTATTTAACATAAAATAATTTCTAATTAAGTTACCTAAATAATATTGACATAATTTTATGTTTCGGAAAATGCTCAATTATAGTAATGATATAATCTTTACTAATTAATGTAGGTTAATAAAACAACACTTCTCTATGGTGTATCCCGGAAGTGTACGAGTAGGTATATATCGCTTGTTGTGGTTTATAAGACAATATGTTGGTTGGGATCATTTTATCATCGTGTGCGGCCCATCAGTGCATATTTTCAGCGGCGTCTTTGCTCTGAAATGGTCCCTGAAGCGTGTACAAAGATTTCAGCGCGAGTTTCACGCCTTTTTTTGTGTCTTCATTGCGATGCTTGTATGAAGATAGTTATAGACCGTGAAGTGTCAGACTCCGCGTTAATTAATTATATTTACTAAAATAATTACGTATATTTTGAAAATATCTTTTATGTCGATGTTTTTGCACGTTTTTTTTTTAATTAATTGTTGTCATCAATAGGTTTTGTGAGTTTTTTTTTTAATATAAACTATAATATACGGTGAAATTCGTTTAAATTTATGTTTACCTACATCATCAGTGCTATAAACAAATTGTAAATATTAATAATGTGTAAACCAATAAAACAAATAATTGAATCGAAAGTATAAATACGGACTAAAATAGTGTCACTAAAGTTAGTTTAGTTAAAGTTTCCTTTTTAACTAAATAGGTTATTGATATTGAGCAGAATGTAAAAAAAAAAATATCTCAATAGTTCGAGGATTAGGATCGAAAATAAGGCTCTTGTATAGCGTTGAGTTAGTGACGCAGGGAATAAAAAATATTTTTATTCCTTGATGAAATAACGGCATTAGGTAGGTATTTATTACCTTGTAACTTCTGACTGTAGAATTGTATTGCAATTAAATTTACCAAATATATTGCTTTTCAATGCATTTGAATTAGACTGATTTACTTAGGACATAGTTTTATTAGTATAGAAAACATATATTTTAATATAATTAGAAAGTGTTAATAAAAAAACTAACTTAAGTAAGTAATAAACTATGACAAAGTATAACTACTACTTATCTAAGTAGTCTCTGCTACTTAAGTTAGCTTAGTAGTCGACGAGTTTTTTTTTAAAGTTTTTCTTTAATATCATAAATATTTTTGCATAATATTAGCTTCAAAACTTCAACTATGCTCACAAAGCTAGATGAAAATTAGTGTATGAAGAGCTGGTAAGAAATTAAAGGTTTTGTAAGCGGCGGGCTCGGTGAAGCGTTCTGTGGTTTTTAATTAAAATGTTACAATCGGCTCAAGGTTAATTCTTAATGAGTTGACGATTTCTGTTTTATTTCGATACTTCATTGTTTCTATTTCAACTTTTGTTCTATTCTTTTTTTTTTAAATAATTTTATCGTTAATACAGTGCTTTTAAGTAAATATTGAACTAAAAAAAAAACTTGTAAATATGTATACGAGTATATATATATTGTTTTTATGTAGAGATATTAAGATTCCTACCAAAACACTCTGAATTATTGTAGGTGGTCTGAATTATGGTAGGTGTTGATGTATTTAAAATGATATGCTTTGATACATAAACATACTCTACATTTATATTTAAAAAAAGTACCTTTAAAGACAAAAAATAATAATAACAATAATTTATTCATTATTTCATATTGAAATAAAAGTTATATATGTTGTTGGTTAGCAGGAAAGAGGACATCAGGTACCAATCAAAAACACCAATTGCAAATTCATGCGACGTTTCGATCTTTTATTAGATCTTCTTCAGGCATCTACAAATTTATTGTTATACATAAGTGAAAGGCCATATATATAATTTACATAATCTAGGTTATAAGTGAGGTGAACAAACTTTTTCTTTTCTATTTACCTTTACATAGAGTGTCTAATTAGTATCCTTATATTTCCAACTTCATTAAGTACGGCTTTAATTTTTGAAAACAATTTCTAAATTATTATTTTTTTGAAACAAACAAACAACTAAGGTATCATCCGCTATTATTTAAACTTGTTCGTATCATTTTTGGAAAAATATTTTATTATAAATTTTGACCCCGCTGAATGAACCTACAACATAATTAAGTCTGTATTTTTTATAATGTACAATAATAATTCTTATGAATAATTTACAATTTATATCAAACAAACATCAAAATTCAAAATTAAATAATATTTACTTGTTTACCATGATATGCAGTGCCTGGAGCCTCTATACATCTGTCCCGAATCTTTATTATTATTATTTTTTTTTTTTTCTTCCCCCTCTTTGTATCATTTAAACTTGTATTATAAACGTATATTGTACTGAAGTAAATTTGATATAGTAACTTTATAATTTAGAAAATTTCTTTCTTTATATGTTTATGTATTAATCTGTTTTAAATTATATATGAACGAAACCAATGTATTAACTGCCAAAGTTTGAACGTTATTTTCTATTTATATGTTAATTACTAAATTCATTACGCCGATGGAACCTACAACCCAATAAAATATGCATTATACAAACAAACGAAGATATGCTAACAATTCATCCGAACCATTTTTAATTTTCATTAAAATTCAAAACAACATTATTTTTCTTTTACCATTATAGTTGTTGGAACGTCATATATGTCTTTCCCGAAGATTTATTATTTTTAATTGTTCTGTATCTTTCCTCTGATCACAATTAATTAAGCTTCAGGAATCTAAAAACATTAATTCATTACAAGATATTAACCACGTTGCATCATCCATTCAAAGAGCACATAAGGTGTCAATAATCAAGAAATATTACCTTACACGTTCAACAAAACATATATGTCGCCCACATCGTTGTTTATCTTTGCAAATTACATCATCGGGGTCATCATTTTTTTTTACACGTTCAACAAAACATATATGTGGGCGACATATATGTTTTGTTGAACGTGTAAGGTAATATTTCTTGATTATTGACACCTTATGTGCTCTTTGAATGGATGATGCAACGTGGTTAATATCTTGTAATGAATTAATGTTTTTAGATTCCTGAAGCTTAATTAATTGTGATCAGAGGAAAGATACAGAACAATTAAAAATAATAAATCTTCGGGAAAGACATATATGACGTTCCAACAACTATAATGGTAAAAGAAAAATAATGTTGTTTTGAATTTTAATGAAAATTAAAAATGGTTCGGATGAATTGTTAGCATATCTTCGTTTGTTTGTATAATGCATATTTTATTGGGTTGTAGGTTCCATCGGCGTAATGAATTTAGTAATTAACATATAAATAGAAAATAACGTTCAAACTTTGGCAGTTAATACATTGGTTTCGTTCATATATAATTTAAAACAGATTAATACATAAACATATAAAGAAAGAAATTTTCTAAATTATAAAGTTACTATATCAAATTTACTTCAGTACAATATACGTTTATAATACAAGTTTAAATGATACAAAGAGGGGGAAGAAAAAAAAAAAAAAATAATAATAAAGATTCGGGACAGATGTATAGAGGCTCCAGGCACTGCATATCATGGTAAACAAGTAAATATTATTTAATTTTGAATTTTGATGTTTGTTTGATATAAATTGTAAATTATTCATAAGAATTATTATTGTACATTATAAAAAATACAGACTTAATTATGTTGTAGGTTCATTCAGCGGGGTCAAAATTTATAATAAAATATTTTTCCAAAAATGATACGAACAAGTTTAAATAATAGCGGATGATACCTTAGTTGTTTGTTTGTTTCAAAAAAATAATAATTTAGAAATTGTTTTCAAAAATTAAAGCCGTACTTAATGAAGTTGGAAATATAAGGATACTAATTAGACACTCTATGTAAAGGTAAATAGAAAAGAAAAAGTTTGTTCACCTCACTTATAACCTAGATTATGTAAATTATATATATGGCCTTTCACTTATGTATAACAATAAATTTGTAGATGCCTGAAGAAGATCTAATAAAAGATCGAAACGTCGCATGAATTTGCAATTGGTGTTTTTGATTGGTACCTGATGTCCTCTTTCCTGCTAACCAACAACATATATAATAGTATGGACGCAATAACAAATAATAAAAGTTATATTTTTTTTATCTAATATTAATATACATCATAACAGATGTTTTAACTAATTAACTAATACAACACACATGTGATAATAGTGATAATACCTAGTTATAATATAAATTGTGATATAGGATTTTATTCAGTTGAGCTCTCTCACATAAAAACTTTATTGCACTCACATAAAAGTAGGTATACATAAAAAAAAGAAAGTGATGCAAAGTCGGACTTATCACTAAGAGTGATCTCTTACAGGCAACCTTATGGATGTATTAAATGAAAATTGGACAGGTGGAAAAGGTGCATAAAGTCTTTTATTTAGTATATTTATAGATTAGTGAATGTCTAAAAAATATATACGCAAATAGCCTACATACTGATATACATATATACAATTATATTCTCATATATAAAATAGGTTTTAAAAGCTCCCCGAAGCAAAGTCTGGAGATCCAACCCAAGGAAATAAATATTTGTTCAAATACAAGTAGGTATCTGCTCCAAGCAGGAATCGAACTCGTAACTGCCGGCAATCAAGTGACTACTTACATCATTACACCAGAATGGTTTTTACATAAAATATATAAATCTTATGTCAGTTAATCTAATAATATTAATCTTTATAAAGTCTTACCATAATTTTTATTCTTATACATCCACTTGTTGTCATCTTCAGTAGTAACTAATTTATCCCGACCAATACTTTCTTAATTGTTCAAATAAGGGGTCATCCTTAAATTACGTGAGGCGTTTGTGGGGGCGCGATGACTTTTTTTTTTCGTGTTCACTAAAATCGATAATAAAAATCGATAAGTAATATTTTCCATGAACATCCTAATATAAGTCTTGCACACTTTTCAAAAATCTCATGTGAGATTAGGTAAGGGGAGAGGGAGTCGAGCAAATGTCACGAAATCTCACCAAAGGGGAGGGGGGGGGGCTATGTTAAAAAAATTGCCTAAATTGTCTTACGTAATTACCTAATGGACGCACCGTAATAGTGTTTGACACGATTTTTAAAAATGCCAACTGATTTAGATTAGGTACCTTATGTCCCTGGGTACAGCGTAAAAATTTCAAAATGATTTTTTTTGGCTTGTGTTACTTGTATGTAGACCCATAGGGATAGGACCCATATTTTTTTTAGTTTTTATTCAATGTACACAATGAATAAAAACTAAACACAAAACAAAACTAAACTTATACAGTTTTATTATATGTATAGATAGATGTAATTAAACTGTATGTCTTTCGTATAAACATAAATAAATGAGATAATTTTCTTTAACCTGAGACGAAAAACCAAGGATTAATTTGTATTGTTTAATAATTTTAATTATTATTTAAATGCAATGTGTAAATAACCATGTCAACTGTGAAAATTTATGTAATAGTTAATTTATTATCATAATATAGTTAAAATGTTATAAATTTCTACACCTAGTGAGACTTTTAGTCTACCTTAAATAAATAAGTTGAATGTTTAAGAATTTTTCATTAAATATATAATAAAAAAAATATAGGTATAATTATATATATAATTAGTAGTTTTATTATTTTATTGTATATGATTTTAATTGTTTAAAAAATTGTCTAACTGATGACATTAAGCCAAACCGCAGAAAAGCAGCATGGTGGATTAAGCTCCAACCCTTCTTAGATATAGAGAAGAGGCCTCTAGGATAAACCCTTCGAGGATTTATTGTGAAATCACGAAATATATTTTAAGATTAATTAACGGTCTAAGAAGGTTATACTTATTTAAAATTGTTAATTTAATTTTGTTAAGTGCTCTTGTCTTAATCGAGCCTAGACATTAATTAAGGTGACCTACCTACTAAATTGTATTTTAGTTAAATTTCGAAGGCTTAATGTAATAGTTGATTAGGTTTAGGTTTTCGTTAATTGAATATTTTGAAACAATGCAGCGATGGCCTTGTAACGGCAAAAGTACACTCGGTGGGACATTTGTTTAATATTTTGTATAGTTTGGTACAGTCAGCGGCAATCAGGAATATTATCTACTACCATATTATGACGTGTAAAAAAACATTTTTAACTGATAAGTCACAGTTTTCAAGTTGTATTTTTTGCATAAACTCAAAAAATATTTTTCAGCAAAATTTTAACCATGTAACTAGGCAAGGGCGTAGCCAGAATTCTCTATAGAGAGGGGCAGATATAAAGAAAACCCTAGACTGTATTGTTTTAATCGTGGTTTTTAACATTTTATATACCTACCTATGAGTATCTCACATTAGTAGTGGAGGTGTTCTTATATTCGTTTCACTTATGATTATTAGTGACATCGCTTAGAATAAGAAAAGATGGAAAAATCTTTTTTTATCAGTGACCCACCGCTCTTCTTGCTCTTCTAGAGGGGCAGCTGCCCCCCCCCCATACCCGTACCTGCCTCGTTACGCCCATGTAGTTTCATGTAGTACCTAGTTAGGTAGTTTATACATCTCATATTATTTAGGTATATTTTAAGTAATTATTTGGTTGGGTATAAGTCATTTTATTAAAATATATAAAGTTAGTAATTGATCAATAATATTCAATTGGTGGTACAAACATTTGTAATTGAACTAACTTAACCAATAAAAAAGAAAAACATTTTGAGTAGGTATGTCCTACCTAATGTACCTATGTAGGATATTCTTGGACAGCTAAACTTTTGCAATGTAGGAATATCTGTTGAAAATCTGTGTTTTGAAATAACAATCCTGAAAAGAAACTCAGACTAAATTATTGTTGCTAAAAGAAAAAAATACGTTATAAAACGTCGCTGAAAATTTATAAATTGTAACGTACACGAACAACGAACGACAATGCAATTAACACACACAAACGAACTATAATAATTTTCATAGTGTGCATACAAACTCCGCCCTAAACAAATTTTGACCAATCACCGATCGTTGTAGGCATAGATCGTTGTGGCCGCACGCCTCATGTTTTTCGTCACGGAGCACCGACTCAGGCGCGACTCACACATTGTTAAATGTAAGTGCTTCACTTTGAAGATACCGGATCAGGCTCTTCGTGCTATCCCTCTTACGCTTTATCTTACCTCTGTCATACAGTTGCAACTATCAAACAAATAATCCTAAAAATAAAATAATACCATACAACAAATACCAACTTTGACAACAGATATAAATGAATATTTAAATAATAAGTCAATAAAGTTAAAATTTGATGTTAAAGTTGAGTTTTTTGGAACCGGTAGTGACTCGAGCGATGAATCTGGTCGTGTAACAGAGTGAGACAAACAATCGGATGAAGCGGTGCCGAAGGCTGCGGAGGCGGTTTGACCATTTTTTGTTACACCGTTGATTGTGAAAGATTACACTTGAGAGTCGAAATACATCTTTACACCACACGTCAGTGGCCAGTGAGCTGTCTTCAAAGTAACACGGATTAGACACACGTCGTTTCCTTTTACGTAATCATGCCTTCGAGTAACCCGTGATTGTAGTGCTAGACTGCGGTTGTGATTTTCCGGGACTTTTACGTGCGCGAGGACCTGACATCGTGCTTGGAGTAGCGTTCTCTCCTGCATAAAGTTCTGATTTCGTTTCAATGGCGGTATCAACATTGAATATGACTCCGTACTTTACAGGATATTCATTTCAAGGTTAGTAACTACATAATATTTTCAGTTTAACGTTTAAAATTAGTTTTAAATAAGATTTTTATTTTAACAATAATTGGAGTCTTAGAATAATACCTAGTGAAAAAAAAAAGTTTATATTTTTAAGCCGACGTATACTTATTATACCTATAAGTATAATCAGTTTTTATGTTCTCATAATATTTTAAAAATTGTAACTTTTGTTTTTCGCATTGTGATTTTCATATAGGTAAATATTGTCCAGATTTTTTGTACCTAGGTTATTATAATTAACTAAATTTATATTTGACGTAGTATCATCATAAAACACTAATCGGCAATAAACCGAACCGCATTTATACGATCAGAGCTTAGCAACTGATTAGTAGCCAATTACAAGCATTGAAATCGTTTATAATAACACAATTAGTCCTACAAATAATTTCTACCTACGAAAGGTTCGAAACAAACCATAAAACGATAAAATCTTGAAGAAATTATAAAGTTAAAAGTGATTTTTATTGACGGTCGCATAACAATAATATAGCCTGACGCCTATGGACGAGGATGTTTGAAAAAATATATTAGAAAATCCCATGAGGCCCTTGTTATAACGATGTTTCTGGAATGGTCAAGGACTCAAAATATAGAAAGCGATTTGTCTGCCTTGCTGTTTGAATAAAGAAATTTTGTCACGACTTAATATTGCCTCGTTTTTCAAACGATCTTGATCTTAATTTAAAGTAAATAATGACACTGTTCTCTTATATTTACCCGAATTTTACTCATTTAATTAAAAGTCTAAATCGGATTTTATCGATAAAATCCGATTTAGACTTTTAATTAAATGAGTAAATAATGATATTAAATCGAAATAAAAACTTTTCTTCAATTCTGTTTCTCTTAATTCATTTCATATTTAGATAATATTTTTATTCTGGTTTTGTTTATTCTTGTTATTGTTTATATTTTAAAATTTTTAAAATTATAAACGAAGTTTAATTGTTGATTTGGGCCATAAATTTTTTATCTGATGCTTAATTATTGTTGTCAGCTTATTAAGTATTATATTTGTATCAAGTGGTGTAACTATTGGAGGGCTAGATGGTGCCTTGCACCGGGACCCCCAAGCTCAGGGGCCTTCAGAACTTGACCAACAAACTATAAATTGAACTATTAAAATTTGTTTGCGTGTAGAATCTGGACGGACCTTGCTGTGCATGATAAAAAGCACATGATAAAGTAGCTTTGCACCTGTAAAATATTTAAATATAACTATTCATATTTTGGCTTGTATTGATAAAACTTAAACAGTTTAGTTGGGGCCTATTTTATTTTTTGTACCAGGGTCTTTGGTTACTTAGCTACGCTATTACCTGTATTTGTAGAAACCTGTTTATGTATGTATGTATGTATTTATATAGTTTGTATATAAATTATTTGCTCGTGTATATAAAATAACGATTTTTACTAACGTTATCTTATTTTTGTCTCTTTTTTTTTAAATTGATAATTTTATCAATCCTCAATTTAGTACAGTTACAAACTTAGGCTCTTGTACGTCTTAAGGTTGGCTGGTTGAGAATGCTATTAGCAATAAGCCCGCCTCTTGTATAATTCTTTAATGTATTGTGGGATAAAGTAGTATTAAATAAATTGTAATATAAATTTATATCATGTTTACTAAGTTTTGTTGAGAGATCATGTGTATATAAATAATTATTTAATTATTATTTTTAGACGAAAATAACGTCTTCAATCAAATTTTACGAGTTTTTGTATAGGTACTTCTATACTGTATGAGTTTAGGTTTTTGTTCTCGAGTTCTCCCGAACAAGTGACAAAAATTATTGCTAGTCGTAAAATCACTGAACAGCCATTGTTTTAAATTCTATTTACTATTTATTGCTGGGGATAGTAGATAATTAACAGGGACGGTTTTACGAATACGAAGTTGTCAAATGGTTGTGCTTTTTGTTTGTTTAGTCTTTTATAATAAAACTTTGTGTATAGTTATCTAAAAACAGTTAACATTTTTTGTTTTTATTTATTGATATTTTGTCTTTTTTTTCTAAATTGCTAATTTGACGGCCGGCTGGTCGAGTGGTCAGGCAACTGGACACTCTACGCAGCGGTCGCGGGTTCGAATCCCGCCAGGTGCAGATAATTTGTATGACGAATATAGATGTCTGCACCGGGTCATGGATGTGTATTTATGTACCTATATATGTATTTATATCTTAAATTTATTTCCGTTCCTAGTACCTGTAACACAAGTTCTTACGAACTTACCACGGGGCTAGGTTAACGTGGGGTGATTGTTGGTTAATATAAATTCACATTGCTTAATTTTCATTCTTTAAACGCTACAATAAATTAGGTAATTTTTATGACTTAGGTTTTTTTATACGAACCTATCTCATATCTACCTTGTTTTTAACCGACTTCAAAAAAGGAGGAGGTTCTCAATTCGTCTGTTTTTTTTTCTTTTTCTCTTCTTTCGAGCAGATCTCACAACGTAAAATAATATTTAAAACGCTTGCTGGTTTCGAAAACTTCTCTTGCAATGCGTTAAAGCATAAATCATTACCATACGAAAACATTTCGACGGCATTGTTGAAAACGTCACCACGACTTATGACCTGTTTCTAAATTAAAACGAGAGAGCAATACATAAAAGGATTACGAGGAACAGGGATAAATGCCTCTAAAGGAAGCCGACGAATGCCGCACTCTTTTAATTTTCAAACCGATACTTTATCTAAGAAAGACCTTAGTAATTATTATTTTAAAATTATATTACACAAAAATATTTAAAATACTATCGCAAATTTTAATTTTATAACACATATCATTGTGACGACTTTTGATGACTCAACACATTATGCGCCTGCGCAGAGAAACGCGGCTTCTTTTTGTGTGTTATATATTTTAATCCCTAATTCGACATAAAATTATAAACCTTGAAATTTAAATCGGGCTTAGTGTCAAATCGCAATGCACTCGTTGCTACAAAACATATGTAATTCGAAGAGTTTTTATTCTAAGCAGACGACTTCGAATGATTTATAGGTATAACTAATTATATACAAAAATTAAACATTAAGGTTTTTCAATGTAGAAAGTATTTGTGTGTATCCAAAGTATTGTAGTTGTAGAATAAACAATTTTTTTTTCTATTCAACATTTTTATAGTCTTCCTGAATGCCTGATTCACCGGATGCTGATAAAGCTAACTGACGTAATAGCGGTATCCAACTGTTAAAAGTTTATGACATTTTTTTTCACCATCAACTTTCGTTTAATCTGTCAGATATTTCTATTCGCAAGCTATGAATCCAAAAGTTGTAGTTTATTGATTTAGGTTAAAAAAATTGGGTTGTCTGTAAAGTCAGTTTACGGACGATAATTTTACGTGATAACGTCATAAGAAAACATTTAAAAAAATTGTATAATTTTATGAATTTAATTGAATTATTTTCACTGAGCTATCATTATTTTGTATAGAAAAAAGAATGAGTTAATACAATTAATTACAATTTTTTCAATAAATTAACATTTATTTGCACTCTAATTCAAATATTTTATCACTTAAATTATACAGATTAATTACAAGTAACAATGTGCTATTAAAAATTTATTTAAAACTTATATATCTACATGTGTGATGTTTAAGATCCTCCAATCTGCGTTATTGTTTTTCATTTACAAGCCGAACGCTCAGGCCGATCGTGCCTCTCTATCGCTTGTTCCGTGCTCTCGCTAGCGTCACGTGACACTTCTTCGTGCGTGCAGCCGGCATTCATCGATTTACAAGACGTTATCACGTCAAAAGGTTCTAAGTCCCTGTTTTACCTCTTACTGATAAAGATCAGAACTGATCAGTAGATAACTTATGTGTCCGATAAACTTTATCAGCAACCATTTAAACGGACCCTTAGTCTAGTAAATATTTCTTTTTGAAATAAAATTACAAAAAACCATCCATAAAGAACCATGTCCCGCTTCTAGGTGGTTTTGGGCCATGGGCGTGCAGAGTTAAATTATATGCTAATATAAAGTACTGAGTAAGTACAGCATCAATCTGGTGTTTTTATATCCTTGCGGTGAATGCGTGAGTACTTAGCGGAGGTCAAAGTTTTATAATATATGGGACAACCAAAATTGTGTTTGATCAAAAGGATTTCTTTTTAACACCTATCATTAAGGCACCTTAAGTCTTCTTGTGTCCAGGGCACCTCATGGTGGTGACGGCGGTAACGATTAGAATGTTAATTTTGACCGGCCAAGTCCCTGGACGCAAGCCATCATGGTAAGAAGATTAAAAATTCGAAACGTTGAATTGCTTCCGGAGTCCGCCCAGGAAGGGAAAATATCTAAGTGGCAGATGCATCAGGGGGGGTTGGCTGACTCCTGGTGCGGGGACAATTTGATAGGACTTCTGGCCTTAGTGAAAAACTTACCTTTTTGTATATCTTGTGGAATAAATCTCATAAGAAATAGGAAACGTTTGCGGACATTCTTTTTTTTTCTGATTCTAAAATAAATTAAGAAGCCTATGAATATTTTCAATAGCTTACATCTAGTAGCAGTCGTTCCATAAGTACAAGTTACTGTGTATGTCAGAAATGTTGGCAGAGATTTATTGAAAATAGAGCGTCCAAACAAAACAACAATATTCAAATACCACCTATTGAAGAAAGTTCCTAAGATACAAAAGATCCTATCAGACTTGATACGGCAAGAGCATCCAGTACACAATCTAAATGCATTTTTGGCTGTCATTCAGGACGGTTTCGAATATCGCAACAGTCTAGAGCGCAAGTATTTAATGATTTTCGATTTTACATTCCTCAGTCCGAAAAATTGTGCACGAACCATCGGTGCTTGCATTTACGTAATTACGATAATCTAGTTTTTTGGATGTACTAAATATCACAATGTACTAATATCTCCACCATAGAGAATATTTTCATACGATTTGATAGTTCAGATGACGAGGATATTGAAAAATAATTTTCATTTTTAAAGGCCCCGTATACTAAGGTGCATTCGATAAGCGGCGCTAAAAATATTTTTCTGTGAATACACTCCTCCTAAGTATAATTTTACTATACGAATTATCGCTGCACGCCATATGGCCCAAATCGGGACACGGTTCTTTATTTGCTCTTGAAAAACACACATGTTTATGTAGTACTATATGTATATATTTTTTTGTTAATTTTCGGATGTTAATTACAAAGTAATTAATATAAGTTTATTAATATTAAGTATTATATATGTATATCTATATATAGGGATGAGAGTTTTTGATATTGGAGTATGTCGACGTTGATATTAGTTTGCATAATGTGTGCGATGACGGTCGATGTCCGCGATACGCCGCGGGCTAGGTGACGGACCCGAGAAGCGATACCGATCGACACACACCTTGTAATTTCCACGCGAATCAGTGAACCTCTTACCAGCGAGAACATCTCGATAAACTCGTTATCCGTTTCGATGTTTTTAACGAAAATGTCCGGTGACCTCTATAAAAAGTTCAGTTCCATAATCAAGGTTTAGTCACATTCGTATCAAGACGGACAGCGGTGCAGATCGTACGCACACATCCTCGTCGGGATCAAAGACACCGACAGGCTCTTTTAGCCGCATAATATGACGCGCCCGGTCCCCGCGCCCGCGAAATGCCTCGCCCGAACCTCGAGGGCGCTTACTTGCCATAATTTATGTCGATCTATTAATAAACAAATTGATATTAACGCGTGCTTAATTTATTATAATAACATCAGAAAGTATTTCGTAAGTATGAATCGTATTCCGATGGTAAGATACAGAATTTTTTATCTAATTGTAAGATTTATCATTAGTTGTATTCTTTTATACCTAATTGTTGTTTATCGGACAACGTTTATTATGATCTAATAGAGATAAAAATCATCATTTCTTCGGGCGGCGGCTTTTTTGCTAGCCTTTCACTAATTTTCCCGTCTATACATTAAGTTTAATTGCTGTGTATACGCTATCTTATTTGTATAATCGTGGAAATAATCTCGTAAATCTAATTTATACATTGTTTGTTATCTGTCTAATACTATGTTATTTGAAAGCTTGTAACAACAAAAACCTATTACTATTAAACTTATCTACAATATAAGAGAATATTTATGTATTTTAATAATAATCGAACCCTTAGCGGCGGCCGCGTCAAAGAGTCCATTTCTTACAATAAAAGAAAAGACCCGTCAAATTAGTACATAACACGTTATGAATACGGAATGAGGTCAAATGGGGCACTTTTAAACAGACTATTATAATAAAATAAAATATTCAGTTCCATTCAATGCCCGTACATACATTATATTCGTTGACGAGCCGAAAGGCGTTACCTATATAGTTTGAACAGTTGCGTTCGATTCAATGGAGTGAAATTTCGTATTAGCTCATAGGTACGAATGTTTTATTAACCCAATAAAGATTGTCCTTAAGGCTACAATTAATATTTCAAGTCTTGAATAATATTTAGTTACGTATTTATATATCATAAAATACATACTTTTACTATTTTACTGATGTATGTTCGAGAAACAAATTTTAATTGAATAATTTGTATATGAAAAAAATTACTAATGTACATAAAAATGGCGTGTTTGATGTTATATTTCGATAAAATATTTTATTGACTGTATTAAACTC
Organism: Euphydryas editha; assembly: GCA_036937285.1. Classification (NCBI taxonomy): domain Eukaryota; kingdom Metazoa; phylum Arthropoda; class Insecta; order Lepidoptera; family Nymphalidae; genus Euphydryas; species Euphydryas editha. Next base: position 9,983,045 of record JAUPFZ010000020.1, read on the forward strand.
TATAAGCCTGTAAACCATTCACTGCTGAGCGAAGGCCTCTTCTCCATTTAGAAGAAGGGTTGGAGCTTAATCCACCACGCTGCTCCACTGCGGGTTGGCGTATAATTTCCCTACCACGGGTAACGATCGTTATCAGGTGTCTATGATAACAACCGGGACCGATGGCTATACGTGCTATCAGAGGCACAGCGGGGAGACCCATTACATTACCCATACACCCAGACCGAAAACAAATATTTGTACAAATAAAAATATCTGTCCCAAGCGGGAGTCGAACCCGCGACAGCTGGCGCATGGCGTTGAGGCAACTACTCGCACCACTATACCAGAACGGTCGAACGGTCGAATACCTTGTAAATATAGAATAAAGACTTTTTTTTTCGTTTCATATTAAAAAAAATTTCTAAAATAAAAAAAAAAAATATTGTACATAAAATAGTACCTACCTATGTAAACATGTTACGGAAACTGAACTCTATACGGCACGGGTTCCTTCGTTGAGACGTCGGGTCAATTCGGGTCAAAGGAGAGCTAGTGAGTGCAAATCGCATCTCGGTTTCTGACATAGGTACGAGGAATACCAGTAATATGTTGGTACGCTTTAACTATTCTCAAGTCTAATTTAAATGTATTAGAATCAAAATGTAATATATTTTATATTGTATATATGTATATAGCGATGTGTTTGTGGTTAATTGTATTTTTTTTGTATTTATAGTATGAAACTTAAAATTATTTTTTGACGTCTTATAAATCGATGAACGCGGGCTGCATGCATGAAAAAGCATGACTCATTGTCACGTTCCGCGAGCGAGAGCGCGGAACAAGCGATAGAGAGGCACGATCGGCCTGAGCGTTCGGCTTGTAACGCATCTATCTCTCTTCCACTCCATCGGCAGATGCGACCGAGTAGAAGACAAAAAATATTCGAATTAGCGAGTGCAAATAAATGTTAATTTATCGAAAAAAAAAAATGTAATTTTTAATTAACTCCTTCTTTGTATTATACAAAGTAATGACAATTTAGTGATAATAATTCAATTGAATTCATAAAAGTGATGATGATGATTCTTCATGCAGATCTCATAAACGTTATCTTCTTCAGATACCCACCCACCGTACCGATTTTTATTCCTACTCCTTTACTGCACATTCCGTTAGACTTTGGAATTCCCTACCATATGAAATTCGCGTTTGCAAAACACTATCTCTATTTAAGAAAAGAGTGAGAAAATTCTACCTGAATCAATCCTAGTTTAAAACCAATTTGATTAAGTATCTTCATGCGTGTTAGAATATATTATCGTATGTATTATACTATGTATCGTATATATGTATGCGTGTATGTATAAGTATTATATTATTTGTATCTATGTGTGTATACATTATTATGTGGGTATATATTATGTATTTATATATCGTATAGTTATGTATTTATTATTATATATTATATTTTTATTCACAATATGTTTTCTATGTACACACTAATTTTTGCGACTCTTTTACAATTTTCCTGTGGCAGGACTACTGGAAGAGATTCCGTCATGGGATAAGTAGTGCCTTTGTACCAGCATTGTTTATAAGTGCTTTTTGCTATTTGTATTCTAGTGTGCATAAATTGTTAAATAAATAAAATAAATAAATAAAAGTGCAATTTTCATCAATGTTTTCTTATGATGTTATCATGTAAAATTATCGTTCGAAAACCGACTTTACAGACAAACAATTTTTCATTAGGAACACTGTTTTGGGCCCCGAAAGATCATTGTCTAGATAATCATCACGTTATAGCTCATAGGATCTGACAGCCTAAACAGGCTGATGGTGCTTGGCAAAGTAGAGGGGAAGTGACCAAGTGGCTTGGTCAAGGTGACCAAGTTACCAACCTCACTGGTCTCCAAGTGACCGCAGCTCTAAGGCAAGCGGAGGACAGGACGGACTGGAGAAAAATCACAGAGATCGTGACCTCCTGGATCAGAGTGGACACGACCTTCAGCAATGAAGCAAACGACCGAGACGAATAGCTCATAGGGGTAGAGCAGTTACCATTTACAAGCAAGTAAAACTTCGTGATTCGGCTACATAAGGTACTATAGTAAAAAATAATAATAATAAGCATACGCTATTAAATATATATCAGTATTTAATGACATTTACATTGTAAAATTATTGTAATAAACATAATATATTGTTCAAATGTATATTTAAAAGAAACTATGAAATAATGCTTAATATAGTATTTCATAAAGAGATGTACAGTATCGGTGTTATAATATATCCCATGAAAGTATAATAGGACTGATTTGATAACCGATTGCTACACTCGAGCCACGCGACCACGAGGCCACACAGAGATATCCGAAAGCTTGAAGAAGGCTTAATGGAATGACATAGCCTTTGTAAATGCCGCCCAATTCTAATGCCTATTCAAATGGCATTTCTTCGCTTTGTTGCTTGATTTTGGACAGCAATAGCTTATTTTATTAGTGTATAAATGATTTTAACAGGTTACGAATAGAATATCTATGCGCATCGAAATAAAAGATAATCATTTTATGATCCGATCGAAATTTACCTTTAATATTACTATAGGTTTATTGAATCTCGTTTATTCTCGACATTGAAAATTAAATGTTTTCTTTAAACTGAACATGTTTCGTTATCATGCGTGAGTTGAAATGGCGTGAACGAATTTGAAATAAATCGATACAGGACTTTTTATAAAATTCTAAACAAACAAGTGAAAAAAAAGACAAAAAAAAACGTTTCTAGTAAATTTACTAAATCATTGTCTCTATTAATTATTATTAAATGTTAATTGATAATTATTTATAAATCATAATATGCATAATCTGAATTTTTTTCTTTATACATATTATAAACAAGTTATCGATGCATAAAAATCTTGTGAAGGAAAGCGGTGTGTGACGTAAAACTTCATATAAATTTTACTATAGGCACATTAATGTCGCTACGTGAAATTGATTTGCAAGCAGAAACATATTATGATTGTGAAAATGGGGTTTACGATTTATTTACACAATACGATATCGACTTTAAACATTATAAACTATCATTGCTTATAAGCATCTGTGTGAAATTTGAAAAGAAATTAGTTTTATTATAAACTTATGTAGCATTTAACTCAATTGATTAACATAAAATATAGATATTTTATAATTTTCTCAATTTTAGAAAGTATAATATAGATTTGAAAAAAATATCTTATTAATGCATAAATTTTTAAAACTAAAATTCTTCTCTACTTAAATCTATATCTAGGCGATTGTATAAGCAGCCTGTTTATCAGAATGTGATTGTTAGAATTTAATAGGGCATATGAACAACAAATACGCGAACGGGATATCTTTACGCCTATTGACTTCATAACTTTTATTGGTCGTTTTTCACCGTAGTTTGCCTCTGGCGGTTCAGACGTACTAACCTATGACATTCAATGTCACGATAAATATGTGAAGTAATCTACCAATGTGTAAATAAAATACTCAATCATCATCGAGACCCGAAAATATGAAATCAATCTTCTAAATATTGAGTGTTTAAACGTCTATTCGCGAAATGGTAAAGTTTTATTAAGACATTGCTGTAGAGATATTTGAATTGCTTCATAAATTTTCAAACATTACATGGGTTTCGAATTTAACGTTTCTGAGTTTAATGGAGATGAGCCCTGGATTAAGAAATTGGAATAAATCGAACTGAATATACAATAAAGCAACGACTGAGATGTAATTAAGTAATCCAATCAGCCAACGAAAATGATAACTTGATCGAGTTGAAAAGTTTTATGAAAATGTGATTGCTAATTAAAGTTGACAAAGAAATGCGTTATAGTGAATGAAAAATCTTCATTTATTCGGTCACGCCTTGCCTCTTACGTTAAGCATTAAATGATCGGCACTGTTTCAATTTCGTCTTACACGAATCTAACGATTGAACGAATTGGAACAAGATTACATTATTGTGCGAAAAATTTATACCTTTCACGAGAGTGCGTATCTCAAGTTTAGTATGTGATTATTCCTCGCTCAAGTCACTTGTCATCGTTATGAATAAGACTCGTAAGTAGAGCAAACTTTGGCTTCCGAAAACCCACTGACTTATAAATTTGTTCTTTTTTTATACGTATTTTTACAAATGTATCCATTTGTATACCACCCTGGTAGCAGCTATTGTGTGGATAAAATGGTGCATGATGAAATTGTGCTTCTGGACGATTACGTTTTTCAAATAAATGTTGAAATTTGTTGTTAACTTCGCCTCCTTTTGCGTTAATAGTGTTACAATGTTTGCCAATTCTATTACGCATTGTATATTTGAAGTTCCTTTATTGCTTTTGTGTCCTTTTATCAATTGTACATATGACTGATCCTGTTTCAGCATTGAAACATACTACTATGCATTTATTTGACGATCAATTTTATTATTATTGGCTCAAGCTTGAGTTTATAGAGTACTAAATGTTTTGGTATCCCTTAAAATTGTACGCCTAAATAGATTTTAAGAAAGAAGTACTTACAGTATTGAATTAGAATGTTAAATAGTAAAAGACATATAAATAATTTTGAAAGTATGTAGAGCTACTTCGTTAAATTATATCAAACTTGAAACATTTATTGAATATATAAGTATTATTGTAAAAGATGATTATCTAATAAAAATGAGAAACTAATAAAGTGATACGTTATTACTAACCCACCCACATTTGTATAGAGATGGTTATTAAGGACACGTTATGCGTCATAAATATTTCGGGAACGTTAAATTAACACGAAAGAACATGGGTTTTGAGGCACCACGATGTCTACGGGGTTCCAAACAAAAAATATATTGGGATCGCTCGCAGAAATTTATTTAGCCGATCATAATATATGTACATTGTGAGCGACTTTATTTCGTAGGAAATAAAGTTTATTATGTCATGGAGCGTATGGTTCTTCACGTGACTCTTTGTTTTTGTCAGTTCAATTCTTATCCATATGTTGTTTATGTTACGGTATATTTTACAAAGGCTTATCTTTGGTTTCTCGCCTTATTAAAGGACACACTTGTTGACATGTTGTTTAATTGATCGGTGCTTCTCTGCAGGGGTCCTGGATCCTACGTATGGCGGTATCTTTGAGGAATTATTTGAAATTGATAAACTATAAATGCCTCCCACAAGTAGATGCCACCGTTATTTTTTTATCTCTCCAAATGAGAGGTGTCTGTCAAAATTTGGATATGAATTAGAAATAAATTTAGGAATGCGATCATAGTCATTTTTAGAGAATTTTTATTCTTTTGTTTAGAAAAAAAACAAGACCCAGGTTAGATTCATTTACCGTTTACGGTGTACTTTAAGATGTTTTTTATTCGTTAGTTGCAAATACATTTATTAGTAGGATTTTGTGTAACTTGAAAATGTAATATTAAATGTGGCCCAATGGGAGCCAAAGTGAATACAAAAGCATTGCAGAAATCGCTGATCGGCGGCTTTCTTTGACGATAGGTGGTCCAAACCACTGCCCATAATGTGATTATAATAGCCATTTTACTCACACATGCATTAATAGTTCCAGAAATATTTTATATCATGAAAAATTTCATTTGCAATTACCGACGGCTCAACTTTATTATCGCTCCTGATAATTATCGCGATAAAAGATTAATTAATTTTTGTGATTTCCCTTTCCTTGTATACTTAAAAAGTAGAACAAATAATGTCTAATAGCTATTTTTTTATAATATTACTTTCTTAAATGATGATGAAGTATATAAAATAAAAGAAATATTCTTATATTAATTTTGATTGGATCAAAAAAAAAAAAAAAAAACGTTCACTTTGCTTAACTTCAAGCGTAATTGAACGTGTAATCGGCATTTAACACTGGTAGCGTTTTTTGTTTAACTAACAAATGTGGTGTTTTCTATATTCCCGGGTATCGTTTTTAATTTGATTGCATACAAGCCTAGCCGACCCGTGCGGTTTTACCCGCGTTGACTTTATTGTTTACTGCTCTGCTTGTATGTGTCATAGCACGACACTCAAAAATATAGACAGACATTTTTTTTTCTGCATTTGGTCTTTATATTCACAGTAAAGCCAATGGCAGTCTAGTTCTAAATAGTTTATCAAGCTGAAATGTACACCAGATTTTAAGTTAAGACCTCCAGGATCACAACGGTGAAAACCGTATCCAATTTCTTGCAGTTAGTCTAGCGTGACACGCAAACAAAAATACGAAAAAAAAACTCTCATGTACAGATATCGGCCGGTTACATTTTTATTATATACATTTTAATTAATATATCTGGTACAGGACAAGGTCGAATGAACCAGTTGGGTGGAGTTTTCATCAACGGTCGTCCCTTACCGAACCACATCAGGCTGAAGATCGTGGAGATGGCGGCGGCGGGCGTGCGGCCTTGCGTCATCTCGCGACAGCTCCGCGTCTCGCACGGATGCGTTTCCAAGATCCTTAACAGATATCAGGTTTAGTGTTTGAATTTTAATCGCAAAATAGTTTTAATATTTATATACTTTGTGATAAAATTGTTTTATAGTATTGATGAACTTAGTTTTCTCATTGTAAGTTTCTTCAACAGGAAACCGGTTCAATTCGTCCTGGTGTAATTGGTGGATCAAAACCGAGGGTAGCAACGCCCGAAGTTGAAAACAGGATCGAAGAGCTCAAGAGACAAAACCCAGGTATATTCTCCTGGGAAATTAGAGATAAATTAATAAAAGAAGGCATTTGTGATAAAAACACTGCCCCATCAGTCAGTTCGATTTCACGACTTATAAGAGGCGGCAAAAGGGATGAATCAGATCCTAGAAGAAACCACAGTATTGATGGTATTCTAGGTAAGTCATCCTTACTGTGGATTAAAGATATTTTTATACAAATGCTTTTTAACATCATTATCAATAATTCATAATTAAATACATTATAGATGCTTAGGTTTTAAACTATTGTATGTAAAATAATAAAAGAGTTTGAAATCTATTTTTATACAATGTTGTTCACAGTTCAAATTTATTTCTGTGTTTAATTCGTTCATGTAGGCTGTGAAGTATGTTGGTCAACTTAAATGCTTTAGCGCGGTGTTGTGTGGAACATTTGTTTGAAACAGTATATTACTAAAGTTTTCCTTAGCTGTTTTATAAACGATTCATCATAAAATACTCTATTATTTTTGAAACACAAGGTTACGAGGAGAAATATTAACATTACATTTAATACGGATTACAAAATAATTTAAAAAATATTTATTAAGTATTATTGGGCGAAACCTTCGATATAATGATGCGTAAATAAGTGCCATGTCATCGTAGTCTTTAACGTTGATTCAAGACCATAATCACTTAATTCACTTTAAAGTACATTATTATTATGAATTTATTCCTATAATGAGACTGTCGGAAACGTTTGCAAACTTAGTAAAATGGCGTATAAAGTTAATAATCCACGTAAAAGTAAAGCGGGCAAGGCGCGCGCGCACGCCACGGCAGCGCCCCTTGTGTCGGCTTCGGAAATTGTAGGTTATAAAAATGAAATTAGTACTCAAAGCTGTTATTATCCCATCGCGTTTGGCCGCGAGGCTTGCATTACGACAATCTGTCCGTACTGCACGTCTTGTGCCGTATAGCTATCCAATATAAAATGGCGCTCCTAATATCCCGGTTCAGCGACGGTGCGGTTTTGCCTGAGAGATTCTGCGCCGCGATAAGATTATGCATATTAAGTTGTGTGCGACTAAAGTAATGTCTACACCGGAAAAGCGGGACCCTTTGCGCTCGTGCTCGCGTACTCAAAATTTGCGTTTCGTGCCTGTCTATGATGACGGATAACTGTAAATGTAGTGAAACTCCAACGTTTTATATGATCGTCGCAATTTTGTAACTTATGATGATCAATTAGGTGCAATTTACGGTATGATTATTTTAAGAAAGTAACCGATTAAAAATCATATTAGATATACAATGAAAATACACCTATTTCTTCTTTAAGTTTTCATTTTTACAATGTAGACTTTATTTAAACTAATATACAAAATAAGTGTAGTGGCAATAAAAAAAACGGTATAAGAACAAATTAACGCAATAACTGACGTAATGTGTATTAAAGTTTAAAAAACTCATTAGAGATTTCTTTGAGCTTAACATACAATGAGGTTATATTTAATTTAATCGATATCGCGTGTGGTCCGAGCGGTAGCAAATGATAATAGATGTGTTGAAACGAAATTATAGGAAACTAGAAAGTCACGTTGTAGTGACAAATTTTAAATGTGTAGCAGATTTATCTACATCATTATCGCTATAAGTATTTGAAAAATGCACAAACTAGCGTACAATCTTATTTTCTCTATTAGGTTAATAATGTTATTGCAATTTAGTTACGAGTGAGTGAAAGTTAATTTCTTTAACTGGTGTTTTCCTTGAAAATTATATGATTTTATAGGTAACGATAAATTATGTAAATATGTATTATTCATACATAAATATGTATTATTATTTATGTATTAATTCGAGAACATGCTCTCAATTAAGTAGACGTCCGTTCTAGTGTAGTGATGCAAGTAGTTGCCTCAAGGCCACGCGCCAGCGGTCGCGGGCTCGATTACCGCTCGGGACAGATTTTTGTATTTGTACAAATATATGTTTCCGGTCTGGGTGTATTTCCTTGTGGGTCTTCCCCCGTGCCTCTGAGAGCACGTAAAGCCGTCGGTTCCGGTTGTTATCATAGACACCTGATAACGATCGTTACCCATAGAAGATAAATTATCCACCAACCCGCAATGGAGCAGCGTGGTGGATTAAGCACCAACCCTTCTTTTATGTGGAGAAGAGGCCTTCGCTCAGCAGTGGGTGCTTTACAGGCTGATAACTGTATCAGTAATAATAATAATATAAAATAACAGTACAGTTCTCAATTAAAAGATGTTTTTCTTTTTTTAAAAGGTCCGTCATCATGTGAAGATTCAGATACAGAATCGGAACCCGGCATCACTTTAAAAAGAAAACAGCGAAGATCTAGAACTACCTTTTCGGGAGACCAACTTGAAGCTTTAGAGCGCGCTTTTACCAGAACTCAATATCCAGATGTTTATACAAGAGAAGAATTGGCCCAGAAGACTAAGTTAACCGAAGCTAGGGTTCAGGTAAGCTACAAAACATAATATAAAACTTATAGACAATGAAGGTTACAATCTAATATTATTGTTCGGTTACCCTATAATTATCAATAGTTGTTAAAAAAGAAAAAGGTTCTTTGTTGATATCCTTTCCATCCGCCCATTAAAGCATAAAAATATAGTCATTAAACTATAATTAATTTCGACTTGAAACTGGGCTACCATATGGTGTTACTTACTACCGATCTCCTTAAATTGATGGATTGTAGTAGTAATTATAGTAATAAACTAAAATAGTTGCGCTTACTATGCTTACAATGCTATAATAATCTGTAAGATTACGTCATAAGATGGTTAACAGGTTTAATATTTGTAGTTTTTAAATGATTTTTTTTTATAATTACATATTCAGCGCAATAGATTTTTATAAAATATGTATACAATTATGCATACTTTGAAATTATGTTATTAATTAAAAAATAAGATTATTTTTGTTTTAGTTTTATTTCATAGACGTATATTATTGTTTTTCTCTTAAGGTCTGGTTTTCGAACCGAAGAGCCCGTCTTCGCAAGCAATTGAATTCCCAACAACTCAGTGCCTTTAACACGATGTCTTTACAATCTGCTTTCCCATCAGTTCATCAACAATATGAGCCACCGTCTTCTTTTAACGCTCAATGTGCTTCGTGGCAGCAATCATATTCTTCTGCATTAGGTTCAAGTTCAGTTCTGAATTCTGCCCTAGGGCCTTCTCTGCATCAATCAGCTTTAGCGACTCCTTCTGTATGCCAGTCAGCACTTGCGGCGTCATCATTACACCCTCCTACATCAACTTCATTTTCTTCTGGGCACTTGACGCCGTTACCACACTCGTCAGAATTACCAACACCTTTGCAAGCATCATCAGATTCAACTCCTCCTAGTACGAGCCCTACTGCAGCGAGTCCATCGGCAAATCAAAGCAGTGGAATCACCTACCAACATCCGACCTATGCTAATGGAACGGAGGCTGTCTCCCACCCATACGGATATAGTGATTATGCAAAACAAGAGCACATGGCAGCACACAATCACTGGACATCGAGACAACTCAGCAGCCACCATCAAAATAAATTAGCAGAAGTAAGCGCCTGGCCGGAAAATTATAGGTAAGTTTATTTTAAACTTATTCAGATACCAGTAATGATGATGAATCTATAAATAAATATTAACTGCCTTTAATATCTCAATAAGCCCTGGCGGCGACCAATTGCCTTTATGAATTATTGATGTTTAGCTACTTATATTCAGTTTCGTATTCAAGAAATGAATACGCATTAATAAACAAATGACTTATAAAATTATATTTTTAACCGACTTCAAAAAAAGGAGGAGGTTCTCAATTCGTCTGTATTTTTTTTTTTATGTTTGTTACCTCATAACTTTTTACTGGGTGTACCGATTTTAATGATTCTTTTTATAGTCAAAAGCTAGTGCTCGTCATGTGGTCCCATTTAAATTTGAGCGAGATGTGACTTGTAGTTTTTGAGTAATCCTTAAATAATGCGTATTTTTTTCCTGACACCGACTCCAAAACCAACAATAATTGTACATTATATTATCATAATAATTTGATTACAGACAAAAGAATACGTAATTATTTTTTTACGTTTTAGTGCATTTTTGTTTTACCGTTTTTTATTTGCTTTGAAGTCGGTTATTTTTTTTTTCTTAAAATTTTGTTTTATAAACTATAGAAATATGTGTATGTATTGTTCGATATATGTAATTTCTTCATTATAGTATTAGAGTAGATATTTTTGAATATTTATGAGTAACAGTTTTTAATAATACCTAGTAGAAGTAGGTAATTCTTGACACAGTGGCTACTACTAGTTTGCTACGAGTATTATTCAGACGTAGATCTCGCGAATTGAGTTTCATTTTTTTCTTTTGCCTTCCTTTATCATTAGCCGAAGCGGCCGCTAATCAATTAAGAGTGTAAGAAGTCAGCCATTATACGCCGCGCGGGTAGTTATTACAGGCCTCTCTTCGTAATACGCCGATGCGATCGTGAAGGCAATAGGGCTGTGAATTTTATGTATATTCTTGATCGATTACTAATTGGTTTTCAAGTTATGTTCTACGTTGATACATGATTAAGTAAGAACGATATTTTTAAGATGTTATTATCGAGGTAAATTCTTTTTACGCAAATGCCTGCTATGAATTTGTCGAAAAAGAACGTGACATATCCATTGTGTCATTGCAGAGGTACCTACATATGTCAATGAAGAGATCGTTTATCTATGTTATCGAGACAAAGCAAGTCTATAAGTATAAACTTAACATTGGACCACACACAATAAATTTTGTAATACAATGTAAGACATTCCAATAATATATGAGCCACTTCTATGATGATCACTTTATGTCGTTCTTTAAGCAAAATCGATTGACGTAAGTTTTAAAAGGTATAGAGGAACACATATACCTACTAATTGCAAGAACTAAAATATATGTACCTATTCGTCTCATAACGAAACATACAGTTGCGTATACAGTTGTCATTAAGCCACTCACTTACTAGTTTTTTTTTCATACCTTGTTCTCTTCTCGTATCCTCAAATTAAGAAATCAAAGAAAGTTATACTAACTTTAATTAAAAGAAGATAGAATAACATTGAAAGCACGTAGATAAATCAACAAGTCAGAATTTCAGAAAACACATGACCTCTCATAACATTGTTTAACAATTGTTCAATTTACTTTTTATCATCACAAAGCAACACAAATTGAAGCATGGTAATTTCATACTTACTTAAATGCCATAAGGCTATTTGTCGAATGCATTAAAATGTGCATAGAAGGTATTATCGTCGCCGTACATTGCGGAAAACAGAAAAACATACGTTGCTTTGTAGCGAGCGCTTGGCAATTAATGGGAGGCCGAACGTGACATTAGTACGATGAACCCGTACATTAAACCTAACTCGAACCTGGTATTAAAACTTATCTGCAGCTATTTGCATTCAACTTCCTAAACAGCGTGGTTCTGTATCTTTTATTGGACAATAAAGCGGACGAACCGTTTGTTCGCTCAAAATGTACGCGTGATTGATGGATGCAGGTGAACGAAAATTGCTTTTCAATTGCTCCACGATTGAAATACTAGGCTTTCGGTAATGCATGCGTTGTACGGTATTCGATTTAGCGAGAACCTGATATTGACCTTCTTGGTTAGGTTGAATCTATCATAATATAATTAAACGAAATTTATTAACTTATGACTATTATATAATCATGGTTATAATACTGTAAAATAAAAGAGTTTTTCCTTTTATTTAAAATAAGTAAATAATTACGGAAATAACTTTTTTATTTACGTAAATAATAAAATATACAAATATTTGGTTATAAAAGTGTCTAACAGTTTCAAATATTATCAAAAATAAATAAGGAATTTCGCTGTGTTGCGTGTGCCCGCGCCGTTCCACTTATTAGTTCCTGCAGCTTTCCAAAATGATATCTTGTGTATGTTAATTACGACAACTGATTAAATTTTTCTTTCACCTGTTAGTTAAACACCGTCATCTTCTGAAACCATAAAATTGCATTCACTGTAGTTATTCCAGACGTATTAAAAGAGTTTTGATTGATTGATTTTTTTTTTAAATTGTTTCACACCATTGTATTCAACAGTTTTAGTATTATTATGCAATGATTACATATATATTTTGTTATGTGTACTGTGTAGTATCCCATTATAGATCTCCGGTAAATGGTTTCTTTTTGCTTAGTACCTATTTAATTCAAAGCTCGATTTGTGTTGCGAAGGTCTTAATCTTTAAGCCTATCCACCTACACGTTATAATAATCTATTATTGTTTATGCGTTACAACGAACATGAATAAGCCTTAATAACGTATTAGCCACTGTATTCAATTGAATATTTAATTTTATTACAAGCTTAGTCACGATTTATTTCCATAAAGCGTCATTTATATGTGTTTTCTTTCATTTCATTCCGACCACCTAAATTACGCATTCCGGTAGACCAAAAACAGGTAACAATTACAAGCGGCATTAGTGTCTGCTCTATGATTATAAATTTTTAATATCATACCGATAGATACAGTCCAACGTCGATGTAGATCAATTACTAGTATTTCGTACATCATTCACTCATACTCGTACGTTCCCACGCTTTAAAATCTCGAACTACAAGTTTAATAAAGTTGTTTTCTAAAACAACAAAATCGTAGGTGATTGCAATTATTTGGCACGCTAAGTTGTAGTTAGTTTAATTTTCTATTGATTTTGATTTTAGTTATATAGTAAAAATACTCAATAATAAATTTTTAGCAATTTTATTTAATTTACACATTTCTATACCATCTCTTTTTAACTAAAAATTGCAATATACTATCTTAATTCGATTACAATGGAAGACGTCTTTAACATATTCAGGATAGTCAGTCGGATGCCATGGGTCGCGAAGGAATCAGGAAAAAAAAAACGTTTTATTGAATGATTATTTATTGTATTGTCTGAATACACATGGAATTTAAATTACTACATGATATATTTTGAATGAACTGAACTGAATTAGCCTGTACCAACCCACTGCTGGACAAAGGCCTCTTCTCCATATAGAAGAAGAGTTGGAGCTTAATCCGCCATGCTGCTCCACTGCGGGCTGGCGGACAATTTCCCTACCATCAGTAACGATCATTATCAGATGTCTATGATAACAACCGGGACCGCCGGCTCTCCGAGGCACGGTAGGGAGACCCTTGTACACACACCCAGACCGGACAGATATTTATTCAACGGACGGAAATTTCGGACGGGAATCGAGCCCGAGACTGCCAGCGTTGACGCGACTACACGCAACACTACACCAGAACAGTCGTCGTCATGATATATTCAGCTAATATAAAACTTAAACCATTTGATGTAATTTTTTGTCACTTACTCGGATATTTTTACAGCAAACGTTATAAGGGATTTTTTAACAAAAACTTTGTTTTTCAATATGATCACACCGGAACTACATGAGAGTTTGACGTTTAGTTTTTTGACATATCTATAGTAACTACAAGCTTGGAAAATTGTTACAATTAATTCAATTTCGCTTGGAAATCGAATTAAAATAATAAAAATTGACTATGAACATGGTTGCTCTGTAAAAGTTACGTTATTTTCGGTTAACATAATCGTTCTTTTGAGACTGCTATTAAGAATTTCGTCAATAAAAATGTTTTCAGACGAAGCCTATTTTCATTTTCAGGCTATTTTAACAAAATTGTCGCATTTTGGCTTCTGAAAATTCAAGACAGATTGTCAAGAAGCCTTTACATGCTGAACATGTTATATGGTTTGGAGCCGTGATTAGGCCTTTTTTTTTCAAAATTCGGCTGGAAATGCGGTTACAGTTAATTGATTACGCTATCGAGAGGTGTTAACAATTCAGTTTTGTCCTGTTATTAATAATTGATGCTATAGATATCATCATATCGCTAACATGTGGTTTCAACAAGACCATAGACATAGACGACGGACTGTTTCCTATCCAGGTGAAAATTAAATACGGGCAAGAAAGTGCGAGAGAGATAAAGTGAATGTGCAGCCAGTAGTGGTCTCTTTCTAGAATTCTGATCGGCCCACGTCGTCCGCTCGCAGGATGTATGTTTATGCTACAGACCTACAGAAAAGAGACAGGAATTGGCCGCACAGTCGTTTTGTCTCTTAATGGACAGCGGGCAGTTTTGTGCGGGTATTGCTCTGTGCATTATTTTCTATGAACAGGACGGTATCACAAGTAACACAGCCATCGAAACAATAAATTTATTGCAAACCAAATTTCCCGGTCGCATAATTTCAGGAAATTCACCTGTTAAGTGGCCAGTTCGATCATGTGATTTAAAACCGCTGGATTCTTTTTTATGTGGTAAATATTAAAGGCAGAGTCTATACGGAACCAATAGAATCGATTGCAGCCTTAAAACTCAAAATCGTGAATTATGAAAGTGTGATTACCGAAATAGACCCCCCATTTTGTCAAAAAGTGATTAAAAACTTTGTTAAAAGAATCGACATCTGTAACCGTGGTTGTGGTGGATATTTATCAGATATCATTTTTTTTTATTAATAACTGCCAAACATTTTTAATACAATAAAAATTTAAATCATCGTTTTAATATATTTTTATATTTTGATTTACAAAACAAAGTTCTTGTTGAAAAACCCGTTACAACTATGCTGTACAGTAAAAGTCAGTAAACGTCCCAAGGCCGAGCATTCCCACTGCAAATCATTTCAAGTTTGTGAGGGCCAGTTTCACTGGTTCCTGATAAAGTTTATCTCACACATAAGTTACTGATAGGCTATCAGACTGTCAGAATTAATCTGCAACTTTTGGTTGTAAAGGTTGCGAATGGTGAAACACAAATCATATCAGACATTTTTATCTGTTGGTTACCATTATATTACGTCGGGGAAAAAGTTGATGAAAGATCTTAAAGAAAATACAATCACATTATATAAATAAGTAACTGGCTTAATTGGTTAACAAGTGAGACAGCGAGATCATTTTTACTTAAATTATCTACTTACTATCAATACTACTCAAAATTTTTATTGTTTATTTAATTACTCTGCTTAATCTTTGATCGTTAAATAGGATCCTTAAGTTTAGAGCAAGCATTATGGTTTTTTATTTTTATTTTTGTTTGCACCCTTAGTACATTTTATTAGATATATTTTGGCGTAATGGAAAGGCTGCCATTGAAAAGGAAGGATCCTTCGACCAGACGGTGTTGCGTCTGGTGGGCTACGCGCCACTTAACGTTTGTTGTCGGGTTCTTGTATATATACTGAATCGCTTTGAAAACTTCGATAGCGCGATGTAGAATGCGTCAGTTCGTATGTGGCGAGATAGTTGTCGCTACATCACTCCCCCTCCGAGACCGGAGGTCGATAGCAGGTTGAGTCGTCCATACATCTTGTGATGCTTGCCGGGCCAGTGGATTGTTCCAGTGAGTCGGAACCAGATGCCGCATAGTTCACGGTGAGTCGGAACTGTCTGCGGTGATGCCCCAGTGAGTCGGGGTAGTGCAGTGCTGCGTAGTGGCTGGCTGCTGCGTCGACCAGGAGAGAAGTGCGTCTCTGCTTGTTGACCGGCCGAAGTGCAGTGTGCTGTGCCAAGGTCGCTGAGAAGGCTGTGGGTGATAACCAGGAATGCGCGTCCGCTGCATGCTTGTGGGCAGGATACCTGTAGTAGCCGTGGATGCTGGCTGGCTGTATGACTCGCTGCTCGAAAGCTTGAAGAAGTGATGATGACGTAGATTTGCGAAGGCTGCGCTGACGTTCATGCTCGGGGTCACCAGTTTGGAGGTTGAGAGAGGCCATTGAAAAGGAAGGATCCTTCGACCAGACGGATGTGTGTCTGGTGGGCTACGCGCCACTTAACGTTTGTTATCGGGTACTTGTATATATACTGAATCGCTTTGAAAACTTCGATAGCGCGATGTAGAATGCGTCAGTTCGTATGTGGCGAGATAGTTGTCGCTACAATATTAAGAATATTTCTCTCAGATATCACTATCGATATCGATCATCACAATTGACAAAATGTTCGCACTTTACGATTTCTAATTTTTTTCTATATATATTTATACTACAGGCACTAAACAATGCTTAGTTTTATGATTTTGTTACATGACATGTTATTGCAGGTGTTATAATGATTTATTTTCTTTGTTACAGTTCCTTCTTCGGTACTAACGCGACTCATTACGGATCTCACGCCCACTCTCCCACTGAAGCAAAATCAGGCTATCCTTATATCGGACAACTCGGTGGAATGGATATGGGGAGAGTTCACTGAATTATTATATCAGTTGATAGCACTTTATCTTGGACAGAACAGTTAAAAGTATTGAGTAAGAAGACATTTGCAACCATGAATATTTTGCGACGATTGCGTTGTTTTCTTTCAACTGTTACCAAGATTACGCTATCAAATGCACTCTTTCTTCCTATTCTCGACTGATACTGAAGAACAGCTGAATAAACTTGAGCTTCTCCAAAATATGTCAATTCGGTTCATATTTGGCTTACGCAAATACGACCATGTGGCTCAATTTCGCAATCAACTCAAGTAAGTGGCTATCTATCCGTCTTCACCGGAATCTACACATACTCTCACTTTTGTATTGCATCTTATTTAAACCAAATAGTCTTTCGTATTAAAAAAAACATTTGTACACATATTCTTGGAGGTATTAGAAATAATATAGGATACTTTTTTTTTGGTCGCGATAACCGACATCTACGCGCGCGAAGCCGCAGGTGGAAGCTAGTAGTATATATTTTTTATCTGTTATTTTTCTTATATCGTATATTATTATTTTTATTATATCTCTTTTGTACTATATGGTATATTTATGTACCACCTTATATTTTACTCCGGCTATGTTTCAATTACTCACAGCGTAAGGTTGTCTGGAAAAGATTGCTTATTAGTAATAAGACTGGTTTATTATGCAATAATCTTTAGGCATATACAGAATGGTCAAATGAAACAGGGATAAATGAGGTAATTTCCAACAAAAAACCTTTCTACAGCATGGGGGCCAATCATTTATTACGTAAGAATACTTAGGGGGGAGGGGGGTCGAGCATGTCTTACTTTTTGTTACAAGGGAATGGAAGTGAGTCTCGATAGTTCTTACGTAAGATCACAAAAATGCGCAAAGTTAAAATTATACTTTGAAAAAGTGCGGGCAGCAACCAAAAATTATTAGTACCTTTGTAAGTAGATACAAATGAAGATTTCTAAAAGTGTTACTTGGAAAAATAAACATTAAAACAAACCAAACGTGTCTAAGTTTTTCCTTTAGATTCTTACGTAATAAATATTAAACAGGGGGGAGGGGGTTGGTCTATTCTTATTTTTTCTTATAAAATGGAGGGAGGGGTTCGAAAAGTAGCAAAATTCGTCTTACGTAATAAATGAATGGCCCCATGGCCATAACTTCATTGCACGAAAAGTTATGAATATAAAAAGTGTTTTATTAAGACTCGATAATGTATCAATACTACAAAAATTGTATTGCAGCTCTTGGTACCAAATTTAACAAGAAATGAATGTTTTCCGTAAATTTTGAAGCGTTAAAAAAAATTACTTCTCACTTTAAGAGCATCCAGTGAAAAAAATGTATCACGGAAAAGTGACCCTGCATTAAATTTTTTTTGCTAATTTAATGCTGATTCAAAACATATTCATAACGATTGCTGCAGAAAGATTTTTTGTTGGAAATTACATCCTTTATCTCATTTCGTTTGATCCACGACTTTTTGACAATTCTGTATATCTGTAATTTTTCTTTAAAAAGTGGTGGAAAATATAGAATTATAAATAAATATCAGCCATTGAATGTCAATTGCTGAACGTAAGTCTCCTCCATCAATCTTCAGAGCGACCGGTTTGAAGCAGCCTTAATCCAACGGCTTCCGGCGACTCTCCTCAAATAGTCTATCCATCTCGTGGACGGACGCTGCGCTTGTCAGTACGTGGTCTCTACTCGAGAACCTTTCTCCTCCATCGACCGTAAGTTCTACGAGCTATGTGCCCTGCCCACTGCCACTTTAGCTTGCAGATCAGTTGCGCTACGTCGGCTACCTTCGTTCGTCTGCGGACCTCAACATTTTTGATTCGATCTCGCAGAGAAATACCGAGCATAGCCCTTTTCATTACACGCTGTGCCACTTTGAGCTTGTTTAAAAGGCCCATAGTCAGAGATCACGTTTCAGATCCGTATGTCATCACTGCAAACACACAGTGGTCGAAGATTTTCGACTGCAAGCACTGAAATATGTCTAACTATAACTGAACTCCACGATTGACCTCCGTCTCGAAATTGGATCTACTAAGTTGGACCTTTTGTCCTAGGTCGATGTACCTACTTGTTAATAACTTCGAGAGCATAATTTGTAAGTGATATCGGGGTAGCCACGACATGGGTATTCGAAATGTTTTTTGTCTTATCATATCGTCGTATAGGTCGTGCTTTTTTTAAGTATTACAAAAGAAGCAGGGAAGTTACTGTACATACTACGGCATTTTAATTACCCACTATTACTATGCAAAGTTTATTGTTTCTAATATACAGTGTCTCAACAAAGTATTCGTACGATGGCAAATACTATATTATTTTTATTAATGTTAATATTTAATAATACTTAACATTTGTGCAATATTGTACATCATTACTATTTACACTACACATTATTTTATTTACCGTTTAGCTATAAAAATGAGAAAAAAAACATGAACATTTAAAAGTTTAACCAGAAAGTACTTATACGTCAGGTGCACTTCAGAAAAGTAGATACCGAATTTTCTCATGAAATTTAGCACAGAGATTCCATTTGACTATCTAAGAGTCTCCTTAAAATGATTTTTGGCGACTCGCAATATTTTTCGAGATATTGAATTTTTTGAGTAGGTACGCTGCTTAGCACGCTCACGCTACAAAAGAAGAAGGTTGGAGTGCCTTCAAAGCGTGTTTCAAAGTGCATGTTTAGGTTAGGTTGTTAGTTTTTTTTTTCTTTTTTTTTTGCATGTTTAGTTTAGGTTAGGTTAGGTTGTTAGATTTGTTTTTTCTTTTTATTGGTCGCTGAGAAACGCATTTAAGTATTTTGGGATATGTCAGTTTTTTTAAAGGTTAGGTTAGGTTTTTTTTGCGAGTCGCCAAAAATCCTTTTGAGGGTACTCTTAGATAGTCAAACAGAATGTTCGTGTTAAATTTCATGACATAAAAAAATCAATATTTCGACATATATGCCGAGTCGCCAAAAATCCTTTTAAGGGGACTCTTAAATAATTAAGTATAATATACTCGTAAATAATAATTAAGTATAAATATCTGTGCAAAATTTCTTGACGAAATTCAGTATCCACTTTTCGGAAGTTTATCCGAACTTTCTAGTGGAGGAAAAATAAAAATTATATCGCTTCACATTGGAAGCAATAGCTATGAAAATATTGCGAAAATGCTTCATAAAAGTAAATCGATTATACAATACTATCGAAAAAATTTGGTACTTCTAGTAATTTACCAAGAACGGGACGTCTGACGGTTTTAAGTACCAGAGATGTACGACACATTATAAATGAAGTACGAGCCAATCCTTTTGTATCCACACAAACAATTTCAACAGACCTCGCGATATTAAGAGGAAAGAGTGTCGGTGCTGATACTGTAAGGAAAGTAATCAGAAAAAGGTAAGAAGAAAAGGGACGAACAGCACTTAAAAAACCGTATATCAGTGAAATTACAGAAAAAAAAGATTAAATATTGCTAAAAAATATCTCAGTAAGCCATTACAATTTTGGAAATCTGTTATTTTCTCAGACATGTTCCTTTACGGTTTTAGTAGCATAAGAAAAGTTTAGAGAAAAAAAAGTATGGCGTTATTGAAAGAAAATGTTATTCCAACAGTTAAATACGGAGGTGGTGGTGCCATCGTTTGGTGGCAATAAGTAATGCTGTGGGGAAAAATCATTTCATTGAATGAATACAAAAATGTACCTGAAAATATTGCACGATAAAAAAATAAATAAATAATATATTCGAATCTGCTAAAATTGTGGGACTTGGTGGCAATTTTTATTTTCAGCAAGGTAACGACCCGAAGCATAC
This sequence comes from Euphydryas editha, assembly GCA_036937285.1. Classification (NCBI taxonomy): domain Eukaryota; kingdom Metazoa; phylum Arthropoda; class Insecta; order Lepidoptera; family Nymphalidae; genus Euphydryas; species Euphydryas editha. The sequence goes on from JAUPFZ010000020.1 coordinate 10,003,878, forward strand.
TGCTCAGATTGTCCAGAAATAGCTTCGTAATAGAGTTCCTCATTAGCTGAAAACTCCACCCCAGTCGTTCGATTTAAACCCCTTAGAAAACCTTGTGGTTTAATTTCTTGATAAGAAAATTAGAACATTAAAAATATCAAATAAAATGAACTGAAACAACACTTGGAATCACAATGGTATACTGTATCCAGTAAATATATCCAAAATTTAATTGATTGTGAGTCAATGCCACGACGTTTACAATTAGTAATTGATAAATGGATTATTTACAAAGTATTGATAAAATATCGGAGTAAAATTATTTCATTTTGCGTTATGGTACGAATACTTTATGGTGAGCATAATTTTGTAAAATTTTTATTACATGTAATAAAATATAAATTATCTTTAAGTAACTGTATATTTTATTTAAATTAATCTAAAACGCCACCATTATATTAGTAGCTACGGATAATTTTCATTTTATATAAAGATATCATAAATTTTACTAGGGTACAAATACTTTGTGGAGTCACTGTATATACTACTTATTATAAAAATCATTATTAATATAATTTCATAACAAAAAAATCTTTTAAAAAATAGGTATTTTAGACCCCTTTTATTCGGTATTTGTCTATTTAGTAAATCTTATCAAATTTATCAACACTCTAGATTATTAGTAAAACGGTGATATTTAGTTAATTAGCGACTAATATTTTATAAGTTTAAAATTCGAAAAACTTACAAATGTTTTAAAATGACACTAAGCGCGTCATCCGTATATATTTTTTGTTTGTGCATAACATTTCCAAAAGTTTTAATATGTGGAAGAAATATGAAACTATGAACTCAGTCAGTATCTTATCTATTTCTCTATTCTTAGAAGAATTTTATAACAATGCTTTTTAGTACGATTAAAGGTACATGTTTAAATACAAACAATATGTTATAAGGTAATATATCATTGATGTATACATATAATTTTATTACTAACCTACTTTCAAAACAAAAATGAAATACCTATATTATACATTTTCTCCTTTTTTTTTTACAAAATCATATTATGTAAAAATATTTTTAGTATTATTACGAGTTATAGTAATTAATATATATACATATATATATATATATATATATATATATATATATATATATATATGCATTGTCATTTGGAATGATGGACAAATCTTCTTTTCTTTCTTTTGATTTTTTTCTTAACTTTGATTGATATTCTTTTTCTTTTTTCACTATGCTAAAGTCGAGGTCATTTGTGTTCGAAAATCGAGCATGTTTACTGTGTTTTTTTTTTTCTTTTAATAAGAAATTCATTATTCATCAATCTTGCCATTTTTACTAAATTTATTTGTCCTCTATTCTATTTTTTTTTTAAATTTTTTTTATTGTTAACAATTTTTTAATTTGTCTTCTTGTCTTATCTCAGTATCTTCTTTTTTTTTTGTTTTGTTTTATAATTTACCACTTCTTTTATTGATTTAATATTTATTGGTGTGGTGGTGGACGGTGGTGCGGTGCGCATGCAATTTACTCGTATTGGGCTTGCACGCGCACCGCCTGGCAGGGTCGCCATATAATGTCTGATTCTATGAGACGACTTGTTTGCTCCAAAGTTCGTTAATTAATCCTCTTATTTTATTAGAATAGCACATTTTATAATATACCGGGAGGCTTACATGTACACACTACACGGAGATTATTTGCACCCCCTGCCCTACCGTTACCCAGGGCGCTGATTATTAAATATATAATTATGTAATTAATTATTATAATAAGCAATGCGTAATGTAGATAGCTTAAACAATATATCGAGGCCTTTATTAAAGTGTTCAAAAGAAAATCTAGACTAGTGCCTTTAAGTGAAATATATATAGTAAAATATCAAATATTTTCTAACAATTGCTGGAATAAAATTATTTTGAAGATTTATTGTTATATTATATATATATTACAATTGTATTGTATAAATTTATTTACATAGCACGTAAGTGAAGTAAATAGTTCCTCATAACACCTAGTATTTACTTATTTAGTTTTACATAGGCATAATTGTAAAATTAGGTTATAATATAAAGTATAAAAATTTATTTTATGACAATATGTATTATATTTACAGAATTAACTTAATATAGGTAATTAATTTTATACTGTTCATGTCAAATGCTTTTTTGCAATTGTGATTTTACAATAAAATTTGTATTTATTTGTGGTTATGTCATATTTAGAATAATTAAATGTAACAAAAACACTTTTCAAAAATGTTAATTGAAAATAAATTTTAAAATGATAAAACATATTTTATTTACATAATTTAAATTAAGGTATGCAACAGCTTAAAACACAATATATTTACTAGAATAATCATTATTTTCCGCATTCATCGCTCTCTCGTAAATTTTTAATTTTAAAGCTTCAATTTATACAAATAATTAAATAAAATGATGCATTTATAATAAATATATGTTAGTTTTTGACGGCACAAGCCCGCGAATTATGGAAGTCTGATAATATAAAAACACATTTTTTTTACTATCTTTATAGCTATCACTTAGGGCGCCTGTCCATTGATGCGGAGCGAGGCGGCGGAGCGGCGAGAAACGGAGAAATATTAACCAATAGGATTGCAAAAAATCTCCCCTCCGCTCCCATGGACAAGGGCTCTGTAATCCTATTGGTAAATATATCTCCGTTTCTCCGCTCCGCCGTCGCACTCCGTATCAATGGACAGGCACCCTTATGAACCTGTACAGTTATGCGGATAGATGCTACTTTCTAATAAAGAACAAAGGCAGATGAACTGCCTATTTCATATACTAACTTTTTCAAAAAGTAAAGTAGGCGTTATATTGAAATATATTTTGTAACGTCTTTGATGTTTTAAAAGCTTTTTTTTTGTTTACACGTAATGCTAAATACCTTAACAGTGATCTTATTCTCATTAGTAGAAAGAGTATGTTTTGGACAAAAATTACATTAGAAAGAATTTTACTGTCTAGGTTTCATGCTTAAATTATTATATGGCTTTTAAGTATCCATTATTAATTTATTTAGTTCTTGGAATTAATTTTATATACTTAGAGTTCACTTTTTTAATTTTAAATTGTATCTATTATTTACAATAAAAAGTCACCCCGTCAGACAATTTTTAAATATACTAATCTTACACATTAAAACGAATGAAATCGAAATTATTGAACTTATCTGCTATGTTAATGCTGTTTTAAAATAAAAAAAATTACAACAATAAACTTTGATAATAATGATAAAGATTTTTTTTTTGTTATTGTATTATTAACAGACGCATTGACGACAAGAGCGATGGCATTACCCTTCACATTTCGACAATAGCATTGAATGTCTCTGCACAGTATGGGGTGTAATTAGACAGTCAAAGCAGTCAAACACATGCCTGCTATAAACTACAATACAATATGCTCGTGAAGGATCGCAGTCTATTTTCAACATACATGATTGAAACAGCGCACTACACAAAACACTACAGTAGTTAATTAAGTAAATTCAAGGTTTGATGGATTTCAGTTGCTAATAGAGCAAGACCAATATTACCAATGTCACATAGGATGGAGACGTTACGACTAGATTGATCAATGCGATCAAGATAAAAGTCAGTAAAACTTTGAAGAAAAAATGAATTGTTGTGCTTGTTCAAAACTCAACAAAGACTAAAAACAAAAATTGAAGTTAGCTTTTAAGTTAATATATTAATTAATATTAAAAAAAATACAATATATCTGATATTTTTAAAGTTTAAATTTATTGCGTTCTATATAATTAAATAAAAATAAACAAAAAGGACACAAGCAAATAATAGGTCCGCGAAAAAGTCTTTTCGTATTTTGTATGAATAAAATTGAAGAAAAATCTCTTTAGTTGTAAGTACTGTTTATATCTGGTTGCTATTTTTAATATCAATAAATAGAACATTAAGAAAAAGAAAGTACAACTTAAAAAACACTTTCCCGCTATTTTTCAATTGTTTTTCTGTCCATTAAAATGAGTGAATTTAACGAAAAAATTCGATGCAAAGATGCAGTTCACTCTGGTCGTCCTCATACGGATAAAGTTAAAACCATTATTGAAAAAGTGGAGCAAGATCGGCATATTAGTAGCCGTAATGACGTTGTACGTACTGCCGTAGCACAGTGAATATTATAGAACTGAGGATTGACTATAAAACATTTTTGACCCATTTGAAAAAGTATGGCTACTTAGCGCTTAAACAATATATATTCGTTATTCACAATTTTATTTCTTAAAACTACTAAATTACGTCTCACTAGCCCCTGTCAAAATTCTCGATCATGCGCTGTAAGCTCTTTCTAGATCGTTCCTTTTTCCAAAGTAAATATGTATCAAAAATCGCGAGAGAAAGAGCTAATATCACATACGCCGTATACTACGAGTATCGTGCGGATATGCTTGTTAAATAAATATATATAAAGTATTATTTTATAAATTAAATAGTAATAGTTAATAAATGTGTAGCCTACAGCTATATAAAAATCTCGATATTTGGGTGCCACACGAGCTCGCTAAAAAAAACCTAATGATTCGTGTAGGTACTCATTTGCGATTCTCTATTGGAACGTAATGAAACTGAACCATTTTTGAAAATATTGATCACTGGTGGTGAAAAGTATAGACGACCGTTCTGATGTAGTGGTGCAAGTAGTCGCCTCAACATTGCGCGCCGGCGGTCGCGTGTTCGATTGCCGCTCGGGACAGTTATTTGTAGAAATATTTGTTTATGGTCTGGGTGTATGTCCGTATGGGTCTCCCCACCATCCCTTGGACAGCACGTAAAGACGTCGGTCCCGGTTGTAATCATAGACACATGATAACGATCGTTACTCATGGTAGGGAAATTATCCGCCGACCCAGGAGCAGCTGGAGCAGCGTGGTGGATTAAGCTCCAACCCTAAATCTATATGAAGAAGACGCCTTTACTCAGGCAGATACAGATGAAAAGTAGATCACCTGCGACAAGAACTTGCGAAAACAGGATGATGATCAAAGGGTAGTCAAGCTCCACAGACTGTAGCGAAACCCAGATTAACACGCAATTAGGTGATGCTATGTGTATGATGGGATTGAAAGGGTATCGTTCATTATGAGCTTTTACCGCCAGGCAAAACCATGGATACGGATCTCTACTGTCAACAACTAATGAGACTCAATTAAGAAATTGAGAAAAAACGGCTGGAAATTATCAACAGAAAAGTAGTGGTCCTACATCATGATAACGCCAGACCACATACATCTTGACCACAATTCAAAAATTGAAAGAGCTTGGTTGGGAAGTGTTAATACATCCACCATATAGTCCTGACCTTGCACTCTAAAATTTTCACCTGTTTTCGTCTCTTCAGGTTAACATCAAGAGAATACTGTCAAAACTACTTGTCGCATATTTTTGATCAAAAATCTCAAGATTTCTCTAGTAACGGGATTATGTCATTACCTACAAGATGGTAACAAGTTAGTCGAACAAAATAGCACATATATATTATAATTAAATGTATAATAGATCTTTAAACAATATGTCTTGAATTTGTGTATAAAATACGAGAAACTTTTCCCCCGACCGATTGAGTTGTTTTGGACAGTTTAAAGTAATATTAATAGTACGGATACTGTACCTTTGTTGGCGCTACATTCACACAACGAGTGGTCAACGAACTGTTTGATTATTATTATTTAATCAGATTAAAGCATAAAATTTTGACATTTTGACACATTTCATTTCCTAATGAGTTAAATATTAATTTAAAAAAAAATTACAAGGCACATAATATATAACTACACATAATATTTTGTATATATCTACTCTCCGATTTAGATTTAGGAAAATACATAGAACAAGTTTATTCATTTATTGTATCAGAATCACGGAAGGTATTCAATGAAAAACGTGATAGAATTCTGTTTTTTATTGTAAAAACTGGTGTTTGAGCACAAAAAGTATCCAGTAAGGCACACGCGTGGGAATCACAGATCACTGCTCGATTCCGGCTTGCCGTGGATAAAACAAAAAAACAAAACAAGAATTAACAACTGTTGAAAAAACTACACGTTTACGTCTATTCGCAACTATCGTCTATATTCATGTTTAGTCGTATAAAATATTCTTTGTAGTTTTTATTTTAAGCTTGCAGGAGGTAATAATCAACGGTCCTCATGATTTCTTCGGCGTCGATATGCATGACTTACTATTTTACAGTAGTAAATGTGTTGCTTTAAAGCCTATGTTACTATAGGGCATAGCTTCCAAAAAATATTGAAATCGATCCAATACTAACAAAAATAGAAAGAAACAAAATTATTCTCTTTAAAAGTATGTTAGTAAGTTCCTCACGGTTTTAGCTTTGTTGAATTTTAATACTTGTCGAATTGATTGAATAACATAGTCATACAACATAATGCACTATTCAATTAATGTTAAATTAAAATAAACATCAAAAACTAACCATTAATTAATTTAATTATTGTAACGTAAGTGTTACAAAAAGTTACAAACTTACAATAAAATATTAATCATTTATAAGAAAAATTACTTTACATAAAAAATAATAGAGTGGTAATTGTTTTATTTTATGACTTAAAGACAAGTGACACGTGTTTACTAATAACGTTTATTGTATAAGATATTAATTGAAATAAGGTGATCTGGTTCATGACGTGCATGCTACAGTACGATGATGCATCACAAAGAACGATTGTTTAAAATTATTAGTTTCAAACAGTTATTATGGTTTAAATGACGGTTTCAAAAGTATTACTATTATAAGTGAAGTGATGTCATGCAGTTTCGCTTCGAAATACATCACGTTCAGTAACAATCGACGGAGTTGTTTGGTTACCTTATCGATTTCATTAAAAAAAATATCGTTGCACGAATCCTACGGTTGTTTCTGTGAAAATCGTGCGTCAATTTTGATTGAGCATATAAAATTGAATTAGTCGGAAAAACTGGGCGGAGACTATTTGCGGAGGCGGATGTGAAGCTCGAAGTAACACGTTTTTATACTCTTTGCTTTGCTGTCGTCGACTGACTACGATGACATTTTGCAGGCTCGCGTAGGTAGCGCCTGCATCCGTGGGCGGCATTAGAATAATTAGCTTGATTTTGAACGATCTAGATTGTAAAAATAATATAACGAAATAAGTAAGCTAGAGTTAAAAAAAGAACTGTTATTAGATTATAGATAGATGATTGTGTTGACGTGTAAGATCAATAAATTATTACAGTAGCGTATGTTTTTAGTGAGCCAAAAAATCGCGTTAAAATATGCTTGTTTTAAAACAAATTCTGCAATAGTTTCTGTAACAATGTCGAGGAAATTCTCAAATAATGACAATAAGAAACAATTTGGTAAAAAAATTATCATAAAATAAAACCGGAATTGAGTTATTGCTGTTTATACATAAACATGCGTACTCGTTTATATTTAACAATTTTAAGCAATGCTAGTGAAATTTTCGATGAATGCTATCTCTCAGAATAAACGCTTATTTTTTAGTATGCGTTCATGAATGAAAAACGTTTATATAAAATAAAAAAAAAACCAAATTATTCTATTTCCGTAACGGACAATGGCTCGCTAACGATTAGCGACTATCACTTAAATATCATGTTCTCACACATCGCATCGTGAGAAAGAAAATCACAACAAATCGAATTACAACTAACTGTTCGGCAATTAAAAGTCAGAATATCAGCGACAGTTATAGCGGGTTGTGTCGAACGCAGGTGGTATCGTGGGTTTCGGATGATATTTCGGGCCGTCGAAAATTCGTTAATCGGTCATCGTTCTTTTAGTTTTTCCAAAGAATCTACCTGCTTGATCGATTTTCACAGCGCATAGTGCACGCACGTGTCCCTCTAATGCCATGCTCCTTGGTCACACTATCGATGTCGATGGTTTTAGCTTTAAGATTCACGAAGTTTTGTTTACTAGTAAATTGTTTTCTATCTAATCGATTTTACGATAATAAGCGCCTCTTTAATCTTAATAAGCCGTATCAAGTACTTTTTATTTGTTTTTGAATACTAGTACAACAGTGATTAGCGAATTGAGTAATCAAGTTAATGTAATAGGTAGGTATTTAGATGATAAATAAATACCTACAAAAATATTACAAACTCGTACCAATCTTTTTTTTATATTTATTTGATTGTATGAGTAATAGGAATGCAATGACAATTTTTATTTATAAACTGAACATGAAAACTAATCAACAGCAATTGTCTTTAATTAAAACAATATACCATAGATTTACTGTAAAATAATGTTATAGTTATATATAACTCAAATACTTATACATGTATGAAAGCAACATGTCTAATTATAGTAAATTTAATCAAAATTTAATTAAAATGTTGGTTATTGCGGCACATGATAACTAAGTTAAATTTTCACAATTGATTGATCATGTTTGGTACGTCAAAGCAACGCTTTAACCAAGGAATTTATATCATACTGGAACGCTCACTTAATAAAATTGTATATTCAAATATGCACTTTGAAATATTTGACATAAGTTTGACATTGGCTTCTAACATGTAAAGTGAAAAATCGTTCCGAGCATTTCGTTGACTACTGGTATTTTGTCTCTTTCTTACGAGAGTTGCCTTGAATCCATGGTAGAAAGAGATGCAATCCCGGCCGTAGGAACATTTTTTGAGTGCACGTGAGCATTCCAGTTTGTATATAAATTCCTTGGCTTTAATCAATAACGTCTAAAATGTTACCCGCATGAATATTCAGCTAAAATTGTTTGCACATCAAACGTACCTATATCGATAAGTGGATATGAATTAAATTGACACGAACGCATACAAAATTTGAAATAATCTCTGAAAGCTGCTAAAGCTTTTCTACGTGTACAATTTAATGGATTTAAAAGATGAGATTATATTATATCCTCCTCTTATATATCAATATTATATATATATATATATATATATATATATATATATATATATATATATATATATATATATATCAATTTTAAATGTCTATGGGGTAAAATACGGTGGATGGGGTATCAAGAGTAAGTAGCAGTAGCAGTGGACGGTAATGGAAAATTTTAATTTCAAATCTTTAAAATAACTTTTTACTTGAAATAAATTTAGAGTTATATCTATCTAATAACTTATCTATAGAAAAAGTTTATCACGATACATAACTTACTCTTCAATAGAGAAAAATAGTGACCTTTTAGTATAAATTGGACATACGCAATTTTATTTCGTTTATAAAAAATTTAAATACTACTTGTTTATAATTTTAAAATATATAAAAGCGTATAAAATTTATAAAACCACGTCTATTAAATTTCCTATGAGTGAGTCACTTAGCGTATCGAACTACCAGTCGATTACTGGATGGGTGTAAAACATTACAATTTATGGAAACAAATATTGACATAGTTCTCAGGAATTGGAAACTTTCATGTGGAAGTTTCACGGAAGATAATATTCAAAATTGCTTCCGAAAGTCGGCGGCGTAACGAAAGAATTTATTTGGCGAAAATTCACAATCGTCTAACGATATTTGACGAAAGCACTTGACATCGTATCGCGTTAGCTATCATCGGTTCTCACGAGAAATGATTCGGCGGTATTCCGTCTGAATGTCTAAAAAATTCTTTGTAAAATACGTAAGTCGTGCATGTCCGTTGATCAGTCGACCAAGAAAGTGTTAACTTAGCACCCGATCAAATTTTGGCTTTTATTGATTCTTTCAGTAGTATATATTTTACTTATATTTCAATAGGAAATATTTAAATAAGTCATGGCATGAACTAGTGAAGGCGTGCTTGTCTAATTAGCTCACCAATAATAGAAAAGTAATATTGGTTGTGCATAAAATATCATAATGCGTTAATTTATTGATATTCAACTAGAATATTTTTACTCTCACGGAGATCTAAGATATTACGAATAAACTTTTTTTTCTAATAGAAGAAATAATAAAGGAATTAATAAATAATAATAAATAAATATTAGAACACATTTCACACACGGCTGGTTAGCCCGTAAGTAAGAAATTTTTTATTGCATAGTAATTTTTATTTACAAATTCTGCAATTCAAATAGTTGTACGTTTTTCCGCACAAACAATGTCACAGACACCAGTAGTTCGTAGTGAAATAAACTTGCAAATCCAGCGATGCGTGAATAATATTTCTTTTTTATGTTATTAGTTATATTCTTTTCATTTCATCGATAAGCTAATCTTTGTCCAATTCATTTAGTAATGTTGCCAAGTCAGCGTTACATCTAAGGATGGTTATTAGTTCTAGATAATTTATAAAACATACATTTCTTGATTTAAATTTGCATAAAAAATATATAAATATCTTACAAAATTCCGTACAAAACTTTTATAAATATTTTTGATAATATTAATCATACAGCTATAATAACCATGATGTAAATAATATATACATATACCCGTACATATAACTAATATGTAAATATATTACTTATTATCGGTAACAAACTCTCTTCGACAATTTATTCTTGACTATGCAAACGTTTCCCATCTTAAACAAGCTGGGGATAAATTTAATAAGACTTCCATATCCCGCTATACGAGTTATATTCTGCCTTTGCAAATATTATCAATTTTCGAATTTCGGGTAATTAAATGTATGTAGAATGTAAGAAAAATGAAGGATAATGTAAGAAATGTTATTAAATAGCTTCATATATGCTCTCGCTGAAGATAATATATTCTTTTTAGTCGTTATTTAAGTTACTTGAAGGAAAAAAATAAAACTCATCTTTATAGCCTTCAACTATTAAATTTAAGCTATATAATAATGGAATAATTTGTCTTTAAATTTAATACTAAATAAGCCAAATTACAATTGATAATTAATACGTTTTTTTAGAATTATTATAAGTATTTTTGATGATTTAATGGTTTTTTCTATACCTATCGTTTATTTTGTATAATTCTCCATATTAGGTCTTTTGTGTAAGAATTGTTCGAGATGTTGGTAGGTAGTTCCAACATTGAATTCTTTACTTTTATTTGCGTTGTCTAAAAGAAACAGCTAATAAGCCATGAGACCGCCCGTTGTTCTATAAAATTTGCTATTGTTTATTTTTTTACTAATACTGAGTCATGTATTTTAAATGGTGTACAATAAAGAATAATAGAATAAATAAATAAATGCATTGTCTCAGTGAATAATTACAGTAATTTATTGTTTTATAATAAATGATTACGAGTTTGAACAGAAAAGTATATAGTTAATGAACCAGCTTAAAACAGACAACACATATTTTAACAAATTTCGTCCAGTGATCTTATACCCACTAAACAAAACATGGGGACTAGCTAAGACCGGCCGCGGTGGGTTCGGGTTCAATCAGTTGTGACAGGTATGAAAATTGGATCAATTTCTAAAGTATTTTAACAAGTCTGCCGTTTTATTCATTCATTATATAACAATACTGTTATCGAAAAATTAAAGAAGAATATTAAGGTTTGTTAACATATGTGTTGTCTGCTTTAAGCTGGCTCTTTAACTATTTAATATGCAACGACATATTATAATTGTATACAATCATTAACAAAAAATTACAATCTAATAATTTGTACAAGCATAATAATAAAAATTTCTCATAATTTTTACTCATCCAATGTTACACTGAATATGGAATATTGTTTTAAATATAAGACGTACCTACTACTACGAGTAGGGTCAACAATTTATTAAATTGTAATTATTGTTACTTTAGTGTTATGTACCTAGATAGCTTAATCATATCGAACCCTAAAACAGACTGAAGAATAAACACGTCTCATATCATTTACGATTTGAAGATAAATAGAACATTTAATTTAAAAATAACGGCCTTCATCATCGTTTGCAGTCGTCTTTCAATAGAGCGAACATTCGTTCCGTGTTTTTGTCTCTTATCGTCTATGAGGAATTGTAATTTTGTAGCAAATAAAAGAAACGAGGGTGTCGACATGCTGTTTCATATTCTAATCAACAATGGCCCAGACTTTCCTTGCTCAGCTAGACCTCATGCCGTGACCTTCTAAAGCGCAGCGCAGCGTCTCTTGTTTTTAACGAATTATTAGTCTGGTTTCACATAGAAGAAGGAACAATTGCTAGTGATTCCTGTAAGTATAGTCTAACGTTCGATGAAAACAATGATTTATTTATAGATGTGAGTCATAGGTAGAATTATATGCACTTATTGTATATGGATACAATCTTTAACGCCTCGCTGCGTGTGCACTGCGTCCTCTTTGTTGAATAACTTTGCTTGTTTACAAATATTTTATTAAGGTGTTACGTTGAAGGGCTTCTTTAGAAGCTATGCTTTATTGTGTCTGTTGACAATAATTGAATCTCTACAATAAAATCATATAGGTAACAAACATTTTTATTATCTAAACGTCGTTATATACTGGTATTTATTTCACACAATCTATTTAAAAGTAAATGTTAAATCTCAAAACATATCTTTTCTCTTATGGTAAAGGTTGTTCGGCTAAAGTTTATACATTTTAATCATTCGAGATTTACGTTATTTATGATTATCTAGGCACTGAAAGTTCTTGATAAAGATGGATGCTATACCTCTCAAAAAGGTCAATTGCCCCCGATATAAGTATTTTAATACCACACAGTGTTAAAACAGTAGATACAATGAAAAAACATTAAAGTAAGCTATGAGTATACGGATAATAAGCGAATAAAACATCAAACAATTATCCGATAATGGTAAAGCCTAACTGTAAGTAATTGATTACAGCTCCTACACGACTGGTTAAACAAGGGTAGTACCACACTTCACAATACACCGATAATTGCTGTATAATAATTAATAGTGTTTCGTTTCGTACGGTGAGTGAGAGAGCCGGAGAACCTCATCATCTTTATCTTTACTGTTCTTAGCTCTTTCTTAGTTCCGTACTTTAGTTGGCATCACAACAACGACTTTTCTGGTACAGTCAATTTTTACACCAGTGCAATAATACACAAAAAATGAACCGCCTCCTCACAAATGTCCTGCTGTAGGACTTATTAAGAAAATAGCTTCAGAGCTTTGGAAGCCCTTCTTCAGTTGGAAATGGTAGACATATTTGAAAGAGACCAGACGACCGTTCTCCATTAATATGTTCGTTTTTCATTAACTAATTAATAAAAGTTAAAATTAAGTAACAATCGTCTGAAATTAAATAATATTACTTAATCCGTTACAAGCACCGAAATAAAAACAAACTTTTAATTGTTTTTGGGTATAAAACAATCTTTATTATTATTCTTTCTTAACTATTATAGGTCAGTAAAATATATTAAGACGACCGTTCTGGTGTAGTGGTGGGAGTAGTTGACTCAACGCCGTGCGCTGACGATCGCGGGATCGATTCCCGCTCGGGACATATATTATTATTATTTTATTATTATTATTATATATTATACTCTTTTTTTACGTGGGGAAAATCCATTATAGATACCACTCCTGCGCGGGGGCACCGAAGTGGTTATGCCCGACTACCACGGGCTAAAAACCCCACGTGTGAGCAGTCATCCGCCTCGGTGGGGCGAGATGGGGTCGCGCTTGCATTCACCACCTCACCCCGGTGGTAGGCCCGGACGATAATCCGGGGTCCCAGCACAAAGATGGGGCGGCTTCGCTCACAACAAAGGCCACCCCTTAGACATGTGGGGTCGTGCTGTTAAGTCTGCCGAAGTCCCCCGACTATCGGCCAGCGACCCCATTATTATGAGGTGGGGAAGAGGTGAGCAAACCGTCTCCTCCTTACCGTTCGTCTGCGTCGGAGCGAGTCAGAAGAGGCGTCGTCCTCCCTGGCTCGCTCTGCGGTCTCCGTCTGGGTCATTACCTCTTCGCAAAAGGAGACCGCCGCCTGCTACGATCTCTCACTGTCGAACATGGCGCTTACGACGCTCGGCAGTGAGAGATCCCGTCCCAGGACCGCTGAGAGTGTGCGTCGCTGTGACTCTCGGGTGGCACACAACTCCAACAGGGTATCCTGCGCCAGCCTCCGCATGCGTGCGCCCTCCTCCAACATCGGGGGCTCCCCCGGGATCTTCTCGCCGCCACAGAGTGATATATTTCGGCGAGAATTTCCGCCTGCAATTCCCAGGGGGGATACATATATACTTTACTATTGATATTTGGTTAATAAACAAGATTTCTCTGTTTGAACTTAATTTATTAATTATACTTATTATAGTTCACCTTCACACAATGTAAGTTCACAGTAACTTCTCGAATGATAGCCGGATACAAAAGTAGTGCCATCTGGCGTTGCAATATAAAAAATAAACAGGCAAACGACAACTTGCATACAGCCTAATATTAATTATAAAATTTTATCCAATACTCCCACTAAATTTTATAAACAAAAATCTCTTATATTTGCCTGCTTTTAATACAAAAATAAACTTAACTTACATAACTGACAATATTTCATCTCTTATATGTTCAAATTTAACAGCAGGTAAAGCCTTAGTAAAAATATCAGCCAGTTGATCTGAACTTTGTACATACTTAATAACAATTAATTTTCTTTTAACCTTTTCTCTAATAAAATGGAACTTAACATCTATGTGCTTTGTCTTTTTATGATAAACAGGATTATTTATTAGTTTGATTGCACTTTGATTATCAATACACAGAGTTGTACAATTTTGAATGATATCAATTTCTTTGAAAAACTGTCTTAACCATAAAAGATTCTTAGCAGCCTCACAAGCAGCCACAAATTCAGCCTCAGTCGTTGATAAGGCAACACAAGGTTGTTTTTGACTGGACCAAGATATAGGTCCACCATTTAACATAAAAATAAAACCACTAGTTGATTTTCTTGTGTCTAAGTCCCCAGCAAAATCTGAATCTGAATATCCAATTAAACTTTCATGACCATGATACTTTATACATACATTTTTAGTTTTTATAAGATATCTAATAATCCTCTTAACCTGATTAACATGATGTATACTAGGATTATTGATGTATCTACTCAACAAATTTACTCCATATGAAATATCTGGCCTAGTTCCTGTAGATAAAAACAGTAATGACCCTATAGCTTCTCTGTAAGGAAAATCAATATGCTTATTGTCAATATTTTTAGTTAACTGAACATTTACATCAATTGGTGTACTGCTTGAGTGTGCAGTACTCATATTAAATTTACTTATTAACTGTTCAATATATTGTCTTTGACTGATACAAACAGAATTATCATTCTTTAAGATTTCTAAACCAACAAATCGATTTAAAATTAACTCTTTGACATTAAATCCTTGTTTTAAATAAATAACAATTTGATCTAATATTGAATTTGATTGTGACATTATTAGAGCATCATCTACATACAAGATTAACAAAGCTTTAATACCATTAAAGTTACCAACAAATACACAATTGTCTGCTTGCGACTGAACAAAACCAAACTTTAATAGAAAATTAGTAAACTTTTGATTCCAGCAACGAGATGCCTGTTTTAGGCCATAAAGAGATTTATTCAATTTACATATTTTATTCTCTGGTGCTTTCACTCCATCTGGAATTACCATAAAAATATCCTCTTCTAACTCTCCATATAAAAAAGCTGTTTTGATATCTAATTGTCTTAAATTCCAATTATACTCAGCAGAGATTGATAACAGTATTCTTATTGATTCATATCTTGTAGTAGGTGAAAATATTTCATTATAATCTATCCCTTCAATTTGTGTGAAACCACGGGCACAAAGTCGAGCTTTATATTTTTCCACTTTACCATCTTTCGTTCTTTTAATATTAAAAACCCATTTGGATGTTATAGTTCTCTGGTTTTCATTATCTACAAAACTCCAGGTGTTGTTGATACGATGAGCTTCTAATTCTTCATTTATGGCCTCTAGCCATAATTCACTCTCCTTACAATTAATTGCTTCATTATAACTCACAGGTACATCCAATTCCATTAAGTTTACCTCAAAAACATTATTTCGACGTGGTCGCAAAGTAATATTTGAACGATCAATATCAGTAAGATCAATTTCTTGTGAAGGTTCATAGGTCTCATCGTTTTCATCAATGGCAGTATGTGTGCTGTCATCACTTTCAGTTAACTCAGTGTTATCTCTCTCCTCTTCAGCATTTTGTTCATTATCATCCCATATAAAAATTTGGGCTTTATTCCGTTTTATTTCAGGACTTTTCTTTTCATTAAAAATAACATTCCTTGATATTGTAATTCTTTTTGTGATTGGATCATACATTTTGTAGTTTAAGTTATCATATCCAACTAACATCATCTTACAACTTTTACTATCAAGCTTCTTTCTCAACTGTCCTGGCACATGGACATATCCTTCGCATCCAAACACTCTGACATGATCTAGAGTAGGTTTAACACCACTCCACAATTCCATAGGGGTAATATTCGGTGTCTGACTTGAAGACGTGCGATTTAACAAATAAACAGCACAATTTACGGCTTCTGCCCATAGATTGAGTGGTACGTTACGTGCATAGAGCATGGATCGAGCCATTTCAATAATTGTTCTAATTTCTCGTTCTGCCCGGCCATTTTGTTCAGGGGTGTAAGGGGCAGTGAGCTCATGAGAAATACCCTCACAGTCAAGATATTCTTTAAAATCTTTGCTTAAATACTCTCTACCATTGTCAGTGTGCAATATGTGTACACTATGTGAGAACTTATTTTTAATCATTGCATTATATTTCTTGAAACAGTTTAACACATCACATTTATTCTTTAAAAAGTACACATACTTAAAACTTGTAGCAGCGTCTTTAAAAATAACAAAATATTTCATACCTTGCACGGAAAGCACATTGAATGGTCCACAGACATCACTGTATACAACATCACCTGGTTGTTGTGGTCCTCTGTTTGATTTCTTGAATGGTTGACGAGCATGCTTACCATAAGCACAACCCTCACACACAAACTTGTCACAGTCTGATAAGTCCACACCAGTAATTACATTGTTTTTACACATTTTTTGTATTTCTTTGACATTTAAATGTCCTAGACGTTCATGCCACGTTTTAAGGTCCAACTTTTGCACTACATTACACACTGGATTTTGAAATGTTTTCATATTTAACTCATATAGATTGTTGCTTTGCAAAGATGCACACAGCACTATTTCATTATCTTTGTATATTAAAGCATCTGTATGTTTCTTTACAATTTCACATCCCTGTCTTGTTACTACCCCTTCAGAAAAAAGGTTCCTTCTTAATTTAGGAACATAAAGAACTTTTTTTAGTATGCATGTCTCCCACTGTCCATTGACACACTTGTCTATCAATACATTTCCTTGGCCAACCACTTCTACAGCTTCTTGGTTTCCAAGTTTCAATGAAGATCCTGTATACTCATACAATTCAGCAAAATTTTCACGTTTATAACACATGTGAGCTGAGGCACCGCTGTCTAATATCCATTTTGAACTATCATCATAAGTTTTCCAATCGGTATTCGCTACATTGAATGCTAACATGTTCTTTTCTCCTTGTTGTTTCTGTTTCTGTTTTGGGGCACGGCAGTCTCTTGCATAGTGACCGCGTTTCCCACAGTTGTAACATATAAAGCGATGTGACTTTTCATTTGATTCTTTGTTTAACTTTTCATTTAATTGTTTATTTGTTTTCTTTAATGGAACACTTTTCTTCTTCATACTTTGTTTTGTCACTATTAAAGCAGTTTCATTATCTTCTTCTACATTAAAACTAGCCTCCTCATCTAGCAAACGAGCTGTCAAATTCATTACAGTTTGATTCTTCGGATCAAGCGACATCCAAGCCTGGCGAACAGATCTGTACTTGGGAGGGAGTGTACTTAAAATTTTAGTTATGATTGCAGTTTCACTAATAACTTCTCCAATTCCTTTAAGTTGCTTAGCTAAACTTTCTACTTTAGCTATATGCTGAGCTATGCTGTCCGCTGGTGACATTTTATACTGATAGAAACGCTCATGTATCATCATTTTAGTCATCTCGGATTTTTGTTCATAAATGGACTCAAGCTTAGTCATCACCTCTAACGCTGTTTCGCAATTTTCGATGAGTGCTATTTGATTTAAATCCATAGCAGACGTTAATACAAACATCGCCATGCCATCATCTTTATTCCATTGAATCGCATTTCCATCTGGTTTTGGCGTGTTGATATCTAACCCCTTGGCACGTAGGGCACATTAAATTTGGAATTTCCATTGTTTAAAATTCGTTCCATCGAATTTGTCGAGGTTTGTCTTTCCAAACTCCATTTTCGGGTATATAGACAGCACGTGGTTCTGCTGTCGAAAATCGCTATGAACTTTTCTGTTTTCTCTGCTCTTTGTTTATCACTAACTGTTAATTAACGTGGACCTGGGCCCATAACCTATTGATATTTGGTTAATAAACAAGATTTCTCTGTTTGAACTTAATTTATTAATTATACTTATTATAGTTCACCTTCACACAATGTAAGTTCACAGTAACTTCTCGAATGATAGCCGGATACAAAAGTAGTGCCATCTGGCGTTGCAATATAAAAAATAAACAGGCAAACGACAACTTGCATACAGCATAATATTAATTATAAAATTTTATCCAATATTTACTCTGAAGGACTTTAAGTACCGGGTTCCACCCGCTTTCAGAAGCTCAGACGTAATACCATCCTCACCCGGTGCCTTATTGTCTTTAAGCTATCCTAGAGCCATACAGATCTCGTACAAGCTGATGTCTTGGAATAATATCGGGTAAGCTCGGCTCTTGGATCTTCAGCCGAGTCACGAACAGGTTGGTTGACCGAGGTATATAGCTGTCCGTTGTACGTCCATTCTCAGTTTTCAGCCTCGACAACCTGCCTTGACCAACAGGTAAATTCTTTGAGAACACTTTGGAGCACCGATTCTGCTCTATCGTATCGTAATACGTTTTGTATTAAAGACACGCATATCATATCTCAGAGATATCCAAACCTGTATGTTGATCCGCCTTTATGCTTCAGTGTTACCGAAGGACTGCGGGTTTAATAGGCGTCGCTCTTCCATAAGATTTTAAGTTTGATCAGAGAGTTTTTGGGGTCCGCTTTTACGCCCGGTCTCTAAAATCGACTCCCGACTGTACGGTACCAGTGTTCACCAACCTGTTGTTTATATCGTCCACAGAAAAGCAATTGTCAAGGCAATTGAAACGATTTGATAATTCGAGCTGAAAGCTCTCGGGGTTTAGGATATGTGCGTTAGATGGTCGGAGTGTAGACTTCATCAGGCGAGACCGTTTTAGTTTAACACTGATATTCAACGTGCCTCTAACCAATAGGTGATCACTTCCTGTTTTCACCCTATTGATCACGTCATTGAATATCTGTCACCTGGTTGTCATGATGAAGTCTATTTCATTTCTAGTGGAACCATTAGGGCTAATCCAGGTCCATTTCCTATAAGGCGGCATCTGGAAGAACGAGTTCATCATAAAGAGCCCTTCTCCAGAAAATCGGCCAGCCTCTGACCCCTGGGGTTCCGCTGTCCATATCCAAACTGCCTTACTCTCAGATCATCGTCTCGTCTTTTGCCTAGCTTATGACAACATTAAAGTAGGTTTCGTTCGTATGTATGGACTTACTAATGTCCTCATACGTAGCCTCTACTTCTTCATCTGAGTGCGCCGAGGTCGGTGCGTATACCTGTATGACCTTCAGCGAGTACCTCTTTTATACTCTGTGTGTAAGCTACGCAACCCCTGTTCGACATACTTCCGCTGGTCACAATGTTGACAATGAGGGACCAATAAACCCGACACCTTCTTGGGACTGGACAGGACTGGGATGGTCGCCCTCCCGGTAGTAGAACAGGTTACGGGATTCCAGAGCTATCGTGTCCTCCGTTTCTCTTTGGACTTCAGATAGACCCAGTATGTCCCAATGTAATGTGTTCAATTCCTCTTCCAGCTCAACAATCCTTTCATCAAACCTCAACGTGCGAATGTTGTGCGTCACCAGGGCCAGGTGTCGTCGAGGATGGCAGTGGAATCTCACCCGGAGATTCTTCACATCCCCTGCCCTACCGTTACCCAGGCCGCTGCCGTAGCCGGGAATAGTAGGGCCACTTAGGGTAGGGGGGAGGGGGTCGAGCAAAATCTCACGAAATCTCAACAAGGGGGAGGGAGGGTCAAAAAAAAAAACGCCAAAATTGTCTCGCGTAATTTATGGACGGCCACTTTTAAGTTTAAAATAATAATAATATTAATAATATTAAAAAACATTCGAATTCATAATGAATAACTTTTTGCATAAATTTAAAAAATTCGTCAAAAATAAAAAATAGAAAAAAGACCCATAACCGGACAACTTTGCACTAAGTTATGGCTATTTAAAAAAAATAAATTGGTTGTCTGTAAAGTCGGTTTGCGGACGATACTTTTACGTGATAACGTCATAAGAAAACATTGATGAAAAATTGCATACTTTTATGAATTGAAGTGAATTATTATCACTGAATTATTATTATTTTGTATAATACAAAGGAGCTAATTGAAAATTAAGATTTGTTTTTGTCGATTGATGTTCGATAAATTAACATTTATTTGCACTCGTTAATTCAAATATTTTCTACCTACTCGAATGCATTTGCCGATGGAGTGGAAGAGAGATAGATGTGTCACAAGCTGAACGGTTAGGCCGATCGTGCCTCTCTATCGCTTGTTCCGGGCTATCGCTCGCAGAACATGACTATGAGTCATGCTTTTACGTGTGTGCAGCCGGCTTTCATGGATTTACTAGACGTTATAACGTCCAAAAAAAAACCGAAATCTTAAAAAATTCATATCTCCCGATCGGCTAAATGAAAAAATTTGAAAAACTTTATAAACCTTTTTCTAGGGGTACAAAAAATTGCACCAATTTCAGTTAAATCGGAGATGCAAAATCCATTGGTAGGACGAGTTGGCATGGGATGCCCCAAATGTATACTTATTCTTTATTTATTTTTAAAGTCCGCAAAAGTGTATAAAACTATTACACGCTTTAGCGTGTATAATAATAGTTTTATAATAACAAAAATTGTTCAATTTATATTCATAGAAAATATCTATTATGTTTTACTTCT
Organism: Euphydryas editha; assembly: GCA_036937285.1. Classification (NCBI taxonomy): domain Eukaryota; kingdom Metazoa; phylum Arthropoda; class Insecta; order Lepidoptera; family Nymphalidae; genus Euphydryas; species Euphydryas editha. The sequence continues at coordinate 10,025,016 of JAUPFZ010000020.1, forward strand.
TTTACATAAAACAGAATTTCATGCACAAATATAAGTTATATGCTATAATTTAAAATATACTTCATTCATATCAACACTGTTACAATTTCAAAATATGTTGGTATAAAAAATAGTACAAAATATAAAACTAAACATAAAACCTCAACCCTCAACAGCCCTAATATTTTTATGAGACAAAAATAAATAACCGTTAAATTCAAAAAGCCTGGTTTAAAGGCCTGAGTGATTTATTTATTTTTCAATTTATTTTAGTATTATAAAGCCGATTTTTTTTTGTTACATTGAAATTGAAAAATTCTGCAACTTCAATATTTCAAATTAAATAAATACATTATTTTAAGAACTCTTTCCTTTAAGAACATAAGTAACACAAATTATAAGCAATTATAAGATACAAGAATTATAACAAAGGCAAAAAAGTAGTAACGTTCTTAGCCATAAATGTTAAGGCGGGTAAATCTAAGAGGAATTTTTAAAGGCCTATATTTTGTTGGACTTTCAAAGATGGCTGCAATATTGCTATAGAATTTAAAATGAATACATCATTTGAAATCTTAAAATAGAAATTAGATGTAAACACAAAAAGCAATACGATAATTTTTAAAACAACAAATTGTATAATACGAGAGGAGGGGATAACAGACCTTGTTGTTCAACAACTTCATTTAAAAACGGAACAAAAGCAGATTGCCCATCGTAGGTCGTACAAAGAGAGTAACAGTACACAGAATATTTATTGTTTTACAGCTCAGCTCCCGTGGCAGGAGGTAGAATGTAAAATAATGTATAAAAACGTTTTAAAAGCGTTGGCAATTAAATAGATTTACAACTTTGAAGTTCTTGGAATGGTCACGAGTTTTCACCTATTTAGCGCTTTTTAGCCCGTATCAGGGTCCGGCTTTGTAAATATTTGTCACTTAATACAAATCATTCAAAATTACCATTTAAAATTTGTTTTTATTTTTTTAGTATTAAATTAACCTTTAGTTTTAATATGTATGAATGTACTTAGAATTAGTATACTTTTAGTTAATAGTTTAGTGTGTAGTTTGTACTTAGTTTTGAAATATTGGCATCTGCAACTAAGAGAATGTTCGCCAGGTTATAAGTCGTAGAAACCTAGCCCCTATGATTAGCTTTTACTGTTACAAGTCTTAAATGTATAAACGTTACATACATCAATTGCAGATGCAAATATAATCACAATTAAAAATTGATTCGAGTAGCTGTGTCAATTAAATAATCATGATAAACCTTCACTTCTACTCATATATTAATAAAATAATAACTAATATATAAACTTCACAATAAACAAATAAAATAAGTAATTATATAATGTAAAATCTATATATATATATAGGATACTTTCTATAGATATAGTCACTCATCACGATATCTCTGAAACTATAAGACCTAGAGAATTGAAATTTGGTAGGAATATTCTTTTTGTAGAGTAGAGGTCAGCTAAGAACGGATTTTACGAAATTCTAGCTCTAAGGGGATGAAAAAAGGGAGGCAAAGTTTGTATGGGACAACGTGATTCCTTGGTCCAATCTACTTCAAATTTTGCACAAATAAGACGAATTTCGAATTTTGTTTTCATTTTATTTTGACATATTTGACAACTCCGTCTATTATAAAATATGTTCGAGTATCGACGCAGGTGTAGGTGATAAAAATATAAATTTATAATTTTTGACATTTTAGTTAAATACCCGTGCGAAGCCGGGGCGGGCCGCTAGTGTAAAATAAATAAAATAATTTATTTTTTTGTTTATTTATATATTTCTACAACTCGTAATTTTGTTATTATGACTGATTTATTTATTTCAATGCTGTAGTTACAAAAAGCTTAACGCTGCAACGTTCTCTGTCAGTCAAACTTGGTATATGCAAAAAGAACAATTGTGTAGACTGTAGTTGTACAATAGTACTTGTAATAATATTGTGACGTTTTTTTTTTTGGTAATGGCTTTACTATGTAATAATTGTAATATAATAATATAAATTTAAGAAAATACTACAGAAATGTTCGAGAAAAAAAAAACGTCACAATGAAAATATATGTTATTTTTGAAGTTATATTTCTTTTGACGCATTAGGGAAAAATGATGCGAGTAAATTTTTACGATGCGCGCGCACACTGTGATGAAAAACCGACACCATGAAGTTAGCACGCCGCGCAATTGCGCTAACTCACTTCACTGCGCTGGATGCGTCAACTCACTTTTTACAAGCTTTTATTTAATTCATCTGTCCCGATGCTTGTCATCAAATCTTGCAAATTAAATTTGATCCACATTCCGGTTACCGATTAAGCTGAAATTTTGCATACATGTGTAAATCGCGTGACAATTCAATACTACGATGACTTATATTGATCTGATGATGGAACTAGAAGGTGGCCATTGGAACTTCGTAATAATATAATAAACGAGACAACTTCTTCGAGTTCGGTCTCGTTTGAATCGTCTTGATGAGTAGTTTGTCTTTCAATGGTAACCATGGTCTGGTCTGATGATGGAGCTGGAAGGTGGTCATAGGAACTCTGTAATAAAACGACGCAACTTCATCGAGTTTTGGCTCGTTTGATTCGTTTTGACAAGTACTTTGTTTTAAAATGGTTATCAGGGTCTGATCTGATGATGGAGTTGGATGATGGCCATAAGAACTTCTGAATGAAACGACACAACCTCATCGAGTTCGAGCTCGTTTAAATCGTCTTGACGAATAGTTTGTCTTTCAATGGTAACCAGGGCCTGGTGATGGAGCCGGAATGTGGTCATTGGAACTCTGTAATGAAACGACGCAACCCCATCGAGTTTCGGCTCGTTTAATTCGTCTTGACGAGTAGGACTTTGTTTTTAGATGGTTACCAGGGTCTGATCTGATGATGGAGCTGGTAGTAAGGTAGTCATAAGAACTAAGTAAAGAAACGACGCAACCCCATCGGGTCTCGGTGTCTCGGTTAGTCTTGTGTGTAATTGCAAAAGAAAAATAATGAAAATGTAATTATGCTAAATGTTCTTTGATGTAATTGATCTTTAAAGAATTTAGTATAGATCAATGTTTAATACTATTCTCTTATATTTACGCGAATATTACTCATTTAATTAAAAGTCTAGATCGGATTTTATCGCGTTTATTTGTTTAAAAACTTTACAGTTCATCGTTTTTTTAATTAGTCCCCCGAGATTATGGACGCTGTAAAGGGTCCGAAACGTCAGGAAATAATTTAATTTAATTAAAAAATCGATAAACTGTAAAGTTTTTAAACAAATAAACGCGATAAAATCCGATCTAGACTTTTAATTAAATCAATGTTTAATGTTCAATTACAATGTAACACGCTTTTATTTATAAAACATTGGGTATGTGATGAAAACGCAAAGGTTACAATACAAGGTGTAAAGTTTTAGGGTTTATTGAAAATGTGTAATAGGTATGTACCTACTTACGATATGGGATTATTGTGACGTAGACGAATATGGTTAATTATCGTTAAAGGTTGCAATGTACCTATATATACATATAATAATATAACATAGAACATAATAAAGACTTGTTTTTTAAGTTTTTTTTTCTTTTAATTTCATTCAAAACTAGCTTGCCGCCCGCGGCTTCACCCACGTGGAATTCAGTTATATCTTATATGGCGCGACATGGTAAGCGCGCCGCCACCACCGCCGCTCCGCGCCCCGCCTACCGCCCGATTACCCCCCCCCCCCCCCTCTTTCCCCGAGTATGCTTTTTTGTCTTTGTCTTAAACAATTAAATAATCTTACATGATTTTATGTTTGACAATAAGGAACTTCCATACAAACTTTCGTCCCCTATTTCAACCCCTTCTACCCTTATTTTCGCGATAAAAAGTATCCTATGTCCTTTTCCAAGTTCGGTTCTATCTTCATACCACATTTCATCAAAATCGGTTCAGTGGTTTAGGCTTGAAAGCGTAATAGACAGACAGACAGAGTTACTTTCGCACTTTCGTACTTTATATAAATATATATTAGTATTTAGTAGGGATGTGTTAGCGCACAGCGCTACGTCGGGATAACTTGAACGGAGTTGAGCTGAGAGAATTATTGCATTATACGGGTCTATTCATTTTTGTAAATTGCAGATTTATATTTACTTAAAACATAATTAATTAATTTATTGATAAAATAAAAAAGGTAAAAAGTTAAGATAGAATTGGAAGATATTAAAATTGATTTCCATAACCGCCACCTGTCGCTAGTTGCTAACAATTACGTTACGCTACAAGCTTGTAAGTGAAAATTACAGATGGCACGCACTACCCATTAACTCAGCGCATAGTTTTATTATAAGTATAAATTTTTACGTGCATACATAAGTACACACACACTTTTTTTTTCTATTGCGTTTTTATTTTTTCATCACTTAATTGACTGGTCCGTTATCGTAGTTGACAGTGACCCTGCTTTCGGATCCAGGGTTGTGGATTCGATTCCCGCCCCGAGTCTGGGTGTAATATATATTTATTTATATAATATGTATCTATTATTAATATGTATATTTATTTAAAAAAATGTACCTATATCAGTCGGCTGTTACTTAAAACATTAAGTTGCCTATCTTACGATAGGAACAGACGACCGTGTGTGTATGTTAAATATATTTATTTAATCATTTATTCATATACAAACTTTAAAAATAAGGACTCCCGGTATCTGAACCTGGTTTCCAGTTTTTAATTTTATTTAGTACACAACTTCTAGCAACCTTACCTCCAGCACTCTTACCTTGGTTTTTTTTTTTACTATTCTGTCAATTCTACTTTAATGCTGACCTATCTTCGGTTGTAATAAATAAAAGTAAATTTATTTACTCTATCAGTCTTACAGTTAGCTAGTTTTATATATATATATCTATTTTGTATATTTCCTAAACATATCCTTAATTTAAAAAATATTAAATTTGATTTAACGATTAATTAGTCTGAACTTGAGTTAAAAAAAAGAAATCAGACAAAGGCTTATTCCAAGTCAAGAGAGTATTCTTACTTTACATGCAACTATGGAACCATAATAGTTGAACATTTGAAATTTTTGATTTGATTTGTATTTACTATTGCTACTGAAAATTTTATAACTTTGATTTTATTTTTATTATTTATAAGTTAGTTAAGTATAATAAAGTTATAAAATTAACAACAAAAAATTCAAGTAAAAAACATGTTCAAAAAAGAAAGAAAGATTACAGCGTTATAGCTTCATCCTAAAACTGATGCATTGTTAATATTAACGTTAGCACGAAACACTACGTATGCGAGTCCAACTCACACTTAGCGGCTTTTTACTATTATTTATATTGATTGTTCGAACAGATTTTTGTTGTTATGTAAATTGTTCGAAAGTTTTACAAGTTTCTATGAGACTTTCCAAGAACGTGGTTTCCACTTGTATCGGGTTAAACTCAAACAATACAAATTATGGAGCGTTTTCATTGGTACGCGATTATTTAAGAGAAATATTAATGGTGTCCATATACTTATTATTGAGGGTTGTTGTTAGTAAGATCATCAGTGATCATGACTTCGAAATTATTACAAGATCATTTAAGCAATTGCAAGATATTATTATTCTATAAGGTCCGTGAAATAATGAGAAATGTTTATTTTTTGCAGCTTTGATATATTTTACGGAAAGCATATAAATACATTAAGAACTACACTGGTCAACCAGAAAACACTATAATATGAAAACTTTTGATAATAGAAATAAAATTAGAATGCTTCAAATAGGTACGAATAGGTTTAGGTTTGTTACGTCCGTCGTGTTCATCGTTGATGGCAACCAAATTTTCAGAGAAAAAGTCTATATATGTCACCGTAAAATTGTAAATACCGTTAGATTATAATATGTCTCGCGAGATTGTGAACTGTCGAAAGACTGTGAAGCGTAACATACTGCTTACAATTTAACGCATTATTTATCGGTAGGTTATATCTATACTTAATATTATAAAGCGGAAGAGTTTGTTTGTTTGTTTGTTTGTTTGTTTGTTTGTTTGTTTGTTTGTTTAGATAGCCCATTTACCGAGGAAGGCTAATGCCTAGGCTATACAACATCACGCTACGACCAAGCTGATCAATAATAAGAAATGTTACAAAAACGGGAAAAAATAATCTTTTTTGAGAGCTTCCGTTTCGTCCTTTATTATTTGCCCTCTTTAGACATTTTTTAACTAAAGTTCCACTTTTAAAGTAAATATAACATCAATCTTTTACTGAGAATTTTCGAAAAAAAAATCCCATTAATACGTTGAACGACCCAGGAATCAAACCTGAGACCCCTTGCTCGGCAGTAACGCTTGCGACCACTCGACCAACGAGGCAGGTACCTACTCTTAGAGTACCTAATTCTTTAAAAATATTTAAATACGTTTTTCCCTCAAATTAACGCGGGTGAAACCGCGGGGCACAGCTAGTCGAATAAAAATAGAATAGAAATATATCTATCGAAGTGATGACCTTGTGAGAAACCTTCAAATCACAATCTTATTACATTAGATTAATATGTTACGGTTCACAATTTTTCGACAGCACACAATCTCGCGAGATATATTATAATCTAACGGTATTTACAATTTTACGGGGTCATATAGATAAACAAAAAAAATGAATTTTCAACGACATATAACCCAAACCGATATTAAGAATATCCACGACAATTTTCTTATAGCTTCTTGATCGGCAAATTTCCTAGAAAATTAGAAGTCACTTTAATTAAAGTTTGCAAAGATGATTTTTCTAAAGCACTAAGTTTTTCTTTAAAAAAAATCATGTTTCATAAATTTTCTGATTTGAAGGCCAACAAATAGCATGTGAAAATGAAACATAGAAACGGTTACAGTGAGTAGAAGCTGTAACACAATAACGAGACCTGATTGAAGTAAAATAAATATGTTGTTAAAATGAGGGTAGGCAGGTAAATCAAAATTAGTAAGTACTTTTCTTATTACTTAATTTAGTTGACAACTCTCCAGGTAAATCTTGAACAGTTGCCTAGCAGTGGGACTTTAAGAGACTGAGAGACATAAAAATTATGTAACGAAATACATTCTTTATTGACTCTACAGTTGATCTTTCTTCTGTACCCCCTTTGACGAGGCCGTGCGCTTTTACCTTAGGTATTTATTGAATATAGAATTATTCTATAGTTTTTTTACGCTCAACTAACTAAGATGACTAATGCTAAGTGTTGCGAACAACTATACACCAACCTGGATGGTGATGGTCAGCAGTCACCATTTCCTGCCACAACACACTGCGCTCGAAAACTCACCAACCAAGAATTGCTAAAATAAATGTGTAATCAGTTTGTAATAAAAAAAAAAATTTAGACACTGTTAACTTTGTTTTAAAAATTAAACTTTTTTTTTAATAAATGTGTTTATTTAAAAAGATCTTACGTTTTAGTTTTATTTTAAGAACATAATTACAGACTCATAACTTTGAAATATATTAATTATTTTTGCAATGGAATTGAATTTGTTATAATTAATTTAGAAGAGAAAGTAAATATAAAGTAATTTTACTCGTAATTATACTCTTAATGAAAATCAAGAACATGGTACTTACAGAAATAAAACAGCTTTTAACGTATACCGTTAAGCTCTTAGACTTTTATGTACTTCAAATTGCTGAAACAGATGTTCCTGTTAATTCCGTCTCACTAAAGTGAATTCTGCTTTAATTAAAGTTTTACTGATATTCACACCAAAGTATATATGAAAGGGGGATCTAAACTAGTACTAAATAAATAGCATTTTGTCATTCTAATTAAATTATTTTTAACTCTATCGAATATCAAAAAAGGAGGCAGTTCTTAATATGTATGTCTGAATAATTTTTAGTACAATTATATTAAGTACAAGTCAATCTATATGACTAGACGATCAACAAAATTTTGACTAAAATAAATTTTAATATGTTTCAATTTTATTGATGGTGTTGAATTGTGATTATTGCTTTGTTCCCATGAAGTAAATAGAACATAATCGGCACTACTGGGCAAAGGCCTCTTCTCTATTGGGAAAAGGGTTGGAACTTGGAACTTAACGTGCTACCTCGTTCCATTGCTGGTTGGCGGATAATGTTTCTACCAAGAGGAACGATCGCTTTTAAATATTTACGATAGCAAAAGGGACCAACATCTTTACATTCTCTTCGAGGCGTGATAGGAAGACACACAAGAACCACCCCAGAAGTAAATATTTGTATAAGCACTCATTAACGTTCCGATTTATATAAATAAATGAAACCTTTTTTTTTAATATTACCACACAATTACTCCAATACATAGAGAGAGCACTTCGAGACTTCGGTTCTATACAAATTTAATTAATATTGTGAGAGAACGCCTAAAATTCCTTAAACATGTTAGGGACGACGTCAAGTCTTAGTAAAAAGGCTACATTTCAAAAGGATCGTTTGCATTGATTCTAATCAGATACCTAATATTGTTAAGTAAAACTACAAGTTAAAGTAGTAGCAAGAATGCACAACTAATGAGATATTATGTATATTTTTATAGCAGGAGTACCTTGACATACTTATATTACCAGTGCAGATGCATTAATAGTGAATTTCTTTTAAAGCAATATTTCTAACAATTCTGACTGCGATCTTTTATTTGAAGTTCTTAGAAATTTTAAAACAAATCGTCAAGCCATACCTAATTCCGGGGTTATAAATGCTTCGTTAATGTATGGGTAACCGCATCCGAGACCTCATGTTGGCTCTAGAACAAAAGAAAAAAGACTACTGTTCAGTAGCAGCGTGAGACCCCCGCGACGCTTGCTTGTTGAATCTCAACCACAAACAACTCTATTGAAAATCTTATCGCAACATGATTGTCTCGCTACGAAAGTATGCTTTAGTAGAGTATATTGTTGTAAGCCAATCTATAATGCTACCGGTGGGTGGTTATCCTTTCAGTTTTCGGTTACCTGATGACAGTTTTGCGACTTGTAATTGATTGCTTCCTGAGTGTAAAGTTGCAGACAACAATTTTCCTTTAGAATAGAAGTATTTGTAAATTGTTTCTTATGTCACGATGCTTCCCTATTAGTAAGGTTAGTTTTAATACCTATCTATGTATTGTAGTTATTTGATGAATTCGATTTTGAGTGTTTCTGCTATTACATATTATCACAAAAATATTTAAAGAATAACTTAAGCTAAATATAATAATTTAGGGAAATTTCGAAATATTCAAAAGTACTTAAAAATTATTATGAAGCATTTATTCGACTAACTTTATTTTTATTTTACTGTAGAGTACGATATTTGTTTTTATTTAAAAAATATGGCGATAAAAAACAGTGGTGTGTAATATTATGTATATAATAATAATAATATACATTTTGGCGATTTTTCTACTCCTCCCTCCTTGGTAAGATTCCATGAGATTTTACTTGACCCCCCCCCCTCCCTAACCTCACGTGAGATTTTTTAAAATGCGTATTTGTAATGTAAATCAGTTAATCTGTGCTCGATTTATCGAGACCTCCCCCCCCCACCCACGTGATATTGAGTGACATTTCGCTCGACCCCCTCCCCCCAAACGCCTTACGTAATTAATGGATGCCTCCAATAGAGCTTCATTTTTATATTCTTTGTTATTATCTTTCTAACAAATTCTTCATCATTCAATATTCGAGCCACCCAAGATCTACCACACAAGTTAGGGGCGTTCCTACTTTGTCACTCAATGAATGTACCTACTACAGATATATTTTGCAACTATGAAAAGGACTGGCCGACTAATTCGTGGCTAATGCATCAAATACTGGCAGAAAAGAAATAAAATGAAGATCGTTCGATTTATGAAAGAGCCGCCATATTGACGTTTATGTTGCTGTCTTTGTAGTGGTGTCAAAGTCATGAATGGAAGCGGGTGTAACGTAATAGGTGTGAAGTGTAGTTCATTGTTATCAGTTTTACATGTAAGGTAGGTATTGGTGTGAAACGCGGAGGTCTGCAAATGATATAGAGAGGTGTGTTTTTTATATGACATTAGTTTGGGAATGCCTATTCGTAGTTTCGCCTGTATAAATAGAATGAAGTAAAATGTTAATAAAAATCAAAGTTAGGATACAATTAATGTGATACGAGTATGAGATAATTGCCGTGTTTTTTTCTTTCTCAATCAGACATTTTTATTAAATAAAACAAGCCCTTGTATCTACTCATATGAGTAGTTTGAAAAAAAAAAGAAAAAAAAAACCTAACAACCTAACCTAAACATGCACTTTGAAGCTCACTTTGAAGACACTCCAACCTCCTCCTTTTGATCGGCTCGCTTTCTTATATAGAGCGTGCTAAGCACCGTACTCAAAAAATTTAATATTTCGAAAAATATTGCGAGTCGTCAAAAATACTTTTAAGGGAACTCTTAGAAAATAATCAAATGGAATGTCCGTGCTAAATTTAATTAGGAAATTCGGTATCCACTTTTCGGAAGTTTATCCTTAACTTTTTTTTAATAAATTACTAGACAATTTTGATACACTTTGTAAATTTATAATTTATAATTTGATGTATTGTATATTAATGGACATGTTTAAAGTACTAAGGCTCGAAACACATAACGGCGTTGCGGCGCCGCAACGCTAAAATCGGCGGTGGCGTCACCGCCAATTTTAGCGGCGCGGCACCGCCAATTCCGGCGTTGTGACGTCATACTTGTTGACCATGATTTGTTGACATTTTGTGTCTATTTTTATATTTTATTTTTTTGTGTCTTTATTAGACATGGGTATCTCAATGAATTTTTATGAACTGCAGATAAGCTCATGAGCCATATGCTTGAACCGGAGCTGTGAAACGGCTCACAGTTCAGCTCAATTGTTGTTATAGGTATTGTTACTTTTAACCACTTTTAACTATTAGATTTACAGCTAATTTATGACTCGGTTCAAAAAATGACATGTATGATGTACCTAAATTATAAATATGTAATAAAGCAGCGTTTCGAAAAGTTATTATAGTGATATTTTTTCTATCTTACACAATTATAGGGGAATGCTAATTTCATGCATATGATAAACGCTAAAGTGAGTTTCTTTGTTTGTTACCCTTTCACGCTTTAACTATTCACCTGAATTACGATCATCATGAAATTCTGCATACCAGTTGTCTGGGGTACAGAAAAGGACATAGAGTACCTACTTTACGTACCGACTACCGTTGGTGCCTGTACCATGCGAGCGGAGCCGCGGACAAAACCTATTTATTTATATTTAATCTATAAAACTAATATAGTAAGATATTAATTTATGTATCACTTTGTTTCAATTTTGTTTAGGCTTTATGAGACAAAAGTTGTTTAAAATTCTACCAGCATACAAACTTGATTCACAAAATTATTTCCGGTACAAAGGATTACTTTTTATGCATTCTACTAAATAACAACTTCACAAACAATAATTAACAAATTTCACGTGAACTATAATATTTAAAATAATTAAATTAATATCCACAATAAAAAATCACGAAGAACTGGTTACCCTACAACAACGCTCTTTTTCGCGGCGCCGCAACGCCGCAACGCATACCGCCGATTTTAGCGTTGCGTCGCCGCAACGCCGTTATGTGTTTTGGCTCTTAGATATTTGTTCGGTTATTGTATAACGACAGCGACTCCATCTCGATATTGAATACTTTATTTTGAATTTTCTAGATGCAATTGGCCGGAGAAAACGACCACAAGACTGTCAATTACAAATTACACAATTTTTTATAGTCTTTTCCTTTTAAATTTCTGTTTTTGGGTCAATATATTTAAAATCTATACATATAATAAAATGTTAGGAAAGTCAAAACTGTACATTGAATATTTTTTTTTAAAGAATACTTGGGGTGTGATCTACAATCGATACCGAAGCCAAAAATATAGTTTTTAGAATTTTTGTCTGTTTGTCTGTATGTATGTCCGGGATAAACTCAAAAAGTACTGCATGGATTGGTATTGGTTGGATGGTACTGCATGCATAAGAAGCCGGGTCAACATATAGGCTACATATTATCACGCTATCACCTACGGGGAACGAGCAGTGAACCTTTATTTCTTCAACGCATTCTGTAACAACGTGTAATATAATAGCGTTCACGCAGACGACGTCGCGAGCAGCAGCTAGTATATAAATAATACTGAAGTAAAGTAATCTATAAAAAATTATAAGAAAATAAACTATTTCAAAAGAATATACATCAACATAGTACAACATTGTATATTTGCTTCTGTTCATAGGTACACGTAGGTACTATTTTAAAATCGAACCTCCAAGTAGATATCATACAAGAAAACAAACAGAATAACACGAAATGTCCTTCTTTTTTTGAAATCTGTTAAAAACGATTCCCGTAATTTGCTTAATTTAAAGTAATGATAATAGTATTCCGTTGCTTAATGATAATAATATTTCGTTGCTTAAGTTTAGAAAATTCACTCTGAGTATGAAATGAGTAGTATGTTGACATTTAAGCTTAACTTTTAGTACGAATTTAGTTTGGAAGACATTAGAGAACATCTATTGTAGCGTCGTAAAGGAATGTTTCCGACGCATAAAGTTGATGTTATATGTAGAACTGCTTATTTTAAGATGAGAATCTTCTGTAAAACGTTTTGTTAAAATCGTTAAAGTCCTTGAGTTTATATGATGTTTTATTTAGTAACGTTTTTATATTCGAAAATAATCAAGACTTTCACATTCCAGTTTAAAAAATTAAAGTGTAAAATAATACGATAGCAATTTTTGTTCATTTTCTTCAAGTAAATAATATAAATTTAAATATATTGCAAATTTTATACCAGTATATTTCTTTCACATATAAAAATGTTGTAACTAAAACATATAATTGTGTAAAACTTATTTTCTTCTTTACTAAGTACTAAGAAGTAGATATACGTAGTACTACGTAGTAGTAGAGGTCGAATCAGAAATGATGAGATCCGCAGACGAACGAAGGTTGCCGACATAGCCCAATGGATTTGCAAGCTGAAGTGGCAGTGGGTAATTCACATAGCTCAGAGAACTAATGACCGATGGAGCAGAAACGTTCTCGAGTAGAGACCACGTACCAGCAAGCGCAGCGTCGGAGGGCCGTCCGCGAGATGGACAGACGACTTGAAAAAAGTCTCCGGAAGTCGTTGGATGGAGGTGGCTTTGAACCGGTCGCTTTGGAGGTCGATGGAGGAGGCCTACATTCAACAGTGGACATCCAATGGCTGATGTGATGATGATGATAATGATGAAATCATACAAAAAAAATATAAATACCTACTTTGGGCACGACGGTAAAACGTTACTAGCCTAAAATAAATAATTCTAGGTGGGTGTTATAACTATATATTTGCATATTCAATATTCACAGACAGTAGGAGTTGCAGAGATTCATCATCTAAAGATAAATTGCGTATAAAGGTTAAATATAGATATTTTTAAATAAATAAATATATGTATTATGAAGCATGTTTATTCTGATTAAATACCTAACAATTTTAATGTTTTTATTTTTTGAAATGCTTACTAATGTTTTAACTATAATCAAGTACTTGAATGTATATTTATTAACTTCTAGAATTAGTTTTTTATTATTTAAAGGCTACGTTTTTTAATAAATAGAATGACGTGAAAGAATTTACTCACATTTTAAGGAATAACATTAACAATGTTTAAGAAATACAATATTATGACAAATATAGTGACGGTATCAACATACTTACTTCTAAATTAAATTAAACATAGAATAAAATGATAAATAATATTATTGTTAACAATCCTCTTAACATATTATGTGCATACCCTCACCCAATAGAGAGTCTTATAACGACAAGGTCGCATCGATTTCCCTCTCCCTTACTAATGGTGTCAATGTCAAAGGGGGCTATAAAGGAAAATGCCGAAGAATTTTCATTAGAATATGGACACTGAGAGATATTGTTTCCAACGTCAATCTTCTTTTTTATTTTGATGCAGGAATTTTCTTTTCAAGTAATAAGGTAGTAATAATGTAGTTTCAGTAAGTATAACAATATTTAGAAAATTAAAAAAAAAAACATATAATATTTATGAAATATATTGAAAATTATTTTAAGTAACAACTCTCATTCCCCTTTTTAAATATATAATACAAAGCAATATTTCAAATGGGCCATAATTTTTGTAGTAGCAATAAAAAGATAAAATCAAAATGGCGGCTTAGCGTCATGTCAGTGGCAAACAAATAATCAGGGCAGTAATGGCAGCGTTGTATTTACTTTTGGCGATTTATATTAACGTGGGGTGAGAATTTATTTAGTGGGGTTTGTAATGGCAACGCTATTCAGTTACGCCTCGTTGTGAAGGGAATAGTGTAGGGGTTGACTTTTAGAACTGACTGGGGAGTATCGAAATAATGGTTTGAAATTTATAGTCCAATCTTCACATCTGTTTGCTTAGCTCACCAAAATTAATTGTAGTTTTATTAGCCTATTTACTATTTTTTGTATATTTTGTATATTTTCATGTAGGCTACTTAATATACTATTCGTAATTTCTGTATAAATATGATATAAGTATTACTTTCAATTTCAATTGAATGTATCAATTATTTATTATTTAATAATATCACCTTAACCTGAAAATTAATTATCGTTAATTAATTATATTAAATTTATTAAATATACTTTAGTTATATCTCTAAATTAAATTTTCATTTTAGAAAAGGATAATATTTTAAAAATAACAAATAAAATTATGAAACACGGCCTCATTAATCTTTCAAATATAGAACCTCATAAGATAATGTAATTAATAAATATAAAAGTATGGTTTATTTTAGTTCCTACATGTATTTTAAATACGTACTTGTGCGTAGTGGTGTGTAAAAGACCAACAAGTGGACATAAAAATACCCGTGTAAGGAGGTTTCAGTCTTATAATGTATTTTTTTATATTTAAAGTATGTAATACTACTTTTTAGTTAAAAATAAAATAGCAATTCTTTTAATGAAAAGATGAATCGAAGAGAATGAAACAATTCTTATAAAGATAGACGTCAAATCTATTATATACTACTAGCGGCCCGCCCCGGCTTCGCACGGGTATTTAACTAAAATTTCAAAAATTATAAATTTACTAGCTTTTACCCGCGGCTTCGCCCGCGTGGAATTCGGTTATGAATTCGGTTAAATCGCGCTTCTTAGTTTTCCCGTATATATAGAGTTTAGAGTTTTTAAACCAAAACTGCGTGGTAAACTATATTATATGTTTTACGTTGGGGAGCAAAAACATGCAAATTTTGGGCACTGGATACCCGGGAACACGCTACATAGAGCTGGCCATGCGAAAAACAATGCTTTTCTAAGTGTACTCCAGCAACCCTTAGAGTTTGACCTTGTGCTTTATTAATGGTCATAGCAAATGTAACCCTTATAGGAAATTGAAGTCTTTTAAACTGAAATGGGAGGTCTGTTGGAATAATCGGAATCCGAGGAATGAGTACACTTTCACCCTTTGCAGCGCCAGTTAAAATAGTGGCGGTAATAATATTCCGCCCAAGGTGAGTGACACGCAGCCTGGTACCATTGCACAGTCTAGGGGCATCGAGATTACGCATGAGCATCAACGGAACCCCTTCTTTTAATTTTAATTTATGTGATGGCACCCCAGATAATTCCAAAGAATTTAAGAACTCTACAGGATATGAGGTACTATTTTCTGAGTCTATCACCGTGTTTACAGATAAATATTCAGTAGTTTCTCCCATAACTTCATCCAAAATATTTTCATTTATTTTAGTGACCGTTTCGTTTTTTGGTGCTAATATTGCCCGTTCGCAGAGCCATTGGTCATCATGTATATTATTGTGTAAGTCAGTATAAACTTTGGCTACCAACTCTGATTCGCTGCCCACAACATTACAAAAATCTTCCGTTAAAGTTATCATTCCCTCTGCATCTACTGTCATTCTCCCATCACCGATTTTTAACAATGTTTCCGCGTAATGACCTGAGTGAAAGTCGTTAAATAATCTTACTCGCATGTTTGTTGTCAATTGGAATTTTATGACATGGTCCCATAACTTAGACGATTTTAGGCAAGCTTTTATTTCATCTGCTGGAGCCCCCCTTTGTATCCAAGCGCCATCTATCGCATACCTTAAGAACTAAATAGCGTAAATGCTAATACTTTATACTTATTTCAGTATATTTGTCATATTTGCACGTAATAACCTACTTTTTTGAAATTTCTTCACTTTTGTAAACCCTCTGGAACAGTATTATACCTGGATAATGGGTAGGTAAATAATAACAGAAGTTTTTGCAAAGAAAATTACTAAGTACACAGGATTAGTAGATGTAAAAAACCAGTTTAGAAAATAAACCAAATTCCTCATTTTCGTGGATTAATTATCATATCATTTACCTTCTAAGTTTACATTGTGTATATTCGTATGCAAAGCATAACTTTGTTTTAAACTACACACAGCGTCATCTATCGCCATCATCTCCGAACTAACAATATTTTTGTTTTCCCTCGGGAAAATCAAACTTTTTCGGGATAAAAAGTACCCTATTATTTAATCCGGACTTCTAACTTTACGTCTGCAAAATTTCAAAGCAATCGGTTCAGTAGTTACGGCGTGAAAGCGGAACAAACATACAAACTCACTTTCCCATTTATAATATTAGTAAGGATATTTTTTATCACCTACACCTGCGTCGATATACTGGAAAATATTTTATAACAGATGGATTGGTTGTCAAACATGTGTCAAAATAAATTTTAATTTAAATTAAAATCACTATGGAGTATTTATATCAAAATAATTTTCTCCCCCCTTTTAACATCGTTAGAGGATGAATTTCGATAAAATACGAAACACGTCTTCAACCAATTCTGTTAAAGAATATTTATGCGAAATTTATGGAACCAAGGAATCATGTTGTCCCATAGAAACTTTGCCCCCCTTTTTCACCCCCTTAGAGGTAGAATTTCGTAAAATCCGTTCTTAGCTGACCTCTACTCGATAAAAGGAATATTCCTACCAAATTTCAAGTCTCTGTGCCTTATTGTTTCAGAGATATCGTGATGAGTCAATGTATACGTGGAAATCTCTTATATATATATATATATATATATATATATATATATATATATATATATATATATATATATATATATATATATATATATATATATATAGATATAGAGATATATGAGATAGTTGGAAATAGTATTAATATACACGTAACTGTGATAAGAATATAACAAAATACCTGCATTATAGTATAAAGATATATCCATATAAACACGTGGTAATATAAGTAGG
The DNA here is from genome assembly GCA_036937285.1 of Euphydryas editha. Lineage (NCBI taxonomy): Eukaryota > Metazoa > Arthropoda > Insecta > Lepidoptera > Nymphalidae > Euphydryas > Euphydryas editha. Next base: position 10,042,366 of record JAUPFZ010000020.1, read on the forward strand.
TATATGATGAGTTGAGGACCTCATGGATAAAATACGTGCGTGTTTATTTTTTTATTTTTTTTATTCCGAAAACTTAGATAATTTTATATCTAAAGATATAGTTAAAATAAGGCCAATTACATGTTTACACAGATAACAATCAAATACATAAAATATTGTTAAAAAGATTATGTACTCCAATACGCTAGTAAAACTTCACTTGTTGAATACGGTTTAAGAACTTTATTTTCTCAAAAGAATTACAAATAATTCACTTACTGAGAAATAACATTTGTGATATACAATATAGAAAAATGAGCGCATTTACAAGACATTAAATTAAACAAGGGTATCAGTGAATAAAACAAAGGTGTCGGGTACTATAACAAAAACATTGCAAAAACATTGAGCAGCTACATGAATGAAATCACCGCCAACCACGGATGTAATTGCTCACAGAGCGTACTTGTTACTGGATGCGACATGTTGTTTTCAGTATGTTTTATAAAATTATTATATGATAATAGCTTTAATATTAAATTTATTATTTGCGTCTTTACATTTCATTCAGTACATGCATTTTTAGAAGTTTTTTGAAGGTAAACAATGACTTTGCTTCTTTTATGCTATTGGGTATTTTATTGAAAGTTTTCACACCTTCAAATTCTATATTTTTAGCGCCGTAATTTGTTCTGGGAGAGCGAGTCGCTATATTATTGGCATTTCTTAATTTTATTTTTTGAGCTCGGCCTTTTTTGTGGAATTTTAGGGATGTATGAATGAGGTTGTTAAGAATTTTAAAAATTAATATACATGTATAATAAGTGTACGCTTGTTTGATATTCATGATTTTGGTTTCTTCATAAATTTTTTTGGAAGACGTGCGGAAGTTATAATGAAAAAGTGATTTTATTAATTTATTTTGGGCTATTTGTAATGTTTCAAGGTTTGTTTTGGCACCTGTGCCCCAGATTTCGATTAAGTAGTCTAAGTGTGGTTTGATTAGGGAGTTATAAATCGTATATTTTATTTTGCGTGGAAGACACTTGGAAATGCTTCGTATGGTACCGGTTAAAGATGTAAGTTTAGTTTTTACTTTGTCAATGTGTATTTTCCAGTTTAATTGGCGATCAAGAATAAGTCCTAAATACTTTTCATGAGTTTTTTCTTTGAGTAATTCGTTGTTTATGTTAAGTTGAACGTTATCATTGACTTTTTTGTTTTTGGCACGGAAAATAATGAAACTAGTCTTAGTTGAGTTAATAGTCAGTGAATTTGAAAGAAACCAACAATTAAGTAAATCCAAATCTTTCTGTGCTTTCTCTGTAATTGCCTTCATTGAATGACCGAAATAAAATAAGCTTGTATCATCAGCATATAAAGTTATATCAGCGGATAGACCTAAATGTTGAATATTATTTATATAAATTAGAAATAGAAGTGGGTGGAAATTGAACCTTGAGGGACACCGAATGTAACTGAGCAAGGAGAGCTTTGATTTTGACCTATTTTAACGATTTGTTTACGGTTTTGTAAATATGATTTCAAAGTGGCATAGACCGAGCCAGTGATACCAATATCAGATAGTTTTTTTAGTAGTAATGTGTGACTAATGGTGTCAAAAGCCTTTTTAAGGTCAATGAAAAGCCCCAGAACTAGTTGCTTTTCATCAATCTTATTTCTTATCTTGGTCACAAGGTCAATCGATGCTGAGAGCGTGCTGGATCCAGGCCTGAAGCCGTATTGTTTATTATATAATATGTTATTATCTTTAAGATGTTTTTCTAATCGCGAGTAGATTACTTTTTCAAAAATTTTTGATATAACCGGTAAAATCGAAATAGGACGATAGTTGCAAGGGTCAGCTTTGTTTCCTGACTTAAAAATTGGTTTTACTTTAGCAATCTTAAGAGAATCTGGAAAAACACCTCGATTCATGCAGTCATTTAAACAATTTGTGAGTGGTGTGGCGATTAATTGCTTAATACATTTAATCGATTTGGAACTAATACCGTCAATGCCACTACTTACATTAGGGTCTAGATCATTGATAATATTAGTGATTTCATCCGTGGTGGCGGGTTCAAAGTTAGACAAGTTTCTGGATATTGGTATAATAGGTGTTAACAGACTTTGGCTCGCTAGATATTTATTCGGGATTTTATTAGCTAAAGCTTCACCAATACTTGAAAAATAATTGTTAAAACTCTCACAAATTTCTTTGTCTTCTGTAATTGTGATTGAGTCTATAATGAGTTTTTTTGGCCCATTGTCAGCATCTGATATTTTATTTCTTGCAAGATTATTAATGCCTTGCCACATTGATCTAGGACTTTTCATATGTTTTTGGAAATAATTGTAGTAGTATGCCTTTTTAGTTTCCTGAATCTTTTTATGTACCTTGGCTCTTGATGCTTTGAATTTATCTTCTAGTACCTTGTCGGACGTGTTATTTTTGAAACTATGCCATAGTATGTTTCGGTAATTTATGTCATCTATGATTTCTTTATTAATCCAATCACTTTGTGGTGGATTCAGTATTTTTGTTCTAATAACTTTACTCTTGGATATGCAGTTTGTGATTTTTTGTTCTAGGATGCTATAGTTATCGATAGATTCATCTTCTTTACTACTTATGGTATGATTCAGGTATTCATACAGCTTATTATAGTTTATTGTTGTGTATTTGACTTTTTTAATGGGTGCTGGTTGGAAATTTTCAATCTCAAAGTAAATCTGCTTGTGGTCGGACAAGACTGACTCTATGATGCAGAAATTAAAGTTATTGCCTTTTAAATTTGTACTTACATGATCGATAATTGATTTTGTTGTTTCAGTTTCACGAGTACAGTGTTTTCGATTAATTTTATTTATAAGTCTATAGCCGGATTCCTTTAATGTATCTTTATATTTATGTGTATTTCTGTCAGATGCCAGTAGGTCAAAGTTAAAATCGCCGACAACCACAGCTCTCTTTCTCTTCTCCAAATGCATCGAGAAGGCCTGAAGGAAGGTGTCAACTTTATTTTTATTGGGGTTATATACGGCACCAATATCCAATTGTTGTCTTGACAGGTATATCCAGAGAAAGTGGATGTCATCATCGATACATTGTTCTTCAATCAAGTTGTGTTCGAGGTCGTTACGTGCAAAAATAGAGACTCCTCCTCCTTTTCGGTACTTTCTGTGGCTATAGTAGTGGGTGTAGTTTTGAATTTGAAGTAGTTGAAGTTCACTATCATTTTTTATCCAGGTTTCAGTTACTATAACTACATGAGGTTCCAATGAAACAGTAATGCAATTTATTTCATCGAATTTCCCTTGTTTGACCAGACTACGCGCATTCATATAAAGAAACTTGAGGGATTTTTTGTATTTTACGACATTGTTATAGTTACTAGTAATCGTATGTGTTATTTTTCCTGTTGAGGTGTTTAGTTTTTTGCCATCGGAATATTTTCCTTACCTTTCTCATTAGTTGATTTGATAATTTTTGGAATATCCTTAATGTATTTAATAGTTAAGTTTATCTCTCCGTCAGCAGTACGTTTTTCAAGTTCTTTTTTTAGATTCTGAATGTATCGTCTTTGATTAGGAGTTTGGTCAGAAAATATCTTGATATTATTGAGATTCACGGTGTGTTTATTACGCAGCAGAACTTTAGCAGTTTCATCTGTAGAGAAATATACTTTTAAAGGACGAATGTAGTCAGGTTTTAATTTTCCCAGGCGATGGGTTTTCAACGGTTCGGGACATTCAGGATTGGTCATTTTCAAAATTTTACCAACCTCATTTTTGTCGTAAATGTGCCGGTCGGTGGTCATATCTGGCTCAGGTACCCCAACGATCACTATGTTTTTGGATCGTATATATCGCTCATTGATTTCACTGACGATCTCTTCATAGGTCGGACGCGGTTGACCATCAGAGGTTGATATCGGTAAAGTATCTTTAATTTTATTAATGTCAGATTCTAGAACATCTATCTTTTTTCTTAAGTTTTCATTTGCATTTTGTAGGTTATTTACTGTAATTTTCATGTTATTCTGTTCAGATAATATATTAACAATGGTGCTGCTAATATCACTTACTTGGTTTTTAATTGTAGAGATGTCATTACTGAGCTTATTAATATTTTCTGCTTGAGAACTGCTGGTTAATTTAATCATTTCCATAATTTCCGACATTTGCTTCTTTAAATCTGAGAGTTCCAAGCAGATCCTAGCACTATCGTTGGGTTCCTTTCTCTTATTACGATGAGTAATATTGGTTGAAGATTCATTAGTTTGTATTTCAGTATATTTTAGTTGCGAGCCGCAGGGTCTTGTGTTAGTGCCGCTTCCAGTCGGTGATCGTTGTACGCTCATTATGTATCCTTAGAAATTCGCGATAGCCGTCCAAAATATAGTGGTTAAATAATTTTTCTGTCTCGTTTACTCGAGGGGGTGAAGAGCGGTTACCGCTTTAGTGATACCGGACAGCACTGGTCAACTTAGGACAAGTAAGGCACAACACACACAGAATGTTTGGACAAAAAGATGAAGTATTACGTAGCGGAAGAGTTTAAATTTAACCGACTATCACTTCGTAAAATTTAAAATTAAAATGAAACACGTCTAGCTCGTACGCTCATATTTGGCAGTACAAATTTGGCAGTCAAGGAAAAACCGACATATCTAGGGATATAAACATATAGAAGCAGTGTGGTGGATTACGACACAGTTTTTACTTCTTAATAGAATTACAGCCCTTTGCTCCGCAGAGAGACATAAACAACCTGTTATAGTATTTAATACTATATAGGTATATAGTAGTTTAATAGTTACCAATATATATATTAACTTAATAAAAAAAACGAATTAACTTGTAAAATTTTATTCCTAGAATAACTACAATATAAGTCCTTATAATACTTAAATAAAATACGTAAAACTAAATTGAAAATGTCTAGTATAAAAGAGATTGTAGACATATTAATTTTTAATTTTTTCAAATTAATATCTTTTGTAAGCTCAGATTTATATTATATAAAGTCTGAAATAAAAGTTTCCTTAAACAGTATTTCTTAATACTTATCTGTGTTATTTTTAGGCATATAGTAAATAGTACCTACTCAACCATTTACTACAAACTTTCTAATATTTTCATTATTTATAAAATACATTTCGTAACGAGATTTGCAAATACATATGAGATGAATATATTATATTATGTCAATTTTTTTAGGGAATATAATAAAAGAGACGAGTTACATGAATTGCCTAATTTATTATACTTCTATAACCCGTATTCGACTTATTATTATGTCATTATAGCAACTTGAATGGGTCACCCGTAAAATCGTACGTATAACGCTAAGATACGTGTAAAATTAAGTGTTAAAAATGAGTGTAGAAATGCTGATTAGATCCAGGTATTTAACGGCAGTAGTACGATTGAGCGGTCACATCTTCTCCATACAACGGTCGACACGCGTCTGATACGCCGTCATATCACAATTCTATGGTTCGTTTGTTCCATTATGATAGGCGGTGAGTTCGTGTCATATGCCTAATTATATCACACTAATTTTAACTGTGCTTAATCGATAGTCTCGCCTCTAATTCTGTAAATAACGAATTCACTTGAATTATTTTAAGCAATCGAGAGGGTTTTTTTTCGTTGTTTTGTTATGCGACCTCGGTCAGACAATGATGGATTTCGGAGTGCCGTCAGTCATTATTTCGAGCGAAAAGGCTCTCCACTATGTTGAAAGACTACTAGTATTACACATGGGAATCACCAATCAAAGTTTGACGTTTCTGAGACGTCGGAGCGGTTGTAATCAGTCTTTCTACATTTTAGACCGCTCGGTGCATTGTTGAGTCGTCAATCAAGTGGCGGCGAGGTTTATTTCTGATACCTGGTATTACGCTACTTTTTCTTTTTGTATTTAGATAATATTGAATTTAATTAAAATTCCTTAGATTGTGATCGAGTAGTTCGAGATTATCCGTAATAAGTTTACTACAAAGTTGATAGGTATGATAATATAAGGTGTGTTGATTATTTATTAGCACGCAATTAAAAGATTCTAGATTTCAATAAATAATTTAACCAGTGTAGTCATTGAGAATTTAAAGTTAACATTAAATTTTACAAAATATTGTATTTGTGATTACTTATATAGTATTTAAATAATATATGAAATTTTAACTGAATTAAATATGCATATTATAAAACCATATTTTTAAATTATATGAGATAATAAATATATAAAAAATAGTTTTATATAATAAAATAAATTAAAAATGCATACCTATACCGCTTTCATTCAATTTTTATTCATATTTTGTAAATAATGAAACTTCAAATCAATTTATTCAGGCTATATATTTTTTTGCTATTAAAAACGCTTAAATTAAATATTCACAATTTGTAGATGATTATAAAAAGTATATTAAAGATGTGTTTATTAATTCGCAAACGTTTTCCTGTCATGTTATACTGCTAAAAACTGCAATTAAGAATCATCAATTTCACGACAACAATAAAGAAGTGAACGTAAAAATTAATTATTCGCCGTCGGCACGCTATTCTAATAATCATAAATAACGACTACAATCGGATCAAACGCGGTAGGTCCGTCACCCACCAACAATGTGCGAAACATTAAAAATATCAACAAAGGAACTTTTGACGTTCATAGTACATACAATAAAACAAAATTATTATGCCTTTACGAAAGTACTTCGTAAGCAATTAAACCTTACTCCGTTGTAATAGAGTTGATTTATTTTGAGTCGGGGCGAAACTTTTGTAGTCTATAGTTGTCGCCCGCGCCAGCTGGCGTAGCGTGGAAAATCGATTTTCACGTGGGCCCGACGGATGTCACATCTGCGCGAGACTGTACTGCCGCTTGTCTGCATCCAAAATTATCGTAAGAGTATATTAATCTATTCTGCACTTATTTGCAGTAGATATACGGTCAAACAAAAGTTTAAAGTTATTGAAAGATATGAAATTATTTATCTTAGATTTTTAAAGTTGTATATGTAAAAATACTCTTAAGAGTATCTAATATCGATTTTAACATAGTCTCTTAGTATGTTTACATTTATACAATAATTATATCTCTTTTTTTTTCATAACTTAACACAAAATGTAAAAAAAAGTAACGCATAATAATTAATACAATATAACTTATTAAACGCCACTTAAAATTTTCGTTCCAACTAATTAGTGCTCTGTCACAATTGATCACCAATCAAAATATTAATAAAACAATATAATTCAAGCGGCAGGACCACACAGAAGCCGGCGAAATTCAGAGAGCTATCACCGTTTCAAATCGTTTCAACGCAAACGTATAATCGCTTGTGAGCCGTACTATTTGTTTTAAGTCGGCCGTAACCGGGATTTTGTATAAAAACATCAAAGGGGGTGTGTAAGTAAAATCGAAGAAGTAATTATAATTTGTCTCGGTTTACCGGAAATAGTTTGTGTCGCTATTAATTGTGGTTGCATTCTGGGCAACGCCCTCTCGCGACGACCTGTGCACGCGTAAAAGTGATGGTAAGCACCCGGTTCACTTAATACTATAAATATTAACTTGAATTTTAATTTACGAAACATTATGTAATAAAACCCACCTTAATGTTTAATATTTATTCTTTATATTATTTAATTTCCATTCAATATTATTCTATTACAATAACATCAATCATTTTTTTTTCATATTTTTATTATCATATTTTAAACAATTAATAAAGGGATGACTATTAGCTCTATCAGAACTTCTTCATAAGATTCAATAGCGTCCGAACTCAATGGTAGCCCAGCCTCGTCTGACTTCTTTAAATCTCAAAACAAAATATACTGTTTCTTTATTTTCTATTTTTTTAAATGTCAGTACAAATTTTCGAAGATGTCAAACTGACTTTCGTTGTTATTTTAAAATAATCATGATAAAAACTTTTTAGTACCGAACTAAACCTTACAATTAGGTATCAGTTCTATAATCACTAGCATCAACCTCTTATATCCACGGCTGATTAAGAGTTTTGTCAACAGCAAGACAGATTTTTAACCTGCACTAAATTTATTTCTTTCCATCTATAACAAAAATACGCGTATTGTACAATATTGTCGATTATTAACCCACAGTAAAGCAGCGTGGTAGATTCAGCTCTAACACTTCTATATAGCTAGCAGTGGGCCATTTACAGGACGTTTCAATTCAGTTCGGCGAATTATTTCAACCCCATTGACAATAATGCTGCTGCTATGAGTCGTATCGTGATTATATACAGCTGTTATTATTTATAGATTATTATCTATATAGCTGATAGAGTCTTAAAATCAGTAGTTAATTAGTTTCTTTTATTCTTCTCCTGTATGGAGAATAGGCCTTTTTCCAGCATTGGGACGTTTACAAGCTGGTTCAGTTCAGTTCGGTTATTTAGTTTAGAAATTAGGAATTATTTATGTATACCTCATTACCATTAGATATATCCATGTTAAGAACTTCATATATCATATAGTGTTATAAATATATGACAAGCATTAAAATTATTTTATCTTACAACAAAGATATTATTGTCTACTAAAATTAATTTACTAAATTTCACGACCCGAATCGGAGTGAACAAGTTTTCCTAAATTAAATCCGTTGTTCAAATATCCCATTAAACATTCCTGTCCTAAATTGAAAGGTTGCGGCACAATCTCCGCTGATCGAAATATTATGTGCGATATATTACAAAGAAGCGTAAAGATATATAGGTATAATTTTTTATTACCAATATTATTATTCATCAGGATAAATGTATTCTTTCCGTCAAGTATAACACCTCGTTGGTCCACTACGAAGTAGTGAATTTTCATGTTTAATAATTTTTCACGACATCCGTTCTGGTTTAGTTGTCCGAGTAATCCCCTTAACGCCGGAGGTCTTCGACCCCCGCTATATTTGTACAAATAGGTACTTGTTTCTTGCCAGGGTCTATGTCCTTGTGGGTCACCCATTATCTCTTGGAGAGTCTGTAAAGCCATCGGTCCTGGTTGTTATCACAGACACGTGATAGCGATTGTTACTCATGGTAGGAAAATTACCGTTAACCCGTAGTGGAACAGCGTGGTGGATTAAGTGGAGCGTAACCTTTCTGTTTTACGGAGAGGAGGCATTTGTCCAGCAGTGGGACGTTTACAGGTTGATACAGTTATATCTGTTCTTGTAAACTAATCAGTTTCAAGGAAACCAGGTTGAAAACATAGAGCACCAGTGATACTACAGTTGTATATCATTGATACATCATTTCATAATTTGTCTTGATAGGTATAATATATTTTTTTATAGATTTCATATCTACTATTAAGTTATTATGACGTCATTGAATCACTAATCCGCAACACACAAAAAAAATCTTTTTGGATTTTCGAAAAGATATAACGAATCTTTCATCGTAATATGCGTCTTCCTGTCATGCTTAATTCGTTCATGCTTTATGTCAATAGTTTATTTGGTAGCTAAATATAATATTGTTAGAAATATTTTTAGACTATTATTAATAAATATAAGTTTCACACAGTCGATTAGTCAAAATAAATACTTATAATTAGTCTAGGAGCTTATAATATTATATACTAAAAGTCTAAAAATAAGACCCACTAAACTCAAAAAATAAATAACCTCTTCTGAAATCAAACATTTTATTATAACCTCAACATTTTATGTTAACCTTTTATATTTAGGTGATTAACAGAAATTTTTTAATACGTTTATGTATTATATATTTGTGAGTATGTTTAATAATGCGTATATATCCTATAAATGAGTTCACAAAAATTAAACACGAATTTTATACATATTTTCATGCTACTTGTATAACAATTACAATTATGATAATCTACGAATTATTTGAACTATTGGTATCTGCTATAACTACAAATCTGTACTGTCTTTTTTTGTAGAATACAAAATGAAAGTTCCAGTATAAAATATTATATTTTACATTTTTTTACGTATATATTTTATGAGCCACGTCTCATAGAAGGGCGGCTGCACCCGTCGGGAACACCGTGACGTATCGCGATTTCCACGCATACATCCCCGCGGTCCGGCCTTTGTCACAAAGGAAATTAACTAGTTGCGCTGCGTGCGTGTACTGTGTGCACAAAGAGTGACTTTTATAGTATTAAATATTTTTTCTTTATAAAATTTTCAGCGAGGTTTCGTTATACAAAAACAAAAAATAAATAAATTACAAATATACTATAGCAAAAATGTTAAAATTTGGTCAATATACATTTATTTTTGGTAAAGTAACTATAATCCACCGCACATACCATAACACACTGCGCTTGCTCAACCACCTGCCATACGTGGAGAGTATTGGCTAACCCCCCCCCAGAGATGATTCAGTAATGGACATCTAACGGCTGATGTGGATGTGGAATGTACATTTTTATTTTACTTTATTAAAAATAACTTAAAGCATATAAAATAAAAATAATTTTAGGAATAAATAAATAATTTTTAATGTATAGGTTAATGCTAACCGTACTAATAGTAATCAACCGTCAGTATACCAATGAAGGAGCAGCTATTGTTAGCCTGTTGAATGAAAAGTTCTATTTGAGTAAATGTGAAGGATTTTTTGTGTGTTTTAAAGTAATTTTCAGCAGATGTTACCTCTTGATCGATCACACTTCGGTCAAAAATGAGGCTTTTATTTTTTGAACCCGTGAAATTATCTACCACTTGTTTTTTCAACTTGAACTGAAGCATAGATAGTTTTGCGTAATTATTTGATAAAATATAGTATAAATTAAATAACAATAACGTCATATTGCCTTAATGAAAATTTGTAATTTATTTGGCTCGCAAATAAATTACAGAGATAAAATATTTTTTTTTTTAATAAATTAAAAAATCGTTAAAAATTATCTCAAGTTTTATTTATAAATACCTAAAAAGTAAATAGTTAAATTAAAGTAGACACATAAAATAATTAAGTTGTTTTAAATTAGATTTAAATCGTGGGAAAATGTAAATAGAATTTTCGATGTTAAAATAACATTATCGTCAAGTTTTTTTCAAATGACTGTTGCGGTTGACGGCCCAATCTGTTCTGCGATTTACGAAGATCTCGATAAAAAACTTAATTTCGTATATCCTAGCTAACTAGGGCATATCGATTGAGAAATTTAATTGCTATATTAACTTCTTAAAGATGAATTTGCGTCATAATATTCCAACATCTGATCAAATAAATATTGCATATTGTTTACCGTCGAATTATTCTACTTATCCTAATTTATTAACCAATGAATCACATTCATAGAAATCGTTAAATAGTTCTTTACTAAAATATCAAAATATGAACACGTTTCGATGCGTATCCTTAATATATCAGCATGTTTATATCTTGGCCAGGTGGTCTGACATCATGATGTACCCTTAAAAACTTGCCTAAAGTAAGTCGCGAATAGGTGAAACAAATTTCGAAGCGATTTCTCGTAACGTTATGAGGTACTGTTCGCGTGAAAGCAACTCTGTGATGGTAACAATACGCCGATAAAACTTATGGTCGTATACCACTTTGTATATGTTACTGTTTCAAGAATACGTTTTTGAATATTCTTTGCATGATTTACACTTTATAAATAATACTAAAATTGTTTTGCAAAATTATATACTTTGTAACGTTTAAACTTTTGTATAAAATTGTTACATAAAGACTACTATAATAATTTCAAATTATGTACTATACGATATTAATATGATAAGCTCACTGTATAGTAAGATGTAGAACGTAAGAATAGAACTGCTGTGTCTACATCTACATTACAAAACTACTATATCTACAAAACTTTTTTGTTTTTTTCAGTTACATAGCACAAGTTCTACACATTATTTGTATGTTATATTATATATAAGAATACATTTTAATCGAATTTTTTTAAGTTGTTTATTTTACGCGTTTAAAGTTGCAGGCAAATTAAGTAAATCTTAATACATAGGTACGTAGTAATCTTCACATATTGATTTTAAAGTAAAATTTAATTATTACCCTTTTTCTATATGGAGAATAGGCCTTCACTCAGCACTGGGTTGTTTACAGGCGGATACAGTTTACGTATTATATAGTATAGTTTATGAAAAGAACCCACTCTTTCAACTACGCATCTCTAAAAATACTTCAGAGGCACCGACTTTTGTGTCATATCTCATAATCGGGAAGTAGGATAAGGGGCGATTGTACCTAAACCGTCTAATCGTACTCGTTTAACTGTGTAGTCCTTTCGAGATTAATTTTTTTGGTACAAAAAAATATATCATATTTAACATTTCGTCAAATAACATTCGTAAAATCCATTACAGTTGTATTTAAGTAGGTACTTCGTATATAAATTATGTTTTATACATGAGCAACTAGATATCCATCGCAACGCTTTACACGAGTTAACATTTATGGGAATTGTTACTACTATAACTGATATTGTAATGTTATTTAATGGAATTGTTACTACTATAACTGATATTGTATATACTATTTCTGTATGAATATATTTATAACTGGTGAAAAAATTATTTAAATACATTTACATTTAAAAACAAGAATATTATTATATTAATATTGGCGAGCCCCATTAAGCTCATTAGAGCTTTATGGGTCTGTGCTTGGCTTGGCTTTTTCTCCGAGAACTAATCAGAAATAATGAGATTCGGTGACGAACGAAGGTTGCCGACATAACCCAGCAAATTTACAAGCTCAAGAAGCAGTGAGCAGAGCACATAACTCATAGAACTGACGGCTGATGAAACAAAAAGGTCCTCGATTAGAGACCACATACTAACAAGCGCAACGTCGGACGATCGTCCACGAGATGGGCAGACAATATGAGAAGAGTCGCCGGAAGCAATTGGATGGAGGCTGCTTCGAACCGGTCGCTCTGCAGGTCGATGGAGGATGATAATGTATGCAAACTACAAGCACCAGATATCGTCAATGATAATTAAATTGAGTATAATACCAATATTTTTAGCGCTCAATGCACTTTAAGCATATACTGTACTTTACTTTATTGCTGCAGACGGCAAATATTTATCAAAGAGCATTTTTCTAAATCTTTATGCTCAGCTACAGATTATGTTCTTGTTAATAAAATTTATTTTTGCAGAGATTTAATAAACAGGTCTTACACCCAGTTTCACCACTTGCTGTTAAGTTCCGGCTTACCTAACTGGCACTTTTTTGACAGGTAATTGTATGGGTTATCTGTCAAAATAAGTACCAGTTAGGTTATCCGGAACTTAATAGCAAGTGGTGAAACTGGCCCTTAGTATTTTAATAGTGAGACAAGATGAACTAGTGGACAGAACACGTGAATTGGTACCAGATGCTCGTGGGTTCGAATTCGTGCTAACATTGATTTTTCAAGTGCTAAATTTATTTAACATTAATCTTGTGCACGGTGATAAAGAAAAATACTGAGAAGAGCTCTACATTTTTCGAAAAATATTCTAAGACATTCTGACAATCAACCTAGGATCTAACCATAAGACAAAAGCGTTAGCAAAGGGGCTGGACATTTACAGGCCTAAAATCCAATAATGAGGCAAAAGCGTCGTCTCAGAGATATCGAGCAAAATTTGCAATGTAGTCATGTTATATAGATTGGTCCATATTGTTTATTTTATAAATTAAAGGAATCAAAAATAAATTTGACGAAAGGTTAAATAAGTCAACGAGTAAGGTGACTTGCATATTTGCTATTCGTATAACAAGAGACACTAGGGTTAACACATTTAATGACGGTCGCCTATTACGAGTAGTTAGCGAACGTACCAACGAACCGGTTCAGAATCGCATTTGACACGCTGCGTTCGCGTTATGATATCGATTTGGGAGAATAAATATGTTAGACATAACAGATATGTTATGAATTGTCATATTCTTTATATATGATAATAAAATAATTTCAAACATCAATATACATATATGATTGATAAAAATATTTAAGGGTTGAACATCGTCGTATTCTTTAATCAAAGATTTATTACAATAAAATTTAAATTTCATGATCTAGACGAATATACCACTAGTCTAGTAAGTCTATTTCAAAGTTTAATCACGTAGAAAATATTTCTTCAATATTTTAAATCTATCATCTTTTATCTGAAATAATAAGAAAAAACTTGGTTATTAATTTTCCGTTTTTCCGATAATAATGGTTTTCCTTCAATATGATTAATGGTTCTTGTTATATTTTATCATAATGGGATTTTTCGGAGTTAACCTTTAACATTTTTGTCAAACTATTTGACGTTTAAGAAAATCTTAAATTATTTTTCAACAAATAATATAACCTTAATTCCTCATTACCATACTTAAAAGGGTACTAATTAATTAAACCGAGCTGAACGGAGCTATATTTCACGAGCTGACAAATGCTTGCGTTCCATCACACCGGATAAAATATTATTAAAACAAACAAATGGACAAAAAAGATATCTTTTCGAATGAGCCGAAATCAATGTGCGAGCTCCAGTACATCGCTGGATTCGTTAAAATATTTAAATGTAACAACAGCCTTCATACTACGAATAGAATTTCAATTTTAAAGTAATGTGTATAGAGCTGTTCTTTGATTGTTCTTATTTAAGACAATAAGTACGTGAGGTCGATCAATTTCGTAGCAGTAATTTAAAGTAACAGTTAATATGACAGCAGGCATGAGCATGCCAGCGGGTCGTCTGTATAGTATATTTATGCACTCACACCTGGAGGTCTATGGCTCAAAGGTATTTTATTCGAAGTTGCTGCTCGATATTATAGTTACTATTTATGTTGATATCGATAAATACGGGCTATTAATTACTGATTGTGTTACAGTTCTGTTAATTCCGTTTGATTAATTGTTGGTTTATTCGAGTTTACTTGAACTGTTGCTATCGTTTTTTTTATAGGTTTTTTGTTGTTGTTACTACTACTAATTAATGCCATCTGTTTTCATCAGGAGATAGCATATTAAATTAGAATAGATATTACTAACTGTTATACATACTCTATTGATGATGACTTAAATCCTGATTATAGTAGAAATTTAATAATTAATGATAATAATACAAACAATTTGACAAATAGATGTCGGGTACAGTAATTTTAACATAATTTTTAGGCATCCTAAGTTTTGTGTTTATTTGCATTCAATAAAGAAAACAGGATGAAAAATGATGAAGAAATAAAAAATTACATAAAACGTACGGTGTCAATCTGTCACCTGACCTCAGCGAAACGCTTAACCAATTGGTTATCTACAGACGAAATTAAACGCAAGATCAAATGTTAAAATCCATTGAAATCGTGACGATGAAGTTTCTGTTTTCCCTTCTATTTCAACTGTAAACTTTCTTTCGGTGCTTTATGAAAAGAATATTGGCGAACTGATTCCAGAAAAAACTTTTCCGAAATTGTAACAATATCTTATTTTAATATCAATACAAAGAATTATATCGTAACAAGCCTATATCGTTATACTAAAATAATACTTGTAAGAAAATAATATTTTCTTTTTTTATGTTTGCGTTTTTGCCAGATAGTATGAAAGAGCATAAATCTCTTATTGTTAAAATGCCAAGCGAATTTTGATAAATATTAGTATAATTATAGCTTATATATTGTAAAATTAGGCTATAAAACGTCGCCATATGGTGACTACAATACAACGAAAAATCAATACTATAATTATTTTAATTTCTCTATTATTATTTATATTTCATATTATATTAATTTCCAAACCTTGTCCTCCATAGGAGATGAGGCGTAGGTTTGTCGAAATAGGACATTTATGGGTTGTCACTTGGATTATATTAATAATGTCGAATAGTTCTTTTTAAAATTGCTATCCATGAAAGAAAACATTCACTAAACGAAAAAAAAAAAGAACGGCTCCTTAATTCGGGAAATGGAAAGCGAAATAATAAAATTCTAATAACTACTTAAAATACTAAATTCTTGTAAAAATGATCACAGACGTTACACATCGGATCACATCGGATCAGTAATTTCAGAAACAAAAGGAAAAGAAAAAACAATACGCAATCAATATAGAGCATTGCTGTCATTTTCAACTTTACACAATATTATAATTTTAAAAATTGAATTTAGAATTTTCGATCCCCAAAGTTTCCTCGATATTTGTGTAATTTAAGAGTATCCTACAGAAACTTTGGCTATCGAACTCACATTAAATTTAAATTTGGCGGACTCAGCATTGTTTCATAACGAGGAAAATCTTGCAAACTTCAAACACGAGAATAAAATGTATTTTATAACCTGTATGTAAATACCATAAATGAGAAAGTTTGTGCGGATGGATGAATGCTTGTTAACATTCATGCTAAAGCCGTTACTGAATTGCTCGCAATGCAAAGTAGCATTTTACATACATGCTAAAGTTCCGGACTAATTACATAGGCGACTTTTTGTCCCAAAATTCTTACGGCATCGAGATTTACGTGACTTAAATTGCCGGACGCAGCTATTGGATTCATAAATTTACAATGTAAGAGCTTAATACAAATAAGAATGGTTTAACTTTTCAAGGATGCACAATAAAACAAAACACGCACACAACCTACAAAGGTATAAAATAATTGATAACGTTATTCGAAGATGTTTGATATTTTGTATTGCAGTGAAATAATTACTTCAATTAATTGAACGTTAGTTTTTGGACTTAAGTAAAGATATTAATTGTCAAATAAATATTTATTTAGGAAAACATTTTTGTTTTTAATTATAGCGTTACCTAACTAATTTTATTAACTAAAGTGCGGAAATATTTCGAAGTCTGTATAACGAGATTAGATTAGGTTCATGGCAATATTTAGCTCATCAAAGTGATGTAATAGTTAAGTGGTAGTTTAAAAAAAAAAAGAAAATGTTATTAAACTGAATTGAAATAATCTGTTATTTAGCACTGCTGCGTAAAAGCTTCTTCTCTTATATAAAAGATGGGTTGTGGCTTAATATGCCATACAGCTGTAATTGAGTGAATAATTAGAAATATTGAAAATTTATTTCGTTCGGACAAAAAATAATTTCATTTATTAATACTTTCCCACTCTCCGCGACAAATTCATGACGATGTTGAATCAATTAAGTGGATCTGTGGAAAACGTTGAAAGAACAAATATTAACTACTTTCCTAGTAAGCTTTATTATTTCATTGAAGATTCAAAATGTTTGCCAAATTATTAAATTTTAGATAATATTATTCAACCAATTACATATAAACAAATAAAATTAAACTGTCGATTTGTAATGTTATAATTTTAAAATATAAAAGCGAATGTATTACTGAATGTTATATTAATAGCTTTTTAATTCATACAATGCGAATGTTTACACTACAGGCTTACAAAAAAAGTATTTGTAAAATTTATATCTACTTTTCTGTTGGTTTCTGTAAATATTAGAATGGATCAATTTTGACGGTAAGTTCTCTGACAGATAAGCAGATACCTGGAGTTATAATAATATAGAGTAGCTAAGCTATGTTACTAAGTAAGAATACGAATTAGGATTTTCCATTAAAAAATTATAATTGTATGCAAACGAAGTCACAAGCAGTTTTTATATAAAATATGTGACTATATATAGTTTATTTTGAAAGTTTAATGTGCTTTAAATTTAGGGATGGCCCGTGGCTTAGTTCGTGGAAAGCCAGTATATTGTATACGAAGTTGAGTACAAAATGAACAAAAGTTTTACATTAAACGTGTCCGTTTGTGAGTAAACACGTGTAATTTGAGATGAAATGTGAACCGATTGATGTCTTTGTTCGACTTCGGAAACATTTTATGCTCGGTCAAGAGCCTGTTGACTAAACCTTGATGTTGCATTGTTCTGATAAGGAATTTATGTTTGAACTTAACTTTGGGATTATATTTGTGGATTAAGAAAGCATTTTTATTGTTAACAATATAATTCTACTTTACACACAAATCAATAATATAATTTATCAAAGTAGGCCTATGAAACCACATTCGAATCATAATTTTTTATTCAATATGTACCTACACACAAATATTTTAAAGGAACTAGTTATTTTTGTTTTTGTTTAATCCCTAATTAGATGCATGATTACGTGCACGGTTGTGTTCGTGGTCTTACGTTAATGAACAGAGTAGTTTATACACGATATTTTTTTTTTTTTTTTTTATTCTCTATAATTAAATTCTATATTTAAATTTTACGATTAGCCTTTTGTTATAATCCTTCGTGAAAAGATAATTAAACAAAATTTATCTCTATATAAATAGGAGCTGTTTGAAGTCTGGATTTTCATATAGTAGGTACAATATTAAAGAGGAGATGAGGATAAAAGCGGGCATAATCCTGATTCAACATTGCAAACATGTAAAATTATTCTCCTAAAATTATTTTTGTAAAGGTACATCACGTAGAATATATTAATATTGAAAAAAGAAAAAAAACATAAATTTAAGAAAATTTTACTAACAAAAAGACATGTCTTTTATAATATATTTATAACTGTACTCTAAACGATACAATGATTAAAGAATAAGCCGAGCAAATACAAAAATTTTTTAGAAAAACATAAAACTTTTTTACATATTTTGTTACACTTTATATTATTATTCGCTTGCTTCGCTCGCTTAAGCCTATCGCGGTCCATTGCTGGATATAGGCCTCCCCAAGTTCGCGCCAAATATCCCGGTTTTCCGCAATCATCAACCAGCCTCCGCCGGCGACCTTGCGTAAGTCGTCGGTCCAGTGGGCTAGAGGACGCTCCACACTGCGTTTGTCGAAACGCGGTCTTCACTCAAGGACATGTCTGCTCCAGCGGCCATCGGTCCTGCGACATACGCCCACTACCATTTCAACTTGCTGATTCTACGGGCTATGTCGGTTACTTTGGTTCTCTAGCGGATAATCTCATTTCTGATTTTATCCTTGATACTTCAAGCATAGGCCGTTCCATAGCACGTTGAGTGACTTTAAGTTTGTGTACTAATCCTGCCGTCAGTGTCAACGTCTCGGCGCTATAATTATGTCAACACAGGTAGGATGCACTGCTCGAAGACTTTTGTATTTAAGCATTGCGGAATCTTCGAATCGAAGACTCGACGAAGCCTACCACATCCCACTCAGCCCAACTGAATCCTCCTATCGGCTTCCTTCTCCAAGTTGTTTCGGCCAAATTGAATTCTGTGGCCTAGGTAGACAAAATACTGTATAACTTTATATTATTTGTTATTGCGTCCATATTATTATATATGCTGTTAGTTAGCAGGGAAGAGGTCCTGATGTCCTCTTCCCTGCTAACTAACAGCATATACTGTATAACTTTGAGAAGGGCGTGATCTTGTCTAATTTCAAAGTACGATTCATACGAGACCGGCCAGTCGGGAAGACTCATTCAGGTCGCCCAGCATCTGGCCTAGCTTCTCCAATGTCTCCGCAAAGAACGATATCGTCGGCGAAACGAAAGTGTGAGATATATTCGCCATTGACATTTATTCCTCGTCCACTCGAGTCCAAAGTCTTAAAGACATCCTCCATCGCGTTAGTAAACAGTTTCGGGGACATTACATCCCCCTGTCTTACCCCGCGACGAAGGTGTATGGGTATTGTTCGTTGGTCTGGATTTGGAAGGCCGTCGTCGCCACATCATAAAAACACCTCAGTACCACGATATATCGACAGTCGATATGACATAGCTGCAAAGAATCCAAGACAGCCCAGGTCTTGATCGAGTCAATAGCTTTCTCTTAGTCCACAAATGCCATACACAGCGGCTGATTATACTCTTCAGTCTTCTGTATAATCTGCAGTACAGTATCGATGTAGTCTACGGTGCTATAGCCATTTCTAAACCCAGTCTGCTCAGGTGGTTGAAATTCGTCGAGCGTTGGGGCGAGAGGATTCGTAATGAACCTCGAAAAGAGCTTGTACATATAGACGTGACTCAGAAGTGAGATTGGTCTATAATTCTTCAAGAGAGATTTTATTATTAGGATTGAAATACTTTATTTCATAAGAATAATACGAGTATAAATATTAAAATTGTTTAAAACTCGTTCCAGAGTTTCGTGAACAAGACATTCGTGAATTATGTCGAAATATCGAGCTCCACCAAATAAAAATTTTCATCTCAGATATCTGGTGTATGATTATAAAATCATAAATTAAATCTATTTAAAATTTAAGCTTATGTATTTATGTTTAAAATTTAATAATTCATTTATTTTCGCCCCATTTGATTTTTCTTTGACATTATTCTGTTCACAATAAGGAAGAATTATGTCAAAAGCCGGTTTTATTGCTTTCATAGCATTATCTTCCAGATATTTATAAGAATAGAGAAATTGCCAGTGGAAAAGTGTAAATTATTAACTTAATTTAATATAAGAATAATCAAGAAAACATAAAGTTACCCATTTATGTCATTATTGAAATTTCAAATTAACTTTATATAATATTGCTATTTATCAATACAGCATTATTTCACATAAACTGGAGAGTAGTAGAGTGAAAATTAGACTGTATTATATTAGTTTTTAGCACTTAAAGTAAACAAAAATAAGTTATTATAGCTACATTAACCTGTATAATTTTAAAATAAGCCTTAAATATTTTAGAACCATAATAAAAAAAGACAACAAGATAATTATGTAAAAATGTGTTTATTTTTCCCAACTAAGTATACTTACAGTATAAAGTATAATTAAAATGAAGCGGTTACAAAGTCCCGTGGCACAGGCTATTGTTTAAAATCCGGAATGAGGTTTTCTAACTAAGTTATTACATAATATTTGTACTTGAAATACATTTTGCCATGCGTCCTTTATTAAAACTTTTTACAAAATTTAAGACGACAACGGTGACCTTATTTTTAGTTAGTACATAAATCTATACTTTTCTAATATTATATAACTGCAGAAGTTGTGTACGTGTGTTGTGAAGTGTGTTGTGTTAAGTACATGATAATTCTAGCAAATACAAGTCGGATATGAAAAATTGTTACTAATAAAAGATTATCTAGTGATTTAGAAATTATATCACACAAGAATCGTCGAAGCACCGAAAACGCTGGAGGTTTCTTGGGGCAAGTAGGTACTTTTATTTATACAAATCTTTTTATTTCTGGTCTGGGTATAATATATCCTTCTTGTAGCTATTCTCATCATGCCTTGGAGAGCACGTGACGCAGTCGGTCCCGGTTGTAATCATAGACAACTGATAGCGACCGTTACTCATGGTAAGGAAATTACCCGCTAACTCGTAGCAGAGCAGCGTGGTGGATTTAGCTTCAACCCTTCTTCTTTATGGGAGGATACCTTTGCCCAACAGTGGGACGCATACAGGCTGATATAATTATGTGTTCTCGAAAACTAATCAGTTTAGAACATCAGTTTGAAAACATGAAGCGCGGGTGGTAGTGACATTTGTAGATCATTGATAGATCATCGCTGTGAAGCAGCGTGGTTGATTAAGCTCCAACTCTTCCTATATCGTGAAAAAGACCAGTAGTGGAAGTAAACTGATTCAGTTCATTTTAATTCTGGAAGGAATCTAAATGATATATCTAGTTGAAATATGAGGTCCAATCAACAATATTCCCACAGGATTTAATAAGGTGCCAAAACAAGTCACGTGGACGCGTGAAAATCATCAATTCCTGGGCAATTAACTCAATTAATACTTAGACAAGCGTCAATAGGATCAATAGACGACCCGCCTTCGGTCGGCTATAAAGAAATCAATCTGCCGATTAGGTATTTCAAATCAATAAAATCTGAAAAGGCCATTATTATCGAATTGTTATAACGACGTAGAGAAAATAGAAGAGTCTTATAATAAACTAGATGAACTACTCACATTCAATCGAGTTAACGTTTACGTTTATTATTCCTCATACATAGAAATTTTATGCCGTTAATCTTTCTCAATATAGAGGATATTTCTGAACTGAACTGACCTAAAGTGAATCAGCCTGTAAATGTCCCACTTCTGGGCAAAGGGCTCTTATCCATCTAGAAGAAAGATTGGAGCTTAATCCACCAAGGTGCTCCACTGCGGGATGTCGGATAATATCCCTATGATGAGTAACGATCGTTACAAGGTGTCTATGATAACAACCGGGACCGATGGCTTTACGTGCTCTCCGAGGTGCGGTGGGGTACCCACAAAGACCTACATCACGACCGGAAACAAATATTTGCAGAAATACAAATATCTGCCCTGAGCGGGAACCCAACCCGCGACCATCGGCGTTGAGGTGACTACTCGCACTACTACACCAGAACGGTCGTCAGGATTTTTCTGCAAAAAATAATTTAAAGAGAATAAACTGGCACATCCTGAAACTACATCAGATACAAACGTATAAAAATTTCAGCCTATTATTATTAATATACATATATTAATAATGATAGGCTGAAAATTTTATACGTTTGTATCTGATGTAGTTTCAGGGAAATTTTATTTACGTTTTCTTTTAAGTTCATTGTATTGAACATTTACAAAGTCATAAATAAACTTATATAAATTTTTGTTTTGATGTCTTGTAGGTGTGCCTAATGGCACAGATCACTTCGCTTATTTCACTTAGAATGGAGACGACACGAAGTAGGTACTCGAAGGTTGTTAACACTTAATACATGATTCATATATATATAGTATTTTCCCATGATATTTTTAGTTCTAATCCACCATTATAAGTCGTAAAATAAACTTTCATAACTCACCCTTTTGAAAGCTGAAGGAATGAATTTTTTCAGAATTATATTTTTAAGAATATAGTCACTTAAAGTTTATAATGATATATTTTTTAAAAGAAGTATAGAATAATGTACCACTATAATATTATAAAAGATTTTGAGACAATTTTACATATGTAAAATAAATCTAAAATATACCTACTTGTTATAAAAGATAATACAGACAGCAACAGCCAACAACTAAAAAATAATTTAATGTTTAAATTAAAAGCAAAAGTTTTCATGAAATAAAAAGAGAGTTCCTAACATACACACAACATATAACGATGTATAATATATCGAAGTCACATCTAGTAAATGATTTTTATCAATGATGTTTTTTAGTTCTCATGGGAGTGTATCACGAGGCGGCTCGTGTGATACAGCGGTGGGGGGCGGCGCTTTTGATGCCGGCCACAGGTGTGATGCGAAGGCGATGTGCACAACTATGGTTTCACCGAACTTTTAAACTATCGGTAACTTGCTTAATCTTTCATGTTGTTGTTATAGAATTTGCAGTTAATGTTTTCATAATTATTTGTAAACGAATTAATGGTTTGATGTAAAAAACTTTCGCTTTATTTGAAATTAATAGCATAAGATAATTATCTTTTTTTATGTTATCATTCCTTATAAGTGTTAAAAAAAATAGAAGTGTTAACTTAAAATAGATTTATTTTAGTAATACGCCTCATGTTTTTGGCACTTCGATCATTTATTATTCTTGATTTAAACTCTGTTTTAATTAATACTGTGTTACTGGTCTGTAGAAGTTCACGGGGTCAGTTAATTATAATACTGAGTCTTATTATTTTGTTGCTGGGTCCTTATAAACTTATCGTTAACGTATTGACAGATAGCAATTTACAAATTGATATAAATAATTATCTACATTATTTCAATAATGTACAGTTTTTTTATATTAGAGGTAAAGTGTGTTCCCCTCGCGGGTTTCTATGTGTTTGGATATCTAAATATATGTGTCGTTTTTCTGTGATGCTTACTTATTAAGATGTACCTAAATTTTCTCATCAAGCAGGTCATTTGATGCTTTATGTATACATACTTAAATCGGTTGGGTAAACATGAGATTAACGAATTAAAACAAAAGAAGAATTATTTCAGCAATTTAATACACACAGAATTTAATAAAGTACCAAAACATTCATGCGGACGCGTGAAGATTATTAAATCCTGAACAATTAACTCAATTAATACTTAGAAAAGCGTCAATAGAAGAAATAGACGCGCAGAAATAAAGTTTTCCTTAAAAAAATTTCATATTTATATAAATTATGTCTTAGGTTTCTCTATAATTTTCTATATAAAACGCTAACGATCATTTACTGAATCGAATATGGTAAAATCTATTAATCAGTGCAAATTAGTTTTATCGTCGTTATTAGTGTATCGTTTTAGGTTTTAATCATGACTAATCTATTAATAAATCTTGTAATTCCAGTATTTAGCTTGTCTAATATCAATCGTAAAATAGTTAACTAGTTACGTATTTTCCTAGTAACCCAGAAATTAATATACTGCATGTTTTTTTTGTTCTCATTTCAAAGTGGTATTTTTTATCATATCGTTTTATATATAGACTAATAAATACAATTATAATTTAAAAACTATATTCTGTCATATTTTTATTTGAATATATAAATAAAAATCGTTAGTGTTTGTTTGAAGTCGTAAAGGAGATGAAAACGATTGCATTCATTCTTGGGCTAGAATGTAATGAAATGGAAATTGTATCAAATAATGCATTTAGGTTCCCTCGCTCGGGATCCCTCGCTGAAAATTCTCTATATTTTGGCTATCTGAGAGCGGAGCTGTTAGACGTTGTATTGTTTTGTCTTAAAAAAAAAACCCCGATCTCTAAGTTCTTAAAGCACTAATGTTTATGATATTAGTGAAGAATGATTGAAAACTCATTACAAATATCAAGAACTTGAAACCATAAATAAATATCAGGAATGGGTTTATCGAAAAGGCGTCCATGATTTAAAAAAAAAACCTTTGAATGTATTTCATACTTTATTATTTTTCTATTATTATTAAAATGTCATTTAGGAAATTTAGATAAAAAATAAACGGCTAGTAGCAATGACAGTCAGCTGTCAAATATGTCATTAAAATATGATTTATTTTAAATCAATACGAAATCGATAATCATTTTGATTAATCAAATATTAATTGATATTTTCGCAATAGCGATAATAAATGTAATAATAAATAAATGTAACTTTATTTAAATGCAAAGTGCATTTACAACTGTTTACAACTGTTTTTTGTTTGTTTACAACTTCAATTGTGCATCTAAATATATACTTTGAGTTAATTAACTAATGCAAACATTTTCTTTTTGAATTCCATAATCGATTATAGTTTAATCGATACCCACTTAATTTGAGGAAAACTATCTCCCCTTCCAGATTCAGAATTGAGCTGATTTTTTATATTTTAAAATTTAAAATATATATATATATATATATATATATATATATATATATATATATATATATATATATATATATAACTAATCCAATCCAATCTAGTCCAAACTAATCCAGTCCAATTCTGTACAGTGAATATATTTTGAAATTTTCTTGGAGAACAGTCTGTAATCGATAGCGAAACCAAAACGGTAATTTGTTTGAATTTTTGTTTCTCTGTATCTTGGCTACGAATTATGCCAACACTACTGGATTAATTTAAATGGAACTGGGCTTGATTTGAATTCATACCATGACCTAGAACACTGGAAACTTTTTATTCTGAAATGCACTACGGTCCGACTGCGAGAGTTGATGAAAGTCAAAACGTGTATTTTGTTATAATTCAGTAACATGTTATCTAATCTCTTTTGTTAGAAAATATATCAAGATCTTAGGTTTGTTAGCTCAGAAATTAGAGACATCATAACCCTTACTAATAAGTCCAAATAACTAAGGCTCCGGCTTATATCTTAAGCTGCTTTACCTTATAGGCTTAATAAAAAAATAGCAATCGCAAACGAAGTCGCAGGCCTTATAAAATCACACTACAACTTATTTACGTGAAGAAGTAATTGTAAATGTCAACGCTTATGGAACTGCGATGGTCATCTTATATTTTTGTGTGTTGAAAGGAGTCTTGCATACACTCATTTCAAACGGTTTTATGGTAATTCTATTCCTCGATCTATTTGAGACTCCATCTACAAAACTTGTTATAAATTGACAGCTATCAACTCTGAGGCGAGATGTTCTGAATATTTTACACTTTTTTTATGCACTTGTGTCATGCGCGATTATATTCTTTATAATAGTTAATTTGAGTTTTAAGTTAGTTGTAATGGTTATGATCATATATCACGAAAGCTGAGTTCGATGGAGATTTGACTGTTACCCGTCCATTTTACGAGTTTTCTTAATGTGTGGTCGACACGATTGAATTTGATTGTGGACTACAAAAGTTCCGATCTATTAAAAAGTTTTTGTTACATTAATATAAAAATACGATGTTGAAATAAACTTTTTAATGTCAAGATTTGTTAAATACCTATATTCATTTGAAAATGTAATGTGTCAGTTTTTTTTTTTTTTTTTTTTTTAATAATACTTACAACTAACTACTTGACACAAAAGATACATAAAAAACTAGGAATTTAATAGAAAACTAAAAGATTTCATCATATATAGGTAGCACGGAGTATAGATAGGTACTAAGGAGTACCTACCATTTTCTGTAACGAAAAGTATCGTCGAAAGTCACGCCACATTAGCATGTGGGTAAATCTTTAAAGAAGCACCGAATAACAAAGCAGTTATAGCACATACTGAACACATAATAAACAATATAAAGTAACAACAATAAAAGACATAATGTGATATAAACATTATCAATTATAAATTAAATATTAAAAATTAAAAAAAGCAAAAGTATTGTATTATTTGACTATTTCTTAACTACAGAAGTCAAAAGAAATACTAAATTTGAAAAATTTAGTTTTTCTAATACTTATAACCCAGATCATTTCCATTTAATACACTAGCGCTATTTTGGTGTGTGTTTGAACAATAATTTGCTAAAAAAAGTGGACACTTTTTCAACTAATCGCCAATAGAAAATGATACTCCATGATAGATAGGTAAATCTTTTACATCGATAGATCTAAAGTCATAACTATGTCAAAAATATATTTAATTAGATTTTACGGTAATATCGTTAAGTAGATTTAATTTATAAACAGGACATACGTGTACAAATACGAAAAAATAGAGTAAAAATAATATAACTCGAGTACAAAAATAGAAGATGCTCATAATTCGACGTTTGTTTTGTATTTTACGCTATATATTATCTGTATTTTATAATTTTGTCAAAAAAATAAATAAATAATAATATTCATTGTATTTAGTGCATATATAAGGATGTTATATTTAAATGGGAATATTAATTCGATGTTTTAGTACATGTGTTTCACATGGATTTTAATCTGAGTACATATTATGGTTTTAATTACGCAAAATAATATACAGATCTTGATAAATTGAAGTAATCTTTATTGTTAAATAATAACATAATCAGTCAACTTTTCGAATCACCTTTATTAAATTTCTTATCGAATAAATAAGTGAGTGATGTCACACTTTTATCAAAGTTAGTTTCATTAAAATAAACAATGCATAATAATAATATAAATATGTGTAGTCTTTACATATTAAAACTTGACACATCTTGATATGTCAGGGAATTTACATACAGGCAAGTCTTAGAAATTAGAACAATTTTTAAGTGTAAAAGTCGCTTTGAGGCCGACGGTCGTGGGTTCGTTTTCCGCTCGGGGCAAATATTTGTATTTGTACAAATATATGTTTCTGATCTGTGTGTGTGTGGGTCTTGTGGGTCTCCACACCGTGCCTCGGAGAGGACGTAAAGACGTCTATCATCGTTTTTGTCATAGACACCTGTTAAAGATCATTAGTGGTAGGAAAATTATCAACCA
Organism: Euphydryas editha; assembly: GCA_036937285.1. Classification (NCBI taxonomy): domain Eukaryota; kingdom Metazoa; phylum Arthropoda; class Insecta; order Lepidoptera; family Nymphalidae; genus Euphydryas; species Euphydryas editha. The sequence continues at coordinate 10,070,112 of JAUPFZ010000020.1, forward strand.
ACCAACACGTGAGGATTGTATCTACAATGATATATGATATATATAATATGAAAAAGCTTTAATACTTCTCCTATGTGGAGAAGAAGCCATCACCCAACAGTGAGATGCTTACAGCCATACAAGTTATGGATGGTATTTATTCACTTAAATAAAAAATGCAATTGAAAATTGGACTTATGAACAGCGCTTTTTTTCGCATTTACGTATCAATTCGTTATCTGAGGTCACGGCTCCCACGAAGTCGAGCAAAAAAGCGGCACGGCCGTACTATCCTTTTCTCGAAGCAATTCAGGCCATTTTCAGCTCCCTATAAATTCGTTGTGTATAAAACTAGAAGCCTGAATTTTCAATAACTAAGCAGGCATTGTATAAACACGGTATCAAATGTCGTTCAATTTAAACCAGTAGTTTAAGTATTATAACTAGTTAAAGTTCCTTAATTTTGTCACTCATTGACTGACCGATCATCAAAACTCTAAGGCATTTCTAGTAGACATAGAAGCTTCAAATTTAGAATACAATTAATGTTTAGTACCTATATAAACCAAGGAAAAACTAAAATATTTTGCAATTTCGGTTTAGTTTTCTGGATACATCATTTTACATAATTTCGATTATTTTATGATTTTTGTATAAACTATTGGTATTACGTACATTTTTTTGGTATCAAAAGATGCGTAATTAAATAGCCTATTTTTCAATAAAGCAATCTGAACCAAACCTCCAATGGACCCTCGAAAAAATGCAAATAAGTTAGTTTTGTATATAGACTTCGACTTCGAAAACATTAAAATTTTAAAAATTAAACCACCATAATTAGGCAAATTCGAGTTTTATTTTAAGTTGTCAACCTCAAAAAACTTCAATTTAAGAAAAATAACGGCACATACTAACTTACTTCATAGTAAACTTGCTAAGGTAAAACAGTTAAATCTTATCAGGGGATCATAAATTAAGTCTAAATTAATATTACCTATATTAGTAGGGAAGAGTAACTTTAAGTTATAAATAAAACCAACCTTTTCAGCTATCAAAACGAAGATACATAAAACTCTTGCATAGAATGAACAAAACAAACATAAGAATTATTGTAAAAATAAATACACTACTTAGGTATTTAGGTAACAGCTTTCAGTTAAAACAATATAGGTACTTATAATTATTCTCACATTGAGCTAACGTTCACTGAAACCTTTTTGAACAAGCGATTAAATAAATAAAAACGAAAAAATAACTATCATTTAATAATTAAAATTTTTAAGCTATAAATGCGATCAAATGAGACTTTAAATAGAGTAATTTTAAAAATAAATTTAGTGTTTCTAAATGTGAGAAACTATTATTGGCTTTATGTTTCTATGTAAATTGTGTATTTGTGAAAATATTTTAGCTGTTGTTTTTCCTCAAAATTAAATAAATAAATAAATACTTTGTATTGTTTTATCATAGCTAAAACGAAACTAGACTAATTTATAGATTACAGGACTTAAACCTTAGGACTTAAATGTTTTGTAATGTGCCGGGTAGACACGCCCTACATGAACACAATAAACATTGAGTATCTTTTTTGAAAAGCTGTATTAGCATACTTATATAGATAGAGATGTATGGTCTATGGAATGCAGTTCAATAATGAAAAGTACCTAATATTAAGCTGTCTAAACACTCTTAAATATTTTATCGATTAAACGAAATTTGCTATCTATAATGACTTGTGTCTAAATAGTGTCTCGCAGACCGCAGTTAAATAAATTTTTCGTTACTGACTTACGATAAGATCATTACTCCTTTGCTATTATGTATTTAAATGAAGCATTAAAGCTAAGTTAATCAACTTGGTCCATAACAGTGCGTTTGAGAAACAGAGGTAACTTTAACTTAAAATAGTATTAGCAGTTATAGTCTTAAAAAATAAGTTAAATAAGGCACTCAAGGAGTAAGATACCTTCAAAATAATTATTTCCCGATTATATTCATTCTGCGTGAATAGGAACGGTTAAAATTAATAATTTAAAATTGTATAAAAAGTGGGGTATGTAACAATTAATTCATTATTCGGACACCCACCACCTCAGTCCCCCGAGACCATGGACGCTGTAAAGGGTCCGAAACGTCGGGATATAATTTAAAAATCTTTAAACCGTAAAGTTTTTTAAATTTAAATAAACGCGATAAAATCCGGTCTAGACTTTTAATTAAATGAGTGAAATTCGTGTAAATATAAGAGAACATTATATCAACACTAGGAGACTGCTCGCCGACGCTAGATAGGTGCTCGTCAAAGCTAAGTGGCTGATCATCAACTCTGGGTGATGGTGAATTAATATTAAATAACTCCTGGTTATCCACGGCTGATTGTGGAAAGTCTTGAATGCCAGGGAACTGTGCTTGTGGTTGTTGCTTTTCATCGGAATCTGACTGGGCTTTGTGATTTTCAGAAAATCGATCTTCATACCTAGAATCTTTGACAATATCATCGGAAGAGAAATATTTTAGGTTATTTGTAGAACTGGAGCTACTTAAAGAAGTGGAACTAGAAATTCTCGAAGAGCTAGAAGATTCATCAGAGGAAGAGTCACAGTCTGAGTCTGTTTCTTGGATAACTACAGATGGTTTATTGGATATTCTGTGTTGTGGAGGCGTTGCTTTAATATATTCGTTATCTTCACCGGAGTTCAGAATATCTAAGGAAAACTGACTGTTCGGTAGAGAGTTAACGTCATCAGCATCATATTAATGATAAATAATATTGTCAGTCTGAATGTCACTTGAATCCGTTTCACTAGGTGGTATTGTTGACGGAGATTGCTGTTCATGTCAAGGGTCATTTACAGGTGGTACCATGTTCAAAATACGGTGCGCTCTTGCTGTCGTTTGAAAAAAAAAATAAGTACCTACCTGTATCAACCAATTTACCTTCTCGTAAATAGGTGTTCTAATTCTATATATTATGTGGGTAAGTAAAATTTAATTGGTTTTAATAGCTCTTCTAAATTAATTTGTTCAACCCATAATATTACTCCAAAAACTACAAAAACTTTTAGACATAATGACATTAAAACTAAAAATTACTTTTTAATGTACAATAAAATCTATTTAGAGATGACTTTAAAATACAAAGATACCATATTTCGAAATATGTTACTTTAGCATAAAGAAATAAGAAAATAATTCTAAATTTTTTTTTGCAAAATTAACTTAATTCAAAATATGGTAGTATTGCATTAAAAAATAAGAGAAAATTTAAGATTAGTAAATGCAAAAGTAGCCTATTTCGAAATATTCTACTATTGCACATAAAAATGATAAGATACTTACGTGTATGTGATCTGCAATACGAATATATTTTTTAATGTGACACTTTTCAATATATAATTTAACCTGTCGTTTAGTAGTTCTTTGGAATGTGGTAGTTTTTCACAAAAAATGCATGTGCTCGTGCCGAATGACTGTTGACAAGTGAAAATGTGGTACTTTTGCGCGGAACTCAGTTACAGAAACTGTACAAAACAAAACTAACGTATGTGCGTTTACGGGCGTTTTTAATCATAAAACGACGGCTGTTTTAGCAAAACATTAAAGTTTCATCGTTTAAGATGTATTTTATGCAAAAAAATCAATTTTGATATTTTTTGAAATGTGTGACTTTTGTATTTAAGGAGCGATATATATATATATATATATATATATATATATATATATATATATATATATATATATATATATATATATATATATATAATATTCCTTGCATAACAATATGTATGACATGTCAAAATTTTATTAATCTTATATATCTGTTAATCGTGTTCTTGCACAAAAAGAAAAAAAAAACTCTTGCATACAAGTACTACAAGCTATATAAATATAAAACAGAAATATAAAAAGCAATATAAAACAGAGCGTGGACTTTAAGAAAATCCGTTGTTGTTGTTATTATTTAAGAAGTAAAAGATAACGGAAAGGAAAACAAGTAGGACTATCTACAAAAAGAAATGAGATGCTATCAACAACATAACTTGTAACAAAAACAAGTCTCGCCACTCAACTTTTCTACCATAAAAAGTTGTGAGATCCAGTTGTAATATGAAGTCGGTTAATTTATTCAGTCCCTACTTAAGGGTCCTTCTGTCTTAAGTTATTACATAATTAGCTAACCTAACTACATCTTATAGTGACCACATCAATATTAAAAATCTTTGATGTTTTAAATAAATAGATTGACTTGGCAATCGCACTAAACAATCTTATTTAATATAATATGTATTACTTGTGAGATACACTGTGCTTTTATACGATGGCCAAGTCAATCTAATTAAAGATTTTTACGCATATAATACATATATAATATAAGGTATATATATACATATAACAAGGGAACTACTATCGCACAATAAATGGTAGTAACATAGTTATGAGAAAATAAAAGATGAAAGTGAAATAAACCAATAAAGACAATGGGGATGCGTAAGAATTGTAGAAAAGGAAAAGCAATAAAAAAAGTAATACAAAAATACACAATACTGTTTGTATTATATTTAAAAACAGAATTTTAATTGAGTTTCATACAAATTCCATGAAATTTTTCTAATTTGGAATGAATGATGAAAGAATTTAAACTATAAAATAAGTGTTATAAAGTGATAAAAAATTATAAAGTGAGAAAAAATATATATGTTTTTAAACTATAAAATAAATGTTATACTTTAATAAATTTTATTTATGTCTTTCATTTACACACAACAATGAAATTACTACCGTGTGATAAATGGCAGTGAAATAGAAAGGAAAAAGTTTAATTCGCAGTCGGTGACACATCGATCTCACAAATTGTTCTATTACCGAAAAGGCGACCAAATCCAAGATAACGTGTTCATCATTCGCAACATTTTATTACAAACAAAAATTTGACAACAGGATAGTCAGTCATATTCTGAAGTACAGAACTACAGGTATTCTTTAAAGGTCTTACAAGTGTATGTCCCGATACTGACATACCCGATGAAAGAAGTTTGAGAATATCTCAAAAGCCAATACAAAATTGTTGTGAGCGATTTCTGCTGAAAACGAGCAAACTTACTAAGAATTACCACATACTTAAATTAAAGGAATTATATATAAATGAATAAATCTATCTTGGTCACCTAACTTGTTCATAGATCGACTAAAGATTCGAGAACCGAGCTTACCCGATGCTATTCTTACATCCTGGACATCAGCTTATACGAGATATATATACTATGGTTCTAAAAAAGCTTAAAAACAACAAGGTGGATCGATCAAACGAAGACAGTATTACGTCAGAGCTTTTAAAAACTGGTGGAACACCGTCCTCAAAGCTCTTTAAAGGCTCTTTAATACAATCTTACTTGAGGGAGTAACACCGGAAGACTGGGACAAAGGCGTGGCGGTGCTATTTTTCAAGAAAGCAATAAAATCTTTTTGAAGAGTTACAGGGTCTGTAATTGTATTTTGTTTCTAAGCGAGGTTTATGAGTTGATCTCTAGGGTCATTATGAGACATCAGACGATTTATAATGACAAGTGACGTGTAAGTTTGATGAATTTCAGCCTCCCGAACAAGCCGGTTTTCGAAAAGACTGTAGCACCAAAGACCATATGCTGCGGCAGATTATACAAAACACCGAGGAGTACAACCAAACAATGTGCTTGGCGTTTGTGGATTATGAGAAAGCTTTACATAGATCGAGACTTGGCCAGTACTGCAGTCTCTTTAGCGGTGTTGCGTTGACTACCGATTTATAGAAATGTTGCAGTGTTTGTATAATAACGTCAGTATATCGGTTCGATTATAGGAGCCTAGCACAAGATCGATTCCAATGCAGTGAGGCGAGAAGAATCAACTTCAGAAAATTTCTTTTACTGCAGCAACATTAACTAATTTCGTCTCTAGTCGGTCAAAAGATTAATTATCGAGATCAATATTTTCAACTCAGAAACGATAAACCCAAAAACCCACCTCACATTCGTTGGTGCCAAGTTGTTGATGTTGTGCGCCTTCTGTGTTGCATTTGCGCTACGGAACTCGTCCAATATAATGAATAGTATCAATTTTTTTACTTTAAACTTAACAACGGTATCGAATAAGTTTATTTATAATAAATATGTAAAGATTATATATTTAAGGATTAAATATATCGTTAAACTAACTAGTCAGAACAAAAAAAATGGGAAATTTTGATGTTTTCAAGGAAAAATCTAAAATTTATAAGCATTGTTTCTCTGTTTATGTTTCCAGTAGGTACACAACAGTGACAACTTTCTCACTTCTCTCACTGTTTCGATTTATTGATACAAAATTTTTAACTTTTCAAGCCATCCTTGTAGAGATAAGTTAACAGGTAGTTTTTACATACACATTTCCTTCCTTGTCAGACCACCAGTTGACAGACTTAAGCCCGCATGAAACCCACAGATATACATCTAAAATTTGCATACATCATATATACGCATAAAAGAGAAAATAAACCACTTTATTAGATACTAGCTTCCCGCCCCGGCTTCGCACGGGTATTTAACTAAAATTTTAAAAATTATAAATTTATATTTTTTATCACCTACATGCGCCATCTATCGTATAATGGTAATAATATAGTTTTTATATTTAGTGACATTTAACATAATAGTACCTATATTAATTGAAAATGATGTTTATCTACATAAAATATTAAAACGATTTCTATTCCTATCCGACATATTTAGTAAACTTTTAAGTTTAACAAAATAATAACTCAAAAATAAGTTTTGTGAGTTTTTAAAATTCCTTAGACCAGATGGCGTTGGCGGCGTAGGTACCTATTTCTATTTTCTTAAATATTTATTTTTAAATTTAATTACAATGAAACAAAAACTAAATTATACTGTGAATTATATTTAATTTTTATGTATTGAAGTTATTTACATTGGTTTTGTACTTTTTACGTGATACGTGCACGAACAAAAAACGATAAGAGATAGCGCTGATTCAAAAAAAAAAAACGCGCTATTAAAATTTATTCTTGATGATATATAGTGTAATAATAAAACTGAGGTTTTAACAGATTTATTATTTGTATAGATATAGATTTAATGGATTTTAATTCATAAAAATTCACATTCTGTATATATTGATAAACACTAACTAGATAGAATTATTTAGTTTTTAAAGTTAATAGATTAATACATTTGAGATTTTATAAAATATCACATCAATATTTAATGTAATTTTCAATCTTAATCTATAATAGACTATATAATCTATAAACAGTTTATTTTTATAACAATTTTATAATTTACTAAAGCTCGTTCAACTGAAATCAACACTCACAACAAAATAATCCTATTGCTTAAAACTGTTAATACCATAAAAGAAAGGGTAAAGCACCCTGTTGATATTCAATTTTCCCTTTTACCATCCCAATAACAAAGAAATAGAGATTAGATCACCAATTGTTAAAGGAATTTGACAAAATATTTTGCAGATTGTTTATTTGTTGTCACTCGAGTTAATCTCATTTCTTAAGATGTCCTCAAATGGTATTAACCGTATTTTACCCTCATTTGACGTCTCAGTCCTTTGATAGTTTATATAACGAATAAAGTAGGTACTATTATTAGAATTCAAATTATAAAAGTCAATACTTGACAAAGGCAATTTTTTTTGTGTTTCTGTATTATATTTGGTATTTTGATATAAAGAAAAGTATAAAAGTATTTCAAAAACACTCAAAATTTAACTATCTTATACAAAATACTTGTAATTTACATAAACTATACCTACTTATCAGTCTTTCTATTTCTGAGTATCTTATCAAAATCCTTTGCGTAGTTTAGAAGAAGTATACGGAGAAAGGAGTCACAGGATAAAGCGATTCTATTTCATACTACATAAGAAAGAACAAATACTAAAATAACTATCATTATATTGATATTGTGTGTATAGTTTATTTAAAAATACATTTTACGTGCCTTTACGATTTCATCAAATGTTTTAGAAACTTTTTTTTTATCTAATCAATGTAAAATTCCTACATTATACTACGAGTATAATATTGGTTTATTTAAACAGCCTGTAACAGTACACCGAAAAACGAATAGACAATGGAATAAAAATATAAGTGAATGTCATTACTCGATATATGTTATACCCCGAGATGGCTATGGGAAAAGTGCAGGGTTCAATGCAAGCTCATGTCCAACTGGTATAATTAATACGTGCTCATCGGTAAAGTGTCGGGCGAAACCTACGTCGAAAACAAATACATGAATATTAAACGAAACATAATTCTCCGTCAGTCTGATTCACTGTCATTTGCATTGAAACAACATATTTAACCCTTAGTTTAATTGTATCATACATGTATAATCAATAAAATAATTGAATTTGATCAGAAATGTTTATAGTTAAAAAGAAAGATTACTTTTCCATTATCAAACCTTAACAAGGTTAGTCAGTGGTCGTCCTATGACGTGGCGTAATAATTATTTGTGTGTTCAATTATTGTTGGTTACTTATAGTTAATTATTGTTATTTATTTTTAATTTTGTTGATAATATTTAAAATAAGACAGATAAAGACTGTCTTGTGATTATTTTAAATTGTTGATAAGTAAATCCTTCGTTATACCTACATATATGTAAGTCAAAAGGGCAATCGAAGCAGATAAAAAAATATATAGGTATATCTATAATACTAAAGAACATTAGGCAAATCAATCAAAAAGGACCCTAGTAAGCCTCGAATTCTTTGATAAATTTCATCTGAGTTTATTAGTGATTTTACAAGAAAGTAGCGACATAATATCAGGCCTCAGGCGTTCATTTTTTGCATGAGTCAAATCAACCACCTTGGCTCTAACAAATGTGTGGGCAATCCGGTAATTTATTTTTTTAGGCCAATAAATTACTCATACGTCAAAAGTTTGGACGTGCGGTGGAACACAACGAGTGATATATTGGCGCTTGTCACAGCATCGTACCTTTTTCTACTGATTTTAATATACTCCCCGATTAATTAATCGCTCAATGTGGTCGAAACGTTTATCCTAATGAGGCGAGCTATTTTATAAAAAAAAAAAAAAATTATATGTAAGTTCACGTAATGTATTCTAATTGAAATTTGTATTATCGTATTAATCATTAAAAAAATATGTATCATCATATAATTTTAAATCAAAATATAGGCATATTTTTATAAAAATCAAATTGATTAATCAAATTATAGTACTAATGAAACTATGAATGCACTATAAAAATCGGGTAAGTGCGAGTCGAATAGAATCGAATCACACGAATGTTTCTATGCAATATTTTTTATATTGGGACTTGATTCTAACTTTATATTATTTCTATTACTTGTCGTTATTACGGGTATACAAATGAACACAGTCACAGACTCTTGTTTCGGAAACAAGCAAGCGGTTATAACCTTTTTATGACCTTTATTAATTTAAAGTTTCGAGCTTCAAATATTTTTTTATACAAAATTAATTAACTCCAAATTTTATTTAAAATTGCAACAACCGTAAAGCAGATAACTTTGCAATGTATAGTAATGTATAGACATAGGTATAAAATGTATAGACTTTAAAGCATAAAACGTCTTTATCTACAGGAGTTGATTTAATTCAATTGTTTAAATGTCAGCCAACCGCTATACTTATTTAATTAAAAGTCTTTAATATTGGATTTTATCGCGTTTATTTAAAACTTTACAGTTTAACAATATTTTAAATTATTTCCCGACGTTTCGAATCCTTACCATCGAACCATATATATATATATATATATATATATATATATATATAAACTGTGGTACCACCTCTGAAATATACCTATCTACCGAATAAAAAAGAAACATCAAAATCGATTAATAACTGACGGAGTAACGCGTTTCAAACACAAAAAAAAAACACGAATTGAGAACCTCTTCCTTTTTTTGAAGTCGGTTGAAAAAAATTGCTTGTTTTATCTGACCTCGTCGACTTTTCACTATCAGATGAGAATAATTCTTTCGAATAGCTGACCTAGGTGATAAAGGTTCATGTCGATAATTAGTTGGGGGTATAAATACATCTTAATTCAAAGAAAAATTGCACAAACGATTATGGCAAGGTTTGTGTTTGTCGTGCTTGCGCTTCTGGCAGCGCAAGCGCTGTCAGATGTCGTGGATTTTACTGCCGTCCCGGCAAAAGTTGGTAAGAGTGACTTTTTAATTTTTTTTTTATTTATAAATATAAAAGATCTTTTTAGAAAAGTATATTACTAATAATTATGAAGTGAGTAGTTATTCAAACTAATAATTTTACCTTTTAGCCGACAAGACATTTTTGAAGAAGCAGATTGAACTGTCTGCTCTGTTTTACCACATCAATGAACCAATCTACGAACCAGAATTAAAAGCTATTGTCCAAAATTATAGCTTAGAGAAGAATGTAGAGCATTTCAAAGTAAGTTAATGAATTTTTTTTTAATTTATTATTTATAGTACGAAATAGTCGAAATCGTAAAAAATTACAATTTGTAATTTATTATTTATTTTTCAGAACGTAACCGCTTTGAAAACGTTTTTGAAATTACAAGAATATAAAATGCTTTTGCCTAAAGGTGTACCTTTCAACGTCTGGGAATCGACACAAAAGTTCGAGGCAATGACATTGTTCAACTTGTTGTATTCAGCCAAGGAATACGCTGACTTCTATGAACTTGCTGTCTATTTAAAACAATACATAAATGAGGGACTTTTTGCATATGTATTGTCTGTATCAATTATACACTATCCTGAAACTAAAGGAATACTCATCCCACCAATCTATGAAATTTTCCCCTCATACTTCCACAATGGAAATATAATGAACATCGCTCAAAAAATTAATGTGCAAGGCAAGAACTACGTCAGCTACTACCCACAGACCTACGTTTGGGATGACAACGTTGTGATCAAATGGAACACTACAGTTTGGCCATACGTTGATGGTGATCACGTACCCATGGCCTATTACTTAAATGACTACTTTTTGAATGCGCTCTACTACAATAACCACCTAGCTTTCCCGTATTGGCTTAGTGGTAGTTCTAAACCTATTTACAAATACAAACGTGGCCAACATTTTTGGTATGTTACTAAAGAATACGTTACACGTTATTACCTTGAATTATTATCTAATGGTTTTGGAGAAATTCCGGAATTGGGCTTTGATGTAGCTCACGATGGATATTCTAGTGGCTTAGTTTACGAAGGAATACCACTTCCAGTTAGACCACACTACTTTAAATTAGACCAGCCCAAATTTCTAGAACATGTAAAGAAGATTGTAGAATTCGAAACGCGTATTCGTGATGCCATTGCAATTGGATACCTTATTGGTGTAAGTTCATTTAATATATTTAATATGTATTTTGAACTAATAAAGTTGTCTGGCATATTTTGTTCATTTATGTGTGCGTGTTTTTTGTTTTTAGGCTAACGGTGAGAAGATTGATCTTCGAGTGCCAGAAGCTATTGACGTACTTGGAAATGTAATAGAAGGCAATGTTGACTCTCCTAACCTTAAATTCTATGGAAGTATTGTGAAACTTTGGTTACAATTGCTCGGTAACTCAATTGTCGAACACAAGTACTATTGGAATGGGTAAATACCAAAAAATTCAAAATTATTATAAATAAAATAACAAAAATTTTCCTACTTTGTACAATTTTTAATCGTTAACGTTAACGTTTTCTTTTAGACAAATACCTCTCGTAGTACCATCTGCTTTGGAACTTCCTCAATCGAGTGTTCGTGATCCAGCCTTCTATATGATTATGAAGCACGTCCTCAAAATATTCTCACTATGGCAGTCGTACCTACCTACGTACAAACCCGAAGAACTTGCTTTCCCAGAGGTTGTTATTCAAAAAGTAGAAGTAGACAAACTTGTTACCTATTTTGAGTACAACTACCTCAATGTAACAAATGCTCTGCCAATGAATGCGCACGAGGGTAAATTTTTTAATATAATATTTAATCTATTTTTATATTTTGTAAATATATTAATAAAATTTTTTTTTTCAGTAAAGACCGGATACGACCACGTTAGTGTTTTAGTTCAGCACCCACGGCTTAATCACAAAGTGTTCAAGGTTAAGGTTAACGTAAAGAGCGATGTCGCTAAGACTGTTCTCGTAAAGTTCTTTATAGCGCCTAAATATGACAGCAAAGGTTTCGAAATTCCCCTCCATCAGAACGTCGAGAACTTCTTCCAGTTCGATGTATTTACATATGAATGTAAGTGATAATTGTGTATTGTTTTGCTATCGTAAATTTTAGGGTAAGTGTATGATTTTTTACGGAGAAGATGCTCATTATTCAAATCAGTGGTTTTTTTAACTTTCACCAAATAATGTGTAAGAGACTATCTATAATACATATATTCTTATGCATATTATAATAAAAACCGTTATGAAAAGTTATGGAAAAATCCTTGAAATTTCTAAATGTTTTATTAAAATAAAATTTAGTGAAAAATATTTATTTTAATTCAAATATTCTTTGAATTTTAGTAAAACAAGGAGATAACATCATAAAACGTGAATCAACCGAATGTGTGCACATGGTCGAGGAATGGATGTCCGGTCATGAGGTATACACTAAGGCTTTTAAGGCATATAATGGAGATGGAGAATTCGTTATTGACAACAAATACATCTTCTCCGGATTCCCTCGTCGCCTTATGCTTCCTAAAGGTACGTTAACAGGAAAAAGAATATTCAGTGACATTATGGTAATTTTGTAGATACAAGAAATTATTACAAAGTAGGTACCATTCTAAAACTAAAGATCAATTTGTGAATATTTCAGGTCACATCGGTGGTATGCCATTCAAGTTACTAGTTCACATTAGTGAGTATCACGTACCGAAAACACCGCTCGGCGCGGCAGGTTACTCTGACAAAACGCATGGCTTGGGCACCGGCGTTCGTTATATCACTGATACCTATTCTATTGGCTATCCACTCGATAGGCCGCTGTACGAGTGGCAAGTGAAATCACTTACCAACCTTTATATTGAGGATGTCCAGATCTTCCACAAACCGGCACCTGAAATATATGTACCAAACGCCATATACGTTTGAAACCGTCCAATTATGAGTTAGCAGTTTGTAGTCAAATATCAAAGTGTGATTTATTATTATTATTATAGTATCGAATGTCATTGTCTATTTATTTATGATATATGTATGTTATGTTATATCATCCATAATATATGTATAATAAATGTATCTATTGTATTTGTTACCAAAGCCTACACAGAACGTCTAGAATATGCAGTATAATCTTTATTTTGTAATTTTTCTTCAATAGTTTAATAAATAATTTATGTACACAAATTTCCTCATAACTACAATCAGCTCCATAGATCTCACACTTTACAAAGGTCTTTAGTATGTATCTACTATAGGTATATATTGATATGTATATATTTAGGTTATCTAATTATTATTTACTTTATATATTTACGAGCTTAAGAATAAAATATTTAATTTTAAATTAGTTTCTTTTCTTTATACATCCCTTTTTCTTTAAGTTTCAATTAATAATTTAATTATTAAATATTTTACAAATAAAATAATTATTCTATGATATAATAATAAATAAGTCTGTAACAATTAATACATCAATAAATAGGAGTTACATATTAATATGTCATCGAAAATAATTTGCAGTAGTACATACCATAATTGTATTTACGGTAAAATATCCCGTTTCCACATTACGTTTTTGCACACAGAGCCTAAAAGCGAATTTAATCATAACTAGAATGATTTTAATGTTTATTCTTTTCCAAAAAAAAAAAACCAACCTAAATATTTTTTTATAATTTTATATCATCAACTATATTCCATTGAAAATTTCTACTTTTTGAAATAAAAAATAAATAAATAAAAAGAAACAGAAAAACAGACGAAAATTTTATGAATTTATTGTTATTAAGCTTAATGACTTAGTTGATTTAAATGCCTTTCATCACTTTAACGAGAGAAAAAAAAAACTTGTGATGCTCCATTGTAATGTTAATACTTTTAGAATGTCTTCTGATGTACCTATATAAACATGTGATTGTATTTTTATATTATTTTATTTGATATCAGTTTTTAAGTACATACTCGTACATTTAGTCCATAAAAGAAGCAATTTGAATATCTTGTTCTGACCGTTGAAAATGAAAATCCCGTCTATTACTATTTATGTGCTCAAATTTAAACAAAACGTGTGATTCTACATTTGCTTTGCAAGTCCATGTGTCCAAGTAGATTAATATTATTATAATTCTTACTAGCTAGTATGATAAGAATTTATTTTGTTCTAAAGTACCTACTTTTCAATTTTTTTAATACTTAAATAATTTTTAAATACTGTTTTTTTTTTTTTTTTACGATAAACTACTTTTTATTTAACAGTTAAACTCAAATTAAAAATAGATACATACACAATATAAAGTTTTTCTTTACGAACAAATAAAATAATTGAAATTTAACTTATGAGGCACCATATTTTTTCGAAATATTACATATATTTTGTATCATTAATTTGTAGTTTAAGTTTAAATAGGTACCTAAACATGTCTGACAAAAATCGCGAATTTTGATGTCCAGTTATTTCAAAACTGTTTATTTATTAATGATTCCTCTTTTTGACGTGATAACGTCTTATAAATTGATGAACGCCGGCAGCACGCACGAAAAAGCATGACTCATTGTCACGTTCCGCGAGCAAGAGCGCGAAACAAGAAACAGAGAGGCACGATCCGCCTAAGCGTTCGGCTTGTGAAGCATAGTGCTAGTATAAGAGAAAAAATATTTGGATTAACTAGTACAAATAAATGTTAATGTATCGAAAAACTTTTGTAATTTTCAATTAACTCTTTCTTTATATTATACAAAATAATGATAATTCAGTGATACCTAATATTTCAATTAAATTCATTAAAGTATGCAATTTTTCATCAGTTTTCTTATGTTGTTATTACGTAAAATTATCGTCCATATACCGACTTTACAGACAAGCAATTTTTTTAATTTTATATTATTGACAAAAACGGATAATATAACATAAATAGGAGTTAAGATTAAATAATTAAATAATATTTTATACATATATTTCATGTTATAAAATAGAGAAAATTATTCATGTGCATCGGTGCTGTCATCTGTTGATAAATCTTAAAATTATCAAGAAGACTTACAGTGACATCTATGTAATCTTAGAAGAACTTTTATGAACATTTTATAGCAGCTAGTACCAGAAGTTACCATAGATTTATCAACTTCCATTTTGTCGCTTATGTTTATTTAAAATAAAGGCCGTCAAATATATTTTAAAACATTTTTTTTTAATTTTTAATTAATGAAAAAAATAAGTGACATTTTAAACACATTGGTTCACTCAATTAATTAATATAAATATATTTAAATATGTTTTGATGGTTAGAAATAGCTTTCCTGTCCTTAGTAACGTAGTAACCAGGGTTGGCATTGTTTTAAACAATTGTTTAAAACAAGTGTTTTAAACAGTGTTTAAAACACTTAGAAAAACGTATAGGTGTTTAAAACATGTTTTAAAACAATTTTGTTTTAAACGTGTTTTAAACACTCATAAAAAACACTAATGTTTTTTATCTTTTTTTACGTGTAGTGACTAATAGAATGCATCCAAATTTTTTGGTAGATGTTATCTATAAAGCTGCTAACTCTCATTTTTCTGTTACTGGCCTTACATTCCCAAAACACAGAAAAAAGGGGTGGCTCATGTATATGGACGGATGAGATTTGAGTGTGTGCGACGTGCGTGTGCGTGTGGGTTAGCAAGTAGAGGTGTCAGGTGATTGTTTGTTAGACGTTTCTTGTTGGAATTACGTTAGAAATTGTTTTTGATTAGGATATTGTATATAGCTTACTAAGGTTGTATGATAAACAATTATGGATGGTGTGAATAGATATAAACATTTTATTGACAGGTACCTATAATACCTATAAGTAGAAGGATTATCATTTTGATAATATCTTAAAAAGCACCCCACGCTTTTTTAGGGTTCCGTGCCCAATTGGCAAAAACGAAACACTTATGGATTCGTCATATCTGTATCTGTCTGTCCGTCCGTATGTCACAGCTACTTTTTTCAGAAACTATAAGAACTATACTGTCGAAACTTGGTAAGTAGATTTATTCTGTGAACCGAATTAAAATTTTCACACAAAAAAAAATACATTTTGGGGGTTCCCCATACTTAGAACTGAAACTCAAAATTTTTTTTCATCAAACCCATATGTGTTGGATATCTATGGATAGGTCTTCAAATATGATATTGAGGTTTCTATCATTTTTTTCTAAACTGAATAGTTTGCGCGAGAGACACTTCCAAAAGGGTTAAAATGTGTTCCCCCTGTAACTTCTAAAATAAGAGAATGATAAAACTGAAAAAATATATATGATGTACATTACAAACCCATATGTGTTGGGTATCTATGGATAGATCTTCAAAAATGATATTGAGGTTTCTATCATTTTTTTTCTAAACTGAATAGTTTGCGCGAGAGACACTTCCAAAGTGGTAAAATGTGTGTCCCAGTAACTTCTAAAACAAGAGAATGATAAAACTAAAAAAATATATATGATGTACATTACAAACCTATATGTGTTGGGTATCTATGGATAGGTCTTCAAAAATGATATTGAGTTTTCTATCATTTTTTTCTAAACTGAATAGTTTGCGCGAGAGACACTTCCAAAGTAGTAAAATGTGTCCCCTCCCCTGTAACTTCGAAAATAAGAATGATAAAACTAAAAAAAATATATGATGTACATTACCATGCAAACTTCCACCGAAAATCTAGTAAATATTTTTTTTTATTTATAAAAAATATACTATTATTCAAACATCGATCAAAGTTACAACGAACTACAAGAACTTTTATATGATGTTACTTGCTGCTACGGAACCCTTCATGGGCGAGTCCGACTCGCACTTATTTAATTTTTTTACAATAATATACATTTTTTTCTTATGTACACTATAATTATTTAAAATTTATTTTTGATTAGTTTGATTTTTTTTATAAAAGTATGTTTTTTAGTTTTTTTTTATAACTACAGTAGAACCTCTATAAGTCGAACATCAAGGGAGACGCCAAAAAATTCGAGTTCAAGAGTTTTCGACTTATAGAGAATTTCGACTTAGGCGGATTTTGATTCGACATAAGGAGGTTGAGATTAATTCTTATAACTTTTGAGTTAGAGAGGTAAATAAATAAAACATTCAAGTTGCAGAGGTGACACACATATTTTTATTTATTATAAATCAACATTATTTCAAAACATATTTAAAATAAAATAAAATAGCATTAAAAAACACTGATTTTTGCTTATCGACTTATCTATATAACTTATCGAGGTTCGACTTAACGAGGTTGTACTATTTATTTTTTATTTTTTAGTTGAATTTTCTATAAAAGCTTTTTTTAGTTTTTTTTTTACTATATATTTTTTATTTTATTCAGGTCATAACTTATCCGCGAAATAAGTTATTTGGGCTCCTTCTGTTTTCTCGGTTGAAATAGCTGGTTTCCAGATTAGTCAGTAACTTACTATACTATACGAGAAATTGGTGATCGAGTAATGAATAACAAATCGCTAATCCTGAAGATTCTAGTAAGGATAACAGGGCTAACTATTTAAATTATTACATTGTCATCAGTCCCGAAGTCGGTAACTTATCCGAGAAATAGGTGATCGAGTAATGAAAAACAAATCGCTAATCCTGAATATCCTGATAAGGATAACAGGAATATTTAAATTATTGAATTGTCATCGATCCTTCGATAAGTCTACTAAGTTCATATGAAATCTGAACGTTTGAAGTAGGTCAAAATGACGTCTAAAGGAGTCGGTTACAAACATACATACAAACAAACAGGTGAAGCTAATAAAAATCGTGTAATAAAAAAGATTCGCTTTGGCGGCATTTTAGTGATTTTAATGCTGGAGGTGGTGGTGCAAATGGTACAGTAGGTATAGAACTTTGTATAGGAGATCGAAAAAGAAACTTCATTTACGAGGGTATGTTTCTTGGGTACAGTTGTTCAGTATGACCAGGACATCATTTGTTAAAATATCATCGATTGTCCCAGACTTAACCAGTATATTAGAGTAGAAGTAATATGGCTGTTTTACTAATAAGATATACATACATTCTTATTAATTAATTTAAAACAATGTTTTAAACATGTTTAAAACGTGTTTTAAACAGCTGCATAAAAAACAAAATATTTTTTTGTTTAAAACATGTTTTTTTTTTATATTTTGTTTTAAACATGATGTTTTGTTCTTTTTTAAGAAAACTGTTTTTTTTCCAACCCTGGTAGTAACGTTCAAATTTAATTAATATTTTTAACATAATATTATAATAGTGACTTAGTCTTTAATGCAAGAAATTACAATTAACATAGAATTATGTTCTTCTGAATAGAAGTTTTGATAAGTTGATCACCGTTTAATTATGATTCATAATAATAATAATAATAAAATAATAGCCGTGTGGTTCCCGGCAGAGTAGAATAGGACCAACCCATTCTCAGCCTAGGGTGTCGTAAAAGGCGACTAAAGGCAACTAAAGCTGCACAACACCAACGCAGCCTCCTCGGAAAGTATGAGTGCCTCTCCGAGGGAGTAATCTAGCACTCTGAAACTTCATGGATGGACACAAAAAAGGAAAAGCGCATAGGGCCGCTGCCTGGGGGACGTCAGGGCACGTCTGGAGCTGGCGCTGGACGTGGCAGCATGCGGGCCGCCAGCAACCCCCGCCGACCGGCACCACCACCTAGCCGGCCGGTGTATCCACCATCCCCATCAGTTGGCTTGGCGCCGACAGAGTCTCTAGGGACTCAGCATTCGGTGCCCGCCGCTGGTGGAGTACGCCGCATGAGATGGACTCTTGAAATGAACGAAAATGTCATGCGTGCGTATTTTAGGGCTGTAGGGGGGGAAACCGGTCGGACTGGCTACCGAGCAGTAATGCACCGCGAGTTCCTGCTGCTCGAGCCAAATTTAACTGTCACGGAACAGAACCTGGCAGATCGAGCTCGGTATATCCAACGAAAGGGCGTATTTAACGCCGCCGAGCTCGAACGATTGCGACGTGAGGCTGCTCCTGAAATCGAACCCGTATCTACAGAGCATAACGCAGTTGTAACGCAACAGGAAAGCGTTCGTGGCGAAGTGCCTGTGGATGCGATCGCTGAAGAAGCAGTCTCCCAAAAAGTAGAGCAGATGAGAGGGATTTTGGAGGAGGCGATTTCCGAGATCAGGAGCGCTCCTCTGGAACAGAGGCCACGACTCTCCCGTCTTCCTCTTAACGCTGCGACGCGGGGTGCCATTGAGGCAGCTAACAGACTGCTACCTCCATATTTGGATGGCAGTCTGGGCTTGGATGATACGGGTTCTATTCTCTTTGGTGCCGCTCTAGCGGTACACCGCTTCATTGGAGCCAAAACCCAGGAGCCTGGACGCACTACTAATAATAGTAGTGACGTACCAGCCTGGAAGAAGAGAATAGAACGCCGTATCAGCCTGGCCAGGGCCCTCATTGGTAGGCTGCAAAGCTTCAGGTCGGGCAACACTAGGCCAAGGATTGTGCGCTCCGTCAGAATAGCTTTTAATGGATTAGGCGTCGGGCTTGACCAGCCTGATATAGCTGAAAAACTGACGGAGCGCATCGACGGCCTGAAGCAAAGAATCGCGGCATGGGGGAAGCGCATTCGTAGGTACTCTGAGAGAGTTGAGCGCTTCCGGCAAAATCGCCTCTTCCTGAGTGATCAGAAGAGGTTCTACAGGAAGTTGGAGAACCCGACGCCGTGCTCTACTTCCCCAAAACCGAATACGGCTGACCTCGTCGCCTTTTGGCGAAACATATGGTCACGGGAGGTGGAGCATGAGGAGGGCCCTTGGATTGCGGCGGTTCAGGAAGCATGTGCTAGAATCGAACCGATGAACCCGATCACCATCTCTTCGGAGAACGTAGCTGATGCGGTCCGTCGGGCACCGAACTGGAAGAGTCCGGGGATCGACGGCCTGCATCACTACTGGTTGAAAGGGTTCTCGGTATGCCATGCGACCTTGGCTCGACAATACCAAGAGGCGATAGAGCGGAGGACGCTTCCGAACCTCTTCACTACTGGGATCACTCACCTAGCTCCTAAGTCCACCAACACCGCGGATCCTACCAACTACCGCCCCATAACGTGTCTGACTTCCATCTACAAGACACTGACATCCGTTCTGAGCTGCAAGATTTCTCGTCATACTGACGAATTTAACATCTTGTCTGCAGCTCAGAACGGATGCCGTGGAGGCGGCCGCGGCACAAAGGAGCTCCTTATCATTGACTCTGTTGCGGGCCAGCTTGTCAAACGCAACCGTCGGAACTTCTCTGCTGCCTGGATCGATTACAAGAAGGCATTTGACTCGGTGCCTCATTCATGGCTTCTGAGGGTCCTCGAGCTGTACAAGATCGACGGTGCAGTTCGAGACTTCCTCGAAGTATGCATGGGGCAATGGAGTACGATCCTTTGTCTCCAGGGCGAGAGACTGACGACGGGTGCCGATGACCGAATCCGGATACGAAAGGGGATTTTCCAGGGTGATTGTCTGAGCCCACTTTGGTTTTGCTTGTCCTTGAACCCTTTAAGCACTCTGCTGGAGCGTTCGGGGACAGGCTTTCAGTTTCGGAGAGGAGGTACTAAAGTCTCCCACCTTCTCTACATGGATGACCTCAAGCTGATGGCACCTAATCCTGCACGCCTTATGGAGTTGCTGAAAATCACTACTGAGTTCAGCGGCTCCATCAGGATGCAGCTTGGAGTGGATAAGTGTGCGGTCGTGCATGTAGACAGGGGACAGGTGACGCAATCGGCTGAGATTAGCCTAGAGCTTTCGAACTTCAAGACCCTTTCCGAAGCTGAATCTTACCGGTATCTGGGCATGTCACAATGCATAGGGGTGCAGGAGGTGGATATGAAACAGGCAGTTTGCGAGGTCTTTTTTGGACGGCTGACAAAAGTTCTTCGGAGCTACTTGTCGGGCGCCAACAGGGTCCGAGCTTATAACGGCTGGGTCATGCCCACTCTCCTGTACACATTTGGCGTACTCAGATGGACTCAGACCGAACTCGACGCCCTGGACAGAAGAGTCCGCACGACTATGACTCACCATCGCATGCATCACCCGAAATCGTCGGTCATGAGACTGTACATCCCACGGAAGTGTGGTGGCCGAGGCCTATTAAACGCCAAGTCCATGCATAACCGGGAGGTGTGCAGCCTCAGGGCCTACTTTGAAACGAGGAGGGAGAGTGCTATGCATGGTGATGTTGTAGTATGTGACAAAGGTCTCACCCCCTTATCCCTGGCCAAAGAGGAATGGCGTAGACCGGTCGTACTTAGCACCTCCGACCGGGAGACCGTATGGATGGAGAAGGAGCTGCATGGACGGTTTTACAAGGCGCTCCACGCACCTCACGTGGATGTTAAGGCCTCCGTGCAGTGGCTGCGATTCGGGGACCTCTTTGGGGAAACCGAAGGTTTTGTCTGTGCAATACAGGATCAGGTGGTTAAGACGAACAACTACCGGAAGCACATTCTGAAGGATGGCACTCCCGACTTCTGTCGAGCTTGTCGTCATCCCGGTGAGTCACTCAGACATGTGCTTACGGGGTGTTCAGCGCTTGCCAACACTGAGTACTTGCACAGACATAACCAAGCGGCCAAGATTCTTCATCAAGAGCTTGCTCTAATGTATTGTTTCCTGGAACAGAGGATGCCGTACTACCAGTACACACCGGCGCCAGTACTCGAACGCGACGGAGTCCGGCTCTACTGGGACCTGCCTATCGCCACGGACAGGACGATACTGGCGAACAAGCCTGATATCGTGGTGATGGATAGGGCACAGTCGAGGGTGTTTTTAGTGGACATCACCATTCCGCATGACGAGAACCTCGTGAAAGCCGAAACAGAGAAAAAACGTAAATATCTGGATCTGGCGCACGAGATTGTCGACATGTGGGGTGTTGATTCCACTGAAATCATCCCTATCGTGATATCTGCCAACGGTTTGATCCCGGTTAGCCTCGCTCATCATCTGAGGCAGCTGGGTATCCGTGACGATTCGCTCGCAGCCAGGATGCAAAAGGCGGTATTACTCGACTCGGCTAGGATTGTCCGCCGATTTCTCAGCCTACAACCCTAACCCCCGGCCGTTTGATCTCCCTGCCGGGGCGTAATCCTCCACCCGCTTATATTTATCTAAGTAAATTTATGTAAATTTATTATATTCCTTATATAAGTATTGTATTATATTTATTTATATGTATATATTGAACGGGTGGAGTGTAGCACTAAAAAAAATAATAATAATAATATAGTTTATTTTCTCACCACAATATACATTTACTTAATTTTACATTATTATATATATATATATATATATATATATATATATATATATATATATATATATATATATAGTACAGGTATACAATTGAACATATTGTGGGAGACTGGTGCCTGAGCTAGGCTCGAGGCCTGTGTTTCAGGACACCAGGACCCCAACCCTACACAGCATATAGTAAGCAATTATACATTGAATCGTTAACACAAGTGGCAGAATGTGGACACGATAAAAGATACATATTCAAACAAGAAAATAAATTTTTTAGCTATGTATATAATATAATATTAGTAAGGTGTGCGTGTGTGCGTGTGTATGTGTGTGTGTGTGTGTGTGTGTGTGTGTGTGTGTGTGTGTGTGGGTGTGTGTGGGTGTGTGTGGGTGTGTGTGTGTGTGTGTGTGTGTGTGTGTGTCTCTGAATAACAGGAACTAGTACTAAATTTTAATTTGAAATTATTTTCTCAGTTTCGTCATAGTTTAGGGTTTGTAGATAGGCGGTTAATTGTTTATTGCATTTGGACTTTGTCAGTTTATATATTTGTAATTTATTATTAATTTTTTTGTACAGGTATCCACCTAAATAGCAAAAGAAACGTTTTGAAAAGTTAGTATTAAGACGAGTACAATGTTGGTCTACTGGGTTGTATCGTCTTTTGCCACCTGACAGGTTTGGGTTAAAAGTTAGGAGTGTGTGTTGTTTTAATACGGTCTTATGTATGAACAATTGACGAACTGTCAAGACTTTATGTTCTTTATATAATTGTTCCGTGGGATAGTAAAACGGTTTACAAGATGACACTTTCAAAATGGCCCTTTGTGCTCTCTCCAAACGTAGTAGTGTGGTTGTTGGAGTTTTTGATATTATACTGATTTATTACATATATTTTATTTATACTTTATGTTCAAGTAATTAGATTCATTTTTATTAGTAACAGCGGAAGTTAAAAACTATTTAGAAACACTTGGAAGATATTTTAATACAAGACTCAGAATTAAATTATCTTGTTAGAATTACGGTAGTACATTTTATTAATATATTTTTTTATCAGACGTCCCTTAAAGACTTCTAAATTACAAAAAAAAAAAGCCGTGTGGTTTCCGGCAGAGTAGAATAGGACCAACCCATTCTATGCCTAGGATGTCGTAAAAGGCAACTAAAGCTGCATAACACCAACGCAGCCTCCTCGGAGAGCATTATTGCTCCTCTCCGAGTGAGTAATCGAGCACTCAAAAAAAAGCATGGATGGTGAAGAATAAAGAAAAGCGCATAGGGCCGCTGCCTGGGCGCGCCGTGGCACGTCTGGAGATGGCGCTGGACGTGGCAGCATGCGGGCCGCCAGCAACCCCCGCCGAGGCCGGTTGGTGCATCCTATCACCACCTTTGCTTCGTGCCGACAGAGTCTCAAGAGACTCAGCATTCGGCGCCCGCCGCTGCTTGAATACACCGCATGAGATGGAGATACAATATGAACAAAAATGTCATGCGCGCGTATATAGGACTGTGGATGGGAAACCAATGGGGAGAGTAATGCACCGCGAGTTTCTACTGCTTGAGTCAAATCTTACTGTCACGGAACAAAACCTGATAGATGAGAAACCTGCAGATAGAGCTCGGTACATCCAACGAAAGGGCGTATTCAACGCCGCCAAGATCGAACGGATTCGACGTGAGGCTGCTCCTGAAGTCGAACCCGTATCTACAGAGCATAATGCAGTTGTGACACAACAACAGAGCGTTCGTAGCGAAGTGCATGTGGATACGATCACTGAAGAAGTAGAGTTCCCAAAAAGTAGAACATGGCTCGACAATACCAGGAGGCGATAGAGCGGAGGATGCTTCCGAACCTCTTTACTACTGGGATCACTCACTTAGCTCTTAAGTCCACCAATACCGCGGAACCTACCAACTACCACCCCATAACGTGTCTGACTTCCATCTATAAGACACTGACATCCGTTCTGAGCTGCAAGATCTCTCGTCATATTGTTGAACTTAACATCTTGTCTGCAGCTCAAAACGGATGCCGTGGAGACAGTCCCGGCACAAAGAAGCACCTTCTAATTGACTCTGTTGCGGGTCAGCTTGTCAAACGCAACCGTCAGAACATAACTATCTGCTGCCTGGATTGAGTACAAGAAGGCATTCGACTCGGTGCCTCATTCATGGCTTCTGAGGGTCATCGAGCTGTACAAGATCGACGGTACAGTTCGAGACTTCATCGAAGTGTTCATGGGGCAATGGAGTACGATCCTTTGTCCAGGGCGAGAGACTGACGACGGGTACCGATTACCGAATCCGGATACGAATGGATATTTTCCAGGGTGATTGTCAGAGCCCGCTTTGATTTTGCTAGTCCTTGAATCCTTTAAGCACTCTGTCGGAGCGTTCGGGGACAGGCTTTCACTTTCGGAGAGGAGGTACTAAAGTCTCCCACCTTCTCTACATGGATGACCTCAAGCTGTTGACATTTAATGCTGCACGCCTTATGGAGCTGCTGAAAATCACTACTGAGTTTAGCGGCTCCATCAGGATGCAGCTTGGAGTGGATAAGTGTGCGGTCGTGCATGTAGAGAAGGGACAGGTGACACAATCGGCTGAGATTAGCCTAGAGTTATCTAATCTTAAGACCCTTTCCGAAGCTGAATCTTACCGGTATCTGGGCATGTCACAATGCATAGGGGCGCAGGAGGCGGATATGAAACAGCAGGTTTGCGAAGTCTTTTTTGGACGGCTGACAAAAGTTCTTGCGGCTGTTCGAGATGACCTTAAGGCGGGTCCCGTTACGCAACTTCGGAGGAAATAGGTTCCGAAGAAGCATAAGCATTTCTTATCTTTATGATATATGGCATGCTTTATTTTCCTCTTTCTTCGTTATTTAGCTCAAATTGCTTACAGCAATAGCGTGCCGTTTTCGAGTTTAAATTTTGTTATACATCTATGCAGTTCTTTTTGAGTTCTGTTTGTTATTACATACAGACAAACTCGATGAATTTTATAAGACATAGATGAAGCAACTTAAAACTTATATAAACACATTTTTTTAAATTGTCTTGCTCATCTCTGAAACGAATTAACGATACAATTTTTAAGAATAAAATACACAACTCCATCTATGACTTTTAAAAACAACTATTAACCTCACCAACATGATCAAATTTAAATTATTTATATCCAAAAAGGGTTTATACATGTAATTCGACTCGATGTTTTTGAAATCTCATAGATGGGGCTGCTCTAAAATTGTCTTGATACTACTTATATTCATTTCTTATATTACATTCATTATGTTTATCAGCCTAAGTTACTTATATTTCGTAATTTTTATAGTGTGAAGATAGCTTATAGCATGGTTATTAACATAATAACAACATTCAAATATGCGTCGTTAGATTACACGTTGTCACAGAATGCATTGAAGAAATAAAGGTTCACTGCTCGTTCCCCGTAGGTGATAGCATGATTATATGTAGCCTATATGTTGACCCGACTTCTTAATAATATTCGTGCTAAATTTGAAATAAATCCATGCAGTACTTTTTGAGTTTATCCCGGACATACATACAGACAAACAGACAAACAGACAAAGAGACAAAAATTCTAAAAATTATATTTTTGGCTTCGGTATCGATTGTTGATCACACCCCAAGTATTCTTTTTAAAAAATATTCAATGTACAGTTTTGACTTTCCTACCATTTTATTATATGTATCTGGAGGCACGGCAGTGCCTCCACCAAGTCGAGCAAAAAAAAGTGGCACAGCCGTACTATCCTTTTCTCGAAGCAATTCAGGCCATTTTCGACCCCCTATAACTTCGTTGCGGATAAAACTAGAAGTCTGAATTTTTAATATCCAAGCAGGCATTGTATAAACACGGTATATTTCAAATTTCATTCAGTTTGAACCAGTAGTTTAAGAATTATAATTAGTCAAAGTTTCCTAATTTTGTCACTCACTGACTGACCGATCATCAAAACTCTAAGTCACTTCTATCAGACATAGAAGCATCAAATTTAGAATACCATTAGTGTTTAGTATATAAACCAAGGAAAAATTCAAATATTGAGCAATTTCGGTCCAGTTATAATAAAATTCGGTCCGGTTAAATAACTTTTAAAATGGTCAACGGAATGAAAAAGCAAAAATGGAACATGTCTTATGAAACTGTACCAAGATCTCGAAAAGAATTAAAGTAGACAAAATTGAAAAAAAAAAAAGAAGTAAAATAAGTACTACTCAAAATAACTTGTATTTTGAAGTATTACTTCTTGATGAGAGTAAATTTTTACGATACGCGCGCATACTGTGACAAAAATAATAAAACCGACAACATGAAGTTAACTAGTAGGCGCCGCGCAATTACACTAACTTACGTCATTACGCTGATGTGCTCAACAAGATTTTATTTAGTTTCACCTGTCCCGATGTTTGTCATCAAATCTTGCAAATTAAATTTGATCCAAAATAATAATAATAATAACCGTGTGATAATGCAATATTATGATGACATGGTGCTAATCTGATGGAGGAGCTAGAAGGTGGCCATAAGAACTTCGCAATGCAACGACACAAACTCATCGAGTATGCTCGTCTTCTTGACGAGTAGTTAGTCTTTCAATGGTAACCAAGGTCTGATGATGGAGCTGGAAGGTGGTCATAGGAACTTTGTAATAAAACAACGCAACCTCAACGAGTTTCGGCTCGTTTGATTCGTCTTGACGAGTACTTTGTCAAAAATGTTTGTTAAAAATCTTGAATGTTTTAAAGATTGCCAAGTCAATCTATCTATTTAAAACATTAAAGATTTTTAATATTGATATGGTCACTATAATATGTTGTTAGGTTAGCTAATTACGTAATAGCTTAAGACAGAAGAACCCTTAAGAAGGGATTGAATAAATTAGCCGACTTGGTAATACATGGATCTCACAACTTTTTACGGTAGAGTAGAAGAACTGTTTTTGATAGCATATAGAAAACATGAGTTTAAAGATTATCTCTTTGACCTTTACGCAGATGAAATAAGTTTTGTGTTTAATAAAATACACTAAGATATCTGTGATGACTACCTTTTGTAAATATATCCACAATTCATCCATCAGACACTCTCATTAGATCATCAATAATAACAAGATGTGGGTTTTCAGCATCAAACATATTAAGATTTAGAATTCCTTGATGATAGTTAACCTTAGGTAAATTATATAAAGGTTGCATTTCATCAAAGTACCGTGTGATCTGATTAAAATCACAATTACATATTTCTGTAACTGATTTTATGAAATTTGTTACAAAATTTGTCTTCCCACTTCCACTTGGTCCTGCCATAAAAGCAGTAAACGGATGGATAAAGACACACGTCTATAGTTCTAAGGGATGAAATAAAAAATTAAAGTGTTGGTGTAAAAAAAATTAATATATATTGCTAAAATTATATAAAACAGAATGATTTGTATACTATTTCTAACGCAATTAGTACATCAGAATTTTACAATCACCTCAACCTCAAATATATACATACACACAAATGGAAACAACAATTATCTTAAATTATTTACAATCAAACAATAATTAAATATGTAATAAACTCTACGTCACATTATAGTATTGTCATAATTTTACAATCAATACAACTTTTATAGATTTCAGACATAAAAGTAAAAACTATCAACACTTAGCACAATTAATAATGACCCCAAGCTAATGTTTCGATATTATTATCTATACAAATAATAAATCTGTTAAAACCTCCGTTTTATTAATACACTATATATCATCAAGAAAAAATTTTAATAGCGCGTTTTTTTTGTATCAGCGCAATCTCTTATCATTTTTTTTGTGTGCACGTATCACGTAAAAAGTACAAAACCAATGTAAATAACTTTAATACATAAAAATTTAACATAATTCACAGTATAATTTAGTTTTTGTTTCATTGTAATTAAATTTAAAAATAAATATTTAAGAAAATAGAAATAGGTACCTACGCCGCCAACGCCATCTGGTCTAAGGTAAGGTACTATTATGTTAAATGTCACTAAATATAAAAACGATATTCTACTATTATACGATAGATGGCGCATGTAGGTAATAAAAAATATAAATTTATAACTTTTAAAATTTTAGTTAAATACCCGTGCGAAGCCGGGGCGGGCCGCTAGTCTAAAATATGCCTCTTTGTGTCATTATACGATAAACCAATGTAATTTATTATTTGTGTAAAAATTGTGTGTTTAATTGATTTAAATCTAAGCATACTATAATATTGGACTTTTTTATTAAATAGCGAAGACATAACTATTCATTGTCATCTTTTTAGTGATATATTTATTTACTCTTTTTGCCTTAGCTATAGTCTTATTATCTAAGTTAAAAGCGTACATTTTAAATCGTAAACCTACAAATTCTATGATGATTTTACCATTATTTTTATCTTTGAGAAAACCTTTTATAAATTAATATTAATAAATTGCTTTTTATTTAATTTGGATATTTAAAAATATTATTTGTATCATCATCTGAGGTATCAAAGTATGAGGAAAGGTCAGGTTTTATATCAGTGTACAAATTATCTGTAAATATATGATATATTAAACTAAATAATTTGATTTTATTAAACTTTTTAATCATATACAATATTTATTATAAAAATCATACATTAATGTTTTTGAAATATCTAAAATACAAAATCTTAAATAAATTGGTTTGTTATATATTAAGGTGGACATGCATAGGTCGACTTTCATACATTTTTATTTTTGATTATTCTTGAAATGTATACATTTTTTTAAACATTTAATTTGTTTTATCATTTCTTTAGAGCTTTTTATATGGGCAATGTTCATGTCAGGCAAATATTTACATTGTTTATAGTATAAAATCGGCATTCAAAAAGTGACAGATTTACGTATGTGTGAGTTCTGAAGTTTACATTAGCATTGATAGATGTCGCCCGTGTCGCCCAAATAATCATAGACGTATTATACCTCTATGCAAATAATGCGTCGAAAATAATTTTTTTGCGCCACCTATCGTTAAAGTGTAAAAGTACTTCGCTGTTACATGATATAAATTTTATAGGAAAAGGTAAGGTTCATAGGTATCTTATAAGAGGATTGTGAAATCACATTCAAATTTCAAAATTATCAAATGGTTTGATAAGGTTTAAATTAATTTAAACTTTTTAATGGTAGGTATTATTTAAATGTGACCTTACTCTGCAAATATGACTCAATTCAAAAATTAAGTTTTATATTTATTTTATCGTTATTTATTATATATCGTTATTTTTTATTATATATACATATTTAATATCTGTATGACCAAGCTTTGTTCGGTATTTTTTTTTGCAATTTACTTATCAAATATAATTATTTAGATACGATTAAATAGTGATGAAATATGAGTAACTACCTAATATTTTTCGATCTTACCGATATAATAATAATAAAATATATATATTATATATATATGAACTGGTTATTGAAATAAAAAATAAAAAGATCTCCGAATAATAGTTTTTCTCACAAAAGAAGCAACTTGATAAAAAAGGGGGAAAAAACTGAACTGGAGACAGGTGAATTCGAACCAGGGTCGCCCGAGTCGCCTTGAGTCGAGACCATCCCGCCTGAGCTATCGTTACCTAATAATTAATGGCGAATATTACATTCCTATTCTAATTATAGGAGTTTTTAATTGCATGAAAACAAATAAGACGACATTTTCTAAAAATGGATCCAAGCTAAATCGATTCACCCCGGAAACGCTCTGCACACTAAACGGGTTGGCGGATAATTTCCCTACCATGACCACGAGTAACGATCGTTATCAAGTATCTATGATAACAACTGGAACTGACGGCTTTACGTGCTTTCCGAGGCACGGTGGGAGACCCACAAGGACATACACCTAGACCGGAAAATATTTGTAAAAATACAAATATCTGTCCCGAACAGGAATCGAACCCGCGACCGCCGCCTGCGCGCAGCGTTTAGGCGACTAATCGCACCACTACATTAGAACAGTCGTCAATTACTTTTTTTATACTTCTCTTTTAGGAATTCTTTACATCCCATTTTATAAATCTATATCTGTAAAAACTACACATCATAAATAAAAAAGAAACAAACGCCTGTACGTAAATCTCTCCCGTCACAGTATAATATGGTAATGTGGTAGGTACTACGACAGTTTTCGTTTTATTGCATAATGGTGTTTAGAGTATTAATTACCATCTTGTATATATTTTTGTATTTTTTCTACGTATATTTATAACAATACACTAATTTCTATGGTACCGTAATGAACATACAATTTTATTTATTTATAATTCTTTATTGTACACCACTGTTGAAACAAAATTACAGAGATATATGCTTAAATATTATTGCACAATAAGGCGGTCTTATTGCTAATAAGCAATCTCTTCCAGACAACCTTACGTTGTGAGGAATTGAAACATAGCCGGAGTAAAATGGAGGGTGGTGCATAAATATATCGAATAACACAAAATAAATATAATTAGAAATAATAATAAAAATAAGAATATACGATATAATAGAAATATATACTGTAATTCAGTTTTACTTTGAACTAAAATATAGTTATTAATAAACAATAAAATACTCAATATGGGTATATATACACATGCAAAGAGTGATAGAACAAAAAAAAAAAAAAAAAAAAAGATACCGCACAGTTAATCTGCATTAGTTAAATAAAAATGTTTAAGGTGATTTTTAAAAATTTGAAGTGTCTGAGATTCTCTTATGCGTAAAGGTAATGAATTCCATAATAAGATGGAGTGAACCGTGAAAGATTTTTTGTAAAATTTAGATGTGTGTGTTGGTATCTTGAGAAGAAATCGACGACATGATCTTACATTAGTTCTATTTTCTTCCAAAAAAACAAATTTCTCTTTTAAATACGAAGGACTATTTGGATTAAATAGGATGCAATACAAAAGTGAGAGTATGTGTAGATTCCGGCGAAGACGGATAGGTAGCCACTTGAGTTGAGTGCGATATTGAGACACATGGTCATATTTGCGTAAGCCAAATATGAACCGGATTGACATGTTTTGAAGACGCTCAAGTTTATTTAGCTGTTCTTCAGTAATATTAATATAGCTTGCGTCAGCATAGTCAAGAATAGGAAGAAGGAGTGTATTTGCTAGCGTAATCTTGGTGGCAGTTGGAAGAAAAGAACGCAATCGTCGCAAGGAATTCATGGTTGCAAATGTCTTCTTACTCAATACTCTTAGCTGTTCTGTCCAAGATAAAGTGCTATCAAGGTATATCCCAAGATCTTTTACAGTTTTGCTATACGGTATTATGACACCATCAAATAAAATTGGCGGTAAGTCTGCCCAAACAACTCTTGAAATAATATTTTGACTACCTATGATGATGGATTGTGATTTGTTAGGATTTACCTTCAAACCGTAGGAGTTACTCCACTGTAAAATTGTCTCTAAGTCTTTATTGATACAAGAAACAGCATTAGAGATACTTTCAAGGGGCGATTGTGCGTAAATTTGAACATCATCTGCATACATGTGATAGGGAGAAGAAATGCAATGAGTTATTGTATTAATGAAGATAGAAAAGAGCAAAGGTGACAACACGCCTCCTTGAGGAACACCGGCATGGACATCGCACCACGATGAGAAGGACTCTTCAAATCGAATGCGCTGCCGGCGGCCCCGAAGGTAATTATGAAACCAGTCGATTGCTGATGGAGAAATGTTAAGAGAACGGAACAAACTCAATATGATGTCAAAATCAACCATGTTAAAGGCATTGCTAAAATCTAATAATGCCAGAATGGTGAGTTGTCTGTTGTCCATACCTAAGCGAATATCATCGGTAACTTTTATCAAAGCAGTAGCCGTACTATAACCACTACGAAAGCCGGATTGCAAGGGGTTAAGAAGATTATTCTTATTTAAGAAAAGGTCTAATTGTTGATATATTAATTTTTCTAGGACTTTGGATAAAAAAGGAAGTATCGAAATAGGACGGAAATCAGAATTGATTGTTGGATTAGCTTTTTTTGGGAGAGGAATAATGTGGGCATCTTTCCATGCTTCAGGAAATTTACTGGTAGTAACAGATTCATTAAGAATATGTGTAATGACAGGAGTAACAATATCAAGGAGTGGAATTATCATACTACGGCTAATACCATCATTACCGATGGCATTCGATGATATAGACAAGATGCTCTTCTTAACATTGCATTCAGAAAATCGACTAAAATTAAACGGAGGAAAGTTGGGAGTTGGTAATGATGAAAGATAATTTAATGTACGCGTTTTTTCAAAATTGTTAAAGTTGCGTGAAGAACAGGAAAAATGCTGGTTTAACAGCTCTAGATCAACTGCTGTTGAATTAATATGGGTCTGTTTTCCAACTCCTAGTGTACGTAGAAATTTCCACACTCGGGAAGTGTCGCCGTTTTCGACTTGTTGGTGGATATGGCGTCGTTGTGCATCCCTACACATAGTATTGCAGCGATTTCTAGCTTTATTATATTTGACACGATTGGCTACCGAATCGCTTGCTTTTAATTTTGCTTTTGCTGAATTTTTCTTATTTATAGCAGCTTTTATATCATCTGTAAGCCATGGAGCGGGTAAATGTTTTATTTTAACTAAACGTAGCGGGGCATGAACATCGTACAATTTAGTAAGTAAAGAGTTGAACACATTAACTTTACCATCGACAGTTGTTGTTGCAGTGACTTCAGACCAATCAATTGCACTAGCATCTTGAAGCAAGCGATTTATATCCATTCCACCAAAACTACGCCGCAGAAGTGTTTTTACTTTGGCTTTAGGGGGACGTAAATTATAGGAGAGATAGATTAAGTCATGGAAAGAGAATGCATCAGCAGAGCACTGACCATACTTAGAAACAAAATCTGGAGAAGAAACCATAATAAGGTCGAGAAGAGAAGGTGCACAGTTAGGAATTTTATGTGTTGCTGATAAAGACAAAATTTCAAGGTTACAAGAATCTATAATTGACAATAGCTGTCGGGATCGGCTGTCACTTTTTAATAGGCAGGTATTAAAATCTCCCATTATTATAGTATGACTATATAAGGGTAACAAATTTTCTAAGATGTTTTCAAAGGATGAGAAATAATTAACGTGGAGGTTTGGACTATAAAACACGCCAAGTAGAATCTTATTATGAGACAAGGAAATTTCAATAAGTATATGCTCTGCCGTATCTGCAGGTGGTGGTTGAACTGACGAACTAACAACTGTGAAAGGTATATAAGATCTGAGATAGATCGCAACTCCTCCACCACCCTTGCCGATACGATCATTGCGAATAAGATTGAAACCAGGCAAAGAATAAGAAGAAGATGGGAGACAGGGCTTAAGCCAGGACTCAGAAACAAGGATAGCATGAATAGTTTGACTCTGAAATGACGCAAGCATGTCAGGATAATGTGCCGGAATGCTTTGGGCATTTATGTGAACTACGTTAAAATTTTTAGAAGAATTTAAAAAATATGAATCAAGGGTATCGTTGAGGGAAAGATAATTAATACTGCGGTAACTATCTTCACTAGAACACTCATCATCTGATGACAATGAATGAAATTCATCGCTATGCATACTATTATTTTCAGACATAGAGAAATAAACAATTATAGTATATTCAAAGTAAAATTAAACAATTATTATAATAATAACTTTAAAAAAAAAAAAATAAGAACACCTACTTAATATATAAATATGTAATATAATATATAAATATAATAATATATTTCAATTACCCACCAGCTATTTGATGAATATCAAGTTAACTAAAACTAAACAATACATACCATGCTTAAGCATAACGGAACGCATCAACAATATTAAAATTTAGAACTGTCAAGTGACAAATAAAAGCTAATAGCTGTCATTGACAAGTGACAGTGGAAAGTAAATAAACAATTAAATAGTTATAAATTACAAGAAATCTAAAGTACAAACCATTTACAATAATTAGTAAGTTAAGTTAAGGCTCCGAATCAAGTTAATAAAAAAGAATAATCTATTTACGTAATTGATTACTAACTACGGTGATTACTTCCGTGCATTTCGTTTTGGGCGCGAAGTAGTAGCCTTTTCTTTTGGATTATTATTTGCAGCTGGTTGATCGGAGGTATCAGCTATTTCACGGATATTATCCAGTTCAGACTTGGTGAAGATGCGATGACGGTTGCCATCAGAGCCTAAAACTATTATAGCACCGTCTCGGGTCCAGCATTTCTCCACACCAAAGCGTTTCCGTGCCAACATGAAAGTCTCATGCCTACCTTTTGTGAGAAATTCTGAAAGAGTGATCCCAGAGCCCTTGAGATTTGTCTTGGCCAACCACACCTTATTTCGAACTGAGATATCATTAAATTTAATAAGGATAGCTCGAGGCTTGTCTCTCTTATTGTGACCGAGACGGTGGCAGCGCTTGATGTTATCAACTGACAAGCTTGGCATCTTCAGATGTTGAGACAGTATCTTCGTGGTACATAAAACAGTATCTTCATTATCAACCTCAGAGACACCATGTAGTAGAAGAATTTTCTTCCTCGATCTCATCTCCATGTCATCGCATTGCTGGGTCAGCAGTTCGACTTGTAACTGTAAGTTCTCAAGAGCACTCAATACCAATGTTCTGAAAGTTGTAAATTGAGCCTCAATATTAGCAGTAGCGCTCAGTGAAGCATTAGAAGCCGATCTTAACTCCTCATGAAACTCTGCAATCTTTGTGTTGAAGTGCTGTTTTAATTCCGCCAGAGTATTCTTGACAGTGTCCATTATGAATATGAAAGTGGAAACTCAGAATAAGCAGCAGGTATGAACACAAGAAATATATGTAAATTGTTTGAGATTTATATAAGATATGGTAGCTGGTAGGTTTGTGAATTCACAGGTGTTTTTCCATGTAAGTGAATCAATTGTATATATTTTTATAATAGAAATAAACTCGGAATGATAATTTAGCAATGTTACTTTTTGCCTACCCTCTATATATATCTATACAATATTATTCTCATAAAATATAAATACAATTTTTGCACGAATAATACAATATTATTGAATTGTAACTTATAACTCTGCAAATAAGACTCAATTTCAAAATGAAGTTTTATATTTATTTTATTGTTATTTATTATAAGTATATTTAATATCTGAATGACCAATCTTTTTTTTGGTAAATCGTGTTTTGAGATATTATAAATAGATACGATTTACATACTTACTGATGAAATATGATTAATATTTTTCGATCTTACCGACATAATAATAATAAAATATGAACTGGTTATTGAAATAAAAAATAAAAAGAGCTCCAAATAATAGTTTTTCTCACAAAAGAAGGCACTTTAGGATAAAAAAGGAAAAAACTGAACTGGAGACACCAGGATTCGAACCCGGGTCGCCGAGTATCTCGACTCAAGGCGCGAGTCGCCTTGAGTCGAGATCATCCCACCTGAGCTATAGGTATACTATAATACGACATTTTCTAAAAATGAATCCAATCCATATGCTAGATATATACGTGTGTAATATTATTGAAACTGTAAAATAATCAAATAAATGACAATCTATTAGAGCTTTCAAACATAATATGTATATGTATGTTTGTCCTTACATTTCTCCGAAAATATGCGACCGCTCATTTTACTGGCTTACATTTATTTCAACATAGGGAACAAGTTTCATTAAAATAGTTTTAATAGTTTTTAAGATTTGGACAAGTGTTCGTTGTGTTGGATAGTCCATTTACAGAGGAAGGCTATAGGCTATATAACATCACGCTACGACCAATAGTAGCTGAGCATTCATAAGAAACATTACAAAAACGGGAAAAACATTATTTTTTGAGAGATTCCGTTACGTAAGCTGCGCAAACAGTTAAAGTTATGCAAAAATTATGTAAGTACAACGGAATTGATTAACATTAAAAGTTCAAAAAAAAAGTCCGCGACAGCATATATCTATCTCTTGAGGTTGACTCAATATAACCATTTTTATAGTAATCAAGTATGTTCTAAAATAATGTGTTATTTGCGAAGGTGGTTTTATAGACATGATATAAATCCTTATCCAAATAAATCTTCATCACAAATATGCCTTTTTGAACGAAATTGTCCTTAACATCATTTGATTTCAATGAATTATCTTAGAAGATATCATAGTTTTAAAATAACTCCGCAACGAAATAATGATCATAAAAAATTAAAAGGTGATTTTATTGCATTTGTATTAGCCAGGCATAATCCTTAGGAATACAAAAATACTTCATCAACGAGGCAACTATATGAAAATAAACTTTGTCTTTTATAGCATTTAATTTGAACGCATAATTTAGAAGATAATGTAAAATCATATGAAACTATGTAGTCACGCCGCGCGCAGACACAAGTCGCCTGAGTTATCGTTTGCTGTAACAATTAATGAAGCACATGGACAAACATTTAAACATAGGTACCTAGAAATCGATTTATGTCAAGACTTCTTTTCACGCGGAGAACTATAATATGTTACCTAATCGAGATCAGGTTGCGGAGAAAACCAGTATTTTCTTCTCCTTGGTTGGTTAATATTGGTTTTAAAATATTTAAGTACGTTTTTCCTTCAAATTAACGCGGGTGAAACCGCGGGGCACAGCTATATTAGTAAATAAAAAACGCTGTTGTTATTGTGTAGATTATTACTGTACTGTATTGTATCTGCCTGTAAACAATCCACTGCTGAGCGAAGGCCTCTTCTCCATAAAGAAGAAGGGTTGGAGCTTAATCCACCACGCTGCTCCACTGCGGGTTGGCGGATAATTTCCCTACCATGAGTAACGATCGTTATCAAGTGTCTATGATAACAACCGGAACTGACGGCTTTACGTGCTATCCGAGGCACGGTGGGAGACCCACAAGGACATACACCCAGACCGGAAACAAATATTAGTACAAATACAAATTTCTGTCCCAAACGGGAATCGGACCCACGACCGCCAGCGGCGCGCGGCTTTGAGGCGACTACTCGCACCACTAGACCAGAACGGTCGTCAATTTGTTTTTTTTTTAAACCAATATAACCTATTGTAAACATTGTAAACATTTGGTAAATATAGTTTTTCTTTGTTAGAATAAATAATTAAACGTTGACCAGTCAGAAAATGCAGCTGCAATTGTCAGAACTTGTATATTAAAAATAATATTTCTTTATATTACATAATTACCTACTTCAAATCACTCAATAATATGGTATCACCTCAATTATAAGCAATTTCATAAATTTTAAGATTTCTTTTTCAATCCCGGGATTCCCGACCGATGTTTCCCGGGATCGAGAATGGATATTTTCCGAAACCCTAATCAGAAATCACAGACGTTCCGTAGGTACTAAAATACGTAAAATTCAATAATCTATTTCAAAGTAATTTATTGGTGGATTAAAAAAAATGCAGTGATTGATTAGTTTTGATCTATATTTTAATACCATTACGTTGAATATAATATTAAAAACATCATAAAACTTCTCCAAGATCGTTATCATGTCTATGATAACAACCGGGACTGACGGCTTTACGTGCTCTCCGAGGCACGGTGGGGAGACCCACAAGGACATACACCCAGACCGGAAACAAATATTTGTACCAATACAAATATCTGTCACGAGCGGGAATCAAACCCGCGACCGTCGGCGCGCGACGCAGCGACTACTCGCACCACTACACCAGAATGGTCGTATATAAATTATTATATGATTTATATGTAAATAAATTAATATATAATAAATGAATTAAATGAAGACGTATAATAATAGTTTAAAATTAAAATCCATTAATCAGACATAATTGAATACACATTCAGTAAGTAAAACTTGTAAAAACAACAAAGAATTAATTCGGAGCGAAACTGCGAAAGTAAAACATTACACGTTCATATCGGCTGCGTTGCTATCGGCATCGACATATACACTAAAATACCGAATAGACGAGCGCGGGACGCGGTATGAAGCGGGAGGAGTATTATATCCGAACTAAATTTAAAAAAATACGAAACAAAACGAGACAGTTTTTGTTGCAATGCCATCTAGTTCAATTTTATAGTAAACAATTCGTCATTTATGTAAGAACCACAGAATTTGGATAACAACTCTGATGTCAGTGTGTGCGTGAGTATTGCGTATATACAGTAACCGATATGACAGATATTATTATTAGACTATTTCACTAAATGGCTCCGTTTTAAAGTAAACTAATGATGTGATAAAATAATAGGCATTGATATGCATGCGCTAAGTGTAATATTTTTAAAATCTGTGCATAGCAACATTGCAAAAATATCAAAAACCTGTCGAAAGCCCGAACAGCGCCATCTAGCGGGAATATGTCCATGAGGAGACGTTGTAATGACCCTTAACTTCGTCTTTCGCAAGTCGCAACTGAACCGCAACAAGTTCTTTCGAAAATATTGTAAGACTATGAAATTGTGGTTTAGCGAGTAAATCTTGAGCACCTAAAGCTATAACATGGTTCTCCCAGTGTGTAACTAATTTTATGTTAACCTTTTTTCAATATTCTCCATAGTCTTACCGAAGACTCTTGTTTTTTTTTTTTTTTTTTTTTTTTTTTTTTTTTTTTTTTTTTTTTTTTTTACGCAGGGGAATCCATTTACGGATGATATCCAGGATGCCCGGGTCGGCAGTCCTAGACCTATGTCGGACTCGGCACTTTGGGAGTGCAATACCGTACTAAACCCCTGCGGGAGCCTTCAGCCGCTTTAATTGGAGGGTCCCGGATCTGCAGGCAACAGGATCCCTCCAGCGACAGGCTGGCCTTGGCGAAAAGGCCAGACTTCTCCTCCATGGGGACTGTCCGGCTAACCTCTGAACAGTCCCGACGACGCCGTGTCTAGCAGGACCGGGTTCCCATCCCGGCCCGACACGGGCACAAGGGGGTTACAGGAGGCGCATTAAGTAGCGCCTCCTACGCACCCCCATTCGTCGCCCGCGGATGGAGACCACGTCGGCGGCCTCCTCTCTCATCCGCTCGTCGGCCTCCTTCTGGGACATTACTGTCTCGCAGAAGGAGACCATCGCCTTCCAGGACTCGTCGTCGCCGAGCATCGCGGTGATGACGCTCGGGAGCGACAAGTCCCCTCCGATGACCGACGTCAGACCTTGACGCAGCACTGCCCATCTCGGGCACACCTCGAGGGTGTGCTGGGCAGAGTCCACCGCTGCGCCACAATCGTGACACTCAGTCGTCGGCTCCCTTTGGGCCGTCCGACACAGGTAGTCACCAAAGCAACCGTGCCCGGTGAGAATCTGTGTCAGACGGAAGGTGAGGGGCTTGCGTTTTCGACGCATCCACCGCTCAAGGACCGGGCGAATGGCAGCCGTTACGCGTGTGCCATATGGCTGCACCGCCAGGTTCTCCCCCCACCTCCGCATTAGCGCTTCCTGCCCTATCCGACGCACACGTAGGATCCCATCCAACGTGGGGTTCTCACCAAGAGCCCTCCTACCCGAGACGTATGAGTAGGTCTCGGCAAGAACCTCCGCCACGAGCTCCCACGGGGGGTCGCCGGCTAGAGCAGTAGCTGCAGCCCACGATACCGTACGGTACCCCCGAATCACCCTCACCGCGATTGTTCGCTGCGCAGCGCGCAGCGCCGCCTTATAGTCTTACCGAAGACTGAATTATTCATTAATTTATACAAATATTTTTCAAAATCAGATTTAGCTAACGATTTTAATTTTTAAGATATATATACTATATATATATATA
The DNA here is from genome assembly GCA_036937285.1 of Euphydryas editha. NCBI lineage: Eukaryota > Metazoa > Arthropoda > Insecta > Lepidoptera > Nymphalidae > Euphydryas > Euphydryas editha. Next base: position 10,110,393 of record JAUPFZ010000020.1, read on the forward strand.
TATATATATATATATATATATATATATATATATATATATATATATATATATATATATATATATATATATATATATATATATATATATATATATATATAGTATTTAGATCTATGTACATTTTCAACCAGGGAGACTGTTTAAATTTTAAAACTCTGAATTTTAGTTAATTTAACCCCCATTTCTATGCACTGCTTTAAATTTCTGTAATGAATTACATATTTATCTTGATTATTTTAATTTGGGACTTGTTTTTTCTCATTAGTATTGTCTACACAAATGTTTTCTGGGCATAAAGGAAAGTCCGAATGCAAATCATGAAGTTTATCTGGATATTCCAAATCAACTTCTCAAATGAAACCGAAGTACGATGTCTCAGACACATTAAAATCTGTTTTCGGATTTACCCATTCAAATCCACCAATAGGAAGATATTGAGACATAGCCCAAGCATAGAAATAGTTGGCATCAAAATATGTGATATATCAATTTGGTTTCTCTACATCATAATCCCTCATGTATTTGTTATTAGCTCTAGCATAACGATTACTATATTAAGATACATCACCCTTGATACTTGATCTAATAAATGCAATTGTCTCATAATCCGTTAAAAGTTTTAATTATATTTTTGTATATTTGAACATTGCATCCCAACTTAATCCGGGCGCTTCGGAATAATGGGTAAGGTATAAATCATAAGTATTAATACATAGCATACTAAAGTTTTCAAATACGTCGGATAAAAGTAAAGCATTTGTTTTTAAATGCAACTTTGAATAATCTAGCATATTACAACAATCAAAGTGTTCCCAAACATCTTTAGCATGATTGTAATCATCATTTGAAATATGTGAATCTGTGAGCGAGCTATAATTATTTTTTTGTTTGTTTTTTTGTTTGTTTAGAGAGCGACTTTAGGCTTAAACTATCATAATTAGTCATAAATTAATATGAATAAAGGTTAAAAGGTTTTGGCTAATTCTTCTTATTTACATGATAAAAACTTAAATGAATAATAATAACTCTTTATTGTACAAAAGCAACATAACATACAAAAAAAAAGGAAATAAGTACAAAAGGCGGCCTTATCGCTAAAGAGCGATCTCTTCCAGGCAACCTTAGGGCAGAGGAAATGATATGCTAATGGCATAGGTGTACAGTTTTATTTATAACATATACAATACATATAGACAATAGAAAAAAAAATTAATAAATATATATATATATATATATATATATATATATATATATATATATATATATATATATATATATATATACGTACATATATAATACATATAGATAGATGTAATAAGGAATTGTATCATATGATTTAAAGTGACGAGAGGAAATGATTATACGAGCGTGACTGAATACATAAAAGTAAAGGATTAAAATTGAAGGAAATGGTTTTTTACAGATTTCTTAAAAATTTTTAGGGATTGAGCACGTCTAATGGACAAGAGTAGGGAGTCCCAAAGTCGGGCAGCTTGAACAGTAAATGATTTTGTAAAGAAATTAGTAGAGTGGGAAGGAATTTCAAGGAGTAAATTGTCATTAGAACGTAAGCTTCGTTCATGAGAATCGTTGAGAAACTTAAACCGCTCTTTTAGGTAAGGAGGAGTAGCAGGATTGAATAATATGCAGTATAAAAGAGTAAGAATGTGAGTATTCCTGCGAAGGCGGATTGGGAGCCACTTGAGTTTGTTGCCAAATATAAAACGGATACATGAATCTAAGAATCTCAATATAAGTTCATGGTTATTTATAATTTTTTTTTTTTTTTGGAAAACGATATAATATATTTTTCTTAATTTTGAGGGATAACTTCGACTTCATCATCACAAAAATTTAATCCATGAACAATAAAATGAGCATCATAGTGACTAAGTTGTTTAATTATCGTATAAATAATGGAAGTGTCTATTAATATTATAATTGGAAGATTATACTTTTTTTTATTAATCTGACAATCGTATTAATATTTATTTATTTATTCATAAGTATACATTTTTGGCGACACCCAATAATTTTCGAAATATTGAATTTTTTGAGTACGCTCCTAGCACGCTCTATATATAAGAAAGCGAAAAGTGGTAGTTAGGGAAAATCAAAGTGGACCTTGTTGAGCGGCGCATGGTACACTCGAGACGGGTGGTCTTCATGACCGCGCCGTAGTGCTTTGTATCCTTCTACTTCACCTCTCTCCGCCTCTCAGAGGCAGAGGAAGAGGCGTGTGTGTATGCCAAAGCTCCAACGGGTCCATTTACTCATTTGTGGTTAATGAACAGACTACTACTAGGTCAGGAACGAGGGTCTCAGCTTAACCACCCGGACCGCGAGGAAAAAAACCTCTATAAAAATTACCTCAAATTTCAAGTTTTGGCGCGCGGCGAGGGGATGCATGGTTGATGAGTAGTTCAACTAATAGCGCGCCTCCTGCCGGGATACCTGCGGACTTTCTGTGTTAGGTCACGAATTTACGCTTACCCGGGTACAGGGATCCCCGCCCGGGCAGACGGCTATTTATTCCATACTCGTGGAGTGGAACCAAACATGGAACTTTCAAATAAACAAAACAAAAAGATGATACGGTGGGAGGAGTAACGACGGGCCTTGTGATGTGGCACTTCATCTGCCACCGCGTGGGTCTAGAGGTCGATCTATTTCGACAAAGAGGAGTGGGAAGAGAGCTGGAGCCTCGGCGACTGATATCTCAACGGCCAATTCGGCCGCGGAGATGTCTGCCGCAGAAGAAAGAGATGTCTATTTTGCTTTTCCTCTTCCTGTGCCCTGACCAAACTCGGAAGGGCACGAATCGAAGAGGAAGCGGCCACGGAGGAGCGATGCGGCGGACTCCGACATTGAAACGGACCCGTCTCTCGCTCAACCGACTAAGTTACCGGCAGTGAGTGCAGAGTGTAGCATGACAGGACGGTTCACGGCCTCCGCATACTCACAGCCTACCGCGCTTCGGCAGCTTAACAAGTGCGGAGCTATCGTAGATGACCATCGGAAGGTTGCAAGAGGTGCAGCAAGGAGTTGAGGAGTCTCGTCGTCACGGCGAAGGGTCACGGGTACATGGCAGCGGTTTGGGGAGAGGTGGCTTTCGTTGAAGTCTACTTCTCCCCGAACCGTGACCTGGTGTCCCTGGAACGGTTTCTCGATTTTCTGGGGTGGCTGCTAGCTCCTCTCCAGGTGTTCGTAGCCGGTGACCTCAAGGCTAAGTCCACGGATTGGGGCAATCCGGTTACGAACTTAAAAGGGAGGGAGGTGGAGGAGTGGGCGCTAGCTGCTAGATTGTCCTTGCTCAATTAATATAATAATAATTATATATAGTCTGAATCTCGGAAACGGCTGCAAAGATTTTTTATGAAATTTAGTATGCAGAGGGCTATAAACCGATCTAGCTAGGATTTATTTTTAGAAAATGAAGTTTTATTCGTGTTTTCAGGTAATTAAGAATATCATTAGAATACGAAGGTAAATTTTACCGCTATCTGCAAGTTTACAATAACTCAAGTGGAAATCGGGCGAATTCGAAATCAGAAGACCCGGGTTCGAGTCCAAATGTCACCAGACCGATTATTATTATTTCTTTTTTTTTCAGGTTTTTTCTTTTTGTGAGGAAAACTATTATTGGGAGCCCTTTACTACCTGGATGATCGAGCTTTGCTCAGTGTTTTTTTTTTAATCATAAAAATTGTATTTAGATACGAATTACATACTGATGAAATATGAATAATATTTTTTAATCTTACCGATATCATAGTAATAAAATTATTTAAAAAAAAATACGAGTGCAATTCAATACTGCTAGAATATAATTAGAATACAAAGGTAAATTTCGCCACCATCTATCTATATGTTAATACATAAAGCAAAAACTTTCTACCCCTTTTCACGAAAATTACGTGGACGGAGAAGTATGAAATTTGGGACAGTTAAAGTTTATATGGAGAAGAAGTGTAGAATGCTAATATTTTTTATAATAATGCTCAAAAAATACATTAAATTAATTAAAAAACACAATACACACACACATATATACAATGTACATACAATATACACAAATTTTATTTATTGTCAAAACTGTTGTTAAAACGGTCTTAAATACAGGTCTTGCAACGGATTTTTTTAAATACAGGTCTTGCAACAAATTTTTTATCGAAATTTATTATGACTGCTGCATATTCTCAGCAATGACTGCTACATAATATTATGTCGCTCACCATATTATGCGCAATCATATTTTTATGATGTTGACAATGCTGTAAATTATAGATTAGGTCGAATTTCGACCACTTCTTCTTGAGGTGCCATCTCCTACCGGTGGTCAGCTATCATGTTGGCTATTCGGACCTTACACACAACTGCGCGGAATAAGGATCGAGTACTCATTCCAAACCATGTCCGGAGATTCTTAAGCTAAGAGGTTCGTCTTCTTCCAGGGGTCTCCTTTCTTGTATCTTCCCCTGTATTATTAGTTGGAGCAATTTGTACTTGTCGCTACGCATTATAATATGTCTCAGGTATTGCAGTTTACGTTGTTTTATTATCTTTAAAACTTCTGCTCCTTTGTCCCTTTCGTCGGAAATTCTATCTGTCCATGATATTCTCAGAATTCATCTGTTCACCCACATTTCAAATGCCTCCAATCGATTACTCGTGTTTTGAGTTAAGGTCCATCATTCGACACCATATAGAAGAACCAAAAAAAAAATAGCATCGTGCCAAACGCATACGTGGTAGAGATCTTTAAGGATCGGTTGAGAGTCAGAAAAACTATTACTGGTAGCCCTTTTTATTTTTTATTTAAATAATCAGTTCCTATTGTTTTATTACTATGTCGGCAAGACCGAAAACATCATTCTTATTTCATTAGTAGGTATGTAATTCGTATCTAAATATAATGTAACCGAGCACAGCTCGGTTATCCAGGTAAAAGTAATTATAGTTAGAGAGCTGGCTTAAAGCTGACAACACATACTTTACGATACCTGAAATCTCGTCTAGTGACACTGCTATACCCATTAAACAAGCAATGGGTACTAGCTAAGCCCGGCTGCGGTAGGTTTGGGATCCCTCGGGTTAGCCAGGTTGAAAATTAAGCAAATTTTTAATGTATTTTACGGCGTCTGCGGTTTTAATATGTTATAATATACCTCTCGAAAAATTGAAAAATAACTATGGCTGCTGATTTTAAGGGTTGCAACATCACGGCAGACACTTTTCAAAATTCGAAAAAAAATTTTTTTTTGTTCGCGGTCGTCGACAAAGTTATTCTTTGTTACATATTATATATCCTTATGAGTTTGAATGCCTCTGTGATAGTCGTCGATATGTCGTAAACATCCGTCATCTTAAAGTGTTCGGTCAATGTAATCTGTTTAATATAAAAGTATGGAAGTAGGGTAAACTACTACTCTTACTGTACTACATGTTTTCTAAGCACGGACTGCAGGTAAGGTTTCGCTGTAAACCGGATAGTTAACACAAATGTCAATTTCAAATTTAATTTTATATTTGCTACGGCATTATAATGTACATTTTCTCCTTATTATGCACATTAAGAGTAGTAGATGTGTTCGTTTATTTGTATATTTATAAGATGTTTTACATTTACTAGTGTAATTTTAATGTTATATAAATTCTATGAATGTGAAAATTCCATCTATGGATATATACGTATGCACGGACTGCAGGTAAGGTTACACTGTAAAACGGATAGTTACAACCGGATAAAAATGCAGCCATTTTCAATATAAGCTTAAAATAGTTCAATAAATAATATATTAAAAAGGCAGACGCCGTAAAATACTTAAAAAAAAAATTTTTTTTCGAATTTTGAAAAGTGTCTGCCGTGATGTTGCAACCCTTAAAATCAGCAGCCATAGTTATTTTTCAATTTCTCGAGAGGTATATTATAACATATTTAAACGGCAGACGCCGTAAAATACTTAAAAAAATTTTTTTTTTTCGAATTTTGAAAAGTGTCTGCCGTGATGTTGCAACCCTTAAAATCAGCAGCCATAGTTATTTTTCAATTTCTCGAGAGGTATATTATAACATATTTAAACGGCAGACGACGTAAAATACTTTAAAAATTTGCTTAATTTTCAACCTGGCTAACCCGAGGGATCCCAAATCAACCGCGACCGGGCTTAGCTAATACCCATTGCTTGTTTACTGGTTATAGCAGTATCACTAGACGAAATTTCAGGTATCGTAAAGTATGTGTTGTCAGCTTTAAGCCAGCTCTCTAACCATTATAGTTGATGGTCATATACACTTTTAAAGAGAAAAGGAATTATGCAAAATGGCTCAGAAATCTCGACGAAATCAATGTAAATAAATAAAATACGTAATATGTTTTATTTTTCGGAGTTTCCTTGATTTCCATGAGATTCCATTATCTTATATTCTGCTTTGTTGGATATGGGACAGTGCACTTTTTCATACAAAAAAAAATTTTTTTTTTGACAAAGTTCGAAGTTAAATTTCACAAAAAAATTATAACTTAACTAAACTAAATTAAACTCAGTCACACTCCTTCGTTTTCCCAATATGAATAATATTAATATTTTAAGCATACTTTTCATATAAGCTATATATCTATACATATATTAAATTAATACGTGAAGCAAAAACTTTTAACCCCTTTTTACGAAAATTACGCGGACGAAGTATTATGAAATTTGGCACAGCTAAAATTTATATGGAGAAGAAGTGCGAAATGCTAACATTTTTCATAATAATGCTCAAAAAGATACATAAAGTTCATTTAAAAAAAAACACCACACACTATGACACACACACACATAATTATGTACAATGACATATATACACAAATTTTGTTTATCGTCAAAGTATGTTGTTAATACGGTCTTCAAATACAGGTCTTGCAACGAATTTTTTATCGAAATTTATTATTACATATAATAAAACTGTAGAAGAGATCAATTCTGTACATTGAATAAAAACTAACAAAATACCCCTAGGGGTCTTCATACAAGTAAGACAAGCCAAAAAAAAAAAATCATTTTGAAATTTTTGTTTTTCTGTATGTTGTCCGGCTTTAACGCAAAAACTACTGGCCAGATGTTAATGAAACTTTTTTTTGTTATATAGCCATTAGTCCTCGGCAACATATAGGCTATAACTTATTTTGAAAATCGGAATACCAGATTAAAATTTTTGTTTGTCTGTTCTATGGTCCGGCCTTCACGCAAAAGCTACTAGAGAGGCGCAAGCGTTGTGTTTGTCAATGTCTCCTTGTCATAGAGTAACTTGAATATCAGGTATAGAGCTTAAAACATATCTATAAAACACTGGACAATGTATAACTTGGTAAGTATAACTTGAGAATAGCATTCATGTATATCAAAAAATATGAAATAAGAAAATTTCAAAGTTTTTTTTTAAATCTACGGGTATATCTAATTTAATGAAAACCTTTATCTTCAAAAATATTTTTTTTTCAAACTAGCTTCTGCCCGCGTCTTCACCCACCAGTGTGTATTGATAAAAATTACTCTATATCCTATCAAATTTAAGAAAATTAATTTGTAAGAAATTTGTAGAGCACAAAATTGAAAAGAAAAAAAAGTTAGAGAACATATTTGTATATGTTCTCTAACTTTGTTTTCTACCATCAATAGTGTAGTCACAAAAAACAATTTACTGTTATTTTAGAAAATTTTCGAGTAAAATGACAATTTGTGAAAAATATATTTAATTTACAGATTTGTTTCACTGGACTTTTTTGAAGGTAATTAAATATTGTTTAAAGAATTGAGTAGAAAAATACGAAGAAAAAAAAATCTTACTGTGTGAGCGGAAGAAGAAATGAATAAAAAATGGTTTTACATACGTTTTCGTATGGAAAACTTACTGTTTCTTGAGCAACGGCTTAAAATCAAAATTAAGGCCTTTTTTATAGCTCTAAATTTTTGTTTTCTTATCGACCACAAGATTTTTAGGTAGGACTTTGAGAAATAACTTTTTTTTTTAATGAAGCATCTCACTTATTTTTTCATTAAAATTAAATTTTCAACGTTTTAAAAAAATAATTGTTTTGTTTCTCTATAATATCCATTTCGGTTTTAAGTAAAAATACTTTATTACATTAAAGTACAAAATAGGTTTATTGTCTAATATAATAAATTCGAATTCTGTGAAATGTTTATATTGAAGTTGTTGTCCGTAATAAAATTAGATTTGAATTTAATTTGAATTTGAATATACACTCATTTGCAAAAAAAAAAACGGGCGGTTTCGATTTTCTTCCTGGCTGAAAAAAATAAAATACCAAAAAGGTTTTAATCATTTGAACATGTTACTGGCCAGTTATAAAAGTGCCATAATGTTTATAAGAGTACATTCCAAATTCAAATTTTTGACTGAGCCTGGTTTTCAAAGAAAATAACTTTTAACTACATTTGGTGGCGCGAATTCCCTATAGCTAATATCGACTCTAAGTACTTTTTGTCAATTTTTATTAAATTATCTGGTGTCCTTGACATTTAAAAGTATTGTTATTGCTGTTTAGCAATCTCGAAAATGGTAGATAAAGTGATAAAAGCGAGCAAAATTATTGCGCTGCTTGAAGAAGGTTGCAGTCAATGCTTCGTGGCTCAGAGGCTAAATGTGAGTCGGTCGACAGTTCAAAGGACCTGGCAGCGCTAACAAGAGACCGGTTCCGTCAAGAGAAGGCCTGGTTCTGACAGAAAGACATGTACCGAACCACGGGATGATCGTTTTCTAGTTAGTCAAGCGTTGAGAAATCGCAAATCTTCTTATGTGGACCTCAAGAACACCCTCGAAGAAGTAAGAAATGTGCAAATTAGTCTATGGACGGTCAGGAGGAGGCTTCTCGCTGCTAATATACACAGTCATCGCCCGGCACGCGGCCCTAAATTACTCCGTGGACATCGAGTTGCCAGGCTTAGCTTCGCTCGAAATTGTGTTTCATGGACTCATGAAGACTGGGATAGGGTATTGTTCTCCGATGAAGCCAGGATATCTCTGCATGGTGAAGACCGACGTCGGCGAGTGCTACGTAGACGAGGAGAACGCTTTGCAGAGGCATGTTTTGAAGAAATCACACCTTATGGAGGGGGCTCTGTTATGTTTTGGGCAGGAATAAATTCTATGGATCGTACGGAGTTAGTCTTCATCGAAAACGGTACACTGACTGGACACCGATACATAACGGAAGTTCTAATTCCTTATGCACAACCCGCTTTAACCGCTCTTGGCGAAAACTCAATTTTTATGGACGACAACGCTCGCGCCCACCGGTCTGGCGGTGTGGATGCGTATATGCTAGAAGTCGGAATTCGTCGTTTGGACTGGCCAGCTAGAAGTCCGGACCTCAATCCCATAGAGCATGTCTGGGACGTTCTGAAGCGACGAGTGAGATCAGTGCAGCCGGCTCCGCAGACCATCAGAGAGCTAAAGAATGTGATTACCGCGGAGTGGGAACGTATTCCCCAAGAAACCATAAAAGATATACTCACTAGCATGCCCAGACGAATGCAAGCTGTGATTTCAGCAACAGGGGGTCACACTCAATACTAAACTTTTATCTGCTTTTAATGTATTCAAGAAAAACAAAGAGATTAACGCGTTTCATTTTTATTTAGCGAGCAGGTACAATCATAGTGTTTTGAGCTTAAACATTATTTCTTAATAATTTAATTAAAATGTTATGATAAAACTGATGAAAACTATTCCTTCCTAATTAATTTATAAAATTCTGAGGATAACAATACCTAAAATTGTCAAACAAACTAAAAGTAACTATAAAATAGTTCTTTGTAGTATAATTTACCTAAAGCTTTGTTCGTGAGATTCTTTGGTATTTGAGTCAGGCGCGAAATAAAATATCGTCACATGCAATATTTAAATTTGTGATAAGATATTTAATTTTCCAAAATTACATGAATGTCGAAATATTAATTTCGAAATCTTACAACATTGTATATATTTACAATAAAACTAATTATTTACAGACACCTTTGGTATAAATCATGTCCGCGTAGAATGGTGCCAAGAATGCTGGCAGCATTTCCCCTTTGAATCGCAATTCCAATTCTCTACGCAAAAAATGCACCAGCTCCCCTGTCATCAGCGGAGGGTTAAATGAATTGAAGTAATAAAATATCAGAGCTCTGATGTCGTACATAATTTTTAGATATATAAACATTTAAAGTTCTTTATAAAATTAACTGACACTTTTTTTTTTGTTCCGTTGCCGTAAAATTATTAGTAAAGAAGTGAATTGTAAAATTACAGTTTAGATCTATATATAAACTGATTGCGGGTTGAAAGATTATTTCCAAAAAGAAACGACCATTATTAGATCATATAATATGATAACAACCACGTCCGACGGCATTACAATCATAGTAGAAACAAGGGACAAAAAAACAGACAAAGATTTGTTTCAAGTGGGAATCGAACCCGCGATCGTCGGCGTCAAATTTTCACGCCACTAAACTAGATGAATAGTCGCCACATTAAAAAGTTATATTACAGATTCTAATATTTTATACAAATGTATTTAAAAGAAAAAATGTTATTTTAATGTTATGTTATGTTAATTTAAATGAGGATCAACTAAGTAAACTTAAGCGTTTACAAAATCTCTGTATTCGGTTTATATTTGGACTTCACAAATATGACCATGTTTCTGAATTTCGCAATAAACTCAAGTGGCTTCCGATACGACTTCGCAAGAATACCCACACATTATCTCTCCTTTATTCTATCCTTTTTAATCCAGCTACTCCGGTATATTTTAAGAACCGATTTGAGTTCCTTTGTGATACTCACGAACGACACCTCCGTTCGAGTGATAATCTAATTTTGAAGATTCCCTCTCATTCTACTTCCTTTTATTCTAAATCCTTTACTGTTGAAGCCTGTCGTCTTTGGAACTCGTTTCCACTGTCTATAAAACATGCTCAATCAATAATAACATTTAAAAAACTTGTCATAGAAATGTATTTATCATCCTTAATCTCGATGATGAAATTTATTGTATCTATGTATGTATGTATATGTGTATGTACGTATGTGTGTATTTCATTTTTTATTTTTATATTTATTTTAATATTTGTTCATATAGTTCATATGGTTTTGCGCTCCTACCCACACCTTCTACGCTAGTCCTCTACCCAAAGGTCGCCTGGAAGAGATCGCTGTGTTAGCGATAAGGCCGCCTGATGCAACTGATGCTATGTGATTCATTTGATTTCGATGTATTATCTCTAAATTGTATTGGTGTGCAAAAAGTGTAAATAAATAAATACACACTGAGTAAATTTTACGAAAAAATATTACGAAAAAGTACCATATTTTACCAGTATTATATTCATTATTTATTATTTTTATCCGATAAAAATAAATAAAAATGAATGTCATATTTACGATATAAAAATATCATTGAACTTGTATATAGATATGTAAATAAGCATTTAATTACGAAAGCGATGGAAAAAAAACCAACTTGTGTTTTAAGATAAGTAGGGTTATCGATGTGAATTTTAATGAGATAGGTAACTTAATATTAAGAGCTGTTTTAATCTAAACTTTCCGTAACGATGTCTACTGACCTCTACTACATAATAGATTGCGTATCAATGTTATTTTATCGTTTTCTCGAAAAGTAATTTTTCTTTTAAATGACGAATTTCAAACTAATAAAATTTATCGTTGCTGTTATTTTGATACTAATAAGTATAATTATTAGTATAAGATAATTATTAAACGCTTGTCTCAAAATAATATATTCACATAAATATAATGGAAAACAGCAAAAATAAAAAATGAAAATATGATGCTATCAGTATTTTCACAACAAAAATTGGATACTAGTTGTATGATCTAACGAAAAATAATTAGAATCGATGGGATTGGAATCTCCCAATAAAAAGGAAATGAATTTAATAATTGTATGATTTTCAAACCGGTTGGTTTGATCAATCGTATAAAATCAATAACATAAGTCTTCCTCCTAACATAACATGGAATCTACCATGAGGGTTCATGGCACATTCCATGTTATGTTAGGATTGGTTGAAATTTATAATTACTGCATTTTATGAACGTGCAGGTCACTTTTCAAATGAACATATACAGACAAACTTACAAAATTCACTCTTTCTCGTTTTTTGATATTGTAGTATAGACAGATAATAAGATGTAACTCTGTTTTCCGAGAGTTCCGTATCCAAAGTGTAAAACGGGACCCTATTACTGAGACTTCGCTGTCCATCCGTCTGTCCGTCTGTCACCAAGCTGTATCTCATGAACCGTTATAGTTACACTGTTAAAATTTTAACAGATGATGTATTTCTGTTGCCGCTATAACAAAAAATACAAAAAAAGCAGAATAAAAAAATTTAATTAAAAATTTTTTTTGCTCGTTTTTGCTCGATATTGATAACTAGCCCAGTAGGATTAGCTCAAAAAACAGGCAAAGATTTACAAAATTTTTTAGCATAAATTTTCCTTCGGAATTCGTTGGAGGGGGGGGGGTTCACTGGTAGTCTAAATTAAAAAAGTAGAGGTACCAAAGTTTTCGCTTCATCTGCCGTCTTGATTTAACACATTCGCTGCGGGACCAAAACTGACGTTTATATATATATATATATATATAAATTTTTTTATGTTAGTAGGATAGGCAAACTGGCAGACGTGCCACCTGATGGTAAGTGGTCGATGTCGCCCATGAACATAAACTAGTTTACCTGGAACTAGCCCAGTCAACTCATCTATGTGTTGCCTATCCTGAGACATATGATGTTAAGTCTCGGTGCTAGTAATTACACTGCCTGTCTTTATATGGTGCGTTAACTGGCCGATTGGCCTGGTACTCAAAGTTTACACCGCGGCGATATGGGGCTCATTGACCCAGTAAGGTATCGACAGATAAAAATGACTATAACTATGAGAAAATGTAAAAATTTGGATACCTACAATAACCATATACCAAAATATCGATGGTCGATGAGTTGTTGGTTATAGTGCTTGATTCGCCCCGGGTTCCTACTATTTACTTGAGAGATTTATACAACAATATTGAAGTTATAAATTCAAACCTGTAGTTGATTCATTTGTAGATATAGAAATCCTCATTATACAGCTCCCGCACCAGGGGAAGTTCACCGCTTTTCGCTTCTGCACAGAGCGGGAGTACATGCATCGGGTATTTAAGCTTTATATCGCAGTGAACGTGTTATATGTTTATTTTTTGTCTCTTAATAACTCGTTAATTTTCAATTTTAAACGTAAAAGAGTTATTACAAAGTTTTTTAAAATAAAATTTCCTACAATTTTGATTTTTATAAATTTTAGGAAAACAAATTGAAAATAAACGAGTTATTCGATAACCAAAAATTCACCCCCTCTTTTCAGGTATAAATCGAAAAATATCGATCCTACGAAAAAATTGATTAGAATCAAATTGTAGGAAATTTAATTTTAAACAACTTTGTAATAACTATTTTCCGTGTAAAATTGAAAATTAACGAGTTATTCGAGAGACAAAATATAACGCTTTAAATCAAGATGGCGGATGAAGCAAAAACTCTGGTACCTCTATTTAAAAAAAAAAAACGCTAATGCTAAGGCTAAACGGCAACAGGTAGACGCTTGAAATATTCATAGAACATTGAGTTACATTATTCACTTTAAAAATAAATAATTAAATTAAAATATAATTAGTATTTCAGGGGGGGGGGGGGGCTCAGTTACAACAGACATAATTTTTTGCTGTTTTTATAGATAATGGTACGGAGATAACGGAACCCTTCGTGCGCGAGTCCGACTCGCACTTGTTCGGTTTTATTAAGGTTATTGTCTTTTAAAAAATACTGTTGTAACTTAATTATGATGTACCTACCAATTTTTTTTCCTACCAATTACATAATTATTCTTCTGTTATATTTGCAATAAAAACAAAGTATTTAACAATAAATAAATAAACGACAAGATAAAATCGTTTTGAAAAAGTTCCAAAATATCTTTAAGACTTCAAAACTATTAACTTCTTTATGTAAACATTTTTAATGTAATTTTAAAACGTAATATTTAAAGTTATTATATTGGTGAAAGATAAGGTCAAAGTCAACTGATAAGACTGATGTGGTCATACGATTACTGACTATAACAGATATTAATTACATAAACAATAATTTCTTTACAATTAAAATAAAAACAAAATTTAAATATTTATTGTAGGTAAATTTAATTCAGTACTATATTCAATAAGCCTTTTCTAACTTTTTAGAAGTTGGGCCATAAATAATGACGAACAAATTATTAATATTTTTTAAATATAAATTGTGCCTTTTAATTATTGTAATTCTTCTAATTGTCGAATACGTACGTAAAATGTATAGTACAATATTATCCTATATTTTTTTTATATACACACAGTCGTCTGTTCCTAATGTAGACAACTTAATACCTGTGTTTTAGGTGACAGTCGACTGATATACATTTTTTTTTAAATAAATATACAAATAAACAAATATATATTACATCAGACTCGGGGCGTGAATCCAACCCACAACACTGGAGTAGAAAGTAGGGTCACTGCCAACTGCGCCAACGTGCCAGTAAATGTCAACATCTGTGAATCCGATTTTATCCGTTAGAGCAAATAGTAGTTAAGTTGGTGTGGACATTTAATGTAGAGGGAAGATTGATCTCACATCAAGAATCTTACCATTCTTTGTACTAGTATACCTAAATGTGAAAGTTTGAATAGATGAATATTTGGTAACAATCTTACCAGAACAGCTGACCGGATGAAATTTGGCTTTTGAATGTCTTGTGTGCTTGGTACAGACAGGCTATAGTTTATAGAAAGAAAGGGAACTTTTTATTTGGAAGAAAAACTAGCCCTACTTTTTATCCTGGAAAAATGTACGGTTCTCGTGAGATAGACTTGTTTTGTTTTTAATGGAGCATAGGATAAAGTTAATTTTTTGCATCGTGGTGTTAAGGACAGATAATAATATAGGCTAGTTTTTTATCCTGGAAAAATTTATGACTATTCCTATAGTATAGTAAAACAGTTGTATCCTACAGAAAAAAATGTATCAGAACAAGTTTTTTTAACTGATTTATTAATTCTCATACATACTCATAAAAAATTCAACGTGAACGAAGTCGCGGGCAATAGGTAGGTAGTAGGTTAAATATAAAAGTCAATGGAGATGTGAGTACGAAAATACTGTAGTGGTTGTTGAGATGAAGGTTGATAGAAAAAAAAAGAAAAAAAATGTATACAAATAAAATTTTACCAAACTAGAGAGTGATGTAGATTGATATATCTTTATATCAGTAGGTACAGACAATCTTTCAGCAAAATTTTAGTACCATTATATTAATTTCTGACTAGTTGTGAGCTTATAGAGATCATAATTGATGATCTATATATATATATATATATATATATATATATATATATATATATATATATATATATATATATATATATATATATATATATGAAAATGAAGAAAGTTATTATTATAGTGAAAATTGCTTGTCCTCACCGTTTTTTTATGAAAAATTTTGAATAATTTATTTTTGCTTTGCTAACATTTTATTGTTTTAATTTATTTATTTATAACACAATTTGTTTGAATATGTTAATAGAAGAATTATATTTGTGCTCTATATATCTATTGTTTATGAATTACTCCATTTAGATATAGTTTAGATATAGATAGCGTTTTTCGGGGGACATAGAGAGAAAAGCGCTCTCTCTGGTTCCGGCTCGCGTCTCGACATCCACGCTTATCGAGTGTCTCCTTATAAATATTCAAATTTAATAGTAAATAGTACAATTAGAACTGTTTATTGAGTGAGATTACAGTCAGCAAGACTACTCTATGAATGAGTCCTAGGAGCATATGATCGGAATTAGAAAATGTCAGCGACTGTAAAGTAATCACAAGTAGCTGTATAAAAAAGAATGCTCGCGCATTTTTTAAATATTTTGAAATATCAGACTTTTAGTAACACGTTTTAACCTTAGTTTATTTTTATTATAATATTATGTATCGTGTATATTTTGATATTCATAACTATTAATAATCAAATGTTTGAATTGAATATTGAAATTGGAGTATATATATTTATGTATATTTAGGTAAATAATTTAGGAAAACGAACGTTATTAGATATTTATGATACCGACCGCAATCGACCGTTTTATGTCGTCTTCGAGGCAAGGTGGTGAGACATGCAAACATCCAGACCACAAACAAATATTTGTATAACTAGCTGTACCCCGCGGTTTCACCCGCGCTAATTTAAGGGAAAAACGTACTTAAACATTTTTAAGCAATTACTCTAAGAATAGGTACCCGTCTCGTTGGTCTAGTGGTCGCAAGCGTTACTGCCGAGCAAGGGGTCTCAGGTTTGATTTCTGGGTCGTTCAACGTATTATTGAGTTTTTTTATTTTTTGAAAATTCTTAGTAAAAGAGTTATGTTATATTTACTTTAAAAGTGAAACTATAGTTAAAAAATGGCCCGAGAAGAGAAATAATAAAGGACGAAACGGAAGCTCTCAAAATAGATTATTTTTTGCCGTTTTTGTAACATTTCTTATTATTGCTCAGCCTCTATCGTAGCGTGATGTTATATAGCCTATAGCCTTCCTCGGTAAAAGTTCTATCCAAGACAAAAAGAATTTTTCAATTCGAACCAGTAGTTCCTGTTCCAGTGATTAGCGCGTTCAAAAAAACGAACAAACAAACAAACAAACTCTTCAGCTTTATAATATTATTATAGAAGTATAGATTATAAATATTCGCTTTGAGCAAGAATTGAACCCACAACCATCGGCACAAATGAAACACTCGTCACCACTATATCATAACGATTGCCATCGTGAACTCTACAAAATAAAATAAAAATATATTTAAAAGTGTGTTTTGGTATTTTCATCTTATTTTTTAGCACTAAACCAATTTTTTTTAGTGAACGTTTCTAGGGCTTTTAAATATTTTTACGATATTATGTAAGAATTAAGCAATGCCAAAACATGAGTATTAAAAACACTTTAATATATATCTAACATTATGCGTTCAAATGTTTAAGCATAAATTATTATTTCTTTAAAAAATTGTTGTCCTGCACCGAAAAAAAATCTAGAACCCAATAGTCCAATTGTGAATATAAATTATTCAGGCTTCACACCACAACCTATAAATTATATCGTAATCACTTTACCGTCCTAGAAAGTGTTCAGTGACAAACATATACGAATTAAACCCAAATAACAATTAAAATAAGATTACTTGTATTAGAAATTTTTTTTTAAAATAAATAATAATATCTTAAAGCGAAGCTATTTACATTTTATTTCATACTTCATTAATTTTATAGTTTTTAAATTTAAATTTAATAATTATTTATTTAGAACATTTATTCTGAATTAAATAGATGATAAAATTATAATTATATTACTAGTAAAAACATATACATGTATTTTTTGTATCCATTAATAATCAACTTGATATTTTTTTTTATTTTTTGCTTTCTTGATATTTGTGTATCTCTCAAAGTGTGTAAGGTCAAGAAAAGGCATATATGATAAAGAGAAATCGCGTTATTGTTACTAAGGAATCAATAGTCTCAAACAAGATAAGACGCGAAAAATTAGTATAAAAACTGTAACTGGCCAGAGATGAAGCATAGTCGTCTTCTGGACCTCTCAAGATGAAGACTGTCCTGGTGTTAGCATGCTTGGCCCTAGGGCTGGTGGGCGCGACCATGATCCCTCCAAAAGCTAAATCCGACTACAAGATCAAGCCTGGTAAGTAAACTATCACTATTCTAAGTAAATTTATTTAATAATAAATATTTTAACTGTTTTAAAATTTATTTACTTTTTTATTTTAATTTTTAAATTTCTAGTGTATTATAAAATAACATAACAAATTATTATATATTTTATATTATTAATTTATATAATTGTTATGTATTTCTCTTTCAGTAAATTCTGATTTTGTGACAAAGCAAGAAAAGATCCTAAAGCTCTTCCTTCATCCCAAGCAAGTTGACCCAGAAGCTGAATACTACAAAATTGGCAAGGACTACGATATCAAAGCCCACATCGATGACTACACCGTAAGAATCCCTTTTAAATTTTATTGATTTTGATACGGGTAATTATGGCATATGTATCATTACTTTTTTTTTCTTTTAGAACAAGAAAGCAGTCGAACAGTTCTATGAATTATGGCAATTTGGCACGCTACCCAAGAACAAACCTTTTTCTATCTTCTACAAAAAACAACAAGAAGAAGCCGTCGCTCTTTTCTATGTTTTATTCTATGCTAGAGACTTTGAAATTTTCTACAAGACAGCTTCCTTTGCTCGGGTTTACATGAATGAAGGACAATTTTTATATGCCTACTACATTGCTGTGATTCATCGACCCGACACAAAAGGAGTTGTCGTTCCAGCACCCTATGAAGCTTACCCTGACCTCTTCACAAACTCTTATTTGTGGGAAAAGATCTACCGTATTAAGATGCAGAACGGAGATTTTACCCCTGACTTCGGAACTGAAAATGGTGTTGTTCACGAGGGAGACAAATGGGTTTTCTACGCTAATTACTCCGACTACTTCAGCTACTTCGATGATGAACACAAAATTTCTTACTTCACTGAAGATATTGGCCTAAATGCCTACTACTATTACTTCCACTCATACTTCCCATTCTGGATGGATGGCAATCTATACCCAAGCATGAAAGAACACCGTGGTGAAGTGTACTTCTACTTCTATCAACAGTTATTGGCTCGCTACTACTTGGAAAGACTTTCTAACGGATTAGGACCAATTCCGAACTTCTCATGGTGGAAGGCGATTAGCACTGGCTACAACCCCTACATCTACTCTTACTACTCCTTTGTACAAAGACCTTCTTATTACCAAATTCCTGATGAAAATAAATATAATCAACTGCAATGGCTTGACACGTATGAAAAGACTTTCATCCAATATCTTAACGAAGGACATTTTAAGGCAGTAAGTTAATATTATTTTAGCTAAACATAAATATAATACATATGTATGAATATATAATTGAATCATTTTTTTTTTCTTCAGTTCAACCAGGATGTAGACCTACACAACAGCAAATCTGTTAACTTCGTTGGTAATTACTGGCAAGCTAACGCTGATTGGTACGGCAAAGTTGGATACAAAGACCTATACTCATATGAAATAATAGCCCGTAACGTTCTTAGTGCTGCTCCAGTATCTTATGACAAGTAAGTTATTTCTATTGTCAAGATTACGAGTGTAATAATTAACAAGTAACTATTTATTTACTAAATCTCATTATCTCAATCAAAAATATCTCTACAATAGTCAAATGTGGAAAATAATGTTTTTTTTTTTACACAGATACAACTTTGCACCATCGGCTCTTGACTTCTACCAAACATCCTTACGCGATCCTGTCTTCTATCAGCTGTACAGCAAGATTCTTAAATACTTCATAGAATACAAGAAGAGGCTTCCTGTGTATACCCAAGATACACTAAACTACGTCGGTGTTAAGATCAATGACGTTAAAGTAGACAAGCTTGTGACATTCTTCGACTATTATGACTTCGACGTATCCAACAACGTATACTACACTCAAGAAGAACTTAAGAGCCAACAACACACATCCTACGTTGTTCGTCAACCTCGTCTCAACCACAACCTTTTCAAAGTTAGTATTGACATTAAATCTGATGTTGAAGGAGATGCTGTATTCAAAATCTTCATGGGTCCTAAGTATGATCATGTAGGTTACCCCATTAGATTGGAAGAAAACTGGCAAAACTTCGTTGAATTAGACTGGTTTGTACACAAACTCTCTAAGGGACAAAACACAGTTGAACGAGCCTCTTCTGAATTTTTCTACTTCAAAGAAGATTCTGTACCTACGCACGAAATCTTTAAACTACTTTCTGAAGGAAAAGTTCCATCTGACATGTCTACTGAATCTGGTGCTTTCCCTAAGAGGTTACTTCTGCCTAAAGGTACCGAGGGTGGTTTCCCGTACCAGTTCTTCGTAATGGTTTATCCCTATGTGCCTTCCGAGAAATATGACGCCATCAAAGCTTTTGAATGGGACAGCAAGCCTTTTGGATATCCATTCGATCGTCCAGTCTATGAACCATACTTCAAGCAGCCTAATATGTTCTTTAAGGATGTTGAAGTGTACCATGAGGGAGAAGAGTTCACGTACAAATACAATACTCCTTACTATACTATTCATAATAATGAAGTGGCCAAACATTAAGGAGAGAGAAATATATTAAAAATTATATAACAATGATGAAATGATATGTAAGTGTAATAATGTAATAACTTAAAATTACAAATAAAAAGCGTTTTAAATATATATATATTTTTTTTATTATTTGACCTAATTATCACAACTTTAACAATTTTTTTTACAATAAAATGAATGTAAACTGTATAGAAACCAAAAGGATATTAATTTAGATGAGAAGAGAAGTATCCATTTGCGTGTTTTGAATTTTCTTTGTGATAAATGGTAATATTATAGAATTTATAATTATTAAAATCAGTAAAGTTGTTGATTGATGATTTTCTGTGGAAGGGGAATCCTAAAGGATTTGAAAGATTATCAAAATCGCTATTCTCATCGATAGGGGTTACTAAAATGAATAATGTTAAATTCAAACCTTGTTCTAAACCTTTTGGAATAATCATATTTTCAGGAAATTTGTATAAACAATACTTATTTTTTCTTACTGACTTTAGCTCTAAATTAAACAAGTCATCAAATGAAAATTTAGTTGTTGATTCTGGTGACCATCTAACAATATTGAGACCTTCATCAAGTTCATAAGTGAATGAATCTAATTCAAAGAATCTAGAAAATTTATCGAAACAATTCACGTCATTGCACTGTGGGCCCAAATATAGTTTAATCAAAGACGTTTTGTTGGATTTAGCCTCTATTTTAAAAGAAAAACTAAATGGAGTATGTTTGAGTCTTTTTTGTCTAGCTGCATATGTCAAGGACGAACTTCTTAAATCATAATTATCACTATTAAAAATTTTGCCAATGTTAAATTGATAGAACTCGTAATAAGTAGTTATTTTTGTGAAGGTACTGTCAATAATATTAAATTCATCACTTTGATATTTAGAAAAGTTGTAAGGTTCTAATGTCTTTGAAAATTCATCAAAGTACTTTAAGAAACTTTGTATCATATTCCAATATATCGGGTCATGTAAAGCTGTTTGCGGATGGTGTAAAACTGAAGGAGCAGGATTATATCTGTAAAAAACAAAACAATTAAAATAATAAATATAAATTACTCAATTTGCAATAAAAATATGTAAGGATATAAAAATTACCTATCGCTCGGATAACCATCGCCCCCGTAGCCAAATAGTGATCTTAAAATTTTAGCTGTTTGAATACCCTCAAAGTTGGCCCGGATTAGCTTAGCGAGTAGATCGACAAAATTGTCTTCTGTAAGATAAATTTTCGTTCCATTGTCCTGAAAGTTAATTTTATTATAAAAAATTATAAACATTATAACATTCACTCAACATTTTAAATTAATTCTTTTTCTTACCATAAATATCACACCTCTTGTGATGCATTCTTTAATAGCAATATCGACTGACTTTATGCGTGCATAGTCATCACTCCATTCTCTACGAATATTAGATCTAATTGGAAACGAAAGCCCATTCTCATAAGATAGGTATGGAATGAAATCATCATAGCATTTGCTTTGATCTGAGATATTAAGATATTTAAGGTGCTCTTTTTCTAAATTGTATCTTGCCATTAATTGTTGATGAATAAAGTAATATTTTTCAGCATATTTTGGATCGATTCCTGTTAACTCTTCGTTGTTCATCCAAAATGGATATAGGATATGGACACCAAAATAGTAACTATTAAGACCTATATCTTCTCTAAAATAATCTAAATTATCTTTGCACTCATTATTCCATAGGTTCCAGCTTGAATAGTTCGTGTTGATTGATATTAAGTCATTTGTCCTATAAAATTGTTGTACTTGTGCTTCTTGTGGATTGAATTTCCCGTTATTAACTTTTAGTTTAAACGCTTTCCTAATCGTTTCACTATTGACAAAGTAATAAGGCTTTGTAATAAAAGGAGGTTCAACTTCTTTAATTACATCGACTCTAAACAATGATGCCAAAATCAAAGCATAATTTAACATATCACTGTTAATAGTCTGAGACGCCCATTCTATAATGCTATCGATTTTATCTTCTTCAGAATACTGTAATAGGCGAAATAATGCAATAGTGGCTTCCCTCATATTATCGTCGTATATATTAAATGTAAGGCCCTTCATAGTATGACCATCTTCAACATGCTGGATAAATATATTGTAATATTCATTGTCCTGAAAAAATAAGTCATCCTTTGATATTGTGTAAGATAAATTCACATTAATGTTTTGACTTACTTTATTGACGAAGTCTTCTAAAATTAATTTGTGTTGCTTTTGAAATTTGTGCGGAGAATAACCAGATGGTATTATATACTTGATATATGCATCATCAGATATTTCAAGCTCTGAAAAAAATTATAAGATATCAATAATATAATATGTAATACATAATGAAAAAAATGAAGTAATGTCCGCTCAGTATAGGTACCGGATACAACCGCTTATTCATGTGTTATATATATATATATATATATAAGTTCGCGATAGCATCATAGAAGTTATAATATGCATATTAATTTGATTAATTAAAATATTAACAAATGAATCTTACAAATTCTTTTTTAGCCATATAAAATACAATAACAGTTTATTTCTAAGACAGGTATAGTGTAATGTATTCGCGACGGCGATATAATAATTTTTACCGTTTACTAAAGTTATATGAAACATTTTTTTTATTTATGACAGGGAATAGAAAAAAATATGTATAATTTATAAAAAAAAGACAAGCAGAAGAAAGTATATATAATATAATTTTTCGACTTCAGGAAAATCTTTTAACTCTTACCTCCTTCGTGGACGAGACTACGAAATTCGTCACTTGGTGCAGACAATGCAGTTCCCAATGCAAAAAGACATAGTATAATCATGTTTACAGAATATTTTAGACACATATCCAATGCACTTCTAGCATGGACTAAATTATGTAAATAGAATATAACATCTTATATGCACCTCCCTGCCCCTACTCCTGTGCTCTCAATTGAAATCCTGTGGTCGCTTAAACGGCAACAATTTTCAAAGTACAGTTATTGACAATCTTTACACGTTTAAACATTCTCGTAAAAAGAGCGATGTCTTAAAAGGAAACATTTAATTATCTTTACCGAGCAGAGGTATTCCAAATAAACCAGACTATAACTTTAATTCAGATATAGCTTCATCTATTTTTGTATTTTCAATTACAATACTAAGTGATGTCATTTCAAATAAGGCTTCGTGTAGACGACGCTGTTACGAGAGACGACGAGGTGCTTTAGAATCAGACCGATTGTCTATACAAATCAATAAAAACTAAACCGTAACTAAATTGCAGCAGCACTGATACCGATACGGATTGATGCAGCTTGGAAAGCGAACTAGCGCCGCATCGTGTAATGCCTCTTAAGTATGGTTCACATGTGCGGTAAAAAAATGCCTCTGATTGCGTTGAGAATTAAATAGAGCAAAACTATGTTTTAATTTACATCTTGCTGTTAATTGTTATGAAAACATAATTGGTACTCATATAATAAAACGAGAGATACTTAAGGAAAACCAGGTATAGGGTCTTTATGGGAGCAAAAGAAGCCAAAACAATTAATTTTGTCTATCTGTCTGTTTGTATGTTTGTTCCTGCATCTCGAAAATTTTGCTGCACAAAATTGGATGCGGCTTTCACAGTTGCGATTCTGATGGTCTGACTTAAAATCTGATGTTGATTTCATCTTTATGAACCGTCTAGAAGTGGAGTTATTACTCTATAAATAATTGTAGTGATATCGTAACGAAGTTGTTTAGCACACAAATATTCCATGAATAAAACCACAAGGCCCAGGCAGTGTTTGGTATAAATTATTTTTGGATTTATAGCAAATATTTATTGCTCCGTATAAGCCGTACATAATGCGGTGCTCATGCTGTGCATGCGCGCATCGTATCCTATCCGGTAAGTTCGACATTTTGGCGCTAGATGCGGGCAACCTAAGTGATCATAATCTCTTCGTAACATTTTTACTTAAAATTGACTATAATTTTATATATATATAAAAGTATGTTATTTTTGGTAGGATTGATGGATTCTTTATGTGTGACTTTAGTATTTTTTTATTCTTAGTTTTTGCTCACAACAGTACAAAAATGTATATTCTTCAGGATGCTAAATGCAATTGGTCAATTTTCCAATTGGAACCATAGCACCAGTCCAATTTTGTACGAGAGGTAACTCGTAGTTAACAAGTACTATTACACCTCTTGTGACAGAATAATCTTCAATAAATACGTTATTGACTCATACAACTCGTCTAAAAACTAGTTATAAATTGCCAATCCATCAATTTTAGTTTTACGTTTTAATATTTTGTTTATTTTAAACACTAAACTGATTGTTACATTACTCATATTCAAATTCATGCTACGAAGTTAGATCGAGTTAAACTTAAAAACGATAACAGGCAAAAGTAAAATTAAAATTTAGCAACAGCCAATTAAGCCAAATAATTGTTCACGATGGATTTGGTACTATGCGATATAAATCATAGCTGAAAACGCTGAAAAAAGAAACAAAGCTTTTTGTAATGAGAACCATTTCTAATTCTAATTATTTTATAACTTTTTATCATTAAAATCACTATGACCTTTTAAAATATAACGAATAGATAGCAAAATCATAGTATCTTCCTAATAAAACTTCTACCTGTTACACTTTGAGAGGAATACTTGTTGGATTGGGGTAGGGTACACAATATACATAACCTTTATGAAAAATTCCAACAGAAAAGCAGGAAAACAGGGAAAATCATTTTTCACATATAGCGCCATCTCTGATACATAGCATGTACTACAAACCAATATGGTTTTGCATGGTGATGGAGCAGATGGCGCTAGTACGTGGTGTGAGTATCCCTCACGAAAATAAGTTGGTGGCTAAACGGAGTTCGCCGGGTTTGCTAGTAACATATATTATTCTTTATACATACTTTATAACGTACTACTTTTGTAGTAAAAGTCGTTAAATAATAATGACTGTGCCATAATATGGTAGAGAAGTTCTGTTAGAACATGGCAATCCCCTTAATAATTTTTTTTATAAAAAACAAAAAAAACCCGACTGCGTAAAAAACTCAAACATACATTTAAAAAAGACTAAAAAGAAAATAACAAGCCCAGTAGTTTAGAATGTTGTCAAAAATAATACTGAACAACTACACCATTGAAATAGTTTTATAATTGATACACACATAAACGATTCTTTGCAAAATAGAAGGATTTACGCTCGGGACCCATTCTTCAACAAATCAAATCTTACCAGGAGCCCTGTAAAATTTAAATTTAAATTTTATTCATATTTTATATTTTGTTAAATTTAAATGCGTTTTAATGTATGTTATGTTTTCATGTTTTTTTCTAAATGTATACTTAACGTGTTATTTTAACCTGTAAATAATTATGTGGCAATAAATTCATTTTATTATTAATATTATCTAACTAGTTCACTCCACCCATTCAATAATATATATAGACATACATAATAATACTTATATAAGACAAATAATAATTTACATAAACTTACATAGATAAATATAAGCGGGTGAACGATTATGCCCCGGCAGGGAGATCAAACAGCCGGGTTTAGAGCTGGTAGAGAGCTGTAGGTTGAAAAATCGGCGGACAATCCTAGCCGAGTCGAGCAATACCGCCTTCTACATCCTGGCTATGAGCGAACCGTCACTGATCCCCAGCTGCCTCAGATGGTGAGCGAGGCTAACCGGAATCAAATCGTTGGCAGATATAACGATAGGGATGATTTCAGCAGACTCCACACCACACATGTCGACAATCTCGTGCGCCAGATCCAGATATTTACGATTTTTTCTGTTTCGGCTTTCACGAGGTTCTCGTCATGCGGAATAGTAATTTTCACTAAAAACACCCTCAAACGTTCCCTATCTTTAGCCACGAGATCAGTCTTGTTTGTCAGTACCGTCCTATCCATGTTGATAGACAAGTCCCAGTAGAACCGAACTTCGTCATGTTCGAGTACTGGCACCGGTGTATACTGACAATACGACATCCTCTGTTCCATGAGACAGTACATTAGAGAAAGCTCTTTATGGAGGAGCTTGGCCGCTTGCTTATGTCTGTGCAATAGTTCAGTATTGGCAAGCGCGGAACAGCCCGAAAGCACATGACTGTTAGTAACTCACCGGGATGGCGATAAGTTCGGCAGAATTCGGGAGTGCCATCCTTCAGAATGTGCTATCAGTAGTTGTTCATCTTAACCACCTGGTTCTGAATTGCATAGACAAAACCTTCGGTTTCCTCAAAGAGGTCCCCGAATTGTAGCCACTGGACGGTTACTCCCCAGCACAATATCGACGGTGGTGTGGGTATTTTTCTCCGCAATTATATCCCTGCCACTGTAGTATATTGCTCATCCTAACTTTTATTAGCCACTCTTGAATATCTTTTTTTATAAATTGTCATAAACCATATAAAAATTCTTCAGAAGTTCTTTACAGTCCAAATGACAAAGTAAATTACTTTAAAAATCTATAAGGTATTCTAGACAGCCTGGTTCCTAATTATTAACATGTAATATGTATAGGTGACCTTAACACGTGTTTTCAAAAAAATTACATCAGAGCACAAACGTTATATACGCTTACCTCGTCCGTCAATCTGCACGTTATTCCTACGAGTAATCCTACTCACTACTTCCCTAACTGTCGATCATCTATTATTGACCTAGCATTTGTCTTTAATTAGAATCTTGTTCTATCTCATGGACAAATGACATTCCCTTTTTCTTACCACGACTTAATTTTTTTAACTTACAAAGTGCGCCCTAGTAATATTGGAGGCAATGTTCTTCTTCTGTTCAATTTTATGCAAATGGATCTGCAATGCTCGATAATGATGATATTAACGCTAAGTAACACTATAAAAATAGTCCAAAATCGAAAGAACGCGTTCTTGCACCAATACATTTTTGGTCTTTTGAAGTTTTTTTTGTCTTAATACAAATAATAGAATTTTCTGATAACTATAGAGCTTATCTAGTATATTCAAGCAAAGCTACACATGTACGTATGAATTGAACTGCAACAGCCTGTATTCTATTAGTAGGCAAAATATATTTTTCTATAGAGGAGAAGGGTTGGAACTTAATCCCCCACTATGTTCTTTAATAATAAAAAAAAAACGTATTACAGATACGATAGAGTGGAATTAGGGCTCCAAAATGTTCTCAAGGGATTCATCTATTATTCAAAGCCGGTTGTCGAAACTGAAAACCGAGGTTGGAGGTACAGCATCGTCCAGGGCTGAGATAATGAGGAAGGTCGAGAAATTCTATGGATAGTCGTATACCTTGGTTAATCAACCTATTCGTAGCTCGGCTGAAGATCCGAGAGCCGAGCTTACTCAAAATTATTCCAAAGACATACCGGCCATCAGCTTGCACGAGATTAGTATCGCTCTGGGACAGAGCCATACTAATATATGACGATATTACGTCAGAGCTTCTAAAAGCAGACGAAATGGGAAACTGGTACTTAAAGCCCTTCAGAAGTTCTTTAATGCCATCTTGCTTGAGGGCCTAACGTCACAGGCCTGAAACAGAAGCGTAGTGGTACTCTTCTTCAAGACGGGCGATAACAGCTTGTTCAAGAATTACAGTTCCATTTCGCTTCTAAGCCACGTTTATAAGCTATTCTATACGGTTATTACGAATCATCTGACGGGTTAGTTTGATGACTTTCAGCCTCCCGAACAAGCCGGTTTCCAAAAAGGATATAATATCATAGACGACATACATAATTTTTTTTTTTGTTGTGTTGGTGCATTTCTATTTTGCTTGTATTTGTGAATTTTTTGATATATATATATATATATATATATATATATATATATATATATATATATATATATATATATATATATATATATATATATATATATATAATCACTTATTGAATTGACTGATATAGGTATGTATTTATTTTATATATTTTTTTCTCTCTTTTTTTTTTGTATTATAGTCATTAAGTGTCTGCAATGTTTGTGATGTCCCAAATAAATATATTTTTACTTGTACTTTATTTTTACTTTACATACGCTGCGGCAGATTAAACAAAGAACCGAGGAGTATAATTGGCCATTGTGCTTGGCATTTGTGGACTATGAGAAAGCCTTCGAATCGATCGAAACTTTGGTGGTTCTGCAGTTTTTCCAGCGGTGCCATATTGACTAACAAATCGTTGAATCGAATATCGAAGTGTTGAAATGCTTGTACAATAACGCTAGTATGTCGGTTCGAATACAGGAACATAGCACGAGAGCGATTCCAATGCAGATAGGTGTGAGACAGGGAAATGTCATCTCTCCGAAATTGTTTACTGCAGCATTGGAAGACGCTTTCAAGCTTCTGGGATGGAAAGGATTCGGCATCAACATAAACGGCAAGTACATCACTCATCTTCGATTTGCCGACGATATCGTGCTTATGGCCAGAATACCTGGAAGACCTCAGCATTATGCTTATTGACATCGAAGGAGTTTCCTGACGGGTGTGTCGTAAAATGGATATGGACAGGACAAAAATATGTCGAATGTCTATGTCGTGCCCACCCCGATATTGGTTGAAAATCCTACTCTCGAAGTTGTTGACGAATACATCTACCTAAGACAAAATGTCCAACTTGGTAGGTCCAACTTCAAGAGAGAGGTTAATCGTCGAATACAGATAGGATGGGTAGCGTTCGGGATGTTAAAAACGTCTTTTCATCCATTATACCTCAATGCCTGAAGCACTTTTATTTGTAGGGCGCGCCACTATATCGAAAATTTCCAATATATATATATATATATATATATTTATTTTTTTTGTCAGTTAAAAAGAGCAACTTAGTTAACTCTTCCTTTTTAGACCAGCTCTTCTTTGTAGAATCTGCGTTCCAACCCAGTGATAGCTTCACGTAGAACAGACATGACATATTGGTAATGAGACGGTGCATTACATATACTAGTACCCGGATGACCGAGCTTTGCTCGGTTAAATTATATTTAGATACATTACATATTGATGAAACATAAATAATATTTTCGATCTTACCGACATAAAAGTAAAATAATAGGAACTGGTTATTAAAATAAAAAATAAAAAGAGCCACATTATGGCATGCAAGTAAAAGTGGAGCCTTATGTCTTTCCAGTGACACAATGCTCTAGATACTGGCAATTCGGGCATTCCTCGAAGTCCTTCGAAAATTTTGCCCCAAGTGTGGCGGGAAACACAAAAACTGTCCAAAAACTGTGTATAAGTGCATAAACTGCACCAAGGACCACATGGCGCTAGATCGTAGCTGAAAAGACTATTGTAGGGAAAAAAAGTTCGAGAAATAATGGCTGAGTTTAATGTTTCATACCGAAAGGCTATTACAATATATGTCCCACCGCTAATTGATGCAGAGGAGGCTACGTGCTTGGCACACCAAACACATCCTGACCCTCGTGTGCCAAACCCTTTACCTGCACCAAATCATCAACTCTCCGAGAAGTAAACCGCAGAAGCCCCATATATGATTATATGGTGAATATAGCCATAAACTAACTTAGTAAATATTTATATCTTATATCTTTAAACGAGCAATTCTTGTATATATATATATATAATCTGAATCTCGGAAACGATCTAGCTAGGATATATTTTTAGAAAATGTCGTTTTATACCTTTTTTACGCAATTAAAAATAGCATTAGAATACGAAGGTAAATTTCGCTGTCATTGATAAGCTTATAATAAGCTCGGATGAGAATCGGGTGAATTTGAAATCAGAAAACCCGGGTTGGAATCTTGGTATCTATAGACCAATTTGTTTTTCCTTTTTTTTTCAAGATTCTTCTTTTATGAGAAAAACTATTATTGAGAGCTCTTTTTTTTAAATGACCAGTTCCTATTATTTTAATATTATGTCGGTAAGATCGAAAATATTATTTATGTTTCATCAGTATGTAATGTATCTAAATAAAATTTAACCGAGCAAAGCTCGGTCATCCAGGTACTATTTCTTAATCGTAATATAGTTCCTACTCAATGGCGATACATTCGCATACTTTTAATTCCTAAGCCTGGGTGGGACTATTCACAATTATTTTCTTTTAGACCAATATCCCTGATGTCATGTATATGCAAAATGTTTCATGCTATCTTAAAAAATAGAATTGAATGGTACTTATTGTTAAAAAAAATCATATATTTTTCGAACAAACAAAAGGTTTTAGAAAAGCACGCTCATGTTTAGATAATCTAACAAATTTCGTATCTAGCGTACAAATTGGTTTCAGTAAAAATCAAATGACAGTGGGCTGCTTCTTAGACATAGAAAATGCTTACAGTGATGTTGATGTATATTATCTTATTTCCAAAATAGATCAATTGGCGTAGGCAGTAAGCTTTGTTATTATTTATGGGAATTTTTACATGAACGTTTCCTGTTGATTGAAGGCCAAGATTTTAAAATTGTAAGATGCACGGAAATAGGCCTTGCCTGTGTAAGGCAGATCAGGGAGATCCTATATCTCCATTACTATTCAATGTTGCAACAATTGAAATATGTAAAATGATTAGTTTAATGGATTTCATTAGTTTCTCGCAATATGCTGATGATTTTATGACATTCGTAACATCTGATAATTTAGATGACAGCCAAAGACGCTTTCAATGGGCTTTTGATTGTGTTGTAAAAAATAATGCGATATTAATTTGGACATTTCATCAACAAAAAGCAAAATATGTATCTTTTCGAGAGGGCACAAATTGCACAATATTACTATCACTCTAAACGATGTAGTTTTGGAGGTCGTGGATAATGTCAAACATCAGGGGTTGTGGCTGGATCGTGGTCTTGGGTGCAATAAACATACTAATGAGATTGTGTCACGTGTGTCCAAGTTTATAAATATATTTAAAGTGTTATTAGGATCAGGCTTGGGAGTCCATCCAAAACATATCCGTAAGCTTTATATAACGTTACTTAGAAGTCGATTAGATTATGGTTAATTTCTGTATGACAACTGTTGTAAAGCAAATTTGGTTAAATTGGACAAAATTCAAAATCAATCAATGCGAAACATTGGAGGGTTTATAAAAACCACTCCCATTCATGTAATGGACTTTGCTTACCACCTTTGTATTTAAGAAGATATTTGGCAGGAAAATTTTTGCTTAAAAACAGATCACTTAATAATAATTCTTCTATAACATTAATTAATAATTTAGCAGAACTTACACAAAACAGATACCGGACTAACAGGAAAAGACCTTTGCTTACACAAATTTCCAAGAAGTTCAAATCTCAATCATGCAATTCTAACTCAACTTTAGGCATGTTTTCGTTAGATCAATGGGTAACCAGTATTGATATGGGAAACATCCTAAAAATAAATATAGAAGGATTCACTAGCTCTAAACGTCAGTGTCATCATATTACTTTGCGAAATACTTGTATGAAATACATAAATTTCAATTACTCCAACAGTCAAAAAATTTTCACAGATGGTTCGAAAGACAAGTATGGAATAGGAGCTGCATTTCTGGATTTCAATTTGAACATTTATTCTAAATTTAAAATTAAAGTAGATATTTCCACCATTGAAGCGAAACTAGTAGCTATCTTCGAGGCTTTAAGCTATATAGAGTGTACAGACTACTGTAAAGTAGTGATCCTGTCGGACTCCAAAAGCGCGCTTTAACATCTAAGTTACAATCAGATTCCAAAGTTATTTACTTTCAATGGATTCCATCCCATGTAGGCATAGAAGGGAATGAACAAGTACGATGTACTGGCCATGGAAGCTATAACTAACGGTATTGAAGACACCTTTTTTTGAAAGTTACCCATGCTAAAAAGGTATTGCTATGATTTGTGGAAAGAGTACTTTGACGAAAGAGCTAAGCAGAAAGGTCCAGCCTCATCCATGCAGGTATCCTTGGATTGATAACAACGTATGTAGCTGCAGTGAGACAAAATTAATTTTGCGGATTCGATCTGGGCACATTCTATGCAATAAGTTTGCATTTCTGATGCGGAATACTGCATCCCCAAACTGCACAACTTGTGAGGTACCTGATGATCTCCTGTATGTATTGATGTAGTGGGCTCAGAACGAAACAGCGAGAGCAAAACTTAATTTGGATCTAAGACCTGTAGGGCTATGCAATGTGATTCTTGCAGACCCGATGTCAAAGCTCCCAAAAATGTTGTTTAAGTTAAGTCATAGACCTATTAATTAAGTTAGTCTTAAGTTATAATTATGTTAGTTTTGTATTATTTCTCAACCAGGGCGGCATGTTCGCGTATGCGACAAAACCCTTGTTTTTCTTTTGAACAAAAAAAAAAAAGATTCTCAAAATTGATGTCCAATCGGTAGAAGAAAGCACCCCCACGTTTTGTGAAGTCAGTTAAAAATAATAAATAATATGATAAAATAAAAACATAATTTTTTGACTTTTATTTATCCGCACAGATTTAAACATTTTTGAATTTCTATCTAAGCTCAAACAATTTTGTGTTGGATTTTTTTGTTTGTAAAAAATTACTTGAATCTATTGTGGTATGTCATGGTAAGTCGTGATTTTAATGAATACAATTTTAAAATTATATAATTTGAATGGTGCTTAGTATTTTATGTTTTCTTACCGTTAAATAGACGAAAACACCAGGCATACAAAAACGCAAGGCCATAAAGTTTGACGCGTCGTATGTGATCACTTGCCAATTATAATACCACATGTGAGTTATTAATTTCAGAAACTATTATTTATTGTATTGCACAGAATGTTTTAAGTATATGTAAGAAAAAATAATTTCACACACAGAACACTTAACACTACCTATATGAAAATATTAGGAAATAAGGCAGGTTTCTTTAAAAAAAAAAACTTTTTGTACATGCGTTATAAATAAAGCATATAATTGTCAATACGTATTAAATTCGTTACATTTAAATTATTAACGAAATAATTAATTGGAACGAATATTTATATAATTTTAACTACCTATCTATAAGATAGATTCAACGTGTGCATAGTTAGGATTTCCAACATGCATGCTATGCTAATACCGCAAAAGTTTGTACTAATAAGGTCTTACATTTCAAATGTGTAAAATGTAAAAAAAAAGCTAATTGTAATAATACTATTTGCATAAGTATTTCTTTTCTGATTTAATCGCCAGTCATCATCTCCATGAATTCTGAAACAAGTAAATATTAATTAAAGTATACAATTACAGATTTTATATGGGATTTTGTATTTTTTTTGATAATAGCTCCTTTGTTTATCATTATATTTTCGTTATGTAAAAAGCAAATAATTTTTTTTTCTTATTGATGTTATAAAAAAATAATATAACATAATTTTGAATAAATTGTCACGTCAAGTCACGGACTCATTTATTATTATTTTTATTAATTTAA
Organism: Euphydryas editha; assembly: GCA_036937285.1. Taxonomy (NCBI): domain Eukaryota; kingdom Metazoa; phylum Arthropoda; class Insecta; order Lepidoptera; family Nymphalidae; genus Euphydryas; species Euphydryas editha. The sequence continues at coordinate 10,144,140 of JAUPFZ010000020.1, forward strand.
ATATTTTAGACATAATAAAATACTAACCATCAAAGTCAACGGTTCCCGAACCGTCGGTATCAATTTCTGCAATGATGCCGTCGAGATCGGCGTTGCTGAGTTTGTCGTCAAGGGCCGCTAGGATTTCCTTGAGGGTGGATGTAGTGATATAGCCGTTGCCTTCACGATCGTATAACCTAAAATGGAGATAATTCACAAATAAAACAAAAAATCAAAGTGTGTTAAAAGAATTAAATAAATATTGAAAGAATCTGAATTAAGCGATGGTTGACTCTTTTAATTTGTTAATATGAAATTAATAATAATAATAACAATAATAATAAACGTCTCACACTCAACGGTCCCCAGTAGGAAGTGAATCCTGTGTCGGGGCTCCGGAAACACACACAATACACAAGCACAAACGCCCAGACCACGACAAATATCTGTATGGCCTATACAAATATTTGTCATGTGCGGGGATCGAACCCGCGACCGCTAGCGCATCAGCCAGTTGCTGTGACCACTGCGCCAACGCGTCGTCTTTATAATTATTGCGTTGTTAGAATAAATTATAATAAATACTTAGTGTGACTCTATATATTTTATTTGAACCCTGAATTGCCACGATATTAAATTTTATTCACAAATTTTTCAGCAAAATTCTAGTGGTTAGAAAATATGAATCGATAAGTACCTATTCATACACATTGTTCGATATGAATGTGAATCATAGTTGTAATATTTTTGTTTTAAATATTTTAAAATAACAACAAATACATTTTTTTTCTTAAGTGGATCTAATTATCGTTATTTAAAGCTATTTTATTTTAAAAATTAATATATATATATATATATATATATATATATATATATATATATATATATATATATATATATATATATATACACATTTTACCTGAAAGCTTCTTTCAGTTCTTGTTGCATAGCTTCAGCATCCTCTTCTTCTAAGAAGTGGGAGGCAATGTTGCAAAAACCGTCGAAGTTGATTTTGCCAGTGCCTGTGAACGAAACAATTAAATATTTAACTTTGCGGCGAAAATAAAAAATACAATGAAAAATAAAGTTTGATCGTGTCTAATCTTTCAAATGATGACAAACATCAAACATATAATAATTTTTAGAATAAATTGGAATTCAAAATAAATTAATTATAGTAATTATTTTATATTTAAATCATGTCTATACAACAGATACTTTATGATATACTAGCTGCTGCCCGCGACGTAGTCTGCGTGAACGCTATTAGATTACACGTTGTTACAGAATGCGTTGAAGAAATAAAGATTCACTGCTCGTTCCCCGTAGGTGATAGCGTAATAATATGTAGCCTATATGTTGACCCGACTTCTTAATAATATTCGTGCCAAATTTGAAGTAAATCCATGCAATACTTTTTGAGTTTATCCCGGACATACATACAGACAAAGAAACAAAAATTCAAAAAACTATATTTTTAGCTTCGGTATCGATTGTAGATCACACACCAAGTATTCTTAAAAAAAAATATCCAATGTACAGTTTTGACTTTCCTACCATTTTATTATATGTATATAGATGACAATACAGTTTTAATTTTTAATATTATATTAACCTTCTTTATTTTATAACTTTGTACAAATTATGTGAAATTCAAATAAAAGAAACTCTTACTGGACATAAAAACTGACAGCTGTAACACAGTTTATACTAGTATAGCTGTCAACGTTAACCTCTTTTATATATTCAATAGTATTTATTAATTTTACTTGTCAAGTAAAGAATGATTTGTACTTATAATATAAATAAATTATTATTATTATTATTAATTAAAGCATCAGGAAACAATAAATCACTCAATAAAAGTAATAGATATGTAAACTAAATATTTGGTCTCTGTCATGTTCGGCTACGTAATTCACAATAATAAATAATATTATTATAAATATAACTTCAAGTCATAGCATCTAAAATTATAATTCGAACAGGCATTGCAATAGAATATCTAAATAGTAGAGACTAGTTTTGAAGGTATTGGAATCTTGAGAAGACAGTCGCACAAAAATAGACTCATTATAACGACCGCGTGTAAAAATATTCCTGTATCTTTGAAGATGTCGTCGCGCAACGATGCCTTGTTTCAAATTTAATGATTAATGCCTCTCGTTATTTTTATGAGGTTAATAAACTACATAATGTTTTGTCGCAATTTTGAAGTGTCAGGTAATTTTATGAGACATCGTTAAGATATTATCCAGTGTAAAATTCGGCTTTCATGTTTAAGACAGTATTTAAGATAGCCATTAACTTTTATTTGAAAATTGTTAAAACGATTATTAGTAAGTAAAGCGCCAATTATTAAAGCGCCAATTTATTCGTTTTATTCTTTAAGAGGATTAAACAATCGGATTTGAACGAAGTTAAAAAAAAAAACAGTTTTATTTCTAATTACCTTCTGGGTCATTTTCACCGATGAGAGCCTGTAGTTCAGAGTCATCAAAAAGTTGTCCCATTGTGTTCAGTATGGTGGAGATCTTAAGGACATCAATGTATCCTGATTTGGTGGTGTCAAACATTTGGAAGGCCTTGCGGAGCATGGCCATCTTCTGGTCGTCATCAGTGTCCTACAAATATCAGAAAAAAAAATAACTTATAATAAAACAGCCTTATATAGGCAATAAAGTATAACAGTCAAGATACTGCCGACAAAGAACAAACACATAGTTGAAAAATTAACAGATATTTTTGAATCTGAAACTAATTAATTAAAATAGTACCAATATTATTAAAATTAGAATCACTTGTTTTAATTTTTTTTTCACTATATCACTAAAACAAAATAAAAACTCAACACTGAAATTTAAATCCTCACCATGTTGTTTTAGAAGTGTTAGCAGTTGTAACAAGAACCGAATTCGAGTGCGAGTGTTGTTACACTGGATTTTACATTCATGTGGTACCCTTATTTATAGACCATTCCTCCGGCGTAGGAATACAAAAATAAGTAAAAATCAGCTAGTGTCTTCTCACGTAGTGGTCGATGACGTTTCACGCTTGTCGTCAGCTCCATGGTCGTCAGTTATAGTGCTACGTCAGTCGATAAAAATATTATCAAAATTATAGCATTTGTTTTAATTCAATTATTAATAATAATTAATTAAATTTTGTCGGATTTAAATTTCGCTCTTTTATGTTATTTTTGTTGAAATTAAATTATCCTTAGAAACTAAATTATAATCTAAATTTTATTTAAAACCTCGGTAAACTAGATCTTAGTAAGTCTTAATTGGGTATCAAATATAAATTTTACATAGAAAATCTCGCAGAGCAATTATAGCTGTATGTAGTACGTGGATATATGTTTATCTTTTCCTGTAAACGCAAATACCGTTTTCAGGAACGAACTGTTTTATTAATTGCTCATCGAGTTTGATAAACGGCTACAAAACTCCTTGATCGTTACACGTGAGTCTAATCTAATACATCCAGATTAAAACGTTCCAGAAACCGAAAGGTATGCGTTTATTAAGCAGTTTCCCGATTAAGAACAGGAAATTCCTTAAAAGCAGCCGACGATTCACAACAATCCAATGAAAATATTACGCATGGCAACGTCATAGACTGTTGGAAGGACAGACTCCAGGCGTCAGAAGCTACAAACTGTTTGATGTAAATATTTACTATATCCGATTTTGATAACATACATTTTATTACTAATAAAGTAATAAATATTAAAAAACTATACATATATAAAGTAATTATATTATACTAATAATAATTATAAACATCATACAGCTTGCTAAAACCGCTAGGAAACTTTATTTAGTGAATTTTATTTGCGTTAAAAAAAAAAAAAAGATTTCTGTAAAAATATGTAGAGCATTTGTATTTTAAATGTTAGTAATTGTAAAACATTATGTTGGGAGACTCGTTTTGTTGTAAGCATTGTCAGCCATTAATTTGCGACCACTGGCGCATGCAACGGGTTATATGCCGCTCGAGCGCAGATATAGAATCTTAGTGATCGGCTATAATTTTTGCTTTCTTAGCGAGCGCCACAATGAGAACGTTTATGTTCGAACAGCGCCCACGTGGACTTCCCTTTTCACAATGAAACAAAAAGATTTAAAAACACTTATGTCTTTTTAAAATAGACGCAGATGAAAGTAGTTTGATTTAGTTTCCATTTACGATTACATCTGCTTTGATTTTAGTTCAGCGCCGTGAATATATGGACCATTATTTCGTTTGTTCTTTATAGTTTACAATGTGTGTTATGAAATTATTAAAGTTTTCTATTATAGTTTATTGCAAATTCTATAATTGATTTAAATTCTTTTATTAAATAAGTTTGCGCTTACCTACCTTTTTCCAAAATATATTCTTATTACGTCACGATATCGTGAACCCTAAGAATTAACACCGATGATATGTGAATATCGTAATTGTATTTCATGTTTTCAATATGATGTAAGCGCTTTAAGAATTACATGAATGTGTTTCTAAGGTTACAAAAATTCCAAAATGTCTCGACTTACAGTTTTACTGCAGTAATATTGCAATATTAAGGACTATTGTAATTATTTGATTTATATAGCATAAAACATATACCTACTACGTTTCAATTTATTTTATGACTGATTTTGTCGAATAGTTCAAACGTTCGTATCTATGCCACTTTATCCAATTTAGAAATAGAAAAGATATGGGAATAACTTAGCTTCACTTTATTATAACACAACACTTTATTTATATCGATCCAAACGTCAATATAACTGTTTGTGGGCAGCTATTAGTCGGACTATCGCTTTCAGTTCCATTCAATGTTTCTATTTCCTTGGCATACTGACTTTGTTATAAATATAGATAGTTCAATTTGATGACAAATAAAATGATTCGAGTCGCGAGTAAGAATTCCACATCTGTGAATCCCGTTGTTATTTTATATTTATAATTTTATTACTTCCCTCGCGTTCTTGACTTCACCGTAAAAACACAGTGGAGACACTGTGTTCACACAGTGAATTCAATCGTACAGTGAATTTATTATTGAAAACTAATAAAAAATTAATAAATTATTATTTATTAGTGAAATTACACACATTACTGTGTGTAATTTCACTATGTATTAGTTTCATCGGTACACAGTATTTCCACAGTGTTTTTACACCTTATCATAGTGTTTACACTCAAGAGGACGGCAAGTGGGTGACAGGCTTTCGTGCTGTCGGCGAAGGGAAATTAACTAATTCGTCAGCCTTGTATTATTTTCTGTTAACAAAACTATAGCGCAATTAAATCGATCTACAACGCCACCTATGGAGCTCGAATGTAAAGTATGATTGGTGTTGAGTGCCGTGGGTTCTGCGAGAAACTACTGTGGAAACACGGTGTTTGAATGGAAAAAAGCGGCCAAGTACGAGTCGGACTCGCCCAGGAAAGGTTCCGTAGCAGCAAGTAACAGCATATAAAAGCTCTTGTAGTTCGTTGTTTTATATTTGAGTTGATTGAATGAAAGGTAAATTGCGGTTTATGACGTATTAAAAAAAAAACTACTTACTAGATCTCGTTCAAACCAATTTTCGGTGGAAGTTTGCATGGTAATGGGCATCATATATTTTTTTAGTTTTATCATTCTCTTATTTTAGAAGTTACAGGGGGGACACATTTTACCACTTTGGAAGTGTCTCTCGCGCAAACTATTCAGTTTAGAAAAAAATAATATTAGAAACCTCAATATCATTTTTGAAGACCTATCCATAGATACCCCACATACGGGGTTTGTTAAAAATTTTTTTTTTTAGTTTCAGTTCTAAGTATGGGGAACACCCAGATTTTTTTTTTCTATTTTTGTGTGAAAATATTAATGCGGTTCACAGAATAAATCTACTTACTACGTTTCAACAGTATAGTTCTTATAGTTTCGGAAGAAAGTGATCGTGACATACGGACAGACAGACAGACAGACGGACATGATGAATCTATAAGGGTTGCGTTTTTAGCCATTTGGCTACGGAACCCTAAAAAGCCACGATGGAAACATTGTGGAACCTACGTTTTTTTTCTTTTTTGTGTTTCCACGAACACAGTGTTTTAACCTTGAAATCAAGACTGCGAGGGTTACTGTTAACTAGGGATGTTCATCGGAAAAAATTATCGATAATTATCGTATTATGTTATCGATAATTATCGAATTAATAGTTATCGATAATTATTGGAAGAAAATTATCGATAGTTGGCGACAGTTATCGATAATTATCGGAAGAAAATTATCGATAATTATCGGATCACAATTATCGAATAACACTTATCGATAACTGTCAATAATTATCGAATGAAAAATTATCGAGTAGTTACGAATTATCGATAATTATCGCACAACCCTACTGTTAACACACAAAGGAAATGGTATTTCAAGGTTTCAATTATTGGATATCACTAAAAACTACAAGTACAACTTTTTTACTGTTTTCATTTTGCATAATCTGGCTGATTCGTACTAGGTAATGAATAGTAGAAGCTTATGAACAACTGTGATGAGATGTTTGTGATCTCATCCGGGAATTGAAAGCTAATTTATATTATACAAATAAAGTGAATTGTTTCACTGTGCAGATCAAAGGGGAACAATTAATGATACGTAACTATCTAAGCGTCGTTTTAATGAAACGTATGTGTAAGTGTTGTGAATTTATTAAAACATGTTAATATATCTCAATTTAATCTTCATTAATATTATGAGGACACAGGACCTGGGCAATGGGCATAGCACTGAAAAGAAAAACTTTTAACATATGCATCCTACCATGTCTAATTTAGACTAGACTTAGATTTTGACTGGCCCGTGGCGCAGTTGGCAGTGGCCCTGTTTTCTGCTCCAGGGTTGTGGGTTCGAATCCCGCCCCGAGTCTGGGTGTATTATGTATTTATTTATATACCTATGTATTATTTATATGTATATTTATTTAAAAAAATGTATATCAGTCGGCTGTTACCTAAAACACAGGCATTAAGTTGCCTTCCCTAGGGACAGACGACCGTGTGTGTATGTTAAAAAAAACAAAAAAAAAAAAAATTATACTTACGGGTGTGAAATATGGGCACTCACCAAATCACTAAGAGACAAACTTGCCAAATTTCAAAGAGCGATGGAGCGCAGCATAGTAAGGACAAAACGTCGAGACAGATTCAGAAATACCGACATCAGGATGAAAACTAAACTAACTGATATCCTACTACATGTCGACCAACAAAAGTGGAGGTGGACCGGACATATGATGCGTGACAAACAAGGAAAATGGTGCAAGGCAGTTTCAGAGTGGTACCCAAGGGATGGGAAGAGAATCCGTGGAAGACAGTGTATAAGATGGGAGGATGACATCAAAATTACTGCTGGCCCAAAGTGGAGACGAATTACTCAGGATAGAACACAGTGGAAACTGTTAGAGGAGGCCTATGCCAAGAGGCACACTGAGATTAGAGACATTTTATAAGACAAGATTTATAAAGACGCATACATTATCTCTAATCCCAGAATAAAGAGCTCTATAAATAAATAAATAAATATTATGAAAAATTTGCTTATTTGTGTGAAATTGATAACCTCGGAATGCAATCAACTGATTTTAGTAATTCTTTAACCGTTAGATATTTATACGAACTAGTAAAACATTTTCTATACTTAAATACTCACTCAACCTCAACGGAAGTTAAATCTCATAAAAAAGATTATTATTTATTGATTTTATTTTTAAAATCATGAATCACATATTTTATGAATCCTACTAATATTATAAATGCGAAAGTTTGTGAGTATGTATGGATGTTTGTTACTCTTTCACGCAAATACTACTGAACCGATTACGATAAAATTTGGTATGTAGGTAGCTGAAGACCCAGAATAACACATAGGCTACTTTTTTATCCCGGAGTTCCCGCGGCATTAACACGAAATTGAAAATAGATACATTTATCGCTTCTGAAAACTGAATGCGCGATCTAGTTATTTAATATTTCTTACCAGTTGGTGGTCCAAAATAAAATAAAGACTATTTTACCTTTAACGTGTTTTTTTTGAATGTTTTTATTCATCACAGACTCAATGTTTTCCTACTTTATTCTAGGTAATCTACAAAGAGATACATTTTAGTTAATGCTATATCTAAAATACATTGGAAGCCTAGTTTCAGCATTAAATCTATACTAATACTATAAAACTGAAGAGTTTGTTTGTTTGTTTGAACGCGTTATCTCAGAAACTACTTGTCATTTACTGAGGAAGGCTATAGGCTATATAACATTACGCTACGACCGACCGACGAGAAATGTTACAAAAACGAGAAAAAATAATCTTTTTTGAGAGCTTCCGTTGCGTCTTTTCTGATTTCTCTTCTCGAGACATTTTTTAAATATAGTTCCACTTTTAAAGTAAATATAACATCACTTTTTTACTGAAAATTTTCAAAAAAAAAAAAAAAACTCAGTAATATGTTGAACGATCCAGGAATCAAACCTGAGACCCCTTGGTCGGCAGTAACGCTTGCGACCACTCGACTAACGAGCCGAGTACCTTACTCTTAGAGTAATTGTTTAAAAATATTTAAGTACGTTTTTCCCTCAAATTAACGCGGGTGAAACCGCGGGGCACAGCTAGTCTACTATAAGATGCATTACAGACATTTGAGTTATTTATTTCTCATTCTTAGGTACTCAAAATAGTTAGACCTTATCTTCAGGAATAAACATAGGACAGTTTGTTTCTGGTATATGATTCATATCGCTGTCAATGAAGTGGAAAATATAACTTCATTTTGGCACCGAACAAGCCGTTTTCCTTGCAATATTCGTTTGCGGGATGTGCATGCCAAATGTGAATAATTCTTTAAATAGGTTCTATGATAAATGACCCGCTATATGCATTTCTTTGCTCTTCTAGATCAGTATTTATACTTCTATTATTAACTATAAATTATTATTGTAGGTTACTACAGCATCATTGCATATTTAATCGGGACAAGTGTTAGACATGGCAATGGGACAAGACTACTAATGAGTAATACGATAATAGTTGTATCATTTAATGAATATTTCATTAATAACGAGGTGTCTGTATATTTGATACTATCTTTGCTTGCTTTAATTGTATCACGGGATCTTCATTACTACTGACGTTATCGTAAATCATACATTCATATTTATAGCTTGGCGAGTTGCAGACTTCAAATTGCTTTTCGTAAATGAAATACTCGAAGAAAAATAATTTTGGTGTCATAATATTCAACAAGTAAAATGTTATTTTTTTATGACGTTGATATGTACCGTTTCTTACCTGCAATTATATTTTACACTGCTCTAAATATAGACAACTGTAGAAAAATAGTGAAATTTTTATTGATTTTAGTACCTATACATTTATCTGGATAATTACTAAAAAATATAAATAGGCGTTCGTATAAATATTACTTTGTTGTTATAACTCGTAATAAAATTGATTTTATTTTAAAATATTAAACTTAAATATTAATGTAAATAGGCTATTTCTAAAATTCTAATCATCGTTTTTTACAAAGATCACGAATAAAAATTACAAGTAAATAGAAAGTATTCGCGCTACAGACGACTACAGTATCATCATTCCTTTGTTCTGCACTTGGTATTTTGTGACCGGAGCATGTACCTGACCAAAACTATTATAATTTAAGACCTGTTGAAGTTAAAAAAGTTGTAAGTTACGTGCTACTAAAGAAATTAAAATGATACCATACCTACTTGAACTTTTCATTTTGCCATCTTAATGTTTTAATTTCACTGAATGGCATTTATATCACACATAACCAACCTATTTTACGTTAGAAATGAACAATAGCTTCCTTTAAAATAATTAATTAATTTAGGACATTTTACGACCCTGTACATTTAAAGGCAGTTTACGACTAAAATAGGTCTATTAAGTACCGCTTTCTTTGTATAATAATCAAAGCTGAGGGTCTCAGGAAGTTTTTAAAATTACTTAGAAGTCATGAAACTTTTTTTATTTTTATTAAAAGTTCAAAATTGAACTTCGACTCGCTCAAACCCAAATTATTTATTTTCGATCTAAATTTTTAATAACTTTTATTAATAGTAGGAAGCTAGGTATTTTATCTATGAGAGTACAACTAATAAGAACTAAGACACAAAAAATAAAAATTAAAAAAATGGCTTAATTCATAAAGAAATATTTTTTTAAATAGTTATCTACATCTAGGGGATGTCAGCAATCCAAAAAAAATTTTTGGACGTCACCGTTTGGACCATTCTGTATATTCAGAAGTCCTAAGGACAAAAAAGAAGGACACGATAGTATATGCATAATTTATTCACTTTCATGCAAACTTTGATACGTTGTTGAAAAACCAATGTATCAAACCAGTCAGAATATACTATAAGTTTTTGAGTAATAAATTTTATGAGTAATTTTCATATTTGACTCGATGTTGGGGAGGCCAAAATCCAAAGTCCAGCAGTGGACTGTGATTTGATTATGTGTAAGAGATGTTGTAATTTTTAAAATTTTTACCGGTTTTCTAATACTTCAAATCAAAAAGTTCCGAATTCTTTTTAATAAATTTAATATAGACATGTGATTATGATAATATGTAAATATGGACTACAAATACATTACGCGCATTAAGTAAACCTTGTAATCGGCTGTAAAATATTTCTGTTTGTATTCTAGCCGTTGTCACATTGGTGACCGATGGTTTTTAAATTTTCCGTGATGAAAATAGGGAAAGCGTAACATCGTTGTAAACTATTTGGACCTGATCCAAAAATAATGATAGAAAATCGAAAAACAGTAATATCTTTTGTGTCCCAGAAAATGTATAAAAGTTAATATTTTTACATGAGAATTGTATGATCATCGGTGTAATTGTCACCTTCGTCTAATAGACCTCCACTGCTAAAATAGCTATCTTCCATGGATTATCAAAGCGCAACCAACGCCGCAAGAAACCAGCGACACCTCTTAATGTTTTAAGTCATCAATGACTTCCAAAACTGGGCCCATTATTCCTCTGAAATCATATTTCATATGTATGCAGGGTTGAAAAAAAATACAGTTTTATTTTTAAAGAATAAAACATTCCGTTTTAAACAAAAAAAATTAAAATAATAATAATAATAATAAACATTATGTAGTTTTTTTTTTTTATTGGAAATTTGAGTGCGTTTGACCTCAATCTTGTCTGATGGTAAACAATGATGAGGTCTAAGGTGAAGCACGCAAACTCAAATAATGCCTGTTCACTCTTGCCTTAAAAATCCCTAGGTTGTACGCATCGGGAAACAGTGACGCAGGAAGAGAATTCCATTCCTTTGCAGTTCTAATAATGAAAGATGATGCGAACCGCGAGGTACGAACCGGAGGAATGTCGACCACGTATGGATGGAACCCCTGCCCTCGTCGAGTTGTCCGATGGTGGAATGGTGCTGGGGGAATTAATTGATGCAATTCCTGTGCACACTCACCGAAATGTAACCTGTAGAAGACACACAGACTAGCAACCAGTCGGCGATGTTCGAGGCTCTGGAGCTGTCTTGAAGTAAGCATCTCATCACCAATGAGTTTTCTGGCACGCCTGTCGATAGCTTCCAGGGCTTCGAGCTGATACCGGGCGGAACCGTCCCACAGATGGCAACAGTACTCCATGCAGGAGCGGACTTGAGCTGTATAAAGTCTTAGCAGCTGGTCCGGTGTGAAATAGTGACGGACCTTGGAGAGGATGCCCAGTTTTTTTGAAGCAGTCTTAGCCCTGGATTCGATATAGCTTCCAAAATTGAGTTTGGACGATAAGTCTATACCGAGTAGTTCAAGGTGGTTCGTGACTGGAACAGGCACATTTCGGAAAGTGGGAGCCAAGTTAAACGGGCTCTTTTTAGCGGAGAAGAGACACGCCTGGGTTTTTGAAGCATTGAATCTTACTAGATTGGCATCACCCCAGTCGGAGACAGCCTGAAGAGTAAGATTGAGTTTGAGTTTTAAGATTGAGTTTTGAGTAAGATTGAGTTTGAAGAAGTTTCTTAAAATTGGTCCTACTAAGTTAATTCGTAGCTCTTAGGTACTCGTACACACTTCCAATCAAAATTTAACAATTTTTAAAGCAAAATTCTTAAGAATTACAAAGTGAAGCGGTAAAGAAGCATTGCCATGGCAGAAGCCATTATCTTATTATCTTTAGGTCATGTTCATTATTCGAGTCAAATGCTTACCCGAATCAGACATTTTCATAATCCACAAACGGTTAGTAAAGTGGGAAGTTTATTAAAATTTAATCGATGTGACTGTTTAAAAAAATTATAATAAAAAATTGTCATGTGTTGTTGTTTTGTTAAATAATAGATTATATATATTTATTTATATACAGAGAATATTTATTTATTTTAAATCAAAAGAACAGAAATAACCATTATAAATTTCTAGCTTCGCAAATGACAGGACTCCTTTCCAAATTTCTAAAAATTTTAAAACAGATTTTTTATATATCTATTATCAAAAATGTAAAAATAAAATTTAGTACTATATAGTATGGTATTCATGATATAAGTTCGTTAATTGTGAAGTTACAACTTCACAATTAACGAACTTTCATACAAAGTGTTTTATCTCATTAATTTTTTCAAAAATTCCTCCGTTTTGGGTATATAAATATACTGCAAAAGGAGCCCAAAATTGAGAAATTTCATGTATCTGCTTCAATAGTTTAGGCTAGCCTATGATGGATCAGCCAGTCAATTAATACATATTATTAAAAAATATAATTAGATAACGTTACTAGTTAAAATATATGGTTTCAAATAAAATTCTCATTATGAGTATTAATTTGATTTATTAACATTAAAAAACAAATAAGAAAATTATTACAAAATAATTACTCGTAAAGTTCTTTATTAGGTTCTAAGGGCTTAAATACAATATTAAATAAATTGGAAAACCTTTTATTTTTTGTTTTAAGTAATCCATGTGGTTTAACGACAAGATATTCTTTCTTTTCATTTTTATTAAGCATAGTGTCGATTTGATCAGATTTTAAAAAATCGTCATCGGTATTGTAAACATTATCTGGTAATATATTATAGTAAGACATTTTATCTGATTTACTCTCAATATATTTTTCATGTCCTAGTTCTGGACTGGTGTAATTATTATTAATTATTTCCATATTATCAGGATCTCTTTTATCATTTACAGTATTTGTCACATTATCCTTTGTATCCAAATCTTGCGTTGTCACATCCTGATCTTTTCCATGTTTTTTGGAAGAGTAGTCAAATTTTTTATCATACTGGTTCTTTTTTGATTTATAGTCAAAAGTTTTCTTTGTAAATTCTGGTCGTGCTGACAAAGCTAACGGCCTTCCCAGATTCTCATATTCAATGTCGCTCGATTGCCACGTTTTATCATTATAACCAGAATTGTAAACCTTACTTCCCTTATTCATAGTACCTTCCGTCTTGTGGGTAATCACTATGTCCTTGACTAAAGCATTAGGAAAATTAAATAAAGTTTGAATTTCGATACCTATATCCAAAGGATACCCAGGTGATAGAATAGCTTCCAAATTAAGATCCCATGTATTTCTAGGACCACTTGCAGTTGCCTTTACATAAGGAGCTACAAATACAAATGCATGTAAGGGTAAACCTTCTGGAGTACCCTTTGGAAGGATCAAACGAGAAGGAAATCCAATTTGTGACCATATAGATTTTAGAATAAATGTTTCAACTCCAAATTCAGCATCCAATACTTTTTTATGTATTGTCTCAAGAGAATTGAAATCATCAGATATGTGTATCATGTCATTTGCATTTCTTGTAATCGTGTTACTTCCAATCTTTAGGTTGTATTCGAAATAATCTAATAGCATAAACATATTCTTCTTCTCAACGAGCTCACCAGGCATTACTTTAGGTCCTAAGAATATTTTTACGATACATTTCTGTGCTACTTGGGATAAAACAGATATTTTGAAACTAAAAGGTTTATGATTTAATCTAGGCTGATTTATTTTAATCTTAAATTTTGTTTCTTCGCCTTCACTTTTTAAAGCATTAGTTACATCAAATTCAAAAATGTCCAATGTTGTTATAATTTTCTTGACTTCTATATTTTGTACTTCGACTCCGGGGAAATAAAGCTCGCTTGTCGTGTAACTTGGTAGCACTTGCAGTGCTGAGTCAACTAAATCAACGATTTTTTTGTTTAATTTCCAATATATGGGATCTCTAACAGTCGTCATGTAGTGGTCTAGTACGGAAGGAACACTGAAAATTGTTATTAAAAATAAACATGTTTAGTAAGGTCTCAATTTCAAAAGTTTTTTTTTTACATACAAGTAAAAGAAAGTTTTTGAAAATATTCTTAAATATCTGTAATTTTTAAAATTATGGTCAACAAAAACTTGGTGCGTCTTTTCAGTTACATTAATAATATAAAATAATACGTAATGATAACTAACTTTTCAAAAATAATGGCATAGTATGTGCAATGCAAAGTACACACACTGGTTGTTTGCTCGAAAAAGATATATATGTAAATATAAATAAATAAATATATCTTATCATTCACACACGGTCGTCTGTTCCTAAGGTAGGCAACTTAATGCCTGTGTTTTAGGTAACAGCCGACTGATATACATTTATTTTTTTGTATGTGCAATTCAATTTCTACCTTTAAATATACGAGTATTTTACTTTAGTGATTCCTTTTAGGTTATGTTTTATATAGTCTAAGCTATTAGTTAAAATATTTCAAAATTTCTTGTAGTAAAATTTACTTATTTAATTCTTACCTCGAAGTCTCTTGGTCTCCATTCAAGAATTTGAGGGCTAAATTTTCGTAGCTTTTTTCTCCCGTTACAAGTACTTCCATTAAGTGATTAAGAATTTCAGATTTATTGTATCCTCCATCCCTCTGCAAATATTTATACTTGCATTAAAAAAGTACAGACAAATGTGATTTGCATAAAGATAAGACATAACAGAAATACATTTACCATATGAGTGACAAGTGCTGGGAGATTGTTTTCAATGTTTCTAATCATCGTAAGAATTTCATTATTGTTACTGCGTTCTTTCCTTTGGCTAAAATTTTCACCATTGGAATATATTAGCATCGGATCATAATAGTAATCATTAATATAATCCCAATCGATTACTTCTATCTCGAGTAATCCATTTGATATTCTTTCCAAATTATACCTGGCCATCATCTGCTTGATTGAATGATACATATATTCTCCGTAATTACTTTTGTGCAAATTACGAAAATCCGTAACCCACGGTAGCTTTTTCAATTTATTTAAATAATAATAAGAATTCAAACCTACATCTTCATGGAAATAAGCCAATTTGTTGTCACCATCTTCATTGTAATTCGTTGTGTAATTAACATCTAGTATATACGCATTACCTTCATTGCGAACATAATCGGATGGGGTAAAAGTTTCTCCTCTAATTAATGATGATGCTTTTATAATAAAATCTTTCCTTACAAAATAGTTAGGTAAAAGTTCGTATGGCGCTGGTATCGAAACTTTATTAGTGTCCCGTCTGTTTAATATCGCTAAATATATCGCATCAACAAATAACCCACAGTTGACATTTTGTCGAGCCCAGCTTGCAGCTTTCAAAAAAGTATCAAAGTCTTTAGCGTAGTAGAGTACTTCGTAAACAATCTTAAGTTCATTAAGGTGATCTGCGTCATATTCAGTGAATATTACTCCTTTAGGTAACAAACCTTTATTTGCTTTTAGATTTTGTAGATTATCAATAGCTTCAGGTTTCTAAAAGTAATAGCAAATATAGTAATAATTATTATTTATAATTAAATTAAATAATGAAACTGAATTATATGAATCACATTGTATATGCTTATACCAAGTAAACTCCATACGACGGATCTAATTTAAATTCTTCGTTTAATCTCAACACGACAGGGTCTGTGCTTTCTTCACAAACATTTTCGAACAATGGTAGTAATAGCTTTTGGATATGGACCCATTCTACTGGAGCTATAATAATTCAATGATATAAGGTTAACAGGTAAATATTAAAACATATAAAACACCAGTTTAATAATAATGACTAGCAAAAATGAGGACTTACAAACTTTTTCGTTATGTTTCATTACAGTAAAAATTACACCATTAACAAAATTAAATACTCCTCTACTTTCTTATCCTTTTGTCACATTTGCATTAAGTAAAATCAAATGTTCACATTTGCATTAAGTAAAAAAAAATGTTTTCAGTTAATTTATGTTTTATTTTTTAATTACAGTATCTGCTCATATGAGTCATAGTAATTATGCTATTTTAATATATTATTTTATAGCATGTAATATTCCACAACAAACAGACTTAATAACACAAAAAATGAAATCGGTACTTCTAATTATCTATCCAAAGTTAACTTATTTATAAAATACTAAATACAATACTAACAATTATTCCTTAAGGACGAGGATCATGAAGCTAATATTGATTTACGATTCAAAATTGAACATGAAATATAAGATTTTATATTAATAAATACTTATAAAACTTACCAGTTCTTGTACTCGTTAATTTAGTTGGTACTTGTATAACATACCCTTCAGTCTGTAAATACAGAACCGAAGTTAGTAATAGTGTTAACGTTTTCATTTTCTATTAGCCACTGAATACATTAATTAATTTCATTTGTATATATACTATGATTATAAAGTTCGTAGACATTATTTGTTTCAATTATATATTGATAAAGTAGTTGAACGTACTAATTATTTGTATGACACAACTATTACATTGGAATGACAAAAGTATATTCGGTCAGTAATCCTAATTTTTATTACACCAGTCGACTTAAGATAAATAAATAAAGTGGCTATTATTAAAATATCCATTAAATTAAAATTAATTATGCGCATTCGATTTTAAGTATAAATATCAATTTTAGTAAACTACGTGTGAAATAATTTTAATAACTTTTTTTATTAACGTATTAGATAAAATCACACAATCATCTGATTTTTTTATTTTTATTTTAAGCATCAATAAACAAATTTTGATCACATGTCAATCGAAAGGCGTCGAGAAATTTGGAACAATTTAAGTCAAAACGGTACAATATTTTTATTACATATAGCTATTAATAAATATAGTGTACATATTTGGTTGATGGTTTTTGAGAATTTACAACTTAACGTTTAACAAATGCATGCTTTTATCTTATTATGTTTATCTATCTATCTATCTAATACCTTTAAACGAGCAATTCTTGTATATAAATATATATAATCTGAATCTCGGCAACGGCTTCAACGATTTTCATAAAATTTAGTATGCAGGGGGTTTCGGGGGCGATAAATAGACCTAGCTCGGATTCATTTTTAGAAAATGCCGTTTTATCCGTGTTTTAAGATAATTAAAAAATATAATTAGAATACGAAGGGAAATTTCGCCATCATCTACAAGTTTATATTTGTGAGAAAAACTAGAGCCCTTCGCTACCTGCATGACCAAGCTTTGCTCGGTATTATTATATTTTTTTTTTGGTAAATCGTGTTTTTTGGAATGATGAAATAGTATTTTTATATCTTATCGACATTATAATTAAAAATAAAATAATAATATACTGGTTATTTAAATAAAAAATCACGAATGCTATTAAAAACTGCGAAAATATTATTAGAATACTAAAGTAAATTTCGCCATCTTGGACAAGGTTATAATAGCTTCGGTGGGTAATTGGTCGGTCGCGAAATCAGAAGACCCCGGTTCGAGTCCAGATATCTCTCAACTGATTTAATTAAAAGTCTATATCGGATTTTATCGCGTTTATTGATGACTAGCGGCCCGCCCTGGCTTCGCACGGGTATTTAACTAAAATTTTAAAAATTATAAATTTATATTTTTTATCACCTACACCTGCGTCGATACTGGAAAATATTTTATAATAGATTGATTGAGTTCTCAAACTGGAAAAAGCACGGAGTATTGATATCAACTTCGAAGCAAATAACTTTCAACCCCCTTTTAACACCGTTAGGGGATGAATTTTGATAAAATACGTAACACGTCTTCAATTAATTTTGTTAAAGAATATTTATGCAAAATTTGAAGTAGATTGGACCAAGGAATCACGTTATCCCATACAAACTTTGCCCCCCTTTTTCACCGTCTTAGGGGTAGAATTTCGTAAAATTCGTTCTTAGCTGATCTCTACTCGGCAAAAGGAATATTTATGTCAAATTTTAAGTCTCTAGGTCTTAAAATTCTAGAGATATCGTGATGAGTGAGTGAGTGAGTGACCTTTGCTTTTATATATTAAGATTACAACTTAAATAGCTATAACCATCCAACTTTGTACAATCAACAAACAAATAACGAGCAAATATTTTAACAACAAACAAACAACCAAGACCTTAGTACACTAAGGTATTAAATGCAAAAAAAAGCGTTTTTTTTAAATATGGGCGAGGCTCATTCTTTCCGCCGAAGTTTTGGACAGCGCGATTCAAAAAATTATATTTTGTATACTGCGCCATCTATCTTGTTACGATTCGTTAGACCAGCTGTTAATAGATGGCGTCACATTAGGTACCTATTTCTATTTTCTTAAATATTTATTTTTAAATTTAATTACAATTAAACAAAAACTAAATGTTACTGTGAGCTATGTATAATTTTTATGTATTAAAGTTATTTACATTGGTTTTGTACTTTTTACGTGATACGTGCACAGACAAAAAATTATAAGAGATGGCACTGATTGAAATTAAATCGCGCTATGAAAATTTATTCTTGATGATATATAGTGTATTAATAAAACGGAGGCTTAAACAGATTTATTATATGTATAGATTATGATTTTCTTTTCAGGATCTTCCGTGGGACCTGATTGTATTCCTCCTTGGCTTATTAAAGAAGGTAAGGACTTTTTTATTGATCCACTCTGCCATCTATTTAATACAGCACTTAGAACAGGAAAATACCCTTCTCAATGGAAACTGTCTCGTGTTACTCCTATTCCAAAAAGCGCCAATAAAAATAATGTTGAAGAATATCGTCCAATAGCTATACTTTCTACCCTAGCTAAACTTTGAACATATTCTCAATATTAAGATTTACAACCAGATAGAACCATTTCTATGCAATGAGCAGCATGGTTTTAGGAGAAGAAGATCTGTCAACACGAACCTCCTATCAATTGTTGACTTTATTTCTTCTAGACTCGACGAAGGAGGCCAGGTGGATGTCCTATATTTTGACTTCCGGAGGGCGTTTGATTGGGTTAATAATGACATACTGCTCGAGAAGCTTAGTGCACTGGGCTTGTCTCCAGGCCTCCTCGGATTCGTCGCTGATTATCTCCGCGATCGTCAGCAGTATGTCAGGCTTGGCCTTTATGAGTCACAGCCCTATCATACGCGTTCCGGAGTCAGTCAGGGATCAATACTCGGTCCTCTTTTGTTTATCCTCATGATTAACGATCTTCCAACAGTCATCAGGCATGCAAAATGTCTTCTTTATGCTGATGACTTGAAACTTTTTATGGAAATTAAAGATGTGAAGGCCTGCCTATTGCTTCAGCGAGATATTGACGCTGTATCCCAGTGGAGCGTGGAAAATAAAATGGAATTAAATCCCTTAAAATGCGTTGTGATGACTTTCGGGCGAATGAGACAACCAATCGAACATCTTTACAATCTAGATGGCAAAAACATATCGAGGGCAATCAATTGTAAAGATTTGGGTGCCACATTTGACCGAAAGCCCACCTTTCACGACCATATCACTACAGTGGCTATGGAATCCTTTCAACGCCTTGGTTTTGTTCTGCGGAATTCAAGGGATTTTAGGGACATTGGCGTAATAAAACTCATTTTTGGTACTTTAGTACGAAGTAAGCTTGAGGCGAGTGCTTGTATCTGGCACCCGTATGAAAGTAAGTACACGCTTTTATTGGAAAAGGTCCAAAAAGCTTTTTTAAGATACCTATACAAGCGCACGTACGGCTACTACCCGCTTATGTACCCAACCAAGTTCCTTCTTGGGTGCCTTGAATATAACTCACTGGAGGTAAGAAGATGGAGAGACCAAATTTTGATTATGTGCAAAATTCTCAGTGGTAAGGTGGATGCACCAGACCTACATGAGGAATTGTGTAGGCTTTATGCTCCTAACAACTATTGTCGACATAGGAAGCTCAAGCTATTTGCTGTCCCCAGATGTCGTACAGTAGCTCGTTTGAAGTCTCCCATACCGCGGTCTCTCACTGCGCTCAATGCTCTCCTGGACCTCGCACCACACCGTGACGTGTTTGCGGATGAATGGAACTCGATCTTATCCGAGTGTTTGCAGTACTGCGAATTGAATGTGTGATGTATGTAAGGATTACGGAGTTATTTGAATTTATTATTTGATTTTGTTTTTATACCTAATTGACTTTTGATATATATACTTGACTTGAATATAATATATAATATAATATAAGAAATAAAAAAGCAGCCAAGTGTGAGTCGGACTCGCCAATGAAGGGTTCCGTAGCAGCAAGTAACATCATATAAAAGTTCCTGTATTTTTATATTTGAGTTGATTGAATGAAAGGTAAATTGCGGTTTACGATTTATGTATGTATGTATTTGTGTACGATATACGTATGGATTTGATGAAAAAAAATTTTTTTTGAGTTTCATTTCTAAGTATGAGGAACCCACAAATTTTATTGTTTTTTTTTTTTTTCTAATTTGTGTAAAAATCCTAATGCGATTCACAGAATACATCTACTTACCAAGTTTCAACAGTATAGTTCTTATAGTTTCGGCAAAAAGTAGCTGTGACATACGGACGAACAGACAGACAGACATGACGAATCCATAAGGGTTCCTTTTTTTGCCATTTGGTTACGGAACCCTAAAACCAAAATATCAAAATTTTCTGTGTGAAACTGTAATTTATACATATGTATATCATAGCT
This sequence comes from Euphydryas editha, assembly GCA_036937285.1. Taxonomy (NCBI): domain Eukaryota; kingdom Metazoa; phylum Arthropoda; class Insecta; order Lepidoptera; family Nymphalidae; genus Euphydryas; species Euphydryas editha. The sequence continues at coordinate 10,165,119 of JAUPFZ010000020.1, forward strand.
GTAAATTTTAAATCGGTAGGTGTTACCTATGAGTGTATCTAGAGCATCTTCCAATCTAGACTCGTCAAATGATTCAATGACAAAAGTAATTACCCGACTGCGACAGAAGGAGGGCTATGTTTTTCGAGTGTATGTATGTATGTCCATTTCTTTGGCATGCCCTACAGCCCAAACGGCTGGACGGTTTTTGACATATGAGGTGTCGTTGGATTTGTCTAAATTGTAGTAGTGACATAGGTTATATACATTTTCAAAATGGCGCCCGCAAAACGGCGGAATGAGGGGGGGGGGCGTTGAATTTTTTTTTCTTACTGTAGCAATATGGGTATCAAATGAAAGCTAGTAAATTGTTTAATTTTTTTTAGTTTATAATAAGAGTATTTTACGCAGTCGGGTTTTTTGATTTTTTTTTAATTTATTGATTTAAATCCTGGTGAATTTTCCAACAAATCCTTGGGTTTCATAGAATTGATTTCCGTAATCGCATGATCACAGATATCGAAGATTTCTGGAGCAGGAATGGAAAACGAATGAATAATGGAAAACCTATGTTTTTTTCATTTTAATTAAAAGACTAAAACGGATTTTATCGCATTTATTTAAACTTTACAGTTTAACGATGTTTTTTTTTTTTTAACGAATTTTTTTTTATTTCCCGACGTTTCGGACCCTTTACAGCGTCCATGGTCTCGGGGGACTGAGGTGGTGGGTGTCCGAATATTTATTAAATAAAATCCGTTTTAGTCTTTTAATTAAAATGAGTTTTTACTCATTACTGTTGTATGTATTCAGAAAATTCAGGAACCTATGTATTCAGGAAATGCGTTCCTTGTGTGGAAATTGTTTTCAATTGATATATTTTTTGAAAACTATTGTGTGTAAGCGATTTGTGTTGTCAACATTACTTAAAATTTTCCTAAGCTCTCTTTTTCCTCTCGTTCTTTCACATTAAGTCTTACACTTAACTTACATATGTTTTACAAATTTCAAAAAACTGCTTATGTGACTATCCATCACAATGTGTGAACTTGGAAGGATGCTTTTTGTTTGATTTTATTGAATTTTGGCTTATAACTAACAACGCTTAACAACGAGACCACATACCTCTCTCTATCTAAAATGGTTTTGTCATAATTTTAAATGGTACATAATATTATAATTATTTACTATGTTTTACACGTGCGTTGAACTTATACCAACTTAAATAATAATTAATACATAAAATTAATGAAACGGTACAATACGTTAGAATTAATGAAATAGGTGGTTTAAGGGTCATTACAACGTCTCCTCATGGACATATTCCCGCTAGATGGCGCTGTTCGGGCTTTCGACAGGTTTTTGATATTTTTGCAATGTTGCTATGCACAGATTTTAAAAATATTACACTTAGCGGATGTATATCAATGCCTATTATTTTATCACATCATTAGTTTACTTTAAAACGGAGCCATTTAGTCAAATAGTCTAATAATAATATCTGTCATATCGATTACTGTATATACGCAACACTCACGCACACACTGACATCAGATTTGTTATCCAAATTTTGTGGTTCTTACATAAATCACGAATTGTTTACTATAAAATTGAACTAGATGGCATTGCAACAAAAACTGTCTCGTTTTGTTTCGTATTTTTTTAAATTTAGTTCGGATATAATACTCCTCCCGCTTCATACTAGGCTTGGGCCTAACCGGTCACTACAGAGAGCGCTCAATTTAGTTCATAATACAAGGATGAACTAGTTCGCTCTATTAGTTCATTAGTTCTTTTTTTTGAAATAATTTAGTAAGAACAATAAATAAAGAAAAAAATATAGTTATGATTATTGTATGTTTTGTTTATTGTTATTTAAAAAATACAAAGTATTTTATGAAGATTTTACACGTCCATTTATGTAATATGAGATTTTTTATTTATTATTTAGTAAAAGTAAATAACTCGGTTGGTCACATAGCGCCACTGTCTAGTAAAGTGGACTCTAACAGAAATATAAAAAGAACTGAAAAGAACTAAGAGCGGGATTTTCAATGAACTAGTTCGCATAGTTCACCTAAAGGAGCGCTCTTCCCACCTAGGTCGTTCGCGAACTACCCAAGACTACTTCATACCGCGTCCCGCGCTCGTCTATTCGATATTTTTGTATATGTCGATAGCAACGCAGCCGATATGAACGTGTAATGTTTTACTTTCGCAGTTTCGTGTGGTTTCGCGCCGAATTAATTCTTTGTTGTTTTTACAAGTTTTACTTACTGAATGTATATTCAGTTATGTCTGTGTAATGGGTTTTAATTTTAAACTATTATTTTACGTCTTCATTTAATTCATTTATTATATATTAATTCATTATATTATTTATATATTAACATTCTGGTGTAGTGGTGCGAGTAGTCGCTGCGCCGCGCGCCGACGGTCGCGGGTTTGATTCCCGCTCGTGACAGATATTTGTATTGGTACAAATATTTGTTTCCGGTCTGGGTATATGTCCTTGTGGGTCTCCCCACCGTGCCTCGGAGAGCACGTAAAGCCGTCAGTCCCGGTTGTTATCATAGACATGATAACGATCTTGGAGAAGTTTTATGATGTTGTTAATATTATATTCAACGTAATAGTATTAAAATATAGATCAAAACTAATCAATCACTGCATTTGTTTTTAATCCACCAATAAATTACTTTGAAATAGATTATTGAAGTTTACGTATTTTAGTACCTACGGAACGTCTGTGGTTTCTGATTAGGGTTTCGGAAAATATCCATTCTCGATCCCGGGAAACATCGGTCGAGAATCCCGGGATTGAAAAAGAAATCTTAAAATTCATGAAATTGCTTATAATTGAGGTGATACCATATTATTGAGTAAATTGAAGTAGGTAATTATGTGATATAAAGAAATATTATTTCTAATACACAAGTTCTGACAATTGCAGCTGCATTTTTTGACTGGTCAACGTTTAATTATTTATTCTAACAAAGAAAAACTATATTTACCAAATGTTTACAATGTTTACAATAGGTTATATTGGTTAAAAAAAAAAAAAAAAAAATTGACGACCGTTCTGGTCTAGTGGAGCGAGTAGTCGCCTCAAAGCCGGGCGCCGCTGGCGGTCGTGGGTCCGATTCCCGTTTGGGACAGAAATTTGTATTTGTACTAATATTTGTTTCCGGTCTGGGTGTATGTCCTTGTGGGTCTCCCACCGTGCCTCGGATAGCACGTAAAGCCGTCAGTTCCGGTTGTTATCATAGACACTTGATAACGAACGCTACTCATGGTAGGAAAATTATCCGCCAACCCGCAGTGGAGCAGCATGGTGGATTAAGGTCCAACCCTTCTTCTTTATGGAGAAGAGGCCTTCGCTCAGCAGTGGATTGTTTACAGGCAGATACAATACAGTACAGTAATAATCTACACAATAACAACAGCGTTTTTTATTTACTAATATAGCTGTGCCCCGCGGTTTCACCCGCGTTAATTTGAAGGAAAAACGTACTTAAATATTTTAAAACCAATATTAACCAACCAAGGAGAAGAAAATACTGGATTTCTCCGCAACCTGATCTCGATTAGGCAACATATTATAGTTCTCCGCGTGAAAAGAAGTCTTGACATAAATCGATTTCTAGGTATGTGTTTAAATGTTTGCCCATGTGCTTCATTAATTGTTACAGCAAACGATAACTCAGGCGACTTGTGTCTGCGCGCGGCGTGACTTACATAGTTTCATATGATTTTACATTATCTTCTAAATTATGCGTTCAAATGCTATAAAAGACAAAGTTTATTTTCATATAGTTGCCTCGTTGATGAAGTATTTTCGTATTCCTAAGGATTATGCCTGGCTAATAAAAATGCAATAAAATCACCTTTTAATTTTTTATGATCATTATTTCGTTGCGGAGTTATTTTAAAACTATGATATCTTCTAAGATAATTCATTGAAATCAAATGATGTTAAGGACAATTTCGTTCAAAAAGGCATATTTGTGATGAAGATTTATTTGGATAAGGATTTATATCATGTCTATAAAACCACCTTCGCAAATAACACATTATTTTAGAACATACTTGATTACTATAAAAATGGTTATATTGAGTCAACCTCAAGAGATAGATATATGCTGTCGCGGACTTTTTTTTTGAACTTTTAATGTTAATCGATTCCGTTGTACATAATTTTTGCATAACTTTAACTGTTTGCGCAGCTTACGTAACGGAATCTCTCAAAAAATAATGTTTTTCCCGTTTTTGTAATGTTTCTTATAAATGCTCAGCTACTATTGGTCGTAGCGTGATGTTATATAGCCTATAGCCTTTAACTGTTTGCGCAGCTTACGTAACGGAATCTCTCAAAAAATAATGTTTTTCCCGTTTTTGTAATGTTTCTTATAAATGCTCAGCTACTATTGGTCGTAGCGTGATGTTATATAGCCTATAGCCTTCCTCTGTAAATGGACTATCCAACACAACGAACACTAGTCCAAATCTTAAAAACTATTAAAACTATTTTAATGAAACTTGTTCCCTATGTTGAAATAAATGTAAGCCAGTAAAATGAGCGGTCGCATATTTTCGGAGAAATGTAAGGACAAACATACATATACATATTATGTTTGAAAGCTCTAATAGATTGTCATTTATTTGATTATTTTACAGTTCCAATAATATTACACACGTATATATCTAGCTTGGATTCATTTTTAGAAAATGTCGTATTATAGTATATAGCTCAGGTGGGATGATCTCGACTCAAGGCGCGAGTCGCCTTGAGTCGAGATACTCGGCGACCCGGGTTCGAATCCTGGTGTCTCCAGTTCAGTTTTTTCCTTTTTTATCCTAAAGTTCCTTCTTTTGTGAGAAAAACTATTATTTGGAGCTCTTTTTATTTTTTATTTCAATAACCAGTTCATATTTTTTTATTATTATGTCGGTAAGATCGAAAAATATTAATCATATTTCATCAGTAAGTATGTAAATCGTATCTATTTATAATATCTCAAAACACGATTTACCAAAAAAAAGATTGGTCATTCAGATATTAAATATACTTATAATAAATAACAATAAAATAAATATAAAACTTCATTTTGAAATTGAGTCTTATTTGCAGAGTTATAAGTTACAATTCAATAATATTGTATTATTCGTGCAAAAATTGTATTTATATTTTATGAGAATAATATTGTATGTTCATTACGGTACCATTGAAATTAGTGTATTGTTATAAATATACGTAGAAAAAATACAAAAATATATACAAGATGGTAATTAATACTCTAAACACCATTATGCAATAAAACGAAAACTGTCGTAGTACCTACCACATTACCATATTATACTGTTAGGGGAGCGATTTACGTACAGGCGTTTGTTTACTGTTCTCTTATATTTACGCGAATTTTATTCATTTAATTAAAAGTCTAAAAACGGATTTTATCGCGTTTATTCAAAATTACTGTTTAACAATTTTATTTTAATTTATTTCCCGACGTTTCGGACCCTTTACAGCGTCCATGATCTCGGGGGACTGAGGTGGTGGGTGTCCGAATAATGAATCAATTGTTACATACCCCGCTTTTTATACAATTGTAAATTATTACTTTTGACCGTTCCTATTCACACAGAATGAATTTGTTGTGTCTGGAAGTCGTGCTGTGTTCTTATTTTCCTTGGGTTCAATTAATTTTAGAACTGGTTCCCAAGCTGGTGGTACGTTCCAACCATCCTCTCTATTGAAATTAGGATGTTTTTTTATTTCAATAGCCTCGCGAATCATCCTTGGTAGGAATCGGTGTTCTTTAGCGAGAATTTGTGGCTTATCAAATCTAATGTAGTGGTTGGTACCTTGTTGAGTATGTTGATACACAGCAGACTTTGTCGACCGTTGGTGTTTAATGTCAGCTATATGTTCTTTTACGCGTGTCTCTATACTCCGTTTAGTTTGTCCTATATATGAAAGACCACATTCACAGTCTAATTTGTAGACCCCTGCATCTTGTAAAGGTATTTGGCACTTGACAGATGGTAATAATTGACTTATCTTCGTTGGCGGCTTGTAGTAAGTTTTGATTGAAGCTCGCTTCAAGATGTAGCCAATCTTGTCAGTGACTCCTTTAACATATGGTAGTACGGCAGGCTGGCGCTCAACTGTGGCAGTCCTCTTCCTCCGGGATCTGTGACGCTGACGCGGTGCTCGGAGCTTGTTGTCTCGCAGTACCTGCTTGATGTGCTGTAGCTCTGCGTCCAGGTGTTTCTCGTCACAGATCCCGTGAGCTCTCTGAAACAGAGACAAACCAATTTGGTTTGTCTCAAGGTTCAAGGTTCTTCGGTAAGATCGAAAAATATTAGGTAGTTACTCATATTTCATCACTATTTAATCGTATCTAAATAATTATATTTGATACGTAAATTGTGTTTTGGGATATTAATCCCAAAACACGATTTACCAAAAAAAATACCGAACAAAGCTTGGTCATACAGATATTAAATATGTATATATAATAAAAAATAACGATATATAAGAAATAACGATAAAATAAATATAAAACTTAATTTTTGAATTGAGTCATATCTGCAGAGTAAGGTCACATTTAAATAATACCTACCATTAAAAAGTTTAAATTAATTTAAACCTTATCAAACCATTTGATAATTTTGAAATTTGAATGTGATTTCACAATCCTCTTAGATACCTATGAACCTTACCTTTTCCTATAAAATTTATATCATGTAACAGCGAAGTACTTTTACACTTTAACGATAGGTGGCGCAAAAAAATTATTTTCGACGCATTATTTGCATAGAGGTATAATACGTCTATGATTATTTGGGCGACACGGGCGACATCTATCAATGCTAATGTAAACTTCAGAACTCACACATACGTAAATCTGTCACTTTTTGAATGCCGATTTTATACTATAAACAATGTAAATATTTGCCTGACATGAACATTGCCCATATAAAAAGCTCTAAAGAAATGATAAAACAAATTAAATGTTTAAAAAAATGTATACATTTCAAGAATAATCAAAAATAAAAATGTATGAAAGTCGACCTATGCATGTCCACCTTAAGTGTGATTATAGTTCAGTAAATTCAACAACAAACAAATTTCCCCTTTTTTACGTAAGTCTGATAATTCGGTTATTACAGTCGTCGGAAACGGAATTTTTTAAAACTTTGTGCTTTGAGTAGCTGTACAAGCTAAACTGTGAGTGGTGTGTTATTTACTATTAAATTTAAATATTTATGAGGAGACACTCGATAAGCGTGGATGTCGAGACGCGAGGCGGAACCAGAGAGAGCGCTTTTCCCGCTATGTCCCCCGAAAAACGCCGTTTGAGCGCAGATAATAAGAATGAGAGAGAGAGGAGAGAGTTCTAAATGGAGTAATTCATAAACAATAGATATATAGAGCAAGTGGTACAGAAAAATGATTTCAAACAAAGTAGAGCACAAAATTTTCTACTTTGTTCTCTAACTTTTTTTTCTACAATCAATAGTTTAGTCACAAAAAACAATTTACTGCTATTTCAGAAAATTTCCGAGTAGAATGACGATTTGTGAAAAACATATTATACTGTGCGAGCTACTGTGCGAGCGGAAGAAGAAATGAATAAAAAATGGTTTTTTGTATGGAAAACTTATTGTTTGTTAAGAACGGCTTAAAATCAAAATCGAGGGCTATTTTATAGCTCAAATTTTTTGTTTTTTATCGACTACAAGATTTTCAGGTGGGACTTTGAGAAAAAAAAATCTCTAAAATGAAGCATCATAATATATATATATATATATATATATATATATATATATATATATATATATATATATATAATTTATTACATTATTACATATAATATTAATAATGAATTCAGCTACAAAATAACATTTTGGCTTATGAGAATACTAAAATTGTCCTATTTTGGTGCTCTGTAATTTCTCACCCACCACAAATGTATAGCTTTTTCACTTTGGGTGTTTTATCGGTTTGTCTTAATCAGCACCAGCCCCCAGATGTACGAGCACATCCTCAATGACGGCAGTGTCTTTATGATGAATTGCCACCTTAAGAGTGTGGTTTTCTTTTGTTGTGGCCTCCGCTGCCCTCCCCACGAATCGGCCGATTGCGTCATGTCTGTCGTCGGACACAGGTATTGGTGTGCCTACTCACCGCGAACACCGCATGCGAGACGCGAGACGCAAATAAAAAGTATTAAAAAATAAGAAACAATATAATTAATGTAATAAGAGGTCACGACATAAGTCAATGTAAACAAAGTATGCAGAATATTTTGTAATAGATTAGAAATTATCAGCATAAACAATAAAATTATCAGTATAAACAATAAACTTATCAGCGTAAATATTTATTTTCTTTCGGTTTCACTTTTATTAGACATTTTCTAGTCTTATTTATATTTTGTGGTTAAGTTAGAAAGGTTTAATATGTAATAGTATACATATTAATAAATTGAGCTACAAAATAGCGTTTTGGCTTATGAGAATACTACTTGTTCCCTGCGGTTTTGCTCGCGTAACTTCTGATTCCTTTGAAATTTTTGGGGATGAAAAGTATCTTATGTATTATGCTTGATCTTCAGCTATTTACACAATCAGGTTCATTGCAACGAGTTTACTAGTTTTCACGTGAAACTAGTCGAAAATCCTTCCATTCTTACGAACTTTCGCATGTATAATTAAGTAAACAATTAGGACACGTAATAAGGATTTTTAATTTAATTTTTTTTTAATTTTCAGTTAACTTCTTTACCAAGGTTAATAAAATATTATTTGGCGTAAATATCCTATCAGTAATATTAATCAAAAACAAATTTGTTATTATGGTTTTTGCATAATACAATCGCTTCAGACTATCGCAGTCATATCGCAGTCAACTGCTGGACATATGCCTTCCCAAGTGCGCGCCAAATATACCGGGTTTTCGCAATCCTCATCCAGCCTCCGCCGGCAACCTAAAACACTAACAATAAGTTAGAATGCACGCGTGGGATCATCATCATCTCCCTGCCCTTATCCCACTTATGTAGGGTCGGCACAACATGTTTTCTTCTTCCATTCCTCTCTATTATTCGTCACTTCAGCGCTTACTCCTTTCTTTCTCATGTCCTCTTTCACACAATCCATCCATCGCTTTTTTGGCCTGCCGATCGCTCTTCGTCCTTCGACATTCATTCTTAACATTCTTTTACCAATATATCGTTCATCCCTCCTCATTACATGCCCGTACCATGCTAACCTACTGCTTCTCATTTTCTCCGTCACGGGTGCTACTTTCAAACTTCCCCTTATATACTCATTTCTAATCCGATCTTTCCTCGTCACTCCACACATCCATCTCAGCATTCTCATCTCGGCTGCGTGCACTTTTCCTTCATCCGCCACTTTCATTGCCCAACATTCTGATCCATACATTACGACAGGTCTTATGTAATTATAAAGCAATAATTTTTTCATTTGTAGTTTTAGCAACTTGTAAATTTATAATAGATAGGTATATTTTATTAATAAAATCATTTAACAGACTAACTAGAAGTATCATACTTTCCTTTTAGCGTTAATTGTAATTTAATTAATTAATAATTTGTGTTATTTTTTTTGTGTTTTTTTTTTGTATAAAAAATGATTCGATATCTGAAATTCGTACATTTTATGGCTTTTTTTTTCCTTAATTTCTATAATTTCTCACCTTTTATCAACGACTTATCCAATTAGATTAAAAAAAATCGCATGTGTCATTCATAAAATCACAAAAATATCAAATTGAAATACTTTTTCTACCTTTCTTCATTTCAGGTGTTAAGTAGAAGAAGGAGGAGGGAGTCGAGGAAAATAATAAGGTTGTATCATTTTAATGTTGATTTATTAAGTTTTCACTATTCGTTATTTATTAGGATTAGAGGCTAGGGCTGACAATATTTCTCCTGCGAAATATCCTGGCTATCAAAATAAACAATAAACAAATCAAAAAATCATATGAAAGAAAAAGAAGTGTTAAAAATAATTAATATAGCAAAATAACTTATAAAATGAAATATCTTGCTTATCTTTGTATTAAATAACATGATTTTGAAATTGTTTTAATTTTAAGTATTAACTGAGTTTGTTGTTGGCTCTTCTCAGTAATAGAATCTGTATTTAGAAAGGGTATCTACGCAGAACTGAAATAAAATACTTATAAAATAACCTTTAAAAAGTGTGTCTAAGCAATATTTTATTAACTAATGTACATAGCCGTACCTATAATATGTAATTCTATTCAATACGTACCTACCGTACGTCACACATATCCACTTTATGTACACTATACGTTTCAGGGTGAAAATTGTGTTATTCTAGAACTTGACTTATAAAGGACTAAGTTCACCTGTAATCGGTTCGACATTTTTTGCAGTCAAGAGTTAAGTTAGTATAGTATAGTCTATGGTTACATGTATTCATCAATTTGCCCTCACAAACTTGTATTGTATTCATAATATTATTTGACTAGCTGCTGGCCGCGACATCGTCTGCGTGAACGCTATTATATTACGCGTTGTTACAGAATGCGTTGAAGATAATAAAGGTTCACTGCTCGTTCCCCGTAGGTGATAGCGTGATAATAATTATGTAGCCTATATGTTGATCCGATTTCTTAATAATATTCGTTCCAAATTATATAAATAGTAATTATTACTTTTCCATGCAGTACTTTTTGAGTTTATCCCGGACATACATACAGACAAACAGACAAAAATTCTAAAAACTATATTTTAGGCTTCGGTATCGATTGTAAATCACACCCCAAGTATTCTTTTAAAAAATATTCAATGTACAGTTTTGACTTTCCTACCATTTTATTATATGTTAAGATAAATATATGTTGTTATTGCCATCTAGAGGAGTAATGATGCATTACAACAAATTTTACGCTATCAGCTAAGTACAGTGACGACCGGTAGATGTCGTCCTAAAGCTACACAAATGTAAATATAGATGTCACTAATGTGTTTTTACATTATTACTTTATACCTAACACGTAAATAAAACAAATCAAATAAATTAATAAATGTTTTTGTCTAGAATAATGAGACAAAATAGAAGAGTTTCGTATTTCCGAAAATTCTCGTATACTTTTGCAGGGTGTACTTCCGAAAAGCAGATACCGAATTTTCTCATGAAATTTGGCACGGACATTCCATTTGACTATCTAAGCATCCCCTTAAAAGGATTTTTGGCGGATCGTAATATTTTTCGAAATATTGAATTTTTTGAGTACGCTGTTTAGTACGCTCTATATAAGAAAGCGAAAAGTAGATACCGAATTTTCTCATAAAACTTGGCACAGACATTACATTTGACTATCTAAGAGTCCCCTTAAAAGAGTTTTTGGCGACTCGCAATATTTTTCGAAATATTGAATTTTTTGAGTATGCTGCTTAGCACGATTATAATATATCTATATATTTATCGCCACGTTACACACACACACACACTACAGGGGTTATTTGTACACATATATATAATCAATCCACTTTTTTATTTTCCCGGATATACACTTTATATTTTGTAATAATTCATTGAACGTATTTTTGTTCAATTTTTTAACGCGACGAAGCCATAAAAACTCGCATAGATGATCGGCCATTGTTTCACTACTTTTTTTTTTTTTTGAAGGCTGAGAAATTCATTTCGCAGTTAGGGTTTTTTTTAAAGGTTAGGTTAGATTAAGATTTTTTTTAAATCGTTAGGTTAGGTTAGGTTGTTAGGTCCTTTTTTTAATAGTTAGGGTTTTTTTTAAAGGTTAAGTTAGCTTAAGATTTTTTTTAAATCGTCGGGTTAGGTTAGGTTGTTAGGTCTTTTTTTCAATCGCTGTGAAATGCATTTACGCACTCTAGGATAGGTCAGGTTAGGTTTTTTTTTTCCTTCTTCTTTTGATCGACTCGCTTTCTTATATAGAGTGTGCTAAGCAACGTACTTAAAAAATTCAATATTTCGAAAAATATTGCATGCCGCCAAAAATCCCTTTAAGGGGACTCATAAATAGTCAAATAGAATGTCCGTGCCAAATTTCATGACGAAATTCGGTATCCGGTTTTCGGAAGTTTATCCCTTTTGCATAATACCTTTTTACACTAATTAAGATTTTCTTATTATTTAGGGATTGGTCTTTTCTAAATCTTTATATTTTTTTTATATTAGGTATGCCGTATGCCAAAATTAAATAGATACAGTTCTATGTCTGATATAATAATTTTACCTATACATATACAGTTATGATTAAACGTATTTTCCTATGAATGCAAAAGTCTAAAATGAAATATAAACATAAATTATTTATTTTTTTACAATATAGGTATGCTCGAGAAGAAGATGAATTTTCGAGTTATCTATTGTCATGTAACAGAAAACAATAACGTATTGTATTATTGTAGTTAATATTAATAAAAAAATTGTTTGTCTGTAAAGTCGGTTTACTACGGACGATAATTTTACGTGATGATGTAATAAGAAAACATTGATGAAAAATTGCATACTTCTGAATTATCATTATTGTGTATAATACAAAGAAGGAGTTAATTGAAAATTACAATTTTTTCGATAAATTAACGTTTATTTCACTCGTTAATTCAATAGTATATTACATTACTCGGGAGGTTAGGTTATCACTGAAAATCGTGTTGGGGTTTTTTTTTTTCAAACCTAACTTAATGCTGAATGATAATCCTTTTTGGGGCACAACACTAAGTTACAGATTTATGTTTTTTTTTTGTATTTTTTTTACGTTTTCATGAAATTTTAGTATATTTTTTTATTAATTTAATTTTTTTGCTGTTTTTAATAATATTTTTTTTTCTTGGTGATTTTTATGTTTTTTTTAAATTTATTTTTATTTTTATATTGTTGTTTTTATATTGTTGTTTATTGTTGTTGTCTGCGATACTGTGTAATGTCTCAAATAAATGTGTTTCTTTTTTTCTTCCTTCTTTCTATACGATACATATTATGTAGATGAAAATATAACAAATATAAATAAATAAATAAATATGTTGAAACATACACACACGGTCGACTGTCCCTAGGGTAGTCAACTTAATGCCTGTGTCTTAGGTAACAGTTGACTGATTTACATTTTTTAAAATAAATATACATATAAATAATACATATATAAATAAATACATATTACACCCAGACTCGGGGCGGGAAACGAACCCACAACCCTGGAGTAGAAAACAGGGCCACTGCTAACTGCGCCACGGGCCAGTCAATATCTCTATTATAAATTAATAAATATTTAATATATACTATAAAATAAAAAGATAAAAAGCATGTAATAGAATTTAAAAAAAAAAATCTGAAACAAATTGTCTTCAGTTTAAGATAGTGATTTTTAACATAGTTCTTAAATGTTGAATGTGATTCGGCTTTTCTTATGTGCAATGGCAAACTGTTTCACATTTTATAGCTTGAACAGTGAAAGATTGAGCAAAATATTTAGTTTTGTGTGCAGGTAGCTTCAGCATAAGATTTCGAGATGATCTTAATTCTTCTGAGGTATCTCCAATATATTCAAAGTTATTAATAATTAATATTAATAATTGGTTATTAATGAGACTCTAAAATAGCAAATTCAACATCGGAAAATTTTGAACGCGTTTTTCTCGAAACTATCTTTTTCAGGTCGAGAAAAACGCGTTTTTCTCAATGGATTATATATCTTATGGATATCTTAATTTTGGCCTTAAAAACTAGTCTTTAATTAAAGGATTTCAATTTTTGATGAATATTAGTATTTTTTTAAGCAATTAACTGCTCTATATATCTATTGTTTACGAATTACACCATTTAGATTTAGAAACACGACGTCTTTAGTATCTGTGAACATAGACGAAAAGCGCTCTCTCTGGTTCCGGCTCGCGTCTCGACATCCACGCTTATCGAGTGTCTCCTTATAAATATTCAAATTTAATAGTAAATATAGTAATAGTAAATATTATATTAACTAATGATTTTTTGTTCGAAAATCGGGGTATTAAGTTTCAGAAAACGCTATTTTGAGAATTAAAACAAAATCTATGATTTAAGACTAGATTTATTACTATTATCTAAAGATTAAATTTCTTTTTTTATTCAGATGATCCAGATGGTTGTTCTGATGGTCACTGTGAGTTATGACTCGTAGAAGAGAGTCCGGCAACGATATTTTAATTCATAAAATTATTATTTTTTTATTCAGTGAAAGTTCAAGTAAAAGCATTAATTAAAATCTCTATACGTATAATTAGTTTTATAATAGTTTTTTATTGAAAATGGACCAATTTTTACGCTTTTGACCGCATCTACCCTCTTAATGTACCAAATTACTTTTATATTAAAACGACTTCAGAATTTAATTCTAAATAATAATAATAGGTAGTATAAAATAAAATAAGCTCTAAATAAAAAAATAAATCCAACTTGGTAGGTCCAACTTCACGAGAGAGGTCAATCGTTGAATCCAGCCAGGATGGGCAGCGTGCGTGAAGTTAAAAAACGTCTTTTCATCTACCATACCTAAGTGCCTGAAGTCGAAAGTCTTCGACAAATGTGGTTTACCAGTGATGACATACGGATCTGAGACGTGGTCGCGGTTTATATTTCCTATATAACTTTTAGGGCGATAATATCTATAATATATATAATAATATAAATTATATTATAATTTTCTAAGACAACGTGACATAAGATTGCCTAAGATATAATGAATAATAATATTATTTAAAAACGACTTCATGTTATTAAATTATTTCTTATTTTAATATTTTATTTGTTAAGACATCTTTGTAATATTATGCAATTGAAGAGATAGTTTCTTTGAATGCGCTGATTCTGGTCCATATCTATCAGTCCATTCCAATATCATTCCCATTTCTATAATCGTTTTGACTTAGAAACAATGCTTAGGAGTCATCGTAAGCAGTAACAATAAACTAGGTTGAACTAAATCTTACTTCTTGCTATCGAGCGTGGTCCTCTGCATGCTCGGCAGTCAGAGGTGCTGGTCGGCCGCGGCCTCCTCGGCGAGGAGGTCATGGCCTTGAAGGAGGTCGCGCAGCGGGAGCGTGAAGCAGACGCTAATGTTAACCCGCTCCGCAGGAGACGACCGGTGGGAAGAAGACACTGCTACGCGTTTTGTCACCCTCCACAATAGAGTGGGAGGGGCACCTTAATCCTCCCACTCGTCGCCAGGGCAATAGAGTGCTCACAATGCCCGCAAGTACTCTATAGTCTATAGGCGAAGGCAGCCTGCATAGGCGGACCAACCGTCGGGGCGTAACGGTTGCATGCCAAAGCAATCCTTTGGCGCCCCGCTACGACGATGAGGGCACCGCTGGGTTTTAGTAGGTATTCTGGCACGTTATGCCGTGTCAGAGAGTCCCACACCCGCCGTGGGGTTGCGGCGGGATGCGTAAATGCATACGTCCGTGAAGCTAGCCTTGACGACCCAGCCCAATCGAATGAAACTTATGTGCGGATTTAGTGCTATTTATGTGCTAATTAGTTGCTCTATTCGCGAATTTTTTGCTCATCCCGGGACAGAAATACTGCTGACAAGGCAAACTTTTTTTGGAAGCTAGCCTTGTCACTCAGCCCAATCGAATGAAACTTATGTGTGGATTTAGTGCTATTTATGTGCTAATTAGTTACTCTAATCGCGAATTTGTTGCTCATCCCGGGATCGAAATATTGCTAACAAGGCCAACTTTTTTTGGCAGCTAGCCTTGTCACCCAGCCCAATCAAATGAAACTTATGTGTGGATTTAGTTCTATTTATGTGCTAATTATTTGCTCTAATCACGAATTTGTTGCTCATCCCGAGACCGAAATATTGCTGACAAGGCCAACTTTTTTGGCAGCTAGCCTTGTCACCCAGCCCAATCGAATAAAACATATGTGCGGATTTAGTGTTATTTATATGCTAATTAGTTGCTCTAATCGCGAATTTGTTGCTCATCCCGGGATCGAAATATTGCTGACAAGGCTAACTTTTTTTGGAAGCTAGCCTTGTCACCCAGCCCACTCAAATGAAACTTATGTGTGGATTTAGTGCTATTTATGTGCTAATTAGTTGCTCTAATCGCGAATTTGTTGCTCATCCCGGGATCGAAATATTGCTAACAAGGCCAACTTTTTTTGGCAGCTAGCCTTGTCACCCAGCCCAATCAAATGAAAGTTATGTGTGGATTTAGTGCTATTTAAGTGCTAATTATTTGCTCTAATCGCGAATTTGTTGCTCATCCCGAGACCGAAATATTGCTGACAAGGCCAACTTTTTTGGCAGCTAGCCTTGTCACCCAGCCCAATCGAATAAAACATATATGTGGATTTAGTGCTATTTATGTGCTAATTAGTTGCTCTAATCGCGAATTTGTTGCTCATCCCGAGACCGAAATATTGCTGACAAGGCCAACTTTTTTCGCAGCTAGCCTTGTCACCCAGCCCAATCGAATAAAACATATGTGTGGATTTAGTGCTATTTATGTGCTAATTAGTTGCTCTAATCGCGAATTTGTTGCTCATCCCGAGACCGAAATATTGCTGACAAGGCCAACTTTTTTGGCAGCAAGCCTTGTCACCCAGCCCAATCGAATAAAACATATGTGTGGATTTAGTGCTATTTATGTGCTAATTAGTTGCTCTAATCGCGAATTTGTTGCTCATCCCGAGACCGAAATATTGCTGACAAGGCCAACTTTTTTGGCAGCTAGCCTTGTCACCCAGCCCAATCAAATGAAACTTATGTGTGGATTTAGTGCTATTTATGTCCTAATTAGTTGCTCTATTGGTTGCTCATTTGATTATTTACTTAAATTGGCCTTGCTTCCAAAAAAAGTTAGCCTTGTCAGCAATATTTCGGTCCCGGGATGAGCTACAAATTCGCGAATGCCCCTCCGAAATGTGAAAAAAATGAAGCGAAAAAGCCCCTCCCCCATGCTTATGTAAACATTTTTCAGATAAAGATGTATTTTTTATATATTATAAATATAATGGTATAATTTTAAAAATAAGAAAATAGATTTAGGATAGAGATTAGATTTTACTGATGCAGTATACAACATAGAATAAGGGACAAAAATATTATAATCATACGAACATAACAAACTTATTTTAAATTTTTGGTACACATATTAAATTCAAATTAACAGTCTTCAGTCCATGAAACCCGAATCCATGATTCTAAGTTTTCAATGACATTGGATTGCTTGGATTGCTGCTCAGTGTTGTGAGTCTGCTCACTTTCATCCAATTTTGGAATGTCTACGTCGTTCTCATCGAGCCAGTCAACATCATGGTGCTCTAAATTTGAATAATGCACATTAGTTCATAAGCACGACGAGCAGCGACTCTTACAGGTCTAACTTTCCTATCAGTGTGGGTGTTTACTTTTTTATGGATCTTCTCGATATGACGATTTAGTGACTTGACGGAAGCATGATAAAGACCACACGTTTTGCATGTTCGACTTGATAGTCTCAATTTAACCGTCGGACAAAAATAATCGTAGGGCATTTGCAGGAAATCTTTGAGTGAAGCACTTAAGCGTAGAGCTAAATTGACTGGAAGATCAAGAAATTTCCCTCCTTCATCCAAAACCAAGTCATCAACTGTTTGTTTTACTTTTACAGGTGGTGGAAGAAATCTGTTATCTAATAATCTGAATAGGCCACTTCTTGGACGACAGCATTCTGTATTCTTACATTTTACAATTTGAAGCAAGTATTGGCTTTCACGCACATGTTCTGAATACCATTTAATGTCTGGAAAATCAGGAACATCTTGTTCACCTGCCCCAACATATTTTGCAGTAACATTATAGCCATCAATTTCCATTGAACTCTATACTTCAGCTAATACATTTCCTGCAAATTCGAAATTAGATCTTTCTAAATGTTCATCAATTGTAACGCCACGTTCATCCAAATGAGACCCGAAATGGTCATGAGGCAATATTAAACCAGCCAGTTCTCGACTAAGAGGAGCCATTCTGCGCTCTACTCTGTACTTGTATGAGATTTTTTAAAACTTTCAAACAATTTTTGGTATAACTTGGATTTATCTATTTGAAACGACATCTTATTTAATTAAACGTTAAACTTTGGCTAATGGAATCAACGGTAACACAAATGTTAAGTTGCTTTGCTATGCTTACAACACGTACGTCTACTCGCTATAGTATCCAAACAAAACAATACACTGACGAGAAGAAATTTAGACAAGTGAACAGCGCGCAGTAATTCCCCGAATCGGTTCTAAAGCGAGTACCTAAACGTATGCGTGGGGGAATCCCCGAAAAGGCGTTTCGTTTTCAAGCATAGACAATGTGAGGGTTGCCATTCGTGTAAAAAAGTAAATAACTACCGATGACGTAATCATCATCTAGACCCCCCTACCCCCCATGTCATCCAAAATAAGCAAAACAAAGACCCCCCCACCACCCCATAGTGCTTACGTAATACTTGAACGGCCCCATAGAGTAACTAATTAGCACATAAATAGCACTAAATCCGCACATAAGTTTCATTCGATTGGGCTGGGTGACAAGGCTAGCTTCCAAAAAAGTTAGCCTTGTCAGCAATATTTCGGTCCCGGGATGAGCAACAAATTCGCGAATAGAGCAACTAATTAGCACATAAATAGCACTAAATCCGCACGTAAGTTTCATTCGATTGGGCTGGGTGACAAGGCTAGCTTTCAAAAAAAGTTAGCCTTGTCAGCAATATTTCGGTCCCGGGATGAGCAACAAATTCGCGATTAGAGCAACTAATTAGCACATAAATAGCACTAAATCTGCACATAAGTTTCATTCGATTGGGCTGGGTGACAAGGCTAGCTTCCAAAAAAAGTTAGCCTTGTCAGCAATATTTCGGTCCCGGCATGAGCTACAAATTCACGAATAGAGCAACTAATTAGCACATAAATAGCACTAAATCCGCACATAAGTTTCATTCGATTGGGCTGGGTGACAAGGCTAGCTTCCAAAAATAGTTAACCTTGTCAGCAATATTTCGGTCCCGGGATGAGCAACAAATTCGCGAATAGAGCAACTAATTAGCACATAAATAGCACTAAACCCGCACATAAGTTTCATTCGATTGGGCTGGGTGACAAGGCTAGCTTCCAAAAAAAGTTAGCCTTGTCAGCAATATTTCGGTTCCGGGATGAGCAACAAATTCGCAAATAGAGCAACTAATTAGCACATAAATAGCACTAAATCCGCACATAAGTTTCATTCGATTGGGCTGGGTGACAAGGCTAGCTTCCAAAAAAAGTTAGCCTTGTCAGCAATATTTCGGTCCCGGGATGAGCAACAAATTCGCGAATAGAGTAACTAATTAGCACATAAATAGCACTAAATCCGCGCATAAGTTTCATTCGATTGGGCTGGGTGACAAGGCTAGCTTCCAAAAAAAGTTAGCCTTGTCAGCAATATTTCGGTCCCGGGATGAGCAACAAATTCGCGAATAGACCAACTAATTAGCACATAAATAGCACTAAATCCGCACATAAGTTTCATTCGATTGGGCTGGGTGACAAAGCTAGCTTCCAAAAAAGTTAGCCTTGTCAGCAATATTTCGGTCCCGGGATGAGCAACGAATTCGCGAATAGAGCAACTAATTAGCACATAAATAGCACTAAATCCGCACATAAGTTTCATTCGATTGGGCTGGGTGACAAGGCTAGCTTCCAACAAAGTTGGCCTTGTCAGCAATATTTCGGTCCCGGGATGAGCAACAAATTTGCGATTAGAGCAACTAATTAGCACATAAATAGCACTAAATCCGCACATAAGTTTCATTCGATTGGGCTGGGTGACAAGGCTAGCTTCCAAAAAAAGTTAGCCTTGTCAGCAACATTTCGGTCCCGGGATGAGCAACAAATTCGCGAATAGAGCAACTAATTAGCGCATAAATAGCACTAAATCCGCACATAAGTTTCATTCGATTGGGCTGGGTCGTCAAGGCTAGCTTCACGGACGTTAAATGCATTACCCAGCGATAAAAAAAAAGGTTGAACTACATCTTAATTTTTTAATCAATCCAATTTCAAAATATAATAATAATATAAATACTTACTAAGTACTAATTACTCTTTTATTTTATTTTTAAGGTAAAAGAAGAAAAAAAAAAAGTTTATTCAAGTACGTTTTTACGATATTATGAGTAAGGTATTGAGATCGTGTACATTATGTAATAGTATTCTATTAACACTTTATTGTACTAGCTGTGCTGATCTCAATTTTTATTTATGTAGTTCAATGACATATACATTGGCCAAGGTCAAGACAGTATAGTAGCAGTATTGCTCGTTACAATGTTGCAGGTGAAAAAGTTATCTCCAATACCTATATTTTTGTTTATTTGAGTGAATAGTATTATCAAATTGTAATAATATGTACTTGCATAAATAATATTCTGGTTTTCGGATGAACAATTTAAGGAGAAGGAAAAAATGGCTAAGGATTCCTTTAGGTTCATTTTAGGTTTAATCTGTCCAAAAATGATTAAAATTTTGATTTTTTTAATGTAAAAGTTTTATTAAATCTATTAATTAATTTTATTTAATGAAACGTATAAAAAGAATTAAATTCATATGTCAAATATTGTTATGTTAAGGCCAAAATCGAAAAACCTTCTTCTTATTGAAAAACCTTTTTCAAAATGAAGTAGCTTGAAAGTCGCCGTAAAATCAGCGATATATCCACCATAAACAAACTAATCAATGGAGAATTGTCATCACTAGATTGACTTCAACATATTACCCTGACAGTTCCTCGATCGGTTCCCAGACATCCATTAAAAATCTTTTTGGACTCCATTTTCAAGAACAAACTTAAGTAAATAGGCACCCATTAATAGACTCATGAATACGTCTATTGATTTATCATCAATCAGCGTTATCGAATTCTCTTATCTAATAATTTATTTATTGTTAATTACTTTTTATATTAATTTTTTTCAATCAAATATTTATTGTTGTTTCTTTTGCACTATTGAGACGTTTGAAAATATAATATTTTATTTTTTAAAGTTTGTTAGCTTAGTTCCCATTATATATTAATAACACTGGTCGGCAAAAAAATACATAAAAATCCGGGAGCAAAAATCTTACTTTCTGATTTATATTGGTTTGGGTATGTTGAGTCCAAAACTGTTTACAGATTTCAGCTATCTCGTCTAGTTTTTCAGCTATTTACATTTAAATAAAATACCGTTATTGATGTAATTATATTAAATATGCATTTATTTTCGAAAAAAAAAAAATTTATACCGATCGATGACCTTTACAGCACAAATTAATATTATGTATGATTATATTATGAATTCAAAATTAATAAAAAAACCTTAAAAAAATAACTTTCTGGTAGATAACTTTCTTTTATAAATTTTAAATACTGTTTCTCGCTTTATTTATGTATGTTTTTTTTCCATATATGCAGTGTCTTGGTGGAATCTTGCACCAAGCATTAGACACGGCACCAAGATTTTCTGGGAAAAAAAAATTAAATGCGAATGCAAGAAGTGAATTTTTAAAGACATATTTATTACATCATGATGAGCAAGTTGATGATACGACGGAAGCACTTCTTCTATCAGCTCTGTGTAATTTTCAGCCGTTTTATTACCAAGAAAATTGTTGACAAATATTTTCAAGCTGCCCTTGTTTTTTTAACTATCAACTTTCATTTGGACAAGTGGTCTTTAAAGATTTCCATTATTACGGGGCCAATAAATAAAGGGCTTTAAATGTCACGTCGCTTTGATAAGGTAGTTTTTAGATATTTAAATGCCTCTCCATCCCTGTTTATTGATTTGACCATATTTTTTTAAGCCTAGCTTTATGTGTAATGACGGCAAAAATATTTTTTGGCTATAAACTAAAGGTTCGCTTACGATTTTTTCTTCCTGGAATCACACAGTGACATTAAGGATTAAGTGGTTCAATTTTCTGGATCATGCATTATGTTTTCACTCATTTGCTTTTGCTCTACTATCCCACTGTCATAAAAAGCAACAAAATATTGTGTATCCATACTGTTCTTTTATATTTACGCGAATTTTACTTATTTAATTAAAAATCTATATCAGATTTTTTTTTGCGTTTATTTAAAACTTTACAGTTTAACAATATTTGAAATTATTTTTCGACGTTTCGGACCCTTTACAACGTCCATGATTTCGGGGGACTGAGGTGGTGGGTGTCCGAATAATGAATAATGATTATGCTATGGTATAATTAATGCATTTAGGCTTATGGATCCCTCTCTGAAAATTATCTATATTTTGGCTATCTGAGAGCTGAGTTATTAGACGTTGTGTAGTTTTGTCTATAAAAAAAAAAAACCCGATCTCTAAGTTCTTAAAGCACTTATGTTTATTATATTTAGTGAAGAATGTTTTAAAACTCATTACAAATATCAATAACTTGAAACCATAAATGAATATCGTCCAGAATATAAAAAAAAAACCATTTGAATGTATTTCATACTTTATTCTTCTTCTACTCGTATTATTATTAAAATGTCATCTAGGAAATGTAGTTAAAAAAAATAAACGACTAGTATCAATGTCAGTCAGCTGTCAAAGCTGACACTAAAAATATGATTTATTTTAAATCAATACGAAATCGATAATATTATCAAATATTAATTAATATTTTCGTTATTAATGTAACTTTATTTAGATGAACTTTATTGTTTACAACTTCAATAATTGTGCATCTAAATACTTTGAGTTAATTAACTAGTGTAAACTTTTATTATTACATTGTAATCGATTATAGTTGAATCGATACCCAATTTATTTGATGAAAACGATCTTTCTCATTTTTCTCCGCTCCCAGATTCAGAATTGAGCTGATTTTTTATATTTTAAAATAAAATAAATATGACCAATTTTTTAAACCATATCTGAACTTATTACATTTTGGCCCAAAAGTCCCCATCTCCTTTACATCACTTACATATTCCCTATCGTAACTTAGTGCGATAAAATATATTTTTTAGTATAAATATCGACAACTTGATTTGTTAAATGTTAAGATCTCAACTAACGAAAGTAAAATTACTTTTCAAAACAAGCTTTCAATTGTAATAAAATTATCTAGTGCTTTATTCACTTACATAAAATATTCAAAATTGCTCAAGCATTATTATTAAATTACACTAAATATTTCAAACTACTGAAAATATTAATAAATTACATTGTTATGTTATTATGAGGTAAGTAACATAATTTAAAGTCAGACACACGTTATTAAAGTACTATTAAAATATCTTTTAAACATAGGTACACACGACGATATTTTTGAAGAAAATCGGAAAATCATAATTATACTGTAAAATAAATTATTAATATTTATATATATTAATAGATATGAAATTTTATATACGAAGCATTTATATAGTTTCATAATTTATTTATGTTACACAGTCGTGCGTCAGCTTATGTTAATTATTTCAACGCTTTGTCGAATTGTAGCAGTACAATAAGATAAGTGACAACCAACGCAATAAACTTGAAGGGTAACATTACATCGATATCAAACATGTTGAAAAGTGAGAAAGAGAGGTTATATGTCTCCATCAGGGCATAAAGCGAGCGCGCTGTACTGCGTTCTGATTTACCTAAAAAGATATTGTAATTAATTATATTTTAAACAAGGCTAGCAAATTCTCTTTAATTTGTTAAAGCATTTCCATCCCAGTGAAGCGAACCATCTATAAGATGTAGTAACTTACCTCCACCTGAACTCTACAATATAATTATAGACTAATATTTAAGATATTTATTTATATACCTAAGGTATTTGAATATATTTCAATAGAAAGTAATTCTCTTATTTGACGCGCTTTAACTTGAAGGCGACCTGCCAATACGCATGGTATGAATATAGGTATACTTTCACTTGTTAAGTAACAAAAATTCCGAAATAATATTCCCGTTGAGTACTGAAAAATTAATTCACTGTTAAGAGATTAATAATCTAAATTTAAATATTTGGTTGTTATTTACAAATTTATAACAATCTGTTCTAATATAAGTATTAAAATCTTTTATAATTTTGTTTTAATATCAAGCTAAAAAAATATTTAACTATTAATAAATTTTCATAATTCAGTATTTGACGTGGCTTTTATCTGACATGACGGCCGGCTGGTCGAGTGGTCAGGCAACTGGACACTTTACGCAGCGGTCGCGGGTTCGAATCCCGCCAGGTGCAGATAATTTGTATGACGAATATAGATGTCTGCACCGGGTCATGGATGTGTATTTATGTATATATGTATTTATATCTTAAATTTATTTCCGTTCCTAGTACCCGTAACACAAGTTCTTACGAACTTAGCACGGGGCTTGGTTAACGTGGTGTGATTGTTGGTTAATATTTATATTATTTATTTATTATCTTTAAAAAGCTAAAGTAAGCTGTAACTGCTTAAGTGATAATAGTATATAGAAGCTATAGAAAACTCGAGAATACCCTTATTATTATATTTTTTTTTATAAATTCACTATTTTTATTAAATAAATCTCACCTGTCCCGTAATTATACTTTTAGAAATATAAAAACATAAAAACAAAGTAATTACGAAGCTTGTCGTAAGAAGTATCAGCATCTAAAACAGTATTATTACATAGTTTTTATTAGAACATACTTCAATTATTACAAGATTTTATTAATATAAAATACATACCTGCCACTTGATAGCTTCATATAAATTATCATTAACGACTATTAACTGATTGTAATAATCTGGTAATATATGCATTTGAATGTGAGATTTCTTCCTTCTTTCTTTTATAAAATCTTCTTTGCCCGAATTATCTTTGATTTCAACGGTGCCATGTGGTTTATTAAGAGGAAATGAAAAGTAATAATAGTTTTTCATGAAATTTACTCTTTGAATCACAAGGTACAACAAATGACCTTCATAATGTAGTTCCACAGAACGTACTAATGTTACAATTAGCATGTGAAAAAATAATATTGGTTTAAATGAAGAAGTAGCTAAATAGAAAAATATTATGGTTAATGTTATATTTAATACTAATAATGTAAGAATATATAGGGTTTCTTTTGTCGTTTTCGCTATAAATCCAATTTTATCGTCGAACTCAGTTAGCGATTTATAAAAACTAAATAATTTCTTAGAAGTTCTGTTATATAATAGGGCGCAAATCAAAATTGTTACTAGATCCACTATTAAAAAATAGGAGTTTTCATAGTTATAAGCTATATAATTTGCATAAACAAAAGTTACAATAATTATTACATTACAAAAGTTTATTAGGATCGAGTAATATTTTTTTTGACTTTTTTGACTGCTAATGACAGAAAGCCGATTTAACCCCAATAAATACTCGAATATTATATAAAACTTTGATACTAAATCTATTTTAATATTTTTGTGTATAACATCACTTTTATCTCGTAAAAAATTATTGATCGAAATTACGGGTGGCAACATGACGTCGTGTAGAGCTGTGTGGAAGTGTATGGTTTTTGAAATTCATGAGAAAATTAATGATAACTGAAATGGTAATTTTTATTTCATCTAGTCTAAGAGTTAGCAAATTATAAAACGTGTCATCGACACGGGTTATTTAGTCACATCTCAACTATTTCCAGTACTTTATTAATGATAATTATGATACGAGAAAATTACAAATAAAGTGTTATTACTAGCTGCTGCCCGCGACGTCGTCTACGGTAACGCTATTAGATTACACGTTGTTACAGAATACGTTGAAGAAATAAAGGTTCACTGCTCGTTCCCCGTAGGTGATAAGATCTAGCCTATATGTTGACCCAACTTCTTAATAATATTCGTGCCTTTGAAGTAAATCCATGCAGTAATTTTTGAGTTTATCCCAGACATACATATAGACAAACAGACAAACAGACAAAAATTCTAAAAACTATATTTTTGGCTTCGGTATCGATTGTAGATCACACCCCAAGTATTCTTTTAAAAAAATATTCAATGTACAGTTTTGACTTTCCTACCATTTTATTATATGTATAGATTACATTCGTTTAACATTATAAATGTAATTAATCAATAACATTATAAATGTATTTACTCTGATTCGACACATCGGTAAAATTGTATAAAAAGTGTAGATAATAATTTTTAAGCGTTCATTATTATTCTAGTTGTCGAAAACGTTACGCTGTTCAAAAATATAGACAGATTGTGATAATCGCTTTGGCTATTTAATTTTACAAACCAACGAGTACATAACAAAAGTAAAATACATTTCCTAATTCGTTCAATCATTATAATTTAGATACTAAACTTCTTTAAGGTATATTTGCGAAAAATAACAGGTATTTTTAAATTTAATTATTATTCTCAATATTAAACGCTTGTAATATTTAGTTGTTGGTAACGTAGCAATCTCTTAGACTTTAATTATGTGATGTTTTTTACATCGAACATGTTTAATTGACCTCATCGTTCTGAACAATAAAGTTATTATACTATTGTGTTTAATAATTCACTTCAAATAGCATATTTATACTGTGTAATATACTTAAATATATTTTTAAATATATTCAAAATAGGATAAGTTTTTTAAGTACATACTTAGATGATTCTATTTGTGTTTATGTTTTCTTTATATTATAGTATTGATCAGGATAGTAAGACAAACACTTTCTTTTACTTTAAACATATATATTTATTATAAACTTATGAAATTATAACAATATGTAATTATACAATATTAATTCATTTTATTATCATAATTTATCGTATATTATCTTGCTTTAAATTGTCTTCAGGAGTGCAATTTTATGTGTATTAATGAATGTTTCTTATGTTTATTTATAAATAAAAATAAAATAAATAAATAAGTAAATAATTCATTTTATTCATAAATTACATACATAGTCCTTAAGTGTTTTATAGCATTCTAGTATTAAGATCGTATATACTTTTTATATATCGAAGACTTAGACGTTAGTGCCATAAGTCGTTGGCGCCAGAATCAGTTTTAATGTTAATATCAACATCAGTGTAGTAGTCGGTCATTGATGACCTACCAACTAAGTCATAATTTTTTAGTACGTAACGATCCCAGTGGGTCTTCATATCGCAAGTTTGTGCCTTGTGGAAAATCATAACATCTAAGAATTTCATGTTTGGTGTGAAGAATTTAGTTACATCAATTTGGCGATCGAATGGGAAACCAAGTGGCATCTTATCTAAAAGCACAGTAGATCTAAAGTCGGTGAAGATATCTTTACGGGCAGTGTCAAGAATTGAAACGTCAACATTTTCGACTAATCTCAAAGGAGTAACAATTGCGTAAAGCATCATCTTCATTCCACCGATGGTACCTTTAGGTAGAAGTAACCTTGTGGGGAATCCAGTGTGGTAATTTTTAAGATCCTTGAACCAAAGGTCTTTTACGTCATTGACTGTTTCCATCTTCTTCCAGAGATCACGAGTCATTATACGATCACGTACAAGGTTGTGCATATCAACGGAGTTTCTGACAATCGTGTTCTTTCCAGTATTCAGTTTGTAAATGAAGGAGTCTAACTCGACGAAGTTAAAGCGGTTCTTGTTGAGTTCGATCAGGTTGCCCAGATTATCTTCCTTAGGCCCTAAGAATAACCTTACAACACAGTCGACAGTCTTGTCAGACATAATGTCCAGAGAAACTTTAAATGGTTGGTGATTTAGACGGCGTTTGCGTACAAAGAATACCATATCAGAGGTTGACTTTTTAAGTTCCTCATTATTATAAGTAACTGCGTTTGTCATATCCATTAAGTAATCATCAAAATAGGTGACCAGTTTGTCAACCACTATATTATCGATCTTGACGCCAGGGAAGTATAAGTCTTCGTGTGTGTAGGAAGGCAGGCGCATTTTGAAGATAATCAAGAAGTGGACAAGACGCTTCTGAAGTTGGTAGAATATTGGGTCACGAAGAGCAGTTTGGTAACTATCTAAAACGCTAGGCACTACGAAGTACCTGTAAATGAAATAAAATATATGAATATAATGTTTGGCACATAACTTGCAGTACTGTACTGTACTGTATCAGCCTGTAAATAATGCACTGCTGAGTGAAGGCCTCTTCTACATTTAGATGAAGGGTTGGAGCTTAATCCATCACTACTCCACTGCGGGTTGGCTGATAATTTCCCTACCATGAGTAAGGATCGTTATCAGGTGTCATGATAACAACTGGGACCGACGGCTTTACGTGCAATCCGAGGCACGGTGATGAGACACACAAGAACATACACCCCGACCCGGAAACAAATATTCGTACCAATAAAAAATCTGTCTCGAGCGGGAATCGAACCCGCGACCGCGACCGGTTGTCAACTTACGGTTTAAAACTCTAAATTAACTGCTACTAGTATAGTGTCACAAATATCAATAACAAAGTAGTTTTAAAATTATATCATGTCAAGCACATAATGATTTGAGACTTACTGATTGTTTTCCCAGTAGTTAAGACCAATAACTGCTTTCATTAAGATGAGTAGGTATCGGTAGGCATCTACTTGAATTTTAGTCAAGTCAGTCTTTTCAACTGTACCATAAATAAGTTTGCCAAGTGCTTCTACATCATCAGGTTTTGTCAGATCAAGTCTGATGCCATTGATCTGAAAATATATTGTCAATGATATACTACAAGTAAAAAGTAAAAATTATTTAAATTATGGCTTAATATTATTTTCATTTACCTCAATGTAACCCTTGATCACTGCTTCACTGATGATTTTTTCATAATCCTCTAAAATTGTGGCAAAGACGATGTCCTTATCACCAACAGAGAATTGATTGTTAAACCTAACAGGTAACTGCACCCCATTGTGAAGCGTTAACCATGGCCAGTATCCCGTTTTAATTGGTTTGTACCAAGATAGATAGTCGATGTCACCGAGACCATTTGAAAGTCGTTCTAAATAGTATCTAGCAAGAATTTGCTGATAGAAGTACATAGTAAACTCCCAGCGTCTCATCATGTATTTGTTCATGGGAACGTCATCCTTCATCCAGAATGGATAGTCAACATGGAAGTAGTAGTAGTAAGTATTAAGATCAATATCTTCAGTAAAGTATCTGATCCTGTCATCGTCGTTTAAGTAGACGCGAGTATCGAACACGTTTTCATCAATAATGTAAATATCTTTGTCAGTTTTTTTGATTCCGTAGAAATCGGATAACTTGTTATCAAGAAGACCTCTCTTCATTTTAACCATATAAGCTTTCTGAATGACGTCGGCACGAACGAAGTAGTATGGGTAGATCTCATAAGGCGGGGGAAGGATAATGCCTTTGCAGTCATCTCGATGCCTGACGGCTACAGTGAGGGCATACACAAACATGCCTTCGTTAACGTAGAGACGCATCCAGCATGCGGTTCTTAAGAAGGTGGAAAAGTCTTTAGCGTAGTACAACATGTGGAACACGGTGACCACTTCCTTTAGTTGACGGTCAGTGTGGATAGTAAATATTTCACCTTTAGGTAAAAAGCCGAATTTCCAATTATTGAGAAATGTTTTAACTACATCAGATTTCTGTAAAAAAAAAGCAACTATAAGCTTAAGAAAATAGTAAAAAAAACACGTAAAAGACTTATTATGAATTATTATCGACTAAAAACTTACGGTGTACCAATCTACGTTGTCCTCAATTTTATAGTCTTTGCCAATGTCTTCGATATCTTTGTACATAACAGGTCCCATAATATTATTTAACAGCTTCAGGATGAAGAACTGCTTTTGTTTAAGGTCCAAGTTTTCTGTTAGTAAAATATTATTTTTAAGTTTTTAAAATGAATTTAATTCAATGCAATTTTTATCAAGTGAAAGTAGTTATATTATTATTATTAAAATTTTCCAATAATTTCTTGATCTTACCCAATGTTTGGTCACCACCGACATCGGGTCGGGCCGCGGCTAGGGCCGCTAGACCTAAAACGAAGCACGCTACCGCCTTCATCGTTGTTCCGAAAAACTGTGCTCACTCCTCGCTGCACCACAGTTTTATACTTGTGCAGTATCAAATATAACTGACCTATTACAATTTTTTTGATAACTTTTTCTTAATTGACTCGTAGTGTTGTCGATAACTTATCGCTTTAGAGAAAATAATTAAATGTATTATAAAAAAACAAATATTTATACAATAAATTTTACTTTTATGTCATTATTTTAAAGTACACCTATTTGTTTAGGTAAATGTGTATGTGATATTTTATTTGTTTATTACTAAATACATGACAAGGTAAAAAAAAAAACGTGCTGAGAGATTTTTTACAATAAAACTGTTCTAATTTAGTTATATACTTAAAAATAGATTTAAAAAAAATGCAATTTTATTATAAGGTAAACCATTGTAAATGGAGTTAAAAGTTGATATAACTATATATACATCGAATGAAACAAAATTCTAGTCATCTTTAGCTATGAATACCACAAGACTTATTCATGGTGTCAAACTACGTACCATTAGACGATAATTGTAATGCAATTATTTATTGTAATAATTAATTAATATCAATTAAGTTCTTTTTTTTTTAAATTGTAATGTCACAGTTTTTGTAAATTTAAATAGTGATTGAACACTGCGAGATGCATCACATTAGGTTTTCCCATTTAAAAAAATGTACTCGTAGTTCGGCAAAACGTTTACCTTTTAAGACAATAGACACAAATTGTGTTTTTGATGTGTTTACTTGTACCTACCTACTATGATAGAGGAAATAAAATCGGCAAGTAGTCATTGGAAATATAAAAAAAAATACTTGCATATGTTATATTAAAAAGCAGAAGAGATATTATGAGCAGAGCAGCTTTATCCAGTAGCAGAACGTTTACAGTCAGTCAGTCAGATTATGTTCAGTTCAGATCATGTGTATTTGTGCAGTTATTTTTTTTATGTTGGTTTATTAATTTTTTTTTAAGTAAAAGTATCAGCAGCAACAGTACCTATTGAATCTCTTTAATTTACTCATTAACAAAAATAATAGAGTTTTCACGAATATATCCAGATTTGTTCATCAGATCGTTACCATATACTGCAAAACCGTAATATAAGGTTTCAAAAAAAAAAAAAAAAATTAAAATTATCTCAGAATCATCTCTCTGTCTTTTGAAATCGAATCAGATATATTTTTTAGCCTTTTTATTTTTTGTTACATTTTATAACACTGAACTTTGATATAGAAAATTTAAAATATACACATAAATCGTATAATTATCATTATTTAATTTTTAGGTCTTTCTTCCTATTTGCGCTTGCGGCTGTATACGTGCTTGTATTAAAACAAATTTTAGAAATTTTGTAAATAAACAGCTTTAATTGTAACAATAACACGGCAGACGTCATTCTGACTCTTTTAGTGACAAACATAACATTTTGATTCGAGATATAAAAATAGGAAATCAAATATTCAACACACATAAGTATTAAGTATAAGTATTAACCAACAATCACACCACGTTAACCTAGCCCCGTGGTAAGTTCGTAAGAACTTGTGTTACAGGTACTAGGAACGGAAATAAATTTAAGATATAAATACATATTTACATAAATACACATCCATGACCCGGTGCAGACATCTATATTCGTCATACAGATTATCTGCACCTGGCGGGATTCGAACCCGCGACCGCTGCGTAAAGTGTCCAGTTGTCTGACCACTCGACCAGCCGGCCGTCAAACATGTTTATCTATATACACTTATTTATTTCTATTAATACCTGGGTACTTCCTATAGGTGTGCTTATAGCAATGCTCGCCATGACTACTTGAAACATTTAGATTGATATATACTATATAAACTTAAAAATTACCAAAACTTTGTTTGTAAAACAATAACAGTAAACAGTTTTAACTATAAAGACAATTACAGCAAAATTATAAACGTAATCGAATCCACTGCATCGAGATAAAATTCCTAAAAAACTAGCAGCATTGCTTGCCTGCCATGCACATGCACATTTATAGAAAACTTGATAACGAAAATTTGATTTTATAATAAAATCAAAATCAACAGAAGTATATTATGTATTATGTATAAGAAAAAACGTACTACTTAATGACCACACCTGAGATCTGATGAAAGGATTGTTGAGCTGAAAAAATAAATGATTGGACTACAATGGGATACATTGAATTTATATGAAGTCTGAGAGAGACTCGCTGAAGGTCATAAAGGCTATAAAAAATATGAGCACGGACCTCAGTAAATCCAGATGCTCCTACATATGGATTTACGGTTAAAGGTTATATATGAGGGCCATACATACAAATAAAACCTACTTCAATTATGTTATGAGGGATTTTATCGCAAAGATAGGTAAAAAACGAGAGGATGAGTCGAAAGTGTGACAATTTGGATATGGGCTTCAAAAACCCGGAGAATAAAGGCTGGCTGATTTTTTGGGACAGGAGGAACTCTTTATGATGACTCTTTCTTCCAGAAGCTGTTACACACGAAATGGACTTAAATGGATCTTAATAGTTCCACTAAAACACGTTTCTATCACATATATACTTATCATAGATAGACTTCATCATGAACTCATACGGTTAAAACTGGGATTGATCTATTGGTTAGAGGCACATTCAATAAGACCATCTAACGCACATATCTAAAACCTCGAGAACTTTCAGCTCAAATTAGATAATCGAATACAAAAGATCGCCTCGACGATTGCATTTCTGTGGACGTGTACTATGAGTTATAACGTAATTTCTACAGCCATGTTACGCAAAAGTTTCTTTTAAAATCCTAAAATTACCACGTTTAAACAAAACTCTTCACCTTTATTCTATTAATAATTATAGGTTTTGTACTTTCCAAAAGCTACCTTTAGTATAATAAATGTTCTACGAAAGAAGTACAAACAAAGTATTGAACCGTTGAAGTAATTTGTATGCATGAAACGAGATTATTTGATTCCCTTATATTGCGTACAATTCAATTTATTAAAGGTATATCTTTTGATAGTATGTTCTGAATGTTCTGAAATAGGACATTCATTCGAATAAGCTTTTTATTATAGAATACCTTTTTAAGAACCAAGTTATTTAAGTTAATCTTTATCTGGCTTATTGTTTTGAATCCGATACATGTTTTTAGATGAACGTAAAGTAAATCTATATCTAATATTTAAATACATACACATAATATATTTGTACTTATTATTTAGAAAGGGTAGGTGTTGTTACATCGATTGATGAGTCATAGAGTTATGACTCATAATATAAAGAATAAACAAATTTAATTACAATTGGCCCATGCCATATCCTGTAGTAATATAGTTTTGTAGTATGCGGCTTAATGTTTTATTTTTTAGATGAATTTACATGTTAAAAAAAGAAAAAGTGATTAATTAAAATAAACTGAGTTAAAACTCAAATCAAATACACAAATAAGTTACTGCGATATTTACAGCTCGATCTCTACAAGTATGTACTGTTAAACATTACAATGGTATGGTTAGACTAAGCTACTAACTACTAAGTTAAGCTACTACAAAGGTTTTTATAAAAAACCCTACTACCTCAACACACTTTATCCAGCTAGCTCAAAAAAGTTTTAATAATTTGAGAATATTACTTACCTTAGTTTTGCAGGACATGAATATGACGTGTTTTATTATATTTTACCAAATTAAAGGTAACTAACATATAAATCTTAAGCATTGTTAACTTTTATCTCTCAAATTGTGTTTAAATATTTACAATTATTTTTAAAATAAATAAAAATAAAATCTGTAAATTTTAGTAAATACTGTGTTCAATGATAAAAACTTTCATAGTTTAAATTTGTACTGACCTTTTCTATATATACCTAATGGGATATTTATCCCATTTTTGTACGCTTTATTTTTGCGGCGGTTTCGACGTTTTTATTTTATATCAAAGAACTTTGTAGTACCAAGAATAGATATTTAATTTAATAGAATAGAGACTTATTGGAATATTTTTACATCTGACAGGTTTTATATTTATTAAATAGTTCTATAAATTAATTCACTGCATTCTTAGTAACCTATAACAGCACTAAAGTCTATTCTAATTATTCAAATAATTTTAATTTTGCGAAAAATCACGCGCTTATAGTCCAAAATAATTTATTATATTTTTAATACGATATATTGATATGATATCTATGTGTATCAAATTTAGTTGTAAATACAAGTGCTTGGGGCATCTAATCTCTAAAGAAGAAAACTTATTACACGCTACAACATGGCAGGTTGACGAATATACACATTTCTTATAATTTCTTCCGACACATGCAACTTGCCGTGACATGTCCTTTATCGTCGAGATAAATTCTAAAAGTACACGTGTATAATATAGTATTTTTGATGTATGTTAAGTGAAAAAATAATATAAGAATAAAAATAACACTTACAAGAAAATTCAGAAATTTAATACTTCAACCACTAATTTCATGAATTCGTAAGCCAATCAAGAAAAAGTAAATTAATCCTCAGTTACCTTTGTACATTTATGTACATCTTTAATATATAAGCTTACATATCACGTACTAATATTATTTAAGAAATAATTTCTTTATTATTTCTTCTGGATAATGTACTATATACACTCATTTGCAAAAAAAACGGGCGGTTTCGATTTTCTTCCTGGCTGAAAAAAATAAAATACCAAAAAGGTTTTAATCATTTGAACATGTTACTGGCCAGTTATAAAAGTGCCATAATGTTTATAAGAGTACATTCCAAATTCAAATTTTTGACTGAGCCTGGTTTTCAAAGAAAATAACTTTTAACTACATTTTGTGGCGCGAATTCCCTATAGTTAATATCGACTCTAATTAACTTTTTGTCAATTTTTATTAAATTATCTGGT
The DNA here is from genome assembly GCA_036937285.1 of Euphydryas editha. Taxonomy (NCBI): domain Eukaryota; kingdom Metazoa; phylum Arthropoda; class Insecta; order Lepidoptera; family Nymphalidae; genus Euphydryas; species Euphydryas editha. The sequence goes on from JAUPFZ010000020.1 coordinate 10,200,025, forward strand.
GTCCTTGACATTTAAAAGTATTGTTATTGCTGTTTAGCAATCTCGAAAATGGTAGATAAAGTGATAAAAGCGAGCAAAATTATTGCGCTGCTTGAAGAAGGTTGCAGTCAATGCTTCGTGGCTCAGAGGCTAAATGTGAGTCGGTCGACAGTTCAAAGGACCTGGCAGCGCTATCAAGAGACCGGTTCCGTCAAGAGAAGGCCTGGTTCTGACAGAAAGACATGTACCGAACCACGGGATGATCGTTTTCTAGTTAGTCAAGCGTTGAGAAATCGCAAATCTTCTTATATGGACCTCAAGAACACCCTCGAAGAAGTAAGAAATGTGCAAATTAGTCTATGGACGGTCAGGAGGAGGCTTCTCGCTGCTAATATACATAGTCATCGCCCGGCACGCAGCCCTAAATTACTCCGTGGACATCGAGTTGCCAGGCTTAGCTTCGCTCGAAATTGTGTGTCATGGACTCATGAAGACTGGGATAGGGTATTGTTCTCCGATGAAGCCAGGATATCTCTGCATGGTTAAGACCGACGTCGGCGAGTGCTACGTAGACGAGGAGAACGCTTTGCAGAGGCATGTTTTGAAGAAATCACACCTTATGGAGGGGGCTCTGTTATGTTTTGGGCAGGAATAAATTCTATGGATCGTACGGAGTTAGTCTTCATCGAAAACGGTACACTGACTGGACACCGATACATAACGGAAGTTCTAATTCCTTATGCACAACCCGCTTTAACCGCTCTTGGCGAAAACTCAATTTTTATGGACGACAACGCTCGTGCCCACCGGTCTGGCGGTGTGGATGCGTATATGCTAGAAGTCGGAATTCGTCGTTTGGACTGGCCAGCTAGAAGTCCGGACCTCAATCCCATAGAGCATGTCTGGGACGTTCTGAAGCGACGAGTGAGATCAGTGCAGCCGGCTCCGCAGACCATCAGAGAGCTAAAGAATGTGATTACCGCGGAGTGGGAACGTATTCCCCAAGAAACCATAAAAGATATACTCACTAGCATGCCCAGACGAATGCAAGCTGTGATTTCAGCAAGAGGGGGTCACACTCAATACTAAACTTTTATCTGCTTTTAATGTATTCAAGAAAAACAAAGAAATTAACGCGTTTCATTTTTATTTAGCGAGCAGGTACAATCATAGTGTTTTGAGCTTAAACATTATTTCTTAATAATTTAATTAAAATGTTATGATAAAACTGATGAAAACTATTCCTTCCTAATTAATTTATAAAATTCTGAGGATAACAATACCTAAAATTGTCAAACAAACTAATAGTAACTATAAAATAGTTCTTTGCTTAAGTGCCCGTTTTTTTTGCAAAAGAGTTTATTATCCATAGCAATTTTTAATGGTCAAATAATTATTAAAATCTGTTTAACACTAGAACTACCGATGTTCAATATATACCTAGTTTTACCGCACCCGTCAAATTGACGGATTTTTGATCATGGCTTTCATTATAACTTTTGACTTAGTTAATGTAAATAAAATAATATAATTTAACAAAAACAACATTTAATATAATAATTTATTAGTTATTAATAAAAAAAAAAAACAAACAAAAACAGTTTCTATTTGCATTTATAGTATAGCACATTTGATATGTATGAAATAACTATGAGGCACATATTTTGCAAGTGCACGTTATCTGAGATGAACACTTGCCACAAACATATTTGTTGCATGTATTGCAGGTATAAATCGCTCTGTTTTTGTTGCACAATCGAATTTGGCACGATTTGCGTTTATAAGGACTTTCCTTTGAGTTTTCTGGAGTGCAGTCCATTGCTTTTCGTTCTTGTTTTTGGTTGGAAGCTTCTTTTCTGCAGCACCTATATTCACTGGAGAGTTCTTCGGCTAATTGAAACAGAAATTGTTTTCTAGTTATATTTTCATCACAAGTCTCTTTATATAAAATCCACGCATTGATTGCCGCCAAGTCCAAAATATTATAAAATACCTGCAAAGGCCATCGACGTGATCCTGCTTTGACGCTATATTTACGGGCCATTTGATCAAGTACATCCACTCCAAACTTAGTCTTATTATAAAACGACACAGTTTCAGGAGTTCGTTTTCGATTAGAAGCAATTTTTACGGATTTATGTTTTGAGCTAAGAAGTAGTACTTTTTTACGAGGCTTACTTTTGTAAATTGTTAGAACAGTATCATTTGATTTGTAGAGTTTTGTGGAGAAAAGAGCCATGTTGTCTTTTTTAACTTTAGCTATTTTTGGCAATTCTCTTTTATTTGCTCGCATGGTTCCAACAAGACTTGTTTTTTTGGCCAGTAGCTTCTTTGCGAGTTGTATACTAGTAAAAAAAATTATCCGTTGTTATATTTCTCCCACAATTCATATAGTTTTTTACAAGATTCAAAACTACAAAATCGTTTAATTGTTGCCTAGGATTTACAAAAAATAAATTTTAATTTTTTACAAAAATATATCATACTATTTTCCGAGATTAGACTTTTCACAGATTACACTTTGCACAATTTGCACTCTTCGCCAATAACTTTATCACGTTAGAAGTACAACTGATAATGATTGCGTCTGGATTACATTTACCAGTTAGACCTTTCAGTCTAAACTGAATCTTAATCTGAGCAAAATAGATACCGTTATAACGCCGCCACTTTGGATGATTCAACTTTGAAATTGCCAAAGCCGTCATTTTGACGGGTCCTGGTATAAATAGGTATAGGTCATACTGATTATGGAAATTAAAGTGGGTGGGTGAAAATTGAATAGAGAGATTAAACTGTTTTTATATTTCAAAAAAAATTGCGTAAAAAATTCTAGAACAATACATAAATTATATCAAATTTTTAACCATGAAATTTGAAAACCGTCAAAATGACGGTCTTGGTAGTTCTAGTGTTAATAATTTTAGAGTTTACAATTATTTATTATCATTCCTTCATATATGCATCTAATGCCCTAAAGTTATTTTTAATGCATTTTTGCGAATAAAACACAAGGGCTACATTTTATTGCCTAAGACAATAAAAACTTTTATACTGCAGTAATGTTTACGACGTACTAGAATTGTTTAGAATACATTGTAATTTAAGAGAAACAAGAAGTAATAAGTTTGAGGATTTAATCAGCTTACAGTTGTCTGTTATACATGACTTAAGAATGATCCCGGGAAAAAAAAAGTAAGAAAATCCTCCTTAATTGTATTGGGTTTTATTATAAAATGGACTCATTAGCATAAAATCGAGTGTTTTTAACTAGTTTCCAGTTTCAAAATATAATATTTCAAAGTTATCAAAAAAGGTTTTAATATTTGGGAATATTACTGACGCATTTATTATTAATGTAGTTGGATAAAATTTTGTATGTGTAAAATTTTCAGTTTAAATTTAAGGATGTGGGTGAGTTTTTTTTAGTATAATAAAAACTACGGTTTATCGTATAATTTAGGTTGTTAAGTTTATTTTTATGAACTCTACATTTCTTTTAGATAATTATGGTCGAATTATCTTACTTCCTTGAATTTTTGTTTAACATTGTCTAAAATGTTTGAAAGAACGATAACAGCCAGCAAAATTACAGCACTTCTTGAGGAAGTTTTTTATCAATATTGTGTTCTATAGCCAAACAATAAATTATCCAATTGACAAAAAAATTATAATGAGGTTGTTTCTGTCTGTATGAGACCTGTTTTGGAAATGAATACTCATAGAAATCATTTCTTGTCGAACGATGGGGTGGAAATTTGGTAATTATCTTAGGTCGATCTCAAAAACCTCTAAAAGAAGTAAGAAGATTTTTTCGTCGTCACTTACAGTCCGTTGTAACCTCATTAAAGAACAGAGCTCAGGATCTCTGTGACCCTGAACATTTGGAGCAGGAGCTGAACCATGTTCAGGAGGTACTTGCGAACAACGGATATCGAGTGAATAGACAAACCAGGCAACCGACAAAAAGACGCAGACATCCGGAAGTTAAACGACAACCAGCCTACATGCCCTATGTGAGAGGAGTGACAGACAAGATCAGCGGTATATTGAAGAAATATTCAATACCCACTGTCTTTACGCCGGGGGCAAAGGTTACCAACATAGTGGGCACACCGAAGGATGTTTTGCCGTTACAAACACCAGGTGTCTATAAGATAGATTGCAGCTGCGGCAGTTCATACATAGGCCAGACTAAGCGGACGATAGCTGAAAGGGTCAAAGAACATATCGCCGCTGTAAAAAACCGACAAACGAATAAATCAGCGATAGCCGAACATATATTACAACCGGGCACTAATCATTGGATCGAATTTCATCGCACGGAAATCCTCTCCACAGACCGCCACTTTTATTCAAGAGTAGTGCGAGAAGCAATAGAAATTAAAAAACATAAAACATTCAATCGCGAAGACGGATTCAAACTATCCCCGACATGGAACCCAGTGATTAAAATTACACAACCTCGTTTTAGTTCGCAGTCGGTTAAATATCAGAATAGGCACCTTCCGGTTGACTTTCAGAATAGGGACGTAATAAGTGTTGTGTGTCGCGGTACAAATAACAATAATCACGAGTTGAGGGTGGATGAAGAAACATTTACCCCGACGGCGGAGTCGTGACATCGCTGGATCAGTCTGCCTGTGACCACGGCTAGTGTAACCTAGCCGAAACGTCAGGCCTCAAGGTAATATATTTTACCGTAAAGTTAATTTCGTGTTAATCCCCGTAAGAACATTTAAATAGAAGTAAGAAGGTTCGAACGACTTAGTCTTGTTAATCTTATATGTTATAGAGTACCTACTAAAATCCATTGCCGCAATCCTTGCCAACTATTTTCTACTACTCGATGACACATAAATGCCGGTAAACGTTCTCCTAATATGACGAACGGAATTCGTACAATATTTACTGAAGTATTGGTCAATAGATATTACAGCAACTCATCCCAGCACATATAAAAATCATTTATTAAAATAATTACGTTAATGTGATACCATGTTATAGAAGTTAAGCGTTTTAACTGTGATCGTCCCATAGCTTGTCTTTTCTCTAGTAATTCGTGATATGTGGTGTTGATTAGTTACTTTTATTATCGTTTTTAGTATACTTTGTATGTTTGTTTATAAAATAAAAAAAATAAGATTACTGTCGGACGGAATTTTAGTTTAACCAATAAAATACCGAACTTAATCTCATCATCACGCAGAAAGAGAAATGTAATTGTTGCGTAATGGAAGTGTATTACACAAAAGAATTAAGAATATTACCAATGATATTGATGACTAGCTGTGCCCCGCGGTTTCACCCGCGTTAATTTGAGGGAAAAACGTACTTAAATATTTTTAAATAATTATTCTAAGAGTAGGCACCCGTCTCGTTTGTCGAGTGGTCGCAAGCGTTACTGCCGAGCAAGGGGTCTCAGGTTTGATTCCTAGGTCGTTCAACGTATTATTGAGTTTTTTTTTATTTCTAGACAATTATCAGTAAAAGAGTAATGTTACGTTGATTAATAAATTAGAGAAATAATAAATGACACAACGAAAGCTCTCAAAAAAGATTATTTTTTTCTCGTTTTTGTAACATTTCTTATTATTGCTCAGCCCTTTGGTCATAACGTGATGTTATATAGCCTATAACGTTCCTCGATAAATGTTATATCCAACACAAAAATAATTTTTCAATTCAAACCAGTAGTTCCTGAGATTAGCGCGTTCAAAAAGTTATGTTATCGCATTAAAATTAATGAAATAACATAACTTTTTGGTCTTTATTAAATAAATAAATAACTTATTTTTGCTGGAGCATTTAATACCATATTGTATTCTTTCAAAACTATTAAATTTAACAATTTGAACAACAGTCGATAGACAGAGAAGACATATACTGGATGAAACAGCGTTGAGTTTCAAGGTGGAGATTGCTTTTAAAATCATCTCGTGCTTGGCGGTGAGTATGGTAAGCCTGAGAGTCTCGAGATAAATTCTAACATATTATAACATTTTCTGGTCCGCAGTGAAACAGTGAGTGATTGATTAGGATCTAATTCTTCTTCTCAAAATAATTAGAAGCTTTTTATCAGCAGTCGGTTTACGAACAAATTACTTATTTTATTTATTTATTTTTACCCGACTGCGACAGAAGGAGGGTTATGTTTTTCGAGTGTATGTATGTATGTATGTATGTATGTATGTATGTATGTATGTATGTATGTATGTATGTATGTATGTATGTATGTATGTATCTATGTATGTATGTATGTATGTATGTATGTATGTATGTATGTATGTATGTATGTATGTATGTATGTATGTATGTATGTATGTATGTATGTATGTATGTATGTATGTATGTATGTATGTATGTATGTATGTATGTATGTATGTATGTATGTATGTATGTATGTATGTATGTATGTATGTATGTATGTATGTATGTATGTATGTATGTATGTATGTATGTATGTATGTATGTATGTATGTATGTATGTATGTATGTATGTATGTATGTATGTATGTATGTATGTATGTATGTATGTATGTATGTATGTATGTATGTATGTATGTATGTATGTATGTATGTATGTATGTATGTATGTATGTATGTATGTATGTATGTATGTATGTATGTATGTATGTATGTATGTATGTATGTATGTATGTATGTATGTATGTATGTATGTATGTATGTATGTATGTATGTATGTATGTATGTATGTATGTATGTATGTATGTATGTATGTATGTATGTATGTATGTATGTATGTATGTATGTATGTATGTATGTATGTATGTATGTATGTATGTATGTATGTATGTATGTATGTATGTATGTATGTATGTATGTATGTATGTATGTATGTATGTATGTATGTATGTATGTATGTATGTATGTATGTATGTATGTATGTATGTATGTATGTATGTATGTATGTATGTATGTATGTATGTATGTATGTATGTACGTACGTACGTACGTACGTACGTACGTACGTACGTACGTACGTATGTATGTATGTATGTATGTATGTATGTATTTATGTATGTATGTATGTATGTATGTATGTATGTATGTATGTATGTATGTATGTATGTATGTATGTATGTATGTATGTATGTATGTATGTATGTATGTATGTATGTATGTATGTATGTATGTATGTCCATTTCTTTGGCACGCCCTACAGCCCAAACGGCTGGACGGTTTTTGACATATGAGGTGTCGTTGGATTTGCCTAAATTGTAGTAGTGACATAGGCTATATAAATTTGAATGAGGGGGGCGAGTTGAATTTTTTTTTCTTACTGTAGCAATATGGGTATCAAATGAAAGCTAGTAAATTGTTTTATTCTTTTTAGTTTATAATAAGAGTATTTTACGCAGTCGGGTTTTTTGATTTTTTTAATTAAGCATACTTGTTTTATTTATTATTGCACACCACAAATACAATAAACAGTATAGTTACCAATTTGTTAAGTCAAGATTGTGTAGTACAATAGGCGGTCTTATGGCTAACTAGCCATTTCTTCCAGACAACCCAAATGAAAAAGGAGAGTTCATTTTATAGGACAATATAAAAAAACTCACTTCATTTATCGAAAAAAAGAATTTGAATTTTCATTTTTAGCACGTAAATCCAATTAATGTTAACAATTTAACAACGTTTATACTCGTATTTACTTTGTTACCGAAAAGTCTATGTGTAATATTATATGGCAACGTCGTTGCTACGCATTAGGTTGTATTATTTCTAAGAGCTTATTCGTGTAAAATAACGTGACATACCTTCAGGCATTCGTATTATTTGTTTTATTTCTAAACTTTCACGTAAATTTCGTTTATTTGTTGGCATGTCTGTTAGTATACGTATAGAAAATATGTGTAATAAAAAAACTGATAACCGTCCTGGTGTAGTGGTGTAAGTAGTTGCCTTAACGCCAGTATTCACAGATTCGATTCAAACTCAGCAGGCTAGGCAGATATTTGTATTTATACAAATATTTGTTTCTGGTATGTGTGTATATCCTTATGGGTTGTTATCATAGACACCTGATAATGATAGTTACACATCAAAAAGTAATTATTATATTATCCGCCAACCTGCAGTGGAGTGATAAGGTGAAGAGGGACGTTGACAAAGAGGGCTTGGTTGGGTTAACAGAGAGGCTTGTCCAACAATGGGACGTTGCCAGGCTCATTCATTCATTTTTTTTAAATAATGCTTGATGAGTTGAAGTAATTATAAGAAAAAAAAAACGATATTGCTTTATATTTATTATTAAATGGTTACATAAACAAGTCAAGCATTTATTACGAACGGAATCTAACTTTCATTTACATAAACTGTTGTTTTAATTTTTTTTAAAGTTTATACTTCGATAAACATCAAATTGAAACTAAATACTAATAGCGATATTCCCTTTTGATTACAAGTAGTTGATGAGATACAGCCATTGGATGTCCACTGCTGAACGTAGGCTTCCCCCATTAGGGAACAAGGTAAATATCGTGTATTTATCAGTTAGAAAAATTGATATAAAACTATAAAATACATGGACGCAGATGCTTAATGGAAATAAAACATAGTCTGGGCTAATTTATTGAAATATTAATTTTTTTTATTTTTATTTAATATCAATAATATAAAGAAACATTTGTAATGATAATATATTTTTTAGGTTTCGAAATTTAAATTTGTTTCTAGTACAACTGTAATAGAAAAAAAAAAATTTTTTTTTCGTTCGAACTCGTCATCAGGTCCGGATTAAAATACTACTAAATTTGTTTAATGTAACCAATATAATATAAAAAATAACAAACAAAAATGTTATGTTTTTTTTATGAAATTAAAATTACTTGATTTTGTATGTAGAAAACGTATGCATGAGAAAACTTCGAGAAATATTCTCGATACTTTTTTTTTCGATAGTATTGTTTACATTTAGCTAACAATGTAACGTGACGGATATGTAGGTGATACAGGTTACATAGTGATTTCGTTCATTGCTCTTTTCACAAAGTTATCGATTCGTCCTATGATTTATCGATTCGGGTTATAGGTCGCCGGATTACATTTTATCTTTTTAATAATAATCGAGATAGTATGTATTAAGTGACGCATACTGCAAGTTAGCTCAGTCAGTAGTCAAGCTGCATATTTTCTAAAAAGATAAAAATAGAAGTAAGTAATAAGAAGTAAAAAAAAAAAAAAAAAATAAAGAAATCATATTTATAACGTTAACATGGTATGGCTATAGTTAGAATTTGGGACAATCCTAGTGGGTAACTAGTATTACTACTAGTACTTGCGCTTTTCCATAACAATTACAACATACATTACTATTGTTATATTATCAGTAGGTATATATACTTTTTTAAATTCTAACATGAGTTATGTTAACTTAATCGTCATCTGTCACAATGTCAAAGAAAATTTACTTCAACCGCGTGTAAAGGTTACACACTTATATATTTTTTAAATATCTTAATGTACAGAATTGGACTTGTTACAGAATATAACGCTGAGTACCTATCGATTAAAAAATAAAATACAATAAATAAATGATAAATATTTATTGACATTAACACAACCTAATAATCGTATTTTTTATGAATAATCTATAATATAAAAATAACTAGGGTTTTCCTTCCTGACGCTATAATTCCAGAACGCACGAACCGATTTTCACGGTTTTGCATTCTTTGCAAAGGTCTCGGGCTCCGTGAGGTTTATAGCAAACAAAATTCAGGAAAAATTTCAACAGCAAAGCAGGAAAACAGGGAAAATTATTTTTCACATACAGCGCCATCTCTGATACATAGCATGTACTACAAACCAATATAGTTTTGCATGGTGGTGGAGCAGATGACGCCAGTACGTGGTGTGAGTATCCCTCACGAAAATAAGTTGGTGGCGAAACGGAGTTCGCCGGGTTTGCTAGTTAAATTTAAAAATGAATAAATGAAATTTAATTAAATGTATATTTCATATATGTAAATCAATATAATATTGCTCTATTGAAAATTACTACATATATTACGATTAAAAATATTCCAAAGATGTCTGTATGAAAGGCAAGTTTTGCAATCTATAATGTCATTAAAAATAGAGACACTATTTTCAATTTAATAGGTCAGGTCGTCACCAGCTCTTTGAAGTAGGGAACCCAATTAATCGAGAAAATGATGTACGATACTGTATAATAACTTGCATAAAGCGATCGACTAGGGCGAATTTCGTTCGAAGAATTTGTACTATTATCTAAGTATAACGTTGTGTGAGTGAAAATTTTTAAACAATTGTTACAATTTATATCTAGTCGTATGTCGGAACGTGAAACAATGGCGCTAAGTGGAGCAAAATGGAAAAAATAATTAAATTACTTTTGTCAGGGTTATTGAATTAAATTAGTAATTTCTGTAATATTTTGTGCTTTGGTACCGTTTCCGGTAGTCATTTTATGTTTTGTATAAGTCAAATGTACAATTTTAAACATAAAGGCTTATTTAAAAAATGATATTATAAAGTATTTATAATTTTATTGTTTTATTGTAGGATATTTATAATTATGTTAATTATAATTCGGATTTATTATTTATTGTCGATATCGTTTTGAGGTTTTCGGTAAAACGATATTGATGTTTCTGGGAAAAGGGATAAAAAGAACCGTAAGTCTAGCCGGCCTAGCATAGACGCACGACAAAATTTTGTCTACCCCTTTTCTCGTATTATCTTTCTATGTCTACAGTAGCTAACATGCGTGCACGTGATACTCTTCGCGTTACGTCAATAGAGTAGATAACAGGATATATTTATTGATCACTAAGTTATTATTATTACTGACCGTTAAGTTGTTATTATTAATATTTTTACTCATTTGATTAAAAGTCTACAACGGATTTTATTGCGTTTATTTAAAAACTTTCGAATAATCCGAATTATTTGGACACCCTCCACCTCAATCCCCCGAGACCATGGACGCTGTAAAGAGTACGAAACGTCGGGAAATAATTTTAAAAAAATCGTTAAACTGTAAAGTTTTAAAATAAACGCGATAAAATCCGTTGTAGACTTTCAATTAAATGATTTCAGTACATGTATAAACATGACATTTTTCACAAATAGAAACAGCAAGATTATAACAAATACGTTTTTGTAAATTGAAAGATAATACATAAAAGAAAAGCGTGGGCCAAAGATGAGACGTAGGTATTAATAATGGACGATGATAGGCTTTTTGTGTTCAAATAAAATTATCTTCGAGCATACCAAAAGGTGTCATCAAATATTACCATAAATTGGCTTTCAAAAGACGGAACGGAAAGATTATAAATAAATTAACAAGCCATAAAAACGTAAAAATAACTAAACTTTCAAACTCTCTTTAACAACGTTAAGTAGGATTTCAAGCATCTCTTAAAAATTTAAACATCATTATTAACTTCAAATAAAACGGAAATTTTATTTTAAAAACTATTCAATTTGCCATTTAAGATTTATGCGCGGTATTTACTTTATTCGTTTAAGTGTTTGTTATATAGACGAAAAGTCGTAAAAAAAGGCTTAAACTCTAAGTGTAGGACTTTAAGTTTATAAGAAAATTTTGAAGAGTTGTTACGGCTTTTAACTTTTTTAATTTAATTAAAGTTTTTGCTTTTTGTTTACCTCCCACCCGATAAACTACACAATTTATTGGAATACTTTTACACCACATGTAATTAGACACTTGAACTAAATGTATGTCTATAAAAAGAACTAAAGTCTTCCAATTTAAAACTAGATTTGGGTAATATGATACTTTGTACTACCCTATTTTCTACTCATAAATGAGAAAGTTTACGAAGATTGATATTTGTTACTCTTTCACAAGAAATCTACTCAACTGATTGCGTCATGAGTAAGTGCACGATGGAGTGATTAAAACAGTGTGTTTATGAGTGAAGGAGCAAGTAAGTAACAATGTTAATGTGTAATTATAATAAATTTAAATAAAATGAGTTTGCAAACACAAGTAATTTCATTTCAATAAATTTTAAAATTTCCATGCTAAATAAAATGAGTTTGCAAGCACAAGTAATTGGTTTTCCACGTACAAACATGTATGTGTATGTAAAATACAATAACATTTCATTGTGTTTATTTTTTGAATCGAAAATCAGTATTATAATAATTTGTATATTTTTAGTACCATTCGACGAACACTACCGACGTACAAGTCACATTAAGTATTGAAGTTCTCCCTACATCATAATTAGTAATTTTGTTTAGCCTTGTGTAAATGTTACGTTAATGTTAAACTTTAACATACAACAGCTTACTTCTATTTGGCCTCCTGAGATACATATTGCTTTGAATTTATAAACTTCACGCCTATATAGTTTTCAAAAGAGGGATTTATGCTAAGCTATGTATAATCAAGAAAATTCTTGTAAATGTATTTTTTTTCACTCATATTTCAAGATAATGTTAATATTTGACTGATTGAGTTCAATCATTTAAAAACGAGGTAAATCTTTCAAAAAAATTTAATTTCTCACAAAATTTCAGGGCAATATTATGATTAAAGAAAAATTGTAAAATATAACTCAGAAAAAATAAAAAGAGGAAGAAAAGAAAAAAAGGAAAAGAACAGGAAAAAAAAAATAGTAAGGGATGTACACTTGGCTTCGGCCTGTGAACACCTATATTATCCGGTAGATATGCCGAGGGTTCAAAATTTACCAAAATAAATAATAGTAATAGTAAAAAAATATGATTTAATTTATAATATATTTTATTTTATTTAGTCTTTCTAATAATTAAACGCAAAAAAAAAACACAAGTGGGATTGATTCCTGCCCGCCCGCCTGGTAACTAAGCTCGCTATCCACTCGGCCAACGCGCCCGCCGGCGCCGCTCTGCTGCGTGAGCAAAATAACCGGTATATTAGCTGCGCGTGAAACTTCAGGGCTGCTTTTCTCGCAAACCACTGGTCATCTGGTACTTTTGCTTTGTAGGATAGATACCCTTCAGGTATGCAACAAAGCATTCTTTGCAGAAACTCATCTCATCAGTCTCATCCCCAAATAAAATTTTGAGGTCGTGCAGTCCCCTTGTAAGTACTTTTTACCTACAATAACTTGATAAATAAATTTTTTAAATAAATTATTTATAGCTATTTTCTGAGTCTGTGTAAAATGCTATGAAAGTATTGAAAGATAAACCTAACTGTTCTGAACTAAGTGACTGCGATAGTACCATTACCTTTATTGAAAGAGTAAACAAATTAACCAAAGCTATTAATTGTTTAGAACTCCGGCAGATTCTTTAAGACGTAATGATAATAATGTTTCGAGGAAGGTATGTTCTTATCAATTGTAAAATTATTATTTACACTATGTAATTCTTAGAATACTAACTTTATATACTTTTATTTATAACTGACTATAACTTATTATTTTTTGTTAGGATATTATTGAGTTTGATACTTTTATAAGGAATTGGGAAACGATCGCTAAAGACAAAATTTCACAAATCAAACAAGACTGAAGTTCGACACTATTATGATAGATGGCGCTTTCTGAATCGCGGTTAGTTATTACTACCATAATGTAGTAGTAGTAGATGACAGTCGTAGATATAAGTAATTTATCGACGGTAAAGAAAAATTGATGTTTGGGCGATAGCGCAAACACAGCTAGTGATAGATAAATATGATAATAATAACAATAAATCCTTCTAGTCAATTTGTACAATTTTTATACATTTATTGTAGACATACTAAAAAAGTACATCCTAATTTTTGCATAGTAAATCATGATACATATAAATTTTAAATTAAATCGATACGAATAGAATCCCTGCTTCGTATCTCTTTTGCATTTTTGATAGGGACCTCGCAACTAACTATAATAGACTCGTTCCTCCGATGCCGCATGCCATGTCATATATACAAATTAAATCTATTTCTTTCCCAGAACACTCACACATTCTGACGTAAGTAGAATTATCTATAATAAACTTTTAGACATATATTTTTGTTACGTAAAAGTTATATTATTTTGTTGTGACAATCTATTTCACCGTAAACTTTACTTGATAGTTTATTAGAGAAGTTTTTTATGTACATATGAAACTATACATACACCAGGGAGGCCGAGTTCACTCAGGTGTCAGGTATAACATAAGTCAAAATTAGTTTGATTTTTAGGGTGGAAAACCATATAACCTTCGATTGTCTACAATTGAATATAAGAGTGTCCCAAGCTTAGACAACTCACTATAAAGAAAGGCTTATTGTAAAATCTTGGGGCAGAGTAAAAATAACGGACCTATGGCACACTGGATATTGACTAACGGACTACAGAAGTGTAAGTATGAATTAGAAAATAATTAGGATATTGTCTTCAGGTGCGATCGGCACCGATTCAAAAACGTATTGCGGTTAAATCCAGCTAACTAGCTGTTAAGTACAAAAACATACTCTGACTAAGTGATCAAGAGTGTGTGGACAGTGTAAAATCTAGTACATAAAACCTTGAGTGGCTAATATATCGTCACACGACTAATGTATGTCTCTCGTCTGTATGTCTAGTGCGGATAAAAGTTTTTGGTTTGAAGACATTTAAAGTAGAAAGTTTCTCCATTAAGTGTAAATTAGGTACTACATACGACGTTAGCATTATGACATTAAAAAAAGAAGAATATAAAACTACTTTTTTTTTAAGGTTATATTCTTAAACCTGTAGTCTTTGTAACGTAACGAGTAAAAGTGATAAATTTTTTAATATTTTATAGTTGCATATTATAAATCTATACCGTTGGATGTGCTTTGATTGAATTCTAATATTAATATCCGAAAAGATCATTGTTTGATACCACAAATGAAATGCTATTATTTTTATTAAAAACTCAAAACTTAGTATAACAATATATTATGACATATAATAAAAATAATTTGAAATAATAAATGAGGTTTAACTAAAAATATCACATAAACAGTTACAGTTACAGCACTTACAAAGAAAATTATTATAAAAATGTTAGATCAGCAATTATATTATCCGCTCTTTATTCATTTATTTATTTATACTTGATTGCAAAATATATTATGAATTATACAAAAGGCGGGCTTAATGCTGTCCCGAAGGCGTAAAAGAAAGTTGCTAATAGGCGGGGTCGAGCACATAATCAAAACAAGTTCCTCTGCCTCGTCGGTTCAGGTACTCTCCTGCGTCACGCCGTATAGCTGGTGATCCCGGGAGTCGCGTTCCGGAATCCGTTGGTTACCGGAAGTGGCAGGAATGGGTAAGCCCGGCGGAGAGTACTCTCGTTGAGGTGAATAATATAATATTGGTATAATGTTACAATGCTAAAAGTATTCTCTACCAGCCAACCTTAGGACGTACAAGAGCGGACATTTGTAGGTGTGCAAAATCGGAAACTGAGCAAATTCATATTCAAAAGCAAAATAAGATAAATAAATTAGTAACAACCATTATACTAAATACTCGAATAATTAAAACATATACAATATACATACATAAATACGAGTAAATATACATACACTTAATTTATGATAAATTATATACATACACTTAATTTATGATACCTACCGTTTACATACCTACTGTTTTTAAGCCGGTTAAAGTTTTAGATAAATAGATTATTTATAAAATAAGCTTATTAATAGTTAAATGTAGATAATATTGGATCATTATCGTTATTAATAAAAAAAAAATTAAAAAAAAGCAAAAACTTGACTGCGGAAAAAAAAGAAATACATGAAATAAAATTAAACTAATTAATTTAAAAAAATCAAAAAAACCGACTGCGTAAAATACTCTTATTATAAACTAAAAAGAATAAAACAATTTACTAGCTTTCATTTGATACCCATATTGCTACAGTAAGAAAAAAAAATTCAATTCCCCCCCCTCATTCCGCCATTTGCGGGCGCCATTTTGAAAATTTATATAGCCTATGTTACTACTACAATTTAGACAAATCCAACGACACCTCATATGTCAAAAACCGTCTAGCCGTTTGGGCTGTAGGGCGTGCCAAAGAAATGGACATACATACATACATACATACATACATACATACATACATACATACATACATACATACATACATACATACATACTTACATACATACACTCGAAAAACATAACCCTCCTTCTGTAGCAGTCGGGTAAAAAGAAAAAAACAAGCCCAGTAGATTAGAATGTTGTTAAAAGTAATACTGAACAACTACACCATTGAAATAGTTTTATAATCGATACAAACATAAACAAATCACAAAACAGTCGGGGCCCATTTAAATTTTACGGGGCTCCTTAAGAAGATTTGTTTGGTTGAATTCTTCAAGGGTCCCGACTATTTCAACAACCTACAGCTAACTCGGACGTGGTTTGTGATGGATCCACTTCCACAATAGCCTTCAATTCTTCATTATCAACTTTGGTCTCCCGCCGTCCACGGGGCTTGTTCTGCAGGTCGAAATTTCCAGAACGAAAACGTTGGAACCAAAAACGCACTGTGTTTTCTTTTGTGACACCGCAGCTATACACAACCTTAATCCTTCGAGCCGTTTCTGCAGCACTGGTGCACCGGTGGAACTCGTGCTTGTAAATAACACGGTATTTCAATTTTTCCATTTTGTAAACTGAGTGACGCAAAGATGAAAAACAAAAGAGGAAAATATAAAGGAATTACGGTTTTCGAAACGCAAATGCATGAGTAGCAGCATAAATTTGAGGAGAATAAATTTGAATTTGGAATCCCTAACCAAAGAAGAAATATTTGAGATCAAAGTGGCCAGTACGATAAAACGCCAATTTCATATGTCAGGACCTAATATATTCTTATTAAACTGTTCTAAATAATTAAAATAAATAGCTTGTGTAGCTGTAACAATAAATGATCCCGTACTTAATTGAACAAAAGAGTTTCATATGTACTCGTATAATATGTTTTCAAGAAACAGCATATTTTTATACAGAGCATCTGAACCAGACGTTATAAATTGTACATTACATGTTTTGGTTATATATTTTAATGCGTAGCGTACATAAGCTAAGCCTGCTTTTTTATTATATTTTCGTGTTATTTAGTGCTTACATTTTTATTTAAAAGTACAAAAATACTGAGTCTGTGCTTCATGTTTTATTCCTAATAATATAAATACTATTTTGGTATTATATCGATCAAAATAATGTTAGTTTTTAAACGTTATATAATAAATACAAGTATCCCTGTATTCTAGATTTAAAATTAACGAGTAACTAAATTTACACAAGAGACACAGTTTATAACATATTTAACCCCCAATAACCTCGTAGTGTACAAGCCTAGTAATGGAGATTGTAGGCTGTATTGCCTCGTCGACCACAGGCTATTCCGCGTTGAGTAATTTATCTGTGATTAAATTGTTGCATCAATGATGTAGTATAATGGGTCCGGAGTAACGTAGCAAAGATTTGTAATTGTTTACGTATTGTTTATTCCCAATAAATAATAATTTTATGCCCTCACCGATCGCATCAAAAGATTTTCAGTCAAATAAAGGTAGGGTCGCCAGAACAAATATCTATTTGATAAAGAAAAAAAAAAGAAAAAAAAACTTTAAATAAAATAAAATTATAATTGATAAAAACACAATAAACACTTAAAAAAATTACTAACCACTAGAACCGTTTTTGAAATTTGTTGCATGAAAGACGGTTCATTTATTTCTTTTCATTGGTCTTTTGCCTGAGGCTTATAATGTGTGCTATATGTAAATAGTAAAATAAAAATTAGAGAAATAATTTCCTAGCCAGATTTTAGCAATCCCTCGTCAAATAAAAAAAAAAAAGTAAAAAAACTGTAATATTCATTTATTAGCTATTTTTATAATTATTATTGCCAGTCTTACTTTTAAGGTAGATCTTTAAAAACGGATTTTAAAACTGCGCTTTTCATCATGGGATCAAAGTACATAGTGAATATACTTATACATATAATCACGATAAATGTATAATTATAATTATTAAATTAAATATATAATTATGTAATGAAATTGTTAATTTCACGTATTTGTTTTTTTTTTTTTCATAGTTTAATTTTTTTTAAATAGACTTACAACACTTATTATACATATTTGTTATCATTTGTTTGAAAACGCTTCACTGCTAAAATACTAAGTGTAGGTTACAAATTTACCGTTAAAATCATTAAGAATATCTTAAGGTGATATTATTTAATCATCAAAATCGCTTCACTCTGTCAAAAATTATTCTAATTTGTATTTTGTATTTTGAATGACGGCGTTAGAAGAGGTAATTAAAATATTTAAATGTTATTTGAAAAATGGTAACAACGTTGTGTAAAATAATGTTTTAAGTGATTTAATTAATAAAAAATATTCATATCTTATACTAAAAAAAAAGACATGAAAATAAAGTTTTGCGATTTATTTTTACGCAAATTACATCAAATCGAAGTACGACACTATCATAATAGATAGCGCTTTCTGAATTGTGGTTAGTTACTATAACTGTAAGGGAAAATTTATGTTCATAAATTTGTTGTATAAGTTTATGTATACAAGCTGTCTTGTATACAATAAGATCGATTATATCGATAGAAGACTATATGTAAATTATTATCTCCAATATAAGTTGAGATTGCGAAGGCCTTTGTCTCAGTTCATAAATGTCTATCACGTATTTCGCCACAAGCAATTCAATACAATAGTTACCACAGTTAGTTTAGTGAACTTAAACTTGTTATAAATTCAGGTAGCTACTATACTTAAGCAACATTCACTTTGACTAGTACGAGTACATGTATAAGTAAACTACGAGTAATTTAGTGGTTGTCGAAATTATAAACAATTTATTAATTTGTATTAATGGCTTATAATAAAATAATATAAAATAAATTATAATTTTAATGAGTTATAAAAATAGTCTACGTTGACATAAGTCTTATATCTTAACTAGCAAACCCGGCGAACTCCGTTTCGCCACCAGTTGGCCACGTTTTTTGTAACATTTCGTTTGGGGATTAAACCACCATGCAAAACCATATTGATTTGTAGTACATGTTATGTATCAGAGATGGCGCTGTATGTGAAAAATGTTTTTCCCTGTTTTCCTGCTTTTTTGTTGAAATTTTTCCTGAATTTTGTTTGCTATAAACTTTACGGAGCCCGAGACCTTTCCAACGAATGCAAAACCGTGGAAATCGGTTCGTATGTTCTGGAATTATAGCGTCAGGAAGGAAAACCCGACTTACTTTTATATTATAGATTAATTTATTCATATTCAATCACTAGCTGTACCTGCGTCTGTGAGCTAATGTAATATAAAACCTTAAGATGAGCCATTGAAAGATTTTTGTACATTCCGAGTTTTCAGTTATTTTGACCTAATACTGAGGATTTTGATAAGTCACCAACCAGCTGGCTCAGCATGCTGAGTGGTATAAGCATGAATTCCTAACTACACTACCCCGTTGTCTCCCCGGACGACGGGGTGTCCGTTCAGGTACATTTTTTCCCACCAAAACAAAAAAAGGTGCCAACGAATGATACACCTGGTAACGTACAATGGACGTACTCTACAGTTAGTACCATCACCTCACTGAACTCGAAGTAGTGAAAAATAAACTAGAGTAAGAGTGGGTTAAATTGAATAAACTGGAGTATACTAGGGTTGTCTGAAATCCGTAGAGAGTGCGAGGACACGATAGTTCTCGACTCCAGTCACTTGCTCTACTTCTGTGAAGGTGATAAACTTCCCAAGGTTAACAAGAATCTTGCTAGGAACGTTGTTAAAATCAACAGTGTGTTGATCGTACTCAAACGCACTGGCAGGTACTCCCTGAAAGTGGTACAGGTATATACGCCTCGTCACACTTTGATTATGAAGTTGACGCCATGTGTGAGGATATTTGAAAAGCCATACATGGTACTATCTCGGCCTTGTACAATGTTCCTGTGATGATAATCATGTATTAGCCTGTAAACGTCCCTCATATCGTCTTTATATAGGAGAGGGATCGGAGCTTAATCCATCACGCTGATCCACTGTGGATTAGCGGATAGTTTCCCATCATGATTAACGATCAATATCAGGTTTGTGATAATAACCGGGAATAATGGCTTGATGTACTCTCCGAGGCACGGCCGGGAGACCTACATAGACATAACATCCGGAAAGAACTATTTGTGCAAATACAAAAATCTGTCCCGATCGGGAAACGAGTCCACGACCGGTTGGCATTGAGATGACCAGTCACACCACTACACCAAACCGATTATCATATCAGAATGGTTATCTAATGGATAACCATTCTGATATGATAATCGGTTTGGTTTATCCGACCACCAGAATGTAGTTATGGGAGACTTAACACTAATCTGGCAGTATAAGACGGCGACCAATCGAAAATTGAACCACATTTGGGCGCAGGAATCACAGAAGGCAGATGTAAAGATAAAGATGATGGTGGACAACCGGGATATAATTTCAAAACTACCAAACTATAGACCTTTAAATGTTTACAGGTCAATATTAGAAATATTTTATACTATATGTCGACTACGCATTAATGAATTATAACTAAGGACACATTTTGATTTTTATCCCTGCTCCCAAGGGAACCGTGTAAAATTTCAGGATAAGAAGTAACCAATGTCTTAACTCGTAGTAAGAACTCCTCTAAAAATTTTTCAATATATTTTTAATGTATAGAATTAGAACTGTTAATAAAATACTATAGATTGTAACTTTAAGATATTTTAATTATATTTTACTTCATTCATTGGATTCATAAACCGTTTTTTTTTCTCTTTCTTTTTAATTTAATTTTCATTTCTTTTTAATTCATTTACTCGACGATAGATTGTGTCATATGCCAAAAACTCTTAAAGTGTCTCTCTGAAATTAATTTAAGATGGATATTTTAATATTTAAAAAACCTTTAATGCTTCCATTTAAATAACTTTATAGTAGCTTTACAGATATTATACTGAAATAAAGCGACTGTAAATAATTGTGTATAGAAAATCCTCAATAAATTCAGAGTAATATTCTTCTCAGGGACTTTAGTATTCATTAAAAGTTAATACTTGAATTATCTTACTTGAAAACAATACGTTTTAGTTCAAGACTATCGTACAATAGTTACAAGCAGAGCATCCACTGAATAGGTATTTTGGCGAAGTGCTTTCTACTAAACTAATCTCTTTATACATTTGATTAAATTATTCGGACACCCACCACCTCAGTCCCCCGAGATCATGGACGCTGTAAAGGGTCCGAAGCGTCGGGAAATAATTTAAAATATTGTTAACTGTAAAGTTTTGAATAAACGTGATAAAATCCGGTATAGACTTTTAATCAAATGAGTAAAATTCGCGTAAATATAAGAGAACAGTAATCTCTTTATACATTTTAAATATTAGCGAAAGAATATATACAGAAAAAAAAAATAAGTGATGTAAAACGATTTGCTATAGTTGAAGTGAATAAAAAACCTTTAGTTTATCTGTTAGTATACTATTTGTTATTAAATTTTGTAAATTTTGCATTCTTGCCGATTCTAAAAAGCAATTAAATCTGAAATAGGTTTATATACTGATATTAAATACATATTTTTATTTACAGTGTGAAGATTACAATTAATACAAAAAAAAAGTCAAAATGCGCGAAATTCTTTTTACAAAGAACTGTTTGAACTTTAGGAACTTCTATCACATCTTTGCTTTCTTTAGTAATAAACCAAAAGAGGTCCATATAAAATACATTAATCCTTACCTGGTGTCCGTATCGTAACTTTATGTTTTTTTTCAGTAATCGTAAATGTTGTCAGTGATAAACTATTGTTTCATAAATTAAATAATTTAATTGAAATTTATTCCGTAATCCTTTTTTTTATTCCACTTAACTTTTCAAATATTAATGATAAACATTACATATTATATAAATAATTTTCGATTTAATTATTTTTTTTACATTGATCGTAGATCAATGTTTTTTAAAGATTTTTTTTGAAGTTTGTTCTTTGCACGAGCTGAGGGTAAAATTTCAAGGTCGCGTCACATGAAGCGTCACAATATGAGCATCATATATGAGCGTTAAAATAAAGGACGGATAGATGTACGTGGCCGTATGATGACCGGCAGAGAATAATAGTCCCGACCTCTTTCTTGCCGAGGTGTCGTAAAAGGCAGGTGACTAAGGCCATGGCGGTGCAAACAACTGTGCACCGATCAGGGTGGCGATGAGCTGCAGCGTCACCATGTCCTGACATAACACACTGCACTCCCCCCCCCCCTCATATGACAAGCAAAAATAGAGCCCAGGCCTCCAGTCCCCGGTGGCCCTACTATTCCTGGCTATGGCAGCGGCCCGGTTATTCGCTCTGGAGGCCGATAGGGAAGGCCTACGTTTAACAGTGAACATCCAATGGCTGGCCAAACCAAAGAATTTATATCATAACTAGAACGCTCACTTAGTAAACTTGTATATTCAAATATGCACCTTGAGATAAACGACATAAGGTTGACATTTCTTACCAACATGTAAAGTGAAAAATTGTTCCGAGCGTTTCGTTGACAACTGGTGTTTTGTCTCTTTCTTACGAGTTTTGCCTTGAATCTATGGTAGAAAGAGACGCAATCCCGGGTTAAGGAACGTTTTTTGAATGCACGTGAGCATTCCAGTTTTTATATAAATTCCTTGGGCCAAACCGCCATTTTAAAGATATTTGACAAGGTTTTTTTTTTCTTTTCAAATTGCATATATTTTTTTATCTTTGAACTTTGTAGTCAATTGTTATTAAAAACTTTGATTCTACATCAACATAAAATACTCTCGAAGATTAAAATTAAGGTTAAACTTTTAGTTTAATAAGAGGTACGTAATTTTTAAACTATTCATTAGATATTAAAAATATAATGTAATGTTAATAATATTATTTTTTTAAAGGCCTATAAGCATCAATTCACTAGCTGATACCATTTTTACATTTTGAGGTAACATTTTTTGTTTAAAACTTTTTTTATCGCCTCTAATCTTTTATCAACGGATCATCCAAACGGATGATATAATGTTGTACTGGATTTCATAATAACACAATAAAAAAGGGTAAAATTTCATAATAACAAAGGGTTAACAACAGACAGCCACATTCTTACTACTCGATACATGGTATCTGTATGAATTTCAAAAATAAAGAACATCTGTATGAATTTAAACAAAAAGAACATTGTCATTCACGCGTGTTTTACTACCAGAAAGCCACGCACTGTAAAAAAAAAGGAAATTTTGACTAGGCTGTATGGACTTTATTCCTTTGCCTTTCCATATTGGAGACAACAACAACGATGTAAAAACAAAGTAGGTTATTCGAATCCAGTGTTACCAACTCTACCAACTTTAAGGAAAGATATAATTATATAAAATTTAGGCGCGCGGTTAGTTTCGAAGCAAGTGCATTAGTGTAGTTCGCCAGCGTCGTTCGGCTCCTCAAGTACCACCATCATTCGTCACGTCGTAGTCGTGTCGCCCAAGTTGAATAATTATAAGGAGCTGGTCCAAGTTAACAAAATAAATAATTTTATTATTGTGGCGTCAATTATCGCAGACATCATGAGTTCGCCACATATTCCCCCTGGCTAGACCGTAACTACGGTCGATAAAAATTGGTAAATTGGACTCTTCGCCCGCTTCGTGTGTATTTCTCTGTTGAAGTTTTGACAGCTTCTGATAGGGTTACAGCTTCTTCTCTCGCCATATACGCCGGTTTCAGCGTGTCAATGGAAACATTGACCTTTTTGTTCTGAACGTCTAGAGTGAAATACTTAGGCGTTCTTTCGATGACCTTGAAGGGTCCGGCGTACGGCGGTTCTAACGAACCACGCAATCGGTCTTGTCTCAGAAATACATGAGATGAGTTTGTCAAGTCTCTAAGTATATAAAATGGTGATGAGGTAGGCTTATGCCAAGAAGTTGGCCTTGGGGTAAGTTTAGCCATATGTGATCGCAAGCGTGTGGCATAAAGAGTTACGTCTGTTGTGGTGTAATTATCTTTCGGGGATAGGAACTGACCAGGCAATATAAGTGGCTCACCATAAACGAGCTCTGCAGGTGACGCTTGAAGATCATCCTTCCAGGAGCTGCGCATACCAAGAAGTGGAACTAGTGGGAGTGATTCAGTCCACTACGTAGAACTACTATTGCAGTTGCACATGATTGCTTCTTTAAGTTGTCGATGCATTCGCTCAACTATACCGTTTGCTGCTGGATGGTAGGCGGTAGTGCGAATGTGTCGAGCACCAACCGTTGATGTGAGAGATTTGAATAGTTGACTTTCAAACAACGGACCGCGGTCTGTGGTTACCCGGGCTGGGCAACCAAAGCGCGCAATCCAGCCGGACACCAAGGCTGCGGCACAGGACTCAGCTGTTATGTCCTTAAGCGGGAACGCCTCAGGCCATCGTGTGAATCTGTCGATGACGGTAAGGCAATACCTGAAATCATAAGAAATAGGTAAAGGTCCTATGACGTCGAGGTGTATGTGAGAGAACCTCGAAGAAGGAGTAAGGAAAGTGGAAAGGGGGGATACTGTATGGCGGATAATTTTACATTTTTGGCATTTTAAGCATTGCCGTACCCACTCTCTACAATCCTTACGAATCCCTGGCCAAACAAATCTTTGCGTCACCAGTCGTACTGCAGCTGACCTTCCAGGATGATGTAAGCTGTGAATGATGTCGAAGACTTGTTTTCTGAATTCTGGCGTTATATAAGGTCGAGGTGAATGCATGGAGATGTCACAGTAGACGGGTATAGTAGTAAATTCGGTTGACATTTTCACAAGCTTCAGCGAAGAACCACGGCGAAGAAAGTCTTGTAGTTCAGCTACAAGATTATCTTTACCCGGTATGTGTCTTATATCAGTGGTAAATTGAGATATGTAATCGAGATACCGGAATTGTCGTGGTGAACAGTCTTGCTTGCTGGTAGAAAAAGCAAAAGTAAGGGGCTTGTGGTCGGTGTAAACGGCGAATGTAGTAGTTTCTATCATATGGCGAAAGTACTTGATAGCTTCGTACACAGCTAGAAGTTCTCTGTCGTAAGGGCTATACTTTTTTTGTGCAGCAGACAACTTATGAGAGTAAAATGCTAGAGGTTGCCAGTCATCAACTTTCTTCTTGGAGTACCGCACCAATTGCCAAGTCTGATGCATCAGTGATGATTGCGAGTTCTGCCGAGTAATCTGGATGAGCTAAGAGTGTAGCTTGGACAGTGAAGCTTTACAGTCTTCGAAAGACTTGAGCAATGTAGATGTCATCTCTACTGGGTGAGAACTTTTGATTTTGGGTCCCTGTAGAATGGAATTCAACGGTGCCTGAAGTTTTGCAGCATTTGGAATAAACCTACGGTAAAAGTTTAGCATTCCTAGGAACCGTCGAAGCTCCTTAACTGTCTTAGGCACAGGAAACTTTTTGATAGCTTGGACTTTTGAGTCAAGAGGCTTAGATCCAGAAGCAGAAACCTTATATCCTAAGAAATTTACAGTTTCTTGACCAAATTAGCATTTGGAAGTGTTGATTAAAATGCCATACTCTTTGAGACGTTCGAATAACTGCCTTAAACGTCTCTTATGTTCCTCCTTAGACTTAGAAAATACCAAAATGTCGTCGATGTATCCGTAAGAGAAGTCTAAGCCGGATAATACCTCATCAATAAATCTTTGAAAAGTTTGTGCTGCATTCCTAAGTCCAAAGGTCATGTAAGGGAATTCAAATAGTCCGAAGGGTGTCATGATGGCAGTTTTTTGTATATCCTCCGGATTTACAGTAATTTGATTGTATGCCTTAACAAGATCAATAGTGGAGAATATTGAACATCCTGACAACTAGTATGAAAAGTCATGTATATGACGAATAGGGTATCAATCAGGTATCGTCCTAGCATTGAGTGCTCGGTAGTCACCACAGGGTCTCCAACCATCGTCTTTCTTCTTAACCAAGTGAAGAGCAGAAGACCAAGGACTTTCTGAGCGTCTGGCTGTACCACTTGCCAACATATCCTCAAATTCTTTTTTAGCAGCCTGACTACGGACAGGATCTAATCGACGTGGCTTACAAGATACTGGTTGTCCAGCAGTGGTTCTAATGTAATGCAGAGTATTATGTTTTACCGGAGAGTATATACCAGCTGGCCTTGTGATCTCCGGGAATTCTCGCAAGATTTCGTGGAATTCAGTTTCACCTGTGACAGCCTTCACTGATGCGATGTCGTCAGACGGAACTGAATGGATAGCACTTACTGAGAGGGAAGTAATACCATCGATAAAGCGTTGGTGTTTGCAGTCTACGAGTAAACCGTAGTAAGTAAGGAAATCGACACCAATGATAGGTCGGTAGACATCAGCAACTGTAAAGTTCCATGTAAAGTCTCTACGAAGTCCGAAATCAAGACGCAGTTTTACCGGTCCGTAAGTATGAATGACTGTATTGTTCGCAGCCACCAACTCAAAAGTAGTCTGCTTGCGGGGCGTCTTTAATGCTGACCGTGGGAAAACACACAGGTCAGAACCAGTGTCTACAAGGAACTGCATTTTACTAACACGATCGGTTACAAAAAGACGGCCTGTAGTCGTTGTTGGGCAGTCATAGGCCGCTACTTCTGACTGCCCGTGAAGTTTTCCGAAGAATAACTACATGGCTTCTTGCATTTTCTTGCTTTTGCGCCGTAGGTGTAATGATGCAATGAGGATGATTTGGTGGTGGTTGTTTGGGACGTAAGCGGCTTCGTGAGCGATTATACCTTCGGGTATTATAGCGTGAGCGACTATTATTTTCTAACTGTGCCTTAAGTTGGCATACTTGCTTTGTTAAGTCGCATACCTGCTTAGTTAAGTCATCATGTGAAGACGATGAAGCATTAGAATATGTAGTTGCTACCTGCGGTATTGATGGAGCAATTTCATGCACCTTGTTGGCCAATTCTGCCAGCTATTCTAACGGTAGATCTATCTGCGAAGCAATTACTGTTTGGATTGTCGTAGGTAATTGACTAGACCATAAAGTGGCTAAAAAATCTTTAGGTACTGATGGACCCGCCAGTCCTTCTAGGTGACGTAGGAACTGTGAGGGCTTTCGGTCACCTAGCTCCTCGTGCATTAAAAGTTGCTTTATGCGTTTCTCTTTTGAGGCAGATAGACGTTTAATAAGTTCAGTTTTGAGTTTCAGGTATTTATCTGCAACTGGAGGATTAATAATAATATCTTTTACTTCAGCTGCATGTTGGTGATCTAATTGAGCCACTAAATAACAGAACTTTGTCTCGTCGGTTGTTATTCGAGATAACGTAAACTGGCTTTCAAGTTGAGCGAACCATAAAGCGGGTTCCTCTGGCCAAAATGGCGGTACTTTAACACCTACACGTAATACTTCCGCGCCGGCATCGGCATCTCTTGATTCATCCTGATTCATATTTTTATAAGTAAAAAATTTGTCGCTTACCGCTATCACTTGTGGCACGCTCCAATCACCACTGAAATTCCTTAGTCACTTTCTTAGATGTTTTAAAATTTAAACTTCTTTCTTCGTCAGGGTCACCAATAATGTGGGGTCACCAGAATGTCTAGTTATCCTGATAACCTCACATTTACTTAGTTCTTACTTACGGATATAATTTACGTAAAAGATATACTTAGTTTTGAGATATGAAATTATATGAATGAGATGTGATTGAAACGATTTAATATGGAGATGAATTTAATGCACAAAAATAAACGATTACAATACGAAAAGTTAAAAGGAAATATATAATTATATAAAATTTAGGCGCGCGGTTTGTTTCGAAGCAAGTGCATTAGTGTAGTTCGCCAGCGTCGTTCGGCTCCTCAAGTACCACCATCATTCGCCACGTCGTAGTCGTGTGGCCCAAGTTGAATAATTATAAGGAGCTGGTCCAAGTTAACAAAATAAATAATTTTATTATTGTGGCGTCAATTATCGCAGACATCATGAGTTCGCCACAGATCTACCAACTTGTATACCAACTCTACCAACTTTTAGGTAGATCTACCAACTTTTAGGATTTAATTTTTTTTAACACAAAATTGCATTTCAGTTTCCGGCCCTCATTGTCAAGTAAATTATGTTACATTGATCTCTTCAATCCATAATATGCTTTGATTTTTTTATGAATACTGTACATTTTTAAGTTAATATTCATTTTTTTTACATCTACCTACTTTTCTAATTGATGATGGTTGAAAACTACCAACTTTTGAAATTGTATCTACCTACTCGATAAAATTCGGGTTGGTAACACTGTTCGAATCCCTGCCATTTTTCTTTGATATTTTTATTGTTTTGTTTGGATTTAAATCACGGGAGTAGATAAAGTCTTGTATGCATCTTTTGATAATTAGGTATTAAAACACTCATGTGATACTATAATCACACTCGGCTTCGCCTCGAGTGATATACCCACATTCGGGTTTTAATACCACAACAGTTGCATTAATAACTATTAAATTGAGTTTGTCAAAGAATTGAAACACTTTTGACATGTGTACTCCGTACACACGAGATTTTTTGCAATAATTGGGATCAGCATTTTTCCGTTCTACGGTTCTACGATTCTACTATTATTCTTATGAAATGTTTTTTTTTTTTTTTGTCATTTTATTAATATTTATAAATTTCTATTGAAACTTTAGTTTAGTGATATTTCCGTACACTCGTATATGTACATACAATATTAGTAACATTAAAGTATACATCAAAACAAATAAACATTAATAACATAGGTATGTAATTAATTTACTGAATATTTTTGACTGATAGTTTTATGTATTAGATTACTGAAAAACTTTAATCTCACGTTTCAGTTAAATATAATGAATATGAGTATCAGATAAGAATAGATACCAAAATTGTTTGTAAACAACTATTACGAACTCAAAGAATGGTCTACGATTATTACAGAAACGTGACTCAATCTAAATTATTTCTTTAATAAGTCCTATAATATTTTTTTTCCTTTTTTTTTTCATTTTTTCTTGTTCACATCCCAATAATGTCCCGACATCTTGATATCGACGATCACAACGAATTCTAACATCAAAATATTAAGTTTTGTATCTAGTTTTAATTTAGTTTTGTTGCTTAATTAATTAGTGTATATAAAAATATTTTGTGTGTGTGCGTGTGTGCGTGTGTCTGTGTGTTTCCTCTACAGAAGTAGTATTACCACCTTCATGTTTCCTCTAGTTAGCACTTGTGGAAATATTTCTAGTTGCAAATATATTTTAAAAAAAAGCAAAAAAAAAATGTAAATAATTGAACTTGAATTTGAAAATAATATTTAGCACAAGATAAAATTTTCAGCCATAAAACATTCACATTGTTTGTTTTATTTTGTTGAGCACGTTGATATATAGAAGATATAACTAGAAGAGGTAGCTATTACTGACTTACAATAGCTTATTAAAACTTCCATTCCATTCTGCCCCCGTAAATATTTACTTTGTCTAAAACAAAAATAGTTTAATTTTCAAATCAGTAGTGATTACGAATTCAAAATATAGTAGAATAAAATAAAAAATATATATACTATAATCGACAACAAAATATTATCGTATATAAAATGCATTTGCAAGCTTATTTGATTTTAAATTTGACGTTTGACTTTTATTGTTCATTAGTTGGCGGACTCAGGGTATTAAAATCTTTGATATTTAAGATTCTCAATTTTAACGATGATAATACCATGTTGTCTACACAAAAATTATCTTAAAATAATATCATATCATCTCTAAGCTCTGTAATTAAGAGTAAAGTGATCTACTAATAATGAAGTAAAACTACGCTACCTAACATAAAAATACACTTTAATACAAGCGATAATAAACGAAAACTATGAAAGTTATAACGCTAAACGTCTCATTTCTTATTAATATCCTTAAGTCGATTCTTTCCTTAACAATAATATACAATAATACAAATATTTATTAAATAAATTCCTCGTTTCATCTAATGTTATATTTTTTAAGAATTAAAGTATTCCTTTAAGCAAAGACATGTTAATAAAATATTTTCTTTTGAATAAATTCCTTGTCTTTTCCACAATCTTATTTATTCGAATCTTCATTTATTTAAAAAACAAAAATTCATAGCTGTAATCTGATTTTTTTGTCTAAATTATGCTTGTCTGGTCCTTTGAGTTTTATTCTGAGATAACAAACAGATAGACCTTGGCTTAAAGTCTTAAGTGTAAGAAAATAAAAAAAATACGGGACAAATGTTTATTTTATATTTCGAAGTATCATCTATTAAATAAAATAGTAATCTTTTCAGTCATACAGTACAATATAAAAAAGTATGCATGGAATAAGTTTAAGTTTAAGTTTTCGTAATCCAAGTTGGTCTCAAGGTTGGAGGTTTTAAAATTGATATTTTATTAAGTAACAAGGAATCTCCTAATTTGGACAACTCATGTGATAGCATGGTTAAAGTAAAAAAAAAATGACTATAACCATTGTCGAAATTCAAAGGTAAAAAGGGTAAGCCTTGAATAAGCAGATGACAGATTAATGTATATGTTAATATAATTCATGTGTAAAATATGTAAGCTTTATTTATATGTTGGCATTAAGGTATCTACTTAAAATTATGATATAAAGCAATGCGTTAAGTATATAAATTAAACCAAAAGCCAGATAAATACTTATAAGACATTATTATAAGTACAAGCGGCCGCTATACACACAATACAAATATAAACATTATATTAATGCATAATTATAACATATTTATGAAAATGCGTACAACATTGATAAAATCATAACGTATAAATAAGTCTACTTCAGTAGAACCTAGAATAAAACTAATCTCAAAACTATTATAAATTATTAGGTAAGGTTGATAATGAAAAGCGCTTGCTTGCACTTGACCGCCTGACGGTTGTGCATTCGAAGTAATATGAAACCAGAGATTGATTTTCTAATTGTATTTTTATTATTATAATTGTTTTATTTATTTATTTTTCCTTATTTATTTTGTATCATTATCAGGGCTCTTCTCTTCGGTCTCGATTTTGATATTGAAATTTATTTGGCTTTTGATCTTTATGAATACGCTTTAGTTTATTGCTACTATTGCATTTATTAGACTTCGGTTAAGGCTGAAATGGGGCCACTTACCCCTTCCCCTCACCTTATCCCTTTACTAAATTAGTAAAATATTTAAATACAGGGAAGAGTTGCTTCCTTCAACGACTTTTACAAGTTGTAAATGGGAATAAGTTCGGAAATTAATTATTTAAATTAATTATTTGTTTCATACTAATATTTCTAATAAACATAAAAGATATTATAATCATACGAAATAAATCACAAAATAATTTTCATTACAATAATGTGAATATAGGAAAACATATTATATGCATTTTATTTAATTGCCTTGTAATCAATTGAACCTAATTATCACTTACTGACGCTCTTAAAGAACATGGTTATTAATAAAACAATGTTAAATATGTCTTAATTAACTAGATGGCATCACCAGCCAAATGAATGTATTTTAAGTTTTATTTTTATATTATCTTATGATATGAAAATCGAGTTACACCGTGATGTGAAAAAAAACTCCTGATGTACAGTTTGATTGTGAATATAGTGCCTCCCAAAGGTGTGTTTTTTTTTCTTAACTGTAATAGCCTCTAAAAATCTTAATCATTTGAATAGGTCTTTACTCTAATGCAGGAAACAGGCTTTCGTTATTTGTCATACAGCTGCACTACCGCTCGACAAATATACATGTCTCAAATTTTCTTTGGAAATATGCAGGTCCAAGCAACCAACAAACCTGAGATTAATTTTAAAAATAATTAAAAATTATTAAATAATTAAATTAATTTTAATAATAATTTTTTATTAATTTTAAGTTTTGAATTGTAAATATGTATAATATTGTAAATTTTTTTATAAAAAAATTAAATTAAATTTTTGAAAAGTTTTAATTAATTATTTTAAAAACAGACTTAGCTCTTAAAAATTAGTGGTACCAACCTAAATCTGAATCCACTACCGCCGGGTACAGGGCCGGATTTAGGGAAGGGCAACCGGGGCAACTGCCCCGGGCCTCCACATAAGAGGGCCCACAATAGAGACTTCGGGAAAAAAATGTAAATTCAGAGTAGTAAACACTATCCATATATTTCATCCGATAATTATCGAGTAATATCGATAGGTAGAAACGATGACTTTTTTATTTATGACTAGCTGCTGCCAGCGACGTGGTCTGCGGGAACGCTATTAGATTACACGTTGTTACAGACTACGTTGAAGAAATAAAGGTTCACTGCTCGTTATCCGTAGGTGATAGCGTGATTAGATGTAGGCTATATGTTGACCCAACTTCTTAATAATATTCGTGCTTTGAAGTAAATCCATGCAGTACTTTTTGAGTTTTTCCCAGACATACATACAGACAAACAGACAAACAGACAAAAATTATAAAAACTATATTTTTGGCTTCGGTATCGATTGTAGATCACACCCCAAGTATTCTTTTAAAAAAATATTCAATGTACAGTTTTGACTTTCCTACCATTTTATTATATGTATAGATTACATTCGTTTAACATTATAAATGTAATTAATCAATAACATTATAAATGTATTTACTCTGATTCGACACATCGGCAAAATTCTATAAAAAGTGTAGATAATAATTTTTAAGCGTTCATTATTATTCTAGTTGTCGAAAACGTTACGCTGTTCAAAAATATAGACAGATTGTGTAATCGCTTTGGCTATTTAATTTTACAAACCAACGAGTACATAACAAAAGTAAAATACATTTCCTAATTCGTTCAATCATTATAATTTAGATACTAAACTTCTTTAAGGTATACTTGCGAAAAATAACAGGTATTTTTATATTTAATTATTATTCTCAATATTAAATGCTTGTAATATTTAGTTGTTGGTAACGTGGCAATCTCTTAGACTTTAATTATGTGATTTTTTTTTTTTACATCGAACATGTTTAATTGACCTCATCGTTCTGAACAATAAAGTTATTATACTATAATGTTTAATAATTCACTTCAAATATATAATATATATTTTTAAATATATTCAAAATAGGATAAGTTTTTTACGTACATACTACTTAGATGATTCTATTTTTATGATTATTTTGTATTTAATATAATTTAATGATTTGCGTAAAAATGCGTTTTTTGTTTATTTATGGAATAAAATAAATTGAAGTATATATTATATATATACATTTTTTTCTCTTATGTCCTTTGAAGTAGGCTATTTATTACAACTTGTTGAGTTGTGTATAAATCGTTTAAATAAATTGATAACTATATGTATTGATCAGGATAGTATGACAAACACTTTCTTTTACTTTATACATATATATTTATTATAAACTTATGAAATTATAACAATATGTAATTATACAATATTAATTCATTTTATTATCATAATTTATCGTATATTATCTTGCTTTAAATTGTCTTCAGGAGTGCAATTTTATGTGTATTAATGAATGGTTCTTATGTTTATTTATAAATAAAAATAAAATAAATAAATAAGTAAATAATTCATTTTATTCATAAATTACATACATAGTCCTTAAGTGTTTTATAGCATTCTAGTATTAAGATCGTATATACTTTTTATATATCGAAGACTTAGACGTTAGTGCCATAAGTCGTTGGCGCCAGAATCAGTTTTAATGTTAATATCAACATCAGTGTAGTAGTCGATCATTGATGACCTACCAACTAAGTCATAATTTTTTAGTACGTAACGATCCCAGTGGGTCTTCATATCGCAAGTTTGTGCCTTGTGGAAAATCATAACATCTAAGAATTTCATGTTTGGTGTGAAGAATTTAGTTACATCAATTTGGCGATCGAATGGGAAACCAAGTGGCATCTTATCTAAAAGCACAGTAGATCTAAAGTCGGTGAATATATCTTTACGGGCAGTGTCAAGAATTGAAACGTCAACATTTTCGACTAATCTCAAAGGAGTAACAATTGCGTAAAGCATCATCTTCATTCCACCGATGGTACCTTTAGGTAGAAGTAGCCTTGTGGGGAATCCAGTGTGGTAATTTTTAAGATCCTTGAACCAAAGGTCTTTTACGTCATTGACTGTTTCCATCTTCTTCCAGAGATCACGAGTCATTATACGATCACGTACAAGGTTGTGCATATCAATGGAGTTTCTGACAATCGTGTTCTTTCCAGTATTCAGTTTGTAAATGAAGGAGTCTAACTCGACGAAGTTAAAGCGGTTCTTGTTGAGTTCGATCAGGTTGCCCAGATTATCTTCCTTAGGCCCTAAGAATAACCTTACAACACAGTCGACAGTCTTGTCAGACATAATGTCCAGAGAAACTTTAAATGGTTGGTGATTTAGACGGCGTTTGCGTACAAAGAATACCATATCAGAGGTTGACTTTTTAAGTTCCTCATTATTATAAGTAACTGCGTTTGTCATATCCATTAAGTAATCATCAAAATAGGTGACCAGTTTGTCAACCACTATATTATCGATCTTGACGCCAGGGAAGTATAAGTCTTCGTGTGTGTAGGAAGGCAGGCGCATTTTGAAGATAATCAGGAAGTGGACAAGACGCTTCTGAAGTTGGTAGAATATTGGGTCACGAAGAGCAGTTTGGTAACTATCTAAAACGCTAGGCACTACGAAGTACCTGTAAATGAAATAAAATATATGAATATAATGTTTGGTACATAACTTGCAGTACTGTACTGTACTGTATCAGCCTGTAAACAATGTACTGCTGAGTGAAGGCCTCTTCTACATTTAAAAGAAGGGTTGGAGCTTAATCCACCACTACTCCACTGCGGGTTGGCTGATAATTTCCCTACCATGAGTAAGGATCGTTATCAGGCTTTACGTGCTCTCCGAGGCACGGTGAAGAGACACACAAGAACATACACCCTGACCGGAAACAAATATTCGTACCAATAAAAATATCTGTCTCGAGCGGGAATCGAACCCGCGACCGCCGGCGCGCGGTTTGTGGCAACTACTCGCACCATTACAACAGAACGGTCGTAAACTTACAATATAAAACTCTAAATTAACTGCTACTAGTATAGTGTGACGAATATCAATAACAAAGTAGTTTTAAAATTATATCATGTCAAGCACATAATGATTTGAGACTTACTGATTGTTTTCCCAGTAGTTAAGACCAATAACTGCTTTCATTAAGATGAGTAGGTATCGGTAGGCATCTACTTGAATTTTAGTCAAGTCAGTCTTTTCAACTGTACCATAAATAAGTTTGCCAAGTGCTTCTACATCATCAGGTTTTGTCAGATCAAGTCTGATGCCATTGATCTGAAAATATATTGTCAATGATATACTACAAGTAAAAAGTAAAAATTATTTAAATTATGGCTTAATATTATTTTCATTTACCTCAATGTAACCCTTGATCACTGCTTCACTGATGATTTTTTCATAATCCTCTAAAATTGTGGCAAAGACGATGTCCTTATCACCAACAGAGAATTGATTGTTAAACCTAACAGGTAACTGCACCCCATTGTGAAGCGTTAACCATGGCCAGTATCCCGTTTTAATTGGTTTGTACCAAGATAGATAGTCGATGTCACCGAGACCATTTGAAAGTCGTTCTAAATAATATCTAGCAAGAATTTGCTGATAGAAGTACATAGTAAACTCCCAGCGTCTCATCATGTATTTGTTCATGGGAACGTCATCCTTCATCCAGAATGGATAGTCAACATGGAAGTAGTAGTAGTAAGTATTAAGATCAATATCTTCAGTAAAGTATCTGATCCTGTCATCGTCGTTTAAGTAGACGCGAGTATCGAACACGTTTTCATCAATAATGTAAATATCTTTGTCAGTTTTTTTGATTCCGTAGAAATCGGATAACTTGTTATCAAGAAGACCTCTCTTCATTTTAACCATATAAGCTTTCTGAATGACGTCGGCACGAACGAAGTAGTATGGGTAGATCTCATAAGGTGGGGGAAGGATAATGCCTTTGCAGTCATCTCGATGCCTGACGGCTACAGTGAGGGCATACACAAACATGCCTTCGTTAACGTAGAGACGCATCCAGCATGCGGTTCTTAAGAAGGTGGAAAAGTCTTTAGCGTAGTACAACATGTGGAACACGGTGACCACTTCCTTTAGTTGACTGTCAGTGTGGATAGTAAATATTTCACCTTTAGGTAAAAAGCCGAATTTCCAATTATTGAGAAATGTTTTAACTACATCAGATTTCTGTAAAAAAAAGCAACTATAAGCTTAAGAAAATAGTAAAAAAAACACGTAAAAGATTTACTATGAATTATTATCGACTAAAAACTTACGGTGTACCAATCCACGTTGTCCTCAATTTTATAGTCTTTGCCAATGTCTTCGATATCTTTGTACATAACAGGTCCCATAATATTATTTAACAGTTTCAGGATGAAGAACTGCTTTTGTTTTAGGTCCAAGTTTTCTGTTAGTAAAATATTATTTTTAAGTTTTCAAAATGAATTTAAGTCAATGCAATTTTTATCAAGTGAAAGTAGTTATATTATTATTATTAAAATTTTCTAATAATTTCTTAATCTTACCCAATGTTTGGTCACCACCGACATCGGGTCGGGCCGCGGCTAGCGCCGCTAGACCTAACACGAAGCACGCTACCGCCTTCATCGCTATTCCGAAAAACTGTGCTCACTCCTAGCTACACCACAGTTTTATATTTGTGCAGTATCAAATATAACTGACCTATTACAATTTTTTTGATAACTTTTTCTTAATTGACGCGTAGTGTTGTCGATAACTTATCGCTTTAGAGAAAATAATTATTTTCATATTATATATTTATATTAAGCGTATTTATAAAAAACAAATATTTATAAACTTTACTTTTTTCAGATGACAGATTTACAGATTTGTTCATCAGATCGTCACCATATACTGCAAAACCGTAATATAAAGTATTAAAAAAAAAATTCAAATCATCTCAGAATCATCTTTCTGTCTTTTGAAATCGAATCAGATATATTTTTTAGCCTTTTTATTTTTTGTTACATTTTATAACACTTTGATATAGAAAATTTATAATATACACATAAATTGTATAAAATTATTATCATTTTTAGTTCTTTCTTTCTATTTGCGCTTGCGGCTGTATACGTGCTTGTATTAAAATAAATTTTAGAAATTTTGTAAATAAACATCTTGAATTGTAACAATAACACTGCAGTCGTCATTCTGACTCTTTTAGTAACAAACATAACATTTTGATTCGAGATATAAAAATAGGAAATCAAATATTTAACACACATTTTTATCTATATACACTTATTTAATTATTTCTATTAACACCTGGGTACTTCCTATAGGTATGCTTATAGCAACGCTCGCCATTACTACTCGAAACATGTAGATTATTATATATTACTAGGGGCCCGGCTTTGCACGGGTATTTAACTAAAATTTTAAAAATTATAAATTTATATTTTTTATCACCTACATACGCGATCTATCGTATAATGGTAGAATATCGTTTTTATTTTTAGTGACATTTAACATAATTAATATTTAACTTAATAGTATATTAATTGAAAATGATGTTTATCTAAAATATTAAAACGATTTCTATTCCTATCCGACATAATTAGTAAACTTTTAAGTTTAACAAAATAATAACTCAAAAATAAGTTTTGTGAGTTTTTAAGATTCTTTAGACCAGATGGCGTTGGCAGCGTACCTATTTCTATTTTCTTAAATATTTATTTTTAAATTTAATTACAATGAAACAAAAACTAAATTATAATGTGAGTTATGTTTAATTTTTATGTATTAAAGTTATTTACATTGGTTTTGTACTTTTTACGTGATACGTGAACAGAGAAAAAAACGATAAGAGATGGCGCTGATACAAAAAAAAAACGCGCTATTAAAATTTATTCTTGATGATATATAATGTATTAATAAAACGGAGGTTTTAACAGATTTATTATTTGTATAGATAATGTGAAGTAGGGAGAGATGACCTTTTTTTTAGGAATAGGAAGAGGTGATGTGACCTTTTTTTTTCAACAGCGGTCCGAAGTTGCGACGACATATTTTTTTTTTTTTTTTGTAATACACATAGCCCGACGGTGTAAACAACAGCGGTCTGGAGTTGCGACGACCTTTTTTTTAGGAATACACATAGCTCGACCGAGTAAACAACAGCAGTCCGGAGTTGCAACGATCTTTTTATTTATTTATTTTATTTTAGGAATATGTATAGCCGGCAGGAATAAATAGCGGTGTGAGATCGCGACGACATTTTTTTAGGTGTCGTGTGCACTTCGTATTAGGAAACAGAATTTGAGACCAAGGGGACATCTCTAAATCCGACCCTGGCCGGGTACTTATTGACGTATTCTAGATATAGTAGATATACTGTGCCATTTCGGTTCGTTTCAATTACTGAAATTTGAGTCTATTGAGTCTAAATGTAATCGAAACTTTCTAAACAAATATCCTCTGTCTTTAAGCGAATTGTTGTTTTTCGTTAGATGAGATTATGATCACGCACTTATTAAAAGACACAAAAATAAAAATAAAATGATAAATAGAACCAAGTCATAAGTCTATAGCATTCTTTCATTCTAACCTAAAGCATTCTTCATTTTTAGATAAAAATATATATATATATATATATATATATATATATATATATATATATATAGCTTTAGGTTTTAGCTTATATCAATTATATTTGTTACGTAAAAAGTTTATTCATTTTAAAGTAAAATTTTAATGACTTTTTTGACAAATTTCAAATTGGCTTTATGTAGATTGTTAAGTTTGTTTGTATTTAGAAACAATCATTTATTGATATTTATTGTTAAAAATCCTTTCCTTACGTCTAACCAATATAATTTTACATTGGAATTTACTTCTTATTAAATGTGTGAAGAAATTGTTTCTTGTCTCAGGTTAATTAATTTCACTTAAGGTGACAGTCATGACTGTTCTATCAATTTCCATCTACTTTAGAAGTTCGTAACGAGTTCTTAAAGATGAATTCATAAATGTTTCATGGGATATAATTGTTTTAGCTACATGCGAACACACTGAAGAAAATAGGATGGAGGCTTTATCTTAATTCATATTTAATTGTCATCATACACTTTTTTGGTATATTTCTTTAATAAATTATATTAAAACCTAGTCTATAATTATATTATTTAATTCATATTCAGTTATTAAATAAACTACTCTTAACTAAGTAATGTTATCTCTCTTTCTGAGCACATGTGATACAAAACAAAATGATGCATCATTCGCAGCCTACTCAATATAACTTGTGAGAGGTTTCGCTCCAGTTGATAAAGTGCTTGAGAGTTCTAATGCCTATCTCGTTATACTTAATTTACGATAAATTTCATATTCGTTTTGTATAGATACTGTAATTTATTTGATAAATATTTTCTTACGGTATATAATGAAGTAACCATACTGTTCATACTGCACATTTATGTGTTCTAGTGGTCGTCCAGTGATCGAAATTCGACCTAATCTATAATTGACAGCATTGTCAACATCATAAAAATATGATTGCGCATAACATGGTGGGCATATGCAGCAGTAATTGGACCTTATTTGTGATAAAAAAATTGATAAAAAATTCGTTGCAAGACTTGAGCATTATGATAAAAATATTAGCATTCTGCACTTCTTCTCCATATAAACTTTAACTGTGCCAAATTTCATACTTCTCCGTCCACGTAATTGTCGTAAAAAGGGAGACAAAGTTTTTGCTTCACGTATTAATAATGTAATATATAGATAATAGTCTAATAAAAGTTTAGTTTGATTCTTTGTTTAAACAATTCTACTCAAGATAATATATTAATTATTTATTAGATTCATTTGTCTGAAATTAAATATATTTTTTGTGTGCTTAAAATATGTTTATATTCTTTGAAATATTTCAAAATAAAATCGATTTAAATTCAGAACTCCAAATGTAGTTTATGTTTAGTTATCAGTAAGAGTTTAAAATAAATTTTGTTAATCAACCAAGTCAGTATTCTACTTGTAAGATCTTTAATTTATGTCAAATACTATTTATTATTTTATTTCATTTTTGAGCTTAATACATACGTAAATAAAATTTAAATTAAAAACAAGCATTTATAGAATTTGATTGAGGCTTTATTTACATTGTTAAAAGTTTGTTTGCACTTAAAAACAACCACTTATTGATATTTATTCTTAAAAAATCTTTTCTTACGTTCTACCAATATTATTTTATGAATTTTTTTTCACGATTTTTTATAACCTTAGACCCGTCCGTTAAGGTTGTCCTTTGTCTGTTGTTTAGTGTTCGACTATCGCTGTCATCATCGTAAAATAATTTTCAGTACAGAGTTGTAAGGAGTCACGTAAACAAGCTCATAGTACAAACAAACTCTAAGAATTTGTGTATTTCTAACCTGCTGAAATTGGATTTTACTTCTTTATATTTAAAATTTCGCTTTATGCTATGAAGCTTGTTAATTTCGGTACTAATAACTTGCATGCATTTCTGTGCAACATTTAGTATGATTCGAGGTATATAATAATACACTTTATTGTACACCAAATCAGAAATATTACATAGAAAAAAGAACATTTACATGGAAATTATATAGAAATATACGTATATTACATATTAATATACATATACGAGTAACAAGGTATTATACAAAGGGCGGTCTTAGCGCTGAAAAGCGATCTCCTCC
The DNA here is from genome assembly GCA_036937285.1 of Euphydryas editha. Lineage (NCBI taxonomy): Eukaryota > Metazoa > Arthropoda > Insecta > Lepidoptera > Nymphalidae > Euphydryas > Euphydryas editha. Next base: position 10,240,818 of record JAUPFZ010000020.1, read on the forward strand.
AGGCAATCTAGGGATAGAGAAAATGGTCTTTGTGATGGATAGGGGTACAAATTTAAATAGATATAAGCCTTTATAGTAAAATATAAGATCATATTTATATAAACACACATACACAAACAGACATACACACATATTTACATACATAAATAATAACATACATACATCTAATTTAGGCTAATATTGAATTTCAAGAAAATGCTTCCTGACAGTCTTTTTAAAAAGGTAAAAAGTTTGTAAACGTCTAATATGCAAAGGTAAAGAATTCCAAAGGCGAGAAGCTTGAAATTTGAAAGAATTAGTATAAAAGGAAGAGGAGTGAGAAGGAATTTTAAGGAGCAAATCATCGTCGGAACGAGGATTTTATCTTTCCTATAGATAAGGTAGTGTAACAGGATTAAATAGAATAAAATAATTTAAGAATATGAGTATTCCTGCCAAGGCGAATGGAAACCACTTGAGTTTTTTTTTTTTTTTGTGCAATTTGGAAATATAATTTGCAAAGTACAAATATAAATCGTATTCATAAATTTTGGATGCTCTCAAGTTGTGTAAATGTCAAGATAGCATGTATCAGCATAATCAAGAATTGATAAGAGGATACTATCGTCGCGTTATAGGCCCGCCTTTTATGCAGCTTGCGAAGTAACCCAGCTGAATCAAAAAAAAATTACAAATGTGTAACCTTTACACGCGGTTGAAGTAAAACTTCTTTGATAATTATTGTGAAAGATGACGATTAAGTTAAAAATAAATGTCATATTATAGATAATATAAAACAGTAATATATACATTTATTTATATCGAGCATTATTCATAATAAATGCATTAATTTAATTATCATTATACTTTAAATATTTAATAAATATATTTAATGGATATACGAAACGTAACTATGAAAAGTGGCTACGAGAGAAAGAGAGAAAGAAAATGTGTGCTCGCACCTCTCTCTCTTGCTCCTACAGTAATATAAGAAACGTAACTCTCTCTCTTTCTATCTTCACTAATTTATATCTCCTTCTCAACTACCGTTCACCTCGCCCGATTATACTCTTCGTAACGCTCTCGTCACGCATTCACCAGCTTACTCCCCAAGTCAAGCGAGCGTAAAAAAGTTTTACTTCAAAACTTTAAACTACTTATTATATTTTTCCTTACATTTAATGTCTTGTTATTGTAATTCGATCCTAATAGTATTATCCTAAAGTATCATCATTTTAATTATTATATTAATTTAAATAGATCTATTATAACAGCATCTTAGTCACAGATGAGTAATCTTGCTTTGTCAAGACAGTTTACTCAGGTTGATTTTATTTGATTACAAAGGTACATTTGAATCCATAAATAAACAATTAGAGACCACTCAAGAGCCATTTGACTGTATAAGTGGTAATTCTACATATTATTTATTAGGATATTATTTATTATTATAATTGCAAACACTATATAAAATAAAAAGAACATACATTTGTCAATTTACTAATGTTTCCTTGACTAACCAAGAAATTTGATTCAATTGAAGATGGTAAAATTGTATAAAGCTTGAAATGATCAAAGCAACATTTAAAAAAAAAACGAATTAAAAAATACTTAGATTAGAATAGCCTTTCATAGAAATGTAATCAAAGCAGGTACCTGCTCTGAAATACTAAGAAAATGTTATAATTGTGAAATTTTACATGAATAGAAAGTCCTAGTAACTTTCACTTTGATACAATAGTACTACTCGTAATTAATATTATGCTTGAAATTAAAATTAAAGTTGATTTTTTAATACGATTAGGATGTTATCAATGTCAATTTTTTTTTTAAATATTACAGCAGATTATTTTAAATAGGTATAAAAATAAATGTAAATGTCATAAATTCTAATTCAGAAAGTACATGAGTCTTGTTGTATATAAGTATTCCCTATCCCTATCACAGATGTCCTGCGAGGTATGTTAAGGATAGCTAAATGGGCCAAGGCCGGAATTATTACTCATGCTAATAGCCGTCTGGTTTAAACTTGACGCACCTACAACTTTATTCACCTAATTTATTTATTTCACAATAATCAATCAATTAATCTAGTATCCCTAGTGTTGGCCGAGAGGGAAAAAAAGCCGGAGACGTTTACAGTTTTTACGCGAAAATATAGCAACTTTTAGCTTTCTGAGGCAATAAATTGTCCGTTATTAGTCTTTATTATCGAAATTACGAATAATCTCGTCTTCGGTAAGTTCAATGTCAGATTCATCTGAACTTATTGTGATTTTTACACTTAATAATTAAAAAAAAAAATGTATTCGATAATGTCAAAAATTGATAAATTAATTAATATTTCTTAATTAAAAAACCTGCGTGGGTCAGCTCCGACGCACGACTGATATTTACTCCTTAACAACGATTCTCTAGGTACAAATAATTCTTATGTGACACAGAATAACACTTATCGCCTATTTTACAGTTTTTACGCGAAAATATAGCGCCTTTTACATTTCTGAGGCAATAAATTGTCCATTATGAACACAGTCAATATTTCGTTGAAAAATAACGTATTCTTATAAATGAATGTTTTCTACTCTTTTACGTTAGAAATACTCAACTGTTCTTGATGAAACTATATAAGTACGTAAATAATTTATAAACGAGGACCAATATCGATTTTCATGCCTACGCGGTCGAAACCATAGAGTTCAGTTAGTAAATTGATACAATAACAATGAAATTTACTAAACTAGTGTACAAATAATTTTAAATTGGTCCTTAAAAATCTACGAAGAAATAATTTCATGGCGTAGATGTTCTTGGATGTCAGTATCGCCTTATAATGACGAGTCGTAAAATGCTGTGTCAAAAGTAATTGCAATAAAAATTAGATTTAATAATCCTTTTACGGTGTCCTTTTACATCGCTTTAATTACACATAAGACAACCGGTACTTTGTCGTACACACATCAGTAAGGCGCCACCTACCACGACGCGCATGAAATAATCGATTTATTGCAGCAACGATTTGCAGAACAAATTAGCTTTTGTGCAGTCGATACAGAGCTGGCGAGTGATTGAATCTTATTTTAAAAAGAGAAACTATTTCGTTATTTTAGGCTCACACTCATTGAAATCAAAATATTTTTTTTTTTAACAAAAATATATATTTTACAAAAAAATAGGATCAAGTCTGTTAAAAGGTAGACACATACCATGAATTAAGTCGCATTGTTTTTAATAAATTTAAATCCTTCTTTTTCTTTGAAAAAGAAAAAAAATACCTTTATTATATCCCGAGAGAGCTTATTAATAAAATAAAGGTATTTTTTTTTCTTTTTCAAAGAAAAATAAGGATTAAAATTTATTAAAAACAAACATTAAAACGATTTTAATTATTTATTTGAATTATATTAGGTTGAATTGTGAATCGGAAATTTTATTTTAGTAACACAATTATTTTAAAAACTTTAACCTTTTGAATTCGTGCAGGTGTCTTTTTGTTCATACAATCATGTAGCCTGAATAGTTTAAATCGTACTCAACTTAACGATAGCGGATCTTTTAAAACGGGTCGTAAAATCGTAGCTTTTAGTTCAATCACTATAGACGTAAAACATAAATGCTTTGGATAAATTAGGGTGTTATCAGCCTATATTTATATTTGAGATAAAAATACGGCATCACCATAGTTCATTTCCATATAAACCTTATTTCTTGACTTAACTGAAAGTTTTCTTTATTTAGACGACCGTTCTGGTGTAGTGGTGCGAGTAGTCGCCTTAAACCGAGCGCCGGCGGTAGCGGGTTCGATCTCCACTCGGGACAGATATTTGTATTTGTACTAATATTTGTTTTCGGTCTGGGTGTATGTTCTTGTGGGTCTCCCCACCGTGCCTCGAAGAGCATATAAAGTCGTTGGTCCCGCTTGTTATCATAGACACCTGATAACGATCGTTACTCATAATAGGAAGATTATCCTCTAACCCGCAGTGGAGCAACGTGGTGAGTTAAGCTCCAACCCTTCTTCTACATGGAGAAGAGGACTTCGCTCAGCAGTGTGTTGTTTACAGGCTGATACAGTACAGTACAGCTGAAAGTTATGCAGATACGGTAAACATTGAATTGCAAAGCATGGTAGTTCCAGCTAGCTGTCGGTAGCATGTAGTGATTATTCATTCAATGATTGATCTGTAATATAAGTGTGTTCAGTCTCTATAATACACCTATATATATATATACCTACATTTACACTTTATAAATAATAATTAGTCTTGGTAATAATGTGACGATCGTTCTGCTGTTCAAGTTTCATTAACGCCGACGGTCGCGGATTCGTCTCCTGTTTGGAAGTTATATTTATTTTAATACAAATGTGTTTTGTTTTTTAGTGTAGGTGTGTGTGTTCGTCTTTGCAAGTCTCCCGAATATGACTCGGGGAGAAAGTAAGGCCTTCGTTCCGGTTGTTATCATAAACACGTGATTGAACTATTTTTACTCTTTGTAGGGAAATTATCCACTAATCACCACTAGTGCAGTGTATCGAATTTAATTCTAATCTTGTACCACTTAAAAAAAAATACGTTTCCCCCTCGTAGTGAGAATTTGAGTTTGAGTTTGTTCAGTCAAATTAAACCCAAGTATTAAAGAGTAAAAAATTTGATTGAGAACACATTTTCTTATTAACACTTCAGTATTTTTCATGAAAATAACGATCCCGATAAAAATTTTACTACCAAAGAACAATCGGTGAGTAACGGACAGTGAGTAAAAAAAAAGAAAAATGTTAAATAAACCTGGCTATGTTTATGTATACTGTGTTGATTAAAACGTGGTTCTCAGATTAGTACAATATATAGTATACAATATATGAGTTTAATGATGTTCTCTTTGTATAACGACGTACGTTAAATTTTTCCCTTATATATATTTCTATTTATAAATTAAGAGTTGTATCAATTTGTCAAGTCTGCGTGGGTAACTTTAATTGATGCAACCTTAAAGGCTGATTGAGAAAGGTCGAAGCGATTTCCACTTAAATGCAATTACTCACTGCAATTACGTCTTACTTACTTCTATTACTTACTTACTTACTTACTTCTATTACGTCTTACTTACGTCTACTTACTTCTAGTTTTAGTCATTATGGATGATATTCAAGTACTTAAGGTAAAGAAATAAGTAGGTAATGTAAATCTGTAATATATAAAATTATATGTACAGCCCGTAAAATTTCGTCTGCTCAAACTGCAAGGCTTCTTCTATTAAGAAGAAGGGTTGAAGATTTAATCCGCCCCTCTGTTCTTTTGTAGACTTGCAAACACTGATCCGTTTTAGATTTTTTTTACAAGTAGTACAGGGTTTTTCATAAGTATGTTTGTCAATTTTTAAATAAAACTACTTATAGATTAAGCGTTACAAACCCAGTTCAAAATCCTGTAATTTCATGGTAAAAGATCACGTGTTAATTCACTGAGCTATTTCGTTTAAATATACACGAAATCTATATAACAACAATAAGAATCAACAAAGTAACTGTTATTGTTTTGTATTGTGTATATTGGTTATTTGGTTTATTTAACAAGTTTCTAAATTATTAGTACTAACGACAGAGTTAAGAAGAACCTATTATTACTTTCACTTTGTCTTTGGGGAGATCTAGTAACTTTATAAAACAGATAATGGGTAATAAATTTTACTTTAAAAGTTTAAATGCTAATAAATAAATAAATAAATAAATTTAATTATTGAATTAATATTTGTAAAAAACTCTAACAACACATCAAGTATCATCCACTACAAGTAAGAAAAAAATATCGTTTTAATATTCCTCAAGATTGCACTATTTTGTATTTTTTTAAATGGTGATATATATATCAACGCATTCATAAATCATAAGTAAATTTTGAAATGATGGTCTGATTTTTTTTCTATAAATTTCAAGCTTCATCATTATCATTGTATTATAGAAGAACTTGTTTAATTTTTGTTATATGGTCTTTATTTTTTTTAATTTTTTTTTTTTTTGTGTTGTAGACCTACTACTATATAAATGACAAATGCTTTCAATATATTTAACTACACATTATTAACATATAACTACTAAAGTTCTGTGTGGGTTATTAAAGCACATAGCAAACAAAAACCTTATAGCGAATAGTCTTTATTAGATGGAAAGTTAAGGCCTGTGTACATTTAACTTTATTTTGAGCACATGCGCAGTTGCCCTTAGCGAGTTTGGTGCTACGTTACCACAGTCCGTAGCTGGCTCTTTTAAACTCCGTGCGTACAGCCGAGAGGAAATTATTTCGACTCTTTCTTTACCACCGAATGTTATATGTAAGCATAAAAGTAGAAAAGCATGCAGATGTGTGTTTAGAAAAATCAAACTATTATCTTCGAAACTAAGTGTGCGTGAGTTTTATAGTTCGGAGGTAAGTAATGCCTAACTTGTAGATTGTTTTTTCTTTGGTACTACCTTACCTGTTGGATGCATGTGTGTTAGTTTGGTGTAATATTGAAAATTTATAGGAGTTTATGTCGCAAATATTATATGATGTTTATATAAAATTTTAGTCGAAATTTTATTAAAACAAGAAAGTAAAATGTAATCGTATTCGTACATAGCAAAATTAGATTTTGATTATGAAATATCTTCATTCTTACATATTTTTTTTAGAAATATACTAAAATATTTTCCACAGTTTGCTTGTATTTTCAATCCAGATACCATAAATTACTATAGTTATTGCGCAGAATGTAGATTACCATCTGACCTCCGCAACACTTTATGAGTGAAGCAGTAATATGTTGCACATGAATAAATTTCTTGCCTTGAAGCAAATAATATTATCTGATCATTGTGACAGTGCTTGACATATTATCGGGGGACTTGCAAGGACACAAATGAAAACTAAATGAAATACAATATAATATATTTTAATCGGGAATCCACGACTAAAAGTGTTTAAAATACCTTAAGCTTTTAAAAAAAAGTGTATTTTATTGTCTATAAACAGTCATAAAAGCCTCAACTCTCTTCGTTGATATATCCACAAACAGAAATACGTTTCGCTAATTATTTTTGCTTTTTTAATACATTATCATGAAAAGTACTAATTTGTTTTCATTAATTCCTGAGTATAGTTAATGCTTTATAATTAATTATAGTAAGTAGAATCCAAAAGCTCGTAAATTATAAATATTGTCTTTGAAATCTTTGAATATAGGTGTACCTGTAAAAAGTGAATAATATATTTTTAAGAAATCAAATTAATTATAACAATGAAATTTCGATTTCGACTTGTAACAAGTCAAGGTGTTTCTTTGTTCGTTTTGATAAATAAAATTTATGTTTACCTATTATTTAATAAAAAAAATTCAACATTCTTTACTTCATAATTGATCAGCGTTTCATAATTAATATTTTAACTTTTCTTGCGATTTTTTTTATTGAAGAAGTAAGACTCTTTCTTTATGAAAACAAATGTATATTACTGGCCTACCTGTCCTGGCCTGACTGTTCATTAGGATCCCAAATAATTAAATTTACGCTTATTTGATTTTTAAGTGCGCCCATTTGAATTTACTTGAACTTATTTGAACATTCCGCATACCTGAATCTACACTTTCAAGAAATGTCATTTTTATGCTTTATCAATTTTAGCTGAAAAAGTTATATTATTCAAGATATCTATACGTTTGAGGGTTATAAATAAAACTATTAAATTATAACATAAAAGGATAAGGTTAATTATTACTTCAAAAAAATTTCTACATAGGTACTAAGAATGAAAATAACTAAACGAGCTTTGCAGGCATTTAAAGTTGAAGGTGTGAACTGAAGAACCTGTCAATTTTTTATATTTTTGTTAACACGTTTATTTTAAAGCTTGAATAACTGGATTTTTAGAAATTTTAAAATTCCAAGCTATGATTTTGTATATGTGAGGTGTTCCGGTTGATTTTTGACTTTATTTATTCTATAATATGTACACGTAATTTCTTAGTAACGCAAAATTGAAGAAAAAAAAAACGTATTTTCAACACCCTGTCATTAATGACTGGTAATAAAGCAAATTTTTATCGAACCCAAAAAACATTTGCTTTTCCCTTCAAAACGTCGTCTCAAACGTCTTGTTATCTTAAATAATAATTTTTTTACAGCTACAATTGATAAAGTATAAAATTAACATTTCTTGAAAGTCTCGATTCGAATAGGCGAGAAGGACGTATTTAAAAATAAAAAAGTGAAAATTTTGTTCTTAAGGATCCTGAGGAATAGTCCCTTAAATTTACAGCAAAATCTAAAATTAGTTGACTTTGCCAATGAGATGATTTCATATGGTACTGGTAATCTTTCGACTTATTAACGTTTAGTTTAGGATATGATAGAGTTGGTATGGCTTTATTCATTATACATGAAATCCCTTCAATTATAAGAATAAAAAACTAACTAAAATACTTGACGTAATTATTTTAAGTTTTAGTCATATTTAGTTTTAAATATACTTTTTTAAAAAGACGTCGTAAATGGCACTGTTATTTCGTCACTATGAATAATAAAGACTGTTTGTAATTTTCCATTAGATAAGGTTAAATTTAGCTTTTTTCTATCATCACAAATCTCCTAAGTTCTTAAAGATGTGTATTTATTTCAGTATAAAATATATATCACATCTTTTCTTGAAATGAAAATGGTCAAATGCTTTACATTAATTTAAATATTCATACCAAAATTTAAGTCACTGAGCTTTCGTTTCATGACCATCACTAATACTGGTTGGTGAAATTTGACGGACATTCCTTCTTTATGCGGCAGAATATTTTGATTATAATATGATAGAAAGAAATACGTCAAAATATGGTGAAAGTTTCCATTATCATCATAGTTTTTATTTAGTACAAAGCAGGACATTTTATTAAAAAAGAAAAAAGAAAGAAGAAGAACAATCCGCAAAATCCACTTTGATTGTGCACTCTTAGTTACAGTAATAATTACACAGCTATAACACTATTTACAATATTATAATTTTTTTTTTTGATACTGAGTAGTCTGTTTTTTGTGTAAGTTTATTTAGTATATTCAAATAATGAACTAAATGTGAATGAAACATATTCAAATAACATTAAGTGGAATATAATTCAAAAGCTTTACGTGATAATTTATTTAATTTCGCTTGTATATAAATAAATTAATAATCACATCACACCCAACGGTCTACAGTAGGATGTGAATCCTGTGTCAAATCTGTATGGCCTATACAAATATTTGTCATGTGCGGGGATCAAACCCGCGATCGCTGGCGCATCAGCCAGCTGTTGTGCTAATACCTATATAAATATTTATACACTAACGTCTAACAGGTAATTAAAATAAAATTATGTAACAATTTCGAGGCTTTTTAGATTAAAGAGATTAAGGCGAATCAAGTGAAGTTAATTAATAACATGACTAACATAATAAATATTCTTAATTAATGGTATTATAAAATAAATATGTGTTATTAATTTTATGTTAAAATCGTTTATGTTAAAATAGTAATTTTTGAAAAAGTATACGAAAATATTTAAATTTTTCTTGATGTGATTTATAATATGACATTTTTAATAACTTATTTTAAAATAAACGATCATAAAACATCTAACTTGATACTGTCTATACTCTAGAGAGAACCATTTAATGAAATGTATCTGCTTATAAAGTTAATTAATTAATTAATTGTTTACAGCATTTCTCCCGCAGTTTTGCTAGCTGTGACATTTATAAATATTATAAGCCCCTATGCAACGTCCATGTAAAAAATACAAATATGAATAATATTGATCGCTGAAGTTTTAATATACAATTAGTGATTACTTTTTCACACGATGAGTCATAGCTAGGTGTTTTGAGCGTACTTTATTTTTGTATGTGTAACTTTTTAATGATATAATTATAAAAATCGGTTCAGTTGTTTTCGTTTAGTTCATCGATAACTAATAAATATTTCCTCTATGTGAGTAAAGATAAAACATAAATCACCTTTGCTTTGAAATCGTTTCTGCTTGTGTGCGGCACTGTGATTGACAAATTTGACCCTTCATTACTCTTGCCCTCAATAATAGTTAATTAAAAGACAAACAAATTTACAATTGGTTTAGTTAGTTAATTGCGATGTGAACTAGGAAGGTGTTTTAAATTAATTGTTTTCAATGACAATTCTTCGAATAAGTAGAAGATTATTACGTGGAATTAAAAGCTATTAAAACAGACATAATATTTTTTCAACTGACTTCAAAAAAAGAAGTAAATACTCTGTTTCTCTATATTTTTCTATGCATATTCATCAATAACATGGTCTATTCGGAACTAATTCTAAGATATAAAATTCAATTGTATTTCAATATGTTTCTATTTAGGACAATCTGCAAAGGTAATTTCATCTTGAGTATTGAATCTGGAAATTATAGTGAAATCTCAGGGAAACCAAAGGAAGTCGTACAAAAATATCAAGTATAGGAAGTGCATTTTTGGACATTTATACGTAAGGTTTCATCATCAATTATTTCTTTCAATTTGATCCAGTATTAATAGAGTATCCCAGCTAGAAGATTTCATAGAAATATAGCGATGATGCGTTGATAAAATCTTAAGGTTGATGATAGATCTTCTTAACCTTCGTAGTTATTAAAAAATAAAAAAACGAATACAAATTTTAGATGCTAATTGTTATTACTTTGCAAAATTACTACACTAAGATAATTACATAAAAATATTATTTACTTTACAAATTAAAACATAATATTTATATAAGAGTTTATATTAGGTACAAATAACGTAATTAACACGTAATATGCTACATGCTAATACACTTTATTATATATTTCTTTAATTGCTATTAGTAGATAAAACACAAAAAAAAAAATCCTGTACTGTACTTATTGATAATGCTTTTTTTATTAACTGTGTTAAAAAGAGCTAATATTACTAAGTAATAAGTATGTTTATTTTCTTCCGAAATTATGTTATGGATTTGATAAAACACTCCAGGGATTTTAGTTAAGTTAGTTTAATCAAAACTTTGTTTTACCCTCATTAGCTACAAGCTAGGGTAGGCGTAAATGGTCTGGAATAACTTAAATATAATTAATACCGGTATCATAAAAACTACGAAATTTTTCTAAGTACTTAAACGTTACAACACTACAAGGAATAGGATGTGTATTACGATTTTAGAATAAACGATCCATTCTAAAAAATGATTTTAGGTAATTTTATTTTGTCTACTTTGCTTCTATAAATAAATTAAAAGAAGAAATCATGATGAGGATCAATCAAAATCATCAATCAAATAATGATCAGTAGTCTGCTTATTCTGAAATGTAGAGGTATTAAGATGAAAGGATACCGGCTCTTTCTCCATACAAACGTAGTCAACAGTTTCCTCCCTAGATAATGACACTAGATCAAAAACTGTTGTAACATAAAACCTTTAACTGCCATGACCATGCCCCTATGTCCTGGTTTTTTTCATATTCTTATTTATAGGGAGTAGGAGTCTTCAATAATTAAAAATATTGCCTAATTTTTATACATTTTCAGACACTCATTAAAAAAAATTACGCATATTTACAAAAAAAAAAACGAGAATATATTTTGTTAGCTGAAGGTTTTTTTAATTACACAAGAAAAATGGCATATTTTGGGAAGGAAATAGTCAACTTCGAAATGCTGTTTTGGTCAATAATTATACCTAAAACGGTCTGAACTGCAGTTGCTCCTTTCTTGCTGTTTTTGAATGGGTCTGGGGGAGCGAGACAGGAGCATTTTATTTAAATACATATTTTTCAAGTCTCTCAGGTACCCTTACCTCTTAAGCATATATCGAATGCTTAAAAGACAGTCACTTGAAAAGATTTAACCGATTCGAGTAATTATCATTTTGACTTATTCGTGATCATCAGGACAATTTTTACACGAGGAAAATATGTTTAGAAAATTCAACTGAAAAGTCGGAAATAGAAATCTTACGTTTGTCTATCTTCTGATATTACCACAATAAAAACAAATAAAATGACTGATAAACAATGTACAGCCTTAGCTACTCCATATAAAAACGCCTTATACAAAGTACTTAGTCTTGCTAAAAATATGTACTTTAAAAGCGCTTCTTAATCCATTGCGCTGCCCGAAGATATTTCAAATTGTCCTGTCAGATGCAGTCTTATTCTCGATGTTTTTATTGTATCCAGCGCGAAATTAATTTAAATATATACAATAGCACAAAAACATTCTTTGGAATTGCAGCGTTATAATCCGAGCTTAGAAAGAAGATGGTGGAAGGTGAATAAATACTACTGTTTTTAAATATCAGTAGATATACAAATATCATACTGATTAATTGTAACAAATATGAATGACAGTAAGAGCTGGATAAATTAACCGCTCTTTACGCCTACTTAAATAATACCTTTTACGCTTTGATCAACTTTGAATTACTTTCTTAATTTCGCTTATCGTAAATTGTAAAGTTATAATTAAACCCCAAACTTTATTGACATTGGTTTTAATGAACTTGTAATTTTATTTAAAATAAATTATTTACATTTATTTTATATTTCTAGTTGGTAGTTGTTGTAAAGATTTTTTAAAAATATTAATAAAAATAATAAGGACTAACAAATCAAACAATTATATTTGATGATGATTCTTTTTTAAAAATTTAATACATTGTTTTAAGAATCAAATAAAAAATAGTGTAGAAAATGAAGTTAGGGTAATATAAGTGTAATATCTAACATAAGAAAGAAGTAAATACATATAAACTAGATTTCTGTAACAATATCTGACTTTACTTTTCAGGAATTGTTTTAATTTTTATTTTTTTTTCTTCGTTATGTCTTTGTGATTTGGTAGGGGACCAGCTTCACTAATACACACAATAATTAGTCTTATTCTTATCGCTTAGACCAGCTTCGAAGCAACATTTCTTCCTTATTAATAAAAAGTGTTTCAGTTTTAACTCCTAATCGGAATAGGTTTTAAAGTTTTTCACGAACTCTCATCGTGGATAAAATAAATTTTGTGGTGAGATAATTACCTTGCCTTTTCTATTCGTGACATTTCTAATTTTTAATGTCAACAATTTTTTAATAGAGTTCTTATAATATACTAACAAAAACCGTAGAGGAAGTAGACAGATCTGAATTATAGATATATTTAGAACCCTAACACTTAAAAACAGAAACGATCAAGTGAGAGTTGAAGTTACGTCCTAAGGGTGTTATAATATTTATACAATTTTTTTAAATGTAGATAAAAACTTGGAGAAAAACTTGTTTATACAGAAATACAATATGTAAATGTAAAAATTTCAAGTCGCGGATACCCATTACGTTTTGAAAGATGTTTTGTCGCAGATGGATAAAAGGACAGACGGATTTATGGTTAGCGAAGTTTTAGTCAAAGGGTCCCATTGGTATTCTTTGGGTACTAAACTCAAAAATTGAAACATTAAATTCAAAATTTTTCAATAAGAATCTACTGAATATTGTAACGGTCTATTTAATTCTGAAACAAAAAATCTCTTATATACTTCAGTTGGCTTTATCTATGTCTGTTAGCCGATTTAACTACATATTATTTTATTTTTTATTTTTAGTAATACTTACGTTATATAAAAAAGTTTTATTTATTTATTTATTTATTAAAATAAATTATAATATTAATAAGTTATAGTATCATTTTTGGATATTATTTTTTGATACATAACTTTATGTCATAAATAAATACGTACGAGTATATTTACGAGTAAATAAGCGTGAACACAAATAATGATTTTAGTAAATAAATTACTGTAACTTTTGTTAGCTTTATTAAATAAAATAAACAAAAATGGAGATGGCTTCTAAATGGTTTTGAAAATTAAACAAACAGTATTTTTAATATAATATAGTTATTTTATTTTCGGCTCCCTGTTCACGAGTATGTTCTCAATTGTAATTGTATGTTATCCGAGCTCTGGCGTGATAACAAGGGATTTAACCGCCGATATTATAAAATTACAAAATCTATTTACATTTTTATACCGATTACTATAAACGAGGTATAAAAATGTTGAATGTCTCTAGCGTTGAAAAAATATTAAAAAAATAGTACATTTCTGGTGTAGTAGCACGAGTATTCGCTTCAACGCCGGCGGTCACTGTTTCGATTCGCGCTCGGGGCAATCCGGTATTTTTTATGTTAGTTGGATAGGCAAACTGGCAGACGTTCCATCTGATGGTAAGTAGTTGACGTCGCCCATGAACACATACTAGTTTACCTGGGACTAGCCCAGGCAACTCATCTATGTGTTGCCTAACCAGAGACATAATCGTGTTAATGTCAGGCACCGGCCTGTAATTACACTGCCTGTCTTGCACTTCTGTCCGAAACACAGCAAAGCTGTTTCACGGGAGAAACAAGCAAGATGGTGGTACCCATGCAGGTGGGAGCGCGGCACAGCGCATCCCTCCCACCGCACCGGTCTGGGTGTATGTTATTGTGGGTTTCTCCACCCTGACTCATATAGCACGTAAAGCTGTCGGTCCCGGTTGTTATTATAAACACCTGATAGAGATTGTTACTCATTGTAGGGAACTTTTCCGCCAACTCGCATTGGAGCAGTGTATTGGAGGCCTTTGTATAGCAGTGAGACGTTTACAGTTTTTTTTTTTTTTTTTTTAATATAAATATGTTTAAACACACGGTCGACTGACCCTAAGGTAGGCAACTTAATGCCTGTGGTTTAGGTAACAGACGACTCATATACATTTTTTTAAAAATAAATATACATATAAATAATACATATAAAATACATATTACACCCAAACTCGGGGCGGGAATCGAACCCACAACCCTGGGGCAGAAAACAGGGACAGGGATTCAGTTCAGTTCATATGACAAGAATAATAACACAGCATGGATTATATTTTTGACCAATAAACAAATAATGCGGATTCTTAGATTTTTTTACAAAATTAAAAATAGTGGATGATATATGTCTGTACGAGCCAAGATAATAATATTTTATAATTTATAATTTTTGTTAGTATTCTATTTTTATAACTTAATTTAAATATATTATATAGCCTTGTCTAACTTTTATGAGTTTTACTACACATATATGTATCTTATATTATTATTATTATTTTATTATTATCTTTAAAACTTTCTCTGCCTAGTAACGAGGTTAAATAACCTAACAAATAGAGTATAAACTAGAAGCTCAATATGTTGTGAGATAAAGAAATTTGAACGCTTCGGATTAATGCTTAAGTTTATGACATTATTTTGACCTACGCAAAATTTAGATCGGTGACATAAAATTTGGCTTCAAAATTACTCGGTATCTTATTTTTCTTAAAATAAATGTGAATACACACTTTGCATTTTATGCTATCGAATTGCATACGATCACGTTTCCTGCTCTTGTTTACTCGGGCTCAACATAAGGACTTCTCCGGTTCTTCCTTAAATACTTTCAGGTCATTGTCCTTCGTTTTTAGGTAAACTTTGAAATTTTTCATGAATGATATCTCGTTCTTCCATATGATATGAGGAAGTTATGCTTCTCTTGTAAGTATTCCCACTTACATCTACTTATTAATTTTCTTTTATATCCATTTTTAAGTGTGTTTTGACTAAATATATAAGTCATTTTGAATTGTAATTGTATTCTAAAGTGAAATTTTGAAACAGAAAAGATAGAATGATTCGATCCATGAAGCATTAGAACATTAATTTTAGTTAAAAATCGTAAATATAAAAAGGAATTGAAACTATTGCTATTTTTTTTTCTCTTATTTTTGTTTCTTTATCTTTTACTCATATTGAATAATTTAATTTTAGTAAACACTCTACAAAATATCCTTTCTTAAATTGTGAAAAACATCTGCACTCCAATTTTATTGTTGCTTCCGAATATACCACTCCAAACGTACCCTACTTTAGCGTACAGCTTATTATTACTTTTTTTCTGATTCTCAATAAAAAAAAATTAAATTTTATATAAAGATAGCCAAGTAGGTATACAGTTAAACTTGTGAAGATTGGCGACCATTTTAACTCTTTTGATTAAAATTTCTATTAACAAAAGCATTTGTATAAAATTTGAATTGTAAAGTGTATTTACAAAACTTTATTTCGGAAAAAAGGTTTTATTTATTTGCTAAAATAAAACAATTTAGAATTGATTGGGATTTAAGACACAAATATGTATTTATTTTTTATATTGTATTAAACATTATTTATATATCAAAACTAAACTTAAACTGAAAATATAATAATTTATTTAAGAAGATTTATATTCCTACGTTCAGCACTGGACATCCAACAGCTGATGTGGTGTTACGAGTATGTTTGTATTGGAAATAAGCATTTTGAATCACTACCTTATTTTATTTCTTTTATTTAGGAAACAAACGGTATTAAAATAATGTACAAAATGACAAACAAAACCGAACCTTGTAACGTATTACATCACCAAATCACCACTTTATAAAACTATCATTTCAATTCAACGTAAAGCTAATACTATAGGCTTTTTTTTAACATTTTTAAATTTTTATTTTCGGTTAATTTGCAGATGAATTCATTTATTTTTCAACTTACAGAGCATTATTGTTGGATACAAATAGCAATGATTCGTTATTTTGCGAAAACTTCAACGTATGTCAAATCAAAATTAACTTTCAAACATTAAAAAATAATAATAATATTAAATAAATAACGCAAATAAATAAGTTATTAAAGAGTTTCAAGTCATTTAAGAACAAAAACGATTTTTTAATTTTTTACACAATACGAAATCAAAGGAATATATAACCATAACTGATTGTATATAATGCATTTAAAAACTCAGTATTTATGTTTCATGTAATATGGGCACATGGTAAATTGATGATTGCTTGTTTGTAGTGTTTCGTGAATGTAACAAGTTACTGTAAGGTAGGTTTTATCTTTTTCGTAAAAATACATATCGAATATGTATGTCGATATCCTTTTTTTATTTAGAAATTTTAACAAAATAATAAATATAGTCCAAAGTATCTATAATCAAATTGTAAAGTTTTTATTTATTTTATTTTATTTTATTTTATTTGTATTTGAAACAATAATCAGTTTTGAAATCAATCTGCACAAAGATGAGTTGAACCATTCATAAATTCAGTAAACTATAAAATCAAATTCAAGCCGTGTATTAACAAAACCACTCGCACTACTAGTGCCACTTATGAAGCCTTAAATCAACCTGTAAACATCCCATTTCCTGGGCAAAAGCCTCTTCTTCATATAGGAGAAGAGTTGGATCTTAATCCATCAGGCTGCTCCACTGCGGTTTGGCGGATAATTTCCATACCATGAGTAACGAACACTACCAGGTGTCCATGATAACACAGGACCAACTAACAACAAGGAACGACGGCTTTACATGATCTCCGAGACACGGTGGGGAGACCCACAAAGACATACCTCCCGATCGGAAATAAATATTTGCACAAATATCTACCCTGTGTGGGAATCGAACCCGCGACCGCCGGCGTTGAGGCGACTACTTGCACCATTACACTAGAATGGTCATCATGAATGCCTTGCTAACATTTACTTAACGTTTGTAAGAATATATGACGTATGTAAGAATAAAAATAAGAAATGAAATGAAATGAAATGAAATGAAATGAAATGAAATGAAATGAAATGAAATGAAATGAAATGAAATGAAATGAAATGAAATGAAATGAAATGAAATGAAATGAAATGAAATGAAATGAAATGAAATGAAATGAAATGAAATGAAATGAAATGAAATGAAATGAAATGAAATGAAATGAAAATATTTATTTCGTCATAAGGTGATTTTACACACTTAACGAATGTCAAAAAAAAAATTCATTTAAAACAAATACGTCAAATTATTACAAGTCAATGTCTCGGTAGACATAACATTACTATTATTATATCATCGGCTTTATTAAATGTTACAATAAATAACTTAATCTAATGTCCCTAGTGTTGGCCGAGAGGAAAAAAAGCCGGCGGAAAAAAACTCTCGGTACTCTTTTAAATAATTAAGCGTCATACAAAATAAATGAATAATGCACAGTATGACCATGAAATGATTAGGACAAACACGAGACAGCCAATCGTATATGCCGAAATCACCACATGCCACCTGCTCACAAAATTGTATATTTATATCTAGTGACAATTTACATATTGATAGCCTGGCCGAGTTATATTCAATCCCATGCCTTTTTATCATTTAGAAATTCATTTATGTCATAATAAGCTTATCGACACAGAGTGCGCTTAATAGTTTTTTTTAAACTTCTGTAAAGGCAGAGATTGAATCGCAACCGGTATTTTATTGTAAATTATAATAGACATTCCAATAAAGGAACGACTTTTTTTACTGAGCCGACATTTAGGAAGCGCTAGTTTGTGGCCGTTCCTGAGTGTTACATTATTCAAGGCATGATCACTACGGCTAACAAACAAATGCCTATTTTTACGTATATACATTATATTTTCATAGATATATTGCGATGCAAAGGTCAGAATATTGATTTCTTTAAACTTTTCCCTCAGGGATTCTTTACATTTCATTTTATATATGTGACGGATAGCCCTTTTCTGCAGAATAAAAATAGTATTAATATTCGCCGCATTGCCCCATAGCAAAATGCCATAGGACATTATACTATGGAAGTAGCTGAAATACACTAATCTAGCTGTATCGACATCCGTTAGTAGACGTATCCTTTTAACCGCGTACGCTGCAGAACTCAGTTTATCCGCCAATCGACAGATATGGGGTCCCCACTGCAACTTTGAATCAATAGTGATTCCAAGAAAAACCGTTGAATTAACTAAATTAAGTTTATCACCATTGAGTTCTGGTTGCATATTGACTTGTCTTACATTAGGTGATGAAAATTTGATACAATTAGTTTTTTTACTATTGAGAAGTAAGTTATTTACACTAAACCAGTGTACTACTTTAGAGAGAGCATTGTTTACGTCGTCATAGTTTGTCTCTTGTCTATGTAATTTAAATATTAATGAAGTATCATCAGCAAACAATACAATCTCATGATTATTCTCTACCAAATATGGCAAGTCGTTGATGTATATTAAAAATAAGAACGGGCCTAGAATCGAGCCTTGTGGGACCCCCATCTGAACATGAGACCCAGACGACTTAATACCATTTACTTCAACCCTCTGAGTTCTGTGACTAAGGTAAGAACTCAGAAGTTTTAGCGCGGTATTTTTAATGCCATAGTGACTGAGTTTCCTGATTAAAGTCTCGTGTTGTACACAGTCGAATGCCTTAGACAAATCACAGAACACACCCAAAGCATCCCGTGACTCCTCCCAAGCATCGACTATCGAGGTAAAAAGCTTTACACCAGCATCTGTTGTAGAGCGTCCTCTAGTAAAACCGAATTGTTTGTTATGTAAAAGCTTATTTCTTGTAAAATGATTTAAAAGTTGACAGAGAATTACTTTTTCAAATAATTTACTACAGGCAGGTAGAATAGAAATAGGCCTGTAATTTGTCGGATCTTTAGGACATCCGGACTTAAACAAAGGTATAACTTTACTATGCTTCATAAGATCAGGAAACTCACCACTTAGAATACATTCATTAAATATAATTGCTAGGTGGGGTGCTATGATGTCAACAATTGTACCGATTATTTTAACAGAGATACTCCAGAGATCTGTAGTGTTCTTAATATCTAAAGTTTTAAATATTTTGATTATCTCATTAGCGTCTATGGGTCTAAACGAAAAATCACCTTTGCAAGCATTTACATTTTGCTTTAGCAACGATTCAGCGACTTCAGGCGAAGATATAAGCGTTTTAGTTGTCGAAAGTGGAATGTTAGCAAAGTGATTTTCCAAAGCCTTTGCCACTTTTTGATCTGATTTAATAGAGTAATTGTCAATTATCAATTCACTGACACCATTGCGATCTTTAACTCTTCCAGTTTCGGCATTTATGATGTTCCAAGTCATTTTAATTTTATTATTACTAAATTTAATCTTGTTTCTAATGAAAATCGACTTGGCTGCGGCACAAACAAGCTTAAATATTTTTGAGTAATTTCTAACATAGTTACAAAAAGCAATATTTGTATTATATGATTTCTCGTGTAAGAGATCATATAACTTTTGCCTACTTCTATGGATTCCCGGAGTCGCCCAATCATTGAAAGACTTACAATACTTAGGAGAGATTTGTTTTGGTGTAAATACATTTTTAAACACTTTGTTTATGTGACTAAATAAAATTTCATATTTCTCGTTTACACTACCAACCAGTGGTATATCTATTTGATTTTTAATAGTGTTTCTAAATCTCTCCATGCGTTTGATATTCACTGGAACGACCACTTTACTCTTACCAACCTGCTTTTTTTTATTATAATTAAAACCAACTAATTGTCCACAATGATCAGAGGGTAATTTATTTATTATAGTTGAGTAGGATGGAGTCCCATCTGTAAAGATGTTATCAATGCATGTGGCTGTAGAGTTAGTTATGCGGGTAGGCTCAAGAAAGAGGTTAGTAAGATTACAACATTTGAACAAGGACAAGAATCTTTTACTAAGTATATTATTATCTAGTAAATTAATATTAAAGTCTCCACACACTATAATGTCTTTGTTACATTCTGCAGTTAGTTTAGTTATCACTTCTTCTAATACTGGCTCGAATTGTTCATAGCATGCGCCGGGTGGTCTATAGATGCTCACTATGATACAATGCGTTAACTCAACACAGGCTAACTCAATAGTTCGTTCAATTGAAAGGCTCACAATGTCTTTACGAACCTTAAATTTTAGGTCCCTATTCACTATGATTAAGGAGCCACCATGAATAGCTGTCTTTCTACTGAACGAACTGGCAACTTGGTGCTTTTCAAAATTAAAAACAATTTGATACTCTTTAAGCCAGTGTTCGGTAATACAAATTACATCAATATTGTAGTTATTCAAAAACAATTCTAATTCAAGTTCCTTATTTAAAAGACCTTGTATGTTTTGATGCACCAAGTTGAAACAATGTTTTTTAAATAAAATTTGACTATTTAAAATCTGGCTGTTCAAATATTCTTCACAGCTAGAGACTTGTGCCTCTGTTGTCTGCTTATTTAATTTAAATTATTATTACTAGCAGTAGTACGTACAGTACTACTGCAGGATGTCAATATATTTAACTGCTCAATAGAAGCAGCAGGTAAATTAATTGTCATGTCAATTTGTAAATTATATGATAGCAAACATGCTATCTGTTTGTAAAAAAAATTAGATAGAATAAATCTATCATGTCTCACCAAAAAGGAGTCATTTTTAAAAATACAATTAATATCAATCAACTTAAATATTAAGTTCGTATCATCATTGAGTGTAACATTATTATTTCCTACACTGTTATGTAATAATATATTTAATTTATTTCTTATTTTATTTTCATTTCCGTTACCTTTAATATAAGGAAATGTAAACATTATAATTTTTTTTACGTTAAGTTTACGTAATTTGTCCAAATAAAAGGATAACTGTTGTTGTTTAGTGTTCCCTCTTCTACCAAATAATAAAATTAAGGTAGTGGAGGGATCATACGTACAGTTAAGTACCTTATCCATTATTTCACCTATTGCGGCACCTGGCATACAAATATTGCATACTGGTTTGTCACTTACATTATATAACCTTGTACCCATATTTTTACCCAGTTCATCGCTGTACATTAATATACTATCTTTGGGTACAGGTTTATTAATTACGGAGCTGAAATCAGTTTCTTTACTTATTTCACATGAAGGCTTTGTATGATCTGAATTTGAGCACTGACATTCTTGGTTTACAAGAGAATTGAAGCGCTCTTCATTATATTTAGATAATTGAAGAAGTTCATCCAAAGCCGATTCATGTTCACAAATCTCTTTCGTGGCTATGTTGTATTTTTCGGTCATCTCATTAAGATTATGTTTTAAATTGCTAATTTGAACATTCAATTTACTAATTTCAGCTTCATAGTTTTGTCCAATTGTTTCGATCTCTTTACTGAACATTTCACATTCCTTACGAACTAGCTTGTATTTTTTACATAACAATAAATGGTTTTTGATAATATTGCCCTTTTTTATCAATTTCTTGTTTTTTTTAATTAATTTATTGATCTTAATATATTTTTTAATCTTGTTTCTGCTACCGAGGTCGACCCTTGTTTGCGTTACACATACTGTTGATTCGTCGCCGGTCAAGTCAATGGTGACAGGCTGAGAGGAGACACATAACTCCGAAAATAATTTTTGAGTAGATTGTGATCTGGCCTGTGAGGCCACTTGTTCAAACTTATCTAAGCGCTCCAAGGCACTCGCGAGCTGTGAACGGAGCAGGGCTATTGTTTTTAAATTAGTGTCGTATTCGTCACAGCATTTATCAAAATCCCTGGATTGCCGTTTCAGGCGGTCACGTTCCTCTCGAGTCTCTTGGAGCTGTGCATATAATTCTACCATTTCGTTTTTAATCGTACTGTTTTTCTTTACAATTTCTATTATCTCCAACTCGCTATCCTCTCTCTCTTTCACCAATTGCTCACACAGCTTCTTGTACACGTTAAGCTGTTGGAGCGCGATCTGGAGTTGGCTCTCCAGCTGGCGGGCCGTTGTGCTACGTGTATTCATTTTAAAGTTATTAATTTTTGAATAAACACAGACTAAAAGAAAGAAAACTCAAAAAGCAGAGAGGCAACGGGGTGAGATTTGAAATAATGGATAAGGGTTAAGGCAAAGAGAAAAAAAAAAATTATATATACCTATATGAAATTGCAAAAGTTTTATATCAAGACAAAACTTCAAATAAATTATTTACGAAAAATAAAAAAGTTATTTTTAATTCGTAATTCGTCTCCCTATTAATTCTAAATTTTTATTTATTTATTAATTTTCTTTTTGTGAATAACTTAATTTAAGTAAGCTATATTAGTAAATAAAAAGAAGAAAAAAGAAAAAAAAACTATAAGAAACAAAAGCAAAGAAAGAAAAGAAAAAGGAAAGAGAAAAAAATAATAATAAACAAATAATAAAATAATAAAAATAAAAATAAAAAAGTAATATATATATATATGTATAAAAAAATAAAAAAAATAAAAAAGCACAATGCCAATTCTACGGGGTTTTGAACCTAGTTTCACCTTTTAATCTATAATAACTCACGGAGTGGCATATTTCTCTGACCGTCACGTTAGCGGAACAGAGGTTGTATTCCAAAACTTACGGTTTCACAGTTGCGGAAGGATTCGCAGCCTCGATAGTAAAAACGTTAAATTTACGCGACCGCGTCCTAAAACTGTATATATGTTATGTGTGTTGTTTTCATTTTTTGTATTCGATAGGAGCTATAATTTTAATGTGTCTTTAAGTTTTATTTACAGTTTTTATAAATAAATCTAGCGGTTTTCGCATATTTAACACAGAGATAATTATAAACTAATTCTTACATACATATATTAAACTAGATGTACACGCTGTTTGATTTTGCTATCTCTTGCTATCTTGCTATCTCTTTTCTCCAGCCTATAAGATTAAGAATAGGCACCAGATTAAGATGAACCATACGTTCAAAAGTTTCTGTACCTTCTGAAATTCAAATTATTTGCACTTAAAACTAAGGGTTATGTTTGTCATTTCGAAACTGACAAACCTATTATAAAAATATCTCCTTTCTAACAAAACAATAATAAATGAAATCGGACCCCACGTGTATTAATTATAACTAAATAGATATTTTAACTTTTAACCTTTCTCCCAAGGGAGCCATGCCTATTTTCAGGATAAAATGTATCCTCTCGTAATTTCGAATTTGAAGGAAAATGGGCACAATTTGAGTTAATAACTCACATTTTACCTAGTTTCGTTTAAAATAGTTTGACGTGATGCATCGATTCATAATCGTCGATAGTAAGGGCCGAAACACATAACGGCGTTGCGGCGCCGCAACGCTAAAATCGGCGGTGGCGTCACCGCCAATTTTAGCGGCGCGGCACCGCCAATTTCGGCGTTGTAACGTCATACTTGTTGACCATGATTTATTCACATTTTGTGTCTATTTTTATATTTTATTTTTTTGTGTCTTTATTAGACATGGGTATCTCAATGAATTTTTATGAACTGCAGATAAGCTCATGAGCCATATGCTTGAACCGGAGCTGTGAACCGGCTCACAGTTCAGCTCAATTGTTGTTATGTTGTTACTTTTAACTATTAGATTTACAGCTAATTTAAGACTCGGTTCAAACAAGTGACATGTATGATGTACCTAAATTATAAATATGTACATTAACTTTATGCTAATTTCATCCATATGATAAATTCTAAAGTGAGTTTTTTGTTTGTTACGCTTTTACGCCTTAAATATTAACCTGAATCCCGATCATCATGAAATTCTGCATACCAGTTTTCTGGGGTACAGAAAAGTACTTATAGTACCTACTTTACATACCAACTACCGTTGGTGCCTGTACCATGCGAGCGGAGCCGCGGACGAAAGCTATTTGTTTATATTTAATCTATGAAACTAATATAAACGTAAGATATTAATTTATGTATCACTATGTTTAATTTTTGTTTAGGCTTTATGAGACAAAAGTTGTTTAAAATCCTACCAGCATAAAAAAATTGATTCACAAAATTATTTCCGGTACAAAGGATTACTTTTTATGCATTCTACTTTAATAACAATTTCAAATATTAACAAATTTCACGTGAACTATAATATTTAAAATAATTAAATTAATATCCACAATAAAAAATCACGAAGAACTGGTTACCCTACAACAACGCTCTTTTTCGCGGCGCCGCAACGCCGCAACGCAAACTGCCGATTTTAGCGTTGCGTCGCCGCAACGCCGTTATGTGTTTTGGCTCTAAACTATAGATAATAATGAAATTTTATTTTCAGTAGGTCGCCCCTTGGGTCCTCCCATACTAAATAATCTATTAGGAAAGGATTTTTTTGAAATATTACTCGTAAGTGGGTGAAAGGAAATTTTTTTATGAATAAATAAAAAATTGTATGAATAAATATAATAGTATGAATAAAATCTGTCTTTTGAAGCTAACAGCGAAGCAAAGATTACATAAGTCATAAGCTTCATTTTTATTTCATACTAGCTGTGCCTGAGTTCTCGCCCGCGTAATAACTTTTACTTTATTGCATATTATATACGTAGTTGTGTAAACGAACTGCGATTCAGAAAGTACTATCAGCGCCATCTATTTTGATAGTGTCGTAGTTTGCGGTAGTCGTAGTGCGGCTTAGATTACATTTAAATATATTATTACTTACCCACTCTTCTCTAACGCCGTCATTTAAAATATAAAATTTTAATTTTTTATAGATGAAAGCTATTTTTATGAAAAAAAATAATTAAATGTTACCTCAGAGTATGCTTCATAATTTTCATGCTGGTTTTTTAACCTACAATAATTACTTTAGCAGTGATGCGTGTTCAAACAAACAGATAGACAGGATATTTCTAAAAAATATAGAAATACGTAAAATTAATGTTTTTAGATCGATATCGAGAGATTAGATATTGCATAGTAAAAAAAAATTTTTTTTCCAATTTTTAGTTAGATAAAATGAGTTTTGGCAAGGGCGTACTTATCTCTACCAGTCAACCCATGATGGTTACAAATTAATGTTACCGCGGGGTTTATTGTGCAAGAGAAAAGAGAAAAAAAAGACAGTAAACTATAGTTTAAAACATACGCTCAAAATATATAAATTAAGATACGTACACTACGTATACTATATAGGTACATAAAAATACAATAAATACATACATACATTCACTCGTACATAAACATACATACATACATACATACATACATACATACATACATACATACATATATACATACATACATACATTCATACATACATACATACATACATAATTACATACATGCATAGATACATACATATATAGAGACATAAACATACAAATGTACTTTCGACGTCTCATAAATTGTTGTTCACTTCGGAGAGAAAATGAATTTTTAATTTGTCTTTGAAAGCATATAGGTATTGAATTGCTTTCTTGAATCGCCTTCGGAAGTTTATTCCATATAGTTGCTGCACATACAGTAAAATAATTAAGTAGGAACTTAGTATTACATTTAGGGACTTCGATCATCGTTGTGATGCAAGACCGTCTAGAGCGTGTTGGGGTAGGGAGAAGTTTGATACGGGATCTAAGGTAAGGAGGTGAATTTCGATCTTGGAGTATCTTATAAAAAGAAGAAAGGATGCGCATATCTCGGCGAAGGCGGATTGGAAGTGAGTCACTCCTGAGTCACGTCTAAATAGCACACATCTGCATAGTCAAGGATAGGTAAAAGAAGGGATTGCGCAAGCAAAATTTTGGTTTTAAAAGGGAGAAAGTATTGAAGACGCTTAAGAGAGTGAAAGGTGTAGTGCATTTTTTTGCTGACCTCGTTAACACGAGCTATCCAAGACAAGTTGCAGTCTATAAGCAAACCTAAGTTTCTTACTTTATCGAAATAAGGGATTGGTGTGCCACAATATATTATAGAAGGTACTGCATCCAGTCGATCCGGTTTCTTAAACGGCTGCTACCAATAATTTTATTGCTTGAGATTGACTCTCACATAAGTCACTGATATTATTTATTAGCAGAAGGCAAAACCGGTAACCTTAAATAATAAGCTAAAACTTTTGCATTCACAGATTGCGAATAGAAATATCTGACAGATAAAGTAGAGTTTGATGGTGACAAAGAAAAATATAAACTTTTATCCGCTGGATACCGTTAGGTATAGGTACATCAAAAAGCTTTATCAGCAACCAGTGAAATAGGTCCTTAGTTAAATTAAACGAACTAATCTTAGATTTTACTTATGTGATTTAGAAATATATGTAACAAATATGTTTCTAAATCACATCAGTAAAACCTTAAATTAGTTCGTTCATGCTTATATTTTTGTAAGTCACAGCTACGCCAACTTGTATTACGATACGACACGACACGAAACGAGACGATACGATAAAATACGATACGATACGATACAATACAATACAATACACTACAATACAATACAAGTACTCTTTACTGCAGACCAAAAAAAATTTACAGGTATAGAGTAAAATGCTTAGAGAGAGAGTATGTACAAGAGGCGGCCTTATTGCTAAAGCAGCAATCTCTTCCAGTCAACCTGAGGTAGAGGAAATAAATAGAACGGTAGGGGTGTACAACACAATATGTATATGTATACACACACACACACACATACATATATAAATAGCCATATATCTACATACATACACATACATACATATACTTAAATATAATCTGAAACAAAGCTATTATATATATTATATATATTTATAGCATGATGTTATATAGCCTATAGCCTTCTATGGTAAATCGACTATCTAAGAGAATTTTTTTTTTTTTTCAATCCGAACCTGAGTTTAGCGCGTTCAAACGATCAAACTCTTCAGCTTTATATTAAAGTAAATAGATTTGTATACGTTGCTACATATAAAGTTGTATATAAAATCGTGGTGCGCTGTCCCCGTGAGTCATAACGTACTATCCGTAAATTAATCTAAAAAATATGAAAATTTAACACAAAAGACCTAAAAACTGTATATGCTTTAGGATTTCATGGTTCGATATATTTGCGTCGGTGATGACGTTATACCGTTTTAATGACGCTTTCTGTTTATGATGTTTATTTTGAATTCTATACATAAATAAATTTATATTGACACGACACTTTATTGCTCGCCCCATAAGCGAAGCGTTGAGGTGGGTTATAATCTCACTTCCCGCAAAACGAGTGGTTTTTCGCACATAAAATGTCTCTATTTATCGTATATCGCACTTGTGAAATAATTTAACACACACATATTAAGAAAAAACACTATTTTTAACACTCATGATACTTTTAATGGCATTTTTGTTATTTAAACTAAGTATATAGAAGTATGTTACCTTGACGCGAGTGAGGATTTGGTGAACAAACTTGAGCGACTTCTTAATACGGCCATCCGCTTCATATTTAATCTACGAAAATTTGATTGTGTATCCTCATATAGCTTGCGCCTGAATTGGCTTACGATACGGGGTCGCAGATCAATAAGACTTCTCTGCATGTTGTATTCAATTCTGAACAATGCTAACTATCCCGATTATTTGTTTAGTAAATTTTTGTTCAGAACCGACGTTCATGATAAGCCACTGCGCTCCACCGAAAACATTTTGTTGACATTCGCATCACATCGATCAGGATTCATGTCAAACTCTTTTGTTGTCACTGCCGTACGACTGTGGAATGGATTACCTGAATATATAAGGAAAGCACCCTCTAAGAACTCCTTTAAAATCTCCGTAAAAAATATCTCCTTAATCAGGAGAATAATGGCTCTAATAGCTGAGTTAGAGCGACGACATAGTATGTTATCACTTTTAAACTTGATTACACTGTATTATAGTATATTATTTTGTATTATATTACGTTATATTTTGTTATATTATATATTTTATTATATTGTATTATAATATATTATATTATGCTATATTGTGTTATACAATATTATATTAATTGTGTTCTTGTTTTTTGTACACCTACACACTATACTTTCTTGCACATACCAAGGTTCGCTGGTAGAAAATGCATTAGCGTTAAGCCCGCCTTTTTTACACACTTGTATTAGTGTATTTACAGTACAATAAAGAATTTAAATAAATCAATAAATAAAACCGCTTAAAAACGTTTTGTGTTGGACGTCCGTGTGTCTGTATGTGCGGATCCTGTATGTGGTCACGATAACGACCGAAAAACTTCATTAATTGAGTATTTTTTTATGCTTCAGTTTTGTTAGGAATAGAACCCTATTTAATTTTACTTTGTAATTCGATTTAGTTTAATTGTTTTTAATAATTTTATTGTGAAAAATGAAATAACGAGGCGGGTACTTTTAGATTTTCCAAACTATCTGGGGGCAGTGCCCCCGCCAAGTCGAGCAATAAAAGTGGCACGGCCGTACTATCCTTTTCTCAAAGCAACTCAGGCCATTTTTGACCCGATAAATTCGTTATGGATAAAACTAGAAGCCTGAATTTTCACTAACCAAGCAGGTATCATATAAACACGGTATATTTCAAATTTCATTCAATTTGAACCAGTAATTTAAGAATTATAATTAGTCAAAGTTTCTTAACTTTGTCACTCACTGACTGACCGATCATCAAAATTCTAAGACACTTCTAGCAGACATAGAAGCTTCAAACTTAGAATACAAATAGTGTTTAGTATATAAACATAAAATACATATGAATACATGTCATATTATATGAATATAATAATACATATGAATACCATAAACTAATGAATATTATAAACTAATGATAATATAATTATTATAAACTAATGATAACCTTCAAAAAAAATTTTTTTTTTTATAATTATATGATAAAGCCGAAAAGTTTATTGTATTATTAAAATAATTATTTAGATTTAAAGGATGTTATTTTATCACGATTAACTGATAAAAGCTGAGCAGTAATGATAAATGTCATCACCAATCAGTCAAATATCGATAAGCTGCTGGGTTGGTAAAACTGCAATGTTTGTGCTATGTGTTATATATATATATATATATATATATATATATATATATATATATATATATATATATATATATATATATATATATATAATATATATATATTATTTATTTTTTACCTGTGTTCAGTGTATTCTGTATTCTACCTAGTTTAAGTATTATCTATGGTGTGTGCTGTTAGCGTTTGACATCTGATGTCACGAATTCAGGCTCTGTCTAAAAAGCAATGCTGAGGCAGAGACCTAGTTAGACTTGTTAAATTTGTTTTTATGCTTTAATTTTCTAATCTTGCTACTGTATTCCTTTTTATTTTCCTATTATTTTTTTTTCCTTTTTTTTTACTATGTATTTTCTGCACAAGATGCTACTGTTATATTATGAGTCCAATAAATAACTTTTCTTTCTTTCTTTCTTTCATTAATATGCTTCAAACAATTTGTAGCAAGTAGCACAAACATTGCAGTTTTACCAACCCAGCAGCTTATCGATATTTGACTGATTGGTGATGACATTTATCATTACTGCTCAGCTTTTATCAGTTAATCGTGATAAAATAACATCCTTTAAATCTAAATAATTATTTTAATAATACAATAAACTTTTCGGCTTTATCATATAATTATAAAAAAAAAAAATTTTTTTTGAAGGTTATCATTAGTTTATAATAATTATATTATCATTAGTTTATAATATTCATTAGTTTATGGTATTCATATGTATTATTATATTCATATAATATGACATGTATTCATATGTATTTTATGTTTATATACTAAACACTATTTGTATTCTAAGTTTGAAGCTTCTATGTCTGCTAGAAGTGTCTTAGAATTTTGATGATCGGTCAGTCAGTGAGTGACAAAGTTAAGAAACTTTGACTAATTATAATTCTTAAATTACTGGTTCAAATTGAATGAAATTTGAAATATACCGTGTTTATATGATACCTGCTTGGTTAGTGAAAATTCAGGCTTCTAGTTTTATCCATAACGAATTTATCGGGTCAAAAATGGCCTGAGTTGCTTTGAGAAAATCATAGTACGGCCGTGCCACTTTTATTGCTCGACTTGGCGGGGGCACTGCCCCCAGATAGTTTGGAAAATCTAAAAGTACCCGCCTCGTTATTTCATTTTTCACAATAAAATTGTTAAAAACAATTAAACTAAATCTAATTACACCGTAAAATTAAATAGGGTTCTATTCCTAACAAAACTGAAGCATAAAAAAATACTCAATTAATGAAGTTTTTCGGTCGTTATCGTGACCACATACAGGATCCGCACATACAGACACACGGACGTCCAACACAAAACGTTTTTAAGCGGTTTTATTTATTGATTTATTTAAATTCTTTATTGTACTGTAAATACACTAATACAAGTGTGTAAAAAAGGCGGGCTTAACGCTAATGCATTTTCTACCAGCGAACCTTGGTATGTGCAAGAAAGTATAGTGTGTAGGTGTACAAAAAACAAGAACACAATTAATATAATATTGTATAACACAATATAGCATAATATAATATATTATAATACAATATAATAAAATATATAATATAACAAAATATAACGTAATATAATACAAAATAATATACTATAATACAGTGTAATCAAGTTTAAAAGTGATAACATACTATGTCGTCGCTCTAACTCAGCTATTAGAGCCATTATTCTCCTGATTAAGGAGATATTTTTTACAGAGATTTTAAAGGAGTTCTTAGAGGGTGCTTTCCTTATATATTCAGGTAATCCATTCCACAGTCGTACGGCAGTGACAACAAAAGAGTTTGACATGAAAAGTTTATTGTATTATTAAAATAATTATTTAGATTTAAAGGATGTTATTTTATCACGATTAACTGATAAAAGCTGAGCAGTAATGATAAATGTCATCACCAATCAGTCAAATATCGATAAGCTGCTGGGTTGGTAAAACTGCAATGTTTGTGCTACTTGCTACAAATTGTTTGAAGCATATTAATGAAAGAAAGAAAGAAAGAAAAGTTATTTATTGGACTCATAATATAACAGTAGCATCTTGTGCAGAAAATACATAGTAAAAAAAAAGGAAAAAAAAATAATAGGAAAATAAAAAGGAATACAGTAGCAAGATTAGAAAATTAAAGCATAAAAACAAATTTAACAAGTCTAACTAGGTCTCTGCCTCAGCATTGCTTTTAGACAGAGCCTGAATTCGTGACATCAGATGTCAAACGCTAACAGCACACACCATAGATAATACTTAAACTAGGTAGAATACAGAATACACTGAACACAGGTAAAAAATAAATAATATATATATATATATATATATATATATATATATATATATATATATATATATATATATATATATATATATATATATATATATATATATATATATATTATATATATATATATGTCGGAGAATCGGTACAGATTTCCGAACGCAAGCATATTATTGGGAAGAGGGTAGTAGCAAAACAAGCTGAGGCACGACAGTGGAGGGAGGCGAGGCACTCCTATATAAGAACTCACACTGAGCGGTCGAGGCCAGTGATTATTGTTATAAAGTGATCATTATAATAAAGTGATTGTTAATAAACGTGAATCTAGTTATATCCGTGGTTATTATTGCTCGAGATTACCCACCATGGCTGAACCCGAAGAAAGAATATGCCCACTGAGTCCCGTATTTCCTGTTACGGCGACATCAGAAGTGGGATCGTCTCGAGCACAAACAAGCAACGAGAAAGAACAACCATCAAGGCTTGATGAGAATCTGTTACAAAAGATGATAGAGTTGCAAAATAGCAATATGTTGCGTTTTATTGAAACTATTAAACATCCAACGAGCAGAAGTGATATAAAACTACCCGAATTTGACCCCGAGAAACCTGATGCGGATGCTCGTGCCTGGTGTAATACGGTTAATCTCTGTTTTGGCGAAAACCCGCCACAAGGAGGGCCCTTAATAATAGCTGTCAGTAGTGCCTTGAAGGGAATTGCCTCGCAATGGCTATCGCAAGTTTCGTTCCCTGGGATGCAGTGGTCACAGTTTCGAGAATTATTTATAGCAAGATACGATAGTGTTGAAACGCCTGCAGCTACCTTGATTAATTTGCAAAATAGCAGGCCAAAGGAAAATGAGTGTCTATCAGTCTACGCAGCAAGATTGATGACATCCTTAACATCGAGGTGGCAAAACATGAGTATAGAGGAGATTGCTGTGTCTACTGTGCTTGCACATTTGACACAGTTTGACAAGAACTTACAGCGATTAGCTTTCACGACTGAAATAGTGACGAGAGATAAGTTACAGCGTGAATTAAAAGCTACTGCGTTCATGAAGCGAAAGTTGTCGTCGATAAATGAAGTGATCGGCACAGATTTAAAACGTGCCAAAACAGGACTGCCCGTACGGTGTCTTCGCTGCGGCAGATCAGGGCATCACGCTAATGTGTGTCGTACGAATGAAAAAAAAATCAATGGGAACATTAGCATCCGCTACGAGTTACCAGCGGTCGCGGAACATTTGTTACCGGTGTGGTGGCGTGGGTCACTTTGCTGCAAAGTGTTTCCGTGATCCTGGCATCAACGGTGGCAGTGAGAGACCCAAGATGCAGGAAATGGGTTTGGCGCAGCCATCAACTTCACTTGGACGTGAGCGGCAGGTGAACGTGTGCAACGTGAGCAACCCCTGTGGGCGACTTATGAACAACGGTGAGTCATATTTATTTTGTTTTGATTCTGGTGCTGAATGTTCCCTCATCAAAGAAAGTATTGCTAGTAAGATTTCTGGTAAGCGAGTAAACAATATTGTTAAGTTAACGGGTATAGGCAACCAAAGCATTTATAGTACATTGCAAATTATATGCCAGATAATAATTAGTGATTTTAACTTAGAAATCTTATTTCATGTGGTTCCTGATGATTATCTAAGTAATGATATATTACTTGGCAGGGAAATTATATCACAAGGTTTTAATGTAAGTTTGACATCCGACAATGTTATTCTAACAAGTTGTAAGAACATTTTGAGTTGTGTGAACTCTGACGCGAGTAGTAGGTTAGACTTCGACTATATTGATACTGATGTTCCATTTGAGTATCGACCCCAATTAGAAGCTGTCCTTAACGAATTTTCGGCATCTTTCTCTCATGGTGTAGCTACCTCTCGTGTCAACACAGGTCAACTTGAAATTCGTCTTATTGACCCCACAAAAGTTGTTCAGCGTCGTCCGTATCGTCTTGGTGCTGATGAACGACAGGTCGTGCGTAATAAAGTCAACGAGCTGTTAAAAGCAGGTGTGATCAGGCCTAGTTGTTCTCCGTTCTCTAGTCCTGTGTTGTTAGTAAAAAAGAAGGATGGGTCGGACCGCATGTGCGTTGATTACCGAGAGTTAAATAACAACACTGTGGCGGATAGATATCCGCTACCGTTGATTGAAGACCAAGTTGCCAGGTTAGGTGGGGCAAAATGGTACACGTGCTTAGACGCTGTTAGTGGATATCACCAAATTCCCGTTGAGCCATCGTCGATAGAAAAGACAGCATTCGTTACTCCCGACGGTCAGTGGGAATATTTAACTATGCCATTTGGTTTAAGGAATGCTACGTCGGTTTATCAGAGGGCAGTGATGCAGGCTTTGGGTGAGCTAGGTCACACTTTCGTTGTAGCTTATGTTGATGACTTATTGATTTTGGCGTCAGACGTGGAGCAGGGTATAAGTCGCCTACGCCTTGTTTTAGATGTCTTAACTAAAGCGGGATTTTCATTAAATCTAAGCAAGTGCGCATTTTTAAAGCGTCGTGTCGAATACCTAGGTTTTGTTATTGAAGATGGTAGAGTTATGCCGAATCCCAAGAAGATAGAGGCATTAACACGACTTCCACCACCAGGTACCGTGACGCAGCTTAGGCAATTTATAGGACTAGCGTCATATTTTCGACAATTTGTACCCCAATTTTCAAAAATTATGGCTCCATTGTTTAAGTTAACAAATACTAAGTTTCGAGAAATTAACTGGCAATCCATTCACGAGCAGATTATACAGCATATCATTGGTACTTTAACTTCACAACCTGTACTAAAGATTTTTGATCCAAATTTGCCTATAGAAGTTCACACAGATGCTAGTGCAGATGGATATGGGGCTGTCTTTATTCAGAAGGTTGATGGTAAACAACATCCGGTTGCTTATTACAGTCGTCGCACCTCTCCTGCAGAGTCTAGGTATCATTCTTACGAGCTCGAAACTTTGGCAGTTGTTAATGCAGTTAAGCACTTCAGTCATTATTTAAAAGGTCGTAAGTTCACTATCGTTACCGACTGCAATTCTGTTAAGGCTACAAAAAACAAAGCTGAGCTCTCTCCACGAGTTCATAGGTGGTGGGCCTATCTGCAGTCATTCGAATTTGATATTGTCTACAGAGAAGGATCTAGGATGAAGCATGTCGATTGTCTTTCACGCAATCCTCATCTTCCTTCAATACCTTCACATGACATTAAACAACATGAAGAACAGAAACGTGTTAACATAGCTGAGCTTTCTAGAGATTGGTTGCAAGTAGAGCAAGAGAAAGATCCCGAAATTCAAAAGATCGTATCCGATATTCAAAACGAGGTAATTTCTGAGGATATTAGGAAAACATATGAGGTTAGGTCGGGTATTCTATGTCGTAAGATCCAGAGAAATGCTAGGAGTCGTTGGTTACCCATAGTCCCGCGGTCTTTTAGGTGGTCGGTAGTAAACAATGTCCACGAATCAATCATGCATCTGGGCTGGGAGAAGACTCTGGAAAAGATCTATGAACACTACTGGTTTGAGGGTATGTCTAAATTTGTGCGGAAATTCGTTGAAAACTGCATTACCTGCAGAATCTCAAAGCCAAAGTCAGGTCGAATTCAAGCGGAGCTTCACCCAATTCCAAAGATTAATGTTCCATGGCACACTGTTCACATTGATGTCTCCGGAAAGCTTAGTGGTAAGAACGACGTCAAGGAGTATGTCTTCGTTGTGGTAGATGCCTTCACCAAGTTTGTTCTACTCTTTCACTCGCTGAACATCGATAGCCAGAGTAGTATCAGAGCCTTAGAGTCCAGCGCGTCTTTGTTCGGAGCACCTACTCGGGTAGTAGCTGATCAGGGAAGGTGTTTCGCTAGTAAAGAATTTACCAACTATTGTAAGAGTCGAAATATTGAGCTCCATCTTATTGCGACTGGAAGCAGTCGTGCTAATGGACAGGTGGAAAGAGTGATGGGAATTTTGAAGAGTATGTTAACAGTCGTAGAGTCAAGTAAAGATCGTTCGTGGCAAGATGCGTTAGGTGAAGCACAGTTAGCAATCAATTCAACTGTAAACCGTGTTACAAAAGCCAGTCCATTGGAGTTGATGATCGGTAAGGTCGCGAGGCCTTTGGGTTTGATGACGGTTAATAATGATGAAGTTAATGAGGTAGATCTTAATACGATACGAGAACATGCAGCTCAGAATATCCAAAACACTGCTTTGTATGATAAGGCTAGGTTTGACAAAAATAAAGCAACTGTACGTCGTTTTGATGTGGGTGACTGTGTTCTCATAGAGAATGAGGAAAGAAATCAAACTAAAATAGATGCAAAGTTTAGGGGACCATTTAAGATAGTAGAGGTTTTAGATAATGACAGATATAGTCTTAAGTCCTTAAACTCTAAGAGAACATATAAGTACTCACATGATAGATTAAGAAAGATACCAAATCATTAAGTTCCAATTTAATTAGACGTTACACAGAATATAAATTAATAAAAAAAAATATGTTGATTTATGACCTCTCAACAAGTGCCGTAGTGATTTGGATCATACAGTTGACAATTTCGTAAGAATGACGGACCGTAGGTGCCAATGGTAGTATATTTCGTTATCCTCGTTTACGTTGCAGCGTGTAACGAGATGAGCCGTTGTAGCGGCGCAAACTGTTTTAGTTATCCTTATTTTCGTTGATGCGAAAATAAGATGAGCCGTTGTAGCGGCGCAAACTGTTTTAGTTATCCTTATTTTCGCTGGTGCAAAAATAAGATGAGCCGTTGTAGCGGCGCAAACTGTTCTAGTTATTCTTATTTTTGTTGGTGCGATGATAATATAAGCCGTTGGAGCGGCAGAGAAAAAAGTTATTTTTACCATTTACTTGAATTATGTTCTGTATTTTTCTTTTTTTTCTGTTTGTGATTATGTATTGGAACTTGATGAGTACGGTTATTGTAATTGTAAGAGTTCTATAAGTATTGTTTGATAAAAAAAAATTTTTTTTTTGATTTATAGAATAAAAATGATGTAAAACTTTTGAGTTTGATTTTACTGTGATATTTATATGGTGATTTAACTGGTGTAGTCAGAATGGCCGAACAAAATACTTGGTAAACATTGTCTTTACAGATGATGCACACGAGGACGTGTGAAGCGTCAGAGATGGCCGTGTCGGAGAATCGGTACAGATTTCCGAACGCAAGCATATTATTGGGAAGAGGGTAGTAGCAAAACAAGCTGAGGCACGACAGTGGAGGGAGGCGAGGCACTCCTATATAAGAACTCACACTGAGCGGTCGAGGCCAGTGATTATTGTTATAAAGTGATCATTATAATAAAGTGATTGTTAATAAACGTGAATCTAGTTATATCCGTGGTTATTATTGCTCGAGATTACCCACCATGGCTGAACCCGAAGAAAGAATATGCCCACTGAGTCCCGTATTTCCTGTTACGGCGACATATATATATATATATATATATATATATATATATATATATATATATAAACTCTTTTGCAAAAAAAACGGGCACTTAAGCAAAGAACTATTTTATAGTTACTATTAGTTTGTTTGACAATTTTAGGTATTGTTATCCTCAGAATTTTATAAATTAATTAGGAAGGAATAGTTTTCATCAGTTTTGTCATAACATTTTAATTAAATTATTAAGAAATAATGTTTAAACTTAAAACACTATGATTGTACCTGCTCGCTAAATAAAAATGAAACGCGTTAATTTCTTTGTTTTTCTTGAATACATTAAAAGCAGATAAAAGTTTAGTATTGAGTGTGACCCCCTCTTGCTGAAATCACAGCTTGCATTCGTCTGGGCATGCTAGTGAGTATATCTTTTATCGTTTCTTGGGGAATACGTTCCCACTCCGCGGTAATCACATTCTTTAGCTCTCTGATGGTCTGCGGAGCCGGCTGCACTGATCTCACTCGTCGCTTCAGAACGTCCCAGACATGCTCTATGGGATTGAGGTCCGGACTTCTAGCTGGCCAGTCCAAATGACGAATTCCGACTTCTAGCATATACGCATCCACACCGCCAGACCGGTGGGCGCGAGCGTTGTCGTCCATAAAAATTGAGTTTTCGCCAAGAGCGGTTAAAGCGGGTTGTGCATAAGGAATTAGAACTTCCGTTATGTATCGGTGTCCAGTCAGTGTACCGTTTTCGATGAAGACTAACTCCGTACGATCCATAGAATTTATTCCTGCCCAAAACATAACAGAGCCCCCTCCATTAGGTGTGATTTCTTCAAAACATGCCTCTGCAAAGCGTTCTCCTCGTCTACGTAGCACTCGCCGACGTCGGTCTTCACCATGCAGAGATATCCTGGCTTCATCGGAGAACAATACCCTATCCCAGTCTTCATGAGTCCATGACAAACAATTTCGAGCGAAGCTAAGCCTGGCAACTCGATGTCCACGGAGTAATTTAGGGCCGCGTGCCGGGCGATGACTGTGTATATTAGCAGCGAGAAGCCTCCTCCTGACCGTCCATAGACTAATTTGCACATTTCTTACTTCTTCGAGGGTGTTCTTGAGGTCCACATAAGAAGATTTGCGATTTCTCAACGCTTGACTAACTAGAAAACGATCATCCCGTGGTTCGGTACATGTCTTTCTGCCAGAATCAGGCCTTCTCTTGACGGGACCGGTCTCTTGATAGCGCTGCCAGGTCTTTTGAACTGTCGACCGACTCACATTTAGCCTCTGAGCCACAAAGCATTGACTGCAACCTTCTTCAAGCAGCGCAATAATTTTGCTCGCTTTTATCACTTTATCTACCATTTTCGAGATTGCTAAACAGCAATAACAATACTTTTAAATGTCAAGGACACCAGATAATTTAATAAAAATTGACAAAAAGTTAATTAGAGTCGATATTAACTATAGGGAATTCGCGCCACAAAATGTAGTTAAAAGTTATTTTCTTTGAAAACCAGGCTCAGTCAAAAATTTGAATTTGGAATGTACCCTTATAAATATTATGGCACTTTTATAACTGGCCAGTAACATGTTCAAATGATTAAAACCTTTTTTGGTATTTTATTTTTTTCAGCCAGGAAGAAAATCGAAACCGCCCGTTTTTTTTGCAAATGAGTGTATATATATATATATATATATATATATATATATATATATATATATATATATATATATATACTAAACTATAGGTACTAAATCATGATTTAGAATACCTTCATTAAAAAAACTAGAATCTAGATGTTTTATACGAGTTGGGTATCATATTTCTATCATAGAAATATGATACCCAACTCGTTACACGTGAATCGAATTCGACAGACGCGAGTCAAAATGCGAGCTGGTACAGCGTCGTTAAATTTTCTAGTGTTAGTTTTATTTAAAATTCATCTCGTGTTCGGCTGTGAAAGAAAACACCGTACTGTATGTTTTAGGATTTTCAATTCTGGTTATGCTTTTTTATCCCGTTGACATCTTCTAAAAAGCAAACTGGTTACTGATTAGGTTTCACTCTTTCTTGTTTAGTCCGCAGTGGACTTATAAAGGTCATTACGAAAGGTTATATATAGGGTATTATTTATAGGATTCTACATTGACTACGATACTATTTAAATATAAAAATAAATTAGACCTCTATTAAAATTCCTCATTTCTCGAAATTACTGCATCATGATAAATTTTCTTAAATAGTGAAAGCATTATTTACACAATGCTTACAATTGTTACATAATGAAATTATTTCATTTAGGGATAGAATAACATATTAGAAAAATTAAGAGAGCCTTTAAATAACCTAAACACAAAACTTCAACTTGAAAAGTACGTAAAACTTTAACTACTAAGCAAATCCAATTTGCAATCTAAACGGCGTTTATATTGAATTGTGGTTCGAATGAAGTATAAAATTCCTAATTAAGTGTAAAAGGAAAGAACTTTAAAATTGACTATTTTTATAACAGGTTGCGTGAATAAAAAATTAAAACTAAGAGTTCAATACATTCTTATCTTCTTCCTGTGACCTGTGTTCAACTATCAATTCTCAATAGTTGAATTAATTGAATTATTGACAGGATTTTCATTTACGTAATAACTAGATTCCGCTCTTTAAACTGTGTTGTTTTAGGAAACACCATGCCATGACTCATAAGAACTAAACCATAACTGTTATGACAACCAATATATTGACACTTAAAGCTTAAAGCGTAAGGGATGTTAAGATTAAATTATATTTTTGATTGTTACAGGATTCAACAGATGTTTAGAGATGTTAAACCTGTCACCATCGATTTATCGGAACGCTGATGACGGAGAGCAGACGGTGACCAGCAAGAAAGTCTACTCGAGAAGACCCTGGTATGCTCCAGCCATCGGCCCTATAGACCCGATCGACCCGTACGCAAGTAAGTGATACTTATATATTAATCACAAAAACCGGTAAAATTGTATGATAATTTTTTTACAGTTTAACATCACTAATGTAATTTATCGTAAAAGCTTTTATTTGAGAACTTTAAGTTTTTTTTTTATTTATTCACTGTATTTATTAGAACAATATCTAATGTTGTTTAGAGCTCTGTAAATTTTTTAAATATGATTTCGATCCATTTTATTAAAAAATAACTACTTTTTTAACTATCACTTATTCTTAGCATACAATGGCAAAGCACATGTAAATAATGTATTTGAGCTAAATAATTGACATATTAGAGCAAATTTAAGTTAAATTCAGGTGAGGGAATAATTTTAAGATGAAGAAAGATGTAGTTAAGGTTAAGTCCTTGTCAGCGACAGATGCTTGAATGTAATGATAATAAATTAGTTATCATCATTGTCAAATCACATCGCCTTTCAATATGTTATTTATGTTAAAACTTAACTATTCGAATATGTCTTTCCCCTTTTTTGATATATATATCTCTCTGTGATTTTGTATAAAGATCACTAGATGAATGTTGCAATATAAGGATTCTTATTATAAAAGGATTTCATCATATAAATATACACTTCATCATATAAATATACACATTTTCATAATGTTAAACGCGTATCCAGTCTATCGTTATATTATATTTTAATTCAAAGTTATTTGAGAAAGTACTTTTTTTTTTTAATCCAAGTGTTTGAAAAATGAGTTATTTAAGGTCGTTACATACGTTCCTATTTTTTCTTATAAATGACGCCACAAATTCTCAGTAGGCCTTACGTCAAGACTCTGTAAATGGTAATCAAAAAAGTCCAACACGATGTTAAATGAAGCAATCGGTTGCGTTTGACACCTACGCTTCATATTATTGTCCCACTGCATAATAATTTTTATAATATATATATATAAATAATAAATAAATAAATAAATAAATATTAACCAACAATCACACCACGTTAACCTAGCCCCGTGGTAAGTTCGTAAGAACTTGTGTTACAGGTACTAGGAACGGAAATAAATTTAAGATATAAATACATATATACATAAATACACATCCATGACCCGGTGCAGACATCTATATTCGTCATACAGATTATCTGCACCTGGCGGGATTCGAACCCGCGACCGCTGCGTAAAGTGTCCAGTTGTCTGACCACTCGACCAGCCAGCCGTATATACATACTTATACGTATTTGAGAAAAAAGAGATTAGTTATATTCAGATGAGATCAATTAGTTTAAGAGGAAACAGTATAGTAAAGCTTAGTATGATATATATATATACTATTGAATCAAATAAGAAAATATATTGTTTTAAACTAACGCGATCACTGTTCATATTTAAATTTATATTTGTACGGGTGCTTACCGCGTTTATACGTTTATATATATATATTATATACTAGCGGCCCGCCCCGGCTTCGCACGGGTCTTTAACTAAAATTATAAAAATTATACATTTATATTTTTTATCACCTACACCTGCGTCGATACTGGAAAATATTTTATATTAGACGGATTGAGTGACAGATTTATTATATCTATATACATACATACATACATACATACATACATACATACATACATACATACATACATACATACATATATATGTATGTAGATAGTACGGATGAAACATTAGAACTGTTTTTTTTATTAATTACACTGGTCAACAAGGTTTTTGCCCAGTGATAATGAGTTGTAATATTAAGAAGTAGGCGGTGACTATTCATCAACCATAGACGTTTCACAATTGGCTTAGTTCGATTTTCTGAGTTATGCTCATGGTGTGCTTGTTGCAACATGTATTGGGTGTTAACGCCGCGCATACCCACGAACGTGTTCTTTGAGCGATTTGGTTTATTGTAATAACATCGATGCCCTTTTTGAAGCTTTCGGTATTAATAACGACCCACAAACTTTTAGATATTATTCATAGATTAGATATTATTAGAGATTATTCATAGATTCATTAAAAAGTAGTTTAAAAGCAGTACTATTACACAATGTAATAAATACCCTTCTATTCCTGTGGGTCATGCAGTTTCTTTGAAAGAAAACCACGAAAATGTTAGGCTTGTACTTGAGAAGATAAAGTATGAAAAATATTCTTGAAAGATCTGCGCAGATTTTAAAGTTATTTCTATACTTGTGGGCATGCAACAAGTGTTACCTACACTAAATACTGTTGTGTTTTGTGTCTTTAAAATAGTCGCGATTAAGAAAATCATTACGTCAGAAAAGTTTGGCCACCCAGGAAAAGTTTTATCCTAGGATTAGAAAATATACTCCATCCACCATTAGTTCAACAACAGAGCATTATTGTGCTACCTTTGCATCTAAAATTAGGAATAATGAAAAACTTTGTTAAATCTCTTAGCCGTGAAAGTGATGCTTTTCAATATCTTAAAAATAAGTTTCCAAAAATGACAGAGGGAAAATTAAAAGAAGGATTTTTTATAGGGCCTCAAATACGAAAGTTGATAAACGACCATAGTTTCAACTGTAAATTGAATAAAGAAGAGAGAAAGGCTTGGAAATCCATGGTACACGTTTTTACTAATTTTCTCGACAATATGAGAACTGAGGACTATGAAACGCTTGTAAATGATATAATTGAAGCCTTGCGCGTTATTGGCTGTAAAATGTCCCTCAAAATACATATTCTGGACTCATATTTAAATTTTTTAGCTCAATGTATGGGAGACGTTAGTCATGATCACGGTTAGCGTTTCCACCAGGATATAGCAGGCATGGAACAGCGTTATCAGGGAAAATGGAGCCCTGCTTTGGTTAGCAGACTATTGTTGGACGTTAAAAAAATACGCTGTAGATCACTATTATAAAATAAAAAGTAGTTCAATTTTACAATTTAAAAATTAAAAAAATTATTAATATTAAGTAAACTTTTAACCGAGTTGTAAGTCTGTTTATTGATATCCACAAAAAACCCGAGCTAACTAAGACATAAAATTATTACCACTGTGAATGTTTTTTATTGTTCTCTTAAAATCAGTTGAATTCCTTTCATGGGTTTGCAAAAGTTGTTTTTTTGTTGACCAGTGTTATTTTCTCATTGATGAATACCATATTTTAATAAGTATTATTCCCGACGAAGACAAATCCAAAAACACAAAAATCATAAAAATCGTTCCACTCGTTCTCGAGTTATAAACGGTGTAACTAACACGACTTTATATATATATAGATTACAACTTAAATAGCTATAACCATCCAACTTTGTACAATCAACAAACAAATAACGACCAAATATTTTAAATTTTAACAACGAACAAACAATCAAGACCGTAGTACCCTAAAGTATTTAATTATATACAAAAAAGAAAAACAAATTTTTCAATACGGGGGAGTGTCATTCTTTTGGCCGAAGTTTTCATTGCCATCTATCGTATAATTGTAGAATATCGTTTTTATATTTAGTGACATTTAACATAATTAATATTTAACATAATAGTATATTAATTGAAAATGATGTTTATCTAAAATATTAAAACGATTTCTATTCCTATCCGACATATTTAGTAAACTTTTAAGTTTAACAAAATAATAACTCTAATATAAGTTTTGTGAGTTATAAAGATTCCTTAGACCAGATGGCGTTGGCGGCGTAGGTACCTATTTCTATTTTCTTAAATATTTATTTTTTTATTAAATTACAATGAAACAAAAACTAAATTATACTGTGAGTTATTTCCAATTTTTATGTATTAAAGTTATTAACATTGGTTTTGTACTTTTTACGTGATACGTGATCAGAGAAAAACACGATAAGAGATGGCGCTGATACAAAAAAATACGCGCTATTGAAATTTATTCTTGATGATATGTAGTGTATTAATAAAACGGAGGTTTTAACAGATTTATTATTTGTATAGA
Source organism: Euphydryas editha (assembly GCA_036937285.1). Lineage (NCBI taxonomy): Eukaryota > Metazoa > Arthropoda > Insecta > Lepidoptera > Nymphalidae > Euphydryas > Euphydryas editha. Next base: position 10,285,072 of record JAUPFZ010000020.1, read on the forward strand.
TATAAACGTATAAACGCGGTAAGCACCCGTACAAATATAAATTTAAATATAAATAAGAAAACTTTATGATGATCGTCGGATACCCTAAGATTTTTATTTTGCTAGTTTTAGAATCTTCTAGACATGTAGTTTAACAGAATAGAATCATTACTCCATCTCTCTCTTCACCTAAGAGGTGTCTCTAGATAGCGCTCTTGTACATGTAGATCGATAGTAGATATTCACGTCATCTCAAAATGTCCAAAAATAGCTTAATGTGAACTATCGCCACATATAATGTAAAAAATTACTTTATTTTACAAAAATCATAACACTATAATATACATATAGCGTATCGGTTACATTTACTATTTCTTTATTCTTAAAAATCTTATCACAGAGCTTAAGCTGATTATTGGTAATCTATAAAAGTTATCAAAAATATTGAAAATAATAAAAGAATGTTTGTTTATAATTTGAAACGAATATGATAATACACTTTAAGTATAATTTTGAAAAAAAATAAATATAAATAATAAATAATCGAAAACGTGGCGGATTTAAGCTTGTGTTGATGAGAAATTATTGTGTTATCATCTAGAAACGAATAAAAGAGACTATTTAGCTAAATGCTGTCTTAAAATTTAATGAATAATGGTTTGTTGAAAAGAAATATTGAAGAGAAAAGAAAGAAAGAGATTGCCATATCTATTATAGATGACATAAGTATATTAAAAAGATTTCAATTGCCTATTGCATAATTAGTATGGTACAGTACTAATAGTCGGATGGCTACAATTTTCTTCCTTTTCAAGTATTTTAGAAACTTCAAGACATTTACTAAAGAGGATTGCGAATTGGCATTTAAATTCTTTCTTATCCTTGAACACCAAACCTTTACGACACATAAATTTTTGAAGAATATTACTTGAATAAAAGTAATTTACTATCGTGTTAGAGTTACATTCAGAAACTTGCTTTGTGTTTAATTATAAAGGATCAACTTATAGATAAGTCGAAACTTTGCAATTGAGTTTTGGGTATCATTAGATCAAACTTATTCAGAACTCCTAAAAAAAAAAAAAAGAAATTAAACGAAATTTCAGGCCAATGTATTTTATTAATATGTAAGTAACATTTGTGTAACATTGTGTTGATATGTAAGTAACACATGTTTTATTAATATGTAAGTTGTTGCCTACGACTATTCTCTGGCAAAAGGAAAGTAAATACATATTTTAAATACCATTATTAAATATGTCCCTTATTTTATTTTACCTGTAAGAGGTAAATTACAAAAAAAAAAAAAAAAAAAAACAATAAAATCTGCAATTACTGTTTTTGAAAAACACAGGTACAAAATTAAACTGTATTTTCAGTTTTGAAACTATAATTAACATTGAAATAACTATCATAAAAACTTTCTTCCTCAACTTAATTAAGGTTAAACTCACAATACAGCTAAGCATGTTTTTATTTGTTTTACTCACCAACAAAAACAAAGTTTTATACATTTAATTAAAAAAATTATATATTTTCATGCCTGGTTTACCTATTTTAGGAAATAATTTACAAAATCACTTAAATTTGTATTTTTTTCTAATAATAAGTCAATACAAATAAGTAACATATTACAAATATAAAAGTAACGAACTTTGGTACAATCTTCCTTAATTCATTTTTTAACCCTTATAGGTAGAATTTTGCATGGTAAGTATATACCAAACATGGTAAAAGAGCTGTCTTTAAAATATTTCATATGTCTAGTATCAGTAGCTTTAAGCTTAGGATCGGCGATATGAATCATTCGGATAATAAGTTATACAGGACATATTATTATTTTATGAATATGGATAAATTATAATAAAAAACTTATTGAAATATATTGTACAAGTTCTCGTAACCAAGTATTTATGTATAATCGAAACTTGTTTACCTTTAAAAATTTAGTTTATGTAATTCAATCCGATAGGATAATTAGTCGAGAGTTAAATATTTATATTTATTTTTGTATGTGAGCCATAATTTTCACTTTAAATCTTGCTTTATAAGCCCAAGAATAATAAATGTATCCGTCCGATCATTCAATCATTCGAATCATTGTTTATTTATGAAGCGTACAAATATTATATATAATATATAATAAAAGTGCTACTAAAAGACAGTTTCTTGTCGTTCTGATAATATGAAATCACCATAAAAATATTTTAGCACTCTGAGGTACGATATATCCATTATTTATAGATGTTGAAAGTTCTAGGAAAGCTCCATAAATCTATTGTAGGTATTATCCATGTTTTATAATCGCAATCATCTTATACAAAACAATTTTATTATTCTCCTGATTATTATCATTATAAACAAAACTACTTTTCTTAAATATTCCTAGACTCTAAGATTCTTTTTAGCACCTTTTAATCACAAGTTAAAGGGAAAATCTTCGTGTAGGTGTAATTTTTCTGTTCATCCAAGATAATCTAAGTTTAGCTACTTAATTAAAGGAAATAATAACATCGATGTTAAATTATTATATAATAATATGATACCAAATCGAACCAACTTTGTGTAGTGACACTGCATTAGGTCCATAAACGTTACAAATTTTTTTTCGCAGCTTGAGTCGCATTTTCCCTTTTTCTAATGAAACTTCAGGGTGTATCGCATTTTTTGTTAGATTCACTCATTTTGACGGACAGAAAAATAGTTGAAAAGTGGCGGTAAAATGTTTTTTTTTTTTTACTTTTTTTAAATATTTATTTATATTAAAACCAGCCAGATACAAGCAAAGATTTTTCTTCGATTTTTATATAAACAAAATAAGAAAAACCTTTTTCTACGACCTATTATTTTTTGTCAAGTAATTTCGTAAAATCCATTATAATTGTATTTATATATTTACACAGATTACGAGCAAGACTACAAATCGGAGTCAAACGGTGATTACTATGGAATATTAGATAGTGATGAACCAGTGACCGAAATCATCGAACATCTTGGACAGGTGGAGTCAGTTTCTTTGAATCCAAGATTAGAACAGACGCCTCCGGCCAAGACTGTTTCTGAGTACTCAATCGCCAATGCCATCAATTTAAGAGGTAGGTTCAAATTACAACAATAGCCAGCCTTGTGAAATAGTTATATACAGTAAAATTATTTTTATTGAGAAATAGGCTGAAATATAACCAGAGAACTATTGAACTGAACTGAATTGAATCAGCCTGTAAACGTCCCACTGCTGAACAAAGGCCTCTTTTCTATATAGGAGAAGGGTTAGAGCTTAATCCATCATGCTTCTCCACTGCGATTTGGCGGATAATTTCCATGAGTAACGATCGTCTACAGATGTCTGTGCTACCGGGACCAACAGCTTTACGTGCTCTCCGAGGCACTGTGGAAATAACCCACAAGGACATACACCCCGGCCAGAAACAAATATTTGTAAAAATACAAATATCTGTCCCGGGCGGGAATCGATGCCGCGACCGCCGGAGTTTAGGCTACTACTCACACTACTTACACTATAATTTTTAATATTGTTATTTAATTGAGTCTAATGTATATTGTATATCTGAAAATAGTTAATTTATAAGAAACGTATCATGCAGCACTACAGATTGTCGTTTAAAATTTCGCAATTAGCCACTTATGTTGGTTAAAATTTTTTAAAACATAAAGTTAAAATATTTCCTCTGAAGGGGGTAGATCCAATTGGAATGTCTAAAAAAGCGATATTTCAGGAATTTTTGTAGCTATTCGTAATAATAATTTAAAACAAATGTTTCTCCACATAAAATATATAAATTTCAAGGAGATATCCTGATATTTTTTTTTTTTTACAAAATATTAAAAAACACGCGGCGTACGGTAACTTTGCGAGAGGCCCTAAAAGAAAAAGGGCTGGCAGTGATCACTATAACTCGTCACTGATCATCTGAAATAAAAAAGAAAGATCATTAGTTTATAACATGGTGGTAAAAATGGACGAAGGCATAACAAAAAATTAGATTTTTCACAAAATGGCAGTTGTTGAAAGTAAAATTTTCATTTTCGACCGAAATTTCACTCATATTTTTAGCTAAAAAGAAAAAAAATAATTGTCCGAAAAGAGAACCCTTCGTCCACTTTGAGACAATTACATACTATATACAATAAGTGACCGAAATTTCAAATTAATCGGTATAGCTTTTCTAAAGTTACTTATTTGCTGCAATCAATTATATAACGCAATAATTTCCTCTTCTAATATATATTTTAAGAATTAAAAAAAATAAGATGAGGAGTGCAGTTTATTGAGAACTGAAGTAGAGCAACAACATACACACTATCTATTACAAATGAAAACTTCATCAGATATCGACATATTGAGGCTTGCTCTCAAGCATCAGTGCGTTCGCTCGTGTTCGCGCACTCGTATTCAAAAGTACTTATACGTGGTGGATTAATCTTCAACCCTTGTCCTATATGGAGGAGAAGCGTTGCCCAGCAGTGGGACGTTGACAGGCTGATTCAATTCGGTTCAGTTCAGTTGATGAGACTAACAGTAGTGCCAATAAGGTACTACAAATAGTTTATTTGACTTAAAAAATATTTTGTATTTTAGTAGTATTTTTCACTTTAAATTGTTATATAATTTAATCTATAATATAAAAATAAGTCGGGTTTTCCTTCCTGACGCTATAATTCCAGAACGCACGAACCGATTTCCACGGTTTTGCATTCGTTGGAAAGGTCTCGGGCTCCGTGAGCTTTATAGCAAACTAAATTCAGGAAAATTTCCAACAGAAAAGAAGGAAAACATGGAAAATCATTTTTCACATACAGCGCAATCTCTGATACATAGCATGTACTACAAACCAATATGGTTTTACATGGCGGCAGTACGTGCTGTGAGTATCCCTCACGAAAATAAGTTGGTGGCGAAACGGAGTTCGCCGGGTTTGCTAGTATTTAAGTAAATTTTATTCACAATTTTTCCTTTACAATATGTTAGAGAGAACTCCACACACCTTTTACCTTTTCTGTTTACCTTTGCGACTTCTTTGTTTTTACAAAACAAAAGCTCTATCATACTATACCCTAGAGCAGATGCAATATATGTACATATGTTCTAAACATACTAAGACATTAAAAAAAGACATTTTTGAAAAAATTGGCAAAGATGTCTCAAAACTAAATTTAAAATATAATAAACTTTTAAATAAATAAATAATAAAGTTTAAAATTCCTACATATAATGCAAATTACACGTAAAAGAAAAAATTCAGTCTTAATAATTTTGACAATAATACTTTTTCTTTGTCTTTTAAAATATTTGTCCACATTACAAGAAGTAATAAATTTAATACAAAATGGGGAACCTATATGAAATTTTTCAATTAATCCAGATTTAACGGAAATAATTATATAAATTAAAAACTAGTAAACAAACCACGCTATCTCTTAGGTTTATATTTATTATAACAACACTAGTGGTGCGCAATGAGAATGGGACGGAACCTTGTCTAAGTAAATCTAAAATGACAGTTAGTAGTTAAAGTAGTTTTAGCAAAAAAAATTCCGAACAAATGAGATTAATTCTTTTTCGTATTAGCTAGTATTAATTATTTTTGCAATCTATCATAAAGTTATGAAAATATATAAAATTGTTTCATTTTATCAATATAATAAAATATACATCTCTCATTTAAAATAAAACTCAAACAGAAATCCACGCAAAGAAACCACAACTAGCATACCAGAGCTTCGACGCGTGTTTGCCGTAGGATTGTTGATAAAATATCGATATATCGAAATATCAAAATTAGTATTAAAAATAGCTATATTTATTACCAATATTTTTTGCACGATATATCAATAGTTTGATATTAAAATGTAAATATCGACGGTCGATATTTTTTTAAGTAAATTTTTATTTTTAATCTACAAAATCGTTTTAATAAGCTTAATTTACTGTACTTTATTTATGTTTTTCTATTTCCCTAGTTTATTTATTAACACTATGTTGAAATAGCCAAATATTTCAAGGTCATCAAATAGCTGTCGAATAATTAATTTCTTCTGCTACATCAGTAGCATTTGAACGAGTTGCTTCTACAATAATTTTTTTATTACTTAATAATCTTAGTAGTCAAACAGCTAAACATATAAAACAACGGGTATTTTAAAAAATATGTGAAAAATACACGTGTTTGTCTTATTTAATTAAACAATAATTACTAACCTAACATTTTTACACATTTATAATTTGATTTGTTTAATAAATATACTAAATTATAAAATATAAACCATGTAAATCATTTTTGGGCCTTACGATTATTATTTTTAAATAAAGCGGATATTTAAAAAAATATCAACAGTCTTAGCTTGCCGTCGCTACAACTGGTCGACGAAACGTCTCAGTTCCAAAAGGTAGCATCTCAATCTCATCGCGCACGGATTATATATTACGAAATGTCGTAATCGCGGACAATATTTCATCAACATATATTGCAAATTCATACGAGTATTTACAATTTGTCAATGCATATTCAAATCAAACCACATAGGTACACGTTATTAAACATGCAAATAACACTATTTACAATCAATTCACTTTTTGTTTGGTAGTGTTCAGTTTTGTTTAACCTCTAATTTGACACGTAAATAAAATTTACACATACATTACATATTCCATAATTTTTAATATCCCAACATTGTAATATGAATAGAATAATTTTGAGGGCAAAAATATTTTTAAGCCGGACTAGCATATCCCAAGGGATTCATTCTTTAGCTTCTTTACATTCATATAATAACCCTTACGGCTTCATTTATGGCTACTGCTGCTCTATTCCTTTAAGCCCTAGCGTATTCTCACCTATGATTATCTCTACATATAATAAAACAGTAGGAAAGTCAAAACTGTACTTTTTTTTAAGAATACTTGGGGTGTGATCTACAATCGATACCGAAGCCAAAAATATAATTTTTAGAATTTTTGTCTGTTTGTCTGTAAGTATGTCCGGGATAAACTCAAAAAGTACTGCATGGATTTACTTTAAATGTGGCACGAATATTATTAAGAAGTCGGGTCAACATATAGGCTACATATTATCACGCTGTCAACTACGGGGAACGAGCAGTGGACATTTATTTCTTCAACGCCTTCTGTAACAACGTGTAATCTAATAGCGTTCACGGAGACCACGTCGCGGGCAGCAGCTAGTAGAATATAAACTATCTAGTTTTATAATATTTGTATTAATTATAAAAGAATATGGGATTTATATTTTAACAGTTCGAGTTTTAATCAAGCATTATTAAATGTTACTAAAATACAAATATAATAAAAATATAAATTCGACGCAATATCTAATAACTATAAATTACTAGTTAGACCTTCTTATAACCAGGAAAGAAGAGAGGGGGTTAAGAAATGTACGATATATCCATCGGTTATAAAATACTATCTTCTGAGACAATTTTTCTTACTACTACTTGTAACGTATATATAACTTTAAAGTAAAAAATACCACTAAAATACAAAATATTTTTAAGTCAAACTATTTGTAGTACCTTATTGCAACTACTGTTAGTTTCATCAACTGAACTAAACCAAAATGAATCAGCTTGAAAACGTCCTACTGCTGGGCTAAGGCTTTTCCTCCATATACTCCCCTGCGGTTTGGTAAATAATTTCTCTACCATGAGTAACGATCGTTATCAGATGTCTGTGATAAACGATCGTTATCAGATGTCTGTGATAAAAACCGGACCCACGGCTTTACGTGCTCTCAGAGGCACGGTGGGGAAACTCACACGGATATACACCAAAACCAGAAACAAATATTTATACAAATACAAATATCTGCTTTGAGCGGAAACGAGTGGGAGTTGGTTTAAATACAATAAAAATTTATAATTTTCTTTCTCATTCTATTTACTTATTTAACATTCTTTGTTACAAGGTGCTAAATGTCACACGTATTACGTTTCATGTTATAAAGCCCTGTCTCCCGGCGGATATAACAGTAAGATGTATAGAGGAAGCGTAGGTTAACAAACAGTCGAATAAGTAATTGCGTTGTGCACTGGAGCTTGAAGGAACCATTTGACAAAGTACGGATGAAACGAGAGACGCAATTATTTGCATGTTTCTTAATCGTGGTTAAAGCTTAATATCCGGTAGTAAGTAATTAATTCTCAGCATCGTCATCAATGTAGCATAAAATGTTACAAATCCGGTGTATCTATTAAAAGTTAAATAAAATAGTACAAAAATTAGATTTATTGATGTAGACTTAAGGGTAGGTAGATGATATTGAAATATTATACTTAACTACTTACTATATATTCTAATAATCGACTTAACTATTATATTTATATATAATAGTTAAGTCGATATTATTTATATAAATAAAATTTTATATACTAAGTATTACGTGTGATTATTAAAATAAAAAAAATTATAGTAATTAAAAACAGGAACTATACATTCATTTTAGCTAATTATTTATACATAAAATTTTAGAAAACTATCTATAATATCTGAACTAACCAACCAAAGACCTTGAAATATTATTGAAGCATCGTGGAATTAGTGAAGCAGCGTGATGGATTGAGCTCCAGCCCTTCTTCTATATGGAGTAAGGGCCTTTACCAAGCAGTGGTTTGCTTATAGCTTGATTCAGTTTAGTTCAGCACATATCGCTCATCCTATCGAACAATGACGTAATTACCATTTCGCTATTTTTCAGGAGAACGTATTAAAGATTTGACATTGAAAATATTGTGTTATATTTAATCATTCAGTTTTTTTTTTATATTTATGTATGTTGCTCTAGTATCAATAATATTTTTTATAAATAATTCCTTAGAAAATTCAAAATGACTATTAATAAGTACCATTTATAACAAACCCCACATACACTTATTAAATGTAATTAATTACATTTTGTAAATGAAATTTTGTAATTATGACATAAACTAGGTTATGATAATAGAAATAAGTCGTGAATTTAAACAACAACTATATTAAGTGTAGTTTTATTTTTATCGGGTCGGGTTACATTTAAACTTATATTAATAAACAATATTAAAAATTAAAGAAATGATTAACAAAAACGTAATTTTCATATTAGAGCAATGAAAATCTAGGATAATATCAAACAAAATTATTGTAAAAAAAAAAATAATTTACTGTATCAAAATAATATTTTTAGGGTTCGCGGTAGTTTCGTTTAAGTCGATGTTTCCGAGTAGGTATGTTTTTGTCAAAGACGTCCGTTCCATAACGACTTTCTCTCCCTCTATCGAAAACTATTGTAAACAAAATTCTGATATTTTTGCCACGGATAGAACTTTCAGTGTGAATTTATGACATTCAAAAGTCATTTTCGACTTTTTGGTAATTATGTCGTTATTCCGTTGGATGAGCGATATTTTGACTTTCCTACCTTGTCTGAAGGAAACCGTGCTGAATTTTGTGATATACATACCCAGTGTACTCGCGTGTAGTATGAACTATTGATAATATAATTAATATATATAATTGTTTGTTTAACATTACTATTACTGTTTACCGTTACCGTTATTGTTTTTTTTTAATAAAAATTATATTTTTTTTTCAAAACATACTTCTCCTAACAGAAGCAGTACTCGTAGCACTGGGCGGTGCAAGCGCAGCGTTAGTGTTGCTCATCGTGATGGCGGGAGTATTCTGCGCACGCAGACGCAAGAACAGTCCTAGTCCAGTACCATCTCCTCCTATACTCGTCTACCCTCCACATAATATCGCGGCTTCATGCTACTTGTAAGTATAAAAACAATTATTTTTTTAACGAAATGTGTGAAAATTATATATATTATAATATATATAATTATAATATATATAATATATATATATATATATATATATATATATATATATATATATATATATATATATATATATATATATATATATATATATATATATATTTAACGCAAAACTAAAATTCAATGTCTCGTAGCAAATCCTATCGTGTGCGACAACTTCTCTCAATACTAGTATCACTTTTAATTTGGCCAGTTATGTATTTTAGTAATAACCCGTATCCATCGCAAAAATTCTAATGTGATTCGGGAGGTACACTGGTTACATATTTTGTATTAGAAAATATATACTATCATAAATTATCTGTAAATATCTAGTGCGATTACAAAAACCTCAGAACGTATCATCTCTCGTCGACTGCCAGATGATATAGTTGTATGAATGTGTCGCCAGTCATAAAAAAGTTACGTCTGCTGGACAAGGTTATGGTACATTAATTTTATTGTAAATTTATTTTATTATATTCAATTTATTCCCATAACATTTCAATTAAAAGTAGTATAAAAACAGTAATATGTAAATATTACGGTAATATTATCATTACAAGATATAGTACAAAAGTTATAGTAAAGGTGTGTGTTGTGTGTATGTGAAAGTGAAGTGTATAATAAACTCAAGCACAATTTTTAAGTTCGTGTTCCTTAGAAATTAAATTTGTTAAAAAAATACAAATAAATCTTAAAGACAGCTTTATATAAAATATATTTGATGATATAAATAATAATAAAATTAAGTTTATATCAACAATTACCGTTTATCCTTTTCTCCAACATAATAATTATGCAAACCATTAGCACACATCTAATACAACGTCAACGTACATTTCAGACGTAACTCTACAACTTAATTTCTATATTTAACAAATTGAAGAAAAAAATATAGTGAACATGCTCGAATTTTCATTTAACTTATTAATAATGTTGGACAAAATATCGAAGAAAAAATTAAAATAATACTTTATTAAGTCATCTCCTTGTGAAGTTGCAATAGCAGCGTTATAAAAATAATTCCATCATGTATTTTACATGCTATTGCTATTTTATAAAATAAGTGTATTCTGCGTTATGATCTCGATACTCCATAAGTTCAACATTATAGCCACACAACACACATGATATACGTTTTTGTTGTAGGACAATGATTAAACATTCTTTCCGATCATTCTATTCAAATCTAAAATATGTTACATACATTATGATAGCTTAAATATTTGATTTTCTCTTAGCTATAATCTTCGATTTTCAGATTTAAATAATCTAGTAGGTAGTGTTACTACTTCTGAAAGTTAAAAAATTATACATCATAACCCAAAAATATCGATTTGGATAAGAAAATCATTTAATAACATAGTAATGGTAATCTTATATTAGGCAAACAAACGAATTGATTAAAGAAAATGTCACGTTATGAAAGACTACACATTATTTGCTGAAATTCATAACCTTACCTTAATTAACATAGGCAATGATAATTTCGAGGAAAGTAAACGACATGACAAATGTATTCATCTCTAAGCTTGACGTTTTCTCAATATCTTTATGAGTTTATGGGATTAGCCTGTAAATGTCCATTATGGGATAAATTACAATATGATCTGTAACACTTGTCACCCTTTTGATGTAGCCAGTCTTGCTAAAGGGTAGGTAGTTATTTACTGGTACTTTACTATAGATATTTCAGGGAACTAAAGGCCAACTAAAAATATATAACAGTAAGGATAACCAATAAAAATTTAATCAGATCGTCTCCACCTAAATCTAGTGAACCTTAACGTAGTTTTTAAATCTCGATCGTGATTTAGCCTATTTTACATAAGTCGATATGTTAAATTAATTCCATATGTGTATGCGGTAAATCCTACGCTTTATATATAAATCATATTATAGAATTTTCCAACATGAATTGGTAAAAGTCAGGTTTTCACAGAGAAAGACGATTTTCTAAACTTATATCTTTAGAGCTTAGTGCTTGCTAGGGTCAGCTGTTGGTATATGTATTTTATAGTAAAATATATACTATTTTCTCTTTTTCGATTCGATTCCTTTAAATCATAAAAGACCAAATTTTAAGAAAAACTCCCAATATAGAGCTAGATAATAGTTCTCTAGGCACCCATTCTGGTGTAGTAGGGCGAATAGTTACTTAAACACTTGCGGTCGCGTGTTCGATTCCCGCTCGAGTCAGATATTTTTACTTGTATAAATATTTGTTTCTGGTCTGGGTGTATGTCCTTACAGGTCGCCCATCCGTGCCTCGGACACCACGTAAAGCTCGGTCCCAGTCGTTATCATAAACAGCTGATGGCGATCGTTACAAATAATAGGAAAAATTATCTGCCAACCCGCAGTGGAGCAGCGTGGCAAATTCAGCTCCAACCCTTCTAATATATGGAAAAAGGGCCTTTGTTCAGCAGTGCGACGTTTACAGGCTGTTTCAATTCAATTCAGTTCAATAGTTCTCTGTTTATATTTCAGACTATTTCTCAATATACTCGTATGTATACGTTTCAACTTCGTAGGCATGAACACCAGTAACATCGTTTTTTTTTAATTTAGTTCTCTTTTCTCTCTCTCTCTCTCTCTCTCTTTCAATTTCCGTTTAGTCCGTATTAGGCCTTGTATCAATATATCTGTGGCGGTCATTTTGGTTTTGTGTCACTCTAAGCCTTATATAAATAAAATACGAGTATAAGGTATATATTACAATTATTATGAAAGGTTTCTACAAAAACTCTTTTAGTCACAGATTACTATTAGAATGGTAATAAGCGGACCGTTATCAATATAAAAACACATAGGCGAGTCATATAGGCGGACGACCGTTAGTTCGGAGCTCCTTTAATAGATACAGTTGATGCAGCGGTAACTACGCCCTGGTACAGTTATTAACGACAAGCACACAATAATTGAGGTCGTTTTAGTCCTTCAAATAAATATAGCATTACAAATGTCTCACAGTTCAAGTGAATTATTCCATTGGCTTCACCGATGTAATTGTTTCTAGCTCACTGAGTAGGTAATTTGCCCCCGGCAATTGTATTGTATTTCCAAACATTGTCGACGAATATAGATTGTGGTTAAATGTATTTAATAACCTAATAATAATAATGTAATATCATATTCGATAAACAATTTCAGAGATATTATATTCCTACGTCTAAAATCTCTCCTCAAACTATTGGTGGTGTTTTCTAGGGCTGTGAGTGGATTGTAAAGTCGTTGTGGCAAAGTCGTATATATGTACATCGCAACACATCGATACTTCTAACTAGTTTCACATCCTTGCGTACGTGCCTGAATTTCAATTAAGTTTCACCTAATTGCACACGTCATAACGCGCGAGCATGTGGGAGTGCTCCACTCTCTACATGCCGCTATGTGACGATTTTACAATATGTAATAGTCAATATTTCTCAATTTAGACACAATGAAAAAAGGGGACGTTTTGAAAACTAGATATATATAAAAAAATATTAAGACTGCTGTCAATTTGTGTACTTGTTTAGTCTCGTCATTTCAGAAAAATACACACAATGAAAAGAAATAAATCTTTCTCGATAATTTCCATTCACCTTTAGAGCGGTCCCAATTGCAGGTTAATATCGAACTCGTAATCGTTTGAAAGATATTAATGAAAGTTTTTCAATTTTCTATCTATTTCTATTCAAGATTCTATCCTCAAAGTTGTTACTAATACTTTACTTTTTACTTTAATTTACCTCTCTCTTATTACTGCACATTGATCTATTTCTTACTCCTTCCTGCACATACCAAATAAATTTAATTTCAAACAGCGCCACGGTAAAAATAGGAATTACGTATTGTGTACGTAATTATATTTGGTATTTACTATCGATATTTTTATAGAAAAGTCGTTTTTTTTTTTTACTATTTTTCCCATGTGAAATTGATTTTTTTTTTCTTTGCACTTTGGTAGTCTTTAAAAGCATTTTTAACTTTTCGCAATAAAATCAATGATTTTAAAAAAAATCAGGGTTATCATCCCAGTTTTCGAAAATTGAGCTTTCTTTAGATCTCAACATTTTGAGGTCATATGAAGCTATTCTGACTATTCCTACAAGCATGATGAATAATAAATCCCCTCTTTATCATTATGATAGAGAGGGGCTTATCGATGACCTTTTAGAGCTTACTAAATGTAAATAATGACAGTAATACATCTTGATTACCTAAATAAAGGTAAAGGTTCACGGAAAGGCTCATTTTTTGCAGCTGAGTTCAGCTCTGTAGCTTACGAAGTTAGAAAGGTCAAACAAATAACTGATATTAATTATTTTACCTATTATTTACAAGAGTACTACTTTAAATGAATTATGGATTGATAGTTCGAAACATCACTTATAATTATATCATTTTATCAAACGTTGAAGACATAAAGCATTTATGCATAATAATCTCGACTTTTTCTACGTAGAATTTAGTTTAAGACCATTATTTTAAATGTTGTGTCTATTTCAGCTGACAGTTTATAATTATATAGTAATTGCTAATGGTTCTTAAAATAATAAAATAAATAAAATATAAAAAATACTATATCTTCATTCCTACTCATAGATGGCTGTATTATTTTTTTTCAAGAACATAGAAAAACCTACTTTACTTACCAAAAACATGAATATAACTTTCCGTTACCCTTACTGAATAAGTGGTTCTGCAAAAAAACTTTGTAACATAAATATAAATACAGCCATAAAGTAGCCTATTTATTTCAATAAGGTCCAATATATCTTTATATATATATATATATATATATATATATATATATATATATATATATATATATATATATATTACAATTTATACGGTGGTTTAGACGCGAAGTCGTAACAGGTAGAAAGACAAAGTTAATTTTTTATTTATAACATTAACAGGAATAATATATACTAATAACATTAATTATACCATCTAATGATAATCTTATATGTTATATAATGAAATCATTTATAACTTATATATTATTATATATTATTTTATAAAGCATCACATAGCATTAAAATTATAAGCTTAAACTAAATTTATCGTATACATTTTATCTGAATACGTCAATATCGAGTCTAATCGAATAAAACTTGTTGCCCGCGTCTGTGTTTCCCGAACGATACAACCTGGGTGTCTTCAAGGCCAGAGTGAATAGACTGCTATTAGACAGGCATGCTCCACCTTCGACCGCATCGTCACTTAACATCAGGTGAGATAGCGGTCAAATGCCTGTCTATTTGTCATAAAAAAAAAAAAAAAAAAAAAAAAATAATGGTTCGACTTTAAAACAAAATACCTTTAAAAAATCATGTTGCATCATATATACCTAAATTTTTAAATCCTAACACAAATAAAATATTGGCCTCTCTACTTTCCTATTAGTTTAGTAATTTTATGCGTACATATAATATTTTATACATGAATCAATGTTCACGAATGCTATTATGTAGAAGTAGTTAATAAATGAAATTTGGGCTAATTTAAAATAAACTATCTTCCACTTCAGGCTATTAGAGTCGTAATTATTAAATGACACGTCAAAAGAGAGCGTGACATATTTTACCAGAAAATAATGATGATTCGTTAAACCTTCCAAAAAATAATGTATAAACCAATTTACTTTTTTTTTTAATTATGAATTTAGTCATAGTCGAAAACAAACTTCTAAGGCTTTATCATGAATACAAAGACCTCTCCCAGGTAACCTAAGGTAAAGAAAAAAAAATAGGGTACGCGTTGACAAAAAGAACACAACAAAATTCATAAAATCGACAAGTGCCTATAATTTTACAGATACACTAATCAATAATTTTAAAATTAACAAAGAATAATATCAGTGATTATACAATTATTAACTTTCCATTTAGGACGAAGGAGGTAAACTTCTCGTTGCCGACGCTACGATCTTCTTCCCTGGGTGAATTGCGTGACGTCAGCATGTCGAGCCTCAACAGTGACGTGCTCTGCCCGCCCACCACTTCGCAATACCGATCGAATTCTTTTAGTAAGTAATTTTGCATGTATGTTAAAAAACCAAAATCTGTTTTATAATGCAACGTAATTAACTTGATATAAAAGGACATGAAACCTGAACGTGATATTTTACAATTTAATGATATACTTTTTATTAATATATAGCACATTTATGAAAAACACTTTAAATACATTTCAGAAACGTTTTATTTAATATTATTTTTGCCATGTAATCAGTGTTAAAAGATATATAATATACATGCTCCGTATCTAAGTATGACGTACATACGTAATTCAACATCGGAAATCGAATGTAAACAACTAGTCATTGTAGTAGGTATCGATTTGGAATTTTGCAAATGAAGCTTTGAGGTGGATAATGGAATTTTAGAATACTTTCTAATAAGCCTCACTCATTTATTAGGATTGATTTAACGATGTCTATATGTATAGCGTATTTTAAGTTTTAATATTTATACCACGTATTGTTTTTATAATAAAAAACTAGACCCAGATTGGAAATCGTTTTAAAAATAATATTACTGGTAAAACAAAAGTTCTCGGAAAAAATAATTTTACAAGGTATAACGTTGTAACCAAAGATAGTCAAATATTAATGAGACAGCCCAGAGTTTATATTTCGCCTCCTGCTTCTCGCCCCTTTAAATAAATGTGTTAACGTTAAATCTTAAGAATATTTTTAAAAACGGTAACTCCGCAATCGAAAGAACTTTTCTTTTATCAATTCATGCGAAACAAAAAAAAATATTATCAAATAAGCAGTAAAACTTCACTTATATAGAATTTTGATTGATTTATACAACTGACTACAAAAAAGGATGTGGTTTTGTTTTCGGGGCAAATCTTCTTAAATGTACACCGTAACTTCGATTTCTGAGCCGACTTCCGTAAAGTTTTTGTTTTTTTTTTAATATTTCTTTTTTTTCTTCAAAGTGTATACCTACCGCGGTAATCCTATATAAATGGTAAGGATATAATGAGCCCCTTAATAGTTGTTATAATATATTTTATTTTATTATTAATTTTTTATGTATGAGGGGTAAACCTACAGTCGGTTCACCTGGTGATAAGTGTACGCGACATCCATAGACACCCGCTAAATCAGAGAATTAGAAATAGATTTATCTTTGCAAAGTAAAAAGTAATATTTGTGTATTACATGTACAAGTTATTTTAATATATATATATATATATATATATATATATATATATATATATATATATATATATATATATATATATATATATATATATTATGTATGATTGTGTACCCTATCCGCGTCAACACGGTAAGCGTATCTGTTAGTCTGTTTTTTAATAATGTTTTTAATGTACAATTATCGTTCAGTCGAGATTATTCTAATATAATTATTACGTCACGCGTGATATTAATTCATGTTTAATATATTATAACAAGCATTTAATTAACTTCACGTATCTGCTGAGATGTTACATCAAGCTCTTAATACATAATAATTTATGTACAATAATTAATCCATTCATATATTTGAATATATATGTGTGCGACAAATTTGTAACTTTAATTAATTATAACTTCTAACAGGCTTAACAAAAGTTATCGAATACTTTATTCAAGTAAATTTGAGATATAAAATTAAGGTCATAAACATACAATTGTGATATATTAAGTACAACAAGTATGCTTTATTAAAAAAATCAAAAAACCCGACTGCATAAAATACTCTTATTATAAACTAAAAAGATTAAAACAATTTACTAGCTTTCATTTGATACCCATATTGCTACAGTAAGAAAAAAATTCAACTCCCCTCCCTTATTCCGCTATTTGCGGGCGCCATTTTGAAAATTTATATAGCCTATGTCACTACTACAATTTAGACAAATCCAACGACATCTCATATGTCAAAAACCGTTCAGCCGTTTGGGCTGTAGGGCGTGCCAAAGAAATGGACATACATACATACATACACTCGAAAACATAACCCTCCTTGTGTCGCAGTCGGGTAAAAAAGAATTAACCATAAAAAATATAGTTATACAGTGCAACCTCGATATAACGAAACTGAAGGGAATTAGAAAATTTTCGTTATACCTAGTAATTCGTTACAATGAGGTTTGTTATATAGAGGTTAGGTAGGACTACGATTCGTTTTAACAAGGTAAGAAAGTGGAATAAAGTGGAAATAATTAATAGGATACGTTCTATTATTTGTTAAATAGAAGTAAATATCTTCTACCTATATTCTGCAATGATTAATAATTCGGTATAATGAGATTTTTGATAAATGTTATTCGTAATGTAGAGGTAGGTATATTTTTTATTAGCTTTTACGTACAGTTCTAGGGAATTTCGAAAAATTCGTTAAATCGAGGAAATTGTTATATTACATTACGAATAACATTTATCAAAAATTTCATTATAACGAATTAATAATCATTGCAGAATATAGCTAGAAGATATTTACCTCTCGAATTTTTTCAACCTAGAACCTTGATAGAACGTTATAGTAAGCAACTACATGAATGCTAGTGACCACCTGGTGAATGTTATGCTAGTAGAGAAAACATTTCTAAAACAGAACACTTGCAATGTGAAGCAAGTGCAAGCAACGTGAGTAAAGGTATGTAAACTACCATATAGCTTGCAACAACAGGGACTCTGCTCGGGATACTATGCTATATAAATTACTTAAAGTTCTATGTTTTCCAACACCGAATTATCAATCTATCAGTCAGTCTGTCAATCCAAAGTACTGCTAGAGTGTGATGTCAGGTCTCTATTTTTAATAAGTACTTTTATTATTTCGATCTTTATATTCAACCTCCTGGAACTCTTCTGCACAGACTGACTTTATTTTCCTCACTTAAACTGGATTTATAATAACTCTAATAGAACCTATTTGAATATAACTACAGACACAGTCCACTCAATCGGCATAGTAATTGTGAAAGATGTTGAAACTTAAGCGAAAAACTATTAAATGGCTAATCAAGCGTAATTCAGACTCTTCAACATTCCTCGAGCAGTTAGTATGAGACACACTACTTTTCAAAGCCTGGTCAGACTAACATAGAAACTAACTAGATAAAGTTCGATAAATTTTGCAGACCATGGATACCGAGTTTTAAAATTCATGACAATATTGGCACAGGTGAGGTTCTAAATGGCCTCAATCATTTTCACGAAAATGTCAAAAGTATAATCAGTCAGTGCTCCTGATCTTCCCTAACGAGCGTTGGTAACCTAAAAAAAGACTTTAAAGATTTAATTACTCATAAAAACCTCGCGACTGAAGAAAACTTGATGGAACTTTGGATTTACTCAATACAGGAGATCGAATTATTTGTTATCATGCAAGCGAAGAAAACTATTAAAAATCCAATTAATTTAATAGATATTAATAAATAAATTTTTACTAAAGCAGTTATATTTTTTAATATTATTTTCTCACCAGTGAGATTTTAATCGTAATAGAAGTTCGTAAGCCTGGATAACCGAGCACTCTTCTAATTAGATGTCAACGAATAGCCTCGTAGACTCTTTTTCCTTCGCAAAAAAAAATCATTTCAATAAATTTACAATTCGGTTTTTTATCCAGACATGCAAGCGTTGATTATACTAATATAAATAAGAAAAAGTGTAGTTTTTATATATGTGATAATTAATAAAATTATTAAGTAATTAACTACATTAAATTATGAACTAAGCGTTGTTGTAACTTTCATAATAAACTCATGAAACGAGGGCTAAAATTAAATGAAATTTAGTATTATTTTTCTTTGTCAAACAGAATAAGGTTATATTTTGTTCGTTAAGCGTGTTTCATATTTCTTGATAAGGATAATGGTGTTAAAATACAGCACTAACAGTAATTATATAGTTTTAAGTTACATGTTGCGACTTTCTTAGATATTTGAATATGGTGAAGTAAAATATATGTATGTATTTATATAACGAAAAGTCTATGATTTAATTTTTTTCTCGTTTGTGAAAACTTTATGCTACTAACAATAACTTAGTGAATGGCTTTTACATATTATAAATAGCAAAATTTAAACATTTTGCTTCTGCACATGACCTCTTCTTGTATGAAAGGGAAGAGTTAGATTTTTATCTGCCACGCTGCTTCACTACGGATTGGCGAATAAATAATAAAGTACCTGGATGACCGAGCTTTGCTCGGTTAAATTATATTTAGATACATTACATACTGATAAAACATAAATAATATTTTCGATCTTACCGACATAATAGTAAAATAATAGGAATTGTTTATTTAAATAAAAAATAAAAAGTAAAAAGAGCTCTTAATTCAAAATAAAAAAAGGAAAAAAAATTGGTCTGTAAACACCTGGATTCGAACCCAGGTTTTCTGATTTCGAATCCGCCCGATTCCCATCCGAGCTATTAGAAGCTTGTCAATGACAGCGAAATTTGCCTTCGTATTCTAATGATATTTTTTAATTGCGTAAAAAAAGGGATAAAACAACATTTTCTAAAAATAAATCCTAGCTAGATCGATTTATCGCCCCCGAAACCCCTTGCATACTAAATTTCATGAAAATCGTTGGAGCCGTTTCCGAGATTCCGATTATATATATATATATATATATATATATATATATATATATATATATATATAATATAATAAAAAGAATTGCTCGTTTAAAGATATAAGATAAATAAATAAATATTAACCAACAATCACACCACGTTAACCTAGCCCTGTGCTAAGTTCGTAAGAACTTGTGTTACAGGTACTAGGAACGGAAATAAATTTAAGATATAAATACATTTATATATAAATACACATCCATGACCCGGTGCAGACATCTATATTCGTCATACAGATTATCTGCACCTGGCGGGATTCGAACCCGCGACTGCTGCGTAAAGTGTCCAGTTGCCTGACCACTCGACCAGCCGGCCGGCGAATATGGTGTAAGAATTTCTTTCACTGTGAATTTTTGTTTACACTACGTATATACATATATATGTATCGTATGCAGTTGCAATATCAGCCGTGCCAGCCTGGATTTAAGCCTGTACCATACCGATCGTCTAGT
This sequence comes from Euphydryas editha, assembly GCA_036937285.1. Lineage (NCBI taxonomy): Eukaryota > Metazoa > Arthropoda > Insecta > Lepidoptera > Nymphalidae > Euphydryas > Euphydryas editha. Next base: position 10,305,946 of record JAUPFZ010000020.1, read on the forward strand.
ATTCATCTATTCTATCTGCTGGATCATTTTCGCTTCTATATCTCTATTTACTAACGTTATTTACTATATAATAAAAGTTGTCGTAAAACAACTCAAGTAGTAAATTAAGTATATTAGGCGTTGAAGGCGTTGAATAATTGTTAAGCATAAATTTTCAGAAGTTCGAAAAGCCTATTTATTACGTCGGCTTATTTTCAATAAACGTAGTATCTGGGTTTTGTTATTTCCGACAATGATTATTATTGGCTACAGCCAAGAATTCAACCAACAACTCACTTAAATGAAACCTTAGTTCCATTTTTTGTCCACAGTACAGTCTTGTAACAATATCTAAGAATTACCATAGCTCAAGAAGGCGTGTTGAACGTTTGCGCTCCGTCCACATAACTTCATACTAACGGTCCGTAAATCCCTTCTCCCAGAAAACATCAATATCGTTTTACCGGAAACGTCAAAACGAATCGACAATAATAAATCCGAATTATAATTAACATAATTATATATATCCTACAAAATTAAAATAAATATATATCCTTTACAATACCATTGATTAAATAATCCTTTATGTTGTATTTAAAATTGTACATTTGACTTATACAAAACATAAAAGGAATGTTCTTTTTTTTTAATTATATTATGGGCTTACTCTTGACCTAAGTCTAGCTCTAGAGCAGAGACGAGGTCGAAGATGGAGCGAGCTCGCCCAGAAAAAGCCTATTCACTCGCGCTTTAAATAAATTCGGGTTGTATGTACTTGGAAATACGGACGCCGGTAGGGAATTCCACTCCTTGGCCGTGCGTATTAAAAAATTGTGTATTAAAAAGTGTTCTCTTATATTTACGCGAATTTTACTTATTTAATTAATATCTCATTAAGTCATATATAAAATGACTACCGGAAATAGTACCAAAGCACACAAGATTACAGAAATTACTAACTTAATACAATAACCCTAACATTATACATCTTTTCGTTCGTTCGAACGTTCGTTCTGCTTTTATATTGCAATTTAACTTGATATTTTTTTTCTTTGAGGGTAGGCGTAAAGTTAAAACTCATTAAAACTAGCACTGTATATATTCTTCTATTACGTATAACGGTATTAGCTTAGCTTACTGCTCCACTGTCAGAGACCTCGACATTCACTTAGACAAAACGTTGTCATTATCAGAATCAAATATTCTGATAATGACAACGTTTTGTCAATCGTTTTTTGTTTTTTGTTTTTTGTTTTGACAATCGTTTTGTTGATTCGTAATCAGCCGAAAAACTTTTACAGGCCTAAGCTTATTACGTCACCTCCAATATGTTATACCAATCCCTACATTTTTTTAACTATGGGAAATCATATCAATCTCTACCAAAATTATGTTGGCAAACTCCAATAACAGATTCAAGCTATTCTGATTTGACCAAATATAAACTCAATAAGCTTGAGCGATTTTCCGCTTCAAGCTCAAGTAGTTTCCTATACGCCCTCGCCGGAACCTAAATATTGTTTCTCTACTGTACTGTGTACTATTGAATCCAAAGGCTCCTTCTTATCTAAAGGACAAATTTATGTCTCTCGGGGATGCTGCAGAATTAAGACATTCTCGAAGTCTTATGCTGAAGTTACCAGTACATAAAACGAATATTTTGGTTAGTATTTTACCGTCTAGGCTACAAAATTGTGGAATAGTTTTCAATTAAACATAAAGGAGGCTAAATTACTATCGACATTTAAAATCAATGTTAATCAGAATCACTATTTTAATTTGGTGACTATTTGAATTAAGTTTTTATGGTACAATTTTTTTTTTCTTTAATTAGTCTTTATTAGTTTATAATACGGATATATATAATTTTTTTATTCATCTATGTATTTTGTCTAAGTATTAGAATGTATTTTTTTTGTGTAAGTTTATTATAACAGCACACACCCAGACTCAATATTAAATTTTGGGTTTCTTGAAGAAATTGCTTATTATTCATAAGTCCTCCAATTATATTATAATTTGTAACTATCTTTATGCTTTGTTTATAATGTATTGATAGTGTACAATAAAATATAAATAAAGTAAATAAAATTTTAAGATTAACTTGTATGGTTGCACAAGTTATTGGTTATTATTTTATTTTATTGCTAAAATAATTTTATTTTACAAACAATCTATATTTCAAACTGACACACCTACTCACAAATTTTATTACATTAAAATTGACAAATAGAATCACTTTTAGAATTTAATTATTTAAAGTAATAAAGTATTGATTTAAATATCTTGAAATTATTTAATTACGTAGAAACCCGAGTACCATTCTAAGTGATTAATATTTAACGTAGGCCGTATCGCGCACGTGAAAACATACCTAATTAAATTCTATATGGTAAATTAAGTTTGTCATGTCATGTGTTACGAGTACTTTTAGGTTACATTGCGTGTATGTACATGTACGTGTATGTATTTGTTTTACTTGTTTAATATTATCAAGCTTGGTATAAGTTCTTCAAGTGGTTTCAAGTAATAAAATCAAGCAGTTTCACTCGCTTTGATTTTATTACTTGAAAAGTCTCGAAGTTGACGTTTATGACCTAAACTTTAACATATGCATGATACTGTGTCATCGCAGCTTTAAGCCGGGTAGTAAACCGGTTCAATCATTTTTATATATTTTTTTTTAAACATGCAATGGTCGAAACGTATCTATGGTAGTTAAAATATAATATTTGTTATTTTTTATTTTAATTGTACTGCGAGCGTGTACCTCTATAAACTTTGATTGTATATTGCAGTATATTAGTAACAGTAACAGTACTGATGATTATATTCCAATTAGTTTTATATAATATACTCAATAAACAGTCATATCAACGCACTTTTAATTAGTTTTCTTACACGATATTTAATGGTTGTAACAACGTTCAACTTCGTTATCAAGTATAAATACCCTATTCGTTACCCGGGCCGCTGCAGTAGTCGGGAATAGTAAGGCTGGAGAGAGGCAGGAGACTGGGGGCTTGGGTTCTTGACAGGCGACGCGTGTTGGCGAGCGCAGTGTGTTATGTCAGGACATGGTGACGCTGCTGCCCATCACCACCCTGTTCAATGTATAATTGTTCGCACCGCTACGACCAAAGTCGCCTATTACGACACCTTGGCAAGAAAGAGATCGGGATTATTCTCCTCTTCTGATCACTGCACGGGCAAAGCGATATTTAGGAAAAACTAATTATAAAGGTATTAAAAATTAAAAAAATTAAAAAAAATTTTTTAAGAGCAACAGAAAGCAAAATAATTATTTTTAGAATTTTTTGTCTGTCGGTACGTTTGTTGCGGCATTATGCAAAATCTGCTGCACATAAATTTATGCCGGTTTCACGGTGGTCATTCTTGAGGTTTACCTTAAAATCTTATGTAGTCTTCATCTTGATACATTGTCTATTAGTGGAGCTATTATTTTAACATTTACAGTGAAATCCAAATAAAATCGTTTTATAAAGACATTGTTTTATGTTGTATTAGTTGTCTTTAGGTACTATTTATTTATTTATTTATTTATTACATAAAACAGTAACACAATCTGGTTATAAAATCAAAAGAAAAGAGAAACAATTCATAAATCTAAGTAATCGTGTAACCCACACCAATGTCCGCAGAATAATTTACAAGACATACCTACTTGACTAGTATTTAAAAATCACGCACTTAGGAACAACGTAAGTAAAAATTATTTTAATACAGAAGCTTAACAACTTAATACTATATTATAATAAATATTTTCCTATTTGTTGTAATGTTATTTTAACTTTAATGTTTTAACAACCACGTTTTTTAATTTTGACTGTGAGTGTGCAAAAATGTCGATATGAGCAAAGCGTGTATTATACTTATGTCGTAAAGGTGTATTATAGTTGATAGTTATCAACAAGACGTCGTAGAGGAGCGCGTGCCCCGGTATTGGTTCTACACCGAGCGGTATAGAACAGCCGAGACACTCGCCCCTCCCGACGAAGGACACTTCTAGGTACATTATATGCTAAGTTGAAGAGAGGTAGGGCACAGTGGGGTATATACCCTACTCAAATCGGAGCAGCCCGACTGGCGAAGTACCTCCGCCTTACAGAAGATCGCAGCCAAATAACATTGTTCTCTGACGGTGTTGTGTTCCTGCGGTGAGTAAGGTATCCAGAGCTCCCGAGGATTCGTTGTGTTGGTAGCGGAAGGCCGGTGATGCAAACGATACAGTCATCGGCAGGTGTAGGCGCGGAGTGTGGGCGCAGCGGTCAGTGAGACCCAGTGAAACGGTTTGTCGCTGGCCGCCCGCGGGTCAGTAGAGTTCCCGAACCCAGGGATCACTTAATCTCCGCCCTGGGAGGCTGAACTGCCAACCCGCGAAAAATCCCTGCTGTAGCAGTCGTGCCGGAGAAGGAGACCGGGGTGGACCCGGCTGTTGCAGTGGGGGGGGACTGGGGGCCCTCTCGTTCGCTGCGCCGACAATTCGCACTACCTATGCTAACCCGTGGCTGGTCTGCATTGCAAATTTGCCTCTTTAGCTATCAACACAACAAATCTTCACAAAAAACCTATAACCTTCCCCCACAAAATGAAAAACAAAAAGAAAAGTAAGGTATACACAGCGGCTCCCCTCTCCACACAAGTGGACTTCTGCAATATCAGGGGGCTCCATGCTAACCTTAGCGCAGTCCATCAACATCTGGAGACTGCGCAGCCGACCTTACTGTTTCTAACGGAGACGCAGATATCTTGCCCGGCCGACACTTCATACCTACACTATCCCGGCTACAAACTCGAACATAAATTCCTGAGACGTGCCGGTGTATGTATGTTCGTTCGGGAGGATATCTGCTGTCGCCGTCTCCTTCATTTAGAGGACAGGGACCTGTCGATATTGTGGGTGCGCGTGGACTACGGTGGCCACACCCGTGTTTACGCATGCCTATACAGGTCTCATAGCGGTGACAGGGAAACAAAGCGGCTCTTCGAGCACCTGCAATTGACGACGGACAAAGTTCTTGAGCTATACCCCTCTGTGGAGTTGGTGATTTTAGGAGACTTTAATGCCCACCACACTGAATGGCTTAGTTCTCGGTCCACTGACTACGCGGGGAGGTGTGCTCACGAATTCGCTCTGGCCTATGGTTACTCACAACTGGTACATTCTCCAACAAGAATACCAGATATTGAGGACCATACGAGCTCTATACTGGACCTTCTGCTGACTCAACGTCCGGATGGATATTCCATCTCAGTGGATGCACCACTCGGCTCGTCCGACCACTGCCTCATCCGGACTCTTGCACCATGCACGCGCACAGATCCACCTCGGCCAACTAGTTTGCGGCGCATATGGCAGTACAAGTCAGCAGATTGGGATGGATTGCGAGAATACTATGCATCGTACCCGTGGAGGCAGCTTTGCTTCACATCAGAAGATCCCGACACCTGCGCAGCTGCTGTCTCTGAGACGATACTGGCGGGTATGGAATATTTTATTCCGAACTCGCTAGTTGCTGCCGGGACAAGGAAACGACCGTGGTTTAATCGGCCTTGTAAGGAAGCGAAACGTATTAAGCAAGCCACGTTCAGGGCTTGGACCACGGCTCGGAGTAACAGCGATCCAAACGTATCTGACGTGAAACGCAAGCTAAATGCTGTCTCAAGGGCCTGTAAAAGAGCAATTGCCAGAGCTAAATTCGAGTTCATCGGGAGAATTGGCGAAAGGCTTGCCAACTACCCTTCCGGGAGTCGAGCCTTCTGGTCGCTCGCCAAAGCTGCCGAGGGAAATTTTTGTCTGTCGTCCTTACCACCATTGCAAAATGCCGACGGCAACCTGGCCCATAGCGCCAAGGAGAAAGCCGATCTTCTAGGTACACTCTTTGCCTCAAACTCGACTTTGAATGTCGATGAGAGCGCCGTACCGCCAACCATCCCACGGTGTGGACACTCCATGCCGGAAATAAACTTCTCACAAAGAGATGTCCGGCGGGAGCTGCTTACTCTCGATGTTCATAAGTCGAGTGGGCCCGACGGCATTCCAGCGATGGTGCTGAAACAGTGTGCTCCAGAGTTGTGCCCTGTATTAACGCGACTTTTCGCACTTTCTTACCACACTAGGCAAGTACCGTCTTCATGGAAGACCGCCCATGTGCACCCGGTACCCAAAAAGGGCGATAGATCAGATCCATCGAATTACAGGCCTATCGCTATTACCTCCCTTCTCTCCAAGGTTATGGAGCGTGTTATTAACACCAAGCTCCTCAGGTACCTAGAGGAACACGATTTGATCAGCGACCGGCAATACGGCTTTCGCCACGGTCGCTCGACTGGTGACCTGCTAGTGTATCTGACACACCGATGGGCTTCAGCCATCGAGAGTCAAGGTGAGGCATTGGCAGTTAGCCTAGATATGGCGAAGGCGTTCGATCGGGTCTGGCACCGGGGTCTTCTCTCGAAGTTGCCATCGTACGGACTACCCGAGGGTTTGTGCAAATGGGTTGCCAGTTTTTTGTCTGGTCGATGCATACGAGCCGTTGTAGATGGCTGCTGCTCCGCAAAACTAGACATAAACGCTGGCGTCCCGCAAGGTTCTGTGCTGTCTCCAACACTGTTTCTCCTGCATATCAATGACTTACTGTCTATTGATGGCATTCATTGCTATGCGGACGATAGCACTGGGGACGCTTTCTACACAGGCCGTGCAAACATCCCTCGTTCCGCTGTGGTAGAAAGTCGCGAACAACTTGTGTCTGAAATCGAGAGTAGTCTTTCCAAAGTCTCCGATTGGGGTCGAGACAATTTAGTCCAATTCAACCCCTCCAAGACACAAGTTTGTGCGTTCACCGCTAAGAAAACCCCATTCACTGTGGCCCCTCAATTCCAGGACACAACCCTTACCATCTCTAACAGTATTGGTATCCTTGGTGTCGACATATCCAGCGACGTCCAGTTCCGATGTCACCTGGAAGACAATGTCAAGATGGCATCCAAAAAACTCGGTGTGCTTAACAGAGCGAAGCGGTACTTCACGCCGGGGCAAAGACTGCGTCTGTATAAATCGCAAGTCCGCCCCCATATGGAGTACTGCTCTCATCTCTGGGCGGGAGCACCGGCATACCAACTTGGCCCTCTTGACTCGGTTCAAAGAAGAGCTGTGAGAATTGTCGACGATCCAATACTGACGAGCGATATCGAGCCCTTAAGTCTAAGAAGAGATGTTGCATCCCTATGCGTGCTCTATCGCTTGTATAATGGGTTGTGTTCCGAAGAATTGTTCGAAATGGTGCCAACGGCCACTTTTTATCATCGCACCGCTCGCCATCGACAGGGAATTCATGCTCACACATTGCAGCCCCAATGGTCCCGTACAGTTCGGTATCAGAGGAATTTCCTCCCACGGACCATTCGGTTGTGGAATGAACTCCCTGCCGAGGTTTTCCCGCAGGACTACAGTATGGGGTCCTTCAAGAGGGGAGTAAATAGGTTTTTAAAGGGTCGGCAACGCGCATGTGATGCCCCTGGTGTTGCAGGCGTCCATAGGCTACGGTAACCGCTTACCATCAGGCGGGCCGTATGCTTGATTGCCACCGTCGTGGTATAAAAAAAAAAAAAAAAAAAAAGTTATTAGTTAATTCAGAACAATCATATTATTATATATACCATGCAGCATTGTGACTATAAGAACCATACGACGGGATTCTAGGCTTAATATATTATACTGCTGTAACAGTTGGGCATATGATTATTTAAAATTATGCAGTTTATAATATATACTACGAATAAATTTATTTTGTACCATTTCTAGTCTCCTGATGTATGTATTATAAATAGGACTCGAAATTTGAACAGAATATTCCAGTTGAGATCTAATTAATGCATTAAATAGAAATAAGAAAGTGCAGGTTGGCTTAAAATCAAAGGAGGATCTCATGACGAAACCATATATGCGTTAGGTTTTGTTTATTATGTAATCTATATGAACGTCAAAGAGAAGCTTTAAGTCTAGTACAAAACTCCAAGATCTTTAATGCATTCAATTCTGTTAAGAGTGACATTATCAAGTGTGTAGTTAAAGTTGAGTTGGTTTATATTTTTTGTAAACGAAATAATATTACATTTGGGTAAGCTAAGACAAGTTTGTTCTCAGAACAATATTTGGACAGACGGGAGGTCTTCTTGTAACAATAAACAGTCATGATTAAAATTTTACAAATTATGCAACCCCGTTTCTTAATAGAAGCGGGAATTAATAAAGCAAGTACTGGTGTCATTAATGAACAAACAAATTACTATAATACTACGAACAACTAATTCTAAACGTTACGCATACGAAGTTACAGTGAAAAGCTAGATTATTATAATATTATATCAATTAACTAATGTGAAATATAATTATTAAGTCAGATGTTTTAATAACAAAGTGTATTAATTGAATTATTCACACATTCACTGAACTAAAATGATTCATGGTATTCGCTATCGGTATGAAACATTCAATTTTCATTTAAACGATTTATAATAATTACGTTTGCTGAATAGGTTTTCTATTGTTTAAATAATAATAATAATTTAATAACAATTTATTGACATATTATAAATACAAATCGTTCTTTACAAGTAAAATTACACATTACTATTGAAATAAATAAAAAGAGGTTAACGTTGATAGCTATCAAGCATTGCTATAGTATATACTGTTCTCTTATTAGGGCAAACTAAGCGGAGTATAGAGACACGCGTCAAAGAACACATAGCTGACATGAAACACCAACGGTCGACAAAGTCTGCTGTGTATCAACATACTCAACAAGGTACCAACCACTATATCAGATTTGATAAGCCACAAATTCTCGCTAAAGAACACCGATTCCTACCAAGGATGATTCGCGAGGCTATTGAAATTAAAAAACATCCTAATTTCAATAGAGAGGATGGTTGGAACGTACCACCAGCTTGGGAGCCAGTACTAAAATTAATTGAACCCAAGAAAAATAAGAACACAGCACGACTTCCAGACACAATAAGCTCATTCTGCATGAATAGGAACGGTTAATAGTAATAATTTAAAATTGTATAAAAAGCGGGGTATGTAACAATTAATTCATTATTCGGACACCCACCACCTCAGTCCCCCGAGATCATGGACGCTGTAAAGGGTCCGAAACGTCGGGAAATAATTTAAAATATTGTAAAAATATAAAGTTTTAAATAAACGCGATAAAATCCGATATAGACTTTTAATCAAATGAATTGCTATAGTATATCCTGTATTACAGTTGTCAATTTTTGTTCCCATTAAAAGTTAATTTCAAGGAATTTGTATCATAACGGGAACGCTCACTTAATAAAGTTATATATTTAAATATGCAGCTTGAAACTGAAATAAGGTTGACATTTGTTTCCAACACGTAAAGTGAAAATATCGTTCCGAGCATTTCATTGACTACTGGATTTTGTCTCTTTCGTACGAGTTGCCTTGAATCCGTGGTAGAAAGAGATACAATCCCTGTCTTATGAACGTTTTTTGAGTGCACGTGCTCATTCCAGTTTGTATATAAATTCCTTGGTTCATTTTATTTGAATTTCAGATACTAATTATGTACTAAGTTATAAAATAAAGATTGTGAATAAAATATTCAAAATTAAATAAAAAATTTACCACTTCTGAGTGTGTGTGAGTGGGTCTTTGTTTGTTTGTATGTTTATATGAATTGTGTGTATATATTTTAGTTTTTTATTCGTATGTACAAGTGTGTGGATATGTTTTTTTATTTGTATTTTTTTTTTGGGTATGAAATTTAGATGTGAAGAATATTCTCTGTTTCCACATAATTCAAGTTCCTAATCCAATTTTTTACCACATATTTACTTTTGTTTAAAGGTAATAAATAGATATTATTAACTTTATTAACCTCATTGTATAATTATAAATGACAGGTTGTTGTACTGATGTAACGTTACTACAGTTAAGATCATTTTCGCAGATTAGATCCCTACTCATGACATTTTTAATGCTAAAGGTTATACAGATGTTGATCCGGGTAGTGCATATTGTTTAGGCGCTCTGTATTTTATTAATTTATCCTAATATAGGACATTCAGTGTGCGTCGTTTCTTTGAGTATTTATTTTGCATATTTATTGATTAAGGTATTTAATTTTAATACAACCTATTTTCGATCACCTGGTTGTGTATTTATTATTATTTATTTTTAAAAACATGTTAGTGATTCGTTCAGAAATGTTACCTATTATGAATTACTATTGTATCGTTTAATGTATAAATTTGATACGATTAAGTAAAATGTCATAAATATGAAAACATTTTTCTCGATAGAGATAGAAGCAGAGCAAGAGAAATTAACCTTTTCAGAATGTTACTGCTCAATATATGTATCGGACTGCTATCGCAAGAGTATTAGACGCTTATGTTTTTTATCATATATCGGACAGTTACGTTTTTCACACAAAATTGCTTGACGCAAGGATGTGATATTATTGTTAATTTCAGGTTTGTATTTCCTTGTTTTGATTGAAGGGAAGACTAGTAATAACGCTACATCGTTTACATTCAATATGCGATTATAAATATAGAAGAAGGAAATACTATTGCTGTATGTTGCTTTATATAATATATGTATTATATTGAAGACAATGACGTCAATAAACTCACGGTTACAATGACGTCAAGTACGATTCCACGATTCAAGAGTTCAATAATCCTAATAAAAACGTCGAAATGTGTCGGTACACAACCTAACTAGATATTGATAACACGGGATATGATTTTGGAAAAATATACTCGTAATATCAATTCGTAATCCTATTTCAGAATAAACTGATTGTTTGACAGCGCAGAAGTAATCTACTAATGGATCTTATTTAATTCAGGCTTTGGGCCTAATCAAATCTCTTTCATATAAATATAACTAAATAAATAACATGTCAATTTTGACCGTAATAATATAATAAATAAATTTGTAAAACTAATGATTTATAAATGACGGTTTCCAGTCTTCAGCTTTACTATAATTATTGCAGTATTGTTTTATTTTGCACGCGAAGCGTTGAGGTGGTTGGTTCTACCGTTGGTCAAACATAATAATGTTAAAAGCAAAGGCAATATTTCATTATTTGTGTTAATTAAATAAAATACAGCAATAACTTACATTACTTATTCGTTACGAACGTAGTTACGTGCCTTAATCGGAAGTTATTGCGGTACTCTTAGGCAGAATCAAATAATATTGTACAATTGTGAGAGCGTTATCATTAAAATAGATACAAATCTGATTAGGATTTATGAGAGATAATGGAGGTACAACGTTGAACAGAGCCGAGATATTAATAGAGGTCGAGGAGTTTTAACGGAGAGTTTTATACCTCGGTCAACCAACCCATTCGTAGCTTAGCTGAAGATCCGAGAGCCAAGCTTACCCGACAATATTTTGAAAACATCCCGGACATCTGCTTGCACGAGATAAGTATGGCTCTGGGACAGCTTAAAAACAATAAGGCACTAGGCGAGAACCGTAATATGTCAGAGCTTCTGAAAGCAGGTGGAACACCGGTACTTCAAGCTCTTCTGTGGTTTCTTAATACCAGCTTGCTTTAAGGTGTAACGCAGGAAGACCAGAGGCGTGGTGGTGCTTTTCTTCACGAAGGGCAATAATACCTTATCATCATTGGCGGGTCATTACGAACCGTCTGACGGGTAGCTTTGATGACTTCCAGATTCCCGACAAAGCCGGTTTTCGAAAAGGCTAGAGTACCATAGACCACATACATACGCTGCGGTAGATTATACAAAAGACTGAGGAGTATAATCGGCTTTTGTGCTTGGCGTTTGTAAACTATGAGAAAGCCTTCAATTCGATCAAAACTTGGGCGGTGCTGCAGTCTCTCCAGCGGTGCCACATTGACTACCGGTATATCGAAGTGTTGCAGTACTTGTTCTATAACGCTAGTATGTCGGTTCGAATACAGGAGCATAGTACGAGAGCGATTCCAATGCAGCGAGGTGTGAGACAGGGAGATGTCATATCTTCGAAACTTTTAACCGCAGCATTGGAAGACGCTTTCTTAGTATATCACTCACCTTCGATATGCCGACGATATCGCGCTTATGGCAGAATTTCGGGAAGACGTCAGCATTTGCTCAGTGACCTCAACAGTTTCTCAACGAGTAGGCATTAAAATAAACATGGACAAGACAAAAATCATGTCGAATGCCCTTATCGTACCCACCCTGATATCGGTTGGAAATTCTACTCTCGACGTTGTTGACGATCCTAGGACAAAAGATCCAACTTAGTAGATCCAACTTTGAGAGGGAGGTCAATCGTCTAATCCAGCTGTGATGGGCAGTTAAGTCAAATTCAAAGCGGTACTCACGCCGAAATGATACAAGCGTAGTTTTGTCTCCGGTTAACTGTCATCACCGTTACAGTGGAAAAATACTATCAACTGTTTTATTATTACTGGATAACAATATTAACAATACCAGTTATGTTAAATAAATAAGGTAACATTTCTAATAAGTTAAACAACGAATTATCGCGTTTTTACCAAATATTAAAATAATTTTAATAGGAAGACGTTACTACAACTTTGATAGCTGTAACATTCAAAATTATGTTTTATTATAGAATAGCTTTATGGTAACTAAAATATGATATTTGTATTTGTTATTCGATTTTTTTAAATAACCATAAATAAATTATACACATACAAATACAAAACTAAAATACGTGTTTATCATACATATTACCAAACAAAAACACGTGTTGATTTTATGTATTAAATCAATTTTGATCATTACTTGTAATTGGTAAATTAAATAATTATTAACTGTTTTTAAAAAAATTACAATTAAGAATAAATAGTGAGTGTATGTAGCAGGATGCGTAAACTTAGAATAAAAAACATGGAAATGCATTGCGTACTAAACTATAAAACACAATACACTTAACTACAAATCTGTTAGTAATAAAACCGGTATTTTTAATTTCGCTGTATTATAATCATGTATTTGCAGTATTATAATCATCTTTACTAGATGGAGCCAATTTATTTTAAGAAAATACCAGTTCAGAAAAAAAAACAGCTAAATTGGTAACTTTTATAAAAATTAATTGGTAAATTAAATAATAATTATTAATTGGTTTTTAAATAATTACAATTGGGAATCAATATTGCAGTGAATATTGATTTTTAGTTTCGAATATTTCTTTTGTAGAATTCTATTTATGAGGTTCTTGATAGGTTCTGCATTTTAGTTACGGATGCTTAAGTTGGTTAAGGTACCCCGTCGTCCCATAAGGAACTTCATTCCAAAAATTATGACGTTTGCGGTATAAAAAACGGAAAACTTAAATTGCGAGTTCTTTTGCATCTCAAATTTCCAGACATAATAAGTTTATTCTGCTTGAATAGGAACGGTTAAAAGTAATAATTTAAAATTGTATAAAAAGCGGGGTATATAACAATTAATTCATTATTCGGACACCCACCAACTTAATCCCCCGAGACCATGGAAGCTGTAAAGGGTCCGAAACGTCGGGAAATAAATTTTAAAAATTGTTAAGCTCTAAAGTTTTTAAAGAAACGCGAAAACATCCGGTATATACTTTTAATTAAATGAGTAAAATTCGCGTAAATATAAGAGAACACTATTTTATGTTATTAATATGTTAGTGATAACTGACTAGAATATTTGCTGGAAACAAAATTAATGATATATCAAATAATTTACTACAACAAAATATAAATTGTATGTGGATTGATTTCCATTTAGCCTGATTGTGATTTTATAACTAAAATAGAGAGATAGGCCAAAGCCTTTTGTCGAGAGGTTCCCTGTATTGTAAAATTCCTCAACTGCAGATACCAAAAATAAAAGAGATAAACAGAAGATAACGGCTCATGATTTTCTCACCCTCTTGCTCGATGTAATGTTAAATAAAATTGCCCATTTTGTTTAGATGTTTTAATGGATGAGAGATGTGTTTGGTTAGTAAAAGGGTGTACATTAGAGTGGTTCAATATTTAGTCACAAGTAAATTCTAGAGCATCAGGGTCAAATTCTGATTGAGGGCATGCTAGTTTTCAGGTAAGTTCTGACTTTTCAGTTGTTATTGCATAAATAAACATGTGACTATTATCAGTTATATGTATATAAAGAGTTATAAAGTTGTGGTATATAATGGTTGAAGCACTTTAGTTCAATTTCATTTTCGTAAATGTCTAAAAATGTCTTGATGAAAGATTTTTCAACGTTAGTACAATCAATTCAGCTGATTTTCAAATAAGCTGGTAAGATAAATGAATAATAAATAAAATGTATTGTTAGAAAATAAATTTTATATCATTCAGAAAGAACATAAATCCATCTTATCATGAATTCATCTGTATCATGAATTCAACTGTTTTAAAGTTAAGAATTTTATAATTATGAAATGTACCTTACATTTAAAAATCCCATGAGGACAAACTTTTTATTACAGCCTTTTTGATACATTTGTTATTGTAGTTAATTAATTCATTAATTCGCCGACCGTTCTGGTGTAGTGGTGCGCGTCGCCTTAACGCCAGCGGTCATGGGTTCGATTCCGCTCGGGAGAGATATTTGTAATTGTACAAATATTTATTTCTGGTTTAGATGTGTGTCATTTTGGGTCTCCCCACCGTTCCTCGAAGAGCACGAAAAGCCGTCGGTTACAGTTGTTATCACAAACACCTGATAGCGCCCGTTACTCATGGTAGGTAAATTATCCGCCAATCCGCAGTGGAGCAGCGTGGTGGATTAAGCTCGAACCCTTCTTCTATATAAAGAAGAGGCCTCTGCTTAGCAGTGAGTTGTTTACAGGCTTCATTATAATGTATAATGGCAAGTTTTTTTTTTGAAAAATAAGTAAGCTTATTGTCATTAACGTTATCTTATTTTTCCATCTTTTCTTTTTTTTCTCTTAAAGTGAATTTTATTAATTTTAAATTTTCGCACACCTACAAACGTTCGCTCTTGTACGTCCTAAGGTTGGCTGGTAGAGTATGCTTTTAGCATTAAGCCCGCCTTTTGTACAATTCTTTAATGTATTGTGCGATAAAGTTATAATAAATAATAAATAAATAAATTATTTAATATTTGTAGCTTTAGTAATGCAACTGAAATAAAATATGATATTAATTTTAAGCGTAAATTCCAAACATAAATTTAAAATAAATTAAAGTACTTCGGTACATGAAATATAAGCTTTACTGCATTTTAACTATGTTTGAATTTAATTAACGAGAACCGCCTGTAAATGTGCCTCTCCTTAATACATGAATATATTTGCTATGTGACTTTACTGTTAATTTCTGGATGTACATACATATCTTTAATATTTTTATTGAGAAATGTTGGTCACCTCATGATGTTCCTACGTCGAGCTTAAGACAAAAACTTTAAAGAAATTTAACATTTTAAAACTTAACAATGCTATCCCGGATTCGAACCCCAGTATTAATTTTGTAAGGCAAAGGTGTTCTCGTCTGTATTTTTTCTTTGAAACTGGTTTTAGACCTTTGACATAAAATCAACAACATAATTATTATTATAATCAAAATTAATTCTTTTACAAAATACTGTTTTAATTATATTTTCCAGAGAATGTATAATAAAAATAACTGATAGTATCTGCTACCACTACTACTACCTTATGTAACATCAAAAAATGAATGTTTAAGAGTTTCGGTACTGTAATTGTAACTGTATCAGCCTGTAAACCGCCCACTGATCGGCGAAGGCCTCTTCTCCATATAGAAGAAGAGTTGGAGCTTAATCCACCACGCTGCTCCACTGCGGGTTGGCGGATAATTTCCCTGAGGTGGGTAACGATTGTTATCAGGTATCTATGATAACAACCGGGACCGACGGCTTTACGTGCTCTCCGAGGCACGGTGTGGAGACCCACAAGGACATACACCAGCGTTGCCAGACGTCCCGATTTTAGCGGGACATCCCGATTTTTAAATCAAAATTAATTGTCCCGCGCGGGACACGCTCAGTCCCGCTGTTCGGGGAAAACTTGACCATGCGTGCAGCGTGCTGAGGAAGTGTGGGCCGGTGACACAGATAAGTGTGGAGTTGTGAACTGGCCGCCCGCCCTTTTATTTTCGAAGACGAATAAGACTCCTCTATTTAACGATAGGGTAAATCTGATTTCAAATATTATATTTTTATTAAAATACATTTTCTATGGCTATTTTTGCTATCTATTGTCAACGTAAACGTAATTTTGTTTTTAATTTGAATTCAAATAAAAAAGATAAATATTTAAAAACTTCTGATTATGTACGTTTTTATACTATGTCCCGCTTTCGACGAATGAATCCCGCTTTTTCACTCAAAAAGTTCCAAAATCCCGACTTGGCAAAAATAAAATCTGGCAACGCTGACATACACCCAGACCGGAAACACATATTTGCACAAATACAATTATCTGCTCCGAGCGGGAGTCGAACCCGCGACCGACCCGACGAGCGTCGTTGAGGCAACTACTCGCACCACTACACCAGAACAGTCGATTTTATCATTCTTCTATATTAAACAGTTGTCCGTACATAACATAATAAATCTAAAAAAAAAATATTTATTTATTTTAAAATATATTTTAATATTGAGTTGCTTGTTTATTACTATGGGCAATATAATAGTCGTTTAAGTCGTACCTATAATTGAAATGAATGAAAAAAAAAAAATTAAGATATTTATTAATCTCGTGATCTTAATATTAAATTGATTATTAATATTGGTTGGTACATATATACTATGTATTTACCTTTTTAATTAATAAAATACAAAGGAATACCTTGGTATTCTATTAAATAAAAAAGTTTTTTATACACAATATGTCTGTGTGTGTTGTTCTAGACTAAGCCGTTTTAGCTGTTTTATCATTTCTTTTCTGATAATTGGTAAGTTGCAGTAACCAATCGTTCAAATCAGAAATGAAAGAACATGTACGAGTACAATCAGAATAACATAAACATGACTCAAAGACGGAAGTAATTCGGGCACGAATGCAATTTCATTTTCTTTTGACTCGATACACTTTTTGAAATCGATATTGGACGAGTATTAACGTCCAAGAACTGAAAGGAATCTAAGTACCGAAATGTCTATCCAAGATATATATCTGTCTGCGATACAAGCTGTGCTTAGTGCAGAGGCCTGCTGTATAATTTCATGGTAATAAATATTATTAAGATTATTAAAAAAAAAGGAAAAGATGAAGGAACATTTTTATTAGTAAAGTTTAATTTGCGATAAACTCGACTGAGTTATTATTAACCATGTAGGCATAACAGTTCCTTAAAAGTCAAGTTTAGGAGTATTACCTGGAGGACATCAGATAACCCACTGCACAATGGAATGGAAATTGGAAAAACGGAGGGTTGTCGTTGTGAGGAGAGATGGCAAGTACCTACCTATCTAGCTACGTTTTTCGATGGCCTTACAAAAATTATAAGTTATAGAAGTATTAGACCCAGTTTCACCACTTGCTATTAAGTTCTGGCTAACCTAACTGGCACTTTTTTTACAGGTAATTGTATGGGTTATACTTAATAGCTACTGGTGAAACTGGCCCTTAGAGTAGAAGATACGTGGCTAAATTTATACGGAAGCTTGACAAAAGGTCATTTTCCTCTAGAGCCATAATTCCACATCTTTATTCATCTTAATTTTCTTTTTAATTTCTTTGTCATTTTACTATTTGTAAAATATACAATTTGTAGTAAAGCCTTTGTGAGTAAGACTTTGTTTCGTCATTAAAATGTATCAGGGATAGCCGGCCGTGTCAAGGAGATCCCCAAAGGATACGCTATATTTAGTTTGACATAGCTTCATATTCATGAATGGTATTAAGTATAGAATCTATTATAAAGATATCATACTATAAAGTACTATGTGATATTTCAAAAACAATAAATTAGCATTAAAACTCCTAATTCGATAACAGTTCAGGTATACTGATAGAGAAAGGTTAACAATAAGTGGGAAAACCAACATAGACGCACGTAATACTGTCGATCCTTGTTGTTATCATAAAAATTGGATAGCGATCGTTTTTCTTGACAGGAAAATTAATTGCTAATCCGCAGTGGGAGCGTGGCGGGTTAAGCTTCTAAGCCAACTCTTATACAAAAGAAGAGAACTTTGCCCAGTGTAAAATTTATAGATTATTATTTTAGTTCAATATAGTTCTGTTCAAAAATCCTAAGCCTATGTACTATTACTACCTACTTATTTAAGTATTTACGTGTTATAAATTTACGCTTCAACCGCAAATGATTTTGAAATTTTCATGAAAAAAGACATAAGATACTTTTGTACCGGTCTATAAAGTAGGACCTTCGGAATAAAAGCGGTCAAAATAACTGAAGCACGTAAAAGTGATACCTTTCTTCACATGTGTGTCACAAAATATCGACCTTCAACATCTTTATTTTTAAACTAGCTTTCCGCCCGCGGCTTCGGCCGCGTGGAATTCGGCTATATCGCGTGACATGGTAAGCGCGCCGCCGCTGCTGCCGCTCCGCGCCCTGCCTACGGCCCGATTAACCCCTCCCCCATTCCCCGTGCATGCTTTTTTTGTCTTTGTCTTAAACAATTGTACAATCTTACATGATTTTATGACAATAAGGAACTTCCATACAAACTTTCGTCCCCTATTTCAACCCCTTCTACCCTTATTTTCGCGATAAAAAGTATCCTATGTCCTTTCCCAAGTTCAGTTCTATCTTCATACCAAATTTCATCAAAATCGGTTCAGTGGTTTAGGCGTGAAAGTGTAACAGACAGACAGACAGATAGACAGACAAACAGACAGAGTTACTTTCGCATCTATATATTAGTAGGGATTTAATTTGTTTACCAAGTTACTATTGTGTAGTTCAGCATTTTTTTTTTCTGTTTTATTTAAGAGAAAGATTGTCAGCCTTTCTGAGTTACACGCACAAGACAAAGAGTAAATAAATACGTTTATATAAATTTATATTGAAAATATTATCTAAACAGGGAAAACTTTTATTAAAGAATGGAGTTCAGCCATATCGCATATTTTATATCTTTGCAAATTTTAAATTAATCACGAGTGGTCATATTTTGGTTTCAGTCGATATAATTACCGTTTACAACTCACCGCACCTCACTGGCACGCCTTTGCTTATGATTCATTACAATGACTTACTGATCAAACAACAGAAACAACTTCCTTTTATATTAAAAAACGTAACACTATTAGATAGTCTCTTTACAAAGCAACTTATAATTGTCTGAATATAACTATTATTAGCATGAGAAGAGTTTTATTTTATTTTTTTATTCATTTTTGTAACTAGCTAGAGCTATAAAAATGAATATATTATATGAATATATATTTATTTTAGAATTAGGATAATTAAAAAATATATTCATAGAATAAACTAAATGCAGCAAAATCAGACAAAAAAGGCTGTAACAAGTACTAAACAAAAAAAAATTAACAAATATGTAAATTCACTTTACAAATTTTATATGAAAATTTTCTCAATAACTTTAACAACTTTTAAAAAGTAATAATAACGTCTCAGATCTTTAAAAGACCTGAAATATAATTAACAATATAATTAAATTATTATCTATAAAGTTGAAATTTTTACAATTTTAACACGTATCTGTTGATGGATCGTATAATTTTTTTTTGTCAAGTATTACAAAAGTAGTTATAGAAATAGAGTAAAATTCTTTTACGTAGGTACCTATAAATAAGCACGCTTTAACATGCTTCAGTGCTCAATTTGACTGTTTTTCGTACGTACGTACGTTATATGAAATTATTTAATAATTATTTTGACGAATACATATATGTGAATGATGTTTCTATATCCAATGCACCTATAACCCTCTATGCAAGAGAAATAAAAACCTTAGATGACAGTAATTAAATCTCTATTAAAAAAGCTTACATTAAAAAAAATTAAATCATAATTTATAATCATCAATTAAACATTGAAGTTTGTCGAAAAACAATCCATTGTTTTATTTCATTATTGGTTAAAGTTTATGCAAAAATAATTCCATAATTATAATTATGTTTTTTTTTTATAGTAGGTTTATACTCGTATAATATATACAATCTATTGGCCCAATTTTTTTTTCTGAAGTCTTGTACAATACAAAACCAGTTATAGATATATAGTTAATATAAAGAGATATTTCCTTACTGTCATAGTATTATATATTCAGTTAAAAACATAGGAGAAGAATCAAGTCTTAAGGAGGCGATTTGCCACCAGTGCGGACAGAATAACGACAACACCGGGTATAATTAGAGCTAACGCGCGTATGACGTGATTACAGGATAACATTACATACCTTGTTACAACAAAGGATATTTGAACACTGTCGAGCTTTAAATAAGGCTTAAAATTGAACGTTATGTTGCTAAAGTTCTTCACTATAATAGACACGTTTTGTCCTAATATTCGACTCTTGGGAATAGGTGAACAAATGATTCAATAAGTCGTGTCACTGTAAATGTACTGAAGTTATCATATGAGCTTTATAATATAAATAATATTGATGAGTTTTTGTATATATATGTGAGATATATAATAGTATTATAATTTGAAATTTTATTATTATTTTATAGACAAATTAAAATATGTGTACTTCACTGTACATTCACACGCTTTCCAAGCTTAACGTAGCGTATTAAATTAAGAGTCTTGCAACGTCGGGTTAGGTTTTTGTCAGCTTGCAAACGTTCGCACAATTCTCGCGCTTGCAAAGCATTAAATAGCTGCAAAGAGTAAACGCATAGGCACGTGTTATGTTTTTTATTGATTTTGATACCTATCTTAGACGTGTATTCACAAAAAAAAAAAAATTACGGAATATAATATCATTACTAGAATTAGGAATTAATTAAAAACATTGTTTACTGTTTAACATGTTTTGGTTTTGAGTCAAACTAATTACAACATCGAACCTTGTTACTTAAATCTTATTCTAGATAGATAGCTAAACATTTTAGATTGATTTACTTTATATATCTATATGAAAAAAATAAATAAAAAAAAAAACAAAAAAAAAAAAAACGATGAAAAGGATTAAAACCATTTAATTTGAAATGAAAAAATAACAACTATTGTGAAGGAAAACGCTTAGACATTAATCTCTCACTCTGCTCTATTTCATATTAGCACTGTAGGAATTTTTAGTACAGTTTAGTATAATATTCTGTAATTAACAATAGTATATATAAATATAGTCCTTTTAACAAAATACTGATTTAAACTGGTTCCGGTTTTAATATACGTTATTTCTATAGATAGTTAAACTGTTACATTTAAGCCGTTCTCTGATTGAAATGATTTTCGTATAAACCATGTATCTGAATAGGACAGCGGATTTTTATTTTAAATTTGATATAAAATATTTTACATTATTATTTAATCTAAAGTCCATAGTTAAAAAGAGATTCGAACTCGACACTGTAATAAGATTTGTGCCATCAAAAAGGGTCATATTGAAGAAAAATATTTTTTTTCGATATATGGAACATGTGTGAAATGTATTTTTTCCTCTATCTCTACGCTCTTTCTTGGAATATATTTCTTTTCCCAGCTGAGATAAGAACAGGCAATATTATTATACGATAACAGCACTCACCATACATTTTTATTATTTAAATACAAATAATATATTTATCTATATACTCGTCGTATATATAGGAGACTTTCTATAGATATGTAGTCACTCATCACGATATCTCTGGAACTATAAGCCCTAGAGACTTGAAATTTAGTAGGAATATTCCTTTTGCCGAGTAGAGATCAGCTAAGAACTTACTATACGAGATTCTACCTCTAAGGGGATGAAAAAGGGAGGCAAACTTTGTATGGGACAACGTGATTCCTTGGTCCAATCTACTTCAAATTTTGCATAAATATTCTTTAACAGAATTGATTGAAGACGTGTTTCGTATTTTATCAAAAATCATCCCCTAACGGGGTTAAAAGGGGGTAGAAAGTGATTTTGATATAAATACTCCTTAGTGCTTTTTTTTAAATTACATTTTATTTTGACACATGTTTGACAACTCAATCCGTCTATTATATAATATTTTCTAGTATTGACGCAGGTGTAGGTGATATATTTTTTTGGGTGCTCCTGGTGGAACAGACAAAACTTTATATTAAATGTAACAAAATTGAGTTATAAATATATCGTGTGATCGCTTTATTGTAAAATAGTGTTTTATATAATATTTTTTTACTTCAATGTTGGTGTTGTTTTAAGTCAAGGGTTTTAAACTGAATAACTCATCGGCAAGGCATCTGTAGTTCACAATGATACAGATATAGAAGATACCGAAGTGAACTTGGAAACATTTTTTAATTATACGGCATTAACACCCCAATTAGTACAGATTGGCACCACGGACTAATGTTTGAGCAAGATCAGAAAACATTATAAATCACATGATTTATAATGTGATTTTTTAATTTAACCTTAACCCATTTAACTTTATCTTACACTAAAACTAAGAAGGAGGAGATAAAAGCTGTCTTGGACTATTATTAAATATAAATATATGTTTGACATACACACACGATCGTCTGTTCTTAAGGTAGACAACTTAATGCCTGTGTTTTAGGTAACAGCCGACTGATATACATTTTTTTATCATAAATATACATATAAATAATACATATAGAAATAAATACATATTACACCCAGACTCGAGGCGGGTATCGAACCCACGATCCTGGAGCAGAAAGCAGCGTCACTGTCAACTGTGCCGAGTCAATCAAAATTTAAAAAATAATTACTTGAGGGTTTATTCAAATCTAAGAGACAAAATCGTTCTGATTGTGGTGTCATTATACCAAAGATAGAGCGAACGAAGCATTGATGACCGTTCTGGTGTAGTGGCGCGAGTAGTCGCCTCAACGCCTCGCCTCAATGCTGGTGATCGCGGGTTCGACTCCCACTCGGGGCAGATATTTGTATTTGTACCAATATTTATTTAAAGTCTGGATGTAAGTCCTTGTGGGTTTCCTCACCGTGCCCCGGAGAGCACGTGAAGCCGTCGGTCCATAGCATAGCGTCCATAGCGTAGCATTTTCTGAGAAAATTTCCTATAGTAATGTATATTTTTTTTTACACCATCAGAAAGTAGATATTTCAACGAACAAAAAGCCCCCAAAACTTTTGAAAAAAACTGATATTTTGACGTCAGAATTTTCGATTGAAAATTAGGGTGCTTTTTTGATATTAAGTTAAAATAAGGCGAAAAAATAAATATTTTAAATCAAATAAATTACAGTGTATTTGGGACATAATAAGGTAAGTTTTTACCAAATTTCGTAGAAAAAAAAATGTTTTTGAAAAAGATATAAATAAAAAACCAAAAACTTGGTTTTTTGAATTTTTCACCTAAATTTTGAGGTTATGTGAAAAAATTGCAAATACAAAAGTTGTAGATCTTTTTATTACCTACAACTTTTCCATTTAACTTTTTTCCATAGGACTTGTAGTTTTGCCGGAAATCAAGATAAACCATTTTTTACCCTTAAAAACTCCCCCCTCCCACTTCCCGAACTCGGATCGACCGTAATTTATTTTTCCTTTCATTTTGATCATATTCCCCTCCTTTTCTAATGGGTTTCATCCTACTGTGATTTTTTTTCATTTTTTACTATTTTTGAAGGCTTCGGCCCTGGTCTAAAATGACACGTGCTGGTTTTAAATTATTTTAACTGTGTCATATAATTTCTGGTTGACAAATAATGACAATCATTCGCAAATTTCTATTTTAAGTCCGTGATGTTTTTCATAGTTTTAAATAAAATATATCTGATGTTAAATCAAATGTTTGTCTCACTTAAAACAAAAAATAAATAGCACATATTATAATTAAAAAGTTGCTGTGACTAAAGTCGATTTTACATGTAAAACCATAGTTATTTATTTCTTGATGAAAAGGATTTTTTTGTCACGTAATATAAAAAAGTATTGTAATCCTCTTTCTAAAGATTTAATTGGAATTTTACGAAATTTCCGGAACGATGACAAAATCGGATTGTCCATTTCCATTTTACTTCACATTGTTTACCATTTCTTCAAGTTACTATGGTTACGAGAAATGTCTTGATAAGTGAAGAAACAACTTCAACTGACTATTGCGATGTCAGTCGCCAATTTAATCCATTCGTAATATTTGTAGTGTTTAAGCAATTATTTTATATTGCTGGTTTGTGTTTTCTAAAATCGAACGACAAGATAATTTTGGTAGAGAATGTTGTATACTAGGCGATTTCAGTAAGATAATTTTTAAGATTAACCAAAATAATTGGAAAATATGTCGCTTGTAAGCAACTTAAATTACTCTGTTCTTTGTCAAACGTGAGTTTCGATAGTTTAACAATGAAAAGCTTAACCGAAATATACGTATTGTATATAAATAGTAACGGCATTAAGAATTTATAATATTGTACGACGGAGTTTCTGCAGAATAATAGCGTTACTTATTAAATAAATTACGGTATTGTAAGCACTAAAATACACAAGAAAAACATTGTAATGTCATGTAATTCATAATAAGCTCTTTTGATAGAAAAATATATATATTAAACTTTTTAATTTTGAATAACCCGTTAGCGCAGTTGGCAGTGATCCTGTTTTCTGCTCTAGGATTGTGGGTTCGATTCACGCCCCGAGTCTGGGTGTAATATATGTATATTTACGACGCGTTGGCGCAGTGGTCACACCAACTGGCTGATACGCTGGCGGTCGCGGGTTCGACCCCGCAGATGACAAATATTTGTATAGGCCAGATGTTTGTCGTGGTCTGGACGTTTGTATTGGATAGAATCAGGCGTTACTTTGCGGAAGTTCATGATTAGCAAGAAAAGGTTAAAATTATTTTGCTATAATCCGCCAACAGCAGAATCTGTATGGTCAAACATGTAATTAAAAGCTAAGCACCGCTCACTTTCCCAACCAAGCAAGAAAGCCAAGTTCCCAAGCAAGCAATACCACCACCATTCACATGCACCACCACACAAGACTCTAACACTACTCTCGACGCACGTTTCGCTCCGACACCGGAGCATCCTCAGGAGATATCGACTTTACAATGCTGTATTGTCTAGTGACGTTCGTGGCAAATGCGCGGTCTTATATACCTTTTGTTACCCCTACACCTGTTGCCCCGCCCATTACCCCCCTCCCCCCTGAACCCCTCGCACCCCCCCCCGTCCCCTTCAAACAAACGAAGCAATGGTGAACTTGAAACGTTAACTTGTTCATTTAGCAATTTAAACTGATTATTATTATTATGTTTTATTATTTCTAGTTGTTCCAACATACTCAGTCGAAGCCCTTTATCGCAAGTGTGTAAGATTTTATATGAATGGTCCGATGATAATTTGTGTCCACTATCAAGGAGATGTTTAGCGAAGTGTGATTTTTGGGGTTGGTTGTTCCTAACCGCGGCTATATGTTCTTTGTAACGTGTTTCAAATTTACGACCCGTTTGACCAATATATATGGCTTTACAGTCTGAACATTCGAGTTTATAAATGCCAGATTTTTGTTTATTGTTTACTTTATCTTTCCCGTTGGAAATGTTTTTAAGTGTATTATTTGTCCTAAATGCTACATGTATATCATGCGCTTTAAGTGTCTTCGCAATACGCTCCGATACTGTTCCAAAATAAGTTAAACTTGATTTGTATTTATTAATTTTATCAGGTGCTGTTGAGTATAAATCTTTTTTGATCCGCATCGATTTTTGTTTTTTTATTATATTATTAACAATGTTATTGTTGTACCCATTAGCTTGTGCCATGTGATAAATTAGATTTAATTCTTTTAAATAATTTTCTTTTGTGAGTGGGATAGATAGCAACCTATGGACATAACTATGGAACGCTGCGAGTTTATGCTGCCAAGGGTGACAGGATGAAGCTGGTATGGTTGTGTCTGTGTATGTGGGTTTCCGGAAAATTCCAAACTGATGTTTATTATTAACGCGGGTTATAGTTAGATCGAGGAAGTTTATTGAGTGATTTTGTTCTAATTCTGATTTGAATTTAATTTTTGGGTGTATATTGTTTAGGTTTTTGACAAATATGTCTAATTGTCTGTCTGTCCCTGTCCAACATATAATTATATCATCTACATATCTGTAGTAATACAGAATGTTGTTATTTTTGACAATATGTTTATTTTCAAAATCATCCATGAAGATATCTGCCATTAGAGGACTTAGTGGTGACCCCATAGCTAATCCCTCTTTTTGTTGATAAAATTGGTTATTGAATTTGAAGTAATTTTGTTTCATGCATAGTTTGGTTAGTTCTATTAACTCTGTTATTTCGTTGGCATTTGTGTGATTATTTTTTAACAATTTGGTAAGAATGTTTAGGGTTTCTTTAACTGGGACATTGGTGAACAAGCTGTCTACATCTAATGATATTAATTTACAATGGCCCGGTAATGTCAAGTCTTTAATTTTATTTACTAGTTGGATACTATTTTTTAATGAATAAGTCGGATCAAAGGATGTTTTTGATTTAATGACTTTATTTAGCTCTTTTGCTAATTCATATGCTGGTGCACCAATGTATGAGACCACGGGACGGATTGGTATATTATCTTTGTGGATTTTTGGTAAACCGTATAAAATAGGGGCATTAGTGTTCATTTGAATGACGTTTTGTTTTGATGTATTTTTTGGAAAAATGTGTTTTGATTTATTAACGGATAGCCTAACTTCTGCTGCGTATTTATTAGTTGGGTCCGAAGATAACTTAGAGAAAACTAATACTAACTAGAAGAACTAATAAATACGCAGCAGAAGTTAGGCTATCCGTTAATAAATCAAAACACATTTTTCCAAAAAATACATCAAAACAAAACGTCATTCAAATGAACACTAATGCCCCTATTTTATACGGTTTACCAAAAATCCACAAAGATAATATACCAATCCGTCCCGTGGTCTCATACATTGGTGCACCAGCATATGAATTAGCAAAAGAGCTAAATAAAGTCATTAAATCAAAAACATCCTTTGATCCGACTTATTCATTAAAAAATAGTATCCAACTAGTAAATAAAATTAAAGACTTGACATTACCGGGCCATTGTAAATTAATATCATTAGATGTAGACAGCTTGTTCACCAATGTCCCAGTTAAAGAAACCCTAAACATTCTTACCAAATTGTTAAAAAATAATCACACAAATGCCAACGAAATAACAGAGTTAATAGAACTAACCAAACTATGCATGAAACAAAATTACTTCAAATTCAATAACCAATTTTATCAACAAAAAGAGGGATTAGCTATGGGGTCACCACTAAGTCCTCTAATGGCAGATATCTTCATGGATGATTTTGAAAATAAACATATTGTCAAAAATAACAACATTCTGTATTACTACAGATATGTAGATGATATAATTATATGTTGGACAGGGACAGACAGACAATTAGACATATTTGTCAAAAACCTAAACAATATACACCCAAAAATTAAATTCAAATCAGAATTAGAACAAAATCACTCAATAAACTTCCTCGATCTAACTATAACCCGCGTTAATAATAAACATCAGTTTGGAATTTTCCGGAAACCCACATACACAGACACAACCATACCAGCTTCATCCTGTCACCCTTGGCAGCATAAACTCGCAGCGTTCCATAGTTATGTCCATAGGTTGCTATCTATCCCACTCACAAAAGAAAATTATTTAAAAGAATTAAATCTAATTTATCACATGGCACAAGCTAATGGGTACAACAATAACATTGTTAATAATATAATAAAAAAACAAAAATCGATGCGGATCAAAAAAGATTTATACTCAACAGCACCTGATAAAATTAATAAATACAAATCAAGTTTAACTTATTTTGGAACAGTATCGGAGCGTATTGCGAAGACACTTAAAGCGCATGATATACATGTAGCATTTAGGACAAATAATACACTTAAAAACATTTCCAACGGGAAAGATAAAGTAAACAATAAACAAAAATCTGGCATTTATAAACTCGAATGTTCAGACTGTAAAGCCATATATATTGGTCAAACGGGTCGTAAATTTGAAACACGTTACAAAGAACATATAGCCGCGGTTAGGAACAACCAACCCCAAAAATCACACTTCGCTAAACATCTCCTTGATAGTGGACACAAATTATCATCGGACCATTCATATAAAATCTTACACACTTGCGATAAAGGGCTTCGACTGAGTATGTTGGAACAACTAGAAATAATAAAACATAATAATAATAATCAGTTTAAATTGCTAAATGAACAAGTTAACGTTTCAAGTTCACCATTGCTTCGTTTGTTTGAAGGGGACGGGGGGGGTGCGAGGGGTTCAGGGGGGAGGGGGGTAATGGGCGGGGCAACAGGTGTAGGGGTAACAAACGGTATATAAGACCGCGCATTTGCCACGAACGTCACTAGACAATACAGCATTGTAAAGTCGATATCTCCTGAGGATGCTCCGGTGTCGGAGCGAAACGTGCGTCGAGAGTAGTGTTAGAGTCTTGTGTGGTGGTGCATGTGAATGGTGGTGGTATTGCTTGCTTGGGAACTTGGCTTTCTTGCTTGGTTGGGAAAGTGAGCGGTGCTTAGCTTTTAATTACATGTTTGACCATACAGATTCTGCTGTTGGCGGATTATAGCAAAATAATTTTAACCTTTTCTTGCTGGACGTTTGTGCTTGTGTATGTTCCCGACACAGGATTGACATCCTACTAGGGGCCGTTGAGTGTGAGACGTTTATTATTTATTATTATTTATTTAATTTATTATTTATATATGTATGTATTATTTATGTATATATTTATTTTAAAAAATGTATATCAGTCGGCTGTTACCCAAAACACAGGTATTAAGTTGTCTTTTTTTCCTTTTTTTTTTTTGTATCGCAGGGGAACCCATTTACGGGTGATATCCAGGACGCCCGGGTAGGCAATCCTAGACCGTATGTCGGACTCAGCACTTGAGGGTGCAATACCGTACTAAACTAGGGTGGAGGGTCCTGGATTTGCAGGCAACAGGATTCCTCCAGCGACAGGCTGGCCTCGGCGAAAAGGCCAGACTTCTCCTCCATGGGAGGCATTAAGTTGCCTACCTTAGGAACAGACGACCGTGTGTGTATGTTAAACATATAAAAAAAATTGTTATAAGGGAAATTATTAATATTTCTTTTATTTTACACTTCGTGTGCAGCTGGGCGGGGTATACCGCGAAATTTCAGAACTGTGATTGTCTCCTATTATGGGAGTGATACTGAACTGGGTAGCCGAAACGGTGCCTAGAAATATTATAAATGGTTATGCGTCACAAAATAAACATGTACTTAGGAGGTACTATTTATAAATATAATATATATTATATATGTACACGTATATAATGACGGTGTAGCGGTCGTCGTAAAGTTATTAATCGAGTAATACAAATACAATAATAATAATTTGTTTAAGCACATGTAAAAGCAAATGTTTATTAAAAAATGACAGTTAAGGCTTGCCTCGAATGTATTATAATAAATACTTTAACATAATATCGTAATAATGTGGTAGGTACTAGTGGTGGGCAGTATAAAAATAATTAATTAAGTAATAAATATGATGGAGCTAGAATGTATAATAATTTACCTGAATGGTGTAACTAACGTAAACTCCGTTGCTAAATTCAAAATACTGCTAATAATTATATTCTCAGTAAAATTTAATAAATTTAATAAACATAACATTAACATACATACCTATATCACTAAATACAAAAAAAAAATAAAAAAAATAAAAACACATATACATTAATAATAATATATCAACCACGCATAAATAAAAATAATCCACACACACGCACGCATGCACCAACACACACGAGCGCACGCACAGATATTTGTCTTAATATTTCTATGAGCGCACGTATCAACACACACACAGACACACCGTAGCGTGCATTTCATATAGGCAGAAAGGCACTGCCCACCTTGGCATGTGACTAAAAATGATATATAAAACATGTACGTTACATATTTTTGAAAAAGACATAAACCATAATTCAATTTAATACCGCTTCAATTTGAAAAACCCGCCATCATATATGCGATATCAGCGCTTCGCCGAGTCGCCGACCGCGACCGGCCTTTTATGAAACTTCTGCCTAAGATCGCATACAAATGTTAGCAATGACAGTAAGACATTATTATAATCCTACAATTTTATAATGTCGCGCGTCATATGGAATACGAACACAGACACACACACAAACATATACACACACACAAACACACACACACACACACGAAACGCACACACCAAATCATATAGACATCACACCGAAGATTACCACACGTTATTATAATTTGTTAAGTTTCTCATTTTAAGTGACAACATACTATAATTGTATGTATTATAAGAAATAAAGATTCTTTAAGCCGAACCGATCTACTGAACTAATCTAAACTACTGATCTGATCAAAAACTTATGAAACTGGTCGGGTCATGTAACGCAATAAAGGGCTGAATATCCGGTAGCCGGAGGAGGGAGGGTGGTGCATCGACAAATATTCGTAACATAGTAAAATATATAAATATTGGGAAGAGTAGTTAAAGGATATATATTAGGTATATCATTATTGAAATTATTTTTAGTGCTTATAAATACACCTAAGTAAAATCCATTTTATCGCAAGAAAAATCTTAAGGCAGCAAACAGGTTTGTATTTTTTTGTAATAATTAATTGATCTTATAATCACTGACGCTCGAAAAGTACATAGTTACTAAAGCAATGTAAAATCGGTTCAAAACAATTTTATGATATCTCATTAAAATAAAATATATTAATAAAATTTATTTTGATTTCTCATAATATAATAGAAGCTAACATTTTCACAATACATGTTGATTAAATCCAACTTTATTCATTATTTTAGTCACACGTATTTATATATATGCTGTACAGTAGAAAATGCCAGTAAATTTATTGTCATGTGTTATAGAATGGATCACACGACAAAATTCAGGAAAAGATTTACATTTTTAATTTTTTTTTTGTGCTAATCCGATGCACGATATTGAACGCAACGGACACACCTTTTACACGGTAAGTAAAAATTACTCAGGGGACAGCAAAAATGTAGCTTTGTTTCACCGTCCACGTAAAAGTAACAGTCTATAGTAACATGATATAACTGTGATACTATACAAAAGCTTTTGTAGATTCCCCTTCAAAAAGAAATATTGGTATCGAATTAACAAATTGAAGTAGACACTGAAGATAGACACTTTGAACTGGTAGATGACAAAAATGTCAGTGAAAGCTTCATTCGAAAATATAAATAGTCTGTTCCAAAGGTAGGCAACATGATATCTGTGTATTAGGTAACAGCTGAACGATATACATTTTATAGTTATAAATATACATATATAAATAAATGTTTATTGCACCAAGACTCGGAGTGGGAGTCGAACCCACAACCATGGTGTAGGAAGCGGGGTCACTACCAACTACGCCAAAGGGCCAGAATATATGTCAGGATCTTTTTTTTTTCTAATTAGGATGTCTCTTGACTTTACTAACCTGTTTTGACATTATATTCAATACAGTAAGGCGAACTACCACTTTATGATGTTTCCGAGCGGTATTTATCTCGGAAAGGCCTTTGTCAGGTCACAAGTCCAGTATAAAAATTTGACTTTAGGGTAACTTAAGAGGTCAATTCTGAATTTTGTTTTAAATATTGCAATTTAATATACCTAATATACAAATATTAAAAAAATCGGTTTGGTATTATTCCAGAAATTACTTTTACAGAGTACACATATTTAAATCCTTAATTATAAACGGTTTCTTTTTTTGTGCAAAAACAATATTTAAAGCATAGATTTTCAACTTACTTTTTACTTAGAAGTAGTATTATATTTTCTTACTTAAAATTGTGTACCTTAATTTTATTATTTCCAAAAAATAATTAGAACCAATTTCATTAATATTTATTATTTCCTATTGGTCTTAAAAATTATTAGCTATAAATTAAAATGTATAGCGTAAACAAATAATATTTTTACAAATTCACTGTATATTGAAATATGCAACTTTTCTTCTATTTAACCTGAATTGAAATATTCTATAAACGATGCACTACTGGAAAAAAGGTTTAGAAGAATAAGTAAAGTTAAGTTAATATCCACCACGTTTTTCCGCCGTCGAACACACTCGAAAGCAGTCGTGTACTAAGTTGTTTCGCTGCCGCTCCGCTCAGTTTTAACTTTTGAAAATTCGTCAAAGTGATTAAAGGTGTACCAAATTATAAAAATAATGTATCAAAAGCTGTGCAATTGTACGCTGCACATTGCGGTATATTCGGCTTTTTAGGTATATATAAAAGAACACCAGACTTTTATATAGCTAAATTAAATTCAGTGTTTTTAACTTTATCTTAAAGAAGATTCACACTTAACATCTTATATTAAAAGCTCTTATGGTAATATTTACTAATTGTTTATTATATTATGCATACACATATTTTCAACACTACTCAATAAAACTTAACACAACCATAAAACATCCATCTCAATCATTATACAACCAATTCACTAATTGTAAGATAAAAATTACATACTTATACTTTCATAATATCTCACACTCACATACTCACACATGCGTCCGTAACATTATACACAAACTATACAAACACCACCATTTTACATGTCATATTTCGTATGTAAATAAAATTCGATTTTCTACAAAAAAATGCCGCTTGTGCCTGTATTGATGAAATTAAAGTTGGTGAATCGTTTTTAACTACAGCAGAATCTAGCAAATATCTATTAAAGGGCTCGTATAGCACAAAAATTTTGACTCAAAACATTAGAAGTATCAGTAAAAACATGGCGGAATTCGAAATATTCTTAAGTAGGTTAGGTTTTTGCTATGATATATATATACTTACAGAATCGTGGATTAACAAAACTACAAACTTGCCTACGCTATCTGGGTATAATATTAACTACTCAAGAAATAACAATAATCAAAATGACGGCATAGTGGTGTATACCAAGGATAACTTATCTTGTGATGTTGATGAAATACTCATATCCGATGCAACGTGCCTTACGATTAAGCTCGATTCAGATACTGTTGTCTTTGGTATATATAGACCTCCATCTTATAAGAATGTTAACAATTTCCTCTATTCCTTGAATGATATTCTTAAGTTATATTCAAAATACCCTAATATAATAATTATGGGTGACATTAATATCGATATTAAGACAAATAGTGTTGACAGTAAAGCTCCAGATTATCTCAACCTTTTAGCTGGTCATGGTATTTTGCCTCGTCACGAATATCAGACTAGAGGCAACAACTGCCTCGATCATGCATTGATTAAAGCAAAATACCCTACAAACACTATAATTATAACGTCCTCCATAACTGACCATTATTCAGTTGTTGTTGAGCTTAACTTAATCAAAACACCCAAGCCTAAATATAAATCGGTTATTCATAAACTGAACCACGATAAGCTTGTGTCAGATATCGAGTCATTTAACTTCGACGATATCTTGTGCTCAATGGATGCAAACTGGGCAGCTAACCGACTTGCTGGTGTTCTATCCAATTTTGTAACGACACACACTATTACGATAACAGTCACCAGACGAACTCGATGTATTAAGCCCTGGAAAAATTATTTAAAGTCCTTTTGAGATTTTTTTTTTCTTTATTTCATTGATTATACGAACATTTTATTTCAGTTTCCGTGATTATTTCAACATGTTGACGTGAAAAAAAAACAAACACCACAATCTGCAACAAAGATTTATTTTATACGATGTTAGTGTGCTTGAAACACCGCGACGTTGACATTTTTCGAGCTTACAAGTTTTACCACGTTCAGCGTTTATTTGGACTGAAGTGGAAAAGTTAAGTCAATATACTTACTTTGTATACAAATATGCTGTACGGGCATTTCTTTGCTAACATATAGTAAAAAGAGAGAGATTTACATCGTAATCTAAAATTTTTTACCTTGTTTGATTCCTTTATGTTACAAAAACAGAATATGTATACAAAATGGTTCTTCCCTTCCCCTATAATTAAGTTCCGTTCACTTAATACAAAATAGTATAAGAATAAAATAATAACAGAGTTTGCAACAGTAATTTTCCACTATATTTTTAAGCGGCAAAATGACAGTACAGTATCAAAACTGTATCTAAATTATTTTTGATCTATATTTTAAGCAAAAAGCGCTGTACATGTGCTATAATAATCTATTACTATAATAGATATATAGTGGTCGCCCAGTGTTCGACGAAATTCGACCATAATTCCTTTAAATTTTAAGTTTGAACGTTATTAACGTTCTATTGTCAAAGATTATATCTCTATAATTACGGAGTGGATACACTAAAGGGTCTAATGATGAATTCAAAACTGAGATATTTTTAATGATATCATTTATTTTTGAAAATGAAATCATATATCAATAAAAGGTGGCTCACCATTAACTGTACTAAATACTGCGTTCCAATTCAAGAGAAATTTCGTACAGTATGTTGTTATTTTGTATTTGATTAAAATTTCCTTGTTTTTACCTATATGATAATGATATTGTAAGTAAATCCAGATTACTGCTACACAATTTATATGACAATTTACACAATATAATATAAACAATTTGATTGGTTAGTAAAATTGAATAGTGTTAAAATTTAACCGTCTTGAATACCGAGTAAAACGCCACCGGCTGCTTCCTTAACTTGTCGGTAGATGGCACCGCGGATGCCCGAACAAGCTAACATATATAAAGCACAAATATCTATTACACAAACTATGATGTGAATAAATAAATAAATTATCTTAATTATGATAATTTGGACTATAGACAAATAATACAAGTACGCTTAATTAAAAAAATCAAAAAACCCGACTGCGTAAAATACTCTTATTATAAACTAAAAAGAATAAAACAATTTACTAGCTTTCATTTGATACCCATATTGCTACAGTAAGAACAAAAATTCAACTCCCCCCCCTCATTCCACCATTTGCGGGCGCCATTTTGAAAATTTATATAGCCTATGTCACTACTACAATTTAGACAAATCCAATGACACCTCATATGTCAAAAACCGTCCAGCCGTTTGGGCTGTAGGGCGTGCCAAAGAAATGGACATACATACATACATACATACATACATACATACATACATACATACATACATACACTCGAAAAACATAACCCTCCTTCTGTCGCAGTCGGGTAATTATACACCAATAACATCTCAGTTTGACCCCAGACTAACAATAAACAAAAGAGTATATATATATATATATATTATTGAATCCGAGAGTTTGATAATTGAATGAAAAATCACTCTTTTAACTATCGACCAACATTTTTACAGAAGAGCTTTACTTAGTTTCGTTTTGTATGAAAATATATGAGCTTTTATCTAGATACGCCTACAAATCCTATGCCTCAATGTCATTATAGCTACTATGGGACTTGTTATTCTTCGACAACGACGACTTCGAATTGGTATTGATATATCCAAATGCGCAAAAATGTGATTGATTGATCCCAAAAGTAATTGTTGAAAACTGTCAGTACTAACTTTCTAATCGTTAAGAGTGATTGATATCTACTGAAATTTTTGATTAAATAATGTAAAGAAAATTCAGAATAGTAATCATCCTGTTCACTATTTATTATGAGATTAAATTTTCCTACTATTTGTTTTAGCGTTTCGTTCAATATTCATTACGGATGATATAAATAGAATTTCGACAACCTTATTGTTAAATTTTTTTTTTTTTGTATATAATTTTGAAACTTTTAGCAAATTTTGTGCGGTCGTTTACTTTGTTCCGAAAAATATAATAATATTTTTTATCTGTATGTATTATTAAAACTTATATTATTAATTTAATAAATAGTATGTATGATTATAATTAGCATTCATAATTATCAATGTAGTTTCACCAATTAATAATATCTGTCCTTACTTTAAATACAAAGACAAAGAGTTTTCAAGATTTCTTAAAAATGAATGTGAAGTTCTATTTAAATAATCTTTCCTATCGATCACTGTAGCGTTAGAAATAAACTTTTTTTTTAGTTTTGAACCATTAGTAAATACTATATTTTTAAACAAGCAAAATTATTAAACGATTTTTATCTAAAATCTGGATAAGTTTACATTTTTGATTCCAGAAATGGATTTGTCAGATATTTATTAACGGAAAAAATATGTTTAATTTTCCTTTTTTTTTTAACTTTTTTATCACCAGATAACAAAAGCGATTATGAATCCAACGAAGCTTAGTTTCCAAGGTACTAAATAATGAAAGGATCAGGTCCTTTATTATTTAAATCTTCACCTGAAATAAACTGGCTAGACAGCGGTAATTGCTCTGAAACTGTCTCACCTTTACATATACGTTATAGCTGTCATTTGAACCGTCTATAAAATAACAATTAATAATGTATACTTTACTTGGCTTAGCGTCAGTGTCCTTTTACTTAAATGAAACTCACGGCATTCTACCCTTGATAAAGGAAACCTGTAGAATTGTCATTTGTTGGTTGAAACTATATCTATTTTATCCTCTGTGTCTATGACTAGTTGTATTAATTACTAAGATCGTTTAATTTATTCGGTATATTGACGAAATTACAATAAAAAGATAACAGTGATGTAATAGGTAAATACCTATTGATAATACCTACCTAACCTATTTACCTAATATTTAAATGATTATTGTACTGTTTACATCCATACTAATATTATAAAATCAAAAAGTTTTATTCGTTTATAATAGATTAGATTAGACACAACAGATCCAGACTCAGGTAATTAATTGTCTTCGGTAGTCCGAGGTTTATATAATAATACGTTCACTGGTCGCAACTTACATCAGTGATGGAAATAGAAAATGTAAATTAATAAGGGATAAAGTTAAAATTCCGGACATAATTAAACACAAATATCTGTCATGGATACATCAATAAAATAAAATAAGTCGAAAATTGTTTGCTGCAATGGGTTAGATTTAGAAGATTAAGCAACTTTCTTACCATTCTTACTAAAGTTATGCTAGGAAAGACTCTTCTTTCACCAATTCTTGACTATGCTGTTACAAATTATGTTAATTTAAATGAGGAACAATTATACAAACTTGAGTGCACAAAAAGTTTTTGCATTCTGTTTATATTTAGACTACATAAATGTCATTTATATCGTATATTCACGTTTCCAAAGTTCACAAAAAAAAAACTAAAGTGGCTTCCTTTTCGACTTCGCATACATATTCAAATTCTCTGACTTGTGTATACCTATTCAATCCAGCTACACCTTCCTTCCTTGAAAATCGCAACAAGTGTCTTTGAGGCACTCATCACCACACGCTCGAATGATAATCTTATCCCAACGCATTCTTCATACTTTTACTGTTGAAGCCTGTCGTCTTCGCAATTCATTACCACTGTATTAACTGGGCTCAAATATTAAAGACATTTAGGAAACTCACCAAAGAAATCATCGTAAATTATATTGAGTACCTAAATATTATAATTATTTTTATTTTTTAATATTACTTAATATTTTTATGTTAGGTATATATACTATGGCATTCATTTTATTTAATATTATAAGTGAATTTTAAAAAGATGAAGCGATATTCTCGATAATAATATTTATACTACGTCACCTGCCACTTGTTAGTACGTAGGTCACTCGATAAGTTTTGAGATGCTCGTAATTTAAAAATGGAACTCATCTGTATTATATATTTTAAATAAGCAAATTTATTTAAAAAAAAAACTCAAGTAGCCAGGTTTGTGTTTAAAATAAAATTATGATGTTCCAGTCATTTAACTACGACGGTTCCCGCGTTTTTCTTTGCAACGATGGAGCTTAAGCGCAAACACTTGCAACCTGTGATATTTATTTTGATTTTAAATGTGCTTTAACTGAAAAACTTAGCCTTTAATGATTACAATCAGCGTTAGAGGAGTCTGCCCCATCTTGAGCAACAATTTTTAGATGATTCAGTGAATTTAAAAGAGATAAAACAACGGCAGTAATTGCAGAAAATGTGTGGCCTACTGAAATGGCGAACATCGAGAAGATTCTTGGCGTTAGTTCTGGGAGCTTTAACATTATTTTGCATAAGCATATTCAAGTAAGGAGGTATGAGCTTTGTTGTCGTTGGATCCCGCGTTTGCTCTCAGACAGAAAAGAGATAAATGTAAACACCATTTTTTACTGGCAGCAGGTATATGTCGACAACAATGTTGGTAAACCATAAATCTGTTAACTCGGAATTTTATACAACAGTAGCATTGTCGAAAATTTTCTAAGCTCTGCGAGAGAGGAGACCAAACACTAGGCTTCGGGGAATCGTGCTGTAGCACGACAACGCTTTGTCACATACGTCCCTTAGAACAAAGGCGTTTCTTGAGGAATCCGGTGTTAAAATCTTGCCCCGTCTACCGTACAATCCTGATTTAGCTCCCTATAATTTCTTTTTGTTGCCGATAATCAAGGAAAAAATAAAACGATTTTTTTTTGTGTCCCAAAGAGGCCGTGGCCGCCTACGAAGTTGCAATTTCGGACCTATCGGATCAAGACTAGCAAAAATGTTTTAATAGTTGGTTTAGGCGAATGAAACTTTGCATAGAGAATGAAGGAGGGTACTGTACTGTACTTTACTGTATCAAACTGTAACGTGAAGAGTGTGAGGGAGA
Organism: Euphydryas editha; assembly: GCA_036937285.1. Lineage (NCBI taxonomy): Eukaryota > Metazoa > Arthropoda > Insecta > Lepidoptera > Nymphalidae > Euphydryas > Euphydryas editha. The sequence goes on from JAUPFZ010000020.1 coordinate 10,344,785, forward strand.
ATATTTCAATATAATGTAAAATAAATATTGTTAATATTTTGTATAGTTTTTTCTTGTCTCGAAAAATATGATGATCAATATTAAAACTTCACAATATTGTAATATATTAATTATCGATATTTATATTTAAAAAACTCCAATATAAATCAAGACTTTAGAATATAAAAAATAGTGCTTTTTATGCGTATCACTAGAGTACAACTGCTCTCTCTCTCTCTCTCTCTCTCTCTCTCTCTCTCTCTCTCTCTCTCTCTCATCTAATTATATTAAAAATTACAAATTCAAACTAAATTTTTAATCGTGTATACATATATATTCATCATTTGAAAATTCTCTAGAGTATATATAAGGAGTGTCTGTTCAAAAGGTCCTATTTCCATGATAAACAAATTTTACAGAAAACAATAAAAACTATTTAAATTGTTTAATGAAATATATTAATAATTGTTATTATTGTATTGAATACAGATTAGGCGAATTAATATACATGTATATTTTATTTTTAGTTTTTTACTGTATTTCTTTTTTTTACATACATCTAAATCGATTAATAAAATAAATTTTAACATAGATCTAAATCAAGTCTGGTTCTTAAAACTCCACATCATACTTCTTACTTCTACGTAAACTCCTTCTCTGTAAAATCTGTTAAGCTCTGGAATTCTCTACCTCTCTCTATAAGACAAGCCCAATCACTCTTCTGCTTCAAAAAGTATATAGTATCGTTCGCATGTATAGCAGGCAAGTTAAGCAGAGACAAAGAAAACGAATACTATCATAAAAACAGTTATTATATTGACATAAGGCACAGAAGGAGAAAAGTACAAAAGAATAAAGCAGCACAGTAGATAGAAAGCAGTAAGCTAAGGTTTAGGCTAACAGGAAAACGAAAATATGGGAAAATACAGCGAGTTCAAAATAACGGTTAATTAGAAGCGCGCGCGCGGCCTTCCGGCGTCGTATCCGAATATCGACTGGCGAGACGGTGAAAACCGAGCGCGCACGATTGATGCGTTCGGGCATCCTCGAGTGGCACAGCTGCAGCGGTCGAGTAACGGTAATTTTATTTATCCGTCTGCGCGGAGAGAAGTTGTGTGGTAATTTTATTATTAACGCCACATCAGCCCCCCCGGAGACCGTTAAGGTCGATAAAAATCGGTGAAACGAACAAGACGTCCAGATTTTGTTCGATAATTGTTCGTAGTAGTAGGTGCTTGTGTCTTGAGTGCTACCTGTGTCTCGGAGTCGTTCAACTGGTAAGCTGGCTTTAGTCTGTCTATGGAGACGTTGGTATGCTTGCCTCTAATATCTATTTTGTAGAACTTGTCTCCACGTTCAATGACATTGAATGGTCCAGCGTACGGTGCTTGTAAGGGTTTCCGTACAGCGTCTTGACGGAGAAAGACTTGCGACGATAACGATAAATCCTTGCTGACAAAAACTGGAGTAGAGCCATGATGGATGACAGGCGTAGGCTTCAGTTTGCGTATATTAGCGCGTAGACGGGAGAGAAAATTTGAGTAGTCGACGACTTCTGTAGGCGAGCTATGGAAAAATGCTCCTGGCAAACGTAAGGTTTCTCCATACACCAATTCAGCTGATGATGAGCTGATGTCCTCTTTCCATGCAGTACGTATTCCAAGCAGAACCAGTGGTATAACTTCGTACCAGTCGTCGTTGGAGTGACAAATTATCGCCGCTTTAAGTTGCCTATGGAATCTCTCGACCATTCCGTTCGCAGCTGGGTGATATGCTGTAGTCTGCAGGTGGTTGAAACCAATCAATCTTGAAAGTTCCCTGAACAGGTTTGCCTCAAATTGTTTACCTCGGTCCGTAGTTATCTTCTCAGGACAGCCAAAGCGTGATATCCAACCAGTGACAAAAGCGCTCGCCACTGTGTCAGCTTTTATGTCGCGAAGCGGCATTACTTCCGGCCAACGTGTAAATCTGTCCACTGCCGTGAGACAGTATCTGAAGTCGTGTGATACTGGCATGGGGCCTATGAGGTCTATGTGTACATGACTAAATCTGTTCGACGGAGGAACAAATGTATGTACCGGGGAACGAGTGTGTCGGGAAATCTTGGAACGCTGACAAGAGAGACAGCTACGTGCCCAACTGCTGCAGTCCTTCTTGATCTGTGGCCACACGTAACTTTGAGTTATCAGCCTCACTGTAGCCTTCACTCCTGGATGACTCAATCCGTGAATGCTTTCGAAAGCTTGTCGACGGAACGGCGGCGTCAGGTAAAGTCGGGGTGATGCGCAGGAAACGTCGCAGTATAACATCTTACCGGAACCAGAAACTTGTATCTTCTGTAAGTCCAGTGAAGAGTCGTTGCTTTGTAGCAGTTGCTGAAGTTCGTCGTCCTCTTGTTGCGAGCGAGCTAAAGCGTCGAAATCTATTGCTGCTGAGATAGCTTCCACGCGAGAGAGAGCATCGGCTACTACATTGTCGTCTCCTGCAATGTGTTGTAAGTTCGTTGTGAACTGTGACACGAAATCAAAATAGCGAAACTGTCGCGGTGAGCAGTTTTCCGAAGCTTTCTTGAAGGCGGAGACAATTGGTTTGTGGTCCGTAAATATGGTGAATGTTTTGCCTTCAACCATATGTCTAAAATATTTAACGGCTTCGTATATGGCCAATAATTCCCTATCGAAAGGACTGTACTTCCTGTACTTGTTTGGCGTAGAGACACTGCCATTGAAAAAGGAAGGATCCTTCGACCAGACGGTGTTGCGTCTGGTGGGCTACGCGCCACTTAACGTTTGTTGTCGAGTTCTTGTATATATATTAAATCGCTTTGAAAACTTCGATAGCGGGATGTAGGATTCGTTAGTTTCTTCTAGTTCGTGTATGAACAAGAAGAGTAAATCAAGAAGAAGAAGTACATCTACAAGTATCTATAAGATACTTGTAGATGTCGCTACAAGTATCTTAAGGCTCATTATTTGTCAATAAATCCGTCGTTATCATCTTTGGATGATATAAATGTGTATGGAATATGGATATATGCGTGTGTTAGTTTATATAAACTCGTAAATATATTATGTTTACATGTATATGTGTATTTGTGTATGTGTTGTTGTGTGTGTGTTGTTGTATGTGTTTGTGTGTGTGTGTTTGTGTGTATGTGTGTGAATGTGTATTAGGTATATTATTATATTATTAACTATTCTAATTTACACCACAACTACTTGTACACTTCTTAACTGCTTTTCTTTGTCTTCTCCTATATCCAAAGGTTGTCTGGAAGAGATCGCTCTTTTGGCTATGAGACGTGGGGTTAATTCTTTTAGAATTTTTTTTGCACTGCTACTCCAAGGTCCAAGTGTTTCGACTGCTAATGGCACAAAAACATAACTTTTGATAAGTGACGAATATTTGTGCCGTTTAGTCATTTCAGCCTTCTCCGCAGCGGCTCCCACTCTTAAAGCCGTTTCCCTGACATGAGACAAAGCCACAAATACAAACTAATATTTGAACAATAACTTGATGAAACTACTTACCTACGTAAATGTTATTGTAAAAAATATAAATATCTTCGTTCGAATTTAATTTTGTTGTATTTTCTGTTTGTTGTATTCTAAGTAATCTATAAAGTTTTGTTGAACACATAGGTTTGCGAAATTGATTATATTCCCTTAAACTGTTGCACTGTTGTAATATTGTTCCTAACTGACATTTCTTAACTATATTTTATTCTATCTCTCTACCAATTTCAGTTACAAGTTTGCGAAAACCCTTACTCCAGCCTTGTCAAAAATTCTTTCTAAGCGAATGTCAACACTTGTCAACACGTCCTAAGATTCAGGAAATTTCAAGTTTGTGGCACAAAAAATTAAGAACTTTCATACAAACTTGCGAAAGTGCTTCGACCTCTTTAATCCGGCCCGGTCTCAAAATCCGTTCTTAGTGAACTTCTTCTAACTATAAACTATCTTTCTGCGAAATTTTAAGTTTGTAGCACAAAAAATTAAGAACTTTCATACAAACTTGCGAGAGCCCTTAGACTTCCTTAATTCGGCCCTGTCACAAAATTCGTTCTTCGCGGATGTCTACTAACCATAAACTACCTCCCTGCCAAATTTCATTTTTATACGTCAAGTAATTTTCGATATTTCGTGATGAATGTGTGAGTGGCCTTTCGCTTATACGAGATACGAGTATTTAGATTAGACAGCTGCAAAAGTCATAGCTACGTATATTATTACTACTTTATTATTATATTTCTAAAGCATAATAATATAATGTAAATTCGAGTGAAGTTAAGTGACACCCTCACGAAAACAACTTAAGCCTTAGGTAAAATATTATAAATCTATGATAACGGTTATGTTTTGACGATGTAAATTATGCATATAGCCTATATATTTTATAATAGTTATGAATCTAAACAGTACAAGTTTGTCGGTGTAATAATTCATACAAAATGTTGTTTGCTAGTTTTATTTTCTTTTTATTTCATTTTATTTATTTTTTAATTGATAAGATAAAAACAATACTTTGAATTTGAATCTGATACTAAATAAATTAAAAAGAAATAAAACCTCAAGTTAACTGTATAAATTCAAAACAATTTTAATAAAGAATCACTAACTGGTTAATTACTTTGTAATTCTTTCTATAGAAATATCATCTTTACAATAGCTCAATTCCCTTGAGTTAAGAACTTTAAGAACACTAAAATAAATCCTTTTAAATAACTCTATCTATTATATCCAAGAAACTTAAAGTTTGTTTTAGTTCTTTGATATAACTTACAGCAATTGGCAATCTAAGTTATATTTTAATGCCAAAGATGTATTTTTTCTTCGAGTGTAATCCAGGTACGAGATGGATAGTACCCAAGCGTAAAATTACCTTAGGTATGGTGAAGGCTCAATGTAATAAAGAAACGTCCAACGTTTATGCGATAAAATACAAAATATATTCCAGCTACTAGTTAAGATATTAACTTGTATTAGTTAAGACATTGTTGGTAGTAAAATATTTTATCTACAGTTTATTTCTTTTTAATTATCTTTTTGTATTATAAAAATGTATTCGGAATATAAAAAAGAGAAAACATAAATAGTACTTTTTATCAAATAACAAAATTTACGTAATTAGAATTAACCTTTAAAATACAATTTTTCTTTGTTTCTTTACACTAAAATACAATTTATTTTGACAGTTATATTCAGTTTTATGATATGGTATAATTGCCTGTTTTAGGTATTTGTTATAGCTACCAGTTAGTATATACATATGTATACTATAGACTTTACATGACTAGGTAACAAAGTCATGTGCGGTTAAAAAGTAAAAATTTGTAACTACCAATCATCCACTATTTGTGTTGGTAATTTGGTGTTGCTTTTATTTAGTTTCAAATGTAAAAAATAATTTAAAAAAAAACCTTCATAATTCAAAGTAGTCAAATAAAGATCATCAATTAGCTTGTAAAATTTTGAGAATACTTAAACGGTTTTATTTTATTTAAAAGTTATAAGATGGAACTGAAAGGTAGGAAAACATGTAACGATTTTTTTATTTTTTATATTATAGTACTAAATTTGTAGGAATAAAAAGTATTAGTTAAATCGTTATATTCGACAAAAAAGTTTTGACGTTATCATATTATAATAATCTATATTTATTCGTCTTTTAAGAATAAAAAAGTAAATTTGATACTTTTTATAACAATCGTGATTTGCATAAATTGCGTGAACGTTATTTAAATAGATATAAATAAATTTTCCATATAAGTAATTGAAAAATAAATATATAGCAAGTGAGGTATTTATTATTTTTAAAAAGTAATTTAACCCTATATTATAATTGACTTGAGACGAGGTAGTTTCTTAATAATTCATGTTCTATAATTTCTTAGAAAAAAAAAATACAACAATCAATAAAGCCTATTATAACCAAACATACCTTTCTTTAAGTTTATACATTCTTATCTTGTTGAGAATACAATTTAATTAATTTATAGACAAACTTATTAAATTCTACTACACTTATATACTAGAGAAAAAAAGTTACGAAAAAGTGGTAATATTTTAAGCGCGGGCACCCAATGCATATCAAGGAATCTTAAATAATTAGTTTGCGGCCTAAGGCTTTAACTAGAGCCTGACGGTTATTAATATATATTGCGCTATGGCGTTGTTGTATTATCCCCTAAACAATTCTTAGACATTATCTTATATTTGCAAATAGTTATAATATATAGTATACTAGCTATGCACCCATATAAGTTTTACTTTAATATATACGAGGTTGTGTAAGTGATTAAAACCCACATTATATATTCAGTCTTTCGTTCAATCAGTCAGTCAGTATTGTCTGTCCGTCTCATACATTTTTACTACTAAACAAACGCAGCCAGCTTTCAATAAACAAAAATTCAGGAAGCGCCATCAACACCATCTATTGATCTGTAATATCACATCAATGATAGTGTTGTACTTCTAACGTTGTATATTGCGTTAAAATAAATTGTATTCCGACATTTTTTTGCCTTTTATTCGTTTACTGAATTTTTTATATAATTTTTTATTACTTAAATGCAATAAACAAAAAAAATGTATTAATCATTTCAATGTATTACCTAATATCTTCAAACCCGTCATTCGAAATACTAAATTTAAATCACAATAACTTTTCATAGAATGAATCGATTTCGATTAAATAAAGATTAAATTATACCTCAGGATATGCTTTATGATTTTCATAATGATTTTTTTTTTAATTACACTTATAACTTTAGCAGTGATGCGTGTTTAAATAACACGCATAATTTAAACAGATGGAGTAAGGTTTTCTAATTGTATTTTGTATTGTAAACGCATATTATATAAAATATGGATATTGTATACTCTAAACTAACCAAAGTTTGAATAAGTTTTTAATGAAAAATATTTTGGGTAGTAAAATTTGTTTCAATTTCAGCAAACACCACTGATTTGGGAGTTCTCGATCCATCGCTTTATAAGGCAGACTGCCTCGTTGAAGATCAGCTTTGGCCAGAGGGACACGTGGTAAGTTTCATTGAATCAAATATAATCATAAATTTCTGCTGTTAGGAGACGTTTTGTATAATTTGATTAGAGACTTTTTGTGACAATGATTACATAATAATTTACTTGATTTTTTTTGCTATTAAATGTATTTGTTTTTTATTTTGTAAAAGTCTACAATGATTTGTAGTACATGTAGTTATTTCACGGTGCAACTTTAGATCATTTCCGAAATCAAAAGTGGTAGTCAATTAAATATTTAAAAAATATGTGAATATAAAAAATCTGAATTATGGCTTAAAAATATATTAACGCTTAACTGAACCAAAAACAACACAATCTGTGTGTTCGTTATAGTGACATTTTTTCGCTCATCCAGTAGAACAATGACGATGATTTGATCCTGCTACGAGGGGCTTACGTTTAAAGTTAAATACAATAAACTAGTACCCTAAAATTTAATGTTAAACGTATCATTTCAAGAAAAATACTTACATATAATATCGTAAATTGATGACAAATTCAAGAGTAAAAATAAAATATAAGTATATACACTTAATAACTACATATTTCATACACTAAAATTGCAGTAGCAAATAAAACATAAACAAAAAAATAGACTAAAACTATAAGAAAAAATAATGCATAAAGCAATGCTAGAAAAACATATAAGAAAAAATAATGCATAAAGGCCGCAATATCTAACAGACAAACTTCTATGAAAGTAATAAAATTGTTGTACTTGGAAAGTGTAAATACATTATTAGAGTAACTACTTAATTACTATAGTACTCGTAAAACAGAACGATGACAGACGATCTATAGTAAAACAGATAAGATGATAGTGTGAAAATAAAGAAGAATTATTAAATTTGTGCATATTAATCATGTATATATATCACCATGCATTCAAAAATAATATTAGAATTCAAATAATTGAAAATGGAAGTAAGGAAAGGGATATATATTTTTTATTTATTATTATTATATAGGTAAAACCCGGATAGTTGCCTCAGTGGGATAGTTGCCCCGGTTTTGAATACACCATGTTAGGAATATACTTGTTGTTAGCGATTTACTATAATTAAAAGTGCAGCCCCGAAGGCCTTTGTGTCATGTAAGCAACAATGTATACACGCACGCGTTTTGTACCTATGAGCAAAAATCTTCCGTGGCAAAACGATAACGACCGTCAAAATTCAATTTGTAAGTATTATATATTGAATATTTTTATAACTATTTATGATTTCCACCAACTTTTTGTTTCTTTGTATGCATTCGAGTTTAAATTACATTGTTTATTATGTTTTATTGCTGAATATTTATTTATTTATTTTGTAAATAATAAGAGCAAGTATCCGTATCGAAAAGGATAGTTTGCCCTATTTATCTTCGCGGATAGTTGCTCTAGGGTTAACTATGCGTAATTACGAATTCTTCAATGAATAAAGATATATTTTTATTTTATATGACTATATGTAGTTATTTCGAACTTACTGTGTCTATAACTTGTTTTAAATAAAATAAATACATGATTGTTTCATGCATTCATTCTAGGTGATCAAATTAGCTCGCAAATATAAGCTGAAACTAGACGTGGTACTACACCACAACACCTTGACAAAAGATAGTTTAGCACTTGCGGTCGAAGAACGGCATAAATTAAAAGTTCTATCTACATACCTACTTATGTGACATAATTGTGTTTTCTTTGTCATTTCTATGATAATACCATGTCCTTGGCTTTGAAAATGAAAAAATAACTAGTAGCTCTTATGTTAAAGTTTGGAGACGCCGGATTTCCTCCTAAAGGATTATTAGTTTGTGGAAAAGATGCCACTAATAAAACTATGATAATGATATCAAAACCTAAGCTCATAGTCATCAGTCAAATATTAAATATAGTTAAAGCTGATGCCAAAGTTGATTGCCTATATATTTTACTTATAAAACTTATAGTTCGGACACTATTTTTGCTGTATTTCTATAGTTTAAATATTAGTTTATTTTATGATATTGATTAATATTATGATTTGTACTTAATAAAAGATCTCAGTAAACAATAAAGACTGATTATTTAAATTGACTTAAGTTGGATTCGACTTTAAAAAAAATCATAGTGAGATGTCTGTCCCCGCATGAGGCAAGTATCCTTCGAAGCATTTTGAACGTAAGGCTACTATCCGCTAGAGTAGGCAACTATCCCTTTTTTGAGAGGTCAAATAAAACAGGATTTACTCAAAACCAATATTAATTATATTTACAAAAATAGGTAACAATGAAAGATAAAGGACCTATGTTTCGATATACATGTTGCATTATTTTTAGTATGTACGTATTTTCTAAAATAACGCTTTTTCGAAAAGTGGGGCAACTATCCGGGTTTTACCCTAAGTGTAAGAATAAGTTTGTGCTTAATAGTGTTACTACCAGTAGGGCGACCCATCGTGTTTAATGTGTTTTCTTACGTCATTCTCATTTTATTACTTAGTGCAATAACAAAGGCACATAAATAAAAGTAGTAAATATACTAAGTGGTCATCTACTGAACTCACTCAGCATTATAACACCAGATTGGCTAAGTTTTCATAGAACATGAATTATTCCATTCCAGAGACCAGATCAATGTCAAACAGTGCATTTTAACGTTACCGTACGTTGACCGTTACTTTTTGCTGCACTCGAGACTGTAATTACAAGTTAATTTATTGTATAAAACAGTTTGACATCTTTGAAATGAAAGAAAACGAATGAAAGCATTGTTATAAGTTTAAAGTAATATAGATATCATCATCATCATCATCATCATCATCATCATCATATCAGCTATTAAATATCATCTGTTGATCCCCCATCGACCTCCAGAGGCGAAGAGTCACCGGAAGCCGTTCGAAACACCTTCCGGTGACTCTTCTCAAGTGGTCTGTCTGTTTATCTTGTGGACAGCCGTCCGGCGCTGCGCATGTCGGTACGTAGTCTCCATTTGAGATCCTTTCTGCTCCATCAAGCGTAAGTTTTACGAGCTATGTACCCTGCCCATAGCCTCTTCAGCTTGTAAATCGACTGAGCTATATCGGCAACCTTTTATTCCTCTGCAGATCTCAACGTTTTTGATTCAACTTCGCAAAAAAATAACATGCATTGCCCTCACCATTGTGTGGATTATTTAAAAGTCAAGTTAAAACCCAAGTCTGAGATCCATATGTCATCACTGGTAACATACTTTGATCGAAAACTTTCGGCTTAAATAAATAAAATATTGTGGATGTAAAGATGTTTTTTAACTTCCCAAACGCTGCCTAACTGGATTCGACGATTGACCTCTCTCACAAAGTTGAACCTACCAAGTTGGACTTTTGTCCTAGGTAGAAGTACTCGTCAACAAATTCGAAGGTAGAGTTCCCAACTTATATCGAATTGTAGATTAACCGATGTATACAACTGGACATAAAACTTCTTGACCTCTCTCAATATCTTGGCTATGGAGGACGCTGTACCTCCATCCTCTATTTTCAGCTTCGTCAGCCGGTTTTGATTAATTTCACTCTATCGTAATTTTATTCGTTTTGTATTAAAGATACGGATATTGTTTTTCAAAGATTTCCATATCCGTCTGTTGATCCGCGTATATGCTTCAGCATCATCAGAGGAATGCAAGTTTGATAAGTGTCATTCATTGTCATTTTGAGTTATATCAAAAGCTTTCAGGGACCATCGGTGGCCGAGTCTGTACAGAAAAAAAATTATATTAATCGGCTGTTACCTAAAACACATGCTTTAAGTTCAGGAGCAGACGACAGTACGCGTATGTTGAACATATTTAAATTTATTTTATATCAACCTGTTGTTCATGTCAAAATAAAGATATGCAAAGGTACCTACAGAATGTAAATGCTTTAAGTGGATTAACTTGACCATCTAGAGATGTGACTGTAATAAAACATTTCAATCAAATTATAATTTCAATCGAATCATAATTTCAATCAAAATCACCAATTTAGATGCCATGTGGCAGTTTAGTATCTTGTCGAGCAATGTCGAGTAATTCTGGATCACCAAAATAGAGAAAAACTTATTCTATATAATTGTGAATGAAATTGTTTAGTCTTGTAAAAATAATCATTACTTACATTTACTTGACATCGTTTAGTCATAAACTGAACGGAACTGAATCAGCCAGTAAACGTCCCACTGCTTGACAAAGGCTTTTTCCCCATAAAGGAATATATAGGGAAAAAAATCCATGTAAAAGAAGAATGACGCTTAATCATATATGTATATTAATATTTTTAAATTTCGTAACCTTTTTCAACAAACCAATTCAATTGAAATAAAATTCGTTTTCTATATTATGTCCTATATGTGTGTTAATCAGAACTTGTCAGGGCAACACTCACGCCACAGAGGGCGTGAAACCGCTAATCTTAATGGCTTTAAATATCGAGTTTACTTCCAAATGGTTAAAACGTATTTAAAATTTGTTTTAACACAATATGCGTGTAGAAAGAAATTAAAGTTGGTATTTGATATTTTATTTTGAAAATATTACAATACCCCAGTGCAATTCTATCTTTAAAATACTAAAAATTATTATAAACTAGCAAACCCGGCGAACTCCGTTTCGCCACCAACTTATTTTCGTGAGGGATACTCACACCACGTACTGCCGCCATGCAAAACCATATTGGTTTGTAGTACATGCTATGCATCAGAGATAGCGCTGTATGTGAAAAATGATTTTCCCTGTTTTTTTGCTTTTCTGTTGAAAATTTTCCTGAATTTAGTTTGCTATAAAGCTCACGGAGCCTGAGACCTTTCCAACGAATGCAAAACCGTGGAAATCGGTTCGTGCGTTCTGGAATTATAGCGTCAGGAAGGAAAACCCGACTTATTTTTATATTATAGATAGACACTTCAATGCAGTGAGATTTTTACGAAATAATAAAAGTATGAAAGGTATATTTTATAGACGGTGTCCTAATTTTTTCAGCTTATTTTTATTTGAGTCTTTAAACTATAATTTGTTAGATAAAGGTTTTTGACGAGATCTAATATAAATTCCTTTCTGAATTAATTTTACGTTATCTCCAGGAAATTTTATATTCATCAATCATAGGAATGTAATTTACTTAGAGCGAAGCTAAATGTATAGGTAGGCTTTCTTTGTTCGGTAAAACTAAATGGATATTTATGCAAGTATTTAACAAGCTATTTTTACAGCGTGAATAACATGAAAAATATAAACATGATTAATGAGGTAAGAAGTTATTTTTTAAATGACACCACGAATAAAGTTACAGACATTAACCTTGAAAAAACCCTTTAAGGACACGTCAGAAAAACTCGTTAATTATTCGTTAATTCAAAGACTGTATGCTCTCGACATTGCTGAGTGTATATTTCGACATTTTTACAATTATTTGACGTTTGTTACTGTTCTGTAAAATACATAAATCGTAGAGACTTAATGCAATGTTATCCAATTTTGAACATAATTTCGGTTTTATTATTGCGTATTATATTATTATTATCGCGTCTGTGAAATCACTTGTAATGTAAGGCAACCTTTTTTTTGTATTTTGTAAGCTTGTGTTTTATGTGTGCTAAAAATATTTTCGATCATATTTTTTATATAAAATAAACTTTGCTAAACAAAACACGTCAAACATCGTCACAGTTTAAATCAAAAGCGTAGCAATGAAAATAAATACAATATTGCAACGCAGTAACATTACTAAGGTATGCGATCGAGACCGAGATTCATCTCTCATTTTTATTTCTCTAGGGACGCGTGTGGTTCACGTTGAAATACGAATCTAGTACGGAGCGTCTGCAGGTGCATATAATAAAAGCGAAACATCTGCCTTCTCGTACACCAGCACTTGCAAATGCCTGCGACCCCTACATAAAGTAAGTAGTAATTTGTTATTTATGGTATTACTGTATTTATGGATACTAACAATCTGTAAATGTTTCATAGCTTAGCAAAGGTCACTTCTCCTTTTTCATCAGAAACATATAGGTTTCTTTACGATTCCATTATCTTCACTACATAGTATAAAACAAAGTCGCTTCCCGCTCTGTCTGTCCCTGTGTTATTCTTAAACCTTTAAAACTGCGGGTACGGGTTTTTTTTTTAAATAGAGTGATTCAAGAGGAAGGTTTATATGTATATAACATGCATAATATAGTAGAGAAACACTGATAATTTCAGAGGTCTCTAATGTGATGTCGTAAATAAACACATTTTTTTGCGCTTACATTGCAAACGCTGGCTGAACCCTAAGAGATAGATCAAAATAATGTACTATAGTTATTGTACACCTCAAAAAGATCTACAAAAAATTCCGCGATGATATATGTCTATCTCTTAGGGACAACCCACAATAACTATTTTTTATCCTTTACTTTTTTCAAGAAGGCTAGAAGCGGTTTTAAGCAATACAGCATTAATTCTCATCCAATTAAGTACCTTAAATACATTGTGCATTTAATATAGACCAATATGTTCCTATTTTGCATGTAATTTAAATGAATATTTTCGAAGATAGTATAGTTTTAATATGCAGGGACACAGCGGTTGCGGTTGCGGCGGTACCGACCGGGAGGGCCGGTGGCGCGTGCTTATAAATAGTACGTCGAAGGCCGCGCTTCGCTCTGTAGCACTTTACGATTATATATCTATAGAACTTTATGATTATATATCAGCATTGCATTTGTGCGGAGCTGGGGTGGGTCGCTAGTCGAATATATCTGGATATTTAAAGATAAATTTAGGCACTTAAAATTTCAGCAGTGTAGCGCTTTTGCCAAAATATCTTGCGGATGATGTAATGAAAGGCAATTGAGTATAGATATATGTATTGTAATATAATTTACAATATTTAATTATTACGACGATATTACAGTGCGATGTTAGAATGGCGACTGGCGACAGAATATATAATAATTTATTAATTGACTATGAAGCATATCGAATATCGACTTGTTTCTAGGTGCCGTTATGGCCACTGATTTTTGCTTACAATAATAAAATATAATACGTAGGCACAACACTTCCCTTCCTTAAAAAAAAATAACATATTATGACATATTATTATAAAAGTAAACCAATAAACAAAATATAATGCAAAATTTAATTACCTACTACACTTATATAAAACAAAAATATTTTTCAATCGTTAAAAATAAAATTTGTAAATTTTAATATCATATCGTGTAAACAAGAAATATGTCCTATAATTTAAATATAACAAACCCCTAAAAATATTTAAAAAAAAAATAATACAAAGTAAATCATAATGAGTTTATGATATTAAAAAAAATGTATATATTATCGAGTATAATATTAAAAAAAATTACACAAATGGGTATATTCTTAAATTTAAAGATACAATACACGACACAATATACCTACGATTACAATAGTTATATTGTAACTTCACTATTTTTAGCACATTGATTTATTCGTATTTAATTGCACAACACGAGTTCACTTTTTACGCCACGGAGTATGTTGGCACTGAGTGCATCGCTTGAATCGCTTCGTTCGATTCTTGATAAGGTATCCGCCACGATATTTTGTGAGCCTTGAATGTACTCTATTGATTTACAAAACTGACTTATGAAATCCAGGTGTCGTAGGCGTCTAGGTGTATCGGTGCCACTCGTAGCTTTTTTGTGTAAGGCGTACACGAGCGGCTTATGATCCGTAAATACGGTCACTTGTTGACCTTCAATCATGTACTTAAAATGTTTTACAGCCATGTATATAGATAGTAGCTCCCGGTCGTAAGCACTATAACGTTGCTGAGCTTCGCTAAATTTGCAGGAAAAGAAGGATAGCGGTTTCCATTTTTGGCCAATTTTTTGTTGAAGAACAGCGCCTGCGCACGTGTTGGATGCGTCAGTCATTATAGCTAAAGGTGCTCCGGAAACAGGATGCGACAGCAAAACGGCCTCTTTTAAATTATTTTTACACAATTCAAACGCCGCTTCAGCGTCTTTGCTCCATGTAATTGGGGTTCTATCGTTACGTTTTGTATTATGTAAATATGCATTCAAAATTGCATGGTATTTAGCGGCTTTAGGTAAATGACTTCTGTAAAAGTTAATCATTCCCATAAAGCGTCGCAATTGTGACACTGTTTTTGGCTTGGGATAGTCTGTAATGACCTTCACTCTATTACTCAAAGGTCGTATGCCTTCCTCAGATACGTGGTATCCCAAAAAGTCTACTTCAGATTTTCCAAAATCGCACTTAGCTAAGTTGATTGTAACGCCGTATTGATTAAGACGTTTGAAAACGGTCTCTAAGTGCATTCGATGTTCCGATTTCGAGTTTGAAAAAATAATGCTATCATCGATGTAATTAAATACAAAATCCAGACCTTCAAAAACAACATGGTTCATAAAGCGCTGAAAAGTTTGGGCTGCGTTCCTTAAGCCAAAGGTCATTCGTGGAAATTCGAACAGGCCAAATGGAGTTATTATCGCTGTTTTTTCAATGTCTTCTGACGCCATCGGAATAAAGTGGTATGCACGATGTAAATCGAGTCGTAGCGATTATGAATATTATAATTTCGTTTTTTGTGTTGAAATCTTTGAATGTTCTGCAATTCCATCACTTGTAAAGATAACTGAGCCACTTGTGCTTGCAACACGGAAAGGTTATCAGCTGACGTCGACGGTTTACTACTAACCTCCGCTACTTGAATGGGCCTTGTATTTTCCATAATTTTATCTGCAATAGTAGCCAAATTTTCCAAATCTTTTACATCAGTGACGGCAAGGACGGAGCGTACTGCGGCTGGCAAATGACCTTGCCACATGATACTCAGCGTTTCGTCGGGAATTTTTCCCCTGGCTAAATCTCGCATGCGTCTCAAAAGTTGAGATGGTTTCTCATCGCCAAGGTCGATTTCACTCAAAAGTTTTTGAAGTTGACGATTTTCTGATTCTTCGTACACTGCTAATAATCTCGATTTTAGGGTGTCATATTTCTTCGTTTGGGGTTGCTGAAGTAGAATGTCGCTGACTTGTTGTATTACGTCTTTTCCCAGCTTCGTGACGACCAAGTTGAACTTCGTTTCGTCGCTTAGTTTTTGAGGTGTTAATATGGCTTCACATTGCACAAACCATAAGCGAGCTTGATCGCACCAAAACTCAGGGATTCTTGATGACACTGTGACTGTTGCTAACTCGGATGCTGTGCTGGCTGATGGTGTTCTATTTTCACTAGTCATTTTATAATTACTTATAATTTCGTATAAACTAACTGAATCACGTCGGGGTCACCAATTTGCCAAAATATCTTGCGGATGATGTAATGAAAGGCAATTGAGTATAGATATATGTATTGTAATATAATTTACAATATTTAATTATTACGACGATATTACAGTGCGATGTTAGAATGGCGACTGGCGACAGAATATATAATAATTTATTAATTGACTATGAAGCATATCGAATATCGACTTGTTTCTAGGTGCCGTTATGGCCACTGATTTTTGCTTACAATAATAAAATATAATACGTAGGCACACGCTTAAAGTAATGTTAGAATATTCATCACCATAATTATATTTAATAATATTATATTTTATAATAATAAAATCCTACTTAATGTACTTAATACTACATTTAAGGTATGAAAAAGTCTAGAAGTGCGCTTAACAATAGTTTCGTTTTCGTATACTTTTGAAGATTCCATAACTAAAATTTTTAAATGGAGTCCTAAAAGAAGACATGAAAATTAAATTCTTCCTACACTAATATGTCTTTCCATCGTGCCTCGGAGACCACGTAAAGTCGTCGGTCCCGGTTGTTATTAAAGATATTATGTGATACCAATCGGTACTATAAATATCCGCCAGCACACAAGTCCAGTCAGATTAGCTCAAAAACAGGCAAAGATTTACAAAATTTTTTAGCAGAAATTTTACTTTTTTCCATTTAAGAGCATAAACAAATTACTCGATAACCAAAAATTCACCGCCTCTTTTCAGGTATAAATCGAAAAATATCGATCCTACGAAAAAATTATTAAGAACCAAAATTGTAAGAAATTTAATTTTAAACAACTTTTGTAATAACTATTTTCCGTGTAAAAATGAAAATTAACGAGTTATTCAAGAGACAAAAAATAACCCTTTAAATCAAGATGGCGGATGAAGCGAAAACTTTGCTATCCCTACTTTTTGAATTTAGATTACCAGTGAGCCCTCCAACGAATTCCGAAGAATAATTTTTTGCTAAAAAAATTTGTAAATCTAAAATACTAATTCGATTGGGCTACACAGTGACACAGAAAGGTAGATTAAGCACCAACCATTTTTCAATATAGAGAGGAGGCCTTTGCCCAGTAGTGGGACGTTTCCAGGCTGATTCAGTTCAGTTCAGGAATATATGTATTATAATATTTTTAAAAGTTGTGACAAGCATGCAAATCAGATTTCTTTTTTTTTTTTTCGAAATATTATTACAAACATTTCGATCATCTGTTTAACCTGTAAGAAGTCTTTTTTTTTTTAATTTGATATTTCACAATCACGACTCGTACATTTTAAAAGAGAAAAAAAGTTGAACTAACAATACACTTAATATGAACGGATATCATCATCACTCGCGACAGAGGTGTAATTGGTTCATAGTATAACATTAGCGAATCTAACACAATTCGCAACTTCTAAATTTAGTACGGAATCTTGACTGCATCAGGTCAGAGGCACACTTACTTGTTAAATAGTGATAAAAATAAATAAGACCAATCTATACTATTATATCGATTATGGTTCGTTTACGGTCCGCATTGAAATCTAATCTCCATCTCAGTCTGATAAAGTTTCGTTTGCCACTACAATGACATAAGCTTTTGTTCCTGATGTTGTCCTGTGAAAGCGAAACTGGAACGGTATTACATCGGAATTTGCCTGTTATAAGCTGAGACTGAGACTAATTTGGACCGTGATCTAAACATTATCAGCGTTATAATGTGAAAGGTCCTAACAGTTGTCGACATTTCTTCAAGTTACGATAGCTGTTACAATAAAGTTTCTTGTTACAATAAAGCACAAGATTAGAAAATTAAAAAAAATATTTATCAATAAAATTAGTGATAAGCTACTTTTATATAAATTAACATAATCAAAATAACAAGTAATAAAATATTTCTATATTATTTGTATACGTTTTATAAATTTTAAATAATTCTTTACTATTTTATATATTTATATATATATATATATATATAATCGTATATTACTTTTTAAATACAGAGAAAATTATTTGTACTCGTAATTTATACGTCCCAAAAGTATTAATTTGTTTAATATGATAATAAGTTTGTGTTTTTTTTTTTTTTCAATTTTATCATATTGTTTGTTTTTTGTTTTTCATTTTTTTACACGTTTGTTCTATAAACTTAATTTAATTTTAAATAGATAGATGGTCGTAATTAATCTTCATAATTGTATTAAACTTTGTTTTAATAACTTTTTCTTAGCTGTGTACCATCGCTTATAAATAAATAAATAAATAAAAAGGAGATATAAAATATTTTAGTATTTCCTTGCATAAATGCAATAAATAAATGAAATAAATAATTATACTTATGTAAAAATTAAGAATATTCATCATTTAATTAACCTACTTATTATCTACAATACGAATATTTTCCGATATACTAAAAGAAACTGTTCAAAAAATAATGTTTTAAAATATTCCACTTTATTCCAAGGCTCTTAAAAATTCAAGCATAGATAATAGCTTCATTGTGACTTTAATATTCAATATAACTTGAAAACTTTCAATTAAATATAAAACGAGTTTGTAAAATTTCAATTTTAAGTTATTTTAAGTCATTTCATTTGAATATCTGTTTTTCGTAAATTTTATACAAACTTTAACTGAACTAACTGAATCAGCCTGTAGGATTATGATTGGAGCTTAATCCACCGCGCTGCTCCAATACGGGTTGGCGGATAATTTCACTACCAAGAAAAACGATATATATGATATCTATCAGATATATATGATAACAACCGAGACCGACGGCATTGCGTGCTGTCCGAAGCACCTTGAGGAGACCCACAAGAATATACCTACATCAGTACGTCTACCATGAGTTTCCAGAGACGATAGCTCACGATACACGCTAGCGAGTGTAGTAGACAATTTGTATGGAAAGTTGAGCAGCGCCTCTCGCGGATACTGTTATTACTATTGCGTTTCTACGTTTACTACTGTGGTTATGTCATGTGCGCTTGTAACAAAAACTCATGGTAGACGTACAGATACAAATATTTATACGATACAAATATCTGCCCCGAGCACGAATCGAACCCGCGATCACCGGCGTTAAGGCGATTTCTCGCGCCATATACCAAGACTATCTACACAAACCTAATGTTTACGATTAAAATATTAATTAAATTCAATAAATTTAATGTAATAACTTTATTTAATTTTATTAACATTTTGACAGTATTTCTGCAGAATATCATGAATGTCAGTAACAAGCAATTGAATTAACAGAATACCGAAACTGTCAAAAACAACCACCATATAGTCAATGAACTAACCTTACATTTAAAATTTTCAACTTAAACGAACGTTTTTGTAAATTCGTCCCCCTGATTTTACTGCCTTTGGGTCCTAAGGGCTTTAGTTGTCTGCCAGCTTACCCGGAACTTTATTCGCAGACGGCAATACTTTTTATATTTGCTTCAATTTTTATACTGTATATGACACAAAAAATTGCTATAATTTTGTAAACAGATTAATTGATAAAGTATCATAGAAATCAATAGAAAGACATTTAGCTGTTTCATCAACATTTATTTATGTAAAATAAATTGAAATAAATAAATAAATTACCTATAATGATAAAATATTTTAAAGAAGAAAAAAGTACAAAACCGTTATGACGTCGTTACGTTATATATTTGGTATGATAATATCTAGTATTTTAAAATTTGTTTAGTTATATAAAATTGAGAATACTTATACTAATGAATAAATCAATGACGTAAGTATTCAAATAGTTCTCAAAAGACATTTCAAAAACTACCACTTGATATTGTGGTCGCAAAATATTCAAATAATCGTGACCTTACATAAAATCATATTGCACTGCGTCACCAAGCATTTCTGCTTCATATCTATACAATTGGGGCTATTGAATACTCAGTAAAATTGCTGCTACTTTGAATTCAAAGAGAGTCCCAATATAGAATACACGGATCCTCGGTTTCATCTTGTCCTCCATTTTAAATGATAATATTATATTATTAGAATTCTGAATCTCTAGTACGAAATTATAAGACATGTATTGAATTTCTAGACTATTACAATGCAATAGATTCAATCAATTCAATTTAAATGAAATCTTAACGTAATTTTAGATATAACACATCAAGAGTTGTGATTACGATTGAATTCGAGTTAAAACTAAGCTAACGTAGATAGTATATTTTATAATGTAAAATAAAGAAATCCTAACAAATATAAAATGCCTAAATATAATTCCTACAATAGTAATTAGTACATTTATTCGTACATAAAAGTAATTATGTAATATATAATACGTATATTTTATTAAATAAAAGAGAAAAATATTCCATAAAGTAACGACCTACAAGTGTTTTATTGTTTTTCAACATTTATAAAAATACTAGTCAGTGAAAAAATTCGTCATTAGAATTATATATAATTTATATATTTTGTTTTGACTCACATTTTAGGTGATTTTTTATATGATATCAATGTAAACAAATACTTTAATTAAACAGAAGCAGAGGATATAATATTCATAAATTTATAAACTACCAAATGCCAGAACGTCAAAAGACTTTAAAAAGTGATAAAGTCTAAACAAGACTACGAAAACAAAACAATAGAAACAATAGAAAAGAAACAAAACTAATTTAGAAAAGAAAAGAAAATATGAAATCCAACTTTAAAAAGATAAAACAATGTTGATGTTTATTATCAAAAAAAAAAAAAAAAAAACTTTATATAATCAATTTTATTACAATTAACTTGCTTTAACAGGATTCAACTCATGCCGGATGAAAGGCGAGTGCTGCAAACAAAACAAAAGAAGAAAACCTGCAATCCATTCTTTGACGAGACTTTTGTTTATCAAGTAAGTTATTATTAAAAGAAAGATTTTTACACATAAAAACGTTACACGTTTTTGGTGAGAGTCGCCAAGATTTGGAACGACCTGCCTAGGTCTATTTTTCCAGATAGGTTTAACTCTGGAGCCTTTAAGAGTAGAGTGAACAGGTTTCTTTTGGATGGGCGTGTATCATCTTCGTCTTTATATACACTTTCCATCACGTGAGATGGAAGACAAACGCCTATTACATTACAAATATTAAAAAAAAAAATTAGCCGAGTTCGAGTCAAACTCGCATTTTTTCCCTAAGGGCAGGCGGAGCACCCATCATTCTTCTAATGTTGCAAAAGTCTACAGGCCTAGGCGGCAGTAATCACTTACACAGGTGAAACTGCCTGCTTGTCTACAACCGTTTTTATAAGAAAAAACATTTCTTAAAAACCCTATTAGAATCCTATTAGAATTAAAAAATAGATATATCGGGAAAATAAAAATGGTTGTTATAATATTACGAATTCATATTGCATCCAATTTATTAGTTGCCGAAGCTTTTATTAAGCATATTTCGCCTGACCTTACAAATTCATATTTCGCTGTGGTTGAATTTTACTATCCATGTTTATTACTATCGTTTGCGACGTAATAGGTCACGTAACGACGACTTTTATGTATTATTAACACTTATTTTGATAGTGAAACGATAATTTAATATTCTAATTAAAAAAAACTATTCTTGTAATACCTATATATATATATATATATATATATATATATATATATATATATATATATATATATATATATATATATATATATATATATATATTTTCATATGAAGCTAGTAGGCGATTCATTTACGTTAATACTAATTTATATAAAATTCGTCGTAAAAGTCTTTATCATGTAAGTAGTTCAACTATAACTATATATAATTTTTTTCATACTAGCATCCGCCCGCATCTTATTCCATTTTATATATAACTATTAAAATACATTATTTATAATTGTCCTACCTTGTTCTTAAATGTCTCTCAATATCATTCACAATCATTAATTCCGATTAATGGATTAATGGATGAACATTTAAAAACCATCAGTTCATTCACCTTGAATATTATATGTATAATTTTACGTAATCAAAAGTCTTAATTTCAAAGGAAATGTTTCCTCTTTCTCTATTTAAATAAAGATTTTCTTATTAGTGCAAAATTTCTGTGTAAGATCGTTTGAGCTCTGCCATTTTATAATTCTTGCCTATTAAAATAATAAATTACCAATGACTAAATATTGAATTAGTACCTAATATGACATATCGCTAATTTGATTTTTCATTTATCAAGTAGTTATTGCAAATTATCCATAACATAGGGTTCAAAGTTAAGATTTCTTCTGGTTTTTCAATTAGATTCTTCTAAAAAAAAAATATGTATGAAATAATAAAAAGGTAATAAAAATATTATATTTATTCGCAACAGATTCCGCCTGGTAAATTGGAAACATTGACGCTGAAGCTATCGGTCCTGGACACGGGCAGAGTTGGTAGAAATAAACAGCTCATAGGACATATTATCCTGCCGCTCAGTGAACTGGAAGGTGTCGCCCCTGATGAAGAACCTCAGCTTTACAAATTGGATATTGAGAAGGTACACTTGTGCTACCATTTATTTATCTATATTTCTATACAAAAGTTATTGCCCAAGAACAAATTTTTGGTCAACCAAAACTGACAATATTCTGAAAAATAAATCAATTGCAATTTTTACGTAACTTTTTAGTGACGTTAACTTTGTAAGTCACATCAAATCAAGCAAATTCCCAGAAAATGTTGACCTGATATATCCATTACAACAAAGATATCGCTAAGAAACAAATCTTTTGACGCGTAAAATAAATATTAAAATTGGTTTGGGCTTTTCTTTTATATTATTGGCCCTAAATACTCAAGGGATATTGAACTTGTTTTTTTATCGTTATTTGTAAGTGAACAACATGTTAAGTAAAAATAAAACAAAACTTTTTGTTTATAGGAAGTACAAGATCCGACATCAGATTTGGGTGAAGTTCAAGTATCTTTGCTATATAATGAAAATCTGCATCGACTCACTGTCACGGTAATAGAAGCGCGGGGCCTAAAGGTAATTATTATATAACTGAGGACTATATAGCTATAATTGCTAATTGTGTAGCGAACCGCCTTGATGTTGTACAGACACAAATGTAATCAAATTATGGTTGCCATTTTTTCCTTATATTATTCCTGCTATTTTGTTTAGTATAATTGTGTTAAAAATACAATATCTAAAAGATTCGTTATATTTTAACTAACTTACTGCTAACGAAACTTTGAACTAACTACTAACAAGTATTATTTTATCCAAACTTGAATGCTAATGTATGCGCAGTTTATCATTAAGCAACTAAAATTGTAATATTGTTATTAGTTGGATCCGTCGTCAAGCAAACGTGAAGTGGTAGCACGTGTTACGCAAGAGCGAGCGTGTCGTGGTGTGAGAGCACGTCGCACCGCTGCTGTAGAAGTTTCAGAAGATGGGAACGCGCTCATATCTGAGTGCTTCAACTTCAGACTGCGGGCGGACGAACTTCACACAACTAGCGTCACCGTACAAGCTCTGCAACCACACTCCGTTTATGCCAAAGGTAAACACTACACCTAAAAGAATACAAAATTGATATGTAACGTACTTTACAGCATGTAAATGTCAAAGTTGAAAGAATTTTTTGCTCTCAGCTCAAAATATCTCAGAAGATATCCCAACAAAGCTCCTGTTAAAAGCGAAGCTCAAAATTCCAATTCTAAGAAGTTCTCCATCGAACTTAAAGTTTTTCCGTTTAAATAACATGGGAAACATGGTTTTTTATTACTTTTTTATCCTGCAAACTGCGATGAACTTTTTTTTTTTAAGTGAATGTATGGACCTTTTTTTATTATTAAATTTGGTACAAAAAATTCTCTTGAGTAGAATTATTATCTTCAATATTTGATTTGTTATATTCAAATTTCCGCTTTTTCACATTTTTTTAGCTAAACTTTAAGAGTTAGACAAAAATGTTAAAAGACAAATTTGTAGCACTTTTAAAATTCTATAAAAAATTCTTGTCATTTTTTCATATCATCAGTAAAATTAGATGACAACAAAGCTAATTGCAAAGTCACGATCACTAGTAAGTATCTACTATTTAAATAAGTACTCGAAAATAAATCTTAATCAGAATTTTATATATTAAAATAGGCTTCACTAGATATGAGATATACCTACCGTTATATTTAGATGGTCCTAAATTGATTAATTACTATCCTATTGATTAAACAGAAATTCCATCCCTTTGCCCATACAAATAAACCGAACTAATCCGGACTTAAATTCAATGTTTCTGCGAACTCTGTTAAGTAATTTGTTCTAAGTGCCAAAAATTGTATATCAGATTATATTTATAAATATATCATAATTATGCATTATAAAAATTGATAAGATGTTTTTGTATTTTATAACATAAGAGGTTAGACTTTATATCCGTAAAAAAAAGTACCCCAAAACGTGAGAGTAGGAGGGTAGTTGGCTAATCTTTTCCTTCTTACTCTCATATACCTATTTATGATTGAAATTCATTTACGTACAGGTTATTTTATTTTATCAACAAGTGTTCAATTCATCGTCAATTATATTACTAGCTTGACTTTGATTATAGTATATATCACACATTTAGGTTGTCATCATAGACTCTTGATAGCGATCGTTATTCAGTGTAGAAAATTATTCAACAATTTTATAAATCTTGTAAACTTAAATTGATAAGATTTATTTTAAAAGGGTAATTGTTCTCGTAATTTAATTTCGTTCTTGAACAATTTTATTAATTAATAATATAGATGGAGCTAAAGAAGTTTTACTTCAGTCGTATTATCTAAAGCATACTCATTTTTTTTTCTATTACTTTACTTCACCTCGTTCGCTTGGTTATTGTTTCTAAAATACGATTTGACAGCAATACGTGCAAATATTTATTGTAAGGTACGTAGTAGCCCAGCCTACCACCTAAAATTAAAATAAAACAAAAGTTAAACAATATCGTAAACAATGACCACATAGAAAAAACTTCCGTATATGTTACTATCGAACTTTCCAAAGATTCCTTTGCTATTGATGTCACGTCGAACGTTATTAACCGACTTAGTTCTTCAACCTTGAAAGTATCCCACATAGATAAGGACCACTTATGTAAAAAAAAAACCCTACAATTTAGTAAACAGATTTAAAAACTTAATTGAAAATATTTAATTAACTCATAACTATTAATTATATATAAATATTTTTAAATTATAGAAATATTTATATTAAAATAAAAAAGCATGTTATAGCGTGAAAATGTAACGAGCTCCATCTATCCATATGAGTACATTCATCTATCGTTACAAAATTTCACGTTTATAATATTTATTTTGTCGAGAAACCCAATAAATATTTAATCATATAATCATATATAAAAAGACTAAAATTTTAAGTGTACCCGATAAATTTGATGTTTCGAGATAATTTTCTAGCGTGATGAGAAAAGTATTTTTAAGATAAACAATAAATTATTTAATACACACAAAATTCAAATTATTATTCGTCATTTAAAAGTTTTTTTTATTTTTAATTCTTCAAACCACTTGTTTCTGAAAAAAAGGTACCTAATAAAAGAATTTAAAAACAATGATCTTTTAAAAATATATCTGTAAAAAAAAAAACATGTATTATTTATGTCATAGTAATTATGTGTACCTATTATTGACCTTCCTTTCTTCCTTAATAAGAGAACAAGTAAAAGTAACAGTATTATTAGCCAAACTTATATAGGAAAAATTATAATAATTTTTAAAGCAAATACATGACACACAATAGTTCACAAAAATTAACAAAAACATTTCCTTTCAGATCGACTTTTAGGAAAATTTGTACTCGGATCGTACATGTTCACACGAGGGCGAGCCCTACAGCATTGGAATTCAGCGATATCTAGTCCAATGGAGCAAGTGAAGCAGTGGCATCCTCTCACAAATTAGACCTCCACCATGCCTAATGACAACCG
This sequence comes from Euphydryas editha, assembly GCA_036937285.1. NCBI lineage: Eukaryota > Metazoa > Arthropoda > Insecta > Lepidoptera > Nymphalidae > Euphydryas > Euphydryas editha. Next base: position 10,371,008 of record JAUPFZ010000020.1, read on the forward strand.
ATCGCTTAGATGTAAGATACAATTACATACGAAAACCTCACGTAGATGCCATTAAAATTGTTGAATTTTTTGTAACAAGTTAATAGTTTATTTTTTCAATAGTGAAATTCTTTGTTTAGGCTTTTAATAATAATTTAATAAATATTTTATAGTACCTACAGATTACTTGAGAGGACTCGATAACAATAATTGTGATGATCATGTTGAATATATTTATACATTGTGTATTGCGTATCGAACTATTGCATATAATTTTTTTTTTTATATTTTGAAAAATTAAATAAATCTTCTACTACCCATATAAATGTTTTTTAACTTATCTTTAAGATTAGTCTATAACAAAAGTTTATATTAGGAATTATCACTAATGAAAATATACAATTATAAAAAAATATTCCAATAAACACATCATATTCGTAACTTATTTTACAAAATTAACAATCCTGCCTAAAAAGATAAAACAATAGTGTTGCAAGTCTTGAAACCGCTTCTCTAGGCGCTGAGCTTGTCGTGTAAATGTCAGAGATAACTGTCATGGCGTCTACGTGCGGTTCAATTTTCTAGTCGACTACGTTACGAACAGCTACGATTTCATGACCCCCCAACCTGATTTCACTTTAGTCTAGGACATGTCAAAACGCAATCCGTGCTAAACCAGTACATTTGTCTAAATGTTTATAGTTATGTCGACTGTACTAATGTGTTGAATTGAATATATATGTTTTTTTAATTCAAATAAAATACTTATATTTAAAATAATCGGTAATATTTTGAGTATTAATCTAAAATATTTAATAAAACAATGTTTTTAAAATATATTTAGTAATTTAAACATTCTTAAATCTGTTGGTACTTTTCTTTATTAGTGCAATTTTTACTTTTCCTTGTACTTCTTTTTTTTTGTCGTTCATTATTTGAAAATTGCCAAATACTTCTAACAAATAAAATATTATTTAAACTACCTATCATATGAGTATTATAATTAAACTCAGACTCACTTTGACCTTATTTATAGTTATGTAAAAAAACTATTGAATATTGATAAAAGGAAAACGTCCAATAAAAGTATTCAACCAAATTTTTCTTCCATCTCAAAGATTTAATAGATCCTTTGCGGGCAGGAAATCGTCCACGCAAATCAATCGATCTTTTTACTCTACTGCCTGGCTTACCGAGTATTGCACAAGTAAATACATATATATGTTCCACAGACCTTAGCCCCCAATTATCCGATCCAATTACCTTTCATAAGATTATCAGCTTATGTCACCTTAACATGTACCTACAAATATAATATTTTTATAAATATAGAAGATATCTACTTTGGTTTTATGAAATATCTTAGTTTATTAACCAAGTTAATATCATAATATTAATATGTTTTAACAATGGTCGTCTGCTCCTAAGATAAGAGGCACGGGCAACTTAATACCTGTGTTTTAGGTAAGAATGATAATATAATATATAAAATAAGTGATATACTTTTTTTTTAATAAATATATATTACACCCAGACTCGGGGCAGGAATTGTACCCACAACCCTGGAGTCGAAAGCAGGGTTACTGTCAACTGCGCCAACGGGCCAGTCGGTTGCTATAAATCATCGTACTTAATATGTAGTTTAAAGGACCGAAGCTGCAATCATATATATTGGTGAAACGAGTTTTGTTGTAAATTCATTGTAGGAACTAAAAAGAACACGCTTATTTTGATTTCTATCTTAATTAATTTTCATTCATATTTATTTTTATTAAAATGTTTGTAATTTATTATCATGTACATAAGTGTTTTAATAGCTGTACGTAACTGTCGACCACTTATGTAAACTATTATCTCGAAGTCAGATTATTATATTTATGATATACCTATGATAGATAAATAATGTTATTATACCAAATTAATAGTCTATTATATAGGTAAGAAACTCGCATTCTAAAATTATTTTTATCGTGATATATACCTAAATATAATAAAAAAATTAATTAATCTTTAAAAAAAACGTTAATTTTTATTAATACTTTAAGTATTGAAAGAAAATGTAATTTTAAAGATATTATATAAATATTACTATAATTTTAACTAATCGTCTCTATATTTTATCGTACACATCTGTAAACAAATAATGTTTCTATATAACCTACTGAATGTATTGACAATATGTGATAGGTACATATTTTAAAATACAAAAAATTTCTTCCAATATAATAATGATTTAATATATGTGTATGTAATATGTACCCCAATACACTGGTGTATCGCGATCACTTATTGATTTGCCACAACACTGACATATAAACACTTTATATTAGAAAGTTCTTTTAGAGAAGAACAATCCTTAAGGTAGTATGATTAAAAAAACTACCAACACGTATTACGCAGATGAAGCTTCGAGTATTACGTAGTAATTAATAATACTTCCTTAATGAATATGTATCAGGATCCCTAAACTTAATTTTAAAAAATTTAGTAATGTCGCTGGATCTTATCAGATATGTAAAAGAAACATCATTTATTTACATTCATAATTTTTACCACACAGAAACGCAAACATAAAAAGACTTTAAATATTCTATAATTTAATGTTGTACCCATATTTTATTACTATGATCAGTACTAATACATAAATAAGCACTGTTTATAGACTGTTACTTGTAATAAAAATTTAGTTTCGAGTTAACTTTAAACTCGAATATTATAATATGTTGATTTAAATTTGACGTTATATTAAAGTTAAAACTCAGATAATTATAAACAGGTACACTACAATGAAACACCAATTCATAAAATGTATTTAAATATTCACTTACATTTTCAATATATTAAATAATCTATACTGAAATATAAAACTATATCTTAATAAGAAGTATATTATTGTATAATGAATATATTTAGTAGTTATATATTCAATATTGTGCAAACGACGAAATAAATGCAGTAAAGCCAAATTGGCTACAAATTTGTGTTTTTTTTAATTATTATTTACCCACAAATAACTTATTTTTAAGTAAAGTTGAAACTTATAAATACCCTGTCCGTGAACCTGTGAGTGGGCCTAATAAAAACTTTATATTGTTCCTCAAAAGATATCATGGTACAATGAATAGTTGTGGTTCTTAGAACACCTAAAGGTTTGATTAATTTCAGCCTGGCTCTGTTATTTCTTAATGGTTTTATTTAAAAATATTATTAGGTTTAGTTAAATAATATTATTTAGTTAAGATATTTATCGGCTAAGTGACGAATTGCCAGGAATTCATATTCATAAAAAAATATATGAAAAGAAAAATAATTGAGGAATATAATACTTTTAGAACATAAAACGGAAAAAGGGAAATTATTCAGAATAGTTTGGGGAAAGCGAAAATGAATCAATTAGTAACGCCTATTCTGACGTTTCGACTCAAATTACTGTTCCAAAGCTGACAACGAGAGTCTGGCTACGGTTTCTTTACTCATGTGGTCTGGCGTCAGAATATTGAATAACCAATCACAGAACCGGAGTCACGCATCAATTGATGTTTTAATGCAAGTATGTGTGTGTTTGTTGCAGTTGACCTGATTCACCTTTTATTTAGATTTTAATGTTTTCCTACATGCTCATTAACAGATAGCGGTTCGTAAAGTAAGTAAATACATAAGGGTGGCACGTAACGTACGTATGGTAAGGCTTATTAGATTATATTTAAGAATCCAAATAATAAGAATCAAAATATGCAGGTTTTTTTGAAATTCCAACTTTCAATTATATACACCACTAACAATTAATAAGGAAAAATAAAACATATTTATGTACCAACATTGAAGGGTGTGGGAAGAAAAGCAGCATTTTTCATGATCCCAGTATGAGACGTCATAATTATTTCCTATTGTCTTATAACTTTCTGGGGTATTATGTGCGGTCGACCTAAATAAGTAAACTTGTTCGGTTCTACTGTCACGTATATTGCTTAACTTACGTCTACCGTATTGTTCTCGTAAACCTTCCTATATACCTTGATCTTCTTAACCTTTTACTTTATAATTTTCTTAGTTACATTAGTTGATTATATCAATAAGAAATAAATAATATTATTTGAAACGGATTTTAAAATATAAGAAACGAGGGATGGGTAAAGTGAGATATAAGAGATCTGATATGATGATACAGGATTGTATTTTATATATAATATCTTGTCATATTATATATAAACTGGATTTTATGAAAACTAGCCTGAGCAATGGAAAATGTAAACGTAAACGTGAATGTAAAAACGTTAAATGTAAACGTTCCATAGCACAACATAGATATAAAGTTGTTCTCACTGTACCATTGTAATTACATAATATACTGAATGGTTTTATTAAGTTGGACTATGAAAATACGGCGTAAGGATATCTGTATATTAGCGATTTATCTGTATTTATGTATTGTAAATGGTAATAATATTGTTTTAGCTTATATTTAATATTTTTAGTACTTATATTTTTTCTTATGGTATTAAGGAGCTGGTTTATGAGGTTAGGGTATTTCGTAATTCAACTTTCGTTTGCCATATAGACTATTTAGGTAGTTGAAGTTTTAGGCTATCCTTTTTTATTATTGAGTATATTATTTGATTTTTTTTACAAATTTTCATTAAGATTCTATTCAATTAGGAAGGTTATTTTAGTTTTTTCGTGAATACATGAATCTTACAAAATTCAAATAATTTTCGATAATATCTAATTAAGGCATATTTTCACTCTTTTAGCAACCAATTCTTTTATAATTCTCACCTGAAGTTAAAAAAAAATATCACGGTAAGTTTTAGAGGACCTACCATAATTCGACAGTATATAGGATATGATAAATTGACCCAAAGTTTTAAACACAGTAAAGGAGTGCTTGGTTTCGATTGTATATTATAAGTATTTTATTAAAGAAAATTTGCCTTGGTGCATGCTCTTGCAATTTTATTCGATTGTCTAGTATAAGACCAAGACTCCAATGTACGAGTAAGTATGTTTTTCAACTAATTCTATGGCGTCACAGTTACAGGTATAGTTACACGGATAGTTACCAATGTTATTCAAATGAAGACATTGATGGTTGTGTATATTAAGGTATCGGTTTAATGGAACTTTTATTGTAACTATTACCTGCTTATATACATTAATTAAGTTTTGCTGGCATCGATAACTAATTTATAATAGCTTTTTCCCTTTCTTACTTGACTTTGCTTAGCAGATTTTTAGCATTCATTTGAAAATGTACATCATCATCATCTTCTTCTTCTTCCTCAGGAATAACTGATATATGTATAGAAAATTGATGTATGTATAGTTTTACTAAAAATACTTTGGTAAAAATTAAGGTATGGCCTAGCTGTAACCAATGATGTTGACTATAGTTTCAAGATAGTAGTAATATTATTCTCTTACAGAAAATTATCATGAATACAAAAGTTATTCCCTCCTCCTCGTCCTGCCCTTCCATCGCAGTAAATATTAATGAGCAATGTTTTTTAACTGGCAACACGCCTTTTCGTTTAATGGCTTCTTTCATGAAATACCTACTTAAATTTTATCCGGGTCTTGATTGTCTAATTAACCTTATTAAGCGTAGATACTCGTAATTTTCAAACATATTTTATTTTGAAGAAAAAACAGGTACATATGATGATATAGCTTTTTGACGATTTTGTCGATATTTCGGACCAGTTATATGGTCCGTGGTCATGTGATCTTGTCGAATATGATTCTTCAATAAGATAAAAGTAACGATGTATTTTTAATTTACTCACGTAGCCTTTCATTAGCTTTATCGAGTCTTTTTTTTTTTAAATTGCAGTATACTTACTTTTTAATCGAGTAATAGGTAAAATCTTTGTTATGCTCACGTCGTACCGTATTCAATAACACATCGTTACAAGTTTAGTTAAAACAAAAGGTAAGAGTTTTGTTATAACTTTATAAGGTACATTAACAAACTAAATAACGTATTTAAAATTTAAATTAGTTCTTCGCTTTACGTCAAATTAACTAAGATTTGTTTATGAGTATTTGAAAGGTTATTTTCGATATATATATACATTTATTTTTAAAAAATCGATTATTATTTGCATTTATTAGTTATCGATTGCTTGAATAAAACAAATACCATATTAAGCAATTAAGTCAGTACATACACGTGAATACACGACAGCGTCTCGCATGCGTTGGTCGCGGTAAGTAGGCACACCAAGACCTGCGTCTACTACGCCGACGACAGGGACGACGCAATCGGCCGATTCGTGGGGAGAGCGTCGGAAGCCTCAACCAAAGAGATCCTCGAGCACACCCTCAAAATGGCGATTCACCATAGAGATACCGCCATCATTGAGGATGTGCTCGCACAGCTAGGAGCCGGTGTCGAAAAGATCATACCATGAGTATGCAAGAAGAGAAGAGCATTGTGGTTGGTGAATAATTAGAAATAGTAAATACTTATATTGCATGTAAAGAGAATTGAAAAAAAAAAAAAAAAAAAAGTAGAATTAAGTTGTAGAATTAAATTGTAAAATCAAGTTGTAGAATTAAGTGGTAGAAATAAGTGTTAGCATTAAGTGGTTAATGTGGACTCATGTTTCCAGAACTAGAGATCCTAAGTATAGTTCATAGGTATTTAAATAATGATAAAATATAGTCTGCTGATGTAATAATGCCTGTGTAACAATTTATAAAATCAGTAAAAAATGGTACGGGCGTCTGTAAGCTCGTAGAGGAAAATTAATAAAAACAAAAAACAAAAAAGTACATACACGTAATGAATAAAAAAAAATTTAAATGTTTTTTAAGTTTTAATATTAATAAAAATTCAGATGGTTTTTTTTTGTATTCATATTAAGTAGAAATAACAAAAAAATTCTATTGAATGAACAAAGGTAAAAAGAATTTGCATTGAAAGGAAACACAAATAACATCGCACGAAACAATTGAAGTTTCACCAAATCTTCAAAAATGTGTTATTATAAAAGAATTGTATAAAAATATTTCGTCAGCATCAGAAATATCTAGTCCATACTTTGTGAGCGTATTGGTATATTTTAGTAATATTAGGGGCATTTCACGTCAAGCGGACGAACAAAAAAAAATGAGGTCGTGAATTTTGTTTATACTCTGGTCAGTTATAGTTAGTAGACGTGGATGTGTTCACACAATGTTTTTTTCGTATGATGCTTTATTGCTGGAGTTATAAGCTTTTAAAAATGTACTTAGAATTAAGTGCGTTATTTTTGGATGCTTATTATTTGTATTAATTAAGTTGTAAAAAAAAACTAAAAAGTAATGTTTCATATAGGGCAAGATCACGTCAACTGGACCCCCCATTTTCCACTTGATCATAAAAATTAAGTTCATATATATTTTTTATAAGTACATACCATCACAAATTGATCCCCCAAAACGATTTTTAAAAATTTCGATTTTAACAACATTTTTTTTTACAATGAAAATTTTAGGTACTTTTAATTAAAAAATGGATTGTAAATCAACCGTTAAAGTTAAATTAATGGGGTTTGAAGGATTTATTTTTAAAATGTTTATATTTTAAGATAATATTGATGACTAAAAATTATTTGTTTATTATTATATTGTTAATTAACTTTTAAGTTAACAAATGCAAATTTCATTGACTTCTCGGTGGAAAAATGAAGTTTTATTTTATCGGTTACATGCTTTATTTATTAAAATTTAAGATTTCAAAAAAAAATTTCACTGCACGGGACTAGTTTAAGCAATATGAATTTATTTATCATAGCGCGCCGAGCGCCAGGCGCTGTCAGAATACCGCGCTGTCGAGCGTCAGACTACGTCGCAGCTTCGATTCATTATAATTAAAAATATAATTATCAAATAAATTTTATTATTATTACTATTATTATTATTATCATATTATTGTTATTATTAAACAAATTTTATTCTTGTAAAAATTTTATAAACAATGCAATGAAATCATTTTTTATTTATTCATTAAACAGGGAAAATTAATAAATAATCAATTAAAAATGTTACAAAACCGTGTATTTTATATTTATTTTTGCCGTGTATTTTTGTAAGCTATCATTTTTAAATTTACGAGGAAGTACTCCACTTTTAGTTAAAAAAAATTGGTTGTCTGTAAAGTAAAGTAAGGTTTACGGACGATAATTTTTACGTGATAACGTCATAAGAAAACATGAATGGAATTGAATTGTTATCACTGAATTATCATTAATTTGTATAATATATATATAAGCTACAGGTAATTAATTGTATTTAATATAAAAGCGAAATAAAGTCAAATAATTTGATATGTATTACAAGAAATAATCAAGTTTAATAAAGAAGCTAAGTTTAATAACTTAAAGTTAGCAAAACAAATTAGATTATCATTAACCACTTATGAAAATTGTTAAAATAAATGGTTACCATAGTTCATTACAAGAACTATTGCAGCAAAAAAGGTAATTAATTCTTGCATTTTAAGAATCCGATTAGGGATATAATCTCATATATTTGTTCTTTGATTATGAAATAAGTAGCATCGGTGGGCGAGTGCAGTAATATTAGGTTATATTACAATTTTGACTAAAAAGTTATTAGGACTCATATACGATATATTACGATCGTATAAAAAGTAAACTGTTTTTATTTAGTATATTTTTACAATTTTCATAAGTGGTTAATGATAATATAATTTGTTTTGCTAACTTTAAGTTATTAAACTTAGCTTCTTTATTAAACTTAATTATTTCTTGTATTACATATCAAAGTATTTAACTTTATTTCGCTTTTATATTAAATACAATTAATTACCTGTAGCTTATATACACACATATATATATATAAATATATTATACAAAATAATGATAATTCAGTGATAATAATTCAATTCCATTCATGTTTTCTTATGACGTTATCACGTAAAAATTATCGTCCGTAAACCGACTTTACAGACAACCATTTTTTTTTAAAACTAAAAGTGGAGTACTTACTCGTAAATTAAAAAATTGATAGCTTACTAAAATACAAAGCAAAAACAAATATAAAATACACGGTTTTGTAACATTTTTAATTGATTATTTATTTATTAATTTTCCCTGTTTAATGAATAAATAAAAAATGATTTCATTGCATTGTTTATGATATTTACAAGAATAAAATTTGTTTAATAATAACAATAATATGATAATAATAATAATAGTAATAATAATAAAATTTATTTGATAATTATATTTTTAATTATAATGAATCGTAGCTGCAACGCTCGACAGCGCGGTATTCTGACAGCGCCTGGCGCTCGGCGCGCTTTGATAAATAAATTCATATTGCTTAAACTAATCGCGAGCAGTGAAATTTTTTTTTTAAATCTTAAATTTTAATAAATAAAGCATGTAACCGATAAAATAAAACTTCATTTTTCCACCGAGAAGTCAATGAAATTTGCATTTGTTAACTTAAAAGTTAATTAACAATATAATAATAAACAAATAATTTTTAGTCATCAATATTTTCTTAAAATATAAACATTTTAAAAATAAATCCTTCAAACCCCATTAATTTAACTTTAACGGTTGATTTACAATCCATTTTTTAATTAAAAGTACCTAAAATTTTCATTGTAAAAAAAATTGTTGTTAAAATCGAAATTTTTTAAAATCGTTTTGGGGGATCAATTTGTGATGGTATGTACTTATAAAAAATATATATGAACTTAATTTTTATGATCAAGTGGAAAATGGGGGGTCCAGTTGACGTGATCTTGCCCATAGTTAAATAGTTGAATTTTTTAATTTTATTATCGAATTTTAAATTTGATTTTTTTATTGTATAGTAAACTAGAAGTGAAAATATCAAATCGATATTTGACTAACTTCGACATATTTTTTTTTTTAATATTTTATTCTTGAATTAAAGCTTTAAATGTACTTATTCTTCATAAAAAAAATTAAAACGTGATCGCTGATAGTTTAAGACTTAGAGCGGTTTTATTAATTGAGATTGAAACAGTATTGATTAAAATGGAGAGTTTTATTTTATAATTTTACTATTTGGACTAGCAGTAATTATCTTTACACATAAGCCATCGTTGGTTGTAAGAAAGTTGGTTGTCCGCTTGACGTGAAATGCCCCATACATTAAGAAGATATTTTTTATTAACAATCGATAAACTTATTATTAATACGTGAAGCAAAAACTTTTTACCCCTTTTTACGAAAATGAGAAAAAAACACGGACGGAGAAGTATGAAAGGCACAGTTAAAATTTATATGGAGAAGAAGTGCAGAATGCTAATATTTTTTATAATAATGCTCAAAAAATACATATAATTCATTAAAAAAAATACTACCTACACACACTACAGCACACACACATGTACAATGACATATATACACAAATTTTGTTTATTGTCAAAGTTTGTTGTGAACACCGTCTTAAATACAGTACTTGCAACGGTTTTTTTTTTATATATACAGGTCTTATAACGATTTTTTTATAGAATTTTTTATGACTGCTGCATATGCTCACCATGTTGTGCGTAATCATATTTTTATTACACTAATGCTATTTTATATATTACGAGTAAATATTAGGTCGGATTTCGACCACTGGGCGACCACTAGTAGTGATAAATACACAAGTTATGATCTTTTTTTAGAGATGTGAGTAGATTACTAGTACGAGTGTGAAGAAAAAATGTCGAAAAATGTCGTAAAGTATCAATCCGACGCTACGATATGTTATACACATATAAAAATATCAATACTTATTTTTTACACTTTCCTACTTCGTACTTAACAATTACTTAAACGATTCTTACTGTCGACTAATCGATTTTGAGATTCAAAAGATAATAAATTGGAGTCGGAATCGAGTATCGATTCTCTGTGAAAGCTTTCCATCCCTACCCGAGACAAGTTGTATGTTTATATCTATACATATGACATGTCTTGCTTAACTGACTGATTCTTCATTGAACTTTAATGATTGAAGCTAGACATATGGAATTTATAAAATAGGACTTTTACAATTAATACAAATGGTTGATAATTTGTATGATGATCGGCAAATATTATTATAGGTGGGTTAGTAATAAATAAACACGTCCTTAACGTTTTTAGAACATCAAAAACAAAAGGAGATGGAATGGAAGATAATATATAAAAGAAGCATTTTAATTATTTTTTTTTGTTCTGTCTGTTTGATTTATTTCTAAGCTTTTGATTACAAATAAAAAATTTTAGCAAAATTAATTTTTAAAAGGGTAAAATGAACAATAAAAGTTACTACGCGAACTATGCCTTAGAATAGAGTTAAGTATTATATAAAATGAAACTTTTAATACATAAATTTGAATTCGGTTAGAGTTTATACAAACTTATTAATTAATTTATTATTTGTACAGTTGTTTGGGTTCAAAGGTCTGCTAGGTGAAAGATAGATATTTAGAAATGCAAACTTTACTAACTGACAGTTTCTATCGGTACGCTTTAATTACTTTTAAAAGTCCAACAAATAGCGAAGTATTTATTTAGCACTGAATTTGTTTTAAACTCACTTTAATTTAAAATTTTCGACACCAGAGCCAAATCTTTTTCTTGAGTAAAAAATTGTAGAGGCCCAATTAATTGGCTCATAAAAATACTTCTAGTAATCTTATATATTATATAAATACTAGCTTCACCCGCGTGGATGTTGATTATCGCGACCAAAAAAAAAGTGTTCTATGTTACTTCTAATACCTCCAAGAATATGTGTACAAAGTTTTATAATGATCGGTTAAGTAGTTTTTGCGTGAAAGCATAACAAACAAACTTACTTTCGCATTTATAATATAAAGCATGATAAAGACATCTTATACCACCTAGTTTTCTTTAACTTTATAAAGTGTTGAAACCAACCCAAACATAAAGAAAATCTTCACCCATTAAACATAAAGAAAATCTTCGTCGTAAATTTAGAAATTCGGGACTAGTTGAAAGTCTTACTGTTGCTAATTGTCATTTACTTGCCTTTAAAAACATATACAACTAGCGGCCTGCCCCGGCTTAGCACGGGTATTTAACTAAAATTTCAAAAAATTATAAATTTATATTTTTTATCACCAACACCTGCGTCGATACTTTTTATACAATTTAGCGGTTATGTAACAATTAATTTATTATTCGGAAACCTTTACCGGGACCAGGATTGAGGGGGTGCCTCAGTCCCCCGAGATCATGGACGCTGTAAAGGGTCCGAAACGTCGGGAAATAATTTAAAATATTTTTTTAAACTGTAAAGTTTTAAATTAACGCGATAAAATCCGATATAGACTTTTAATTAAATGAGTAAAATTCCCGTAAATATAAGAGAACAGTAAATAAAATGCAATTTAAATTAAAAGCACCAAAGAGTATTGATATCAACTTCGAAGCAAATAACTTTCAACCCCCTTTTAACCCAGTTAGGGGATGTATTTTGATAAAATACGAAACACGTCTTCAATACATTCTGTTAAAGAATATTTATGCAAAATTTTAAGTAGATCGGACCAAGGAATCACGTTGTCCCATACAAAATTTGCCCCTTTAGGGGTAGGATTTCGTAAAATCCGTTCTTAGCTGATCTCGATAAGGAATATTTCTACCAAATTTCAAGTCTCTAGGTCCTAAAGTTCCAAAGATATCGTGATAAGTGAGTGTGTGACCTTTTGCTTTTATATATTTAGATTTATCAAAAATGGCTTTAGTCCAAAAAAGCGCCTGATGTAGTAGCCAGTCAACCAATTGAAGCACAAGGTTTTTCCTTATTCTTATCACTACTCTTTAGAAGCCCCACAAACTTCGGTAACCTTCTAAATCAAATTTTAAATTCGTTCTTCTCTAATTTCTTTAATATTTTCTTACTAGCTTTTAGCCCGCGACTTCGTCCACGTAGAAGTCGAAAATGGTTCTAATAGGATTTTTATTTGTTTTTTACGTTATTAATTGTGTTAAAATGTTAAATTTAAATTATTATGTTAAAATGTATGAATACTTATATAATAATCTTTATCATAGAGTGGAGATTTAAAGTTTTATTAAACATTAATATAAAATGAAATTTGGATGGAGAAGGAGCTGCATGGACGGTTTTACAAGGCGCTCCACGCACCTCACGTGGATGTCAAGGCCTCCGTGTAGTGGCTGTGATTCGGGGACCTCTTTGTGGAAACCGAAGGTTTTGTCTGTGTAATACAGGATCAGGTGGTTAAGACGAACAACTACCGAAAGCACATTCTGAAGGATGGCACTCCTGACTTCTGTCGAGCTTGTCGTCATCCCGGCGAGTCCCTCAGATATGTGCTTTCGGGGTGTTTAGCGCTTGACAACAGTAATTACTTGCACAGACATAACCAAGCAGCCGAGATTCTTCATCAAGAGCTTGGTCTAATGTATTGTCTCCTCTAACAGAGAATGCCATACTTCCAGTACACATCGGCGCCAATACTCGAACGCGACAGAGTCCGGCTCTACTGGGACCTGCCTATCGCCACGGACAGGACGATACTGACGAACAAGCTTGATATCGTGATGATTGATAGGGCACGGTCGAGGGTTTTTAGTTAGGAGTTTTTAGTGGACATTACCATCCCGCATGACGAGAACCACGTGAAAGAAACGTAAATATCTGGATTCGGCGCACGAGATTATCAACATGTGGGGTGTTGAGTCTACTGAAATCATTCCTATCGTGATATCTGCCAACGATTTGATCCCGGTTAGCCTCGCTCACCATCTGAGACAGCTGGGTATCCATGACAGTTCGCTCGCAGCCAGGATGCAGAAGGCGCCATTGCTCGACTCGGCTAGGATTGTCCGCCGATTTCTCAGCCTACAGCCCTAACCCCCGGCCGTTTATCTCCCTGCCGGGGCGTAATCCTGCACCCACTTATAAATTTATCTATGTAAGTTTATGTAAATTTATTATATGCCTTATATAAGTATTGTTTTATATTATGTATATCTATAAATATTATTGAACGGGTGGAGTGAACAAGTATGATAATAATAATATTCTAATTATGTACTTTACGAAAATTTAGCATTTAGTATAAATATATCGTTCATTTTCTTTGTGAAGATACAAATAGATTAGACTTCGTTAAAACAACAAACATATTACGATATTTCTGCAAAGCTCTTGTTTTTTCTAACCTGACCTATTTTAAGATCATGAATTTATTCATTAATTAAGCGAACATTAATTCATTAGTATACGATCTGGTTATCTCTCGATTCCTTAGCGTAATGTGTAATATATGATATTATAATTATGGCCTAAAAGGCAAATAATATCATACCGTTTTAATTTACATAATAAATTGATACTACCTATTGATATCAAAATCTATCGTGTATTAAACGTGATTCATGTTCAAAGGTCAGAATATAATAAAAAGCATTTAACTTTACAAAATAAAAACCACTTCACAATTTAAATTTAAATTTATATTTGTTCGGGTGCTTACCGCGTTTATAATTTTGTTGAGTTCCCTATATTTCGGCAATGTTTCAATCGCCATGATCACGGGGAGACTGTCCCCCATACGTGTGGGATATCCCCACACATATGGGTTTGATTTAAAAAAAATTTTGAGTTTCAGTTCTAAGTATGGGGAACCCCCAAAATTTATTGTTTTTTTTTTTCTATTTTTGTGTGAAAATCTTGATGCGGTTCACAGAATACATCTACATACCAAGTTTCAACAGTATAGGTCTTATAGTTTCGGAAAAAAGTGGCTGTGACATACGGACGGACAGACAAACAGACATGACGAATCCATAAGGGTTCCGTTTTTGCCATTTGGCTACGAAACCCTAAAAATATATATATTACAAAAGCTAATATTCAAATCATTACAAAAAATGAATATGTATATATAAAACTATGTTAATTTATTTTTTGGGTTCTGATCCTATAAAGATAAAATCATCTTGATAAAACAAAAAGAATTATTGAAAATTTTCATGCAGCATTTTTATTAAATTAAAAGGAAATATTATTCAAGCGTTAGAAACCCGACGAAGAATGTTCGCTATAAGAACATCGAATAATGCCGTAACTTAAAATATCTATCGTTATTGATTTAGATTTTTCTTTGACATGTTTTTTTAATTATATTCATGTAGCCTATTTATAAAATAATGATATATGATGTACTTTAAATATAAATATTTATTTAAATATTTATTGTACTTCACATATTTTTTTTTTTTTCTCAAATACAAAACAGTAAAATATAATTAAATTTTCTGTCAGAGCTAAAGTTATTTCTATAAATTACTCTAGATAATAAAAGTTTGTTTCTTTTAAATGTGATTGTCTAAGTGATAGGGACGAATGAGTTTTGCTTAATATTTTTACATATTAAACGATATTATCAAATTTAAAAGCACCTGTGGTTCCTACTGACCGGTTACGGTTACGGTTGACATACTGATACTGAATACTTTCTCATACCACTGCCGTCTGAACGGACCTTAATGGATCTTTAGATGTCAACGTTAATAAATTATGTGTCGGAGACTGCAGGTAAGTGCTTTACGCCGAGTTGCACGAAACAAATTTAAAATTTAAGTGTTTATTAAACTAATTTAATCACAAGAATCGTGATTATCTGTTGCACAAAACGTACATCTGATTAAGTTAACAAAAAAAAATAGTTTAATTTAAAACCTATCTAACGGATGATTAATTCCAACAGCTTTAAATTAATCATGAGATCAACTAATTTTAAGATTAATTGCAACTTAACTAACGGAAAATTAGCGACGGTTTCGTGCAACTCGCCGTTAGGCTGGTATCGTCTAGTTAGTACGAAAAGAATATCTGTTAAACATTTAAACGATCAACAACATTTATTAACATACGTGTAGGTCTAGAAAGTGTGATCTGTATTAAATGTAATAAAAATATTTTTAATTGAACTAAAGTAGTCTGTAAATGCTGGGCAAAGGCCTCTTCTCATAATTATGTCAGAGAAGGGTTGGAGCTAAATCCACCGCGTTGCTCAAGTGTGGGTTGACGGATAATGTTCCAAGAGTTACGTAATTAAGTGTTTATGACAACATCAGATCCCGATGGCTTTATGCGCTCACCGAGGCCCAGGAGTGAGAGCCACGAGAATAAATACGCAGACTAGAAATATTTCTATAAATAGGAATATTCGCTCTGAGGGGAACCTTTAATGGAACTTTCATCGCCACTACACCAGAGTGGTCGTTTATTTATTTCTTGTTTATGTTTGTGTGCTATAATACGTATACGTAGAAATAGATAAAGATGACTACGTTATAAGCATTTATTTTACTCTTCAGCTATTGTAAAGCAAAGTTAAAAAATAAATTATAATTATTTTTGTGAATAACTAGATTTATACGTATATATGTATTCACGGGCTTGTATCCGCAACTCGACGTCTACTATGCGCCTATTTTGCGTTTAGAATAAATAGATTTATATAATTATATTCAATTATTTAAAATATTATGAATTAAAATTATTTGTCTATTTATTTTAGAATTTCAATAATAAATATCTCTCGTTATTCATATTTATATATGGTACGCATAAATAAGAAAATATATGAAATTAAAATTATAATCACAGTTAAACCCGTTGATTATAACAAAAGTTAATTACATGGAGCATTAATAAAACTACAAAATATCGAGTGACCATCATAAGGAACTGACCAGTGCTAAAAAGACTTCCGAAAAAAAGCCCTTAATCACGTATAAATCTTAACAAGATTGTTATATATGTTATACATTAATACTAAGGATCGACTATTTTACTACATTGATTTCTTACAGAAATATAGTGTTTCAGCTATTTGGTCCCTAGATTATTAAGTCATTTACAATTTAATTTTTTTGCCATCCTTAAAAGTAAGCCTAGCAATAGGACCTAACAAAAAGATAATAAACAATGATGTTTTATTTTGCTAAAATTTATTTTAATCCATATTTACACTGCGTCTATTGGAAGAATATTAATGCATTGCACACATATCAACCATCAAGTCGGGACTTCGATATCTTTGAACAACACACAGAATAAAAATACTTGGACACAAGTTTAAATATACATATATGTACCGGTATTTAATATTCTAGTAATTTTTTTTTGGTTATAATGCTCAAGAAATAAAACCTCGTTGATCATAATAACAAAAAAAAACTTATATTAATGGAATAAATTTTCTCTAAAATATTTCAGGGAATTATTTCAACTTATTTTCTTTTTAAACTGGTTTAAATAGTATCATGAATCGAGGTTCATTAGTATAGTAGACAGTGAGAACGTGTAGCTTTCAATTTACGAAAGCGAATAAAATTCAATATCTCGGGTACGTGCAGTTCTTAACAAAATAAATATATGTAAGATGTAGTAGGTACATAGTTATTGCAGTTTATGTCAAGCCAAATAAACAGACGGAGCAGTTTTCGTCGTATCAGCCATTGGATGTCAACTGCTGAAGGTAGGCCTCCCTTATTGATCTACAGAGCGACCGCCTGGGCCTATGCTGGTCATTTTCGGGGGTTTAATAATACTCGCATGTATGACGACGCTGATGTCCATCATCATCTTATTTAGTGCATAATTGTTCGCACCATTTTGATCTTAGTCGCTTTTTACGATACCTCGGCAATTATGAGGTCTGGACTATTCTTCTATACAGGTCATAGCACGCATACTTTAGTTCAATTAAAAATATTTTATTAGAAAATTATTTTGGATTGTTTAAAAATAGCTTAAAAGCAATAAAAAATAGCTTCTTATTAATTTGTAAATAATCTGATGATAAATAAAGCTAAAAACAATAAATATATTATATTTATAATTAAAATTTATTGAAATTAATCAATATCACTATTGTTTAATGTTGCCATTGGTTTCGTTTCTTCTTATATTTATGGCATATACTTGTTATATGGCATATACTTGTTGTATTGTTATATGGCATATAGTTGTGTATACTTTGTTTTCTCCGGATAAAAAATGTCCACCGAGATCATGGACGCTGTAAAGGGTACGAAACGTCGGGAAATAATTTAAAATATTGTAAAACTATAAAGTTTTGAATAAACGCGATAAAATCTGGTATAGACTTTTAATCAAATAAAAAAATGTTTTCTAATAGAGAAAGAATGAATAAAATCAGTTGATTCGTTTCAAAGTATATCGTTAATAATCTATATATATATATATATATATATATAAATCACGAAAGATATTTTGCGTCCTTTTTTGAAACCGACTCACGGCGTCCATCACTACCACTGGCTTTATTACAAAAGTGTCTGCGTATATTGATTTCTATTCCGCATTCTATATTCCTGCTCAACTTATATTTTTAAAAAGTTTAAAATTGTGGATATTCGCTCTTCAGTTATTACAGGGTACTAATGTCGTCCTTAACTTTTGCACTTCCCTGCGTATAATTTTCGTATACCACAACACTGTTAGTCTTTCTACACGTATACCAATCGCGAGGAGTAGCACGTCCTCTTATTCATGAGACGTTGCCGCTTTGTGCATGCACGCGTTCTGTTAGACTCATTTGGAAATATTTCAATTGCAACTACAAGATGTCTAAGTGGTCAGCGTACAATGTTCTCGTACGGCCGACTCGGGTTCAATACCTCGCGATGAATTATTATTTTATTTTATTTTTCTATCAATCTATAAAGTGACTGTTATTGATAATTGAATTTTGAATTAAAGAAAATAATTTTTAACTGAATGAACACAGACTTAAGGAAAGAAAACTCAAAAAGCAGAGAGGCAACGGGGTGAGATTTCAAACAATGGACACGGGTCAAAGCAAAGAAAAAAAAACAGATATGAAATTACAAAAATGTTTTGTTACTAAGACAAAACTTCAACTAGATTATTTACAAAAAAATAAAAAGTTATTTGTAATTCGTAATTCGTCTCCCTATTCATTCTAAATATTTATTTTATTTTACCATTAAGTAAAATAATTTTAAGTAAGCTAGAATTTGAAAATAAATGAAAAAAAAATATCATTATAAGAAACATTACAATTTTAAAAATGTTAGCAATATTATGTTACTTTTATTTATTTCAATTTTTTTATTATTTAATAACCACTAGTTATCATACAAGAGATCAATATTAAGTTAGTTATACAAGAGACTATATTTAGTAAGTTAAATATTATAATACAGGTGTGATAAAGGTAATTTTTGATTTCTGTTTATCTTTGAAATCAATGTGATTACAAAATAATAGCAAATATCATGTTAGTTTTCTTTCTTTTTTTTACCCGACTGCGAGAGAAGGAGGGTTATGTTTTTCGAATGTATGTATGTATGTATGTATGTATGTATGTGTATATGTATGTATGTATGTATGTCCATTTCGTTGGCACGCCCTACAGCCCAAACGGCTGGGCGGTTTTTGACATATGAGGTGTCGTTGGATTTGTCTAAATTGTAGTAGTGACATAGGCTATATAAATTTTCAAAATGGCGCCCGCAAATGGCAGAATGAGGTGGCCTCCCCCCTTGAATTTTTTTTCTTACTGTAGCAATATGGGTATCAAATGAAAGCTAGTAAAATGTTTTATTCTTTTTAGTTTATAATAAGAGTATTTTACGCAGTCGGGTTTTTGATTTTTTAAATTAATTTAGTCTTATTATAAATAATAAACAACTAGTTATTATACAAGAGATCTATATTAAGTAAGTTAGATATTATATTATTATAGGCTGGGATGAAGGTAATTTTTGGTTCCTGTTTATCTTTGAAATGTGATTACAATATAAAAATATTAGCCATATTATGTTAATTTTATTTATTTCAAATTTTTTAATATTATATAACTTGTTAAAATACAAGAGATTTTTATTCAATTAGTTACATATATGGTATAAAGGCTGTGATGAGGGTAATTTATTTATTTACTTATTCGGGAAATATACAGTTTAGTTTTACAGAAGAAAAATAAGAAATTTCAATTTTACATAAATCAATCAAGTTTCAACAATTTACTAACACATTAGACACAAGCAATTAAATTTATTATTCAAAAAACAATGCATTAAAAATAAAACTCAATCAATAAATAAAAACTGTATAATTATATATATTACGATACAATTAATAGTAACATAAATTAATATTATATTACAATACATTATATAAGTTCTTTTTCAATATTAAAGAGGACACTGAAATATATCAGTATTATTAAATTAATATAATGTTTGGTTTTGATTCTTTGAAATAAATGTGATGACAATATAAAAATATTTTCATTCTTTACAAGTCTATATAAATATAATTTTACATTGTTTTTAATTAAACCTTAGTTAATATAATAACAGCATTTTTTAGTATTTGCATGATTATGTATTTAATCCAAATGGGATTAATATTTTATTATAAATACGAAAGTTTTTGAGGTGGTTTGTGACACAATCACACTTAAACAGCTGAATAGGATTTCAATAAAATTTTTGCATACATATAGAATAAGATCTTGATTAAAATATAGGATACTTTTTATAACACTGGGATATAGAGTATTTATTTATTTATATTCTGTCATGTCATTTCACTTTTCCAATAAGGAATGTACTTTAAACATACAAATGTTGAGAAGTATACCGGCTTACTTTAAATGTTTAAATGCTTTAATTACTTTATCTCGTCGATAATATTGAAAACGCTCTTCAAACGTCAAAATCACGTCAAAATTCGACAAAATTACATGTTAGCTACTGTAGACACATTATAATATGTCATAATTTATTTTTTCAATTGCTTATATTATTATTTTTATCTTTAAACTTTGTAGTAAATTTTTATTAAAAACTTTGATTCATCACTAACACAAAATACTCTTGCATAATAATAAATAATACTCTATAATACTATATATTTGCAATTTGACAATAGAAGGGATGAAATAGTTTTAAATAGATTAAAAATAGGCCACTGTATTACGTCACACATATACATCTTATCAGTAAAATCCCGAAGAATAAATGCTCTAGATATGATAGTGAGCTGAACATAAAACATTTATTAATTGATTGTCCAATGTTAAAACAGAAAGAAGTAATGTTAATCTTCATAAGACATTAAAAGAGTGTCTTAACCGATTATAAAAATACTGTAAAATTTTTAAGATTAACTAACTATTATACTTTAATTTAATTGCTATGAAATACTGTTAATATATTTTAGTCGCTAATGACCCTAGATGTTAAAAGCGACTTAAAATAAATAAATTAAAAAATATACTTTGGAGATTAAAATAAATGTTAAACTTTTAGTTTAATAAAAGGTACGTATTTTATAAATTATTTAATAAATATTAAAAATATAATGTAATGTTAACAATTTAATTTACATTTGTATTATTTAAAGACTAAGTATACATATTTGTTTAAATTTTTTTTATTTCACATTCTAGAATAAAGTTATTTTAATTAAATATTTTGATAAAGTATGATAATAGTAGTCGGTGAAATATTTAAATTATATCAAAATGACTATAAACTTAATAAGAATAATAACATTTATTGTTATTTTCATATATTTTTCAGCTATAAAATAAAATAAAAAGCCTTGCAGACAATTCACAAAATTAGCATAGCATCAATTATCGTGCTGTATCTTTTATAGAGAAGAAATATCAATACTTCTATGAAAGAGTTCTAGATAAAATTACTATTAATACAAAAAGAAAAAACTATATATTTTAATAAAATTTCTTAATTAGTTTTGTTTTATTTAATCTTCCAAAATATAAATATTCAATACATAAAATTATAATTATTAAATATGCGACTTAAATAAAACTGTTCTAGAGAACCAATATATTTAATTACACATACAGTGTTGCAAATTAGTTATGATTATTATTATATATATAAAATAATTATGATTATTATTATTTGTTTTAGTTTTCCTAAACAAATTATTATTGTTGATTTTATTGCTTAAATGCTCATAATGAATAATATCTGAGTAGATACTAGAAGAAATAATTTTGTTTCTTTCTATATAGAATAAATATAATTGTACATATTTATTGAAAATAGGTTTTGAATTTACATACTTAGCTTTTAGTTTTCTCTCAATTACATACCCGATGTATTTGGAATGCTTGAATGATTTAAAGCTAATAATGCACTATTTATATACTATATAATACATATAACCATTTATCTCAGAAACGTTTTTTTAAGAACATTTTAGGACTTATGTTTTTTTTGTGAATTCGTGGTCTATGCATCATGTACACGCTGTGAACTCTCGTTGACCGCGAGACGCGCGACTAGCGGGCGACGCCGCGGGCGGAACGAAAAGTACAGAACGACTTATGTACCTTTTTACATCCTTCGGGTAGTAATGTGTGATTTAAATGAGACGTTTTGTTTGCTCCAAAGTTCGTTTATCAATCCTTTTTTATTTATTTATTAGAGTAACACAATTTATATTAGAAGGGAGGCTTACATACATAGGTACACTACACCTTCCACGGCATTTAAAAAAAAATTTGGTTTAATTTTTAAATATTTTTTTTACACTAAATTCTACATATTTCAATTTTACATAATAAGCATTACAATTAAAGTTTGGATGTTACAATGAATGTTTCGGTCAATGACGGATAAATATACCTATTAATTATATAGGTATTCAATTATTACAAAACCCTGGAGTTAATGCTACATAATTATTATATTAACTTATTATTACGATTTATTCTAAAGGAATAGAAAAATAAGAATATTATGATAAATTATTTACTTAACTTTAAACGATATACGAGTATATTTGCAAATAATATTTGCAACTTCTTCCAAAAATAAATGTCAATCCGGGAAAATAATTTTGTATAGGTTATTACTTTATTTTTAAGTAGTTAGTCTATAGTCAATTAATTAGTTATCGTCACAAATAGTTGTATAATTTTCAAATCAAATATTACAAATCATAACAACTTTATTATTATTACATCTCGAGAGTCTTTTATATATATTTCCTTTTACCATCTTAGACAAATCCCCGCCCCAGTACTCTAGTTCCTCTGAACATATTTTTCTTGAACTAGCGTTTGGAACAAAAAAATTACTACTTGGTGTTTTTTATAGCCCATCCGTTCTTATAGACTATTTTCAAAATTTCGAGAATCTTTTAGAATTATACAGCCCAACCGTTGATCACACAATTATCATGGGTGATTTCAACACGTGTCTTATTAAAAATGACAGCCGTGCCAAACGACTTACTAACATCATAAGCAGCTCAAATCTCACATTACTGCCTTCTAATGCAACTCATTTCTTTCCAAATTGTTCTCCTTCTAAACTAGATTTAATGTTGGTGTCTTCTTCTGAGCTTATGGATACGCATGGCCAATATCCAGCTGAGGCCTTTTCGTATCACGATCTTGTATACCTTTCATATAGGATGCGTCCACCTAAGGCCAAACCTACCATTACTATGCGTCGTAGCTTTAAGAATTTTGACAACGACAGCTTCTTGGAGGACCTAAATAATATCGATTGGGGTACGATTCAAAGTGCTCCCAACATGGACGACAAGTTAAATGTGTTTAATAGTCTTCTGACTGAGCTCTTTGATAAACACGCTCCTTTGCGTCCTGTCAAGCTTAAACACCTTCCAGCCCCCTGGTTAACGCAGGATATCAAGTCGTTAATGTTAAAACGCAATGCGGCAAAATCTAAGTTCAAACTCATACCATCTGAAAACAATCATAATAAATATAAAAAACTAAGGAATCTGTGTAGCAGGGCATGCAGGGACGCTCAGTCGAACTTTATTGATAATTCCATTAAAAACAATAGTCCTGCTCGTATTTGGCGTTTCTTGGAATCTCTGGGTATTGGTCGTCAGCGCTCTAATCTATCATCTAGTATAGACTTAGATGCCCTTAACAATCACTTTGCTAAGGTTAAATCCCTAGACAACCGAGTAAAATTAGACACCTTAAAACACATTAGGGCAGCACCTTTGAAAGTCAATACCCCTTTTGAACTTCAACCTGTCACTTCAGAGGATGTTAGGAAACACATTTTATCGATTAAATCCGATGCTTCTGGTAGTGATGGTATTAATCGCAAACTTGTCCTACTAGTTTTAGACCACATTATTCCTGTCCTTACTTACATCTTTAACTTTTCTTTATCATCTAACACATTTCCTAATGCGTGGCAGCATGCACATGTTATTCCTATACCTAAAATTAATAATCCTTCCTTATTCTCACACTATCGGCCTATTAGCATTCTACCTTTTCTTTCTAAAGTTCTTGAACGCATTGTTTTCACACAGCTTAATGTCTTTCTCTTAAAAAATCGTATTCTTAGTCCATATCAGTCAGGCTTTAGAACGGGACATAGCACTGTTACTGCTCTCGTTAAAGTTTGCGATGACATACGCTTTAATATGGACAACAAGTTGCTTACGATAGCGGTATTACTAGATTTTAGTAATGCATTTAATTCTGTCGACCATGATATTCTGTTAGCTCTCCTACGATCTATAGGCTTATCTGCTAATACTATTTCTCGGTTCAGCAGCTACCTTCGTAATCGTCAGCAACGCATAGTAGCCAACGATACACTCTCTTCCTATGTTCACCTCTCTAGTGGCGTTCCTCAAGGTGGCGTCCTCTCACCACTACTTTTTTCGATTTTTATAGACTCAATTCCACCCCTCCTTTCTTCGTATCATCTCTATGCTGACGATTTACAATTATATGTTTCCACTCCAGCGAACGATATCGCTGGAGCTATCAATAAAATTAATGTGGATCTTAGTTGTATCTCCAACTGGTGTAAATCTTATGGTCTATGTTTGAATGCTGCGAAATCCCAGGTTACTATCATAGGAAGTCCGGGACAAATTTGTAAAGTTGATTTTAAAACTTTACCTCCAATAACTCTTAATTCCTCCATCTTAAACGTAACAACTTGTGTTAAAAATCTAGGTCTCCTAATTGATAATTCTCTTTCTTGGTCCCCTCAAATTACGGAGATAAGCCGCAAGCTGTTTGCCTCGATAGGAAGCCTGAAACGTTGGAAAAACCTTCTCCCTCTTAAAGTTAAAATATCTTTGGCGCACGCTCTTCTCTTGCCTATTTTGGACTACGCGGACTCCTGTTTCACTGATTTAACTGAAGAAAAGCTAGATAAGCTGGAGCGATTGCAAAATATGTGCATTCGTTTTATATTCGGCTTACGCAAATTTGACCATGTCTCCTCCTTTCGGGCTCGTCTGAGGTGGCTTCCTATCAGATATCGTCGAAACCTCCACACGCTAGTCCTGTTATACTCTATTTTATACAATCCCTATTCCCCTTCCTATCTAAAAGAGCGTTTCTGTTTTCTAGGTACAGACACTTCTAGTCATTTAGAACTTCGGTCTCGTTCTGACAATCGTCTTAAGTTGCCAACCTGTCATACCCGCTACTTTAGCAATTCCTTTACGGTTAAAGCTGTCAATCTTTGGAATTCACTGCCATTTGCTATTCGTCATTCTGAATCAATTGCTATTTTTAAATGTCGCTTGTATAAGTATTACTTAGCAAGAGTGGAAGAACAATAATAATTGTTTCTATAATAGTGACTGATTAATTATTAATTATTTGTATTTTAAATATATTTGTTGTATATGTGTAGATATGTGTATGTATGTATTTTATTACTATGTACTCAGTACAAAATATGCATGTATTTATAATGTATATGTATATCATATTATTAAAGTGCTAGTCCTAGTATCATTATTATTATTTAGCAAACACATAGGTTTAGGGACCTAAATTTGCACTACCCAAGTCTGATAAGAAACCTACTTTCATTAAAGGTTGTCTGGTAGAGATTGCTGATAGCAATAAGACCGCCTTTGCACACTTAAATTGTGAATATCTTGTACTGTCATTATGTAATATCCACTGTAAATTTAGTGACTGCAATAAAGTATTTATCTATCTATCTATCTATATTTTCTTTTTTTTAATATCTACTCTTTCTACGCTTCCAACCGGCTGATTTATCATAACACATTTATTTATATACTTTTATAAGTTAAGGGGGTTAATACCTCTCTCATATTTTTTATTTCATTCATATATTATTTCAATTCAAACTGCTATCCGTTTCATCTCTAATTATTATTTATCGATGATACAGCTAATGGTCAATAGAAACAATTTTTAATTTTCTTTTCATTCATTATCCCACTACTTTAACAAAATAATATTACATAATTTTTTACACAATTCGCAATCTATCAATTTTCCTACAATTAAGCATAAATCATTATCTTATATTTTATTTATATATTTTTTTCATACACCGTTATATTCTTTTTACAATCAAATAGTTTGTCTTCAAAATATTTATAATTCATAAAACAATTTGTTTATTTACTTTTAAAATTCGGACTTGAAAACATTGATTTTTTTTTAATTACATGAAAGTGTAGTATTAGTGTAAGAATAACTTGCCATATACGTAAAAGTCTTGCGTAAAAGTTACAAAAAAAAAATACATTATAATTTTTTTTACGAAATCATATTTCGCGCCATTTAGAAAATTTATATAGCCTATGTCACTACTACAATTTAGACAAATCCAACGACATCTCATATGTCAAAAACCGTCCAGCCGTTTTGGCTGTAGGGTGTGCCAAAGAAATGGACATACATACATACATACATACACTCGAAAAACATAACCCTCCTTCTGTCGCAGTCGGGTAAAAAAGTCCGTGTCGGCATATATCTATCTCTTAAGGTTGACTCATTATTATAGTAAAAGTCAAGTTTGTTCTAAAATAATGTTATTTGCGAAGGTGGTTTTATAGACATGATATAAATCATTATCCAAATAAATAGGTTACTCATCAAAAATATTTCTTTTTGAAATGAATATCTTAGAAGATATCATAGTTTTAAAATAACTCCGCAACGAAATAATAATAACAAAAATTGAAAAGTTGATTTTATTGCATTATTATTAGCCAGGCATATGAATCCTTACGAATCATATACACTCAAATCTCTCACAAAAACTCACATCAACGAGGAAACTTTATGAAGACAAACTTTGTATTTTATAGCATTTAATTTGGACCCATAATTTAGAAGATAATGTAAAATCAAATGAAACTATGTGCGTCGCACCGCGCGCTCGTTTGCTGTACTTAACAATAATTACACAATAATTACGCACAGCACAAACATATTATTATGTACCATGTACGTTTTTCTCAAATTAAAGCGGGTATAACCGCGAGGCACAGCAAGTCATAAATAAAATGGGTGCACTGTTTTTCATAAAATTATGTGAATTTTTAACGACTCAACGCACCAAGTCCAACCTCATTTCTGTGTTTTTGTTTATAGGTATTTTAACTTGTCTAGGCTTATGCATTAGATATGAGTAATTATTACATACTGATGAAATATGAATCATATTTTCTGGAACTGGTTATTTAAATAAAAAAAGGCTCCTAATAAAAGTTTTTCTCTCAAAAGAAAAATGAAACTTGAAAAAAAAAGTCGGTCTGGAGACATCTGGACTCGAACCCAGGTTTTCTGATTTAGAATCTGCCCGATTCCCACCTGAGCTATAAACTTGTAAATGACAGCGAAATTTGCCTTCGTATTGTAATGATATTTTTTAATTGTCTGAAAACACGGATAAAACGACATTTTCTAAAATTGAATCTTAGCTAGATCGATTTATCGTCCCCCTAAACCCCATGCATACTAAATTTCATCGTTGGAGCCATTTCCGAGATTCAGTTTATATAATTATAAATATACAAGAATTGCTCATATTATAGTAATATATATTAGTATTCCTTAATAAATATAAATAAACTTTCTATCTTCTATATCCATTTTCACGTCTAACTAATATTTACTAATTATTAAAAATAAGGATTTTATTTTAATTTAAACAAAAAACAAATGACATGATGGATTAAAAAAATGACATGTTAAGATTCGTGTCAATAGGGAAGAGGCGAATATAATATTTATGAATATTTTGTCATAAAAACGCTAAAAACAACAGGTCATTACAAACATTTTCATTTACTTCATGTTGAGTTTTAACAAAAGTTACGAATTTAAAGTAAATTGATACAGAACATAATTTAAAACATCAATAGGAGTAGTGGCATCACTCGTGTTTGACAACTAACTTGAGGTTACGGGTTCAGGTTTATTTGAGGCTAGGTTTTGAAACTCAGCGACGAATAAGTAACGACAAACATGAGTGATGTTATCGGAACTGTATGTCCTTTTTCGTGCGCAAATACTGTCAGTTTAAAATTGCATTTTTTGGTATTAATTTTTTTTTCTTTTTTTAGAGTTTACTTCTAAAGAACCGATTTTAATATAAGGCCATCAGTATGAAAAGAATATGAGGAGTAAAAATCGTCAATCGCGGTAGGTAGGTACTTTTTTGCGCAACCTATTTTCACTTTTAAGTCGTGAGTATTAAGACGTATAGTCCGCGCGCGAGAGCACGCGATTCCCGCGGTTGAGGAAAGGGCGGGTGTGCGCCGCGGGCCGCGCCCGACCGTCGTCGGGTCATTCCCCGCACTCTCCCACTACTAGAGTGACGACCTTGACTTGAGGCCACGCTAATCGAGTTTTTTTATGTTAAGGACTCTTAATCCATTTATTAATTTTTGACTTTATTTAATATATATTTTTTAATAACTAAGTGTAAAAATCACAATTAGTTCAGATGAATCTGACATTGAACTTACCGAAGACGAGATTATTCGTTATTAATTTGATGTTGCAGCTACATACATTAATAACGGACAATTTATTGCCGCAGAAATCTAAAAGGTGATTTTTGCGGTAAAAACTGTAAAATAGGCGATAAGTGTTATTCTGTGTCACATACAATTTTTTTTATTTAATGTAAATGACCAGAGGGGTCATCATCGGCCACTTAGGAGACAAATCGATATATTTCTATCATTAGTACGTATTCTCATGCGTAAATATGTAGTTTAAAAAAAATAAAGTTTATATTAAACATACTTTTAGGTAAAAATTTATTTTGTACTGTACTGTAATGTACTGTGTCAACCTATAAACGACCCACTGCTGAGCAAAGGCCTCTTCTCTTAGAATACTTAGAGCTTCATCCATCACGCTGCTTCACTGCGGGTTGGCGGATAATTTAACTACCATGAGTAAAGATAGTTATCAGGGTCTGTGATAACAATCGTGGTAGGGAGACCCACAAGGAAATACACCCAGGCCGCAAACAAATATTTGTACAAATACAAATATCTATCCCGAGCGGGAATCTAACCCGTACCTCATATGTACAATTCGGGTTCGATACCTCGTAATACTATTTTTTTTTCAATTTATAAAAGATAATACTTTCATCGAGAATGAATTGGCACCATTAATAATATCTCATATTACTTGTTATCACTTGTTTGGGAAATTTGTAGTTTTTTTACCTTCATTAAAAATTGAATAGTGGAATAAATAATATAAATAATAATATTAATATATAATAATACATGGGCTTATAAAACATTATAATATATTAATAGTGGAATAAATAATAACAATAATATATAGGCTTAAAATTAATATAATAGGCTAGTTGACTAAATTTCAATAACTGCTTAATACTTTAGCTTATTATGCATTTTATGGAAAAAATTTTTTATTTATTTTTAATCGAGCATTTACATTTTAAATTTCGCGTTTTAAAAAACCAATTTAAATTAGGATCTAAAACGCACAAAACTATCATGGCGTCTTGAATGACGTCACGCCACGGCGTGAAACAAAATAAAGAGCGATCGTGTCTTCGTATATTTTAGTTTGTTTTTATCGTTTAAAAATGAATTCCTCATATTATAAGTACTGTATAGTGTCCCAGTGTAATAGCACGACGATAAAAACCCCAGACAAGTTATTTATATAATTATGTTCCAAACAATAAAGAAATACGGAAAAAGTGGCTAAATTTTGCAAGAAGAGAAGATGCTCATACTTTATCAACGGTTTCATGAATGTATTTTTGATGTATTTTTGTGAAGATCATTTTGATGTAAGTGTTTTACATAACACAGTCTATTACTTAATTTTAGCAAACTAGATGTTTTGTGGAATCCGTAACGTTTTATTTTAGTTTTCTAATTAATGTTACAAACATACTCTTTTTATTATTCTAGTTGGCAAATGATATGATTAATTATATGGAGTATCATATTAAGGGAACAGTATCACAAGTGCATATGAAACCAAGTTGTATGCCAAGTAAATTTGGATGTCAAGAAGACGGAAGAAAACGAACATGCAGCTGGACAGAACGACCATATATATTAAAAAAACAAAGAAAGATGATAATAGCAGAGTATCTGAATGAATTGAAAGAAAGTTGTACTTCATGTTCTTCTCTTATAGATACTTCTGATAAAAGTTCAAGTATGTATAATATTAAACAACATAACGACCTAAATTATTTAAAGTTTGAAATGGCAAATACCCAGTTATTACTATAATAAAGCTATTTTGTTGTATTTCTTTTTCAGATATTGAAACAGTTGGGAGGTAATGAGCCAGAAATGTTATGTCAACAGTCAAGAGATAAATCTGTTCAAGTATTTATAACTAACAAATTCAGAAGTAAGGCTGTGCAGACCAATGTGAAATTGATTGATTAGGCATTATCACCTTTGAAACATTCTGTAACATCCATGTCCACATCCCCATTAAAAAATGTAACCGTTACAAAATTAAGTCCTTCTGTATGTGGTATAAGCAAAATTGCAAAAAATATATTTATTGAAGAACATTCAGACAGTGATATTTCTTTATATGTATATACCATATGTAGCTTCCAATAGTCCCTCACTATCACGGCTACAAGTTAAATTATCTTCTGATTGTAGTGAATTAGTCGAAGAAGACAAAAAAAATAGAACCAACAAAGGCCATGTTGAATACAATTAAAAAAAAATTAACAATTATTATCAATCCAGTATTACACCAGTAAGACCTCCCAAGTGTTGAAAAAGGAAAATGAGTAAAACTGAAGCGAAGGTAACTAAACAGATTGCCAGCTTGAGGATTCATAATTATAGAGAGTTATTAGGCGCTTACATGAATTTTATTTGCTTAGACCACATGCATGTATTAATTTCAAATTTGTAAAAATTCTTGACGAGATAATAATCTTAGCATGTGCATTAATTAATTTGCAAGATTCTTTAATAAAATAAAACTAAGGAAAACTGCAAGATTGTCTTTTTATTTCAAGTATGTTATAGTTTTACATTTTGATATAATAATGGATATACATTAATTTTCCAAAAGTTTAATAGTTTATCAATATTAATTTCTAATTTGTAAAAATTCTTGGCCAGATAATAATCATAGCATGTGCATTAATTAATTTGCAAGATTCTTTAATAAAATAAAACTAAGGAAAAGTGCAAGATTGTTTTTTTATTTCAAATATGTTATAGTTTTAGACCCCGTTCAGATGACAAGCGCTTAACGCGCGTTATGATAACGCGCGCTTACAACTACACATGCCGTACGTACGGCCGTACACATGCTAACGCGCGTTAAACGCGCGTTAGCATGTGTACGGCCTGAATAAAATGTATGTAGTTGTAAGCGCGCGTTATCATAACGCGCGTTAAGCGCTTGTCATCTGAACGGGGTCTAACACTTTGATATAATAATGGGTATACATTAATAATTTTCCAAAAGTTTAATAGTTTATCAATATTAATTTCAAATTTGTAAAAATTCTTGACAAGATAATAATCATAGCATGTGCATTAATTAATTTGCAAGATTCTTTAATAAAATAAAACTAAGTTTAAGATTGTTTTTTTTTTCAAATATGTTATAGTTTTACACTTTGATATAATAATGGGTATATATTAATTTTCCAAAATTTTAATAGTTTATCAATCAAATTCTCAACATACTCAATATCAAATGGCACATTTAAAATCTCCACTTTTTAATTCACACTATAATCATGGTCCACTATACAAAATAAACAATTTTCTTTCCTGTTAAATACATTTGAAGCTGCATTTGGGCACAATATTTTTCTGCAACTTTTCCATTTTTTATGTAATTTTTAAATGTGTTGGCATTAAATATTTTAGGCTACTACCAACTCTAGACAGTTTTGATTTTCTCCAATAACATTCCACCGAACTGCATGATGGTTCCTTACTTCTGCGATGAACCCACATAAGGCAAGCTATTGCTTGTTTACATGCCTTGTGAAGGTACGCAGTCTTGACATCGAACGGAGATAATAATATTATCTTCATCAACAACCAGTGTGCATCCATATAAATTTACGTGAACTCTGTGTTCAGGACACATTTTACACTTAACAGTACAAAATTTATCGTCACGCTTAAGATGGACCTATCTTATGGCGTCATCTCCATATGAAGCTCGCGAAAACCTGAAATTATACAAGTTTGTTACTATTTTGTATTTTTTTATACTTTGTAAATATAACCTCAAAATCAGTAGGTATCAATTATCTTGCAAAATATACGTCAAAATATTAAGTTATTGTGTACCGAACTGAAATATGACATAGCATTTAAGCTTATAATTAATATTTTGTACTTATGTTTACTTACAAGGAAGTTTTAACATTGCGAAATTCAGATGAGCAGAAGTCACTGTTCTACTCGAAAAAATTGCCAAGCATAACGGCATCGATTCTGGGCAAATTATTACTGTTTGCTTTGCTAAATCCAGATTCCATGGTGAATTCTTTCAAATTATAACTTGCAAAAACTTGAAATTAGTTGTTAAAAACCAAATTTTATTAAGAACGAAAGAGTATCTAATTATAACCTGTAGCGATAATCGAAATGTCAATGACACGCAAGATTGGTGTTTCACACGGCGTGACGTAATGTTTTCTGATTGGTGTTCACTGGCACGTGACTAAAGGTTATATTTTACGAAATTTATTTTTTTTAAATATTATTAATCTTTCACGATTTTAACAATTAAAATTGTTTGTTATTTTCTCCATAATATAATTAATCATTATAAGCCCCTATCCATTATATTTGCTCTTAGGCTTGTGTCCAACAAGCCTATTATAGTTTATAGTTATCGCTTTTTTACGTAATGTTATAATTATTATGTAACGAAATGTGTAGTGGTTATAGTACGAGATTTTTATAAAACTAAGGGTTAAACTAGGTTCAAATCCTCTTTGAATTTGTATTGTGTGATTTATTTATTTTTTTTTTCTCTTTTCTTTTCTGTACTTTTGTTTCTTATAGTAAATTCTTTTCCATTTATTTATAAATTCTAGCTTACTTAAAATTAATTTACTTACTTAATGTTAAAAGAAAATAAATATGTAAATAAAAATTTAGAATTAATAGGGAGACCAATTACGAATTACAAATAACTTTTAAATTTTTTGTAAATAATCTATTTGAAGTTTTGTCCTATATATTTAGAAAGGCAAAAATTGTTAATATTATATATAATGATTACTATTAATTTTATAATTGACACTAGCTTCTCGAAGCGGTTTCACTTTAAGTCACATGTAATAAAATGTATAATAATACATATATAGGCTTATAATATATGTATATAATATTAATAGTGGCATAAATAACATAGAAGAACATAGCGGTTACGGCGGTACCGGCCGGGGGGCCGGTGGCGCGTGCCTATAAATAGCGAAAAATCATGTCTGTATTGTCTAATGACAAAAAAATGTGTACGTTGTATATAAAGACATATTGTAGTATATTTAGTATCAGCATTGCACTCGTGCGGAATCGGGGCGGGTCACTAGTTCCTTAATAAATAAATAAACTTTCTATCTTCCATATCCATTTTCATGTCTAACTAATATTTACTAATTATTTTTATAGAAGAAAACGTAAAAAATAAGGATTTTATTTTAATTTCAACAAAAAACAAATGACATGATTGATTTAAAAAAATGAGATGTCGTTAATATTAGTGTAAATAGGGAAAATACGAATATAATATTTATGAATATTTTGTGATAAAAATGTTAAAAATAAAATATATATAAAAGACAGGTCATTGCAAAGTTTTATTTAATTAACTTTATGTTTATTTTTAACAAAAATTACGAATTTAAAGTAAATCGATACGGAACGTACTTTAAAACATCAATAGGTCACTCTTGTTTGACAACTAACTTGAGGTTTATTTTAACTTAGGTTTTGAAAGTCAGCGTCGAATAAGTATGACCGACCATTGAAAAACATGAATGACTTCATCGGAACTGTAATATGTCCTTTTTTGCGCGCAAATGTCGACTGTCAATTCGAAATCTCATTTTTTGGAATAAATTATAGTGTCTTAATTTTTTTTTTAATCTAAGGTAAGTGACCCCTCTTTCGGTGACTAACAATAAGGCGAAAAATCGATATATTTCTATAATAAGTATTATATATAAGTACGTATTCTTATGCGTAAATAGTTTAAAAAAAAAGTTAAATTATTAAAGTTTATATGATATAACATACTTTTAAGTAAAAACTCATTTTGTACTGTACTGTACTGTATCAGCATGTAAATAACCTACTGCTGAGCGAAGGACTCTTTTCTATAATTATAGAAGAAGGGTTAGAGCTTAATCCACCACGCTACTCCATTGCGGGTTGGCGGATAATTTCCCTACCATGAGTAACGATCATTATCAGGTGTCTATGATATCAACCGGGACCGACGGCCCACAAAAAACATATACCCAAACCAGAAACAAATATTAGTATGAACACAAATATCTGTTCTGAGCGGGAGTCAAACCCGCGACCAGCTGGCGCGCGGCTTTGAGGCGACTACTCGCACCACAAGACCAGAACGGTCAATTTTTTAATGATATAATTGTGTCAATTTTTTATTAATAATTTTTTTTCGATGATTAACTTAAATTTTTAAATTTTCAAAAACAAAATTTATGAATAAGAAACTGATAAATAATTTTTTTTTTAATTTTTCAAACATAGATTTCTTAAGTTTTTCAAGAATTGCTCCAAGAAAGGAAAAAAATCTTAAAGGAGATGGGGATTAGTGGGACAAAATTTAATACGTATAATTAGAGATATGGTTTAAACAATTGGTCATATTTTCTTTTGTTTTAAAATATAAAAAACCATCTCAATTCTGAATCTGCAAGCGGAGAAAAATGAGAAAGATATTTTTCATCACATTAATTGGGTATCGATTCGATTACAGAATAAAAAAAAGGTTAGTACTAGTAAATTAACTCAAACTATTTAGATGCACAATTAAAGTTGTAAACAATAAAGTTCATTGGAATAAAGTAATATTAATAGCGAAACCATCAATTAGTATTTGATAAATCAAAATGATTATCGATTTTGTATTGATTTAAAATAAGTCATATTATATCATAATTTTAGTGACAGCTTTGACAGCTGACTGACATTGATAGTATTGATACTAGCCGTTTATTTTTTACCTACTTTTCCTGTATGACATTTGAATAATAACATAAATAATATTAATTGATTAATATTATATGTTTGTGTTAGCTTGATCTTTTTGACAGATGTAAATTTTTCTGATCGACATAACTTTGCAATGACGAACATATTATTTTCTTAATTTAAATGATTTTAAAAATTGTAAAAATATTAAAAAAATACATGTAACACAAAAGTCCCTAAAGATTCAATCGTCGTCCGAAAATTTTAAGACTTTTCGTTGCTTCAAAGTAAAGTTTAAATAGGAACACTGAAAATAATAGACGTTTGTACAATGTTATAAGGGTCGAAACAAAGATCCGTCCGACTGATTTATATAATTATTTTTTTTTAATTTTAAATCTGAGATAACTTCTAAAGTATTTTATATAATTTTAATGAAATAAGGTAAAGAAAAGTTTTGATCTACATTAAATTTCCAAGATAACTAATATATTTATTTGGATAAAGATCATTCATTAGGAGAAATTAGCTTTGCAAATAAAGTAATATTTTTAAATTAATTACTTAAAGATAAAAATTATTACTGTGAGTAAACCTTAGGACATAGAAGAAAACGTAAAAAATAAGGATTTTATTTTAATTAATTATAGATATATTATTTATATAATAGATATATTATTATATATTTTATTTTGAATAATTATAGATATATGCTATCGCGGATTTTTTGTAGGCCTTTTTATGATATACAATTCCGTAGTACAATATTTTGATGTATCTCATACGGTTTAATCAGCGTTGGAAAAATCGTTTTTTTTATCGGTTTCGTCACAAAACATGGAAATTTCTCTATTACTCTATTATACAAATACTTTATTAGAATGTTTTGTATGTATGTGTAAACCTTCGGGAATAAATGTTCTAAATAACAGTGATAACTGCATCAAAATCCGTTGTGCGGTTTAAACGAAGAAATATCATGAACAGAGAGAGACTTTGTTTTGTAATATGTAGTGATTTGGACGTATATTAATTAGTTTTTCATTTTGTAAATTTTATTTATAAGGTGCCTGATACAGGTGATAGCTAGGCCGATAGACAGAATATCAGGAATTGAAGTTATTCTCATTCATTATTATATTTAATTTATAAAAAAAAATTATTACACATTTTTTTAAAGTTAAATGTATAAAGTTATTAAGTTTCGTTTCATTATGTCACTACGCATAAAATACAAATAATAAAATCAAATCACCACGCAAGTAAAACTTTAACAAAGAGTATAATAATATTTTTATTCGTCCGCCATGTTAGTGAAAATAAATATGATATTAGACATTAAAATAAACCGTTCGCGTCGTCGCGACCTTGCCGCGCGCAGCTCGCAGTGCATATGAGCGGCAACGTCGCATTTCGCTCCAAACGCGACCTTGTCGTTCGAACCATGAATGAACCAATGAACGAGACGCGCATGAACGAGACGCATGATGCGTCATCGTCTCGTTCATGCGCGTACAACACAACATATTTTACAGTGGACTCACTAGTATCGGCGCTCCTTACGATGATATACGAGCAAAACGTATATTGAAATTCAGCGCCTCTAGCGACTTTTCGGTGAACTAGCAATATACTCGTTCAGTTACTCCGGAAGAAAAATTACGTCAAAACGATTTTTTAAATATAGGCACCTGAGGCTTATAGGTATCGTTTGGCGCCAATCTGGGGTTGAAATAATACTGCGTCCGATATACGGGCGCCGTAAGTCGGTGGACGCACTATTACTATGCAGATTTTTGACCGTTGGCGCAAAATGAGTTGCAGGATGTATATATATATATATATATATAGGAGACTTTCTATAGATATAGTCACTCATCACGATATCTCTAAAACTATGAGACCTAAAAACTTGAAATTTAGTAAGAATATTCCTTTTGCCGAGTAGAGGTCACCTAAGAACGGACTTTACGAAATTCTACCTCTAAGGGGATGAAAAGGGGAGGCAAACTTTGTATGGGACAACGTGATTCCTTGGTCCAATCTACTTCAAATTTTGCATAAATATTCTTTAATAGAATTGATTGAAGACGTGTTTCGCATTTTATCGAAATTCATCCCCTAACGCGGTTAAAAGGGGGAAGAAAGTTATTTTGATATAAATACTCCTTAGTGATTTTTTTTAATTACAATTTATTTTGGTACATGTTTGACAACTCAAACCGTCCATTTATATATATTTTCCAGTACTGACGCAGGTGTAGTTATAAATATACCGTGTGATTGCTTTATTGTAAAATAGTGTCTTACATAATATTTTTATATAATTTTTTTTATAAATATACTTATAAATAATACATATAAAAATAAATAAATATTACACCCAGACTTGAGGCAGGAATCGAACCCACGATCCTGGAGCAGAAATAAGGGTCACTATCAACTGTGCCGAGTCAATTAAAATTTAAAAAATAATTATTTGCGGGTTTATTTAAATCTAAGAGACAAAATCATATTGACTTGTGGTAAAATTATACCTACGATACAACGAACGAAGCATTGATGACCGTTCTGGTGTAGTGGTGCAAGTAAGGTGCCTCAATGGAGGTGGTCGTGGATTCGTTTCCCGCTCGGCGCTGATATTCGTATTTGTGTCAATATTTGTTTCAGGTCTGGGTGTATAGTGGGTTTTCCCACCATGCCCTGGAGAGTACGCAAAGCCGTCGGTCCTGTTTGTTATCATGGATGCCTTATAATAATTTTTACTTTTAGTAGGGATATTATCGCTAACCAGCAGTGGAGCAGCGTGGTAGATTAAGCTCCAACGCTTCTTCTATATGGAAAAAAGGCCTTCGCTCAGCAGTGGGTTATTTACAGGCTAATACAATACACTACAGTACAGGAGCATTTGTGGCCTGCAGTGACGAAACTTAGCCTTACCAAAAGTATGAGAGTCCATCTAAGGGAGATGTTACTGCCGGACAGTTCTCAGATCTGTTGCTTAAAACAGGAAATGGTGATTCCCGGGAACCATATAATAATATAATGTATGAGTGTATACGAGTATATATTTACCATAAACAAAGCTTAAAGTCAAATTCTTACTGTAGCGGGAGTATACTTAAGCGAAAACTGCTTCTCTCACAGTCAGTTGTATGTGGCATATTCCAGAATAGCCTGGTGATTCTAGCACTCCGAACGAAAAACAAAAAATATTATTTATAAAGAAATACGACGGAAGGTGTAGTATTTCGATTTCGTTGTAAGAAGATAATACGCCCGTGTAACTTTCTCCAGATCAAAGGCAGAGCTTCTTCATCATAAAATATAACAATTTTCATTTTTATTTTAATGTTTAATTAACTTTAAATTCCTACTCTATAATAAAGATTGTTATATTTTATAAGTATTCAAATATTTTAACATAATAATTTATATGTTATAACAAAATTAATAACGTAAAAAAAACAAATAAATATCCTATTATAACCATTTTCGACTTCTACGCGGACGAAGTCGCGGGTTAAAATATTGTTTGACAACTCAATCCGTCTATTATGAAATATTTTCCAGTATCGACGCAGGTGTAGATGATAAAAAATAGAAATTTATAATTTTTGAAATTTTAGGTAAATACCCGTGCGAAGCCGGGGCGGGCCGCTAGTAATATAATATAAATAAGCAAATACAAATCTTTAATCTTTATTTTATGTTTATAATAAACGTAATAATTATTAAATAATGACCACTTACGACACTAAGAATAAATCATTTTCACAGGTAAGCAAGCGTATCTTATTCTCAAAATTTCCCTTAGGAATGAAATAAAATGTGAATTCAGGTTGAAATGAAAGCAATGGTAGTAATGACTTGCATTTTTCAAAATGTTTACTTTTTTTTAAATAAACTTGTATTTATCATTCACTTGAATCTCACATTTAAAAACCGAATATCCTATAAGATATATATATGGGAACTACTAAGTTTTATCTAAATACGAAGAGCACTAAAAGCCGTTAGTCCCAGTTGTAATCATAAAAACCTGATAGCGATCGTTACTTATGATAAGAAATTATTCAGCGTTATGGAGCAGCGTGGTGGATTAATTTCCAACTCTTCTCCAATGTGGAGAAGAGGCCTTTGCCTATAGGAGTGACACACAGACTAATTCAGACCAGTTCAGTTCAACTAAGTATTAATCGATTTTAGAAAATTATACAAAAGCTTCTGATTATTTTGACTTATATTGTGATACCTTGCATACTATTTCCTAAAAAGTAGCAGATTAGAATTGAAAAAAAAGAAAATAATTTCCTGCTTGACTCGTAATAAAATGTTAACGACTCACGTCAAGAAAATAAAAAAGATATAACATTTTTTTGCATATAACGAAAAATATGTTTCAATGTTATATTTCTCGTTGCTTTATTTGTGAAAATAATTTTTTTCTGAGTCTCCAAATATGAAGCGATTCAATTACCTTTCGAAATGAAGAAGGGAGTAATCGGTTACTGTCGACGTCAAAATGAAGTGTAAAAGTTCCACATTTACATAATAAAGAACATCATGAATGAACACCATTTGTATTTGAGTTTAAAAAAAGATATCTTTAGTTTTTTTTTATTATTTACTATAAAAGGCGTTATAAATATTACAATTAACTTTATTTCAAAATTTAACGACATTATTTTATCTATAAAATAGTAATTAATTATTGACTATAACAGAAGAAAAATTCCGTTACTTAAACGTATTTCATGAACATGACGAGTTTGTTTGAACGCTCAAATTGGGTCTTTCTTTCTCGTGGTGTAATCTTTTGGTGTAATTTAAAAACTTTTTGTACGACAGGAAATCGGTTTATCGAGGAAAACATAAATCATCAACCCACATTTCATAAGAGTAATAATCATAAGCAAGAGGTGTGTCGCTAAGTAATTTCTAATTAATGAATTTACAATTTCGTTATTCGTAAATGAGAGAAATGTTCAATTACTTAAATTCTTGAAAAAATTAATTTATTTTTTTTTTCTTTTATGTTGTCATCTAACATAATTATGTTTAAAAAAGCTCACGGTCTTAAGAAATAACTTAATTACCTTAA
This sequence comes from Euphydryas editha, assembly GCA_036937285.1. Taxonomy (NCBI): domain Eukaryota; kingdom Metazoa; phylum Arthropoda; class Insecta; order Lepidoptera; family Nymphalidae; genus Euphydryas; species Euphydryas editha. Next base: position 10,411,632 of record JAUPFZ010000020.1, read on the forward strand.
CGTTGAGTTACTTTAACGTAGGGCTATTTATTTAATTATTAAATTAAGGTACCAGTTCAGCTATAAGATGGAATATAAACAAAAATATTATATTCTGTACATAATTGCAGTTAAATTATGTATTGATATCAACGTTGTTTTGTAAAAATTTTGCCCCACTTTAATCGATTTTAATAATTCGTGTATATCAGTACCCTGCATAGGAATGGACCCAGAAATTAATTATGTAAAAAAAAAATGTCTTAGGTGCAGGTGAAATATGTTATGTGAAGGAATTTTAAAGTCGATCGATTTTATAGAAATGTTAATCTAGTTACTTTTTCTGTCATAAGCACTAATGACAAACGTTTTGTCATAAAATATGAATATTCATACATGTTTCCGAGTTATTTGCTCTCGTTTCAGATTTCATGATTTTATATTATATTATATTATTTATTTTATATCATATTCTTATATCTTTAAACGAGCAATTCTTGTATATATATATATATATATATATATATATATACATATATATATATAATCTGAATCTCGGAAACGGCTCCAACGATTTTCATGAAATATAGTATGCAGGGGGTTTCGGGGGCGATAAATCGATCTCGCTAGGATTTATTTTTAGAAAATGTCGTTTTATCCCTTTTTTCAGGCAATTAAAAAATATCGTTAGAATACGAAGGTAAATTTCGCTGTCATTGATAAGTTTATAATAGCTCCGATGTGAACCGGTCGGATTCGAAATGAGAAGAATCCCAGGTTCGAATCCACATGTCTCCAGAACTAATTATGTTTTTCTTTTTTTTTTTTAAAGTTCCTTCTTTTGTGAGAAAAACTATTATTGGGAGCCCTTTACTAACTGGATGACCGAGCTTTGCTCGGTATTTTATTTTTTTATTTGTTTTGAAATTCGTGTTTTTTGGAAACCATATTTACATACGAATTACGAACTGATTATATATGAATAATATTTTTCGATCTTACCAAAATAATAATAAAAAAATATGAACTGGTTATTTAAATAAAAAATCACGAGTACAATTAAAAACTGTTAGAATAATAATATATATAAAATTAAAATTATTAGAATACGAAGGTAAACGGCATAATCTAGAAGGTTATAATAACTTAGGTGGGAAATCAGTATACCTGAGTTCGAATCCCGATGCCTCAAGTCCCATTTTTTTTGCTTTTTTTTTCAAGTTCCCTCTTTTGTAAAAAAAAAAGAACTATTATTGAGAGCCCTGTACTACCTGGATGTCCGAGTTTTGCTGGGTATTTTTTTTTTTTTTTGTTAATCGTTCTTTTTTGGAAATTATATTTGGATACGATAGAACTGATGAAATATGAATAATATTTTTCGATCTTATCTATATAATAATATAGTATTTTGTGTCACAAGGGGATGAACGTACTATTTTCTTGACCCTCATGTGAAATTGCCGCCCGAGCCGAAGGCGAGGGTAGCAAACATACGGGAATGGATGTAGTACTTTCGTCCCATGTTGCACATACTTTTTTTTTCCTACCTAGACCGAAAGTTCAGGTTTTGTCCCTGTGAAGCGGGGACAGAAAGTGTCACTTTTGTCCCGCTTCATAAGGACGAAAATCGAACTTTCGGCAGAGGTAGGAAAAAAATATAACTTGGTTATTTAAATGCATTTAAAGCAATTAAAAACTGCTAGAATATCATTAGAATAATAAAGTAAATTTCGCCACAATCTATAAATTTATAATAGCTTAGGTGGGAAATCGGGCGGTCTCGAAAACGGAAGATTTTTCCTTTTTTTTCAAGTTCCTTTTTTGGTGAGAAAAAATATTATTAGGATCTCTTTTTATTTTTTTATTTAAATAACCAGTGACTTTTGTTTTATTATTATATCGGTAAGATTGAAAATATTATTCATATTTTATCACTATGTAATTTGTGTCTAAATCTTATCTTATATCTTTAAACGAGCAATTATTGTATCTTATATCTTTAAACGAGCAATTCTTGTATATATATAAATATATAATCTGAATCTCGGAAACGGCTCCAACGATTTTTATGAAATTTAGTATGCAGGGGGTTTTCGGGGCGATAAATCGATCTAGCTAGGATTTATTTTTAGAAAATGTCGTTTTATCCGTTTTTTCAGGCAATTAAAAACGTCATTAGAATACGAAGGTAAATTTCGCTGTCATTGATAAGTTTGTAATAGCTCGGATGGGAACGGGCGGATTCGAAATCAGAAGACCCGGGTTCGAGTCTAGGTGTCTCCATACCAATTCATCCTTTTTCTTTTTCAAGTTTATTTTTTTGTGAAAAAAAAAACTATTATTGAGAGCTCTTTTTATTTTTTATATTTAAATAACCAGTTCCTATTGTTTTATTATTATGTCGGTAAGATCGAAAATATTATTCATATTTCATTAGTATGTAATTCGTTTCTAAATATAATTTAACCGAGCAAAGCTCGGTCATCCAGGTACTTAATATAAACTGTTTAGTGAATGTTATAATGTTTATAATTTTTTATAATCAAATTAACTTTCAGGACAATGGAACGAAAATTTATCTTACAGAAGACAATTTTGTCGATTTACTCGCTAAGCTAATCCGGGCCAACTTTAAGGGTATTCAAACAGCTAAAATTTTAAGATCACTATTTGGCTACGGGGGCGATGGTTATCCGAGCGATAGGTAATTTTTATATCCTTACATGTTTTTATTGTAAATTGGGTAATTTATATTTATTATTTTAATTGTTTTGTTTTTTACAGGTATAATCCTGCTCCTTCAGTTTTACACCATCCGCAAACAGCCTTACATGACCCGATATATTGGAATATGATACAAAGTTTCTTAAAGTACTTTGATGAATTTTCAAAGACATTAGAACCTTACAACTTTTCTAAATATCAAAGTGGTGAATTTAATATTATTGACAGTACCTTCACAAAAATAACTACTTATTACGAGTTCTATCAATTTAACATTGGCAAAATTTTTAATAGTGATAATTATGATTTAAGAAGTTCGTCCTTGACATATGCAGCTAGACAAAAAAGACTCAAACATACTCCATTTAGTTTTTCTTTTAAAATAGAGGCCAAAACCAACAAAACGTCTTTGATTAAACTATATTTGGGCCCACAGTGCAATGACGTGAATTGTTTCGATAAATTTTCTAGATTCTTTGAATTAGATTCATTCACTTATGAACTTGATGAAGGTCTCAATATTGTTAGATGGTCACCAGAATCAACAACTAAATTTTCATTTGATGACTTGTTTAATTTAGAGCTAAAGTCAGTAAGAAAAAATAAGTATTGTTTTTACAAATTTTCTGAAAATATGATTATTCCAAAAGGTTTAGAACAAGGTTTGAATTTAACATTATTCATTTTAGTAACCCCTATCGATGAGAATAGCGATTTTGATAATCTTTCAAATCCTTTAGGATTCCCCTTCCACAGAAAATCATCAATCAACAACTTTACTGATTTTAATAATTATAAATTCTATAATATTACCATTTATCACAAAGAAAATTCAAAACACGCAAATGGATACTTCTCTTCTCATCTAAATTAATATCCTTTTGGTTTCTATACAGTTTACATTCATTTTATTGTAAAAAAGTTGTTAAAGTTGTGATAATTAGGTCAAATAATAAAAAAATGATATATTTAAAACGCTTTTTATTTGTAATTTTTAGTTATTACATTATTACACTTACATAGCATTTCATTGTTATATTATTTTTTATATATTTCTCTCTCCTTAATGTTTGGCCACTTCATTATTATGAATAGTATAGTAAGGAGTATTGTATTTATACGTGAACTCTTCTCCCTCATGGTACACTTCAACATCCTTAAAGAACATATTAGGCTGCTTGAAGTATGGTTCATAGACTGGACGATCGAATGGATATCCAAAAGGCTTGCTGTCCCATTCAAAAGCTTTGATGGCGTCATATTTCTCGGAAGGCACATAGGGATAAACCATTACGAAGAACTGGTACGGGAAACCACCCTCGGTACCTTTAGGCAGAAGTAACCTCTTAGGGAAAGCACCAGATTCGGTAGACATGTCAGATGGGACTTTTCCTTCAGAAAGTAGTTTAAAGATTTCGTGCGTAGGTACAGAATCTTCTTTGAAGTAGAAAAATTCAGAAGAGGCTCGTTCAACTGTGTTTTGTCCCTTAGTGAGATTGTGTACAAACCAGTCTAATTCAACGAAGTTTTGCCAGTTTTCTCCCAAACTAATGAGGTAACCTAAGTAATCATACTTAGGACCCATGAAGATTTTGATAACACTATCTCCTTCAACATCAGATTTAATATCAAAACTAACTTTGAAAAGGTTGTGGTAAAGACGAGGTTGACGAACAACGTAGGATGTGTGTTGTTGGCTCTTAAGTTCTTCTTGAGTGTAGTATACGTTGTTGGATACGTCGAAGTCATAATAGTCGAAGAATGTCACAAGCTTGTCTACTTTAACATCATTGATCTTAACACCGACGTAGTTTAATGTATCTTGGGTATACACCGGAAGCCTCTTCTTGTATTCAATGAAGTATTTAAGAATCTTGCTATACAGCTGATAGAAGACAGGATCGCGTAAGGATGTTTGGTAGAAGTCAAGAGCCGATGGTGCAAAGTTGTATCTGTGTAAAAAAACATTATTTTCCACATTTGACTATTGTAGAGATATTTTAGATTGAGATAATGAGATTTAGTAAATTAATAGTTACTTGTTAATTATTACACTCGTAATCTTGACAATAGAAATAACTTACTTGTCATAAGATACTGGAGCAGCACTAAGAACGTTACGGGCTATTATTTCATATGAGTATAGGTCTTTGTATCCAACTTTGCCGTACCAATCAGCGTTAGCTTGCCAGTAATTACCAACGAAGTTAACTGACTTGCTGTTGTGTAGGTCTACATCCTGGTTGAACTGAAGAAAAAAAAATGATTCAATTATATATTCATACATATATATTATATTTATGTTTAGCTAAAATAATATTAACTTACTGCCTTAAAATGTCCTTCGTTAAGATATTGGATGAAAGTCTTTTCATACGTGTCAAGCCATTGCAGTTGATTATATTTATTTTCATCAGGAATTTGGTAATAAGAAGGTCTTTGTACAAAGGAGTAGTAGGAGTAGATGTAGGGGTTGTAGCCAGTGCTAATCGCCTTCCACCATGAGAAGTTCGGAATTGGTCCTAATCCGTTAGAAAGTCTTTCCAAGTAGTAGCGAGCCAATAACTGTTGATAGAAGTAGAAGTACACTTCACCACGGTGTTCTTTCATGCTTGGGTATAGATTGCCATCCATCCAGAATGGGAAGTATGAGTGGAAGTAATAGTAGTAGGCATTTAGGCCAATATCTTCAGTGAAGTAAGAAATTTTGTGTTCATCATCGAAGTAGGTGAAGTAGTCGGAGTAATTAGCGTAGAAAACCCATTTTTCTCCCTCGTGAACAACACCATTTTCAGTTCCGAAGTCAGGGGTAAAATCTCCGTTCTGCATCTTAATACGGTAGATCTTTTCCCACAAATAAGAGTTTGTGAAGAGGTCAGGGTAAGCTTCATAGGGTGCTGGAACAACAACTCCTTTTGTGTCGGGTCGATGAATCACAGCAATGTAGTAGGCATATAAAAATTGTCCTTCATTCATGTAAACCCGAGCAAAGGAAGCCGTCTTGTAGAAAACTTCAAAGTCCCTAGCATAGAATAAAACATAGAAAAGAGCGACGGCTTCTTCTTGTTGTTTTTTGTAGAAGATAGAAAAAGGTTTGTTCTTGGGTAGCGTGCCAAATTCCCATAATTCATAGAACTGTTCGACTGCTTTCTTGTTCTAAAAGAAAAAAAAGTAATGATAAATATGCCATAATTACCCGTATCAAAATCAATAAAATTTAAAAGGGATTCTTACGGTGTAGTCATCGATGTGGGCTTTAATATCGTAGTCCTTGCCAATTTTGTAGTATTCAGCTTCTGGGTCAACTTGCTTGGAATGAAGGAAGAGCTTTAGGATCTTTTCTTGCTTTGTCACAAAATCAGAATTTACTGAAAGAGAAATACATAATAATTATATAAATTAATATTATATAATAATTTATATAATTATATAATAATTTGTTACGTTATTTTATAATACACTAGAAATTTAAAAATTAAAATAAAAAAGTAAATAAATTTTAAAACAGTTAAAATATTTATTATTAAATAAATTTACTTAGAAAAATAGTGATAGTTTACTTACCAGGCTTGATCTTGTAGTCGGATTTAGCTTTTGAAGGGATCATGGTTGCGCCCACCAGCCCTAGGGCCAAGCATGCTAACACCAGGACAGTCTTCATCTTGAGAGGTTCAGAAGACGACTATGCTTCATCTCTGGCCAGTTACAGTTTTTATACTAATTTTTCGCGTCTTATCTTGTTCGAGACTATTGATTCCTTAGTAACAATAACGCGATTTCTCTTTATCACATATGCCTTTTTTTGACCTCACACACTTTGAGAGATACACAAATATCAAGAAAGCAAAAAATAAAAAAAATATCAAGTTGATTATGGATGGATACAAAAAAATACATATAAATGTTTTTACTAGTAATATAATTATAATTTTATCATCTATTTAATTCAGAATAAATGTTCTTAATAGATAATTATTAAATTTAAATATAATAACTATAAAATTAATGAAGTATGAAATAAAATGTAAATAGCTTCGCTTTAAGATATTATTATTTATTTAATAAAAAAAAAATATTTTTTCTTATACAACTAATCTTATTTTAATTGTTATTTGGGTTTAATTCGTATATGTTTGTCACTGAACACTTTCTAGGACGGTAAAGTGATTACGATATAATTTATAGGTTGTGGTGTGAATCCTGAATAATTTATATTCACAATTGGACTATTGGGTTCTAGATTTTTTTCGGTGCAGGACAACAATTTTTTAAAGAAATAATTTATGCTTAAACATTTGAACGCATAATGTTAGATATATATTAAAGTGTTTTTAATACTCATGTTTTGGCATTGCTTAATTCTTACATAATATCGTAAAAATATTTAAAAGCCCTAGAAACGTTCACTAAAAAAAATAGGTTTAGTGCTAAAAAATAAGATGAAAATACCAAAACACACTTTTAAATATATTTTTATTTTATATTGTAGAGTTCACGATGGCAATCGTTATGATATAGTGGTGACGAGTGTTCCATTTGTGCCGATGGTTGTGGGTTCAATTCTTGCTCAAAGCGAATATTTATAATCTATACTTTTATAATAATATTATAAAGCTGAAGAGTTTGTTTGTTTGTTTGTTCGTTTTTTTGAACGCGCTAATCTCAGGAACTACTGGTTCGAATTGAAAAATTATTTTTGTATTGGATAGAACTTTTACCGAGGAAGGCTATAGGCTATATAACATCACGCTACGATCAATAGGGGCTGAGCAATAATAAGAAATGTTACAAAAACGGCAAAAAATAATCTATTTAGAGAGCTTCCGTTTCTTCCTTTATTATTTCTCTTCTCGGGCCATTTTTTAACTATAGTTTCACTTTTAAAGTAAATGTAACATCACTCTTTTACTAAGAATTTTAGAAAAATAAAAAAAACTCAATAATGCGTTGAACGACCCAGAAATCAAACCTGAGACCCCTTGCTCGGCAGTAACGCTTGCGACCACTAGACCAACGAGACGGGTACCTACTCTTAGAGTAATTGCTTAAAAATGTTTAAGTACGTTTTTCCCTCAAATTAGCGCGGGTGAAACCGCGGGGCACAGCTAGTTATACAAATATTTGTTTGTGGTCTGGATGTTTGCATGTCTCACCACCTTGCCTCGAAGACGACATAAAACGGTCGATTGCGGTCGGTATCATAAATATCTAATAACGTTCGTTTTCCTAAATTATTTACCTAAATATACATAAATATATATACTCCAATTTCAATATTCAATTCAAACATTTGATTATTAATAGTTATGAATATCAAAATATACACGATACATAACATAATAAAAATATACTAAGGTTAAAACGTAAGTGTTACTAAAAGTCTGATATTTCAAAATATTTAAAAAACGCGCGAGCATTCTTTTTTATACAGCTACTTGTGATTATTTTACAGTCGCTGACATTTTCTAATTCCGATCATATGCTCCTATGACTCATTCATAGAGTAGTCTTGCTGACTGTAATCTCTCTCAATAAACAGTTCTAATTGTACTATTTACTATTCAATTTGAATATTTATAAGGAGACACTCGATAAGCGTGGATGTCGAGACGCGAGCCGAAACCAGAGAGAGCGCTTTTCCCTCTATGTCCCCCGAAAAACGCCGTTTGAGCGCAGATAATAAGAATGATAGACTATCTAAATGGAGTAATTCATAAACAATAGATATATGGAGCACTAATATAATTCTTCTATTAACATATTCAAACAAATTGTGTTATAAATAGTATATATATTTTGAAAACAATAAAATGTTAGCAAAGTAAAAATAAATTATTCAAAATTTTTCATAAAAAAAACGGTGAGGACAAGTAATTTTCACTATAATAATAACTTTCATCATTTTCATATATATATATATATATATATATATATATATATATATAGATCAGTGTTTCCCAACGAGAGGCCCACGCCCCACTGGGGGGCAATTTGATAGTTAAGGGGGGCATAAAAAAATTAGAAATGTTAAGGTGGGGCATGGCCTAGAAAAGGTTGGGAAACACTGATATAGATCATCAATTATGATCTCTATAAACTCACAAGTAGTCATAAATTAATATAATGGTACTAAAATTTTACTGAAAGATTGTCTGTACCTACTGATATAACGATATATATCAATCTACATCACTCTCTACTTTGGTAAAATTTTATTTGTATACATTTATTTTCTTTTTTTTTCTATCAACCTTCATCTCAACAACCACTACAGTATTTTCGTACTCACATCTCCATTGACTTTTATATTTAACCTACTACCTACCTATTGCCCGCGACTTCGTTCACGTTGAATTTTTTATGAGTATGTATGAGAATTAATAAATCAGTTAAAAAAACTTCTTCTGATACTTTTTTTTTTGTAGGATACAACTGTTTTACTATACTATAGGAATAATCATAATTTTTTCCAGGATAAAAAACTAGCCTATATTATTATCTGTCCACCACGATGCAAAAAATTAACTTTATCCTATGCTGCATTAAAAACAAAACAAGTCTATCTCACGAGAACCGTACATTTTTCCAGGATAAAAAGTAGGGCTAGTTTTTCTTCCAAATAAAAAGTTCCCTTTCTTTCTATAAACTTTAGCCTATCTGTACCAAGCACACAAGACATTCAAAAGCCAAATTTCATCCGGTCAGCTGTTCTGGTAAGATTGTTACCAAATATTCATCTATTCAAACTTTCACATTTATACTAGTACAAAGAATGGTAAGATTCTTGATGTGAGATCAATCTTCCCTCTACATTAAATGTCCACACCAACTTAACTACTATTTGCTCTAACGGATAAAATCGGATTCACAGATGTTGACATTTACTGGCACGTTGGCGCAGTTGGCAGTGACCCTCCCTGGGAACTCCAGGCGGAGGTGCTCGCGAAGGTGTACCAGTTCCGGTCCGGGCAGAGAGCGAGTGGCGAACGTCCAAGTGTGGACCAAGTCGGCAGAATCAGGGCTCTAGCTCAGAGAGCACTGATCCAATGGTGGAAGGAGGATCTGGGGTCCCCTGCGGCGGGCTCAGTGACGGTGGACGCTATACGTCCTCACCTTCGTCGCTGAGTCAACAGGCGGCATGGGGTGCTTACGTTTCGGCTGTCGCAGGTGCTTACCGGGCACGGTTGCTTCGGTAAGTACCTGCACCAAATCGCTAGGCGAGAAGCCACCCCTGCTTGCCACGAGTGTGGCGCGCCAATCGACTCGGCGCGTCACACCCTGGAGGAATTCGCCGCTTGGGAGCCCCAGCGCAGGGCCCTGGTGGCAGTGATAGGTGGAGACCTCTCGCTGTCAAGTGTGGTCCGCTGCATGCTTGACAGCGAGAGGTGCTGGTCGGCCGTGACCTCATATTGTGAGGAGGTCATGGCTCTGAAGGAGGCCGCGGAGCGAGAGCGGGAAGCGCTCTCGCTCCGCAGAAGACGACCAGGGAGGAGGAGACGCCAATATGCACTCCTCCACCCTCCGCAATAGAGTGGGAGAGGGCACCACATCCTCCCACTCGCCACCAGGGCAATAGAGCGCTCGCAGTGCCCGCGAGCGCTCTATGGGCGAAGGCGGTCCGCATAGGCGGGCCAACCGTCGGGGCGTCACGGTTGCATGCGAAAGCGATCCCGTGGCGCCCCACTACGACGATGAGGACACCGCTGGGTTTTAGTGCGGTATTCTGGCACGTTCTGCCGTGTCAGCGAATCCCACATACCCGTCGCCCTCGGGTGGCGGGACGCGTAAATGCATTTCCCAGCGAAAAAAAAAAAAAAAAGTTGGCAGTGACCCTACTTTCTACTCCAGGGTTGTGGGTTGGATTCACGCCTCGAATCTGATTGTAATATATTTGTATATGTTTATTTGTATATTTATTTAAAAAAAAATGTATATCAGTCGACTGTCACCTAAAACACAGGTCTTAAGTTGTCTGTGCTCAGGCACAGAGAGGCACGATCACAGATATTTGAAATAGGAAGATATGTTGTTTCATTAAAAATATACGAGAACACAATGTCGCCAGTTCTCTTCCACCACTTTTCGCAAAACAGCGCAGACATATTTATACAATTCATAAATCATAACGTTTTAAACAATACAAATATGAACCTTATGTCTTTAAACGCAGCGCTCATGAAATATGCACTGTAGATACGAATCGCTCGGTCTCTTTCTAAGCAAAACGGTAAAATATGCGATATAACCATTATGATAGTATCGTTTTGTAACTTTTACATTGCTTGTCTAGTTACTCCGCAACATACTGAGGTAGAGATTAGAAAGCAATGTATTTGATGTAGTATAACCAAGAAATATTTCTCGTATTCTTGTTTTTTTACGATTTCTTAGTAAAATATAGTAAAAAAGTAATATTTATATGTGGTAACTGATTCCATGACATGTTAAATGTTTGATTTGACTTCTATTCTTACAACAAACTACTGAACAAGACGGCATTGTTAATCGTTTTCTCGCCTGCGGTTGAAATCATATTGATTAGCAGTGACGGCCATTTAGATTTAGAAATATGTGAGCGTTTTGGACAAGTTGCGTCTACGCGGACACGCCCCCATGACACTTCTCGTTCTTTCATGGGCACGATCTACCTTGTGAATGAAAAAGAATAAAACCGAATAGAGGATCTTAAAATAATGTCATACATGTATAATGTATATAAGTTATAAATAAATTGTTAATAGCACATTGTTACTTGTAATTAATCTGTATGAGTAAAAAAAATTGAATTAACGAGTGCAAATAATGTTAATTTATCGAAAAAAAATTTAATTTTCATTTAAATATTTCCTTATATTATACAAAGTAATGATAATTCAATGATAATAATTCAGTTCATAAAAGTATGCAGTTTTTTAATAATGTTTTCTTATTACGTTATCACATAAAATTATAGTCCGTAAACTGACTTTACAGACAACCCATTTTTTTTCTTTTGATAACACTTTTAATTCTTATTAAAATACCTTAAACAAGCATTAAGACAAAATATTATTAACTAGAATCTACCAGCGGCTTCGTTCGCGTAGGTCTATTGATAAAAACTAGCCTATGTTAATAATATGTTCTATCAGATTAGTCACGGAACATTCATTTACATAAATACAAACTAAATAACTAACTACAATAATTATAATCAAATATTTAAAAAAAGCATTTCTAATACGAATGAAATAAAAAGTAGTTAATCTATATTCCTACTTAAAATATGAATGATTATGCCTGCTGTACTAATCGTAATTCGTAAGTAATAAATCGCTCCGAGAATCGAATTAGCTATAAGAAAAAAACTCAAAATGAACACAACCATCAAGGACGTGCCTTCACGTGTCACTCATAGTTAGGAGTGCCGAGTGTGCGATATATATCGATAATTCGTAAATACTCGATATATGTGTTCGATAATTATCGATATATTAGATTCGATAATTATTATCGAATAGTATCAATATATTTCATCCGGTAATTATCGATATATTTTAATCAATATATATCGAGTAGTATAGTATTCTATCCGATACAGTATATCGATATGTTGAAGCGATGACCTTTTTTTCGTGTGCACTTCCGACACATCAAAACTTTCGATATATTCATCCGATACATCGAAACATATCGATATATTGTACCCCATTATTATCGACTAGCGGCCCGCCCCGGCTTCGCACGGGTATTTAACTAAAATTTTAAAAATTATAAATTTATATTTTTTATCACCTACATGCGCCATCTATCGTATAATGGAAGCATATCGTTTTTATTTTTAGTGACATTTAACATAATAGTACTTATATTAATTGAAAATGATGTTTATCTAAAATATTAAAACGATTTCTATTCCTATCCGACATATTTAGTAAACTTTTAAGTTTAACAAAATAATAACTCAAAAGTAAGTTTTGTGAGTTTTTAAGATTCCTTAGACCAGATGGCGTTGGCGGCGTAGGTACCTATTTCTATTTTCTAAAATATTTATTTTTAAATTTAATTACAATGAAACAAAAACTAAATTATACTGTGAGTTATGCATAATTTTTATGTATTAAAGTTATTTACATTGGTTTTGTACTTTTTACGTGATACGTGCACGACCAAAAACGATAAGAGATGGCGCTGATACAAAAAAAAAACGCGCTATTAAAATTTATTCTTGATGATATATAGTGTATTAATAAAACGGAGGTTTTAACAGATTTATTATTTGTATAGATAAGTATCGATATATTTCATCAGATACTTATCGATATATTTATCGGATATATCGATAATTATCAACATATTGATCCCATATATCTGTACAAAAAAATAATTGATACAGTTTTCATACCATATATTTTATCGATAAAAATATATATACTTTTTTACGTGAATATCCCTACTCATAGTAATGGCGCTCCATTCTGGCAATCTGGCCTAGGATGAAGTATACTCTGGATATGCTACGTTATTATTATTACCATGTGTGAACGAAATCACAACATACGAAAACTGTAAGGAATGAAAAAGACGAAAACAACATTTTTTGTCTTTGTCAGAGTTTCTGTTCAACAAATCAGTTGAGACCGTTATTTACTTCGTAAATTTATGTTATTTAAGTGATTTACAGTAATTGAAGTTGTGAAACTAAGACGTAGTTGAGTATTTTATAAGACATAATGGTTAGTACCTGGATGACTGAGCTTTGGTCGGTTAAACCAGTGTCTCCATATACACGGTAATTACCGTAGATGTACCGTAATCTGGTCTTAATCTACCGTCAAGGTAATAAGCTATTACCGTGTCGTACATCACCGTAATTTTTTTATATATATACCACGACGGTGGCAATCAAGCATACGGCCCGCCTGATGGTAAGCGGTTACCGTAGCCTATGGACGACTGCAACACCAGGGGCATCACATGCGCGTTGCCGACCCTTTAAAAACCTATTTACTCCCCTCTTGAAGGACCCCATACAGTAGTCCTGTGGGAAAACCTCGGCAGGAAGTTCATTCCACAGCCGAATGGTCCGTGGGAGGAAGTTCCTCTGATACCGAACTGTACGGGACCATTTGGGCTGCAAAGTGTGAGCAAAAATTCCCTGTCGATGGCATATGGAAAACTATATCTATAATATATTACTTACGTTGAAAATATTACCACATACACTACATAAAACGAATCTTGGTCAACTTAACATATTTTTGTAACAACACTGTTGTTGGTCGCTGGGATTCCCTGAATATCTACACGTCTATTTCTACTCACACATAGATAAAAATAACGAAACCGCGGCAATCTATTAATTTTCATCCTTATTTATATTAACGGGAAGGAGTGAAATGTTTATCTTAGGTACTGTACTCTATCAGCCTGTAAAATGTTTAATTATGCATATTTCATTGTTTTTTTTTTTTGATCTTTTGTAATTAATTATTAAAAAAGCATATATATTTGGATTCACATTGTTATTTTCCTTTCAAAAATTACACGGTAATTTACACGGTGCAATTATAGTCGATTCACCGTAATATTGTCTAAAAACACCGTAATTTTACCCTTGCAACACGGTAACTCTCGATTTACATATGGAGACACTGGGTTAAACTATAGTACCTGGATGACCGAGCTTTGCTCGGTTAAACTATATTTAGAAACAAATTACATAGTGATAAAATATGAATAATATTTTCAATCTTACCGATATAATAATAAAACAATAGTCACTGGTTATTTAAATAAAAAAATTAAAAGAGATCCTAATAATATTTTTTCTCAGCAAAAAAGGAACTTGAAACAAAAAAGGAAAAATCTTCCGTTTTCGAGACCGCCCGATTTTAAATAACCAGTTTATATTTTTTCTTCCTACCTCTGCACAAAAGTGACACTTTCTGTCCCCGCTTCACAGGGAGAAAATCTGAACTTTCGTCCTAGGTCCGAAGGTAGGAAATAAAAAAGTATGTGCAACATGGGACGAAAGTACTACATCCATTCCCGTATGTTTGGTACCCTCGCCTTCGAATCATTTTTTTTTCTTCAGTTCAACCAGGATGTAGACCTACACAACAGCAAGTCAGTTAACTTCGTTGGTAATTACTTGCAAGCTAACGCTGATTGGTACGGCAAAGTTGGATACAAAGACCTATACTCATATGAAATAATAGCCCGTAACGTTCTTAGTGCTGCTCCAGTATCTTATGACAAGTAAGTTATTTCTATTGTCAAGATTACGAGTGTAATAATTAACAAGTAACTATTAATTTACTAAATCTCATTATCTCAATCTAAAATATCTTTACAATAGTCAAATGTGGAAAATAATGTTTTTTTACACAGATACAACTTTGCACCATCGGCTCTTGACTTCTACCAAACATCCTTACGCGATCCTGTCTTCTATCAGCTGTATAGCAAGATTCTTAAATACTTCATTGAATACAAGAAGAGGCTTCCGGTGTATACCCAAGATACATTAAACTACGTCGGTGTTAAGATCAATGATGTTAAAGTAGACAAGCTTGTGACATTCTTCGACTATTATGACTTCGACGTATCCAACAACGTATACTACACTCAAGAAGAACTTAAGAGCCAACAACACACATCCTACGTTGTTCGTCAACCTCGTCTTAACCACAACCTTTTCAAAGTTAGTATTGATATTAAATCTGATGTTGAAGGAGATGGTGTTATCAAAATCTTCATGGGTCCTAAGTATGATTACTTAGGTTACCTCATTAGTTTGGGAGAAAACTGGCAAAACTTCGTTGAATTAGACTGGTTTGTACACAAACTCACTAAGGGACAAAACACAGTTGAACGAGCCTCTTCTGAATTTTTCTACTTCAAAGAAGATTCTGTACCTACGCACGAAATCTTTAAACTACTTTCTGAAGGAAAAGTCCCATCTGACATGTCTACCGAATCTGGTGCTTTCCCTAAGAGGTTACTTCTGCCTAAAGGTACCGAGGGTGGTTTCCCGTACCAGTTCTTCGTAATGGTTTATCCCTATGTGCCTTCCGAGAAATATGACGCCATCAAAGCTTTTGAATGGGACAGCAAGCCTTTTGGATATCCATTCGATCGTCCAGTCTATGAACCATACTTCAAGCAGCCTAATATGTTCTTTAAGGATGTTGAAGTGTACCATGAGGGAGAAGAGTTCACGTATAAATACAATACTCCTTACTATACTATTCATAATAATGAAGTGGCCAAACATTAAGGAGAGAGAAATATATAAAAAATAATATAACAATGAAATGCTATGTAAGTGTAATAATGTAATAACTAAAAATTACAAATAAAAAGCATTTTAAATATATCATTTTTTTATTATTTGATCTAATTATCACAACTTTAACAACTTTTTTACAATAAAATGAATGTAAACTGTATAGAAACCAAAAGGATATTAATTTAGATGAGAAGAGAAGTATCCATTTGCGTGTTTTGAATTTTCTTTGTGATAAATGGTAATATTATAGAATTTATAATTATTAAAATCAGTAAAGTTGTTGATTGATGATTTTCTGTGGAAGGGGAATCCTAAAGGATTTGAAAGATTATCAAAATCGCTATTCTCATCGATAGGGGTTACTAAAATGAATAATGTTAAATTCAAACCTTGTTCTAAACCTTTTGGAATAATCATATTTTCAGGAAATTTGTAAAAACAATACTTATTTTTTCTTACTGACTTTAGCTCTAAATTAAACAAGTCATCAAATGAAAATTTAGTTGTTGATTCTGGTGACCATCTAACAATATTGAGACCTTCATCAAGTTCATAAGTGAATGAATCTAATTCAAAGAATCTAGAAAATTTATCGAAACAATTCACGTCATTGCACTGTGGGCCCAAATATAGTTTAATCAAAGACGTTTTGTTGGTTTTGGCCTCTATTTTAAAAGAAAAACTAAATGGAGTATGTTTGAGTCTTTTTTGTCTAGCTGCATATGTCAAGGACGAACTTCTTAAATCATAATTATCACTATTAAAAATTTTGCCAATGTTAAATTGATAGAACTCGTAATAAGTAGTTATTTTTGTGAAGGTACTGTCAATAATATTAAATTCACCACTTTGATATTTAGAAAAGTTGTAAGGTTCTAATGTCTTTGAAAATTCATCAAAGTACTTTAAGAAACTTTGTATCATATTCCAATATATCGGGTCATGTAAGGCTGTTTGCGGATGGTGTAAAACTGAAGGAGCAGGATTATACCTGTAAAAAACAAAACAATTAAAATAATAAATATAAATTACCCAATTTACAATAAAAATATGTAAGGATATAAAAATTACCTATCACTCGGATAACCATCGCCCCCGTAGCCAAATAGTGATCTTAAAATTTTAGCTGTTTGAATACCCTCAAAGTTGGCCCGGATTAGCTTAGCGAGTAAATCGACAAAATTGTCTTCTGTAAGATAAATTTTCGTTCCATTGTCCTGAAAGTTAATTTGATTATAAAAAATTATAAACATTATAACATTTACTAAACAGTTTATATTAAGTACCTGGATGACCGAGCTTTGCTCGGTTAAATTATATTTAGAAACGAATTACATACTAATGAAATATGAATAATATTTTCGATCTTACCGACATAATAATAAAACAATAGGAACTGGTTATTTAAATATAAAAAATAAAAAGAGCTCTCAATAATAGTTTTTTTTTTTCACAAAAAAATAAACTTGAAAAAGAAAAAGGATGAATTGGTATGGAGACACCTAGACTCGAACCCGGGTCTTCTGATTTCGAATCCGCCCGTTCCCATCCGAGCTATTACAAACTTATCAATGACAGCGAAATTTACCTTCGTATTCTAATGACGTTTTTAATTGCCTGAAAAAACGGATAAAACGACATTTTCTAAAAATAAATCCTAGCTAGATCGATTTATCGCCCCGAAAACCCCCTGCATACTAAATTTCATAAAAATCGTTGGAGCCGTTTCCGAGATTCAGATTATATATTTATATATATACAAGAATTGCTCGTTTAAAGATATAAGATACAATAATTGCTCGTTTAAAGATATAAGATAAGATTTAGACACAAATTACATAGTGATAAAATATGAATAATATTTTCAATCTTACCGATATAATAATAAAACAAAAGTCACTGGTTATTTAAATAAAAAAATAAAAAGAGATCCTAATAATATTTTTTCTCACCAAAAAAGGAACTTGAAAAAAAAGGAAAAATCTTCCGTTTTCGAGACCGCCCGATTTCCCACCTAAGCTATTATAAATTTATAGATGGTGGCGAAATTTACTTTATTATTCTAATGATATTCTAGCAGTTTTTAATTGCTTTAAATGCATTTAAATAACCAAGTTATATTTTTTTCCTACCTCTGCCGAAAGTTCGATTTTCGTCCTTATGAAGCGGGACAAAAGTGACACTTTCTGTCCCCGCTTCACAGGGACAAAACCTGAACTTTCGGTCTAGGTAGGAAAAAAAAAGTATGTGCAACATGGGACGAAAGTACTACATCCATTCCCGTATGTTTGCTACCCTCGCCTTCGGCTCGGGCGGCAATTTCACATGAGGGTCAAGAAAATAGTACGTTCATCCCCTTGTGACACAAAATACTATATTATTATATAGATAAGATCGAAAAATATTATTCATATTTCATCAGTTCTATCGTATCCAAATATAATTTCCAAAAAAGAACGATTAACAAAAAAAAAAAATACCCAGCAAAACTCGGACATCCAGGTAGTACAGGGCTCTCAATAATAGTTCTTTTTTTTACAAAAGAGGGAACTTGAAAAAAAAAGCAAAAAAAATGGGACTTGAGGCATCGGGATTCGAACCCAGGTATACTGATTTCCCACCTAAGTTATTATAACCTTCTAGATTATGCCGTTTACCTTCGTATTCTAATAATTTTAATTTTATATATATTATTATTCTAACAGTTTTTAATTCTACTCGTGATTTTTTATTTAAATAACCAGTTCATATTTTTTTATTATTATTTTGGTAAGATCGAAAAATATTATTCATATATAATCAGTTCGTAATTCGTATGTAAATATAGTTTCCAAAAAACACGAATTTCAAAACAAATAAAAAAATAAAATACCGAGCAAAGCTCGGTCATCCAGTTAGTAAAGGGCTCCCAATAATAGTTTTTCTCACAAAAGAAGGAACTTTAAAAAAAAAAGAAAAATTGTGTGTGTCAGCTCCGACGCACGACTGGAGTTTCCTCCTTAAGTACGATTGTCTAAACATACGCAAAAAGAGTTTATCCAACTGAAAATAAGATTAATACCATATGAAAGGGTAAATTAACAAATTAATGAAAATAATATACATATATAAATATATATTTATTCATTTTATATACATTTATTATAACTAATCGGATTTTATATTATAAACAATGTAAATATTTGCCTGACATGAACATTGCTCATATAAAAAGCTCTAAAGAAATGATAAAACAAAATAAATGTTAAAAAATGTATACATTTCAAGAATAATCAAAAATAAAAATATATGAAAGTCGACCTATGCATGTCCACCTTAATACACTCACAACCAAATTAGAAAGTTGCGCACCATAGGTGCGCACCAAAAAAGTAACGAGGTCATTCATCAGTAGATTTTACCTCTCATATTTTTCTCATACCGGGCGCCTTATATATGAAAATCGATTCTTAAGGAGTAAACTCCAAAAACATAATTAGTTCTGGAACATGTGGATTTGAACCTGGGATTCTTCTTATTTCGAATCCGACCGGTTCACATCGGAGCTATTATAAACTTATCAATGACAGCGAAATTTACCTTCGTATTCTAACGATATTTTTTAATTGCCTGAAAAAAGGGATAAAACGACATTTTCTAAAAATAAATCCTAGCTAGATCGATTTATCGCCCCCGAAACCCCCTGCACACTGAATTTCATGAAAATCGTTTTAGCCGTTTCCGAGATTCAGAATATATATATATATATATACAAGAATTGCTCGTTTAAAGAGACTTGTAAAATATACTAAGAAAAGTGAAAAAAAAAAATGTAAATTCTGATTGCAATCCGAATATTTTTATATATTTAATAATACTTTTATTTTGATTTTTATAGCTTCCACCACACTGGAGATGTATTTAGCGTTCCAAGAGGACATTATAGCATTATAATGTCTTCGTTATGGGTATGTGGCACGTGGCGCATAAAGCTTATAGTCCGTCTCAAAGCTTATGACCGTTCTAAATACATGACGTCGTCGTCATGGAACTGCCAAAGCTGCCATATTATTTTGCTGTAATATTCCCTATCTGCACATTATGCCGCAATAATGATTCCTAATAAAAGAAAAAGTAAATTTTATACAGCGGCTCTCCATTAATTTAAATTTAATGTAAATTTCTGCAACACAAGGGGCTTCGTGAATTTGAACGCTGTTCACCACCACCTCTTTTTTTTTTTGGTGACGTAGGGGAATCCATTTACGGATGATATCCACGACGCCCGGCTAGGCAGTCCTAGACCTATGTCGGACTCGGCACTTTGGAAGTGCAATACCTTAGTAAAACCCCTGCGGGAGCCTTCAGCCGCTTTGATTGGAGCGTCCCGGATCTGCAGGCAACAGGATTCCTCCAGCGACAGGCTGGCCTCGGCGAAAACGCCAGACTTCTCCTCCATGGGGACTGTCCGGCTCACCTCTGAACAGCCCCGACGACGCCGGACAGGACCGGGTTCCCATCCCGGCCCGACACGGGCACAGGGGCGTTTCTGGAGGCGCATTAAGTAGCGCCTCCTACGCACCCCCATTCGTCGCCCGCGAATAGAGGCCACGTCGGCGGCCTCCTCTCTCACCCGCTCGTCGGCCTTCTTCTGGGATATTACCGTCTCGCAGGAGACCATCGCCTTCCGGGACTTGTCGTCACCGAGCATCGCGGTGATGACGCTCGGAAGCGACAAGTCCCCTCCGAGGACTGACTTCAGACCTGACGCAGCGCTTCCCATCTCGGGCACACCTCGAGGGTGTGCTGGGCAGAGTCCACCGCCGTTGTCCACCACGACCTCGAGACAGTGAATCCAGCCTTACTTTGTCTCACTTGAAATACAGATATTTTAAAATTGTCGACTCTTTGTACCTTCTATACTGAAGAACACTTTCCTGAAGAATAATAAGAGTGATGGCATGCTTGGGTTCGACATAACCGCTCAACTGCCCGTGTCAGCTACTAGTTGATGAGAGTTTAGAAACTAACCGCAATAACCGCAAGCGCCCGTGTCAAATAATGGTCGCCATGGCTTTATTGCCCATGTCAACCGCTTTTCGACACTGGTATTAGTACGCGAAGTGCACCTATCAACTACAGGTTGACTAACGTATATAACATTATCACCGGTGGGAAATTACGTAACAAAACGTGAGAGGCCTTGGGCAGTTTTATGCAGTTGGTAAACTAAAAGGTCATTGCCCGGACACTCAAGCGGATAACTAACGATATCCATTCCGAGGTCGCTTAGAGAGCAAAGCTAAACAGGCTACTAAAAAGCTCAGGCTTCTAAACATGGTGAGACGGTACTTCACATTGGGCCATTGGTCTGTTTAATGAGAAGTATTCTGAAGGACTCTTTAACATGGTGCCACCGTCACGTTTTTACTATCACACCCTTCGCAGCAAGTCTTGGTATCATCTACACCACTTGGATGCCTAGTTTGCATTCAATGTGCGGGCTTCACGCTAATTTTTTCCCTGTACTTGCAGAGTCTTGAATGACTTTCCTCCTGAGTTTGAAATATATACAGAAAGAAGTTTATTTTGGGATAGTAGTATTAAAGCAGAGAATATCAAATGAATATGTAATTTATTGCATAATTTTTAAACTTTAAATAAAATTGGGACTCATAAAAAATGAAATTATGTGTTTCATGAACTAACAGTTTTCTAATGCATCATAATAATTTTCGCTCGTAAAAGCTATTTACGTGTGTTTAATCTGAATTTCGACTTAACAATATCATATAATTATATCGTTGTTTTAAGATAATAGTAATTTTTGTATTATAGATTATTTTGGGTTATTGAGTTATCATAAGCTTATTCGCAATATGCCCTGAAAAGTTTGTAAAGTATTATCCCTATCCACGTCAGTGTCTAAAAGTTCGTCCAAAATCAAGCTTCAGAACACCACCACAATATCTATCTACCACAGAACGCTCCTTGTATTCATCTTCTAGTAACGCATTTTGTGAAAATATTATTTGCAATACAGTCTTCTTTCGCTTTATATCTTTCTCGGAAATTCCATTTACTACTGAGAGTCCACAATGAATCACAATAGTTTTCCAAATATGTTTATTAAAGTTTTTGATCGGAATTATGATGAATCAATGTTATTGAGTTTGTCTTGGTTTTGGACTTTGGTTAAGTACTGTTTGTAAATGTACACATATATGTTATGTATTAATTAAATCTGAATTCAAACGGCTACAATTCTAGGTGGTTTTTATGGCATAATTTATTTTAAGCTTATTAGGAACTCTTATGTACTACATAAACTGAGGTTCGTTAAAAACATCAGTAGCAACATTTTATTATAATTTGTTTGTAACCTTTTGTTACCGATCTATTTATGTTTTTGTTTGGCTATAAAATCTTCCGCACAACTTTATGCAAATTGGTTTCAGAATAATAAATTACATTTTGTTTCGTCTTTCGTAGCTTGGATTGCTTATACTTGGGTTATTCTTTGTTTCGAAAGAAATGTATTCAATAATTTAAGTATATATTCATTGAATTGGTTTCATTTTTATGACGATTATTTAAAGCCTATTAATTAATATTAGTGCTTTTATTCCTGTATACTTAGAGTATTACACCGGATTTGATTGGAAAAGACTGTGGTATAAAATTCACACAACTCATCAAAAGTTACAAAGTATTCATTAATTTATAGGTTTAAGATACTTGAATACTGCATAACCTCTCTAATATCGTGAAATTACTCCTAAATACCGACAAGCTTGAGATAGACTTGACGGAGTTGACTAGTCTGCTCGCAATCAGGGTAACGTTTGTATGAAAAAAAAAATTAAGTTAATTGATTCTATTGCCGAAGTGGTGCTGCAAGCCATGGAACTTTTCATTCCATCCTCTGCAGTGCCTATAAGCGGAAAATCCCAACCCTGGTTTGGTGGAACCTACAAAATGACTACACGCCATAAACGGGAAAGCTACCGAACTTGGGTCAATGCGTCAATGTCCCAGGATGTAAAGACTAGGGCATTACAAAAGGAGTATAACTTTGCCTGCCTAGGTCCTTCTAAAGAGTTATCGCTGAGGCAAAAGTGGAGTACGTGAGCAGAATTGGAGAGAGATTGGTTCGACTTCCTTCAAGAATTTGTGCATTTTGGTCGCCAAGACTGTCCAAGGAATTTTTTGTAATCCATCCCTACCATCACTGCACTTGGGGGACGACTCGTTGGCCCACACCGCGAAGGACAAGGGCGACTTTATAGGCTTTCTTTTTGCCTTCAACTCGACTTTGGACGACCAAAATACCACTGACGATCCGTCTGTGTAACATATTAATGCCGAAAATAATTTCCCTACAGAGCTCCGTGCGCAAGGCCCTCTTTTTGTTGGACATTCATAAATCAAGCTTTTATTTTGTCGCAGGGGAATCCATTTACGGATGATATCCAGGACGCCCGGGTGGCAGTCCAAGACCTATAACGGACTCGGCACCTTGGGAGTGCAATACCGTACTAAACCCCTGCGGGAGCCTTCAGCCGCTTTAATTGGAGGGTTCCGTATCTGTAGGCAACAGGATCCCTCCAGCGAAAGGCTGGCCTCGGTAAAAAGGCAGAATTTTCCTCCATGGGGACTGTCCGGCTCACCTCTGAACAGTCCCAACGACGCATCCCGGCCCGACACGGGTACAGGAGCGTCACTGGAGGCGCATTAAATCTCGCAGAAGGAGACCATCGCCCTCCAGGACTCGTCGTCGCTGAGAATTGCGATGATGACGCTCGGAAGCGACAAGTCCTCTCCGAGAACTGACGTCAGACCCCGACGCAGCGCCGCCCACCTCGAGGGTGTGCTGGGCAGAGTCCACCGCCGCGCTACAATCGTGGCATTCAGTCGTCGGCTCCCTTTGGGCCGTCCGAAAGAGGTAGTCACCAAAGCAACCATGCCCGGTGAGAACCTGTATCAGACGGAAGGTGAGGGGCTTGCGTTTTCGGCGAATCCACCGCTCAAGGACCGGGCGCAACGCAGCTGTAACGCGTGTGCCATACGGCTGCACCGCCAGGTCCTCCCTCCACCTCCGCATTAGCACTTCCTGTCCTATCTGACGAACCCGTAGGATCCCGTCTAACGTTGGGTTCTCACCAAGAGCCCTCCTACCCGAGACGTATGAGTAGATCTCGGCAAGAACCTCCGCCACGAGCTCCCACGGGGGGTCGCCGGCTAGAGCAGTAGCTGCAGCCCTACGATACCGTACGGTACCCCCGAATCACACTCACCGCGATTATTCGATGCGCAGAGCGCAGCGCCTCCTTATTTTTCGCGGTGAGGCAATCCGCCCAAACCGGGGTACCGTACGTTGCCATACTCCGGCAGACTCCGGAGTACAGCTGCCTGTAGGCGGCACTGGGTCCTCCAAGGTTCGGAAGGTGTCTGCCCAGCGCACTCGCCGCCTTCACGACTTTCGGTCCCACCATCGCAAAATGTGGGCCGAAGGTCCACCCTCCGTCCAGGGTGAACCCAAGATATTTCGTTTGGGGGCTCATCCTGACTCTCCCCTCTCCGATCTGAAGGGTAGACCCCGGTGGAGGTCCCTTGCGGCCGGTCCCGCGGAAGAGCAGGGCTTCGGTCTTGTCAATCCTGACACGAAGCCCTAAACTCTCTATGCGGCTGATCACGAGGTCGAGTCCGACCTCGGCCAGCCGCGCCGCCTCCTTTTAGTTTCGTCTCCGGGAATAAACGAGGGTGTCATCCGCGTAGCAGATAACACCCATCCCGGGAAGAAGACGGCCTCGCAGGACCCAGTCGTACCCGATATCCCACAGGATCGGACCCAGAACGGATCCCTGCGGGACACCGCAGCCGACTCGCCGCCACTCCACGGACCCCGACCGGTTCTCGAGGCCTACCCACCGATCGGAGAGGTACGCCTCCAACAGCCTCCTTAGATACGGGGGCACTCCGAAGTATTTTAGTGCCTCCCGTATCACCGCATGCAGGAGGCTATTGAAGACGTTCGCGATGTCCAACGACACCGTGACCACCACTTCCCTTCCTTGTTCCGCCTCACCCGTCACCGCCCGTGCGCTGCGCCCGCAGGGCGTTGACGGTCGACCGACGTGCTCGGAACCCGAACTGTTCATAAGTCAAGTAGGCTGAATGGTATCCCTCCGTTAGTGCTACGAACTTGTGCTCCTGAATCGGCACTCGTCCTTACTCGTCTTTTCTGGCACTCTTACTCATCAAGCGTCATCCCACGCTCGTGGAAGACAGCTTTAGTGCACCCAATCCCTAACACCGATTCCTACCAAGGATGATTCGCGAGGCTATTGAAATAAAAAAACATCCTAATTTCAATAGAGAGGATGGTTGGAACGTACCACCAGCTTGGGAACCAGTTCTAATATTAATTGAACCCAAGGAAAATAAGAACACAGCACGACTTCCAGACACAACAAGTTCATTCTGTGTGAATAGGAACGGTCAAAAGTAATAATTTACAATTTTATAAAAAGCGGGGTATGTAACAATTGATTCATTATTCGGACACCCACCACCTCAGTCCCCCGAGATCATGGACGCCGTAAAGGGTCCGAAACGTCGGGAAATAATTTAAATTAAATTGTTAAACAGTAACTTTAAATAAACGCGATAAAATCCGTTTTTAGACTTTTAATTAAATGAATAAAATTCGCGTAAATATAAGAGAACAGTTTATAATAATATTATATATATTCACCAGAATATTCATTGCCTTGAAATAAACAGTATTAATCGCAATGTAAACACCAGAAGGAATAACAAAATTGTAACTCCAAGTTTCCGACTACGCAAAGTAAACGCCTCCTTTCTGGGTTATGGTATTCGCATGTATAATAAAATCCCACAAACAATTTTGGAATTGTCTCAACATAAATTTAAAGATTTCATTTAAAAAAAAAATTAATAGATAAAGCGGTGCAGGATTATTTAGCAGATAAAGACGTGTGGACTTAGTGGCGCTGTATTTCATGCAAGATATTACTAATTTTGTACTAAAACACAGTTTATACCTATATTATTTTTCAAAAGAGTAACTGCGGAGTTTCTTGCCGATTCTTCTCTGCAGAATCTACATTCCGAATCGGTGGTAGCTTTACTTTTACAAAAAATAATAATAATCACTACAATATTAATTTTGTAAAATGACGATCCGAAAGTGCTCGTGGAGCCTTTGAAGGAGAGTTTGAATAAAGTTGTTTTTGATTTTGATTTTGATTTTGATTTTGATCTACAACAACTCGTTTTTTAAGACATTTCCTGCCTCGCACGACCACTGTATGAAAGCAAGTGTCGGCCGACCAGCACCTCTCGCTGCCGAGCATGCAGCGGACCACACTGGACAGCGAGAGGTCGCCGCCTATCACTGCCACCAGGGGCCTGCGCTGGGGCTCCCAAGCGACGCATTTCTCCAGGGTGTGACATGCCACGTCGATTGGCGTGCCACACAACCAAGTGCCACCTACGGTATTTACGAACCGACACGACTTCGGGACCTTAAAAAAAGAGCCTACTCTTATTTGAAAGGCCGGCAACGCTGTTGTTTTGAACTACTGTTGCTTTGACTTACCACCAGGTGAACCGACTGTCCGTTTGCCCCCTCTTCCATAAAAAACTGCACGTGTCTAACACGCTAGTTGACAGTGGATATAAATGGACTTTTACACTATACAGTTCTGCTGTCACATTAGTTGAAAACAACAAAATTGGAATGATAAATAGACATGCATTAGTTGTTGGCTTTCCTAAGTCACTAGATTCAGAATATCTTAGCTGTATATAGAAATTTTTACCGTAATATGTTCTTTAACTTTACAAAGTATTCAAACAAACCCGAAAGAACCCGCATAACAGAAGAAAAAACCTTATCGTTAATCTAAAATTCGTAACTTTTTAAGTACTTTTGTTGCCAGTTGTCATTAATTTACCTTTAAAAACAAATATAATTCCTGTGATTATTTAGTAATGAAAATTTATTTGAGGTAGCAGCCAGTCGACAAACTGAAATACAAGCTCTGAAATCCATTACATTGTAGCTAAGGCAAAATTAACATAGTAACTAACTTTAATTATATATTGCTTTCACATGTGAACATTGTTATTATAACTCCCATTTATAGTATCTATACCTATAACATATTTAATGAATGTGAAATGAAGTTTTGATTATTCCTTTGACTACGTTTGTTAATAATAAGCGTGAAAAAATATTTATCAGAATGAAATAAAATTTTGATTATGCTCAATAACATTTTTCATCATCACTACTACATGAATCGTATTGTTTCGCCATATAATATATTAACACTTTTTTTCAAAATAATATTAAAAAAAATATTTCACTTTATAATAATTAAAATATATATTTTAGTACGAAGTTTATGCGTAAGTCAGTAAGTCAAGTTAATATTGATAAACGAGTCACATCTCAGGTCATCAGGTGGCTATGAAGTAACGAGACCGATGTTCTTGAAGGACTATTCATATGTGAACATTTTACGTCCTCTTGGTAGTCATGAAATCAAAATAAATCAGTAAAAACCGTTTAAACTTATTCCCTTATTGTACTTTAATATTTATATTATTTTATAGTTGCATTGTACCAGCCTGAAAAAAAACCATACAGCTGAGCGAAGGCCTCTTCCCATACAGAAGAAGGGTTGAAGCTTAAACCACCACGCTGCTCCACTGCGGGTTGACGGATAATATCCTAGCATGAGTAACGATCATTACCAGGCGTCCATGATAACAACTGGGACCGACGGTTTTACGTGCTCTCTGAGGCACGGTGGGTAAGCCCACAAGGACATACACCCAGACCGGAAACCAATATTTGCACAAGTACAAAGATCTGGCGTTGAGGCGAATACTCGCACCAGTACATCAAAACGCTCGTCATTTTATAGATACTTCAATTAAATTTATTTTTTTATAAATTCAATATAAATCAAGTGTATGGTGTGTTTTGTTGAGACAAATAAGTAATGAATTTAAGAATCAAGAAGATAATATTTTCACCCGTACAACTTCAGCACACTTATTTTAGTAGGGTAATGACAACCTCGCCTCCCGCAAACAACACCTACATTTTCAGTAGTTGGTTTTTAAGTTTAATTTACCAATAATTTGATGCTTTAATTGTTACACTTACAATTTACCTATAAAGCAACACAATTATAATGTAAGCGAACACTACTTTTCAAACATTTCTTTAATAAGATTATGAACTGAAAACTGAACGCGGACAAGATATTTGTATTTGTACAAATATTTCTATCTGGTCTGGGTCTACATTATTTTAGATTTCCCCACCGTTACTTAGGAAAATTTAAAACCGTCGGTCCCATGTGTTATCGTAGGCACCTAATAGTTTGACCTGGAGTCCCCAGCGGCGGGCCCAGCGACGGTGGACGCCATACGTCCCCATCTTCGTCACTGGGTTAGAAGGCGGCAAAGGGTGCTGTCCTTCAGGCTGACACAGGTACTTACCGGCCACGGGTGCTTTGGTAAGTACCTGCACCAGATTGCGAGAAGGGAAGCCGCCCCTGCCTGCCACGAGGAGTGCACCACTTGGAGACCCCAGTGCCATGCCCTCGTGGCCGTGATAGGCGGAGACATCTCGTTGTCGAACGTGGTCCGCTGCATGCTCGGCAGCGAGGGGTGCTGGTCGGCCATGGCCACCTTTTACGAGCAGGTCATGGCTTTGAAGGAGGCCGCGGAGCGGAAGCGTGAAGCAGACGTTAACGCTAACCCGCTCCAAGAGACGACCGGGGGTAAGGAGACGCCGTACGCGCTCCTTTACCCTCCGTAATAGAGTAGGAGGGGCACTTATTATCTTCCCAGTCGCCACCAGGGCAATAGAGTGCTCACGGTGCCCGCGAGCGCTTTATAGGCGAAGGCGACCCGCATAGGCGGGCCAACCGTCGGAGCGTCACGGTTGCAAGCGAAAGCGATCCCGTGGCACCCCACTAGGACGATGAGAGCACCGCTGGGTTTTAACGGGTGTTCTGGCACGTTCTGCGTGCCAGCGAGTCCCACATACCCGTCACTTTGTGCGGCGGGATGTGTTAACGCAATCCCCAGCGATAAAAAAAGGCACCTGATAGTTTTCGTCACTCGTGGTAAAGCATAAATATACGCCAAGCCGCAGTGGAGCGGCGAAGCGGGTTAAACTCCAACCCTTTTTCCTATATGAAGGTGAAGCCTTTGCTCAGCAGTGGGATGTTTACAAGCTGAAACAATACTGACTTGTAATATGTTCTAAAGAGTAGGCTTTAAACTAATTGGCTAATAATCGCTTGTATTTAGTCTTTTTGCGTACAAAAATACGTTTATTGAGAAACGGCTATAAAACGTCACTCACTAGTACGGAATATAATCTGTAAAGATCCGAAATCTAAAACGGGTGACACCAGGAAATGCATTCAAATTATAAATATAATTGAATGTTATTTTTCTTTTAAACAGAGTACGCCTACGCGTGAAACATACTTGAATAGACTCTATTCGACCTTCTCGTTTTTAATCCAAGAGCTTTTCAATTACTTTTATATCTATATAAATAAGAGTAAGTATGAATAGATGCATTTACATTTTATATACGTTTTTGATTTTACATTACGTACATTTCAGAATTTAAGATCATTACAAGAAATTTAAATTACTTAATTATTACATTTCTCGCATTTCAAAAGAAATTTCATTGATAAAGAACTAAGTTTTTGTTCTTATTTAGTTTAATATTAAAAATTAAACATGAAAATCATAAAGCGTATCCTTGAGTAACATTTTATTTGTATTTCATTAAAATCTGTTTACTGTATCACTGTCTCAATCTGTTTACTTGTATATATATTTCAATATTTTAAATATCATAAAAGTGATAAACAAAACTATCACAATAAATGCAATTTGCTAATAGAAAATTAAAGCTGAATGAATATCAACTCTATGATTGAATATCAAAAGATGGCGTTGAACATAATTATATCGTATATTTTCTAATATCTGGTGTCAAAACTAGTAGCTACTGCTTCCAGTAACGCTAACAACATGTTGTATATACATGGTGCCTTAAATTCCTATATATGATGTTATAAATCAATAATATTATCAAATCGGTATTGATTATATTATTTGATATATATAATAACGATTATTATTATATAATTGATTATAAGTCAAATAATATAATCAATAACGTATTGTTAAATTATGTATATAACCATAATACATAATAATTTAACAATACGTTAAATTAATATGTATTATATAATATTTTATCAATACGTTCAATTATTCTGTATTATGGTCATCCGATTTGTAAATATAAATGAGGAAAAGTTTATTTCGAAATTTTAAAAAGTTTTAAAGATTATTTGTAAATTAAATAGTTCAAAACGTCTCAAACGTCTCACACTCAACGGCCCCCAGTAGGATGTGAATCCTGTGTCGGGGGTCCGGAAACACACACAATACACAAGCACAAACGCCCAGACCACGACAAACATCTGTATGGCCTATACAAATATTTGTCATGTTCGGGGATCGAACCCGCGACCGTCAGCGCATCAGCCAGTTGATGTGACCACTGCGCCAACGCGTCGTCAAAAAGTTCAGATTGTTTCATGTAATTATAACTGCAGATATTTCCTATGTATGTAATAGTTGTAGCTAAGCATCACGTTACACTACATTAAAGTTAAACGTATGCGTAAGCAGCACCGCGGTCACAGCTGAAGTCCATAATAATACTATTTCAATGAAAACGAGAAATCTAAAAAGAGTCCTATTCAGAAAATTTCTTAATATATATTAATTATTTAAGTAGTATTAAAATTATAACTGATAAACATTAAGTCATTACAATAAATGGTTAATGTTATTTGAACATTTCTATTATAAAATGTGAATAGTGCATTTTTTTTAAATTAAAATTAAAAAAGTAATTAAAATGTAAAAGTAAATTTATATAACAATTCTATAATTAATTATATAACTTTTGATTAAAAGCTATTTAGTACCAAGCTAAAATTTGCCTAAATTAGCATACATTGTACAAAACTAATTTACGCACGTTTGACATTTATTTTCTTTGCGACTGTACAAATAGACTCGTTACGTTGAAATAACAAACATTTTGCGAAATATCTGCAAAGCCCTCGATTTGTCTAAACTGACCTATTTATTGAAACTAATTAATTCTGATTTAAATTAATACTAGTTTACAACTAGAAAATGGGCAATTTGAATGAAATCAAAATTTTCGTAGACGATTAACTGGACGTAGTTAAACGAAAAGGATCCAAACCACAATATGGCCGAAATTGAGTTATGTATACCAAAACACTCTTTGTAGTTGAAACTTTAATATCACAAAAACAGTCCACTTAAAATTCACTGCAACATGATGTTCTCTGCATGCGTTACCAACCCACATGTATGGGAGGCATATTTTTTATTTTATTTAAGTCGCTTCAAGCTACTTAGATCGTAATTGAGAAATCATATTATTTTTGAAAATAATCGAAATCATTTAAGACTAAAACGATCCAAAGTACTTGGATAGTTGTTATTATAAATATATGTATAAACCAAAACTATTCATGTCACATGGATTGTTTTCGTTTTAGTATTTAAAGAGGCTGAGGAAAACATTGATAAAGATCCATCTTACATGGATCATTATCGCTTAATTCAATAGCTTTATTAAAATAAAAATAACTATAGTCAAAAACGATCCGTGTAAGGTGAATCCTTTTATTGTAGTTCAGTGTGACTAAAATTAAATATTTCAAACAAGATACTTGATTCCTATTTCATTATTAATACTTGTAGTCTCGATTTGTTAAAATAATAAATTCATCGTGTAGCAAAATGAAAAGGATTGAAAAGATTATAATGAATGCATTGGAGAATTCAAGTATTCATGGGGAAGACAGTGTTTCGACGTGTAAGTGAAAATACTTTTAGAATACATTAACCTAACCTAAAAACATTTATTATTATAACTTACTGCTTTAATGCTTATCCTTGTTTTAGCTATCAATAACACAATGGTGCTTCCAGTAATGAATTTATTAAATAGTACTGGGGACAGTAATAATGCTTTATGCGATAGTAAGTTTTATCGAAGAATTTTATTTATTTCCATTTACTTGCCGACAAAAAATTCGAAGCTTTTGTATGTTTTATTGTAACAACGCAGCGAAAGCACTTTTAGCGAAACTGCAGATATAAGGTTTTCGGGTTAAATTCGGGATTAAGTCTCATAATAATGTTGGCCGTGACCGGTCCCCACTTTCTTTGTATTTGGTTTTAAATTCATGATATTAACACCACCAAGATGCACTTGAGCATGATCTTAAACCTGACCTGAGGGGAATGGGAGCGGGGAAGTTGGCATTAGAACCAGATGCGTGGCCCTCTTCATGGACAATGAAGCGGAGAGGATCGGAATAAGTTTCTGTCGCTCCGAAGGGCGGGATCGGCTGGTGGTCTCGCCGGGGTTCGCTCTGCTGATAAAGGGCAGCACACAGAAAACGAGCTTCAAGCGCATTAAGATCGACGCGCTTGCGCAGAAATCGGACAATGACTCGATCTACCAGACGGTGCGGTTGCAAAACAAGGTGATCGCTCTGTTCGAGTGGGGAGAAGAGTCTGCTTTTGCGTAGGCAAGCTCTTGGCTGCAGCGGCGGGGTGAAATTCCCGGGGCGACCACCGGAAGAATAAGTGTGGACTCTATGAGAGTCAGCTATGAAAGAGGCAACGTGTTTGATAGATACGGCTGCCTAATGGCCTCGAAAACTCACGAGGTCATCGTTTACGAAGACAGGGGGGAGGATCTGGACAGACAGCCTTACATCGACATTGAAAACCTGTTCGAGGTGCGATACAGCAGGCCTAATCTGACGGTAAATATATCATGTGAGTTGTCATGCACGCATCGGAACCCCAAGGATGTCGCTCTTGCCATCAGCGAGGTTTACGACAGGATCTACAGCTTGAACCCCATCGTCCACTCCCTGCGTGCGGAGAGGCTCACTGGCGCTAAAATACCCGAAAAACAGAACCGGACCCTGTACCTGGTCTTCACACAAGAGGAGAAAAAGGACCATTCACGAGGCGCAGGGTCGGACGAGCGAGGAGGTCATTGTCATCCAAACGAGGGCTAAGAGGCTGCGAATACACAATATCGTTTCGCATGCGGTGGTCGCGGTGAGTAGGCACACCAAGACCTGTGTCTACTACGCCGACGACAGGGATGACGCAATCGGCTAATTCGTGGGGAGGGCGGCGGAGGCTACTACAAAAGAAATCCTCGAGCACACCCTCAAGATGGCAATTCATCATAGAGACACAGCAGTCATTGAGGATGTGCTCGCACAGCTGGGGGCTGGTGCTGATTAAGATAAACCGAAATTATAGAGTACCAAAATAGGAGAATTATAAATAATGTAATATTTATAAATATATATAAATGGAATAATACTCTATAGAATCGAATACAACTAGATTTAATAAATGCATGTAGTTATAGTATTGTAAAAAAAAAAAAAAAAAAAGTATTCGCTCAGGCGGACGGATCCATCTAAGGTTAAACGTGGTGATTCTTAGCTATTGCTCAAAGAAAACACAATGAATGTTTGTATTTGCACTTCTATATGACTGACTGCTTATTTTTTCAAAATCATTAATTTTGGTAGGGTGTTTTGCAGAGGTTGATTGCGTAACAATGCTTCCAATAACAGCTGCTATAGCTAATGCTGTTGAAGAATATAATGATGCTGTTCCTGAAGATAATGATAATTTATGCAGCAGTAACTTTTTGATCCGTAAAATGTTTGTAATCTATGTCGACATTTTGCCAACGTAATTTGTACGATTTTTTAGAATCACATATCACTGTTATCACATATCATTGTTATCATCACATATCATTGTTAAAAAATATTCATCACGCTGAAATTATTACTGAAAGTAAGTCTTCTGTTTTACCATTTTAGTGTTAGATAGTGCAGTTTGCCAACGTTATAATTTGTACTAATTTTATACTGCAACAAAAAAAAACCATTAGAAGTTTATAAAATGAAAACTAACGATTTTCTAAGCACCAAGAAAATATAAAAAAAGATAGTTAACAGAAAAGTTTTCGTTACTAAAGTTAAAGTAAATTGGTTTAAAACAAAAGAAATACTGATCGAAAAAGAAAAACCTTACTCTATATTTATGAAAACAACAGAAAGTGAAGAGTTTCAGGAGCTAAATGTAGAAAAAAGAGCAAAAGGAAAATCTTTAGAAATTTCGGAAGACGATTTAGTTTTGTTATGGCCAAATGGTAAAGAGATTCCGCAAGCTAAATTAGATGACTTAAAATCATTGTTTGATTTAATACCAAAAGATTGCTTACCTTTTTATAACTCCCTCAAAGGGAATGAAAATATTATGGATGATATTGATGGTTATGGGAATGGGGTTAATTTTCCCATCGAAGATGAGAATGATAATATAATAAATGATAATAATGATGAGTGAAATATAATCGGCGTCTCTAAGTAATTTCGGAGACTGATTACAATTAATATTTTATAATGTTTATTCATTTATATGTCTATGTTTTTAGATTTTGATCTAACTAAGATTTATACTAACAAAGTTAGTAATTATGGTAGTTGTGATTGAAGATTATAGATATATTGAGCTATACGAAGTTTTATTTTCTAAAATATACATATCTGTTATAATATTTTTTTATAATATTTCGAATATTTTGTTACATTTGTAAGCTTGGATCCTTATAGCTAAATATGTTTATCACCCTGGGCTTTTGAAATAGCAATTTAACGAAAGGATCCATCGTCATATTTTACCAATATCGAGAAAAATATATCATGATTACGGACTATAGATTAATAAAATTAAAATTTATGTGTATAAGCTTCAGTTAAAACCTACCCCAAAAAAAGAAAAGGTATAGTTAAAGACGAAATAAGATCTAAACTTTAAACTTGAATATCTCAAAACTCTGTGTGGGGTGGATCCTTTTCGCTTAACTACGTCCAACTTAGAATTACGATCCTAAAATACGTAGGTACTATACTATTGAAAAGAATACATTACCCACTACTGACTTTTTATTTATTTTTTCCACTCCAATCCCTGTAAAGGCCAACAGAGTCAACAATAATATAATATTCTTTATTGCACTTAAAATAATTTATTACAGTAATGAGTGTTACATATAACAATGGTACTCGTCTATAATTGTAGTGACGCAAGGCCGCAGGCGGTTCCAATTTTCCTTCATACCTTTTTTTTTTTTACGCAGGGGAATCCATTTACGGATGATATCCAGGACGCCCGGGTCGGCAGTCCTAGACCTATGTCGGACTCGGCACTTTGGGAGTGCAATACCGTACTAAACCCCTGCGGGAGCCTTCAGCCGCTTTAATTGGAGGGTCCCGGATCTACAGGCAACAGGATCCCTCCAGCGACAGGCTGGCCTCGGCGAAAAGGCCAGACTTCTCCTCCAGGGCGACTGTCTGGCTTACCTCTGAACAGTCCCGACGACGCCGTGTCTAGCAGGACCGGGTTCCCATCCCGGCCCGACACGTGGGCGTTACTGGAGGCGCATTAAGTAGCGCCTCCTACGCACCCCCATTCTTTTTTTTTTTTGTTTTCCTTCATACCTACCGTACCCTGGAACGTGAGGAGGTGTGAAGGAAAATTGGGATTATTGAGTACCTTAAAAAGGAACGAAAAAATGTGTATATTACGGCGAAGGCAGAAAGTATCAAGAGGTCACTATCATTAATATTACCGACTTTGCACTCTTTATATTCGCTTACTTTTTTATATTTTAATGTGTATGTATTCTTTGTGCTAATTAAGTATAGTAATGACAGTTCACATACAACTAAATGTTTACTTCTTAACAATTATACAATGCATAATTTGGCGAGAATTTATAACTTACTAGCCTTTAGCCCGCGACTTCGGTCCGCGTAGAAGTCGAAAATGGTTCTAATAGGATTTTTAATAGATTTTTTACGTTATTGATTTTGTTATAACATATAAATTATTATGTTAAAATGTTTGAATACTTATAAAATATAACAATATTTATTATAGACTAGGGATTTAAAGTTTAAATAAACATTTAAATAAAATAAAAATTTCTTATACTTTATGAATACGAATCTCGGTCTTTAGTCTGGAGATAGCTAAACGGGGGTATTATCTTTTTACAACGAAATCGAAATACTACACCTTCCGCAGTATTTCTTTATAAACAGTATTTTGTGTTTTTCCTTCGGGTGCTAGAATCACCGGGCTACTCTGGAACAAGGCACATACAACTGGCTGTGAGAGAAGCAGCTTTCGCTCAAGTATACTACCAGTACATTAAGAGTTTGACCTTAAGCTTTGGTTATGGTAAACACATACTCATATACACTTATACAGTATACTATTATCCAGTTCCCGGAAATCACCATTTCCTATTTTAAGCATCAGGTCTGAAAACTGTCCGGCAGTAACATCTTCCCTCAGATGGACTCTCATATTTATGGTAAGGCTCAGTTTTATCAGTGAAGGCTACAAATACTTCTGTACTGTACTGTATCAGCCTGTAAACAACCCACTGCTGAGCGAAGGCCTCTTCTCCATATAGAAGAATGGTTGGAGCTTAATCAACCACGCTGCTTCATTGCGGGTTGGCGGATAATATCCCTACCATGAGGAACATTGATTACCAGGTATCCGTGATAACAACCGGGACCGACGGCTTTACGTGCTCTCCGAGGCATGGTGGGGAAACTCACTAGGACATACACACAGACCGGAAACAAATATTTGCATAAATACAAATATCTGCCCCAATCGGGAATTGAACCGGCGACAACCGGCATTGAGGCGAGGCGTTGAGGCGACTACTCGCACTACTACACCAGAACGGTCGTCAATGCTTCACGTACGCTTTAACTTCGTCCGCTCGCGTTCCTCTGGGTACTAATAGTAAGGTCAGCCGGAAATCGCCTGTTAACAATACAGTAACTCCTCCAATTTGACAATTATTATTCCTATTATCTTGTAAAGATCTATTTAGGTTTCGAAACCTCCTTTATGAGCCATAGTACTCTCATCCCAAACAATCAATTTCGTTTTGCGTTTGTTGGGTATATAGCAGGAAGTGGTTTCGGTTTGTATCAAATTAAAAGGAAGTTTAAAGGCGGAGTGTGCAGTTTTATCTCCTTTTAGCAGCGTGGCAGCAATCCCGGACAATGCGACCGCTAAGGCGATATCACGATATCTTCTCACTTTGGTCAACAGTAAAATAGAAAAATATAATATATTATTTAATAGGAAAGTCTTGCCTGATCCACCAGGAAGATCCAAAAAAGAAGAAAAGACATCACCTACACCTACGCCGATACTAGAAAGTCTTGCTTGATCGATCAGGAAGATCCAAAAAAAAGAAATAAAGACATCACCTACACCTACGTCGATACTGGAAAATATTTATAATAGACCGATTGAGTTGTCAAACATGTGTCAAAATAAAATGTACTTTCAATCAAAAGCACTTGGGAGTATTTATATCAACTTCAAAGCAAATAATTTTCTATTTTCATCAGATTTTCAAAAGACAGACAAACATTTCAATTTTTTTTTTGCTTGTGTTACTTGTATGAAGACCCCTAAGGGTATTTTTTTTAGTTTTTATTTAATGTGCAGAATTGAATTCGTCTACAGTTTTATTATATGTATATAGATATATCTATATCTATTAAGTTTAGGTTACGAAAATTCAATGATTATTTTTTTATTAAAAGTAAGAAATACTTCAATAAAACGAAAATATGAGATTATTGACTGTTCACCAACTGAATTTTTTATTCTACTACGCACAAATTTATACTGAGTTTGATTGAGATGATTATTTTTCATTCAATATGGTAATACATCGGAATTCATCCAACACAAACTTGAAAAAAAAAGTCTACCCCTAAATGTTAGAAAATAAGATTAGGTTGAACGTTCGCATATTGAATTTTTCAGATTAATTCGTCGTTTGTT
Organism: Euphydryas editha; assembly: GCA_036937285.1. NCBI lineage: Eukaryota > Metazoa > Arthropoda > Insecta > Lepidoptera > Nymphalidae > Euphydryas > Euphydryas editha. Next base: position 10,449,721 of record JAUPFZ010000020.1, read on the forward strand.
CGACCTCGTAAAACTTTATGTAGGGTTATTTGACTGAGATTATTCATTGTTCCGAGTTCCGTACTTAAATGTGACAACAAAAACCTATTTATTACAAAGACTCTGACAACGAAACGTGAAAACTATTTACAAAATGTTTTGAGACAGTCCATCCATCTGTTACAGTTCTATCTTTGGAACCTTAAAAAGTATATGAAACACTCCTACTTCTATACGGGATCCTGCAACAAATCATACCTATTAAAAACAGAACAACGCCGTGTAAACGAGACTTTAGTAACGAAAATTTTAAATATAAAAACTACAAAAAAAAAAACACTGTTATGATAACCTCGGTACTATGCCTAACGCTGATCCAGACTTCAAATTAGTTATTTTAATTACTACACCAGTTTAGGTATTAAATTTTGTAAGGTTTATTTTACTATTTTCTTTTCATTTTTTACGTTTGGTTAATAAAGATATAATAATTAGTTATAAGCTGTTCTGTACTTGTAATCTACTATATTTTAGTGACACGATAATTCTACAGTATTTTAATAAAGTCCGTGTAATATCCTATCGATACAATATTATGTATCTCAAGGAATTTATATACAAACTGGAATGCGCACGTGCACTCAAAAAGGGATCCTAAGATAGGGATTGCATCTATTTCTACCATGGATTTGGGCAACTCGTAAGAAAGAGACAAAATACCAGTAGTCAACGAAATGCTCGAAATGATTTTTTTCACTTTACATGTTGGAAACAAATGTCAACCTTTTACCAGTTATATCTATACGATCTATACTACATTATATACATACTACTAACTAATGGTATATTTACAGAAACAGAAAATAGAAATGTCACATCAATTATCAAAGTATTAATCGCTGTTGACGTTACAGTTTGTGGAAAATTGCATTTAAGTTTCCGGCCCTCATTGTCAAGTAAATTATGTTACATTAATCTCTTCAATCCATAATATGCTTTGTTTTTTTTTATGAATATTGTCCATTTTTTAGTTAGTATTCGTTTTTTTTTAGATCTACCTACTTTTCGAATTGAAGATGGTTGGAAACTACCAACTTTTGAAATTGTATCTACCTATTCGATAAAATTCGAGTTGGTAACACTGTTTCTAACTGTCCTTCAAATATCATTTAGTGGAAAAATAATTAAGGTTAATTATATGTGTAATATATTATTTATAAAACTTCTCTATTCATTACTTTTCTTTATTTTTGTATAGGATTTCTTATTTAGTCTTTACTATAAATGCAGTATAAAATAATAACAGCAGCATGCATGCACAGCAGGCAGTATAAAATAATAACATAATACAGTTTAAAATATTATTTTAATAATAAGGCTTATAATATTTCCACAAAAATAATATATGCCTGCCAAAAAAAAAAGTAAATTATGTAAATGACATTTAAAAAAGTGAACATATATTATATTTACCTTTAACCCTTTTCGGAGTTGAAATGGATTCAACAAAGATAGATAAATGGTAATAGAGAAAAACAAATTGCTGAAAATTTTCTGTACATCAATTTTATTTAAGCGCTATAAGGTCGGCAAAAATCGCTCGCTGAAGGATTTCTTTTAATGTAACAAATTATATCTGTCGCCCTTATAAACTTCGACAAGTAGTAAAGTTGAATATTTCTCACAAAAGACCTTGTAGTATACCTATTTATAAAATGTAATTTGTATTAAAATAACTCGATATAGGCTTAATAATCGCATAAAAATTAGGTAAAATAGGTTATTATAATGGCCCAACTATAATTCAAAGATAATAGTTAGGCCGCTGACACTGGGCGGATAGTAGGTAGCACTAAGTCAAAAGACTAAATACAAATCTTTAATACTATAATATAATTAATAAGTAAAACCTTTCTAATCATTACCACTAGAAACTAAAAACTGATATTTTTATATACTTTCTCAACATCAATCGAAATAAATTTTCTCTAAAATATGTTAGACTCTCTTTTTCGAATTTTCTGTTCTTTTTAAACTGCTTTAAATCGTATCGTGAATCACGATTCATTAGTTTCGTCTAGAGTGAGCTCGCGTAACTTTCAATTTATAAAACCGAATAAGATTCGATATCTCTGGTACATTTAGTTATCTTCAAAATAAATAAAACGTAAGTTTTACAGTTATTTCAGTAAATTTTATTGCAAAGAAACTTTAATATTTTTCTAAACGGGATTAGATAGTTTAATTTAAAATTATTTTAATATCTTTAAAATTTATTGTACATTAGAGATAAAATCAAAGTGATTACTTGCGTTTAAATAATTAGAAATATGAAATAGTTTTTAATAGCAGTTGATTTAAATAAATCATTATCAAATAATAACTTTAATATATTATGGCAGTAGTGTGAGTGGTAGCACTAAATTTTACGTCATATGTTTTATTACTTCTAAGCTACTCGTATGTTACTTCTGTATGTTTATTCTGAATGTATATATAGATGTATATACTTTATAATCGTTTTTATAAAATCGGCTCAGTATTTTTATTAAAAAATAAACAAACAAATCTTTCGGCATAATAATACTAGCATAGATTAATAAATACAATAAACAATATTTTATGTCGGCTCAAACAGTAGAAATAAACCATTTTCACAGGTATACATATCTTATTATCATCATTTCCCATAGGAATGCAATTCTTGTACTAAAAACTGATATGATGAATCCAAGTCTAAAATAAAGCCAGTAATAAATATTTTTTTCGCGTAAATGACCGGTATGGGTATGATGAATTTAGTTGTTGATAAATTAATCAAAATTTTAATTTCTAAAATACAAAAGAAATAAAAAAAAGAAATTTATTTGTAATTTTATTGCGTGTTTGCTTCTTCTATAAATAAAAAGTTATTAATAATAATTTTTAATCTATTATAATAGATTAAATCGTAATTGAAATTCTTGCTAGCTGCTGCCCGCGACGTCGTCTGCGTGAACGCTATACAGCACCAAAAATACCTACGATTATACCTTTTAAAATACATTCATTTACCCGTTTCTTCTTTACATTTCATATCTACAAAAAATGCAGTAACAGAGGGAGACTGTCTTTCGTAAAATTGACCTTCAAAAAGTTTGTGACTGAAGCAGACGGAGAAAATAATGAATAAGCAATACAGAATAGGGTAAAAATATATACTTATAGGACTTCTCGATAAACAACATTGGTGGTTTGGCTCTCCACAGCCAAAATGTAAAGAGCGTCAGGACTGGAGACGCGTGAGCAAACGACGTACAGCTGCCCGTGTGAGAAGCAGCTCGTCCTGAGGTCGACACCCGTTGCCCTCAGTGTCTGCCCCTTCGACTTATTGATGGTCATCGCGAAGCAAACACTCACGGGGAACTGTACGCGCTTGAACTGGAACGGGAAGTTATGAGGTATGAGGGGAATGCGTGATATAAATACTGCCTCGCCGACGCCACAACCCGTAAGAATTTCCGCCTCAATGGTGTGTCTGTGGAGCGAAATGACTTTAAGGCGGGTCCTGTTACACAACTTCGGAGGAGATAGGTTCCGAAGAAGCATAAGCATGTTTTATCTTTATGATATAATTATGGCATGCTTAATTTTCCTCTTTTTTCGTTATTTAGCTCAAATTGCTTACAGCAATAGCGTGTCGTTTTCGAGTTTAAATTTTGTTATAAATCTATGCAGTTCTTTTTGAGTTCTGTTTATTATTACATACAGACAAACTCGATGAAGTTTATAACACATAGATGATGCAGCTTAAAACTTATATAAACACATTTTTTTTAATTGTCTTGCTCATCTCTGAAACTAATTAACGATACAATTTTTAAGAAGAAAATACACAACTCCATCTATGACTTTTAAAAATAACTTTTAACTTCACCAATATGATCAAATTTAAATTATTTATATCCAAAAAGGGCTTACACATGTAATTCGACTTTATGTTTTTGAAATCTCATAGATGACGATGCTTTAAAATTGTCTTGATACTACTTATATTCATTTAATTATGTTTATCGGCCTAAGTTACTTATATTGCGTGATTTTTATAGTGTGAAGCTAGCTTATAGTATGGTTATTAACATAATAACAACATTCAAATATGCGTCGTTAGATTACACGTTGTTACAGAATGCGTTGAAGAAATAAAGGTTCACTGCCCGTTCCCCGTAGGTGATAGCGTGATAAAATGTAGCCTATATGTTGACCCAACTTCTTAATAATATTTGTGCCAAATTTGAAGTAAGTCCATGCAGTACTTTTTGAGTTTATTCCGCACATACATACAGACAAAAATTCAAAAAAACTATATTTTTGGCTTCGGTATCGATTGTAGATCGCACACCAAGTATTCTTTAAAAAAAATATTCAATGTACAGTTTTGACTTTCCTACCATTTTATGATATGTATAGATATATATTTTTATTGTTCACATGAATTTTGAAGCCTTTAAATTTAAGAAGGAATTATAAGAATCAACAGTTACTGAGTTACGAGTAGGTCAAATTGTAGCGCAATTGACATAAAAAAGTAAGGTTTTCTTTGGTACGGAAATAATTCTAGTATAAAATATTGTATTCAAAGACTACGATCGTATTAAATCGAGTGGTGTTAAAACAAGAGACGTTTCGAATCCAGATTACAATAAAATTCAGAGCCTTACAAAAAGAAATGTCAGGAAAACAAATTACTATCACAACAAATAACGCATTTGTTCTTATTAAATAAGTCTTCTACCGCGCTCTGGTAATGGCGTTCCACGTCTTAGTAATTATTTGCTCCGACATTCATTTTACTTTTCTTAGTTTATCTGTCAATAAAATATGAAAGAAGATATTATGTGGCGCAGATATCTTTTGTTGAACAAAGAAGCTACCCCATAACATTTACCGGATTTTGTAACTTTATCACTTAGATTTTTGTTATGAATTTTTTTTCAATAGAAGATAGCGTAGAATAGAATGGAAGACGGGAAATCTACAAAAAAAAAACACCTAATAGATAAGGCCGTAAGGCCTTAAGTCCGCCTTTTGCGCAACCACTTATTTCGATGTGTTGTTATGTTTTTTGTTTCTGAGTTGTGTAATAAAGTTTTAATAAATAAATAAATAAATAAAAATAAGTTTAATTAACAGTGATTCGAAAGCCAAAGTTTCAAGTCATTTTTGTAAGTACTACAAAAATGTTCCGAAACACTGAACACGTGCATCACATGCGTACGTGGTGCACCTTGTTCGGCCTCTTCCTGATCTTTGGAGACTGGATCCAGTTTCATGGAAAGGCTGGAGTAGTTGCTGAACTGTAGAAAGAGTCACACCAACAGTTCTCGCTGTATTTCGCTGACTGTGCCTCTCTCATCTTCAAGGATTGTCAGGATCCTGGTACATTTTTCAGAGATTAACGATATGACGACTTCTGAATAATAAAATTTATTAGGCAGAGACAACATATTTATAACTTTTTATTGCAAAACTAAAACAAACGCGAAATAATTTATTTGAATTTTTTAGTATTAAATTCAAAAACGACCATTATTTTAAATTTTCAGTTTTTTTTAATACAATTATCAAAAATAAATAAAAAGGTTTTATATATTATTTTATGTGGCATTAAATATTCTTTAATTTAGTCTTTTTTTCTTAAAGCTAGGTCAGGTACTTTTGAACTTCTGAAGATTTTCTAACCGACCCTTTTTCTTTGCGGTCCAGTTTATTTGATATGTACACGGTATGTAATCGCCTAATCGGTGGATGAATCCCTCGTGAACTACTTTGGAGCCGTAATAAGGGTAGCGAGGCTGTCGGGGCAGGCAAAATTATTCTCATCTGAAATGTCAACCAGTTATCTTACATCGACAGAAAAATCTACTCGAAATGTGATGAGCAGAACTTATCTGACAACAAATATCATGCTTGAGTTATCTTGCATATACCGGAGCTCCATATATGTTGCGTATGCCATCGGCGAGGTATACTAATTCTTGAGTAGTGATAGGTATACCAGCGCGCAAATACCGATGACTAAGCGGGAAATCCTGTACTTGGTATTCACGCAGAATGAAAATAAATGCCTATTGGACCCTTTGGTATCGTATCTTTATACGGAACCGGTGAATGGTTGCATGTCATGACCATCCATGAAACGCAATAAATGACCTACAGCATGGCTTATCTAGGCACACGTACACCTGTTTCAGTCTACTACGCCGACGACTGTCACGACGCAATCGGCAGGTTCGTCAGCCGAGCGATGGATGCCTCGATGAGAACCATTCTGCAGCACTAAGATGTCTGTATACAAACTAGTGATGTGCCGGATCATTAACAAAGTATATTCGCGGATACGAATCCGAATACGGATATTTGGTGTCAAGATCCGCGGATACGGATACGGATCTTAACTTTCTTACTCAATCGGAGCGCGTGACCTTGATAGTTGTCGCCACTTGACGCTTTGCCGTTGACGCGTGCCAGGTTTAGGTTGAGGATATTAATTTACTAAAATTTACCGTATTACTAAAAAATGAAGAACAAATTAGTTTTGGTATATAATATTTTAATAGCGTAATTATTTATTAGGTTGGGGGCGTCTGTACAAAAGTTTTAATTAATTTTACTAAAATTAGCGGAAGGACTCAGTAAATCTCGTTAACTGTAATTAGTACTTAAATTAGTGGCATGCTAATTTATGTAATTAGGTACTTCCTTTTAATTATATCCGTCTCGCCGAAAAACAATGGTAAAATTTTGTACTTTTTAATTTTTTTCAGTTAGAGGCAGGATTAGAAGTCGAGAGAAACGTAAAAATTTTGATATCATAATGTGTTAAAAACTTACATATAATTATAAAAAAACTTCTTCGTCTTCTTCCGTGCCTTTTCCCTTTATTTGGAATCGGCCCTCCTCGTATTCCGGCGCCAAGTCAGACGATCTTGCGTTGTCCCTGTATCTAAGCTTGCCCGCGCCAGTTCTTAGGCAACGGTTGTCCATCACCTGGTCTGTGGTCTTTCACCCTTTATTTTAGCAGGAATAGCCAGGGCAGTTTTTACGGCGTTAGACTCGTTCCGTCTCATCACATGCCCGTACCATCGCAAACGACTTTCCACCATCTTATCTACTATGGGCGCGACCTTGAAAGATCCTCTAATGTACTCATTTCGTACTTTATCAAGTTCTGTAACTCCCGCTGCCCATCGTAGCATTTTCATTTCGTTTGTGTGCATTTTTTGTTCGTGCTGTTTTTTAACAGCCCAACATTATTATAAAAATATAAGTTAATTCAGTTGAGAGTCAAAACAAAATACAGTCATGATATTATGACAAGAAACGTCAATACGTCTGTTTGTATCATGTTCCGATCCTTATCAATGTAGTTGACATATGTCATAGAGACACAAGTGAGTTGTCAGTTACTACAAAAACATATATAGAGTATCGATAAATCGGAGCATCGAAAAGCAGACATAACACGTAATACTATAGTTTTAGTAATGTACCTACTTGTCGAGACTGGCCAATACTGTGTGAAGATTAGATTTCCTTTGTTCGTAAAGATATATTTAAATAATGGCATTCTATAGTAAAATGGCATGCCCTATAAAATACATATACCTGGTGTTCTTAAAATATCTATTAATTCGTGACGCAATTATCCATTATGTCCCATAATGAAATAAAATTATTTTATTAAGAATCTACACTCTACAGCATAAAAATTAAACACGTAATTAAACTCATTTATACATAAAATTAATCATAATTATCAAGAAATACCTATTGATGTAATGTAAGTTATATAAAAGAAGCATTTTTTTAATAAAAAATATAGTATCAGTTTGTTTTATCGCTTAATCTAATATCGTTGTGGTCTTTGTTGTTTGTTTTGTTCTTAAGAAATATTTTAATTTAGATTTTTAATCATTTGTATTATTTAAATAATGAATCTAAGTATGTATTTAATAGCACTGCAGAAAATACGACATAAGAAATTTCGATACGGACAAAATATTTTAGCCATTATCTTATTTAAATTAAATTCAGCAATCTTTTAGTCTGCAACCGAACCATAAAAACAATTCATCTAATTGTTTATAGTACATCAAAACATTAAACAAGATTCGTTTTATGGCTCATTCGTTTTAATAGACCCTGTGGAATATCCACTTTTAGTACAGATCTAAAAGACTTTATTAAATTTATAGAAACATGCTGAATTCTGTCAGATATATATAATGTATTACGATCAAAAGCTTTACCTATAATTTCATAATGGTATTTCATAATAGTAGTGGTGCGAGTAGCAGCTGGAGTACGCCGGCGGTCGCGGGTTCGAATCCCGCTCGGAGCAGATATTTGTATATGTATACAAATATCTGGTCCGATCTGGGTGTATGTCCTTGTGGGTTTTCCCAACCATGGCTCGGAGAACACATAAAGCCGGCGGTCCCGGTTGTTATCATAGACATCTGATAACGATTGTTACTCATGGTAGGGAAATTATCTGCCAACCCACAGTGGAGCGGCGTGGTGGGTTAAGCTCCAACCCTTCTCCTATATGGAGGAGAGGCCTTTCCCCAGCAGTGGGACATTTACAAGCTGCTTCAGTTCAGTTCAGTTCAAGAGATCTCCCTATTTCACAAAGTCAAATATTTTTGACAAACCAAAATATACACCACAACCATTTAGTGATTTCTCTGAAGAAAAATATATAAATGTTTTAGCGACTCTCTAGCGATCATTAGTGAATTCATATTTTTCACTATTAAAAATGCCAATAATATTGAAAAGAAAATGAAACTGATAGAATATATTATTTTCAAATATAAAAAAGAGAGTATAGAAACATGTTTTTTATTACCAGTAACCCTATTGTTTCTTATAGGGAAATATATATTTCTATTTCTTATATGTTTCATATAAGGGAGAACGTCTCTATTTAAAAAGTGACAGTATTACATAATATGTAAGTTCATACTTTCAATTAGACGGCCTAATACTGACTTCGAAATAGTCTACTTTTTAGACTTTTTAGAACTCGGTTCTTTAAAAACTCGTAGTATTTAATTATAAGAGTGTATTTTAAAAATAATAATCCCTTTATTTTTTAATTGTGCATATAATTCTATAAAAGAATAATTGATTTAAATTTTCTGAGAGTTTCTGAATACAAAGAATAATTGTTGTCTGAAACTTTTGGTTTTCAAGGCTTGTTGTTGGTTTTAGTAAATTGGTGTAAGTTACAGTTGGCACTTGTTATAAAATAGTTATTCTATCCAATGTTTAGTCTGTAAAATATAAACTAAATGAAATAATTATAACTTTTTACAAATAAAATAGCATTGAAATTGAGTCCGCAAATTTTAGTTAAAAAATAATAAATTAAAAAGTAAAGTCTGCTAATCCGATTAAGTATGGAATAAAATATCTCTCAAATGGCTCCCACGGCTCTGATGACAGGCCATTACTCTTTTCATAAAAATTTCCATGACTTTTTCACAGAGATGTTGCTGTATCTCACCGATGACGCATTAGATCTCGGATTTGAGCTCAGAAATTGTTTCTTGTTTATTCGCATGAGCCCGAGATTTCACAAAACCCCAAAGAAAAAAAAATACACGGCGTTAAATTGCATGAGTTTTGCATTGTACGGCGTTAATTTGCATTAAACATGTCTTCTTTACAACCCAATAAAAAAATCACAACTATCTAAAAAAATGTGTGTTTTTTATTTTAAAATGAAAAATTGCATTCTTACTGAGACACCCGTTTAGTTAGAATCAACTTTTAAAAAAAGAAGTTTCTTTAAAGCCTTATATGCTATAAAACATAGCTAATATTAGGGGTGTAGTACGGTAGCAGTATTTCAATGTGAATAATTTGAGAAGAAAATATTTGCGTGCTAGAAAGGGTTAGGCTGTTAGGATGAAGATTAAACGGATGAAAAATCTCCAAAAAGACGGTGTAAAATATTCTTCTCAAATTGAATGAAAACAAAAACTTTAAAATCGTAGTACACTACGAAGTTATATGTTTATAGAAGTTGTGGGTTTGTGGATAATTTCCCTCTACTTTGTACCACTACTACTAACTACTTTCTACCATGAGTAACGATCGTTATCAGGTTATCATCTATGGTAACAACCGACCGACGCGACGGCTTTATCTGCTCTCCGAGTCACGGTGGGGATACCCACAATGACATACATCCAGACCGGAAATAAATATTTGAACAAATACAAATATCTATACCGAGCGGGAATCGAACCCGCGACCGCCCGGCGTGTGGCATAGAGGCGACTAATCGCACCACTAAACCAGAACGATCGTCAAGTTATACTGTCATACATAAAACAGGCAACTTTATTACAAATTGATAAATTGAATAGTATTATTAAAAAGTATTTCTTATTATTTACTTTATTTAATTGAACGTTTTCAATACCTTTTTCGTTATCTTGTAAGAATTTAAACATTATATACAATGTTTACATAATTATATTGTATATAATGTTTGAATGCTTCTAAACAGCCCCACGACAGGATGCGTGGGAAGCGGGAATCAGTATTTTATTACAATTTATCTCGACATAGAGACAAGGATAATACTTTAAGTTACATAATTTATTACACTTCGACAAGCCTTAATCTTTTTTATTTGAATTTCTATTTTTAGTTATAAATTCTTACAAGTTGTTAAAATACAAATGAGTGAATGTAATGTAAATGTAATCCAGATGAAAAAACGAAAGCTTTGTAAAATATTTACTAAGTAAAATTAGTTATATTTTAGACGAAAGACTTGCATTCTCTCTTAAAAAAACACAGTATGTACAACTGTTATAATTTTTATTAAAATGTAAAATTTTATAAGTTTTACTATATTTACTAGTTGGAACTTATAAAGTATGACTAGCAAAAGATGAGACGTACGTTTCTGTACATTTCGGTGGGCTATTACGCGACTTGCGCGATCGCGAGAATTCGCTGTGGTGTGAAATTTTAATAGTAATTGAGGCTCACCTAAATATCGCGCATGTTATGTAATAGCCACATGGGTTTAAAATTATTTGAACCGAATTAATATTGAAGGTTTTATCTATAATTTCTTAACTAAACTGAACAGATCATTTCACACCTGAACATATTTATTATTCATACATATAATCATTCACACCTTAACATATTCACGGACCGTTAAAATAGAACAAGTATGCTTAATTAAAAAAATCAAATACCCGACTGCGTAAAATACACTTATTTTAAACTAAAAAGAATAAAACAATTTACTAGCTTTCATTTGATACCCATATTGCTACAGTAAGAAAAAAAAATTCAACTCCCCCCCGTCATTCCGCCATTTGCGGGCGCCATTTTGAAAATTTATATAGCCTATGTCACTACTACAATTTAGACAAATCCAACGACACCTCATATGTCAAAAACCGTCCAGCCGTTTGGGCTGTAGGGCGTGCCAAAGAAATGGACATACATACATACATACATACATACATACATACATACACTCGAAAAACATAACCCTCCTCAGTCCCTCCGCAGTCGGGTAATAAAATGAATAATTAAATAAGACTACGCGTTAATTAATTATAACACAGTACACATTTTTCCTCTCCCAAGAGGACATTGGTGAATTTCGGGATAAAAAGTATCCAGTTTCCTAATTCTTAGTATAAACACAAATCGTGCCTAGTTTAATTTAAATTCATTGAGTAATTTTGGTGTGACGTGCGAACATGATACAGACAGACAGACAAAAATTAACAAAATTACATTTTCAAATTCACGATTGATTATGGAATACCATTCAAACACAAGTTTCAACATATCTCCAATGTATAGAATTAGACTAACCGCTTGAGTGTCCGGGCAATGACCTTTTAGTTTACCAACTGCACAAAACTGCCCAAGGCTAAGGCTTTTGTTACGTAATTTCGCACCGGTGATAATGTAATATACGTTAATCAACCTGTAGTTGACAGGTGCACTTCGCGTACTAATGCCCGTGTCGAAAAAAAGTTGACATGGGCAATATAGCCATGGCGACCATTACTTGACACGGGTGCTTGCGGTTATTGCAGTTAGTTTGTAAACTCTTGTCAACTAGTAGTTGACACGGACTGTGGAGCGGCTAATTATAGTTTTATTACTATAAATATAATTTATAAAATGATACCGAGTAGATTTTTTAAAACTTAATAAGCACAAATAGAAAAAATTATAGCAAGTGAAATAGTTACGATGTAGGTATTTATGTTAAGTTATCATTTGATATCTGTTTTATTTTGTTATTTTCTTATCATTAAAATTACACGACACTTTATTAATAGCTTTTTCATTTATTTTTCAAAATATAGCTATCTCCAATATTTTATCACTTTAATAAAATGTCACTATTTTTGAAGTGAAACTTTTATTTCAAGGTATAGGAGAAATCTTATAGATGTAAAAATCAAAAATAGTCACATTTTCGGACCATATATGGTATTGTACAGTATTTCGGGACTCCGTCCTATAATATATGTAATTAAAACGATGCAACCCGATCGAGTTTCGGCTCGTTTGATTCGTCTTGACGAGTACTTTGTTTTTAGATAGTAACCAGGGTCTGATGATGGAGCTGGAACGTGGCCATAGGAACTTCGCAATGAAACAACACAACCTCATCGAGTTCAGACTCGTTTAAATCGTCTTGACGAGTAGTTTTTCTTTCAGTGGTCACCAGGCTCTGATGATGGAGCTAGAAGGTGGTCAGAACAGGAACAGGAACTCTGTAATGAAACAACGCAACCCCATCGAGTTCGGGCTCGATTTAATCGTTTTGACGAGTGGTTTGTCTTTCAATGGTAGCCAGGGTTTGATGATAGAGCTGGAATGTAGTCATAGGAACTCTATAATGAAACGACGCAATCTTACGCAATCTTTATCAACGCAGTACTTTATTTTTAAATGGTTGCCAGCATCGTTTTATTATAAGTATAACTTCTTACGTGCATACATAAATATACACACTTTTTTTTTCGTAAACCTCATTTGACCAGTTAATGTTAAATATATAATAAAAAGTTTCACTTCATACATGTGTACATTAATACACACACATACATAAACAATTTTTTATGTGTACAGCTTACAACAATTATCCTGTAAATCGTGTTTGAAACATTACAGTACTATGATAAAATTATTATTATTGTAGATATTTTCTTAGATACTGTAAGCCCATTACACACTTTATTAAACTCATAGTAACACTGCTATGCATATGACAGCATCCTTCCAATACAATCTCATCTGCAAGCGAAATCTTAGAAAAGTAAAAAAACATTTTTAGCAACTACCTGCTAGTCCTTCGGTTTCGAAGATTAGTTGAAAAAAGGAAATAACTTTAACTTTATGTATTTGTTTCGATTAAGTTTGTTTATAAATTATTTTTATATTTCTATATATATATTTCTAAACTTTCAAATAAGCGTTCTAACCAATGGGTAATTATAGCCTTGAATGTGTTATATAAACACATTATTTCAATGTAGAAATTATTACCCACAAACTAATTAATATAATTTTGTTAAATGGGGTGCTAACTCCAGAATAATTACAAATACTTTTACTAGAGTATTCTAACACGTAACCGTAATTAAAAAGTCTATGTATTTTTGACATTTGAAATAGTCATATTAATTGCAAAAAATTAAAACTTTATGTTTAATTATAGGTTAAGTTAAATTTAAAAGTTCCATGTTCATGTGTTATTTAATGTACGCATGTATACACTAATGTAATAAAGAGAAAAGATTGATTTACTTGTAATTTAGTTACTTTGGAAGTACTGTATGTAATAGTACTAATCTAATGTATTTTTAAGGAAGTAGTAAAATTTTTTTTTTATAATTCTCCGTTAGAAATTAACATTATCCATGTATAGGCTATAAAACATCACAGTGTTATTCATAGTAAGGAAACAATTACCATAAACATTAACATGGTTAAATTAACGTGAGTGATTGAGTGAGTGCAGTTTTTATTACAATTCAATGTTACATGAACCGTGTATAACCATTACACGTTTCAGTCATGAATAACTCGGTTACAATCTAAAAATATATCGCTACGCTTGTAAAATGAGATATAAATGGTGTAGAAAAATTATCCCATCCGAAATACTGCGTCAGAATTTTTTTAAATTAAGTTGGTTTGTATTACCTATTTCATACGACAATACCAAACTAACTCCACTTTTAAATTTCAAAGCAACGGATTTTATGTTAGAATTTTCATACAAAACTACAGGATTTTCAACTTCATCATATTAACATTTAAACTTACAAGGATACTTTTGTGACTATTGTGACTATGACTTGCTGCTCGTGGAAATTTGTTCATGGATACAGTAAACGGAGATACATTTTTTTTACCCGACTGCGACAGAAGGAGGGTTATGTTTTTCGAGTGTATGTATGTATGTATATATGTATGTATGTATGTATGTATGTATGTATGTATGTATGTATGTATGTATGTATGTATGTATGTATGTATGTATGTATGTATGTATGTATGTATGTATGTATGTATGTATGTATGTATGTATGTATGTATGTATGTATGTCCATTTCTTTGGCACGCCCTACAGCCCAAACGGCTGGACGGTTTTTGACATATGAGGTGTCGTTGGATTCGTCTAAATTGTAGTAGTGACATAGGCTATATAAATTTTCAAAATGGCGCCCACAAATGGCGGAATGAAGGGGGGGAGTTGAATTTTTTTTCTTACTGTAGCAATATGGGTATCAAATGAAAGCTAGTAAATTGTTTTATTCTTATTAGTTTATAATAAGAGTATTTTACGCAGTCGGGTTTTTAATTTTTTTAATTAAGCATACTTGTTATATAACCATGTTTACATGTGTATTTTTAAAAAAGTAGTTAAGAAGCTGGAGAAAAGCTGGAGAATGATGGCCACTCAAAAACATTTGTAGCACTAGAAGAGCTACGGTCCTTAAAGTCTAAAGGGACAAAGGATAGAACTTTGATGAGTTGATATTATTCCGCCTCTTAAATCACTTTCGAAACTGAGCTGTAATATATACTTTTAGATAATTTTCTTTTAAGATTAGTACTACCCAAGTCAAGCCAACTATATACGAGATGTTATCAGTTACATACAGCTAAGTTTTAGCACAATATATAATATTATTTTGAACAGTGACAATGCAATTAAAATGAACCAGATTAAAAAGACAAACTATTGAGAGTAACCCAAAGTACAATTAAATTATACTTATGCGTGACGCAAAACTTCTTAAATGTGTTCGTTGTACATATGAAAAAAAAGATTGTAATATGTGTATTACTTAAATAAATTTTAACATAAAAACTTTTATATATTTTCGTAAAATTCTTATAAAGAAATAAATGTACCTACTCGTAGTTTATTTTAAAACCACGTTGGAAGATATTCCGTTTTAATAAAATAAAAACAGTGTAGCTTAGCATACAAAAGGTACTTGCTAAGTTTCTTTGAGCTTCCTGCATAGTCGTAATTCAATTTAAATTATTCATTAGTAAATCCCTCGCCTCATGCACTTTTAAAAGGGTAAATAGATTGCTTTCTCTCTTCACGAATGTTTAGTAATTTTCTACAGGAACATATAGTTAGTTTTAACTTTCATAACTTTTTACAAGGCGGAACTTTATGCATCTCAGTCGACTCGGTACGGTCGGATATGGTGCAAAAATATTTTTAACTTGAAGTGGATATTTTTACTCAAACAGCCCAGGTTATGCTAAGATTATTAAAATAGTATAACATTTACACAGATTTTTCAAGTAATATTAGCGTGATGTGGTATGTGTACGTCACCAACTGCATGTGAGTATCAAGAAGTACAGTCAAATACATGTTATACATAAAATTCATGCAAAATAAGTCAATTTCTTTCTTTTCCAAATTTAAAACAATACAAGATATCTGCATTAAACTTTTACATTTTCTTTAATATTGACTGTTTCCCAATAAAACTATAAGGACACGTGTTGGTCGGACTGATGACTGACGGATGACTGCCGAGTGCCGCTTCATTAACATACAAAGTTTTATATTTACATGCATACATAGTGCTAAACCATCTATACTTTCATATAATTATGTAAAAAAGCATGCCTGATCAATATAATAGAAAACTATCTGAAATTCTACAAGAACAATTTATACCGAATGATAGATGTTTTCATTTAGAATCTAGGCGTTAAAAATCGAAATGACATTAGAATATGTGAGCTAAACAAGAATTAAATAGATACATACCTATACGAAATAATGACACCCGAAAAGCTTAGTGAGTTCGTGGAAATTATCTATCGTTACTTTGATCCATCCCGGTATGGTTTTCTGATAAAAAACATACTTAAAATTCATATTCACATTTTTGTTGTTATGAAGACACAGGACAGCATAACTGTCGCTCATACAATAAGAATTTTATGCAAGAGTATTATCGAAATTGCGTAATTATGCTTATTATATAAACTATATCTTGAAAATAACGATGTTGCAGTTTTTTTATATATTTATATAAATAAGTAAATAGATATTATATTAGTAAGACCTGTTTTCAGTTTTAATTTGATCGCTTATTATTATTGTGTGAAAAACAATCACGTTACGCAAAACTCATATTGAATAGGTCTTAATCGTACAAAATCCTGGTATAGTTGTGTTTTACCCACCATACCTCGGACAGCACGTAAATCCGACCGCCGACGGTCCAGGTTCCTATCATAAAAACTTAATAGCGATCGCTACACAAGTTAAGGAAATTATCGTCCAACCCGCAGTGGGGCAACATGTTGGATTAAGATCCATCCCTCCAATATGGGAAGAGACCTTTACCCAAAAGTGATACGTTTACAGACTAATTCAGTTCTTAGATGTCAGTTAAAAATTTGCTGGTATACAAACTAAATCCTGTCGGTATTATTAGGTCATATAAATAAAGAAATAAGCTTTTTTTTTTCTTCAAGACCCTTCCCACAATTTCTCATCTTTATGCATAGCGCATCATAGATTCGAAATGTTTTGGTATATATCATAATATTTTATGAAATCCCTTTCGCCGCACTTCTATGATAATGAAAATAAATTGCACTATTTTCTTAAACAGAGTCAGCTGTTTCGATTTATGTCCATTCCATCCATACTAAAATAATAAATGTGAAATAAATGTAAAAGAGGTCTCTGAATGTATATGTCAAGTTTAGATCACTAAAATTAACATACATATTATAAAGTAATTATAGTTATAGCTAGCTGACTTAATCTTTGACAAGGAAATAGTAATTAAAAAAAATACATAATACTCCAATGTTTGATAATGTTGGTGAATACCACGAAGAGTTTTATGTTTTGTCGACCTGTCTGTACGTATTGTTATATGTTTGTATCTGTGTGTGTACGTACGTATATTTGTTTATCCAATCATGTGTTCTCTTTTAACTCTTACACCGATAAACCGATTTCGTCAAATTATACATCAATACAATTACAATAATTGGATGAAATCAAATTGTTTTCTACCAAACACAACGAATGAGTTATTCAAAAGTGAACCTGAAAATGATGATCAAAAAATATTTACATTTTATATATTGTGTAATCAAAATGATGGAGTATTAGCCAAATATATAAAATCTTCTAAATTAAATCTACTATAATGTAAAAATAAGGATAAATAGAGTGAAATTGTAGTATATTTATATATGGAATCATTAAACATTTTATACATAATTACTTCTGTACTTAAGAGTAATTCGGAGTGACATGTCATCACGAGAAACTTAAATCACTTCTTAACCAGTTGGAAGGATTTGTCGACAACTTTAGAATTAAACTTGAATGAATGAGGCAATTTTATTATAAAACTGAAAAGCTTATACAAAATTACATTTAAAACCTAAATGAGAAACCGACTGCAATTTAAAAAAAATTCATCGTCATCATCATCATTATCTCAGCCATTGGATGTCCACTATTGCACGTAGGCCTCCCCAATCGACCTCTAGAGCGACCGGTTCAAAGCAGCCTCCATCCAACGGCTTCCGGCGACTTTCCTCAAGTAAAAGTTTTTTTTTTTAAAGTTGGTATTAAATAATTCACTACTTAAATTCTAAATAGTATCAAACTTTTTTTAAGATAATTTTTTTGGAGGATTTGTGAAATTTACAGAAAACGATCTCGGATCAGAAAAACTACAGAAGATCATCCAATTATGAAATTTATGTTAATAAAATGAATCGTGTATAAATCGAATTTCCCTTATATTATACATATATATATTATGTATATCTATACATATAAAATGCTTTGTCCTCAATGACTGACTGAATGACTGACTGACGGATCAACGCACAGCCTAAACCGCTGATCGTAGAGACCTGAAACTTGGAAGGTGTGTTCTTTGTATGACGTAGGCATCCGATAAGAAAGTATTTTCCGAAATTCTACCCCTAAGGGGGTGAAAAAGTGGGGTAAAGTTTGTATGGGACAACGTGATTCCTTGGTCTAATCTACTTCAATTTTTGCATAAATATTCTTTAATAGAATTAATTGAAGAAGTGTTTCGTATTTTATCGAAATTCATCCTTTAACGGAATTAAAAGGGGTAGAAAGTTATTTGCTTCGAAGTTGAAATCAATAC
This sequence comes from Euphydryas editha, assembly GCA_036937285.1. Taxonomy (NCBI): domain Eukaryota; kingdom Metazoa; phylum Arthropoda; class Insecta; order Lepidoptera; family Nymphalidae; genus Euphydryas; species Euphydryas editha. The sequence goes on from JAUPFZ010000020.1 coordinate 10,468,449, forward strand.
TCCTTAGTGTTTTTGATTTAAATTATATTTTATTTTAACACACCATGTTTGACAACTCAATCCGTCTATTATAAAATACTTTGCAGTAACGACACAGGTGTAGGTGATATCTTTTTTTGGATGCTCCTGGTCAAACAATCAAGGCTTTGTATTTACCATAAACAAAGCTTAAGGTCAAACTCTAAGGTAGCATGTACTTGAGGGAAAGCTGCTTCTCCCACAGCCAGTTGTATGTGGCATGTTCTCGAGTAGCCTGGTCATTCTAGCATCCGAAGAAAAAACAAAAATATTGTTTATAAAGAAATACAGGGGAGGGTATAGTATTTCAATTTCGTTGTAAAAAGATAACACTCCTGTGTAACTTTCATCAAAGGCCGAGCTTCATGTATATAGATGTAACAAAAAATTTATCTTATTTTAATGTTTATTTAACCTTTAAACCCCTACTCTATAATAAAGATTGTTATATTTTATAAGTAATGAAACATTTTTATATAATAATTTTTTATGTTATAACAAAATTCATAACGTAAAAAACCAATAAAAAATCCTATTAGAACCATTTTCGACTTACTCGGACGAAGTCGCGGGCTAAAAGCTAGTCTACTTGTATAATGCTTTTAGTTAGTGACGTTAATTATATTATTGTCAGTTTCTTTAAACGTAGCCGGTTTTTTCTTTTTGATTTAAATAAAACTTTTATTAGCAATATATACCTACCGGGCTTATTTTTATCTCATAATTGTTAAAGCACTAAAGGTTACTCGCCCACGCGTGAGAATTTGTAGTTTCACTCACATTCACTAAAATTAGAAGCATCTTAAAAAATTAAACGAAAATGAAATCACAATTATAATTAAATATTTAAAAAAATTCAATAATATTTTATATCGAATTATTATGTTTTGAAATATCATTTTTTGAATCATTTTTGAATATGATATTTTAGAGTTAAACAATTGGAGAATAGGTACTTAAACAGAGTAAAAGGCAATGATGCTGTTTGCTAAATAAATACACCGGACTGCTTTAGCATCATATACTATAAAATATATAAAAAGTCACTTCTGTCTGATTTCACCTGCGTAGGTTTCGTTCTATAAAATATGAGTAGGCGTACTTTCATTTAGTCTCACTTGGTCATGATAAATGAATTACGAATCGTTCCCCAGTGATGTTTTTTTTTCTCTAGTATCTCCTTAGTACATATAATCTATATTATTACATATAATAAAATGGTAGGAAAGTCAAAACTGTACATTGAATTTTTTTTTAAAGAATACTTGGGGTGTGATCTACAATTGATACCGAAGCCAAAAATATAGTTTTTAGAGTTTTTGTCTGTTTGTCTATTTGTCTGTAGGTATGTTCGGGATAAACTCAAAAAGTACTGCATGGATTTACTTCAAATTTGGCACGAATATTATTAAGAAGTCAGGTCAACATATAGGCTACATAATTATTATCATGCTATCACCTACGGGGAACGAGCAGTGAACCTTTATTTCTTCAACGCATTCTGTAACAACGTGTATCTAATAGCGTTCACGCAGGCGACGTCGCAGGCAGCAGCTATACTCTATTTTCTTGTAAGCCTAATATCTTGGAAGATTCCGAGAACAATTTTAGACATCAATACAAAACCAAAGTCGAAGATTGTAATCGATAAATAAACTCTAAAACAACTTATCAGATTTTTATAATTCTTTCGCTTTTTAAAACTGCTTTATCATGATATAAAAGAATAATATAATAGTTTATTTTTATTGCTTATCACCCTAGGCATTTAGATTTACTGCAGTTAAACTTTCTACTGGAAAAAGAATATCATACAGGGTTAGGAGTTGATGTTATTAATTTGGGTTATTTTAATTTCGCTCGAATTAACTTATCACCATACCACCATATTGTTGAGTTTTGTTTTAAAAATGATCACATTCTCCTCTCCTCCTCTGTGTAGTATACATATATGTGTGTATAATAATTTTTCACCTAGTGACTTATTAATTTACTAGCTGTGACCACGGCGCTCGCGAAAATTAAATAGAACTCACGAACATTAGAAAATTTAAAGTAAAATAATTTCAATGAAACAAAGATTATATTATTGAAGGTTATGTTTTGTAATTATCTTGATGATTTTATTAACATTAACATACTCGTAATAGTTCAGGAGTATTGTGTATTTGTACAAACCCTTACAATAATTTTTCTCAAAAAAATTAAAACAAGTATGCTTAGTTAAAAAAAATCAAAAAACCCGACTGCGTAAAATACTCTTATTATAAACTAAAAAGAATAAAACAATTTAATAGCTTTCATTTGATACCCATATTGCTACAGTAAGAAAAAAAAAATTCAACTCCCCCCCTCATTCCGCCATTTGCGGGAGCCATTTTGAAAATGTATATAGACTATGTCACTACTACAATTTAGACAAATCCAACGACACCTCATATGTCAAAAACCGTCCAGCCGTTTGGGCTGTAGGGCGTGCCAAAGAAATGGACATACATACATACATACATACATACATACATACATACATACATACATACATACATACATACATACACTCGAAAAACATAACCCTCCTTCTGTCGCAGTCGGGTAAAAATACATGTAATTTCCATTTTTATGATAAATATAGCTTTTATTTATTACATTATTTATATTAGTAATTATCAGACACGATATTATTATGTTTTATGTATTTCAACTTCATTTTACATGCAAAAGAAAAATAAAGATACTTCGATCCAAATTCCGACACGAAGTAACAGCTAGTAACAACATAATACTGTAGCGCCTTCATCAGCATATCCTTAGGGGTGAGCACTCAATACACGAAAAATACGATGCCTTTTAAAAAGCAATTCAAATTCAAAGCTACATTATGAAAACTAATAACATAGAGTAGAAATTAAAAAAAGAAGTTATTAGTATAAAAATCGATCAGTAGTAAACCTTGATTTTCAAGCCAGCAGCATCTCATTAACCACAGTAAGTCATATTTCTTTGAGTAATTATATTATCTACTTTAAATTACATTACACAAAAATAGCGAATATGCGTGGCTACAAAAGAATCACCTTAGAAATAAAATTTTATACATTGTTAACGAGAGCACGTGAAATAATAATTAATATCCATGTAGTACGATCTATCGTATCATCCAACACTATTTTATGACCATCATTAATCATTATTGGAAACTGTTTAGTTTCGGTCCTGTTTTAGTAATAATGCGATGCGACATTTGACTACCTATTGAACTGTAAAGTCAATTACTTCAATGTGAATAAATTTACTATTACAACTCTGACACATCAAAAATTATTTCACAGAGTACAAATTTTCATAATAGTATAGCACCAGAAGAAATAATGTTTACTACATTACTCTAATAATTAAAATAATAATTTGGAAAATACTAAAGTGCACGCCACACACGCTTGTTATAATTATTAAAAAAAACTTATTGAAAAAATAAGTTATTAAAAACGAATGATAAAAAATATTTCCATTTTGTCGACATTCAATTCAATTTTTTTAGATACTCTTTTTTCTGGCTGTACAAAATAAACAGAATACAATATATTTTGAAAGAAAGTTACCCACCTACACCCTCTCGCTACCAAAATTAGTAATTGTATGATTTAATAATTCATTTAATAAAAATTATTTTATTCTTTCTATTTTTTTTCTTTTTCTCTCTGAAAGTATTACAGGTATATGCGCCGACCTCGTCACGCTCTGACGATGAAGTTGAGACCATGTATGAGGATATTTCAAAAGCCATACATGAAACTACTTCAGCCTTCTACAACGTTGTTATGGGAGATTTCAACGCCAAAGTGGGAGTACAAAACCGGGTGTGTGTGTGGGAGTGTAAAATAGGATGTAAGGAATTCATAAAAGAGTATTTTAAAGAAATAAATGTCCCAGCCTTTGCATCGCTGTACATTTATTAAAATATTATGTTTATACGTAAAAAAGGCATTTGTTTGTAAGCCGTAGTGTAAGTAACACTCAGGAACGGCCACAAATTAGCGTTTCCTAAATGCCAGCTCATTAAAAAAGTCGTTCCTTTATTAGAATGTCTATTTTAACATGCAATAAAATTCCGGCTGCCATACTAAGTTTGCCTTAAAAAGGTTTAAAGAAAAAAACCACTAAACAAACTTTGCTTAGGAAAGCTTACTACGACATTCATGAATATCTAAATGATGTAAAGGCATGGGAATGAATAAAACTCGACCAGACGACTATCACTATGTCCATTTTTCGTTTTCTCTATCTAATAACAAGGGTGATAATAACGAGAGAAGTAATAGCTACTTAATATTGTAAGCAGGTGACATGTGGTGATTTCGGTATATACGATTCCTTGTCTCGGATTCACTTCATGGTCGAACAGTGTTTTTTTTTTTATAAATTTGTTTAAATTTTAAAAGAGTCCTGAGAGTTTTTTTTCCCTACTTTTATCCCTCTCGGCCAACACTAGGGACATTAGATTAATTTAATTATGGTAATCCTATTAGTTATTATAAATGCGAAAGTTTGTCTAGATGATTGTTACTCTTTCAAGCAATAATAATATAATAATATAACATAGCTTAAAAATATCACGCTAAAACGTGTAATTGATACATATTTCAAGGCGCTTACGATCTTCTTTTCCCGCGAAAGGGTATATTAGCACATAAAAAATTGCGATTGTTATTAACAAAAAAAGAAAAAAAAAACAAGGTATTTAGTTTTTCGTTACTAACTTTTAAAATAATAATATTTAAGGAATTTTGAAAAAAGATCCTGAAAGAGGAGAAAATTTCCGATAAAAAAGTTTTTTTTTTTTTTTTTTTTTTTTTAAATTTTTTTTTTCTTTTTTTGTTAATAACAATCGCAATTTTTTATGTGCTAATATACCCTTAAAAAACATTTTTCTAGACGTCATTCCGAATCCAATGAGCTATGGCACATATTTTTAGGAGCTTTATTTCTATTTAACACGTTTTTGAACTTATTGACTAGACTAGTAGCAGCCTAAGGATACTTACAGTTTGCCCAAGGCAACTCGAACCTGAAGAATTAAAAATATTTTTTTCGTAACGTACCTAAAATGAATTGAATCAAATACTTTTATGAGAGTTACTTTGACTACATCATAGACTTACTTTTATTGCATGCCTTTTTAACCGAATTCTCATGCATATAAAATAAGTTAAAGTCTCAACGTCCTACTTCTCCTTCACCGTACGTGCTCTCAGCATCGTTCACATCAAAATTCATGATTTGTAAGTTTTTTTGTAGTATTTTCTTAGTTTTAATAATATGAAATTAAAAAAATCAAATTAGTACATCATTGTAATGCTCACTTTAGTTAGTAGTTTTTTTTTTAATGTAAAAAAAAAACAATAATTATTTATGAAATCACTGAGTGAACATTGATGTATTGTGACACGGCTGTAACAGTACAATTGCGATTTGTTACATTAACATTACAAAGGTTTATATATAATATCATATTAATTATAAGTCCTACAGAAGATCAAAAGCCTCTTCTTCTTTTAGAGAAGATTGGCACTAAATGCACTGTACCGCAGCAGACTTTACATGAGAGCTGTACCTATGCTTTATATAAAACCGCACGGCCAATTTAAATTAAATTGGCCATGCGGTGACCGGCCGAGAAGAATGTTCCCGACCTCTTTCTTGCTGAGGTATCATATAAGGCGACTAAGGCAATTGTGGTGCGAACAACTTTACACCAACCAGAATGGCGATGGGCAGCAGCGCACCATATCCTGCCACAACACACTGCGCTCGTCAACCCGCCTGCCAAGCGTGGCGAGTATTGGTAATCACACCCCGAGATGATAATGGATGGATGGAGTCCTACGTTCAGCAGTGGACATGCAACGGCTGATGTGGTGGTGGTGTGGTACCTATGCTGCTGCATGATAAGAACGTTAGAATTGTAAGAAATGTGTAACATAATAAGAATCACAATAGATATATTAAAATGTTTAATTTTCATCCGCTTTTTAACAGGTACTTATGTCTCGTTTCGGCAGAAAAAAATATTTACACTCACGTGTCAAACACAAATATTACAAATTACGTTATTTATTATTTTCAATTAATCTATATATTAAAATACGTGAAGCAAAAACTTCGTACCCCTTTTTACGAAAACAACGCTGACGGAGAAGTATAAAATTTGGCACAGTTAAAGTTTATATGGAGAAGAAGTGCAGAATTCTAATTTTTTTTTTTTATAATAATGATTAAAAAATACATTAAATTAATAAAAAAAAACCACTACACAGACAACGACACACACACATATGTACAATGTACATACACACAATATACACAAATTTTGTTTATTGTCAAAGTCTGTTGTCAACACGGTTTTAAATACAGGTCTTGCAACGAATTTTTTTATCGAACACGGTTTTAAACAAAGGTCTTGCGACGAAATTTTTATCGAAATTCTTTATCACAGATCAGGTCCAATGACTGCTGCATAATTACGCTCACCATGTTATGCGCAAACATATTTTTATGATGTTGACAATGCTGTCAATTATAGATTAGATCGAATTGCGACCACTGGGCAAAAATATCTATATGAAATAGATATTTCATATAGATTCAAGTCCATTAAACTAAATATTCGGAATATGAAATAGTGGTCCTAGTTCATATAGACTATATTTTTACTGTGTGAATTTTGATGACAGCGTTAATACGGGGATTTTAACTTATAACAAATTCGCATCACGCGTCGACGTAAAAATTTTACGGTATAGTCTTTCTTTTTATTGAATTTCTTTATTCTTTATAATATAAAATGAATAAACTTTATAAGTTACGTTTCTTTGTAGTATATTTTACGTCCAATAAAAAATTGTATTAAGGAATTGTTTTTCAATATGACACATCAATATTTACGAAGCACGCGATACTATTATCCGTTTAGGCTGACAAAGGTATTATTGTATTTTTTTAAAAAACGCATTGACGGTATTCCCATTTTACGATAACTAGATTTCATAGAAAGCTATCTTGAATATTTTTCTATTTAAAGCAATTATTATAATTGATTTATGTATTTCACCTAAGCCTGACAAATTAAAACTTTTATTGCGAGCGCTAATTATTCGTTCATAAACGAAACTGTGTCAAGATCTAATAAAACAGACAGTCGCTATGACATCTAAGAAAACCTAATTTAAATATAAATTCTTCTTTGTATTTATATAATATATATTTCTTTAGTTTTTCTATGTATTTCACCTAAGCCTGACAAATTAAAACTTTTCCTGCGAATTCCATGTTGACTTTTGAAATTATTCCTTCACTAGCTGCTGCCCGCGACGTCGTCTGCGTGAACGCTATACAGCACCAAAAATACCTACGATTATACCTTTTAAAATAACATTCATTTACCCGTTTCTTCTTTACATTTCATATCTACAGAAAGTACAGTAACAGAGGGAGACTGTCTTTTGTAAAATTGACTTTCAAAAAGTGCTTATTTTTGCCTGCTTTAAATAAATGACTTTGTGGTGATTCTGCTGAATTAAGTCATAAGTTGTGACTGAAAAGGATGGAGAAAATAATAAATAAGGAATACAGAATAGGGTAAAAATACATATTTATAGGACTTCTCGATAAACAACATTAGTAGTTTGGCTCTCCGCAGTCAGCGACGTATAACTGCCCGTGTGAAGCAGCTCGTCCTGAGGTCGACACAAGCTATGGTCATTGCGAAGCAAGCACTCACGGGGAACTGTACGCGCTTGAACTGGAACGGGAAGTTATGAGGTATGAGGGGAATGCGTGGTATAAATACTGCTTCGCTGACGCCACAACCCGTAAGAAGACGAGAGATGACTTTAAGGCGGGTCCCGTTACACAACTTTGGAGGAAATAGGTTCCGGAAAAGCATAAGCATTTCTTATTTTTATGATATATATGGCATGCTTAATTTCCCTCTTTCTTCGTTATTTAGCTCAAAACACTTCAAAAACTTACAGCAATAGCGTGCCGTTTTCGAGTTTAAATTTTGTTATAAATCTATGCAGTTCTTTTTGAGTTCTGTTTGTTATTACATACAGAAAAACTCGATGAATTTTATAAGACATAGATGAAGCAGCTTAAAACTTATATAAACACATTTTTTTAATTGTCTTGCTCATCTCTGAAACTAATTGACGATACAATTTTTAAGAAGAAAATACACAACTCCATCTATGACTTTTAAAAACAACTTTTAACTTCGCCAACATGATCAAATTTAAATTATTTATATCCAAAAAGGGCTTACACATGTAATTCGACTTTATGTTTTTGAAATCTCATAGATGACGATGCTTTAAAATTGTCTTGATACTACTTATATTCATTTAATTATGTTTATCGGCCTAAGTTACTTATATTGCGTGATTTTTATAGTGTGAAGCTAGCTTATAGCATGGTTATTAACATAATAACAACATTCAAATATGCGTCGTTAGATTACACGTTGTTACAGAATGCGTTGAAGAAATAAAGGTTCACTGCTCGTTCCCCGTAGGTGATAGCGTGATAAAATGACCCGACTTCTTAATAATATTCGTGCCAAATTTGAAGTAAATCCATGCAGTACTTTTTGAGTTTATCCCGGACATACATACAGACAAACAGACAAAAATTCTAAAAACTATATTTTTGGCTTCGGTATCGATTGTAGATCACACTCCAAGTATTCTTTAAAAAAAATATTCAATGTACAGTTTTGACTTTTCTACCATTTTATTATATGTAGTATAGATAAATTAAACTGTGTCAAGTTGATCTGATAAAACAGACAGTCTCTATGACATCTAATAAAATCTAATTGAAATATAAATTCTTCTTTGCCCTTAATGTTACTTCATTTTAATATAGGTTTTTACCATTACGTGAATATTTTAACAAAAATAACAGTAGTATATATTTTTATTAAGTAATTCAGACACAAGGTCACCACACAAAGGGCGAATAACGAATATATTATTTTCTGTGAACTGTTTAAAAAATATCAAGCTTAAAAAAGTACAGCCAACACCTTTTGTACAATTACTATAAATATTAACTTTTGTATATCAGAAATGAATGGTAACCTATATGTATATCCGAATCAATCATGCAATAGCCGAGTTATCGCACCATTTATTAAAGCCAAAATTATCTGCAAGACATTCTGTATAAAAAAGTATTATACCAGGTAATAAAATAAATTTCAATTAGGTAAAAAAGTAATATGAACTCGCGCTCGAAATATATAACAAAGAACAAAGAATTATAACGTCGATTAACGGATATTTTCAATATTTCCTTGAAGACAATACAATTACAGATCAGAGTAATTTATACCTACTCAGTCTTTTAGGTCCTATACGGGTAAAAAAAGCTGATAATCAGACACAATATATTAAAAGTAAAGCTCGCAAATGGGGATACATAATATATTTTATCATATCTATTTCTATACTAGAGTAGGTTTTTTTTTTTAAATTAAATTATATCTACATTATATCTAAAGTGGTGGAATACTACTGCTTAGTAGCAGTAGTATTTGACTACTGCCCAAAAATATATTAGAGGAGGAAGTGTATGATTCATTATATCATAAATGGTAATGAAAAAAGAACTTCTTATATCACAAATTCACGACAGGAGATCTGTGTTTGGCTTAAGGATCAAAAGTTGTATTATTACTGTGTGAAAAATAATTCTGATCCAGCACGTACTTTGATAACATTTTCACTTGTTTGGAGCTCATTTATATGCTGCGTAATAATATGGGAATATTCTTTTTCATACTATTAGGTCGAATTGATTGCGTGACAACGCGCAGAAAAAAAAGCACGTGGCTCATACCCTTGTGTTATAACAGTAAGGTTTGCTTTGTAAGCGGCACGATTTAAAAGTGGTTACCGTTGATATTAGCTATGTATTAGAGACCTGTTGTAGTAATACAGCGCTACTGTAAAGGCAGTCGAAAGTCATTACTCAGATAAATGTTTTTGACGAATATGTGCGTCATGAAAAAATTGTAAAATTTTATATTATGACGAATATAACACCTCGTCCAGCACGTACAGTAGCGCAAGCTTGAACGTCCGGATGGCCAATACCAGCGACAGCGCTGCCAGCGATCGCTGCCCGACCGACAGCTCACCTAGCGACTCTTTCCACACATATTCCAACAAAGTCGAAACAGTTTACTGGTTAAGCACTATTACATGTATATCGGAAGGAGCAGGCCTGTCCTACATGTTGGTCGTTCTCTGTGAAAGCGAAATGAAAATTTACTGGTGGTACTTGCCAATTTTTTACTTAATAATACACGGACAATACAATTCTGGAAACATGAATCAATGAAAAAATCCAGATTCAATGCCACCAAAATCATAGAAAACTGTCAAAACCCTTTAGCCGAAACGACGAATCCAGATGTCACATTTGACGGACATAATAAGTACTCGTATAATTTCCCAACATGTGGAGCTAAGGATCGATACAAATCGCACCTAATCATAGTAAAGTGCATGAAATGCGATATGAGACTATGCTTACTGACAGACAGAAATTGTCTTTTTTTAGCTTTTATACTACTTAAAAATAGCCAAAGTTTTCGGTGTATCTATAAAAGAACAGCTATTGAAACGTTTAAATTAAAAAAAATATGTTTAACTACAGAAATAACTAATATTGTTAATATAAAAGCTATAATTCAATAAAACTAATTGCCGCGGTGAGAAAAATTTACGACTCAATTCAATTAAACTCTTTCATGAGCGGACTTGAAACTTTTAAAATAAATTTATAATGATAATAATTACAATATTTGATGTAATTTACAATTATTTTCTCTTGAAATTCCTTAAACAATGGAAAAGGGACTTGAGTACGTTAATGAATAAACATTAACCTAACCTGATCCTATTTTACTTACGTCTGAGCCGATATTAATTTTAATTATTAGCAATTAAACCTGCTTATTTTAATTACAAGAAATGGTAAAGAACCCTTTTAGTGATGCATGTTTATTCAGTAAAAAAAAATATTAACTTAAGAAGATTCTTTGTTACGTCTATTTTTAACCCCCGACGCAAAAAGAGGGGCGTTATAAGTTTAACGTGTCTGTGTATGTGTGTATCTGTCTGTGGTATCGTAGCTCCCAAACGGATGAACCGATATTCGTTTAGTTTTTTTTTTTTATATCATAGATAATTTTATCCCGAGTATTCTTAGCTATGTTTCATGAAAATCTGTTCAGCCGTTTGATGATCATCCGCTCTTTTCAAGTTAATGAGGGGATCTGACTAGCTTCCTTATGTCCGATCGATTTGAAATTTGGTACCGTGTTACTTCAATGATATTGAAAGAACATAGTAAGGTAACCATGACTTTAAATATGACATGTTAGGGTAAGGTTTAGATTTCGAAGGTGGGTAATTAAATGGGATTAATTAGGCTCAATTACCACTGTGGCTGAGTCTAAGCGACGCGACGCGTCAATTTTTTAAGCTCCTTAGTATATTCAACTCAATTTCTATTAATTAACGTTCAAATTCGTATGACGAAAATAAAAATAAAAACGCGCGTCGAAGATATCTGTCTCTATATATATTTCGTCTATATCACTTCCAATGTGCGAAATGATGCGTTGCGTCGCTTTCACTCTGCCGAAGTTACTAACTCAACTAACTAATCACTATAAATACCTTCCTAATATTTATACCTTATAAAAATTACGAAATAAAAGTAAAATTAAAATTTTTAAAAACCGCTAAGTGAGAAAAACGGGTGTAGTCGCAGATTGCACCAAATAACAAAGAATTTATTCCGAAAAAGTAATTCGTAATAATTCATAAACTGTTGTTGGAAAAATACTTTGAATAATAAGTTTTTTTAATGGAAAAAACTTTAGCGGTCCTCCGACGCACGACGCTTGCAAAATAAAAATATTTGAACTGACATAATATATGTGACAGTAATAATTATAATAGGCTTAAAATATTATTTTTTAGTTTTTAGAGTTAATTTTTTTGAGTCGGGGTTTTTTTAAAATTTTTAATTTTACTTTTATCTAATAAAACAAAGAAATTGCTCTATTTACTACAAAGTACCAACTACTACAAGGCCTTGAGAATGAGTAGAAGAATATCTAGTTTAACGTGAATATTTTATACACTTTTATATACTTTATTATTTTATCATTAAACATGTTTTTGAAATTATTAAAAAATAAATAAGGGACGAAGGTAACAACGACAAAAAAAATTCAGGCTAAATTTTTTATACACATTTTTGGATTGTAGTTGAAAATACAACGATGGGCTGGTATTGGTTTGAACCTATAAAACAATGACTTTATGACAACATTTTTTTTTTAAGAATTAGTCAGCGAATCGTCAATAAAACTTGCATGATTAGAAGAACTGCAAATGCACGCTAGGCAAAGGAGAAGACGGTACAAAACACAACGTAGTGGCCTAGTGGGCACTTCAAACCGAATTTTCATTAACCACCTAAGCTCCATATGAAATTCCAGTGTATTTAGTTAAATTAAAAGTATTCAAGTTAGATTGCTTATTCCTGAATAATATTTTTAAGTGAAAATAAAATATAAATATTTTTAACAAGAAAATAGAAACCGTTCCGTTTGAAAGTGTGTAGACTATAAACCTACATAATTCTCCGATACATTGTACGTGTCTATATTGTTCAATAAAATGCAGGTACAAATGGCTGTTTCACTTGCTTTGACAGAATGAAAACTGCACTCTGTAACGAAATTCTACGAATAAAGTGGTGTTCTTGTTTAAAACCAATTCTTTCTGCTTCCGCCGTCTATTTTTATTTTTAAGGTATGAAATAAAATAAAGTGGATTGAAAAGAACAGTTGTAAATTTTGAGTTTTAAAATATATTTTATTCCATTTTCTGATTTTTATTTTTATTTTTATGTGTCGCAGATTTTTGCATAATGTTGTGCTTACATCGTATCTATGTTGTTTCTAGGCCCGCTGTAGCCAATCATCTACAACTAGTATAAGGTGAGCTCGACCAGGCTAGCATCAGTAGGGTGCTATGTCGTATAAGCTTCTTGTGGTGCACCCTGGGCAACGTAGTCGGTTGCAGTTTTGCAGTTGCGGAGCTGGTGTTGATGACAGCTAACGACTGCAAGCGGAGTACGAACGGGTCTGGCGTGCACTTACTGAGCCGTCAAACAGAATGGATGGGTCTTATCTTACCTATTCACCATCTTCTCGTAATTCGTAGAGTAACATGTAGAGCGTGGAGTCGTGATCACGTCATGAGACCACGTATGGAACCGACAGTCTTGCTTAACCGGCTAGAGTCTAACCGCTAGACTGTGAGAAAAAGACCTCTATAAAAAATCACATCAAATCCCAAGTAGCGACATAGCGCAAGGATGCACTGCGATCCTTGTTTTCCACGGACCTTTATTTTCACCATACTCGTGGAAATTAGTCCAGTTGTTGATGCAATGGTGCCGAAATATCGGAAATTCAAAATAACCAACAATAAACATGGTAAATATCCCGTTTGACATATAAATCATAGTGTTTGGGAGCCAGACCTCGAGCACCAAAACACCAAGTTTAATGGTGGTATTTGAACCTTGTAGAACTTCGCAATGCGTATTGTAACAAAGCGCCAGTATACCAAATATCGTCAAAGACGAATATGCAAACCTGTCGAGGAAGATCTACTCTAAGATCACTACAGACAAACCAAAATGATCTTAAAATCAGGGTTGCCAGGTGTCCAAAAGTTTTTCTCGTACCATGGATGTCAAAAATCTCGTACTTTCAGAACATAATCTCGGACAAGTTTATAGATTAAAATTTAAACTATGTTTACTATTGTACCCTATCCGAATTCCTAAAAAAAAGGTCGTCCGAGATCCACCATCGATGTTTAACCTTGTTGTATCCGAATTCCTAAAAAAAAGGTCGTCAAAAAACAAAAGAATGTCAAAACATGGCACAGGTAGTCAACATAGTTAAAATCTCGTACAAAAGTGTACGAGATTTTTAAGAAAGTGTAAGAGTTTTACTTTTCTTGTTTCTCGTACAGGAACTGCTAAATCTCGTACATGTACGAGATTTCTCGTACGTCTGGCAACCCTGCTTAAAATAGTTATCAGAAAGGCAAAACTTCTAGGCAAAGAAGAGCTCGAGGGATTCCACTTCCGGCCTTCGTAAAGTAAACATCTCGGTACTTGCTACTTGCTATCTGATAGTATAAAATATAAATTAATTACCACGAGGAACCAACCGTATCACGTTTTAATCATCACCAATACTGTAAATAGTGTCTGGAAAAGAAATTATATAAAAGTATGGAAGAGTGAAGTGCAAAAGTTTTGTAACAATAACAATTAGGGGAGAGTTGGATAATACCGCGCGTTTGATAATTCCGCGCCCTAGCATATTTCAAAAACTAAACGCTAATTGCGCTATCCAGTCCTTAAAGATCACAGCCCGAGTCGTCTACCCCTCCCCGTGCACGACGTTAATTTACTCGGAGCAGTGATTAAGACACATCGTGTCTTACAAGTTTTTACCCTCGTTCCTTATAATTTCGCGGGCATTTTTGACAAGAGGTAAGCTATTCTATATTTGTATTGTAACACATTGATTACTTTTATTTTAATCCTAACATATTATAGAATTAATGACTAGATTGATTTGAATACACAATTAACTTGACTGTATTATTTTGAGGTTAAAAAAGGAAATAACAGAGTTTGTCAATTCCGCGCCCAGGGCGTGTACGAGTGAAGACCACGTACCGGCAAGCACAGTGTCAGACGGCCATCCACGAGATGAACAGACGACTTGAAGAGAGTCGCCGGAAGTCGTTGGATGGAGGCTGCTTTGAACCGGAGTCGATGGGGGAAGGCCTACGTTCAGCAGTGGACATCCAATGGCCGATATGGTTATGATAATTAATCTAGTCGTAAAATAATAATTATATCTAGGTATAGAAAGGAGTCTATGCTTCTTTTTCTACGAACGAGTTTATTCAACGTTGCATTTTTTTTTATTCTAAGTTTACTGATAGAAATTCACGAAATTATTATGGGCACGATATTATCAGACCAGTCTGATAATACCACGCTTTCCCGTTTTTTTATTATTTTGCAATAATTAATTTTTGTTTATTTTTTGAAATATTTTGCCGTGATGTATGCGTAGCTAAATAAATTCTGTACTATTTACTGCATTTTTGAAATATATATATCGAACCTTCTCCGAATTATAGGTCCATGTTCTGAGAGGCTCGGTAATATCCAACTCTCCCCTAACCATATCACTGAGAATCGATGAGGGTAAGCGAACATTATTGTCGCTTTGACAGGTTGCATCGGTAATACCAACCATAAACCAGTGCTGCTAACCGAAAATTAGTGTTGCCAACTGTAATCAGGGTTGTCAACTACAAACCGGTGTGGCCAACTATAAAACAACGTACATTGTGTACTCCTGTTTCGATGTACTTCCCGAATTGATAGAGTGAAGTATTGATAATATCCTAACATCTACCCTTCCTGATTAAATCACTTATCATCGCGAGTTAAAATGGACAAATCCTTTTCTGAACCAAATATTAATCACTCTGATGAAAGTTTTGATGCCATCTCACCGGCACAGCATATCACACAACGTTATAAAAGAAGAAGAGACAGCCTTGGGGACATTGACGACAGAACATCTTTTAAGGAAGAAATAAGGAATACGATAACGTCATTGATGAAATCGCATGGAGAAGAACTCAAAAAAATAACTGCAGTCATCATGGATATTAAGGAGACCAATAGTAGTATAGAAAAGTCTGTAGAATTCCTCTCGGATCAAAATGGTGAATTACATAAGAAGATTGAGAGTTTGCAAGGGGAATCGAAGAAGGATTAAAAATATATTGCGCTCCTAGAAGACAGAGTAGAAGATTTACAAAGAGGATACCGAAAGTGCAACTTGGAAATAAAAAATGTACCGAAGATCGACCCTAAGGAAACTAAAGAGGATCTCATAAACATGGTACTCTCTCTTTCAAAAACTATTGGTTGTGATATCACAAAGACTGATATTAAATATATATATAGAGTGCGGGGCAAAAGGGACGCCAAAAATGGAAATACCCCCATAATAATTGAAACCTCATCAACTATCTTGAAATCTGAAATCCTAAAACATAGCAAATCATACATTAATAAATACAAATAAAAACTTTGCTCAAAACATTTAGGATTGAAGAAGAGTGAGGAAGTCCCGATTTTCGTTTCCGAAGAATTAACCTCGAAGGCAGGTCGAATATACTTCCTAGCACAGGATCTTTCTAAATCTAGGGCGTTTAAATTTTGCTGGACCTCCTATGGACGGGTTTACGTGAGGAAGGATGAGCAGTCTCCAGTAATAACTATTAAGAGTGAGGCTCAAGTTCAGAAATTACTTCTAGACACCTGACTAGGTATAATGCTGTCTTTTCATAAATATTTGCATTTTTCTTGGAATTATTGTAATATTATTCGTTTCTTTTGTTTTTGTTACCTATTTTTGGATAAACTAATGTGCGCTTACTTTATATTTTTATATCAACTTACACATTACTCACCCTTACAATAAAACACATCACATCACCAAGTCACATCAAATATTATACTAATCTAACTCATTATAATTTAAATACTCACGCAAACAATCGCATTGAATTCCAAGTATTTAATAATAATCAAAACATACGATTAAAGTCGGTTTATTGCTGTGTAGTAACTACAAATATTGAATATATAATTTCTGAAACCATTATACATCACATCATGGTCAGCCGCTTGTCTTTGAAGCATGTAAAATCAATCATCAGTGACAATAGTATACTTTATGCTAACAATGGCTCATAATGTAAAGAATGAAATTTATGATGAAATTGACTCTTTAAAGGTGGCTGAATCTAGGGTATGTGGGATGGAAGAGTGGGACTCCTTCTTGCCGAAGAGAGAAAGGTGTCTCAAAATCTTACAGCAGAATATTAGAAGCTTAAAATGCAATTTTGACGACTTACTCTCAACACTTTCAAGATCGAATGTTGTCTGGGATTGCCTTGTCCTAACTGAGTGTTGGCTGCAGTCCACACCCTACGTTCCACTAATGGATGGATATAACTTCGTGGCAACTACAAAAAATCACACTACTGCTACTGCTACTGCTACTGCTACTGCTACTGCAACTGCTACTGCTACTGCTACTGCTACTGCTACTGCTACTGCTACTGCTACTGCGACTGCTACTGCTACTGCTACTGCTACTGCTACTACTACTACTACTACACTGTTTTGGTGAGTAAAAATCCCACACTACCTGCCAACAACATCTAGCAGGTTTCTTTTTGAAGATTTCCCTCCTCTATTATAAAAAAAAAAATACTACATCCAATACTATCGTATCTGTTTCCGGATAGGGCTCATGATACTCCTTCTTTATTGAAATCAGTCAGAACGAATGAGAAAAGGTACTCGCGATTCAGAATGAAAAATACCGCTCCTAATCCTGACTGCATTCCTGAGCGTAACTTGTCGCTATCGCAAAAAAGGCTGGAGGCGACACTTTAACGGTTATTTTACTGCTGCTTGAAACAGGGTAGATAGACTACGTCTACAGTGGAATATAAGTCGTCTCATTTTGCTCAAGAAAGAAAGACGCTCTGCTGATTTTCCATCAGCATACCGCACCATTGTTTTGCTAAGTGGTCAAGTTGTTTCAGCGTATTGTAACTGCTCGCCTTGACTGATGGAATGCTTTGATTTCTCCGAAAATCATTTCAGATTAAGATGCGATATGTTAACCATTCACGCTATGCAAAGAGTGAAATCAATCGTCAAAGAGGGAGTATTCCAAGGAGGAGTCGTGATTGCGGTAACCCTGCCAACATTACCAATGCCTTTAATACCTTGCCCTGGTCCACCATCAAGGAAGCCCTGAAGTACCTATTTACTAGAAAAAAATCATCGAATCTCTCCTAAATAAAAGGAACGTTAACTATACAAGCTGATAGAGCTGGAAGAGAGGGGTATTATAAAAATGGGGTTCCACATGGATCAGTTCTTGGCTCACTCCTGTAAAACATTGGTTATGACTGGGCTCTGAGGGGTACCAATCCGCCCTGTGCTAGCTTGATCTGTTACGCTAATGATAATCTTCTTCTAGCATTCGGACATAACTTACTTAGAGGCTTCCCCACCCTAGAATATTGAGGCAGAACTACTTCTAAAGGTTTTTCATCGGCTTCGGCATCGGAGGAATAGTGCATGCGCGTTCATTCATTCATTATGTTTGTAACTAGTAATCGTTAATTGGGAGGAATGAATGAACACAGCAAAAGCTGATTTTTCAACAATAGATGCCATTTGACTAGTGTTACCAAAGTGGTTTAAAAGGCGGTGATCGCCACTGACCTTCCATCTAGTCCAAGGACTCGCAGAAAACGACTGCTTCGGCAGGTACCTATCTCTGGAAGATTGCCAGAATAGAGTCTACAGTTCAGTATTCCGAGTGCGGTGTTCCTGAAGATTTAGCGATTCACAATCTCCGGGAATATCAAACTTGAGAGAAACAACGATAGATGTTAGCCACCGCAATAGGAGCACAGCTAAGCGATCGTCGAGTGTAAAAGGGCGTGGCGAGCAATTTTTTTGTAACGGTAAATTTAGTGTAACGGTAATGAGGTGCAAAGAAGAAGCGGAATGAAGAAAAGAACTCTAAGCTCGATCAAGTTCCAACCGTTCGACCAAAGGAGGACGCAGGCGATATAACATCAACAGCCGGTTTCCTTTATGAAAACTTCTCGTTACCAGAAACGAGGAATCGGCTACATTACATTATAAGGTTCTAGTGGTTGGACGATGGGCCAAATGTTCTGGCTCACTGCAATTGGCGTAGCGAGGTACGGGCAGGTGCGGGCAGCTGCCCTCTCTAGTAGGGGAGAGTTGGATAATACCGCGCGTTTGATAATTCCACGCCCTAGCATATTTCAAAAACTAAACGCTAATTGCGCTATCCAGTCCTTAAAGATCACAGCCCGAGTCCTCTACCCCTCCCCGTGCACGACGCTAATTTACTCCGAGCGGCGATTAAGACACATTGTGTCTTACAAGTTTTTACTCTCGTTCCTTATAATTTCGCGGGCATTTTTGACAAGAGGTAAGCTATTCTATATTTGTATTGTAACACATTGATTACTTTTAATCCTAACATATTATAGAATTAATGACTAGATTGATTTGAATACACAATTAACTTGACTGTATTATTCTGAGGTTATAAAATGAAATAACAGAGTTTGTCAATTCCGCGACCAGGGCGTGTACGAGTGAAGACCACGTACCGGCAAGCACAGTGTCGAACGGCCATCCACGAGATGAACAGACGACTTAAAGAGAGTCGCCGGAAGTCGTTGGATGGAGGCTGCTTTGAACCGGAGTCGATGGGGGGAGGCCTACGTTCAGCAGTGGAGATCCAATGGCCGATATGGTTATGATAATTAATCTAGTCGTAAAATAATAATTATATCTAGGTATAGAAAGGAGTCTATGCTTCTTTTTCTACGAACGAGTTTATTCAACGTTGCATTTTTTTTTAATTCTAAGTTTACTGATAGAAATTCACGAAATTATTATGGGCACGGTTTTATCAAACCTTGGCACGATATTATCAGACCAGTCTGATAATACCACGCTTTTCTGTTTTTTTATTATTTTGCAATAATTAATTTTTATTTATTTTTTGAAATATTTTGCCATGATGTATGCCTAGCTAAATAAATTCAGTAAATACTGCATTTTTGAATATATATATCGAACCTTCTCCGAATTATAGGTCCAAGTTCTTAGAGGCTCGGTAATATCCAACTCTCCCCTAGAGCTAGAAGAGTGGTCGGTCAGTGATAAAAACATTTTTCTTTCTTTTCTTATTCTAAGCGATGTCTTTAATAACGATAAGTGAAACGAATAAAAAAACACCTCTAACTACTAATGTGAGATACTCATATAATATATTAAGAGCCACGATTAAAAAAAATACAGTCTAGGGTTTTCTTTATCTGCCCCCCTTTATTAAGAATCCTGGCTACGCCCATGGGCTCACCGTTTTCTCATAAGGATATAGAGTATTTATAAATTGCTCATAGAGATTAGATTCATGAACACGGATGAATACGCAAGCTATACCCGTAACTTCGCCGATTACGAAAAGAAGAAATACCGTGGGGTTTTAGTAAAAGTCCGATATACTATCGCAAGGAAGATGGAAGGTACCCATGAACGTTTCGAGGAAAAACAAGTTAGGCTCAAAACAGCTACTACTTATCAGTATTCTACCACACTCCAACAGAAAATCGTTCTGAGGAAAGGATTACGAAGAAACTGCATATTTTACGTTAAAACTGCGCCCGTAACACATAATTAAAACTGAATGACCAGTTCTGTTTCACACGCATTTATATTTGCTGGCGTCTACTCCTAAGAGGCATACGCCGAGTTGCACAAAACAAATTTTAAAATTTAAGTGATTATTAAACTAATTTAATCACAAGAATCGTGATTATCTGTTGCACGAAACCTACATCTGATAAGGTTAACAAAAAAAATTAGTTTAATTAAAGACCTATCTAACGGATGATTAATTCCAACAGCTTTAAATTAATCATGAGATCAACTAATTTTAAGATTAATTGCAACTTAACTAACGGAAAATTAGCGACGGTTTCGTGCAACTCGCCGATAGAGTATCAAATTAGCTTGTAGCATTCCCTGATGAACACGTTTTCTGAATGAAACAAACAAACACCAATAAAGGTTTGTTTGTAAAATAGGCATGCTTTTATTTTTAGCATACTATGTACAGCGACATCTATAAAATGAAAATAAAACTTTATAATATCGAAATAGTAAGAAAGGCAGGTTTTCGAGCTAAGTACGAAGATTGTAAGAATTATACTAGGTGGCGCTTTTAAGCATTGTATTTAAATATTTATCAATTTATTTTCTCTTTATTTAATAAATGTAAAAAAAGGGCGATCTCGATATAAAACGATTTTAAAGATAACACAGACCCACAAAAATAAAGTGCGCTGTATCTTTGACCAGACCTATATGTCGCTCGTTTAATAATAAACTGCAATAATTCAAAAAACCAAGATTTTGAGATTTATTCATAAAATGAAATATATCCACGTTAAGCATAGGTACAATTCAATTCCGGCTACATTTGGATGCCAGGGAGCGAGATAAAATATTTAGCGCCTCTTTTTGTTTGACGAATCGGCCCAATCAGTATTAAAAAAAACGATGCATTAAGTGTTGCGCCGGCAGTGACGTGTTTATGTATGTCGTAATACTCGATAGTTCGTTTTATTTCAAATAGGTAAGTGCTGAATTTCCTTTTATTTGGGTCTAAAACTGAACTATAAGGAATTGTTTCGTTTTAATTTTAAACGATTACTGTTTTCTATGACGAAATTTAGACTTAATTCATTTTATGTGCAAACCCGATGAAAATGAGTAGGTACGCTTTATTTTTAAAAGATTTTAAATACTAAGTTGCATTTTAATCATAAAACGAACTAAGTCAGTAGTGTCTTTTTACAAATACTGTATCTTTTAAAGTATAATGAATACTAATTATATACACATATTATTTGAAAGATTAGTTCATAGACAATATATTATATGATGTACTATTATATCTAGATTGCGTCTAATATTAAAGAAATAAAATCTTTTTATGAAGGAGTCGGCGTTACGAAACTTTAAACGCGATTTCCCAAAAAACTTGTTTTTTGAATTATTGCAGTTTATTATTAAACAGGCGATGTAGGTATTCAATGAGCTGAATCCGAATTTGATATCAGTTTGATCAACATACCTCCAACATTTTTAGTAAATTGCAAAAAACCGCTAAAAATGGCCAAAAACCGTGAAAAAATGCAATTGTGCGCACGAAAAAGTTTTTTTTTTGTCGTACTAAATCTAGTATGTTTCCTCCTCATCCTAATCCTCTGTTAGTTTGGCTCACCGGCCTTCTAAATTAAGAGCAAATTACAAAAAAAAACCACTGAAATTCTCTAAAAATCGTAAAAATGAAGCTATACAAGAAAAATAACATTAAAATTTAAATTAAAATCACTCACACAAATCACTAGATGATGAACAGATAAGCTGAGTCCAAATTAAATTTGATTTAGCGGCCAGGCCCTCAAAATTTGAAGTAGGGTAGGGCGGGGCTAGTTGAGCAATGGGGCAAGTTGGGCAATCGAAATATCTCAAAAACTATACATCACACGCTAATACATTATACGGTGGAAAGAAGCGGACTGAGGAGCAGAATTTATCACATGACAGCCAGTTGCAATCTGTCGATCGAATAATGTACCTGAACGCTTTGTTTATTTTATGTACAAAAGTAAAAAAAAATTGTTTCTGAATATTTCGTCTGTAAGGATCAGTTATTATCTATGGTACACCAGGTAAGTGTTTTACTTTTGTAAATGAAGTATATTTTTAATATCTAGAAAGGATTTGACTCTAATTCAAACAGTTTTTTTCGTGACCTCATTTTTGAAACAGATTTATAACTGGGGTAAGTTGAGCAAGAGTCACTCAACAAACTTTACAGTTTGAAATGATAGTAATGTGTATTTTTTATTTTATTTTTGTTTGAGAACGTATAAAAGAAAGACTTCAAAAGATTTAAATTATATCCAACACTTCAACGATGCTGCAAAGGCATTCTAAATGAAGGAAAAAGTATCAATGCCGCCGCCAAGCATTTCGGTATCAAATGAGTAACGAACAGGATTCATAAAGAAATTAGAGTTTGCCAGTGGCCTCTAATTTGCTGCGAAGCCTATACCGTAACTTTGATAAGAAAAAAATGGATCCAATCCCAAGTACATATAAATGTGCGCTAAATGCTGATGTTACATCATTTGCATTAATTGCATCAGTGACGATGATCAAGTTTTTAAGTGATGAATATCTCTATGTTTATTTTTTTAAATTTTAAATTTGTTAATTCACTTTATAAATATTAAAGTATGATTTTAAATAGAAATACCGAGTATATTCCAAACATTAAGTTAAAGACGGTCTTCTAAATATTAAGTAGAAGTTCGTTTTATTTTCTATGTTCATTACTTAAAAGAAAACTACTTTTCGTTTCACTAACATGTCGTTAAATCATTAAATATAAAAGTTTGACTAACAAATAATCACTTTATTTTATGTCTGGTAAATATCTAAGGTATGGTGTGGCTATATTTTCTATCTGCTCAACTTACCCCATACGCTTGCTCAACTTACCCCACGTTGAGCATGTTTGACTTTCTGTATTTAAAAAGCTGTAACTCTTAAATTCGACTTGTAACAAGAAAATACTATGTATCCTTTTGCTAAGGGATAAATTACTAATCCATCAGGCCGCATAACAACTCATTGAGACTTATCATTGAGGAGCTATATCCACTCAAGTGAAAAATAGCTCAACTAGCCCCGCCCTACCCTAAATTGCGAATATCTGCTTCAAATCGTTAAATTATTCGTGAAAATTTGTAATGATTGTATTATCGTAGCATTTTCTAAACAAATTTACCATAGTAATGTATATTTTTTTCACAGCATCAGAAAGTAGAGATTACAACGATCAAAAACTCCACCGGCGTTTTAAAATAAGTAGATATTTTGACGTGAGAATTTCGATTGAAAATTAGGGTTCTTTTTCAATATTAAGTCAAAATAAGGTGAGAAAATAAATATTTGAAATAATACCAATTACAATGTGTTTGGGACATAAAAAGGTAAATTTTCACCAAGTTTTGTGGAAAAAAAAAACTTTTTGTAAAAGATAAAAATAAAAAACCAAAAACTTGGTTATTTGAATTTTTCACATAAATTTTGAGGTTATGTGAAAAAAAAGTGTAAATACAAAAGTTGTAGATCTTTTTATTACCTACCTATAACTTTGCTATTTAGGTTTTTTCTATAGGAGTTGTAGTTTCGTCGAAAATCGAGATAAACCGTTTTTCTACCTTCAACTTCCCGACCTCAGATCACCCGTAAATTATTCTTTCATTTTTTGTTATATTATTTTCCTTTTCCATTGGGTTTAATCCTACTATTACTTTATTTTTGCTTTTAAAAATTATCGACCCTGATCTATTTGTAAAATACTTTACAGGTCGACTGGTGAATTAGGATCAATATTTAAGGAGAATACTCGGTACATGATTCTCATTCGAATTATGTAAAGAAATAGGTACTTAATTTTTTACCAAATTTCCATAAATTTCAATTTAAATAAATTAAGTTTTTTTGTTAACACCGTGCGACATGGTGTTGTACTGTGCCGCTTGCCAAACGCAAAACTGTAGTACATCAATTTGCTCTATTGTCAATAATTTTCGCAGCGTACGCAATACAATGATTTTTTTTGGTACTTTTTTCACACGTTAGGTTACACTATCGAAATTTTCATACGGACCCTAGCGTTGTTAAAAAAAATATTCTATAGCCTATGTTCATCATTCTAATGGTAAAATAATTTTTCAAATCGGTCCAGTAGTTTCGGAGTCTTTTCAATGGAAACAAACAAAAAATCACATCTTTCCTCTTTATAATATTAGTATAACGTTTTTCCAGGCCAGATTAAAACAGTTATCTTTTTTTATTAAAATATAGTTTACTGTAAAGTTACTTTTGAATTCAAACACTCTAAGAGTACGAAAATAGAATGATTATTTATGTTTGCTTAATGTACTACTTTAATAAAAGTAGGTAACGATTATTATTTTCTTCATTTGTTTATTTATTAAAATACAGATATGTAGATCAGAAGGGTGTAGAATATGATGATGATGTAAATCTGATGATACAGGCGGTAAATATTTAGGAGAATTCTTCAACAGTTTACAACCAATTAAGAAAATGGGGTAAGTTTTAATAAAACAACAATTTTTTTATTTAGTAATTAACTATTCATATATTTCAATAGTATCTCTTATAATTATAACTATATATTCTAACGCTCCGCGCTCGCAATATTTGGTTTAAGTCTAAGAGAAGACGAATCAACGTAAGTCAACTAAATCATAATCAACAGTCGAACAAAGATCTAAATTATTACATTTAATAGAAAAAAACTAAATGTAAACTTAGAAATATGTTAGCGTGCATGTCAACTAAATGATTCGAAATACTGATTCATCTCTACTATGGTAATTATCATTTAAAAAAAAAAAACTATGCTATTTAGTGGGGAATGTTAACTTTGGTATAAAATATTAATTAACAACAAAACATAATCAAACTCAAAGACACTCGAAACAATTCTTACACCAAGCATAAATTAAAAATACTGATTAATTAATAGTCTAAGACCGATATTTACATTGTCTGTGCGGAAAGTAAACAGAAGTAATCTTTTGAATTTTACAATTTCTTCATCAATATAAGTATTTGAAGATAGCGTTCGTGTTCACGTGAAAAATAATAATTACTTAGTAAAATATATTTACTTCTGTAATTATAAAGCTAGAACACAAACCGTTGCACTGTGCTGAATAAATTAAAAAAATATACATACATAAAAATACATAGGTAGCTAAATATAAAATAGGAATCCTAACATTTTATAAGAAATACATTTTTACTAATGCACCATATAAATATAGGCTTCTACCGCATAGTGAAGGCTTTTTTAGGTACCGTTTCATTCATAATTTTTAATAATAATCAATCATTTGAAAATATTATTGAATTATAATAATCTTGTCTTATTTTTATTATAGGTTAAATTCAATGTACAACATCAACGAATAGGTTTCTTCTAGAAAAGAAAATAATAATATTTATTATATGTAACGTTATAAATATGGAAAATTACGAAATCATTCACATATACCCTTATAGAACTCCCAATATAAACTCTATATAATTAATAAAACTCAAAACAGTCTTTATAAGTCGTTTAATCTATTTATTAGAACTATAAAGACTTTATATTAGGAATAATTTTCATAAGGGTATAAATAAAACTTAACCCATTGCCTATGGATTTATCTCTTCTATCAATCAACTCAATTTTTTCGAAAACTTTTGTCTAAACCACATTTTACTAGAATATCGAAAGGAAGGAATATTAACCACATACGAATTATACTAAATAGAATGCACGTACATAATTTGCGTTCTTTTTTAATTTCTTATAATAATCTGATATTCAAATGTTGGCTAATATTTATCACAACATTAACAAAAAGCAAGGCTACGATTCTGTCATAATGACATTTAAAATTTAAATTTATAATTTGCTATGGACATTCACATAGACTTTTATATAATAAATAGTAATTTCTACACACTCATTTTTCAGCTTTAAATAAAGATACCGGGAATATAAAAAAGAAATATATGTTCTATATATATGCTCTAAGTACCAGAAGGTACGCTATTGCAAGAGTTTCTTATTGAAAATATTGCACAGTTATTTCAGAATCGTTGAACATGTTTATGAGACAAAATTACAACACGTATTATTTGACATATTATTTTCGTTAATAAGAAAAAATCAAAACTACCTCCAAATTTCAACAATTATTTTAAATATTTCAATCACGACCGCTAGATGGCGTTACATTAAATCATCAAGAATCTTCAATCGTCTGTTTTTAAAAAGTTAAACGATTATCATAGCGTAATAATTCTACGGCGTAGGTTTAAATTTCGAATACACTAGACATTTATGAAACGCAGTGAAATAAACCTTGTTTTTATTTATCCCAACTGGAATAATTATTCGATTGTCAAGCAGTTGAATCATGCGTAGATGGATTTGGGATGATTGTTGTTGTCTGTTCTCGATGCCGTCGCTCTTTAGCAGATGACGCTAATTCCGCTTGTAGTGTCATCACTCGTTCTCGCAAACATTTAATCTCGTTTTGCCAAGTCTGAAAACAATAACAAACGAATATTTAATCTCTAGCGATGATTTGTTACGAGTAAATTTATATAATTAATCCTACATATTTTATGTTTGAAAAACATTACTTAAATTTTAATTGTTATTATATCATTATAAAGTTTTAAGATGGATAGATGTAAATATAATGGATGTAATGGACGAGCCCGTTGGCGCAATTGGCATTGAACCTGCTTTTCGCTCCAGGGTCGTGGGTTCGATTCCGACCCCGAGTTTGGGTGTTATATGTATTTATTTATATATGTATCATTTATATGTATATTTATTCAAAATTAAATGTATATCAGTCGGCTGTTACCTTAAACATAGGCATTAAGTTGCCTACCTTAGGAACAGACGACCGTGTGTGTTAAACATATATAGACAAAAAACTTTTAAAAAAATAGCAAGTTTCGCGCAAAAACAACTGCGTCTACCTACATTCTTAAGACACAAGTAGTGAATTGAATACACTTACAATATTCTGTTTCAATAGGTCCAGCTTGTCGTTCTTCAGGCGGCATACTTCCTGCCGCAACATATCTGCATCTCGCGGACCGGCGTTCTGGTCGCGAGCGTTGGCGCCCGCTTCCGCCGACGACATCGACTCTAACCCCGTGTCACTGTCCACGTATATCGCTCCTGCAGCGAAATATGTTGTTATAATATAAACAAACCATCTTCCACCCGCGACTTCGCCCGCGTGGATGTCGATTTTTGCGGCAAAAAAATCCTATGTTACTTCTAATACCTCCAAGAATATTTGTTCAAAGTTTCATGATGATCGGTTAAGTAGTTTTCGCGTGAAAGCATAACAAACAAACTTACGTTTCACATTTATAATATAGGATATTTAACGCTGTGCATATCTTGAGTCTTGACAATTGTTAATCATTTTAAATCAATTATTTAACAGCTTGTGTGTGATAAAACGTACTCCATTCCAGTAGAGGTAAAACGGGCTTGCTTTTAAATCGTCATTTTACAATAATAGACTATTAATTATAAGATAATATGGGTTCGATTGAAAATTCAAGAAAAACTGGATTCAAACTAAGGTGATATTGTATATTTTTTATGAATGAGATATGGACGTAAGGGGATGAGCTTTTGAACATTATTTACTGTATTTTCGAAGACTAAAAATTCCAATAAATTAATTCCTCCTTACACGACTGACATATTTAACATCTGATTTTATAAAGTAGTAAGAAGCTGATGCATAAGACTGATAAAAAACGAAAAACTGTAAAATTGTTTAATTTTTTCAAAGAGATGACATAAGAAAAAAACACATTTTTAACAATTGTATACTGCATTTGTACCAATTGTTATAAGGAAATTAGAATGTTTTACACTTAATATTTATACACAAAAGACTAAACACGGATAAAGAAACGGAAGATATAAAACATTAAAGTGCCATTTATTAAGAAATATTATTAGATATTTATAAATATATTTTCATTGATAAAATAAAAGGAAAGCGAGTAAATAAAATATGCGGCATGCTAAATTACTGTGCAACACATCAAGCATGCCTATAAATAGTGTATTATATATACATAGGCATACATATTGCTTCAGGACTAACCTGTTGTTTTACCACAACTCAGCCAGTCCTTGTCGTCTATCAGAGAGGAAAGTAAATTCAGAAAGCATGTCGTGTTTACATAATGAATATACTCTATAAATATGAATTATTATGAATAAATGAGGATATGGATGTCCTATAGTCCTGTTAATATTGACTAAATACAAATATACAATGAAAACCATGATTAATCATATATATTAATTAAATGACGAATGGAAATTTTTAATAAACTAGTTGACTAGACTTGTAGTTAGAGGAACTTCGTTTTGAATTTAAAATTCGCTTCTTATAGAGCTATGACGTCACAAAAAAAATTCTAAACAAGTTTTATAATCGACTCTAAAAAATAATATAAGTCAGTAGTGTGTATGACGACCGTTCTGGTGTGACGACCATTCTGGTGTAGTGGTTCGAGTGCCTCAAACTCCGCGCCGGCGGTCGCGGGTTCGATTCCCGCTCGGGACAGATATTTGTATTTGTACAAATATTTGTTTCCGGTCTCGGTGTATGTCTTTGTGGGTCTCCCCACCGTACCTCGGAGAGCACGTAAGACCGTGGGTCCCGGTTATTATCATAGACACCTGATAACGATCGTTACTCATGGTAGGTAAATTATCCGCCAACCCGCAGTGGAGCAGCATGGTGGAATAAGCTCCAACCCTTCTTGTATATGGAGAAGAGGCCTTCGCTCAGCAGTGAGTGGTTTACAGGCTGATACAGTACAGTGTGTGTGTGAGAGTGAAAGGCAACTTACCCAGAGGGTCGAGGTCGACGGAGTTGAGGCTCGAGTCGTCGCTGTGGTCGTGCGGCGGCGGGCGCGGCGGCGCGGCGCGTGACGTCACGTCGGGGCTCGACTCGCCCGAGCCGCTCGCCGAGCGCACCGACACCGCGCTCGCGGACGACGACGCGACCGACGACTTCGAACGACCGCTCTGGACAATTGATTAACTTATAAATTGTTGTTGTTTTAAAATTTATCCCCAATAGGAAAAGGCAAAGGACTATAGTCCATACAGCCTAGTCTGAAGTAAATTTCATTCCAATATGACAAAAGGCCGGAGCAAGGTCGGAAATAACTTCATTATTCTTCTGATTCCATTATTGGTGAGACCGAAGCCAAACCTGAGATATCATATTTTCATTTACTTTTCTATGTTTATTTCTTGCCGATGCTTTTCTGCAGAATCTACATTCCGAATCGGTGGTAGCTTTACTTTTACAAAAATAATAATCACTTTAAAGTTTTAATTTGTGAAATGATGATTCGAAGGTGCTCGTGGGGCCTATTTCAATAAAGTTGATTTTGATTTTGATGTCAATAAATGATAGGCAAGGTCGAAACCAAGTCCGTTATAGTCAGGCCGAAGCCTGATTAACTTTTAAGTTTAACACCTTAGCTGCCACGTCAGTCACCTGTGACTGACGTGGCCTGAACAGACACGACACGGCGCTATCGCTATCGCTATATTTTACTCCACACAGGCCATGTTAGTCATAATATATGCCTGACATTATTTGATTTTTAACTATTTTAGCGAAATAAACACGTAAATTTTTACTAAATCAATATTTTAATGCCGTTTAAGTCATTTCCACCCGAAAATTAGATTTAAAAATTTGTCGTCATAAAAATTTTGGTCTGGCGGTTAACGTCTTAACACTAAACCTACGGGAGCGGTCAAATAACCACTTTTGAGACTTTAATTAAAATTCTTATATTTTTCTTGAACTTACTGCACGATTTTTGTATAATATATAGGCTACTTAAGAAAAAAACTGTAAACCTAAAAAACCTAAAACAGAAGAATGTAAACTTAGAATTAACAATTTTAATTAAAGTTTCAAAAGCGGTCATTTGACAGCTCGGTAGGCTTAGTGTTAAAAGTATCAAAATTATCGGACGCGGTTGACGTAGGGAATTGATAAACCAATCTTATATCGTATGTACATTAGTCGTATGATCTTGAGGGCACAAAGACACGATTTCACTATTTAAAGTACGTCACAGTAGTTTGTCAAAAACATTACTTATGAATTTTACTATGTCAATGGCGTCACAACGATGTTCCGATTATGTACTACAGACACTCCATTGAAATGTTATTTTTTAATAATTTGACATTTTTTTAACTAAATTAATTTCGTTTACTTACATTAGGTGTGGGCGTTTCGTGTAGGTTAATTTTCTTATTTAGTGAATTGTTCTTACTGCTGTCGCCTGAAAGATTCGTATCTACGCTCGGTGATCTGTAAAGAAGAGCATTGAACATTTTATTATTTGTTTTCTTTTTACAATTTTCCTTGCACCAGTATTAAATACATTATAATTATGTAACAAAATGATAATTATTAATTATAAGGTGCCCAACTTTGTATTACAATATTTTATTATAACTTGTCTATATATATATTTTCTTTTTTTCGTACCTCACTTTAGATATTATCGCTTTCTTCACTGTATCAATGAATCTAGCGCCCGGTCCGTCTTGCTTCGGAGTTCCCTCCGGCTGAGGGGAAACCGCTCCCGGTTCATTTCTTGTCCCCGTACCGAGGAACTCAATAGTTTTTTCCTTTAATTTTTCAGCTAACGATTGCAGAAGCGATGTTCGAGTTCTCTGTTCGAGCTCCGCGAATTTTTCGGCTTTGTAGCACGCGTTTTCAGCGTTGATCAGCTTGGTAAGTAGGAACTCTTTGAGCTCGCGACCTTTTCGGAAAATGGGCGGCTGGGGGAGAGTCGGCCCGAAAAATGGTACGTCGACACGAGCTGTGACGGCCACCTTGTACCTAAAATTTTTTTTTTTTTTAATTATACAGCGCAACCTCGATTTAACGAAACTGAAGGGAATTAGAAAATATTCGTTATAATGAGGTTCGTTATATAGAGTTTAGGTTTGGACTACAATTCGTTTTAACAAGGTAAGAAAGTGGAATTAAGCGGAAATAATTAATAGGGTATCTTATATCAAAGTTGAAAAAATTCTTTAAATAGAGATTTTGATAAATTTTATTCGTAATATTCTAAGGGATTTAGGAATTTGTTATATTGAGGCTCGTTATATCAAGGTTGTACTGTATTGCTAGATGGCCAGCGTTATTTGACTCACTATTTGCTTTACTTTAAATAAGCTTCCCCGATACATAGATTTTGTAATGAATTCTTCAAAATATTAACTTTTTTTTTTAGCGATTTTTTTAGCGATTTAACTAACAAAACTAAACAAATCCATCCAACATTTTGTGAAATCCCGTTTACTGACTGTTTATGACCTTTAATTTTAGTGAGTAACGGTTTGACGATTTTGTTTGTTGAACGAAATGTACTTGTGAATGAATAAAAACTGTTTCAGTAAAACCAAGATTGAAAATAAAATATGTAAAAATTATAAACACTTCACCCTACAAACAAGGCGGTAGCCTGTAATTAAAATCATCAAAGAGATCTTGCGCTCGGACAACCTACAATTTTAGTCGTCATAAAAACTCCTTAATTATATAGTCGCCATTCGTTTGCATATAAATTACCGGAAGAATTTCCATTCCCTTTTCCGAGCCATTTTCTCTTAGCTCTCTTCATGCAAATATTGCCTCGGTTGCGTTGTTGAAAAGTTACACAAACTTTATGTTAAACAAGCAACTTGACAAGTGTATAAAGGCAGAAATTGATGAAAATTAAAATGCATTTCGTTGAAAAACTTTTAAAGACGAGATCAAAAATGCGATGAGAAAAGTTCTACTTTTGTTATTATTTGAAATGTGGGAATGTTAATAATGGGAAAGTTGTACAATGAAATAAAGTAGTGCATACACATATTATACGTGTATGTACGTGTACTTAGTTATACTAACCTTGTCTCCCCGTCAGCGGCTTCTACTGGTGTGACCACAATGAAAGCGTGAAGGAAATGCGAGGCGATCATGTCTGGTGTGAATGGCGTTGGTTTTTCCTGTGACAGAATTGTGTATACTTTAAAATATAGTACATGAAATATTAAACGAATAATATTAAAACCTTTGAAAATATTTAGGCGATATACAGACTGACTGGTAAATTGTGCTTTTAATTTTTTTAAAACCTTAAATACATATTTGTATTTAAATTAACGTATATATATTTACAATTCAAAACTTAAAATAATTATTAAAATTTAAATTATTTATTTTAATTATTACTGGTAAATTATTATCAATATTTAAGGAGAATACTCGGTACATGATTCTCATTTGAATCATGTAAAAAAAATAGGTAAATATTAATAAACTTTTAAGTAAAGTTACTCAACAATTATCCAATTATTTACGCGTCGTCTGGACACCCTAGCAGCTAGCTGCACTTTCGACACAAAACAGGTAGTTTACCTACGTCCAAACGCCGCCACGTGTTAACAGGGTAGCAGGATAAACAAACATGATCCAGTCCCCCTTAATACTTTAATCCTGGCTTAGGATAGGCAAAAATACTAAGATATTTTACTCGTTTAAGCAACAAATTTTTTGACTAGGTAAATGATGTGAACTTTGGCGATTTTTAAATGTGAACAAGCGACACATTACAACACCTGTGTACATGCCGCCGGCATGACTGGAAAAGTGTTAACGCTTCATTTATTTGAATTGAAATTTATGTAAATTTGGTCAAAAATTAAGTACCTATTTTTATTACATAATTCGAATGAGAATCATGTACCGAGTATTCTCCTTAAATATTGATGGTAATTTACCAGTCACCTGTATATATTGTAAAGTATAAATTTTAATGTTTTGATTATTGTAAGTTCTTTTATTATAATATTTTTGCAAAAAATATAATAAAAAAAAAGGCGATTGAAAAGTATTTTGTGTCTTATTTCAGAATAGGCCCCTCTATAAAACGTTTTATACCCAGATCGGATTTTCCCTACCATGAGTAACGATCGTAGTCAGCTGTCTCTATGATAACAACTGGGACCGCCGGCTTTACGTGCTCTCCGAGGCACGGTGGGGAGACTTACAAGGACATACACCCAGACCGGAAACAAATATTTGTACAAATACAAATATCTGTCCCGAGCGGGAATCGTACCCACGACCGCCAGCGCGCGGTTGAGGTGACTACCCGCACCACTACACCAGAACGGTCGTCGCTAGCCATTAGCGCGTAATATTTATAACATTAATATATTTACCTGAAAAACAATAGCCACGATATCATTTCCGACATGTCGTTTCCTCTGCAGCTGTTGCGCGTCTCCCGCCGTGTGCGGCAGTAGCGGCGCCACGTGGAACATGATCTCGCGGTCGTAGAACTTTTCATACACCGCCTCCGTTCCGGTGTGACCGTTCATTATATCCAGACCACCCCGGTATCCTGGAATATTGGAAATACTTTGTAAAGCTAATTTTATTCTACATAGTTGCAAACTAATACATAATAATTAGACACATTGGTTCATATTATACCATGCCAACTTTTATTAATTATTTCAATAATTAATTGTGTGGCCTTTAGTTGTGCCAGACTAACACAATTTTTTTTCGCAAATTTAACGTAGAAAACTTTATTATATGAAAACAAAATAGATTATTAGACAAGGTAACATTTGCTTTACCTTTGAGTCAAAAATAAATAAATAATTAGTTACAATGTTACCATCATATCTGTACATACAATGCGATTTTATATATAGATAATTGTGTTGAAAATGTATTTGTAATATAATCTGGCTCAGCAAAAAAACAACGAACAGAATAATAATTGTATAAATAAATGTGATAAATGTAATTATTTTCATAATACCTTTATGATCCTTCAACTTAATTCTCTGTCCGAGCATTTCTAAGAATTCGTCGAAAGCTGGCGAGGTCTCGTTGTTTCCGAACAATTCTTCTTCGGTCGTCTGCCCATACTTCTGGTATAGCACTCCAAACTTGAAGGTATTGACCAACACATGTTCATCATAATTCGCAATCAATGACGAAGCATTGAGACACATAACCGCCATGAAATTTTCTACATTTACTTGATCGTTTAACATTTTAGCCATTCTTAATGGTGACAGCATCATCCCTGAATCTGAAATAAAAAATAAAAGATATAAAATGTCGGTTTATGAGCGACGAGAACATTGAGACATTAAAAGCTTCTTTTATTTTACATTGTCTGGGGAGATATTACAAAAGCCATTGCATCTACGGATAACGGAGTTTATAGTTTTATATACTCTGGAGATATGCAATAGTAACATTTGCGATCGTAAAATAGTAACGCTATAATTATTTTATATTACAGCTTATTGTTATTAAGTTGTTTGTGCTTAAAAAACGGTCAAGACTGTTCGAACTTGAGAGATAAGAAGGATGAGAACAGTCCTGAATATTATTTAAAGATCGAGCAACGTTGTAATAATTTTTATGTATATTTTTTTATTCTTTAAAATTACACACAAATGTAAATCATAATTTTAATAATTTGTATTTTAACTTTATTTCAATTTTATTATCTCTTATAGTGATTATAATAATTCAAAATTCGTAATTATTTCAAATTTTTACCTGTTACAGTTTAAAAAAACTAACTAAACTTTAGTGAGAAAATTTTATCAGATATTAGTAAGAAGAACATTCTTTGTCTAAAGAAACCTAATAATAATTTAAATGTACAGATAATAATTAGTTTTTTTTTTTTTTTATGATGCTTACTAGGTGAAGGAATCAGTCCAATCATTGTTTCTGTTCGCAGCCTCAGGAGTATTCTAGTGTGGTCCTGGCCAGCTACGTGCTCGTTCTTCAGTGACATCACTACTGGACCCAGGTTTGCGTCGAATCCAACCAAGTTAAGGTGCTCCTATAAAGAATTTAGAAAAATATCTTCATTAGTTTCTGTTATTCGTAAAAATCATTAGTAAAATATTTGAATATCTATTTATTTATTGTTTTCGAATTATCAAAATATCTGTTAGTTATTAAATATAAGCCTATATTATATTGATACAGGTGACACCAGGACAGGCAACTGTCGACACTAATAAAAGTTACCATTAGTAGGTACATATTTTTGCTATACAATTTTTGTTAAACTATTTGTTTCCAAAAAACTAAAAAAAAAACTGTAATGTAAACTGACGCAAGTAGCCGCTTGTATACATACGTTTATGTTTTACTTGTATACATGTGTTATGAATCCTTTAAAAAAAAAATAAGCTTTATATGCGTGTTATAATTAGGTATTTTTTATACATTTAGGTTTTACATGACAGTAGTCTCAAATATTTATCGTGAGTTATGTCAAAGGTAAAAGTCTTATACGAATAAGATTGAAATCGCTCTTCTGTGAATTTGTTTTACCATTGTACACTATAAATAGGATTCGTTAATTTATTAATTGATATAGTTACATTATCATCCTATCATTAACAGTAAAGTGTATACCGAAGTCCCATTTTTTATTTTATTTTTTATTTCGTAATAACATAATGTATATTTGGAATACGAGTATTTAAATTTACTCGTTAAGTAATATTCCTACCCTAAATAGTAACGTACTAAAAACGACCACACAGTATTAAACAATCGATGACACAAAATAAAAGATAATAATAATAAAAGAATAAACATGTTTGTCAAAGTTATTTTAACCATATACCATATTATATATAATTTATTAACCAACCTGGTATCATTAATTAAACACATTCCGAGAATTAATTTACTTAAAACGTTTGTAACTTTAACGAAATACAGCAGGAAAATATTGACTAATTAGGTACAAATGAAAAGTAAATATTGACTACCGTCCAAACTATAGCTTCCGTCACACCCAGCGCCATAAACGGTAGATATTAGTATATATTATATTAAATTTATAACACAGGTAATTTTAAAGTTAATATTTCTATAATGAATATATTAGGAAACAAGTTACCATAATTATACCAGAAAATGTTTATTATTGTTATAAAAACTTAGGAGATTATTAACATTAGTGAAGTTAAGAACTAACCTATGAGCTTGACATTTACATTGACTTGATATTTTACATGGACTTTATTGAACACTATGTTCAACACAGACAGTAAGAAACCTGTTACGTCATTACGTCGTTAATTAAAATATTAAACTGACTGAGATTTTTCCATATATCACAGAAAACTTGAACCACCTGTCACGTTTAATAGGACTACGTCATCAGAATGAATCAGATATTTTATTTGAACGAGTGATCTCATTTGCCTCTGATGAAGACAGAAGACGCGCCCGGTGCAAGCAATATTGCTAACCTAGTTTGAATAATGCAAAATAAAAAAATACGTATGAATTTTTATATCAATAAAAAAAAAGTTAATAGATTCGCTTCTTTATAAAATTAATAGAGTTTTATTTATTATTTATTATTACAAAAACAATAAGCCCGAATATATTGTAAGTACTAATTTAAAAAATAAGATAATGGACGTTGTTACGTTAATGGGGGAATATTTCACCGCTTTATTTTTCCATGTTTAATTAAAGTTACTACTTTAATAAAGTAGGTACTTCGGTCATAGTATCTATGACATTTTTATTCTTGATATTTCTATTAGCCGTGGCCATTTTTATAATCATTTACACAATAGTCGGCCTTAGCGATTGCGAGGAAGCAGAAGTTTGCAAGGTAATTTCAGTCATTTGAACAAAATACTTATTTTACGTAAATTAAAATGCACTGGAAGACATTCAACAAAATAAACGCCAAGTAACAAGATATATATAATTAATTAAATTTAAGAGCGCATTATGATTTTATTTTATAGCCTCTCTATATTTAATTAATTCTATAATAATAGTACCTATTATAATATTGGTTTAAGCCCAAGGGATAAAACTAATAGATGTTTGTCATGATTAATATAAAATTTATTATTAATACATATAATTGTTAAACGTAATTAATGAATAAGTACTAAAAATATATCATTTTTTATTTACTTTACGGAACAACTGGAAAAATTTTGTCTGTAAGCGCGAGTAGGTACGATTGGTACACTGCATTAATATATAACATTGTACAACGAAGATATCCAAAACTTTACATCTTCTGATCAAACTGAGTAAAGTTTCCATTTATTAGGCAGAAGACTTTAAAACAAAATAAATATTTAATTATTGTTATTAAAAAACTTTAAAAACGTTAATGTGCCGGGCATTATATCTCTTATATTATTTAAATTTTACAAGTCGATTGTCACTTCGTTAAGGCAAACAAGGTTTATTGCTACTAACTTCAATTGTTTCCAGTTCTAGGGTGTTGCCATTCGAGGGTCAACTGATAACCCATCCATTAACAATAAAACGTAATTGTCATGGGCTTGCGAGGTGCTAATTAGTCTCATACATTGTTACGTCAACCTTGCTATATAGAAGTCATTTTTTATCAAAGTGTAAAACCACCAAGGACACTCCTATTGTTTATGCGATGAGTTAAGAAACCAATTTTTAAATTAAGAAAATGTAGATTATTAATCTATTTATTTCAAAATTAAAGATGTTGATTTGTAACATGCTCTATATATATATATATATATATATATATATATATATATATATATATGAAATATATTTTATCTGAGTGTTACAAAATATTTACTAAAAGAGATTTAAATTTTCCAAGATATCTGTTCACTTGTCTATATCCTGACTGCATGTCTTGCGAATCACTGTTACGTGATTTGCTTGAACTATTTGTCTCGCACAAGCAGCTATAAAAATAAAGAACTTCCTTTTACGATCCTCTGCCAGGAAATCATTAGTATTATTTTATAATTTAACGATTTAAAGAATATAATCAAGTATGAAAGTCAGTTTGTATTCTTGTCTAAGTGGCTTCCTCTGGGGAAACTTAAAAACTTTTATTGTGTTCTATGAATGAATGTGATTCCCCATTCTGTATAATAAAAGACAATTCATTAATAGAATATTTAGTAGTATGTGGAGAACTAAAAACTTTTTTAATTAAGGCAATTATTATTGTCTGCTTCTTCATTAATTTTTTAAGTCCTGTAACTAAATCTATAATTATATTTTAAAGAAGAAAATGTTTTTGTTAATCTTACATTAAAAATTTTGGTTGAAGCAAACCTACTCGTATTTATCAAAAAGGTAAAAAAGGCTTACGAAACATTAAGCTGCGGCTGATAGGAATGAAATAATAACCATAAACATCAACGCGAGTGTGTTCCATGGATGAAGTCTAATAGTTGTTTATCACCCAATCTCACACAAAGACCCATTATCCAACCATCCAACCATGAAATCAAACGTTATCAACAACGTGCCCAATATTTCTTAGTCATCTCACGCTGAATTTTCTAAATTTATCACTTGTCCATTTTCATCATTTCAAAGACGCAAATTGAAAGCTAAAGACGGTAATTGAAGGGACGAGGGGTTAATGTTCCTTTTTGAACCGGCTGATGGATCAGATCATTGAAAACGAAATGTTCCGTCACATTTTTGTCGGAAATAGTGATTGGAAATCCTGTTAGTATATACAACTCTGTTGGCGTAATTAGCTTTTAAATAAATGATATAAAATTATTTACATGTTAGGCTTTAAAGATTTAAAACATTGGTCGAGATAAACAATATCCTGTATAGTAATTTGTTTATGAAACATAAATAAATTATAATCTAATTTGTACAAACCATTTATTGCCTAATAAGCTCAATGTGTTATTTCCTCAATGAGGCCTAAGATAATATCATGTCGCCTCAAAAATTTATCCAATTAACCAAATGTTTTTAACATATAGTATACTTTTGTTTCTCGAAATACCAATTATACGTCAATATGACTACTAGGTATAATAATCCATTACCTTAATTTTTCACTTATCTAAATTAATACTAGATAACCTGTTTTAATAAAAGTTTATAAGCACCGCCTTCCCTCTTATAACCTATATATATTTGACTGTAATTTAGAAATTACGACGTATTTGGTTTAAGGGGTAGAAACTTACATACTGCATAATCTCTAAATCCACATTGGGATCTTAAAATATCTTACAGCATCTGGATCATTTTGTTGTAATCATCTTCAGTTTATTAAACTTTCATATCATACTCAGATTTATTCAATCGGAATGGTAGAATAGAAATGGCAATCATTTCTGAGCAATCGTTTCCTTTCTCCCAAACGAATTGTTCTCGAACCTATTTCACGTTATGAAAAGGAGCATTTGCTTATTGCTCTCACTTTTCTTTTGTCGTTTAGGAACATCTGTCATCGTCACAAATTTAAATGAATTCACTTAGTGTAATAATACTCTTATTTCTATGATGATTTACTTTTGGACGATCTATGAAAATATATATTTAATTAAACGTTGATTAATGACGTTGTTGAGTTTGGTTATTGTCATCAAATTATAACAAAGGTAAATTTTTACCATATACAAATTGCTCGATTTTACTTCACCACTGACAAAGTGATTCGCTCAACTGATAAATTTGATTAATGAAATGGCCTTACCGGGTCCTAAAACCTAACAGCCCTGTCGTTAAACGCGATGTTTGCTCGTAAGTTATTTACATGTCAACCCCTCAACGGTATCGGCTTAGCGATCGCGGCGGTATTCATCTAGCCTAACCCTTGGTGACACAATGACCCATCAAACTGAACACGTGACAGGTAACACTCGTAATATTTTATGTTACCGTCGATAACATTGTTATTGTATTTTATACAAATACAATATACATACGTGGATTTTGCAACTAGAATAAAACTACAATGTTAAAATTATGGACAGGTTTTGATTTATAGAAAACTTTATAAATAGGACTTTACATAAATAAACAGACATAACAGACAATTTTACTTTGAGATTTAGTTTTAGTAAGCTCTAATCGGTCTAGATTTTTTATAATAGTACATATACTCTAAGAAAAAATTGTTTAACTAATAAATAAATATCTATTCTCAATCTTTATCGCTGTCTAACTTCATTGTTAAAGTTCATGCGCATAAAAATAATACCTGACTTGAAGGAAATGCTTGTATAAATATAAATACAATAGAAAAGAATAAGACAAGACATAATTCAGCGTAATATTGTTTTTATCCAAACGAAAACTTACTATTTCAAAACTTCATATAAATTCAGTCCGTCGTTAAATATGTAGTGAATTACCCATTAAGGTTGCGCACTAAATATTCTCATCTCCAAAATAGTATTTCAATGTTGTGTAAACTTAGCGTTACAGACGTAACATTTCTAGCTCGTAACGTGTATACACACATATCTTAATGCCATAATCAGTTCGATCTATGAAGCTTTGCTCCCTGAGCGTGAAATAAAACCGTTGCGCATTTCTGAATGTAGACGACTTTTCCCACTGTCGTTGGCGAGTTGTAATGAGAACGCCCCTTAAGACACTCATGGTTGCTAGTTGCTCATTTGTATAATTCTTATATAATAATAATTTTACGTATTGTATTCTATTATAACATTATTACTATTTTATGTATTTTATTTTATTTATTATTATGTATTATATTATTATTATTTTTAAAGACTAAATAAAGTCTCACAGTTACGTTGTCGCCAGAGTAATAAAAATTGTAATTTAGTCTCACTTAGTTTTCACGTGTTATACATATTGTACAAATCATTAACAGTTATCTGAATATCATATATCTTACCAGGTCATTACGAAGATAGAAGAACTGTCGAAAAAGAAGAAAAAGCGAGCCTAGTGCGTGGGTATGGGAACGTTCACACGTGCTTCTAACTACGATGTCAAACAGTAGGGCTTAAACTACACTATCAAGATCGTGAAATAAATACGGCTTAAGGATACGGTTTTTTTTTGTCGAGTAGCACATAATAGTTCTTAATGATAGCGAGTTTTGTGCGCTTATCAGTTAATGATAGCGAGTTTTGTGCGCTTATCAGATATCATATTATTAATGAGTTGTAACTCCGATTCTGTATTGAAATATTGAGTACACTTAGTAAGTAATAGTAAAAAATCAATCATATTTTATTGGAAAAAAGGACGATAAGTTTTCAATAGTAGATGGCATTATAAGAGCAATTCAGTATTTTTTCTCCGATTCACTGACAACCGGTAGCTTGAAGTGAGGGGATCCAAGTCGTTCGCCTCTTTGCCTGTAATTATTTGTAAAACAAGACTACTTACCCTACATACCGGAATGGTTGTTTGCATGATTATTAAAACAATGGGCTAGTAGTACCTAAGTTAAAGAATGGTAAGTTTAGTGCAAATTCGTTAAACCTTTTATCATTAGAATGAATGAAAAATATTTGATGTGCATTTTTACCTAAATTTCTATTTGCTAGCGCTCATGCATATTATCTATACTTAGTTTATTTGTCCTAATATTGTTTATTGGCATTCACCGTACTCGTATATAGACGAGTAACGTCAAAACAACATTGCGTGAAAAACCTTATAGGATTTATTTATGAAATTTAACGGAAAGGATAAACATAATGCATATATACAATAATTGCAATACGGAACAGCATTGATTTATCACATCAAGTCTTCCGGAAGGCCAATACATAAAAGGGCAACGACATCGACGTGACATACGCATGTCCACTTTACGATGTCAAGGAGAACGTGATCAAGTGGTTGTCTGGTTTTAATTTTTATCAATGTTAAAAATATGCCCGGAAAATATACCGCAAAGGAACGTCCCAGTTGGCACCGAAAGCGGCTTCATTGTACGCCGATCAGACAGCGCGGCGCGCAAAATGTCAAGGCA
Organism: Euphydryas editha; assembly: GCA_036937285.1. Lineage (NCBI taxonomy): Eukaryota > Metazoa > Arthropoda > Insecta > Lepidoptera > Nymphalidae > Euphydryas > Euphydryas editha. The sequence goes on from JAUPFZ010000020.1 coordinate 10,510,875, forward strand.
AGCTTGCGTAATCGTATTGTTTCCTTTTCGCATAATTTGGTGCTCGAAGAAAGTGCACGTTAGTTACGGCAACAATTCATTAGTTAATGAAATCCTATATTTAATCGTATATATATACTTCGAATATATATATACTTTCTTTTCTTTGTAAAGTTGAAAAGATTTCACATACTGATAGATTCAAGAAACGAATTTAAAATTCAATGACGCGGGATCGGTGCCTACTTTCAAAGGATTCTCAATACATTACTCGTATATGCGCTTATGCTTACACTGGAGCGTTGACTACTTTTCATTCTAATATCCTCGTAAGATATCAGGTTCTGTTTTGACGTATACTTAAATGATTTTTATTAGTGTTATTTATAATTTTCTTGAATTCATTTTTTATTAAAAAAGAACGCTCATAAAATTTTAGTCAAACTTCGTTTTAATTGAAAAACTAAATGCAGATTGAATACCTATTAAAAGTTTCGTTATTTTAAAGTATTTAAATAAATTGTAGTGATGTTCTGTTTTATTGGCGTAAGTTACAAAATAGGGACTATTTTAATATATAAATATACTTATAAAACAGAAAAATCTATACATATTTTTTAGTGTCTTACCTTGCCTAGAAAGAACCGCCTGTAATACTTGGCGGTATCATCTGTGTCAATGTTATGTCTTCGAGACGTTTGGCGCGGGGTTCCCGGTTGTGGTCGCGATTCACTCTCCTCGTCCGAAGAGTTCTCTTCCACTCCATCCACCCAGTACCCGCCGTTTGGAGGTTGAACTATAGATGGAGGAGTTCCTGAAAAAATTAAAAAATATATATAATAAATATATCATTTTACGATATGTATGCACGATACGCAGGTATGTATGTGAGTTTGTATTTATAAAAATTATTTACAATTTACTTTTAACACAATAGCAACACGTTGCTGAAAGAGTAAGAATATAATCTATTATTAAAACTAAAAAGTGTGAAATAAAGTGAAGAAAAAGGAACTCGTTTGCATAATCCGCTTTTCCTTTCCTACTTGTTTATCTGCTTGTTTCTTCTTTTTAAATATATGTGAATATTCATACACGCAAGTATGCATTTAATTACCTACTATATATGTATGGGCGTTGGTCACATCACATTAATTATCTTCGCAAAACAATGAATGATTTTAGCATATAAGGGCCGTGTTCCGACATATACTGGAGCAATGCAATGTGTGACGTCATTTCAGTATACTGCGAAGCCGTTCTTTTTTAGTTTGCTATACTGCGCTATACTGGTTACTGTTTATAACGGAACGAAGTCCAGTATACTGGGCTACTATTATCATCCTCATTTTACGACTTTTTTTTCAAATGAAAATATGTCTGTCATATTTTTGATCACGTGATCACAGTACTGAGCAGTACTGAGAGCACCTTACTTCGAAAGCTCCAGTGCTCTCAGTGCAAAAATGGCGGCGATTTATGACGTCATACATGACATCATATACTGCGGCAGCGTACTGGCAGTCTATAACGGAACGAATTTTCAGTACTGAGAGCACTGGGGCAGTGCTCCAGTATATATCGGAACACGGCCAAGATGTCATTAAATTCAAAGTAGTGCGATGGACTCAAACTACATAGGTAATAGGTAAGTTTTTGTTGTTTTAATAAACACTTTAACGAGCTTATTTCGATGTATTAGAAAATTATACAATACATTGTAACATGCGTAAAAAAATAATAAAATAAAAACATTCTTTACATAATATATAAAGGACAGCAATATGGCTGGCTATCTTATTAAAATAAAAATATGAATAAAAAATTGCACAGAACGTGTCGAAAACAAACGATACGAAATATCCCATGCATGTCGGTTAGCGAAATTTGTGTCACGAGTACAAATAAATTCAACAAATGAAATTCTCGTCACGTTTGATGTTAGCTGGAAAAAAGAGTGGGAAAAGGGATCCATACCATAAAACCGCATCTAATTTCGAATAAGGCTACATTCTAGTCTAGACCGCCTTTGTTGGAAATATTTTTACAAGGCTTTCAATACTCTTTCGTCTCTTGGGATGCTATTGTTCCCCATGTCCCCTATACATACCCGATCCGTTCGTCGGTTGTATGTAAAATCTCTGGTATTATTTTAAGCTTTTATTAAGCGTTTAACTAATTCGAAAATTGTTAAAGGAAAACGAAATTGAATAAATGTTAGGTATCTTTATATTCTGTAATATGTAGTAATTAAAATCTTTTATATTTGTCATTATTTCATACAAAAGATTGAATATGTGATGTATGTATGTATGTATAAATAAATAAAGTAGTATTTCTTACATATTCTTTTTATCGCAAAACTAACAATAGGTACGTCTAACCCTTATATGTCAACCGTACCCCGTACGGCTTCCCTTCGTTTACCCGTCCCCATGTCACATGTCTGATGATTCATATTTTAAAATTTTAGTATTTATTTATTTGTTTATTTGAAAATAGTAGTATAGTTTAGTTTAGTGTTTAGTTAGTGTAGTATAGTTTAATAGCAAGTAAACTTTGAATAAATGAATGAATGATCAAACAATATTCGTTTCATTTCACGTAGGCATGAAAATCTGAAAACATCGTTTACGCTGAATATAATAGGTAATCGTTTATATGAAAATGAAGTTGCATCCAAGACTAAGTCCAAGGATGAAATTTTCATCACAATTTAATATTGAAAACAGTATCTAATACCACTAATCTATGTATGTACATATACAGGTTGTTTGGTAGAGGGACCGACAAACTAAGTGGGCGTGTTCGGGGACCCATTTAGAGAATACAAGTTGGCTGAAAAAAATCCCTGACCCTCTATTTTTTTTTAAAGAATTTTTTTGTTAATTTATCGGTTTCACCGAAATTGTACCTATTTCACTCCATAACATTTTCAAAATCTGTTTTAGATAGGATGTTTTTACTTTAGTTTGTTGTCAGATACATGCTTATGCCATGCAAAATAAAATTGGATACAATCAAAGCTAACAAAGTGATTAAGAGCTCATAGAGTGAAAAATAAAAATAAATTTTACACCAAAGTTGAAATTTGACAATGATTAAAAAAAAAACCGTTTGCAATTCTGGAGGTAATATGCATTTAAAAACTTCTCTATTTATCACTTATTACAACGACATACTAAATTGGTATAATACTTACCATCTTATTGAATAAATGAGGTATGAAGGAAAATTTAAACAACAGAAATAAACACAAAATTATTTTTATTTTAAATCTTGTTCGAAAACAGCTCCTCCGTTACGGATACATGCCCGGCACCGAATGCGTATTTCTTTTGTCGTAGTATTCACCGTCATTTCTGCTTTAATTTTTGAAAAGGCGTCCTCAATTCTCGTCACCAATTCTTCTTTTGTGTTTATTTTAACCTCATACACCAACTCCTTAACACGCCCCCAGACATAAAAATCGAGTGGTGTTAGGTCTGGAGAACGCGCAGGCCACTCAATTGGGCCACGTCTGCCAATCCAAGAATTAGGGAAACAGTTGTCTAGATACTCGCGTACTGAGTTCCGGTAGTGAGCCGGGCAGCCGTCATTCTGAAATATGATTGCCCGGTCATCTTCAAAATTTGGCAGGTGGCTCATTAATGCTGGCAGGTCATTTATTAAAAACTCGAGGTAATTTTCCCCATTCAGTCTATCTGGGAGATAATGGGGTCCAATGAGGTCTCTCCCAATGACACCTGCCCATACGTTGACCGAAAACTTGTGTTGGTGTGAGGTCTCTCTGGTTGCGTGAGGATTTCGCGATTCCCATCTGTGTAAATTATGTTGGTTAAAAATCCCTTCTCTCGTAAATTTAGATTCATCCGTCCAGAGAATGGTCTTAAGAAATTCGTTGTTATCTACATCGGAATGTAGAATAAAACGGCAGAACTGCAAGCGCCGCTCTTGGTCCCCTTCTACTAAACCTGAAACCAAAACAAACCTGTGTGAGAACATGTGATGGGCAAATGGTACAGCAATTATTATTATTGTAGAGCGCGCTCTACGATTACCACTACAATACACAACCAAACTTTTACCTTCGACCCTAATTTGCATTGTCATTATAATAAAAATGTAGAGCCGACTAAAATAATTTGAGCTAAGCCCATTTTGCAGTAACAGGTACAACGGAGTACATTGTAATTCGATGGTAGATACAAACATTCGTAATTTGGTCTTGTTCATGTAAAGTTCGTATTTTAATGAGCAATCAGGAACTCTAAATCTAGGTCCTTGTTTCTCTAGTATGAAAAGTCATAAGAGTGAGATTTATTAAAATAATCTCAAGCGCCAGAATACAGTTTAGAGTTAATGTCATTAATTAAATTTACCTTGCACCGGAGTGTAGTGATAAGGATGCCTTCCGTCTGCATTGATCACTGTCCAAACTTTCCATGTCGAAACTCCCAACTTACGGGCCACTTTTCTAACGCTGGTGGTGGGATCCGCATCGAACGCTTGAAGAATGCTTTCATCTACAACAACACGTTGTTGTCTAGCGTTCTGTCTTGGTTCCCTAAAATGTAGAGTGCCGGTTTCCCGCAGTCTCCGGAAAGTGGTGGAAAATGTGGTATGATGTGGCACACGTCTGTTGGGATACGACTCTCTGTACATTCTTTGTGCAGAACGTGAGTTCCCATTAGCTCGGCCGTAGACAAAAACCATGTCGGCGTATTCTTCATTACTAAAGTCCGTCATGTCAGCAAAGAAAGAGTCCACACAGCAACAACAACAACAGTCAACGTAAACAACGGTAACAGAAAACAATGATAACAGGTAACAACGGGTAACAGTCAATAACGATAACACTTCAACAAACGAAAGGAATAACAAAACGAAAAACAACAAAAAACAAATAAGAGTCACGATAGATCGTACACGCGTCAAACAGTGATAGCAGTCAAAGCTCGACTGATTACTTACACATTTTATTGTTTAGATCTGCGTTCTTTGAGAGACAGAGAAAGAAGAACAATAAAAATATTAAACAATAGTTTTATACCTGCTCGTCGCAGTTGGTCTCTTTACGTAAATGACACATTTTTTATTGCTATGGTTGTTACTTGGAATCCTATCTTTACTCAACAAGCTGGTAAGTATTATACTAATTTAGTATGTCGTTGTAATAAGTGATAAATAGAGAAGTTTTTAAATGTATATTACCTCCAGAATTGCCAACGGTTTTTTTTTAAATCATTGTCAAATTTGAACTTTGGTGTAAAATTTATTTTTATTTTTCACTCTATGAGCTCTTAATCACTTTGTTAGCTTTGATTGTATCCAATTTTATTTTGCATGGCATAAACATGTATCTGAGAACAAACTAAAGTAAAAACATCCGATCTAAAACAGATTTTGAAAATGTTATGGAGTGAAATAGGTACAATTTCGGTGAAACCGATAAATTAACAAAAAAATTCTTTAAAAAAAAATAGAGGGTCAGGGATTTTTTTCAGCCAACTTGTATTCTCTAAATGGGTCCCCGAACACGCCCACTTAGTTTGTCGGTCCCTCTACCAAACACCCTGTATAGTACAAATGTAAATTTCATGTGTCTGTACATATGCGAATTTTGTTTTAAAAAAAAATCACATTGCAATTGTCTAAAAATAACAGTTAGATATAAGGCCCAGACTCCACCAGAGCGGAGATGTGCGGAGATGTATTTTAAGGCCATGTATTGGCAAATAAGCAGTGAGAAGAGCTTAGCAAAAAAAGCAGGAAAATTACTCCCACTTCATTTATCGGCCTAAAAAAATATATGTTATACACAAGGATATTATCTAGGGCCCTTGTAAATTCGTTACACGATTAGATGAACTTGACTCGATCATAAAAAATCCCAAACATAGCATAAATTGAAGCAAAACCCTGTAAACATTTGTAGGAAAAAATATTTCTTTTAAATTTGAAATTTATACCATAATTTTCTTCTTTTCAAACTACGTAGTCTATGTTTATTTAAATTTAATTAAGTTCACTTTTTTGTACAAGAACTTAAAAAAACCAAAAAATAACAACCGTTTCGGGCAGTCCGACGCAATGCCGCGCCATCACCAGCCATAGGAATAAGTAGCGGTCTGCATCCTCGCCTTAACAACCAATAGAATTTCGTTCAGTGGTATCCACTGAAGCGGAGGGGAGACGAGGTGTGTCAATAACGAAGTTCTATTATATATGTATGTATGTATGTCCATTTCTTTGGCTATATAAATTTTCAAAATGGAGGAATGAAGGGGGGAGTTGAATTTTTTTTCTTACTGTAGCAATATGGGTATCAAATGAAAACTAGTAAATTGTTTTATTCTTTATAGTTTATAATAAAAGTATTTTACGCAGTCGGGTTTTTTGATTTTTTTAAATTATTAAAATACCTCCAATGTACATAATAAGTTACTTTAATAGATTTTATTAGAGTGGTATAGAGATAGTCATGCATAATTATTTAAAGGAATATCATACTTGCTTGACATTAATATAAGTAGATCTAATAATAATATTTATTATTTTACTTCTAGAAAGATTAGTTTTATTTTTTAATTAAAAATATTAAAATTCCCTAATGTAGTAAACGAGGTATATTTGACAACGCTTTTGAAAATTACAAACCTTGATTTCCCAAGATTATTCCAGCGACCACCTAATTTAATTAACATCTTAATCAACTAATGAAAGAGACTCGTTGTTGAAGTCTGCAAACTTACAGGTATATCTTTACGAAGTCCTTTTAAAATTACATATTTATTTTAAAAGAAAACTTTATTTACTAAGGATTGACATATACATAACACATACACAAATTAGTCAGTACTGTGACTAAGTTAGTTATTAATAAGTTCTTAAAAAAGCCGAAATTACTTTCTTAAAACTAAGCTAATTCAAATACGATATTTACATGAAAAGTATTTTACAAATTTTAAGGCGAATTAGAACACTTTCACACTTAGTACTCAACATTTCTTTAACTTTCTACTTTTAACAGCCAACCGAAAGTTACTTTGAACAATAGATCTCTGAAATATCAAAGGGAATGACTATCAAGTCGAAATCTACGTTCATTATTATTCAATTACAGAAAGTATTTTTCATCACGAAATTCATCTATTTTTTTAGTCTATTGTATTTCTCTATTGTTTTTCTAACAAAAATATGTTTTATTTTAGGTAAATTATTATTGGTCGACTACTTGACCTTTTAAGAGCGTGTACAGTCGTGCGGTAGTTTTAGGTAGTTTATTTCAATTGCGAGGCAGATCACGAATTCGTTTTATCAAATTTTATTCATCGCAAACACGACTGAAGCATAAAATATTTTATATCGTGATGTTTTTCGTTATGACTTTTTTTTAATTCACAATGTTATACTAATTAAAAAATATAAATAAATTTAAAACCTTTTTAACGAAACAAACTTAAAAAACGCAAACGACTGTGAAATTGCCAAAATTACAGCGACATTAAGGTAACGGACATATGTAATTAAATCGTGAAATTTTATTCAAGTTGCCAATTATTTTATTTAAGCCGAAAGAACTTTACATGACTTTTTATGCGATCAAAAAAAGTATAATGTTAAATAACCTAACTCTTATAACACTTATTATATTTAACGTAATGATTTCGCTGTTTTATCTTGTATCTACCAATATAAAATATCACCTGAAGATAACGTTTACATAATAAAGCTTTCAATGTCAACAACATAGAAATAAATTGTAAATTTAACGTGTCTATTTTTTTTTTTCATTTATTGCTGAAATTTTTAGGGATCAGAGAACACTAATTATATACACCAGTCGATCATTTTAAGAAATATCTGTCTGTCTGTTTGTTTAGACATCATTGCACAAGTCCTAAGTCCAAGTCCATGAAATTTATAAAGTATATCCTGAGGTAACATTTAGTCTTTATTTAAAGTTTAAAGTTATTGTAAGTTGAATTTTGTATTTTGAATGACAACGTTAGAGTAGGTAAGTTAATAATTAAAATGCAATCCGAAAAGTTTGAGGTGCCACATTATTATAATAGATGGCGGTGATAGCATGTTCTGGGTCATGTCATGGTCAGTTAGTACCTTACTCGACTACAAACTAAAGTAAAACTTTTAACTTTATGTACGAGCGACGCCGCGGACACAACTAGTATTTAATATTATTACACATTCTATTTTTTTTAAGTGGAACAATGAGGATAGTATTGCACTATAGGCACTATACTGTTCCACTGCTAATAGACAAGGTCTCTTCTTCGACTAAAGTGAAGGATTGACGCTTAAACCGTACAAAAATATAAGCAATATTACCTGGCTTAGCTAAAGTTTCCTCCAACAGTAGCCGGCTGGCTTGGCATGCTGCGGCTACTCTGCGCTGGACGACCGCGGTGCCAGGCGAAGGCGGTGGGCCATGCGGGGCTGGCACTCGCCCCTCAGCATACGAGTGCCTCTCCCCCACACTAGAACCAGTTGTTGCGCCAACTGACACCGACCGACGATTCTCATTTCGCGAGACCTAGAAATAAAGTTTCCATTGTAGTATAATGAATAACTTCGTCCAGTACTAAAATCTTATAAAGATTGTTTAAATTTTGGAATTTTCAACAACCCTATATTTTTAATTTTGTCGTTTTTATCAGTAATTTAGCGTTACATAAGAAGTAGTTACGTCTGTAAATTTTAATTAGGCTATTGATAAATATAAATAATTAATATATTGGCTATAAATATATTTTTATATTTAGGCTATTTAACTCTTCGTCAATATTTTAATCTTCAATTCAATCTTAATTGACATTGCCTATTCATGAGCGAAATGAATGAATTAACCTCAGTCAGAGAGATCAAAGACACACCAACTGCATTGATCCTAAAAATGGAACGCAGTATTAGTGATTGGAGTGAAGACTCAGAAACGATTTGTTGTTTTTGGAATATCAGGAAATGGTTAATTTTATGTACACCGGGCGACTCAAGAAAGCATGACATACATAGTTCGTTGACCGTGGGATCCTATTATTGTGGTAACTGTATCAGTACGCGCAAATCGCTTCTCGGTTTACCTTTATACAATTTGAAGACGCCGGAATCAGGTAGTCAATTCGTAAGCCACGAGAAAATTATATTTTGAATAGTTTAGGGTTATTTAAGATGTTTAGGAATTTTTGACGGTTGACTTGCTTTTATGGTTATCAAGCTACCTCATTTCTCAATAAATTATTTGTTACGTATACAGACATAAATCTACGGCGGCCTATAAAATCAAAAATTTTATATTGGACTGACGGAAATATTAGTTGAAGCGATGACAGCGTCTCCCAAACAACAAAAAGAGTAGCGGACGTGAAGGCATTTTCACTTTGATGTCAAGAAACTCAATAGTTTGTTCAATTAAATAATAATTATAAATATTTTAAAAACCAAATATATTAAAACACTAACGCTTGATCTTAACTGATACTTTATTAAATCAAATATAAAAGAAAAACAACTCATTGCAACATTATATTTTTATTTAACAATTTAGTATCTAAGAGATTTTTGTTTAATTACATAATAAGTAACATGAAAGCAAAAACATATATTTTATTTCTGTCTAACCACTTATTTTAGTTTCTAAACTCTGAGCCATAAATAGCGACATAATTTAAAAGTTCCGTCTTTCCCAATGATTGTCGTTAAACACGAAATGGCACAGAAAGAGTCGTGGTCGGGTAATATAATTTCATATTAAGAATGCTTTGATGCGCGGAAGTTTAACATTAGTTAAGAATATATTTTTTCTACATAAAAAGAGATATTTCTTTGTGATTCGTTAGTCGAAATTTACGTTGCTGCAGGAGCCTGTTTTTTTTTTCGATCGTTTTAAATATTTATTTTTGTATATATATAGTCTACCTAGTACCTAATATGTAAGTTCCGGGTAATTTTACCAGCGTTAATGTGTACTGGTTCACATCTATAAGTCGTAGCACGATCGATGATAAACAGCCTATAACGTTTCCTGATAAACTGTTTTTTTTTTTTATATATTAAAAACAATTTCAAAAACCCAAGCAATTAAAAACAACAAATGAATCTTCTATTTCATATTATTCAGTACTACAGATTTAAAGTAAAAGTGTAGTACTACACTAACAAACTAAAATGTTTTTTTTTAATGTCAAAATCTAGTCACAATGCAAGGAACTCCATCATGTTTATAAAAAAATAAAATAGCCATTAAGATTTTATTTTCGATGAAATAATATTATTACATATTTTTATTATAATATTGAAATATTATAATAAGCTAAATAATTACACGTCAAGCTTTGTAATTGCGCGGATTTTTCGTATCAAATGTCCGTAGATATAAGGTTTCCTTGTGTCCGGTACTTCCAATACTAATACCTACTACAACTGTTATTGATAGTGTATTAAATGTCACTGTATGTCTTTAGTTCTATGAGTAAAAACAGATATTATTTAACAAAATGTCCGAACCATATATAAGTACCTACACGGTGATTATTTTTATAGAAGTAATTAGACAAAATATCGTTCGCTTTTGCTTAAAACGTTATCGTGTTCTTTTTCTTACAAAAATTATTCGAATACTAAAAAAAAAAGTTATTCAAATTAATAACAGTAAGTTTGTATTTCATTTACGTTTCTAAATGTAAAATATTCAAATGCGTTCGATTTAAATGTTTTTGACGAAAGAAAAAAAAAATTAACGAAGTAGGAACCGCTTCAAATAAATGGCATGCACGTGTTGACGTAATTAATGTCAGCAATACCGGGATTAACAGCACGTATAATCATCTTGTCGACTCATTAAAACTCCGAGACAAATATTAGTAGGGTAAACTTTGACGCCGAGTTTAATACGCCAAGAGAATTTATTAATTACAAGGAGAAGAGCATATATATTAAACACTTGCTTTATATAACATGCAAAAACATATATCAAATTTTATATAACTATCGTTAATCGAAATAAATTATGTTTGAAATGAACGTAGCCGAAGTCAAACAGTATACTTTGTACACCATATTTTGTACTCACTTTCTGTTAATAAAAATTAAAGAAATATTGAACAACATTAAATGTTTATGATATTTATTCTACTCAAAATATGCTGTAAATAAAATAGTATGATCTTAGAAAATATTTTCGGGCTTAACAAATTTAATATTGTGTACTTTTGCCAAACGCAATATGAACTATATTTCATAATATAATTACCACACTTATTAATAGAAGTTACTTGATTGACTTTTAGCGACTTGAAAACTGAATTACGCTTGATCAAATGCGCTGAAAGTGAGTTTAACGTTTCATTCAATCAGAACTTGCTTACTAAATTCACTCCACTCACCTTCGTGTGTAAAATGTACAGAGTGATTAAACTGTGAAGAATTGCCATTCTTTCATTCATTCATTCTTCATTTCTCTTTTGTTATCGTGAAAAAAATGGCTGAATCAATGTAGACTTTTAAAAAGTTCTTTTTAAGCTTCAAAAAAGATAGATATTCGAAAAGATACCAGAAGTTAAAAATGCAGATTCTACTTCGAAGAGCCTACAAGAAATGCAACAGTCCTGTGGAGAGTGTGCAGACACACTCCTTTAAAATTTATCAATACATAATTTTAAGAATTATAAATTTAGTTAGATGTCCTGTGTAAAAAATAAGGCGCTACTAAACCCATACATTTTATCATTTATATATTCTTTTACTAAATAATAAGCGTTAGCTAATATATGTAATACAAAAATTAAATTTATTAAAAATTATACGACGTTTTCTTTCATCGATCTATATGTCGACTCTACGGAGTCGAAAACTTGAAGACTATTATTGACGATTTTTTTTAATTTATACATAAAATAGTTTTTACTCTTCATCTCATCTCATCAGCCTATAGCAGTCCACTGCTGGACGTAGGCCTCCCCAAGCTCGCGCCAGACATCCCGGCTTTCCGCAATCCTCATCCAGCCAACACCGGCAATCCTACGAAGATCGTCGGTCCAGCGGGTCGGAGGGCGTCCCACACTGCGTTTGCCAATACGTGGTCTCCACTCCAGGACACGTCTGCTCCAACGGCCATCGGTCCTACGACACAGGTGACCAGCCCACTGCCACTTCAGCGTGCTAATCCTCTGGGCTACGTCGGTCACTTTGGTTCTCTCGCGGATAGTCTCATTTCTGATCCTATCTTTGAGAGAAACGCCGAGCATAGCCCATATATATTTTACTATATATATTTTACTCTTAGGAATAAAAAAAAAAAAAAAATAAAAAAAAAAAATATAAATAATCTTTTATAGCATATATATTTTACTCTTGGGAATTAAGAAAAAAATCTATATACACAAAATGAAAGCTACACAAGACAAGAAAGAAGTAGTTAGAAAGAAGAAGACGAAGCGACAACTATTCTAAATAATAACCTACTCTCCTTTTTATACTTTATAAATACAAAAATAAATTGAATTAAAAACATTAAAGTATCCATTAGCCATTTAATAGTTTCCATTTCTTTAGAAGAAATACAGTTTATTTAGAATTTTTTAACATCAATTGAAGCGAACTAAAACCACTTGCTTTCAATTGCTGGGCAAAGATTTTTCTGTATAGATTATTAGCCACGCTGCTCTACTGTCTTTTAAGTTTTAGTTTTGCAAACTTTTTTATAAATTTTGTAAAAAAATTCAAGAGAAGTATGTTGGTGTAATTTAAGTACCTTTTCTATCAACCGTGCGTATATATTGTATGCTAAGTAATAACACGTTACCGCATTGTTTTATTCGAATGTTGTTGAACGAAGTTGAAATGAGTTGTCGCTTGCTACTTAAAGCTGAAACCACACCACCTCTTGAAACGATGTATTAAATGAAAATTTTGGTCATTCCAAACTATTATGAATGTGCTATTCTCACTAAACATTTAAAAATATGAAATGCATTATCTTTAAAATGTATTAAGTCAAAATTTCCTTCAAGTCAAATCAGTTGCTTAATTAAAATATATTTTTACCTATGCTACGGACAATTACTTTTGCAGCTTATGACTGTAGGTAAGTATCAAACTTTTCGAAGACAGTTTATATTAATATGGATAACACCAGTATTTAAGACAATATAATAATGAAGTAAGATGTTTATGCATAATATCGTTTTTATATGCGCCGTCGTTACGTCATCACTCGATTCTACTTATTATACGTTTATAGGTACATTTTTATGATTTAAAAGTTAGAATAGAATTTTAATATTGAAAATATTAATAATAATATATTGATTAGATGCCAAAAAAGTCTGTCTTTAAGCAAAACGTATGCACATATAAAAATACCAAGAAAAATATATATAATATCCACGTAAAGTAATAAAAATTAAAACAAGTTGTAATACGTTTGAGATGAACCGATCCATAACTTTCAACGTAACTCCTTAATGACAACCTGAGTCTGCAGAGAAGCAGTGCTGCCATATTGGGCACCTGACCTCGATGCAGTGGAATCAACGAGGTGCTTGAATTTTAAAACTTGAAGTAGGTACGCTTCTGTTTTATATATAATTTTTCAACTTTTTCAAATTTGTTTAAATCATTTTTATAATGTACATGATAATTAAAATTTCTCTTCAATTGTTTCACTCTTTTTTATATAAAAATATTTACACGTTGTCCTTTTACTAGCATATTTTTTTCTAGCCTTAAGATACTATATAATTGCTAGTTGCTGCGTTAAGTTCCGTAATATAAATTTGATATCTATCTAATCTTCTTCTAATCTAATCATCTATATATATATATATAGTCACTCATCACAATATCTCTGGAACTATGAGACCTAGAGACTTTAAATTTGGTAGGAATATTTCTTTCGTCGATTAGAGGTCAGCTAAGAACGGATTTTACGAAATTCTTCCTCTAAGGGGGTGAAAAAGGAGGGCAAAGATTTTATGGGACAACATGATTCCTTAGTCTAATCTACTTCAAATTTTGCATAAATATTCTTTAACAGAATTGATTGAAGACGTGTTTCGTATTTTATCGAAATTCATCCACTAACGGGGTTAAAAGGTGATTGAAAGTTATTTGCTTCGAAGTTGATATCAATACTCCTTAGTGCTTTTGATTTAAATTACATTTTCTTTTGCAACTCAATCCGTCTGTCATCAAATATTTTCGAGTATCGACGCAGGTGTAGGTGATAAAAAATATAAATTTATAATTTTTGAAATTGTAGTTAAATACCCGTGCGAAGCTGGGACGGGCCGCTAGTATAATATGTAAGAGGACATATAAACCATGTTAGTCTATGAAATAAATAAAAAACTTGCCAACGTCTATGAAAAAACAACAAATATTGATCATATGGTTTATTAATTTGTTACCTTTTGTTCTACCCAAAGGAAAACAAATACTTTTCATTGTACAATTTTTTTTAAATTATTAAATATTGTTCTTACAATTTTAAAATTGGAATAAAAGAACGGAAGTTTTTTAATCCGATAGCAATATAAAATATGCGTGTTTTTATCGATGAATATTTTTCGAAATATTTTACTGATGTAGGATTTAAATATTCATTTGATGGTAACACAAAAAAATTACGAACAAAAATGTTGTATTATGTAAGGACCTGCTTCACTCGTCCCGATGAAACATGAAAAAAATTCTAAACTATACAAAAATATAGTATTTAATTGGCTATCGTTTTCAATAACTCGATAGCACTTCGTATATCATCTGACGTTGAATATCGAAGTTTGTGCACCTGAGATCAACTCTCGACGCTAAAAGTTAGTATGTTTAACACTTAACTTCTTTCATTATAAGGAATTAAATAATAATTAAATAATCTTAATTTAGGAATTAAAATTATATATATTTTTTAATTTTACATTGTAGTATAAAAAAAAAATAGTAGCATTGTACAAACCTTAGTGGTTTTCTTTTACTACCTAGAGTTATAAATTTGTAAATATTGTTTTTTTGTATTTGATAATTAAATATAAAAAAATGTACTGAAATCACTGAATTTAATAAAAATTTAAAGAAACATAATGATAACATTGTATAAGATATATATTAACCTTAATGGTGATTGATTAGGCAAAAGTGATAATAAAAAAAACTAATAAAATATTATAAAAGTAATAAAAAATAATAAAATATAAATGACATCACAAGTGCTTCCGGATATCCGTCTTAATACCTAATAATATCTTTGCTACAAAAGATATACAAAAAAAAAAGTTGTCTCAGTCAATATAGACACATATAAAAGCTTATTTATCCTAAAATCAATAAATTACCCATTTCTTCACACAATATAATATTTCGAATTATAAAAGAAGTGAATTACATCACGCATATTGATATATAAATCAGAGCTATAGATACTCGTAAGTAGTAGTTTTTCAAAAAGTAAATAACAGAAATATGGCAAAGCAGTAAATGTCAACAAAATTCGATGCGAAATGTCGCAAAATAATATTCGACGAAAGTATGAAGAAGGAACGGAGGCGATCGGTTTGCAGTGAAACGTAAATTGTTCCGATATTACTAAGTTCGCGCTGCACTACGGAAAACGGTTATTAGTACGTTTTCTATTGGTATACAAGCCTTCGAATCTCAAATGAAACACTACAAAAATACTCTTTATTTTATGAAAAAATTCAACCTGATATTTACCAGTATTTTTTAGATATTTTATCTGCTACGGTGTCCGCCATTTGCACTACTATTACCGTTGTGTTACCAACTATCGTTATATAATTAATTTCTGAAAAGTGACTGGTCCGATGTGGAAAACGACATAGCAAACGTAATAGCTAATGCAAAGCTGTATAATGATAAACATTTCAACAATGGTAAAAATTACGTAAATGCGTAACGCAACTATTTTTCGACAGAAATATTATACATAAATACATAAAAATTTCTCATATTATAAAATATGTTATATTATAACTGAATTCATTAATATTATGAAGTCATTGCAACAAGTGGACTGCAGAATTACACATTGGTAGATTATTTAATAATTATGAATATGATAAACTTAATATATCCCACTAGTACGAAACGCCTTCAGTAACAAAATTAAAATCTTATCAGTAATCAGTAATTAAAACCAAACTCTGTTTTATACAGGTAAGCTTTTGAAAATACTTTTCTACCAAGATATTATTTTTTTTAAATCCATTTACGGATGATATCCAGGATGCCCGGGTCGGCAGTCCTAGACCTATGTCGGACTCGGTACTTTGGGACTGCAATACCGTACTAAACCCCTGCAGGAGCCTTCAGCCGCTTTAATTGGAGAGTCCCGGATCTGCAGGCAACAGGATCCCTTCAGCGACAGGCTGGCAACGGCGAAAAGGCCAGACTTCTCCTCCATGGGAACTGTCCGGCTCACCTCTGAACAGTCCCGACGACGCCGTGTCGAGCGGGAACGGGTTCCCATCCCGACCCGACACGGGCACAGGGGTAATATTGGAGGCGCATTAAGAAGCGCCTCCTACGCACCCCCATTCGTCGCCCGCGGATGGGGGCCACGTCGGCGGCCTTCTCTCTCACCCGCTCGTCGGCCTCCTTCTGGGACATTACTGTCTCGCAGAAGGAGACCATCGCTTTCCAGGACTCGTCGTCGCCGAGCATCGCAGTGATGATGCTCGGGAGCGACAACTCTTCTCCGAGGAAACCAAGATATTATAATACATTGTAGTCAACAAGTTATAAGTTACCACCAATAAGTTATAATTTAATTACGATTTTTTATTTTGATTATTAGGCAAATCAAACAACATTTAAACATTTATCTTAGCATTTGAAACTAATATATTTGTAATAAATCAAACTTATATCAGATAATTGTTTACGTCATTCCAACTAATTATTTTTCCTACTAACTTAAAAGTAAATAAAGTATCGTTAACGTATAATGCTGTATTAGAAATTCTTTCCACGTTGCTTTACTGGGAGTAGAATTTGATATTTTTTGAAATTCGCCCGAGGTATATATAGGTTCTACACGATGTTTTCCTAACCGTCTACCAAGAGACGAATTGCAAACAACAATTATGCATGCGAAAAACGAGAATAATATTAAGAAATAAATTACTACGTCGACCACGCTATCTCAGATTAAGATAAGTTATACCAATTCACCATAAAGTTCAAATATAACTATATAACTAATGCTTATCAATGAATTGTACAATAATTAATTAGAATATCATAAGCAGGTGTTATAAAGTGTTATTGGCGTGTAACACAACCTATATAATATGTTATCTTACTTCAAACATTTCGCTATAAACTATAAGCTGTAAACTTTATCGAAAGCGATAAATGATTAAGTTCTAATAACATAATGAGTAAACATGTTTAAGAATTTTATGGCATTTCTAATGCAAGTCAAGTTATCTTCAAAATTACAAGTATATTTTAAACTGAAGAGAGCATATCAAGCATCAACTAGCAAAATAATTTTAAAATATTTTACCTTTCTATCTTTTGTTAATCGGACCCCCAAGCATGACATTCTCTCACAAAGGCAGCACAGAGCTGATATCATATTCAAGTTTCCTCTTGCACATCTTATTAGAGGAGACGACATTCCTTGCTACAATTAGTCAATGCGACACTAACATACTATTAATTTAACGTAACTGTTGCTTAAGGCTTTGCACATACAAATTAAAACTCCTCCAGTCATCTTATAACAGATAATCTTTTATTGGAAAATACATTTAATAAATATTCATATGAACAAAAAATGCCTAAAAATTATATGAGTCTTATAATTATTCGATTATATATATTTATATATTTTTTATATATAAAAAAATAACATACCGACTAAATAGAATTATTGTAAGTAAATTGTATTATTGATTGACATTGATTAAAAAATCGTTCAACCATAGAACCGAGTTTCAGTAATGTCCAAACATAATATCCACTATAAATCGCTCAATAAAATGCAACAATGCAATTTTCCACGTAAGAACTCCATTATTAAGTGGCTGCAAAATTTTATTAATCACGAACTCAGTTGAACGGCTCGAAGTAGGACGGGTCGTATTTTCTCATCTCTATCAGATAGGGTTGGTGCCGGCATTGTTTTGCATCAAACGTATCTATGGATCTGTGCATAGACTAGAGATATGATAGAGTGGTTTTATTTAATGCAATAAATTAACTTCGGTTTTCTTAACATACTTATTAATATGTTATAATGTATCAGTTATAGCCCTTAATTATATATCATATCGTTGTTTAAGATTTCACAAAAAAAAAATCGAAAGCAAGAATAACTCTTACTATTATAATAATTCTTACCTTAAAGTAGGTAAGAATTATTATAATTAGAGACAAAACATGTTTTACTATATTTTATGGAATTTTTAAATATATGTTTCAAATATAAAGAATTCGAAAGAAAAGATTTACATTTCGATTTAATGTTAGAAAAAAAAAACTTAAAACAATCAATATTCCAAAACATCCCAGTAAGTCTTTTTTACAACTACAAGTTAGATTTTAATTCAAGATAAACCTACAGTAGGTAATACAAGGTATAATATACTGAAGACGGAATGTAATTTCCATTCTAAATAAAGTTATCTGCTATATTCATTGTAACATTAACATAACATTGACTTCAAATGACATCTGCCGCTTCATCTTAAGATGCTCAGGGAGTACACAAATACTACAGAGCCTAATACCTACAATTAAAGATTAAGATAAGGATATCTTGCTTAGTAAGGTATTTGGAAGGGGGTTTCTAAATAAACCTTCTTAGTTTGTGGGTAGGTATAGCTGGGTTATGTAATTCTTTGGAGACACATTTATTTACTAGTGATTTTACACACGTAATTTTTTTTAACTTATTTAAGTATGAGCCTCGTAGCAACGAGATTTTATTTATTGGTATTTCTTTAAAAACTATAAACTAAGACTCTAGTCATCCTTACAGCCTATAAAACAAGTCCCATAAGCAGGCATCAAGCCCATTAGCACTGCACTCACAAATACAACTTCACCAAAGAGATGTGTATCAGAAATTCTTAATAATATTTATTATTTATATAAAAATCTTATATATATATATATATATATAATAAAACGAGAAGTCATTGACATAGTTTTAGAACGAGTGAAAAACTTTCAGGAGTTACCATTGCAAAGCTCGAGAGCGAAGAGTACTTTGGTAGACCCGCCAGTAATTGCGTTTATCAGACCGGTAAATGAGCGCTGCAATCTCCTCTCGTCTTTTTTTTAATCCAAGGCCGCGTATACGTTCCTACTGTCATCGTTCGCTTATCTGATTGACATTTCGACCTTTTTGGATACACTAACAAACATGTAACAAAATAAAAAGGGTTTACTAGGAATTTAGAAATAAAAATAATCGTGTCAGTTTTGCATATCATTTCGCTTTTACCACTATACATATTTTGTATAGAACTCACACAAATCAACACATGGATCTGTGCATTTGATAATTCAACATATATTAAATTTGTAAACAATAAATAACGGTAATTTGATTGTGTGTGAAAATACTTTCATTTCAAATACGTCACATAATAAGTTTAAGTTAAAAATAATATAACGAGTAAAAAAAGATTCGAGATCGAGAAGATAAATAATGAAATATAAACTAAAGTCATTGTTATAAGAGTAATAACATAGCACATGGAAATTAGGTATTGTTTTCGACGTTGATCTAAAAGAAATATGGTCCATTATGTTTTAGGTAGAATGGCAACACACTCCTCCCATAGACGATACCATCAAAGTATTGCAGCAAAAAATTCGTTTTATACGCCATTAACGTGTACAATCTACGAAGTACAGTATCACTTTACTTCAATACTCACAATGGAATTTTATAATTAGCAAAAATTACTTAAACGTTGTTTCCTAAACAGAAAATTAGAACATAATATATATATATATATATATATATATATATATATGTTCCAGATTTCTGTTTATCTGTTTATCGAATCTTAATGCTTAAAACGATGAATAGTACATTTCTAAGACTAATTGCAAAGTTTAGAAAACCACAATATCAAATTAATATGGAAATCAGAGATGCCAGCGCGTCATAATATACAATTACATACAAAGCAGTCAAGTTCTTGGACTTACCTCTGTGTTTTCAAAATCACAAAGTTATGACATGACGCAAATTCGTTCTTCGTTATTCATTTCGTTGCACAATCTCTTGCACGATTTCAATGACTTATCATTGATGTATGAATAAGATATTACGGCCATTGTGTTCGACAAGAAGCACAGCACAGTAACCTTGTTGGGATACTGAATAGGTTTGTTATTTAATTTTAATGAGAAAAATAAAGCATTTTCAACGTACTTCGACTTGATGAAGCGCTGATGGTATCATTAAAACACACGTCGCTTAATGAACCACTCCCAGATACACCAAAGTGAATCTGCTTTTATTCAAAAAATTCATAATTGTGAACGAGAGTATTCCCTCACGAAGCGGCTGCTGAGCTCCGGGATTGCATCATTGTGTTATACAAAAATGCACCAATGCTAATTTTCCATGCGCCTCGCTCTTGAATACTATTATGAGCTTACGAATGTGAACGTAGATACGGCGAAATGTCAAATAAGACTATACGCAGCGCCATTCTAAAGCATTTAATAAGCAGATAATTAGAATGGGAGCATCGTACAACAAACACGTTTACCCGGCAACGTTGTCTAAGTAGAAAAACTTAGCTTTAATTAGTGTCTAACTTAGAAAAGAAAACGAGAAAAGAATTATATACAACAAACACAATTGTTAGCGGACTTCGAAGTTTTAAATCAAGTAGCTTTGAAATAGTAATTGTGGAGTCGGATTTCGTAAACTACGTCGGGGAATTAGTTTTCATTCTGTTAGGTATCGAGGAGAGTTGTGAATTAGAGCTAGAGATAAACGGACTTGCAATAATAGGACTGCACTCCGTACAGTCAACCATACGCGTTATGTTATAACTAGAGCATTACCAAGAATAATGTCTGATATTTCCCATGTGGCTAACTAGAGATAAATGAGCCTATATCTTTGAAAACGGTTTGTGTTTAATATAAAATGTACTTCGCTTTAAAATATGTCTACTCATTTATCATTCGCATTAAACTCAAATGTTTTTGCTTTAACGTTATCTTAATGATATTTACTGTAACAAATAAAGAGAACATTTTTCTGAAATATATGTAATAAAGCATAAGTGTTATAAACAAACAGACAGCTTTGAAGTAGTAAATCCGGTATCCGAAATAACAATACAAATATATAGCAATTCGTTGTGTCTTGAAATCATTTGTTTCCTTAAGTGCTAATTATATTTAAATGAAAAAAGCAATTTTGTTTAAAACAATTAAACCGTGAAATAAGAAAGTTCATGTACAAAGTAAACAGTAACAGGTTTTGTAAAGAAAGTGTTATATGACATACATTTTTGTTTGTAAGAGACGATCTGCCCACGGCTTTATGGGTTTCTGTTTGTCCAAGAAGAAAGTAAAATTACTCTAGAAATATATAAACTTCCCGCACTTTTAAGATGATTAAACTCATCATCATCATATCAAGTTGAATTTACAGTATTAGCGTTGAATTTACAGTTTGTGCAGTAACATTTATGGTATAAACAACTTATAAACATACAAAATAATTGTCTATCGATTGAAAGACATAACCATTACAACCAGGAGAGAAAATTAACAACCGCCTTTACATTATTTTTTTAAAGTATAGATAGTTTATTCAGGGTTCCGATATATATCAAACGATTTTTTATGATATATATCAATATAAAATTGGTTTAAATTTTTTATATTATTAATTAATTTTTGGCGTTTGTTACTGTATTTCTATTTCCCAAATATAGAAGGCGTTGGAGTAGAGTTAAAGCTAATACGGCATTATTTTATTATTTTATTTGAAAATTAACAATGTATTAATGTAAAAAACTTATTTGATTATATTATAGAGTTATTATTTGTAATGTTTATTGTTTTATAATAATAACCTTTAATTCAGGACTAGCCCATATAGTGTTAGTTACAAAGTTTTCTTATAACCGTTAATAATAACAAATTTAAATCTAAATTAAATCAACGACAAATTTCAATCACCTAAAAACTAAAAATCATTATACTCAAAATCAATACCAAAATTCATTGAAAATTACAAATTAAAATTAAGAATTCAAAATCACTACTAAAATTCAGTCAAAAACTAGAATGACTAAAATTCAATTAAAGTCACAATTAAAATTAAAATCTAAATCCAATCAATAACTACCTACTAAGTTTAAATTACAATTACAATTCAATCAAATTTAAAATTCAAAAAATTCAAAATAAAATCAAAATCAAGACCAAAATCTAAATCGAAATCGAAATTAAATCAAAATCCAACTTAAAATTAAAAACTTGTTTTGTAAACTAAGTGTAGGTATGACCATTGACTGATTAGAATTTATAAAAAGGTCTTATGTTTTTAAGTTGATTTTTCAATATATTAGATTTTGTTTTTTTAGTTGATTTTGCCTGATCTAGAAAAATATAGATATTATGTTTTGGTTTCATTCGTTAGATTTTAACACTTTCACTGCTGGCCACTCGGATCCGAGTAGGTCTAGGTGCATTAGCTAGATGCCGTCCACTCAGATCAGAGTATCTCGCACGTTCATTTTCCTTTTCTCTTTTCTCTTTTCTCTTTTCAAAATCTCAAATCAAAATTCTCATTTCTATGGCACTCAATGTGCACATTGAAATGAGAATTTTTTTATCCACGGACGCCAATTTTTAACTGGCCTAAGGAAAATGAACGTGCGAGATACTCGGATCCGAGTAGACGACACCTAGCGCCCGACTCGGGTCCGAGTGGCCTAAATAAATAAAACATTAAAAGAATTTTAGTTTTTTTTTTTAAATAATTCATTATGTTTATGTAACACATATGCAAATAGTAGATATACATAAATAATACAATAAATTAACAATATAGCTTTCATACAAAAGGATCAAAATTTTGATATATTTCGGATATATATCGGATATATATAATTAATATCCGATATTTTGATATTTATAACAAATATCGGATATTTTCGAACCCTGAGTTTATTGGAAATAAATTAAATTACGTAAAATATATAGGTTTGAATTTCCAGTCTAGGTAAAGTTTAGGTAATAAGATACGCTTACGGCATTAAAACTTGAAAGGTAAACACGTTTAAATATGACTCATAATAAATTACTGTACGTAGTCTAAAAAAAATCGACAAGGTAAAATTTATTTTAAGATTATATGTAAATAGTTTCCTGAAATATGTAATATATAAAATCTTAAGACTAATTTATTATTAGAAATATCTTATTTTTATTATTTTTCCATTAGTTAACTTTAATATATCAGTTATAATATTATATTGTTTATAAAGAACTGACAACCACCGATCACATTTTCCTCCGCGAAGACGCATCGCGTGGTTCTCTCCAACCTGCATATTCAGGCCCCCATAAGGTTTTGTCGAGGGATGAAAAAGTTTTCAAAATCCTATTAAAGGGCAAAGAGGTCACGGTATCAATATCAATATAATTTATTTTAAAATTTTATATTATGTTTAAGTATAGATTATATTCTGTTTTGTGTACCATAGGTAATAAATAAATAAATAAATTAGCAACATTAAAGTTAAATTGTATTACTTCCTGGTAAGTCATATATCTTTTATTTTTATAATTTTATGTTATTTTGTAATAGTTTAACCGTAAGGAAAAACAAACCTTGATAGAAATTACTAAACTTTCATTTTCACCTTTGTGGTAATACTTATTATTATAATAATGTAATTCCAATAGATAACTCAGAAAGACAATGACTAAAAAATATTTAACACATTTAAAAAAAGAAATATTCCTTTTTCGTCAAACGAAAATAAATATTTTTTTTAAATAGATTTGAATCAAGTTATAAAAATCGTGGTCTGTACAAAATAAACGTTTGGAAGAGAAAAAGTTCAAATCAATCTGCTGTGAAACCGATTCGAATCCAATCTAACGCCTTTGTTGCGATATTGTCGCGATATTAAATAAATGGAATTGTTCGATACAAACTTGTTTGTTTCGATAACTTCATATTTTTGATTGAAATTCAATTATAACTTTTAACAGAACGAACGGAAGTATATCCTTCATTAATAGTATGTTATAAATGTGTGTTTCAAACTCTAAACTACCTACATAAGTATAAGTAAAGAAATAAATTATTGTAGTAGATTTTTTTCTCGATTATTGTTACAAAATTTTCATATAAATTTATATAATCAAAGAACAGCGAAAAACCACTAAGGTTCGAGTTGTGTGCTTTCATATATTCGGTCTATTATAACTATTTTATATACTATACATTATAATTATACACTAAAGCTATTTATAACTGTATTACAATTACTAATAACTAGACCTTGGTATACAAATACAAAAAGTGGCTATTACTACATTCTGTTTATAAAATATAATTTAATTAGTTTTTTAGATTATTTTTTGTTAATTTGTTTCTAGCTTTAATGCCAAAGATTATTTATTAGGCGGGGGATTATACTTTACGAGCACATTCGTAATTTAAAGGTATTTAAGAGTGTAGTCTATTTCATGTTAAAAGTAAGTATAAATGATTATATTATTACCAAAGCTCATTAAAACACACCTCAGGTCAAAGATACTTATATCAAAGATTCAAACACGCTATTATAATAATATAATATTTATGATAATTTATAACAAAAAAACAAAATCACCAACCGGAACGCGTTTCGTGAGAAAAGCGCTGCCCTCGTGACTGTGGCTATCTTGAAATTGCGTACTATTTAATCTGTAGAGGCTTATGTAAATTTTACAATAGAAGAAGCATTCCCATGATTTTCTTTTGCGGCCATGCGTATTAAATGATATGCAAGTTTAAATAGAAATACTTTCGGAACAATTAAAATACTTCCGTCGTTCCACTAGCTTCAAGACGTCGTTCGTTATGAATATTATCGAACAATTAATTTAATGAGAAAAGCAATTTAACAACGCTTATAACAATAACCCAATCAATCTCAGTCTATTATGTGACTTCAGTATTGTAAATGTAATACCAATTGAAACACATTCAAAGTATAACGAATCGACAACCGATTTTTTAGGAAGAGAGGTTCATAATAAAATAAAAATGTTTTACTTTTTAAGTCAGTTTTAACATTTTTTATTTATTTATTTAAAAAGTCTGATAATGAAAACTAACTACGACAACAAAGCAAACTATTTTGAAACAATGACCAAACATCATCTGAATGAATATTACTCGACACCAACGTCTTCTTTTCTATACATAAAAAGATTTTACGTTAAATTATTATCTGTTGCTATAGACATAATAACTAATTTAACTTAAAATTGCTATTTGCATATCCTGATGCGGAACATGTAGAAGGCATATTGAGAGGCAAAGTAGGTCGGATTGAAATTTAGTCGATCGACAATGTATTCAATCAGGCGACCGATTCATTACAGAAGCATTATCGATCTGATAGTACTATTAAATACTGTGATTTATTTTGATTTATAACCCTAAATAACAGTATATTTGTGTATATATCATGTTTTATTTTATTTGTGTCTATATGCCATCGTATGTCATCGTCGAGCTTATAGGTATTTTTAATTTAAATTATAATAATAACATTCCGCTAGGGCTCTTTATAATGTGTACATAAATCTGGAAGACTTTTTTTTTGCAATTTCATCCCAAAAATAATTAAAGAAGAAAAAAAATGTACCCAAATTAGTTATTTTTGAAGTTAGCTACTAAAAAATCTAAATAAGTTAGAACTTTACTTTTGGTTTTTGAACTAATAAAACGTAATAATATGTTAATTTTATAATATACAACTTTTATTTGGAAAATCAAAACTTTTTTTGTTAAGTTACTGAAGGTTTTCAAAGACAATATTAAACATGACAGCCTTTTAAGCATCAAGACTGCTTGCATGGAAGATAAAATTGCCAACGGCAATTGTAGAGTATTGACTACTTTGAAAGTTGTTCTTTCCGTTGTACTTGTGATGTCTGTAAGATTTTTTTATACATTTATTTGTATAATATTAAAGTATATTACAACAATATCATACCTTCCTATTTAGTAAAGATTTAAAACATTAGAGTAACTGCAGCATATTTGGAATACTAGTTTGTTTTTTGAGAATATATACAATGAGAAACGGGATGGCTCAATAAAAAATACACTAAATTATTGTCAAATTATTAAACTTTAATAATAAGAAAAATCAAACATAACAAAAACCAAAAACCTTATCAAAATGCCTATAAAACTAAAAAACTCCAAAAACGGGATTTGACTTTAGGTGCAGGTAATTTGGAATATAGTATTTATTCCAAATAGCTAATTAGCTAAATAGCTAATCAATCTTTTTAAATAAATTAAAAAAATAGCCTTATTTTGTTTAAAAAACTATCGGATGATTCTATCGGAGAGTCTTTATTATTTAAATATCGAAAAAGTATTGACCTAGGAACATTGAACTGTTTAGCTGCCTTTAAGTGTCCCATTTCTCTTTTCTCTAATAGCGCCAAGAGCAGCGGCCACTTCTTCCTTTTCTCACCTCTTTCTCTTTTTATATTTGTGAAATGTTGTCATTTTCAAAAAAATAAAAAAACCAGAATGGAACTCACTCACTTTCGGTACCTATTCCAAATTAACAACATATCATCTTAACCTAAAATTCTATGTCACATTTTTAATTCTAGAAATATTCACAGAATCATAGTAAGATCGTAAACTAACAAGGTCGCTTAACATTTTAAATAATTATAATAAAGATTTAAAGTATTACAGTAAATGATTATCACTGATTGAATTCTTGCCAAATAAATTTTCAAATCAGGCGTCTCGTTCTTTTGGGGTTTGTAGCCGGAATGTCAAGATTGCATCCTGCCTTTAATACTGAATAGCTTCATGTCTCGTATGACGTTATGTTTACGACAAAAATACACAAATGGTATTTATATTGATTTAGATATCGAAGTATTCCAAGTTACCTGCAGTATCCCAAATATGCTGCAGTTCCTCTAATAATAAAATAAAAAAAACTTAAACAGCAGCAATATTTACAATAGTGTTTGACTGATTATTTAAAAAAATGCGATTACATTATTCGGTCGAATATACCATGAATTAATCGAAGGAAATGCTCTAAAAAAATTAAAAAATCATACATTCAACAAAAATCACGCCTCACTAATGTTTCATACAGTGAACTTAGTTCATTTTTCACGTCCAAAGCCTAGTCTGGCCTACGTTTGCAGGTAAACGGAAGTTATTAGCGAGGTCGTTGCCCTAGCGCCGCCCGCCCAAACAAACGATCATGATAGACAACATGATTACATTCTTTATTACTGTGGTTAGTTTATGGTACGACTTTATGGTAATAATAAAATTTAATAATAGAATTACTTTTTAGTATGGAATAATTTTTATTCGAACTCTGATAATATTTCCAATTTTATTAAACATATTGAGATAAACAAATGGAATGATGATAGCATAATATTTTATACGTTTTTTTTAAAAATGGGACGGCAGTACAATGTACAATGTAAATTGCAATTGAGTCTAGAGCACAATTTGACTACACTCAGGCTGAGTCAGGCACTCGGGCAACCTCAACTCATACTCGAGCCAACGAACTAATTGACGATATCGAGCTCTCCAAGTTTCAGGCTCTGACGAACTTAGGCTTTCAAATTTCAATTTTAAACTAGAAATTCGATAGGCTGCTGTAAAGTTTTATAATAATATTATACTCTAGCAGTTATGGGTCTTTACAAAGTTTGATCGAGAAGTGCAGTTTACTTCGAAATATTATTTAATAAAAAATTAAAATGTTAACGTTTAGATAAGCAGCACGTAAAAGTACGTATTTTTACAACATATATTATCTAAATAGCACTTACCTGTATATCTGTGCACGCGACAACAGATAACAAAGAAAACATCAACAAACACAAATTTAAAATGTTAAAAAAGTCACTTTTGCATCCATTAAAATTTCAAAAATATAATTTAAATGAAAAACCTTTTTTTTAAATAAATCATGTTTTATAACCAGTGAGTTAATGATGCTTAAAGAATAATGTTAAGGGAAATGAAAGAAGCTAAAAACAAAAAGCTAGGGCAGTAAGCAAGTCAAGATGGCAGAAAGGCCAACACAACATGAAAACAATGGTTTTTCCCTAAAGAAATACTAAAAAGGTCACTAGCTTCAAGACATCGTTCTTCAAGGTGTAACGCTTTTGAATTCCTTAGCCTTTTATTTCAGTCATTTTTGGAAGCTAAAATACCGCCTACATGTATAGCTACAAAAAAAAAAACAACTAGACTTCATGAATATGTACCATTTATTTCTTTACATTAAAATAAAAAAGATAATAATTAAAGAC
This sequence comes from Euphydryas editha, assembly GCA_036937285.1. NCBI lineage: Eukaryota > Metazoa > Arthropoda > Insecta > Lepidoptera > Nymphalidae > Euphydryas > Euphydryas editha. The sequence continues at coordinate 10,539,441 of JAUPFZ010000020.1, forward strand.
CATAAAATGACAAGTAAACTGAATAAATAAAAAAACAAATGGGTTAGCTGATGGTTAGTTATAAGCTTTGCAATAAAAATGACATTTAAGCTGTTATCGTTCTACTTGTAACGAAACTGGTTTATATCAGAATAAAGCAGTTCACAGCATTTCCAACGTGCCCCATTAACTATTTACTTAGATCTCTCATCAATTTCTTAAACTTTATATTCTCTTTATAGGATATATGATAAGTTAGGTCTATATGAGCTTAATAACAAAGTTTATATAATAGATCGCTACACGACGCACGTATCATGAAATATTTTTTCAGTTTTACGTAGCGAAAAATAAAGCTGATGAAATATAAAATTTCAATTTGAAAACCGTTTACCATCTCACATCTCATTGCGCTCGTTATTGACGTCTGAGAATACAGAAATAAAATCAAAAGTTCTGACATAGGTACGCCGCCTATGCGAATTATATTTACTACTCGGGAATTTTCCTCAATTTTTATGTGAAATATCGACTCCTTTCCATGTCTTCTAAGGTGTTGGTTTCATATTCAAGAAGAAAATGTAGAAACCACTTTTAATATTCAATCTTTAAATATTACGAATTAATGAGGTTTCTTATTGATTTTAAGGTAATTTTTAAAGTACCTAATTCAAAAGATACCTGTAACGTTCGTTGTATAAAAAGTAGTTACTTGCTTCTATAAGATACAAGACATCAAGTACTATTTGTCAAATAGTCAAGTTTTTTGTATAAATACGCTTAGCCTTTTATACTGCTTCGTTTCAAAACTGCACGGTCTCACTCTTTCATACAACTTGTATAGTGTAGATCTCAAAATAATTTCATCAAAAAATGTTAGGTTCGTTATGGCATTCTAGAATACTTTAGTGTAATAGACTGTATTGTACGTATAGTGAGAAAGTTTTAAGTATTGAGCCAAGATAATATTCTAGCATGAATACACTGAGTTTCAGCTTTCGAATGAAAATTGTAGTGCGGAGTTTGAATGAGGCGCGGAGCAAAGCAAAAAAAAAAAATTGTACCACCCCGACAAAACAGCGGTTACGTTTTTAAACAAGACGCATTTTCATAAAGCCATATTTACTAAACTTTATTATTCGGTACATTTTCATGACGTCAAATTACCATACGTTTTGAAATTTAATATTATACTTTGTATATTTTTTTTTTTATCCTGGCTAGTCTAATTCTTTTCACTTATACTGGTTTTTGTTTGCGTTTCACCTTCATAAGCTTATGCTTTTTTTATATTATTTTGAATATGATGTGAATGTAATTTTAATAAAGTTCATTAATACTTTCGTACTTATTACGCATCATAAGTTATTTTAATTTTAGAATTAACGTAATCGTTATACGTCACGTTAAATTTAGAAATCGTTTCAAAACGTTGGTCTCTTACCCAAGGTTCATTCTTGTCCCAAAATACCTGTAAACAAAGATTTAAAAAAAATTAACTACATTATAAAAATACACAAACACCAAAGTAAATAAAAAAATTGAAGTACTTTTGAAATTGACAAATTAAACAAACAAGACAAGCTCGTCTCGAAAATTATTTTTCTTTGTCTAACAAAAAAAGAATAATAATAATTTAGTATCATCTAGAAACTGTAGTCTAAAATTATACAATTTATACTATAGACGACGATTATACCGAGAAAAGTTCCCACAAAAGATATATATTTACAGACTATTGTTTCCCAGCTGGTCTGAGCCCTGACTATCCGGATTACGCTCAGCCGAGAATATGTACCTACGGCTACAATGACAGCTATATTATATTGAATACCTTTAACAGCTCTCGTCTTTGTAACGAGCAGCCGTTAAGCCTGTTAAGCCTACGGAAATGCTAGAATTAACATTGCGATGTTAAAATGACTTAATATAACCATATCAGATGGAAAATCATAATATACAATTCAATTTATTACATTAATAACTGCATATTATGAAACCGTATATTATGTTAAATGTTGTAGTATATAATATGAATGCAATAAACCTGAGTAGTTTGTTTAATTTATTTGTCAGAAAGCGCAAATCTCGTGATTTACCGTGCGAAATAAACACAGACGATGCTTAATCAAAATTTTAAACCTGTAAAATTAACAATGTGTGATATCGGTATAGTAACTGTACTATACTATACTGTACTGTATCAGCCTGTAAACAATCCACTGCTGAGCGAAGGTCTCCTCTCGCTATAGAAGAAGGGTTGGAGCTTAATCCACTACGCTGCTCAACTGCTCAAATACAATCTGCCCCAAACAGGAATCGACCCCGCGACTACCGGCGTTGAGGCGACTACTCGCACCACTGCACCAGAACGGTCGGTAGAGTAAATAATATATTAACTTTTATAGCATTAAAGATTTTTTAAATGACAAGGCTGCTTGGCAGTGACATGATTTGCTCGTTCTTTGTGAATAATTCTTTTTTTTTGTATGTACAAAATAAGATATGTTAAAAAGAGTACCGAGAGTTTTTTTTTTTTTTTTTTTCTCCGGCTTTTTTTCTCTCGGCCTACACTAGGAACATTATTATATTATTGTAATATTTAGTAAAGCCGATGATGAAATAGATGATGAAATTGTAGATGTCTACCAAGACATTTTTTTTTGACATTCGTTGAGTGTGTGTAATCACCTTATAACGAATAAAATATTTTGATTTTGATTTAACTATGTAACTGGTCTTTTTGAGCTCACCTATGTTAAGTTCATAGGACACTACGACGACCATAGACATCTGAACGCAGAGCTTAAAATTCTTAGAAGTAAAAATGTATATTTATTTATTTAATACTGTACAATTTATTTAGATTATATACACCAAAGTTTAAGATATTTGTAATTAACAGCATATTTTTAGTTCATTTTTCAGTATATATATATATATATATATATATATATATATATATATATATATATATATATATATATATATGCGCAAATATGAATCGATCGAAGAAATAAAAATGAAATGGGAGCTTATCTTGAGACATGAGTGCTATAAAATATTTCAAACAGCGAATGAATATAGTAACTCGTGGGGTGCGATAAGAATGAAAATATTTGTATAACACTATGTATGATAATGTTTTGTATAAATTTACCATTTTTCAAAATTGACTTACTATTATATTATAAAATATAGCTGTAAATTTTCTATTCCTGGACAAAGGACTAACGGCGAGTTGCACGAAACCGTCGCTAATTTTCCGTTAGTTAAGTTGCAATTAATCTTAAAATTAGTTGATCTCATGATTAATTTAAAGCTGTTGGAATTATTCATCCGTTAGATAGGTCTTTAATTAAACTAAATTTTTTTGTTAACTTAATCAGATGTAGGTTTCGTGCAACAGATAATCACGATTCTTGTGATTAAATTAGTTTAATAAACACTTAAATTTAAAAGTTTCGTGCAACTCAGCGTAAAACCTGTACCTACTCCGTACTCGGTAAACTTTAATTTTGTGTAGGAAAATTTTTATTTAAAACCTATAAAGCAATAATTTTTATGTCGATTTCGGTTTTTCCAAGTAGACAGTGTATGTTATACGAAATAAAATTAATGCTTAAATACACTATTCTCAGAGGTTAAAACTGTTTTCATACTAGATTTTAATGTACATAAATGATTTAGCCGTTCTAAAAACAACAGAAAGAAAGATTGCTATTGTTTATTATTTTGTTGTCATTAAAAATCTTTTTCTATTTTTTAAAAAAGCTTTAATTTTTAACCGTATAAAACTTCCAGATAGATAATTCAACAAAATGCTAAACAACAAAGTAATATTTGTATCGAAACGTCAATTAACCCGTTGCAAACACAGATTGCAACTATTTCTTGGTAATGATAGGACAAATCAATATTTTACTATCAACATTATCTCCAACTGTTTGAATTACGATAGCGGACAACGTTCTATTTTGCTTCTCGAATGATGTATAGAAAAGAGACGTCATTGCACAATTTGCTTTTGTAATAGTTTTGATGTCATCATTAACAAGTAAAGATCAAGATTGGAATCAATCAGCCTAACATGGCTTACGGTTTCATATGCGTTAGATTTTAATATTTTTGTAAAATTTATGATTGTTTGTAATACTCCTCAAAGTATAAGTTGTTCGTTGTTTCTCCTTTTGAATAATCACATCTTTAACTTGTCTTTAACGCAATTTTTTTTTCAAAATAAACCGATACACACCATCAAACAAGTTCTTCAGTTTTATAAATATAAGTAGGAAAAATAGACTTAATAGTAGTTTAATAAATAACATAGAAAAACAACACAACAATAAACAATCTTGATAACCGCTAGCAATAAAGATCAGTATAATGATTTCATACTAAAATACTGTTGTATTTAAACAAAGCATTGTTTTTGGGTAGTACTAGAAACAGTGTTTTGTCCTACAATTGCTGGATAAAAAAGCGTGATTACTATCTGGGTCAACGCTATAAAGACATGAAATCGCACTATGACACTTCTATCCACAAATGCCCACGCAAATTATTGTTGTATCAACATTGTATTTCGATCACTCGGCTAAGTTTAATACTTTTAGTGTAGGCGTTATTTGTCTACATCGAAATCATTATTATCGACCTTATCACGCGTAATTACTTTATTTTAAACATGAACGCATTGCAGATTTTTCTTTTAGAGTAATAAAAAGTAAATTAATAATTATTGTAAAACTAAAATACGTATTATAATAATTTCTATCATGAAAGCTTTAACATATTGTACTTAAAATTAAACTTAACCACTAGCGATAAAACCGATAATTAAGATAAGCTTCTAATAAAATAGACCCACAAACGACTTTTTTTTGTGTCGCAGGGGAATCCATTTACGGGTGATATTCAGGACGCCCGGGTAGACAGTCCTAGACGTATGTCGGACTCGGCACTTTGGGAGTTCAATACCGTACTAAACCCCTGCGGGAGCCTTCAGCCGCTTTAATTGGAGGGTCTCGGATCTGCAGGCAACAGGATCCCTCCAGCGACAAGCTGGCCTCGGCGAAAAGGCCAGACTTCTCCTCCATGGGGACTGTCCGGCTCACCACTGAACAGTCCCGAAGACCCACAAACGACTACATTGCTAACATCCAATCAAACATTATTCAGTACTATTTATATTTAACATTTCACAAATTTCAATTACAGAAAATATTATCATATAACATACATTATACTAGCTAACCGAATAAATGAATCTAATATCATTCTCGTTTTCTTTAAATAGTCATCATTAAATACTCCAAACTCAATATATAGTGTATATATAATACACTTGTATAAAATCTTCTAGAGATGTCTCACATATTTGTATACGTAAGCAATAATGTATTGCTGAAAATCTGCACATATTAAAACTATCCAATCATTTTTTCCCGGTATCTTTTAATTACTTTAAATGTTATGTCGTTATTTATTATAATCCATAAACGACTATTCTTTAAAGAATTATTTACAGTGTAAAATATGTAATACATAATAATTAATTAGTAATAACACTATGTGTATTGTATTTTCTCCATCGTCGTAATAAAAAATATTTGACTGCAAATCTACTATTTTTCAATTTAATTCTTTGTTGTATGGCTTAATAAAAGCACTAAGTCGTATCAACAGCGAAAGTGACAGCAGCATTCTTAATTATAACAAATGTCATAATATATCTTCATTTGTAGACAGAGTGGCGACAATTTCTTTTAAGGAGAAGAATAATTTGATTGACAAAAACAACCCATACGTTCTATGTTTTAAAGGCGATATGTAATTATTTGACTAGTGGAAGTGTGGATCACCATAAGCGACACACTTAAAACAATTCATGTCACGAAGTTGTCACACCGTATCGTGATAAGTGACGCGTCAAGTGCCAAATCGGTCACGAAATTTGAATAGGAAAAAAAATAACTGTTCTTATTTGGCAACGTTTTATATTGTGTTTTGTTTGTAAAATAGACTAGAGATCCGAAAAAGTAACAAATTAACTATTAGTTATAATATGGTTTAATTTTAGTTCCGGTTTAAAACAGTTTAAAAAAACAGATTTATTTATCTTTCAGACTGCGGTAAAATCTGAGTTTATCTTTGGTGTAACTTTACTGTACATTTTCTTTTTTGTTTCGCCTATTGCTACGGTAAAAGTAAAATAGCCTGCCACTTTTATTAATTTTCAAACACAAAGTACAAAGTATTATTATTTTTTATTTATTTATTATACTTCTTAAATTTTTTACACAATAAAATATTTATTAGTATAAACACGTAAAAACCGGGCTGATTGGTGTTAGAGTAATTAATATATTTGTACGCTTTTAATTGTGAATAATAATTGGTAGATAATTCCTCGAATATAACACATTCTTAAGCGAGTCTATAGCTGGTCAAGTTAAAATTTTGAAAGCGTGACATACCTTAACAAACTTATGTAATGCTGACCTATCAAGTAAATGTTAAATTAATATTTTAAGAAAAAATATTGCAAAACGACTATTATATTTTATACTGTTTAAAAATAGGAAGTATTCACTAACCGACTTACACTATAATTTTTACTATTATACATAAAACTGGTGAAGTTTGAATTTGAAGTTCGAGTTGGGCTTCATAAACAATGGGTTTTGTACCAATTTAGTGAAAAAAAAATACAATTTTTAAGAGCTTTTTTTTGTTTTGTAATAAAATAAGTGTGTTCAAGTCTAGGTTTAAACTATGCCTTAATTTTTTTTTTTTGTAATATGAACCCAAGATACATTTAATCTCTCTTTGATCAGATCAGATCAGAATTGTGTAACAGGTATACTGTTACACAATTCTGATAAAACGATTTGATGCGAATATTGTAATTAAATAAAGACGCAAGAATGTTATAAGTATAACATAAAAAATTGCTAAAAATCGGTCTAAATTACATTGTCAACGACTGTTTCTACGTTTTGTGTCTACGTTTATAAAACTGTTGTTAAGTTTTGCAACTTTTAAATATTATTACCAAGCGGATCATTTTAAACCGAAAAAAGCGAAATCTCGACTGTTTTACTTGTAATTTTTGTACAAGCTTCGCTATAGCGCTCATATACCGCAATGACGACAGGGTCGGCCTCAGTCGGACGAAAAATAAAATAAAATTTTCCATTTTACGTAGCGGAGTGCACCTGGCGAACGAAATAGGAAAGCTATTTACGGGTTTTACAATAAGCCGACTAAGATATAGGACTGCTCGTTAGATAAGATGTTTAGTACTGTATAAAGATATCGTAAAACATTGTTAGTCTTGTTACAGATCACAATACCATGATATATGCCGTAATATTGCTACGGGCTCTCGTAATATAACTGTTTGTTTTGAACAAATTAAAATGTTTTAAAACTACAAGTATAGTCGTTAAACTTCAATCATTGCCTATTTTAACGTCATTATAGTGCACGTTTTTATTTATATTTATATACACAATTTAAAATTTCACTTATTTCACGCTTTACTAAAATTACTAGATTTTTTTAAATCTTATTTATAATCGACTTTTATATAATAATTTCTGAATAGTTTTTATAACTTTTCTTTATTACGTACATTATATACCTTATGATTTTTGTTACGTAACCATTCTACGGACTAATTCATAAAACGTTTTAATATAAAGTTTCTTTTAAATGTATTTTTTATAAAATGATTAACAACTAAGAGCACTAGAAAGCGTTAAAAGTATATAATTTATTTCGTACCGTAGTGAAATTCATTTCAGCCACCACTGCATTGGCCTTAATGAATGCAGGTAAAGGTAGGTATAACACATGAAATGTATACATTTCGATAGGTCACTTGCAAACTTTAAACATTAAAAAATCAGTTACATAAAAAAAACTATGCTCAAAACTCCTCTTTTGTATATTACCAATGGAACCCTATTATTAGCCGTCCTCTGACTGTTATACCATGTCCGTCTGTACGTAACGAGGCTGTTTCTTTAGAACAGTAATAGTTACATTAATTATACTAATCTATTTGTTAGCCATTTACAGGTTTACCTTATAAAAATATGTAGTATGAAATATTGTACGATAGTACAGGACTATGAGTCGACATATACTCCCATTTGGTCGATTTTCTACACTATTTTTGTCGACCACTGCACTTCAAAAATAAAGTAGGTACAAATCGATTTTATTTATGTGATTATGATAGTCTTTATTTCAAAAATCTTGAAACTACCGATACGGTCATTATTTTTTGTTTTTAGACTAAGTAAAAGTAGTTATTATGATATAAAAAAAATATATGTTTTATTATTTTCACGTGTATGGTTTTCCTAAGCCAGTCGCTACCCGCATGTCGGGACATAATTCTTTCGTAGCCTCACGTTTAAGCTCTAATGCGGGACCGCGGAACCTTTTACCTGAAATCCAACCTTATAGACGTATAATTAACCTAACAACACATTTTATAATAAAAATATTTGGGGTTCGCTTTACATTTTCGAAAAGCACATCTACAGCATTACATGTGTATTACACATTCCGCAGTCGAACTATTTTATACGATCGTCATCTGTTCATGCAAAAAGTCCTCGACAGCATCAACAAATGTATACCTAATAGCTGAAGAGATTTTAGTAATCGCGCTAATCTCAATCTTTGCCAGTTAGATGTAAGGAAAATATTTTACTTTAGCATGTCCAGTTGACAGATGTAAACAACGCTTTATTAAATCTTAAGGTAGCATTCGGATTCCGGCAGCCGCGACCTGGCAGCCGCGACTCGGCGGTCGCGACCCTGGCAGTGCCGAACCGCTTTGTATGAATTTGTATGTAACGCTTTCCGACGCGCGCGACTGTGCAGCGCGGCCGAGGGGCGTGTCCTGCGCACGACCGCGGCCGCGCCGCCGAGCCGCTCCGGAGGCAGTATGGTCGCGCCGCTCGCTTATTACAGTAGTCGAAATGCCGTCATTTACTGATGAAAATGACGAGTTTTAGTTGAATTGATTGCTAAAAACCCGCCACTTTACGGATACACTCTGGATGTATATAATGAATCTACTTTATTCCTTTTTGATGAAAATAAGAACAAAATTATTTCATCATCCTCTTCTTCGTCCTCTATAAGTCGCTTCAGGAGATCGTTTCATTTTATTTAAGCTATCAGACATCGCTCTGATACACAAAACACGACCGAACTCCTTCTTGACTACTGCACATGACAGTCGCGGCTCAGGCTGCGGCCGCTGCTATCCGAAAGGACGTGGCAGCGCCGCACAGCCGCGACAGTAGGTCGCGGCAGTCTGTCGCGGCCGCCGAGTCGCGACCGCCTAGATCCGAATGCTACCTTTAGGAGTCGTTGTAAAGGTAGCATTCGGATCTAGGCGGTCGCGACTCGGCGGCCGCGACAGACTGCCGCGACCTACTGTCGCGGCTGTGCGGCGCTGCCACGTCCTTTCGGATAGCAGCGGCCGCAGCCTGAGCCGCGACTGTCATGTGCAGTAGTCAAGAAGGAGTTCGGTCGTGTTTTGTGTATCAGAGCGATGTCTGATAGCTTAAATAAAATGAAACGATCTCCTGAAGCGACTTATAGAGGACGAAGAAGAGGATGATGAAATAATTTTGTTCTTATTTTCATCAAAAAGGAATAAAGTAGATTCATTATATACATCCAGAGTGTATCCGTAAAGTGGCGGGTTTTTAGCAATCAATTCAACTAAAACTCGTCATTTTCATCAGTAAATGACGGCATTTCGACTACTGTAATAAGCGAGCGGCGCGACCATACTGCCTCCGGAGCGGCTCGGCGGCGCGGCCGCGGTCGTGCGCAGGACACGCCCCTCGGCCGCGCTGCACAGTCGCGCGCGTCGGAAAGCGTTACATACAAATTCATACAAAGCGGTTCGGCACTGCCAGGGTCGCGACCGCCGAGTCGCGGCTGCCAGGTCGCGGCTGCCGGAATCCGAATGCTACCTAAGAGTGGAGCAGTTACTGTAACCGCCGCCGACCAATCAAAAATTATTAAAACTAAACGCTGTTTAAAACTTAACCCTGTTAAAACCGACTCGTATATTTAATATTAAAACATATTCATACGATTACATACATGATTTATATAACTGCAAAAACAACGTTCGCTTATACTAAGTATCAATTGTAAATAATTGAGGAACTGTTTTTATTGTTATACGCATATTGCAATGTAGGTAATTACTTGAAAAAAAAAAGCAATAATTACGTTATTTTTTTTTAGCTTCCATGAAATTATTTGATTCTCGATACATTTTAGAATAATTTATTAATTTTATATGTTATTAAATATTTTTAATACATAAATAATTCATTTGAAAATAAATCTTAGAAATTTAAGTTTGTTTTTTTATTGTTACAATATGTATTATAAACTTATTATAATAATAACTAGGTAAGTACTGGAATAGTAATAGAAACTTCGAAAAATATATATTATACCTCTTATTTTTGTACATTTTTACCTTAAATCTTATGAGAATAAAGATATCTCAATCCTTAAATTCAACGGTTCTGTAACCGTTATGTCACGGACACGTAAAACGTTATTGTGATAATTTCTCAGTTATGTTCGCGTTGTAAATTAAACTTACCTCTTTATCAACAATTAAGCATCCAAAAGATGAGTATTTTATTCATAAATTTTGCATGTGCAACTTTTAATGATATAAGCCTAGAGATTATTGTTGTGATAAGGTATAATAACATTGTTAATTTACCACATAATTGCCTATTGCCTAATGCGGTGCCAGATTTACACTAGAAATTATTTCCGCAGATCAATTCTCTGCAACTAAAAGGTTTCTCTGAAATTATATTTAATTAACAATTAGGTATATATATATATATATATATATATATATATATATATATATATATATATATATATATATATATATATATATATATATATATATATATATATATATATATATATCTTTTTTTAGCTGTCCTTTAGAGAGGGCTCTTAAAACATCAAAAACTAGAAAATTTTCACACGACAACCAAAAAAAAAATAGTCGGTTTTTATGCGCCACCCTAATCTACATAATATATCACCTGTTCAATGCCTATATACTGAGCAAAACCATCATCAGGTTATAACAATGTTTTAATATAAATAATGAAAAAACTATATTCTAAGCAACTACTGCGAAGTGAAAAGGAAAAGAGTTATGATTTCATTTACTGGTCTACATGTATATGAATATTATATTAATAATTTATACTATTTTCTTTAGCTTATTTTAAATTTTAATCTTATTTATTTTTTTATTTCTTATAAAAAGCACGACGTAGATAAGTTAAATAATGGACAGAGCAAAAATATACTGAATCAAAATTATCTATCAACAACATTTGCATAATAGATAAAACAAATATTTATAGTCCGTTTTATCTTTATTTATTACAAAAGACGTATTTTAAAACTCGTGAATTATGAAACTGGAATAAAAATCAAATCATGTAATTACATACGTGATTTCGTCACGATCACATTATTTATCTCGGCAGCTGTAATGGATACAATATCTCAAACGCTTTCGAAATCAGACTGCAGTAGCACGCTTGATCAATAGATCGCGTGGCCGTGGTGACAATCTTACTCAGATGAGACGTTCAAGACACGAGTTCAGTGACATGCTGGATTTCTCTTCATCGTCTATCTGTCTATAATGAAATTATAACAAGATTTACCTACTGAGTTAGACATCTTTAAAAGATTAATACTTGTAAAACGCTATGCAATTTTCGTCTCAAGTGATTTATTTACTTATATTCAAAACAATAAAATAAAGTACTATGTTTCTATATTATTTTATTTTAACATAACAACAGAGAACAAGAAGTTACCGAAATAAGTGTATGCTATAATTTTTCATTCAATTAAAAACTTTATTTAGTTTTACAAAATAGTTATTACTTTTGGTCATAAATAATAATCTTTATAAGTAAATTAAATGTTATGCTTGTACTTTCATTTTAATAACTTAAGCTATAAAAATAATCCTTATCCCTTTTTTTATTACACTTGGTCAAGAGTAAAATTTCAAAAAAAAAAAAAACTCATTAATCCAAATCCAAAATAATAGGTTTTTTTTTTTTTAACTTAAACTATCTAAAAAATTACAGAGAACAAACTTTTATCGGCCGTTTCCAAAAGTTGAAAGAAGAAGGAAGTATATTCAATATCCTTATTTTATTCCGATTTCCAAAAAGATTTCCTTATAAAATATGTATATAAAGTATTTTTACCTACTAAGTAACACTAACCACCTACTTGCTAAATTTCATTTTACAGTTAAGGTAATTTTGATTCTGTTGTAAGGATTCACTCAGAATGATTGATGAAGAAGGATTTAGTCAGTCAGACTATGTTACTGTACAAGTATACGTGTAAAGAGATAAATCTCATTTAAACATATGCAAATTATGAGGTAAGTACTAATCTTCTTATAAAAGATGCACAATATAGCGTCATTGACATTTAAATGCAGTAAACAATACAAAACATAAAACAAATGCAATGGAAAGTTCTTATACAAGAGAATCAGATTTCTCCATGTTCAGCCTTTGAGTAATATTGTATAAAAAGTGACTTTTACTTAATATACGATAAAGGCTAGAAATGTGAGCCATCGGTTAACACGAGCTTTCATTTTCAATCTGCAAGTAATTGTAGTATCGAATGATGTGCAGAAGTAGTTATGGATAGTGCTTTAAAATTGTAATGACGCAATTAATTAATGGGTATACGAAAATGACTAAACATTTACCTATATCTATTAATTGTTGAAAAAAAATTAAGCTAATTTTAGAAAAAATATTAATAAAATTTGAATATTAAACTTATGGCTTAAACGCAGTAAATCAGTTAAAATTACTATACTAAAATTAATACAGACAGCATAATTTGTATTATTTTTCTATTATTTTTAAAATACAAAAAAAAATATATCCATTAAAGAATGTTTATGTTTGTGTTTAGAGCTGAAACCATTTCACTTCAGAGTATCGTCACTTTTCGCGATAGTTTTGGTCGTTGTCGAAACTTTCCGGTGTGATAGAATATCCTGGTAAACTTCTTAAGTGGGTCACGATGCATAGTTTTATATATAGTTTAGATGCTCGATCGATCCTCTGTTGGATGCACTTTCCTAAAATACGATAGCATTCCAGAGTCCCTCGACTAAAATTATCTTTTATGAAAATATATTTACTCCTTTTAAGTCTTCGAAATTATGTAGTTTACTTTTTCTACTTTTAAGGAAAAAAAATTCATTTCAAAACAATGAAATATCAATCAAATTTTACAATTTTATAAGTAAAAATATCTCATATACTGAGATACTGTATAAAATATAGAATACATAGAATACTGTAAAAAAGAATGTTTTTTTAAAGACAACAATTATTTAAAAGTTCTCTAAAATATTATTACAATGAAAAGAAATTTCTACACACATATAAACTATATACAAAAAAAAAGAAAAACTAGCTGTTATAACAACAACAGTGACCTACTTCGGGTAGACAAACACCATATGTGTCTAATCTACATTGGCCAACAGGAAAACATATTAAAGCCCAAAGAAAACCAAGTAAATCCTTATTATCAATTAATAAATAATTTATGGCGTTACATTATAAATATCGTAACCAACACCGTTAATATGAGGAAACATAAAATAATATTAACTTTATTTTTAAACATTTATGAGCTTATCGATTTACGTCATTCGCATTATTGAAACTTATGTTTATTTATTTTCGCTAATTTGTGTGCTTAGAATTTTGAACTAATTAATTATTTGTTTCCATTTTAAATTATATAACGGAAAATCCTTTTATTGTACGAGAAAAACTTTTCCCTTATGTTTATAGACGTAATATAACCACCTGTTATCGTTGACGGTATATGAAATCCATTCAGTAGTTTGAGTTTTATGTGACAGTTGCATCACAATTAAAAAAAACTTTTCGGCCTCGATATTGATATTGTTCGACGCGATTAATCGATGCAAAAAAATATGCAGAGTTAAACTGGAATGCTTCAATAAAAATATAACATACGGAATATTTCTCTTCCGATAACTTACTAGCCAGTTTGATGATCCAGCTAAGTTCTCGAACTTTTTCTCGAACGTTTAATTTTTTTTACTCTCAAACTGTTAAATAATATTATAGCACTCTTTAGTTGTTAGTTGTAAAAACTTCTAAATGGCTTTTTGTTTTTTTAATTGTATTTCTAATTTGTTATGTATAGCTGTAAGTTTTTCTGAATAAATAAATACATATTTTACCAAACACAATTTCAGCATTGCAGGAACAGTGCAAACAATTGAAGGCCAAGACATATGTCAACTGAACTAACATTCCCATATATTTGCTTTGTATGGTTATCGATGATATTTGAAACGTAGCAGTCGATAATCATGAATTGACTACGCTTTCGGTAAACATTGGGATTAAATTTTTATTAAAACATTTTCAAATATGTAATAACTATTTTTACGTTAAGCCAGCATAAACTTTTTCCGCTACTTACAGGAGTAAGTCAATCAGTTAGTCCGAATATTTTATTTTATATGTATAGATAATTGTATACACATTTTGTTAAGTAAAAAGGTTAGTGACCAATCTAATCAATAAACACCAAAGATTACGAGAATTCAAATTCAGAATCATTTGTGTATCCCAAATTAACGTCTTCATTTTACGACTGTCTCTAATATCGGTCATACATACAGAAGTGGTATGATTCAGATCTAAGGTAGTCGCCGATATACTAAATAAGTAATACTCCACTTTTATACCGATTTATGAGTAATTCATTTAACTTTATAAGTACTTGAACTATATATCTGAAAAGAACACATTAAGAAAACACAAAAGTTTTTTTTTTTTTGAAGGGGTAAAAAAGTAACAAGTCCATCAAGTATATCACTACATATTATAAAACAAAGTCCTTCGTCGCGTCTGTCTGTCTGTCTGTTCGCGATATACTCAAAAACTACTGCATACTATACTACTGATTTTCATGCAGTTTTCACCAATAAATCAAGTGATTCATGGGAAAGGTTTAGGTACACATACATACACCAGGCGCACCCGGGGCGGGCCGCTAATTTATTTATAAGATATAGTTATTTTCTGCATTTATTATTATTGTATTTGCCTTGTTTTTCGTATCGCTTTAAGGTGAACAGTTATCCTTTCTCTCTCACATTACGATAGAAATATTAAATATTTATGATAGTATTTTCGCTGAATGTAAATTACATAGGTATATATGTTATTAGAAAGAGTGTATCTAATATTTTTATTTCAGGTATTTCGATACCATGTCTAACTTACTTCGTATTCTTAACACGTTCGCAGAAGCCGCTAAAAATAAATACAGAAATTCAACTCAAGATTCATTCGATACATTTGGATGCAACTGTTTACACGCGGTATAAACGTTAAATGAAACGAACGGCTGAAGCTCAAAAATAGACACGAATTATTATGAAACAAATCGTAATTTTATTTTAAATATAAATACGTTAACGGTATATGGAAAAACGTTTCATTTCAAGAGCAATGTTTTCGTCATAAGGATTTTAAACGAAAACGTAAGTTTTAATGAAATGTGAAAACAGAAAATCTATCTATTGATTATAACCGTTTTACCGTTTGTGAAAACTCTTAAATGGTGTATTTTTATTTTTTTTAAATGTAAGTAGCTTTAAAATAAGTCTGATCACTGTTTGTTTTCCAAAATAAAAATAAAATAAAATAAATATTTGAAGGATACGTCATATACTCAGAAACTAGTTTCCAACTCAACTTGTTTTGCATAAAAAAATTAAAATAAACACTTTTTGAAGTGAAATTGCTTTTTAATTTATTTTTTATAAATAACTTAACGTTGAGACAATAAATAATCATAATAAATAGATTTATTTAGTGCATTAAAAATCAAGCACTTATCAAATGTCGTAATACTCGTAGGTCGTAATACTATCACAGAAGATAATTAAAACGTCTCTCTTTCCATTTGCGAAAAATTGTATTCTATACATCGGATTATGTACTCGTATAAGTATACCTATTCGCCGATATTTAAATAACATAATATTAAATAAAAGCCCTAAAGCTGGAAAACAAATCATTAAATCACCGATATAATAGACTCTAAACAATAGACTGAAACGAAATCACGATTCAATTAAGAGCATCATTTCAAACTGTAGTCACAGTCGACTTCACCAGAACTTGAATAAACAATAAATTCTAAATTACAAATGATATAAACATACGTTTATTTAGCACCTCGTGCCTAGTTTTAATGTACTCTACGTATCTCTAGTATATTTTATACACTATGTCAACTTACGCTGTAGACTTACACCAATCGGGAAATACACGATTACAGTTTGGTCCCATCTTTCGCGTAACTTTAGATTATTACTGTATATTATAAACTTATAAACTAATATTCTCTACATCTATTATATATCATTACAATGTCGAATGTATCCATCAAATACTTGATTGCTTATCAATAAATAATAAAAATATAATAATACATTTATAATTGGTACAATAGTAAAGTTGGAATTAAATGTTTTTAAAATCAACTTGTCTTAACGTATGTTCTTTCGTCAGCGCAAAGTTCGTTCAGAACGCAAGTTCTCATAGGGCTTCTTAATAATATGTTATAAGAATGTTTTTTTTTTTTTTTTTTTATTATTGATTGATCGATTGATTACTTGTTTGTTCGTTTGTTTGACAGCGCTATTATTGTGAATTGCCAGTCCAAATCCGAGTCCGTATTAATAATTATTTTGCGTTTTTAAGTGGAAATATAATTATAAAAGTATAAAGCGCTGCGATTCACAGGATCGAAACGGTGACCATAAATGGAGGTAAAGCCGTTTGGGTAGTTTAGTTAGTTAGTTAATTACCTTGATTGTTATTTTTGTATTTATGAGGTAATTATTGTGCTATATAATAGAGGTGTTGCTGACGGTTGATGTTGTTTAAGAATAAATTTTATCGAAAGGTACTATTTAGTGCAGCTTGTATAATCTGTGTGCAGAAATCGATTAAATATGTAGACTTGTCAAACGAACCAGTACTATTCAGGTTCAATAGTTCTCAGAAGTCCATACAGAAACGATACGTTCATTGAGAGTTGAGACTATTTGTAGAATACTGAAACGAAACCAACCTGTTTGCATGCACTATTATAAACATACATAAATCTACTTCGGCTTTTACATAATAGAAAATCGATTAGAAGAGTGACATGTTATAATTTTATGTAAAGAAAACTAATCTATATTATCATCCTATCATTATTCATATCATTAAATATCGATAATAGAATTAAAAAGTGTCATTGAATAAGTGAAAAATAATTTTCAATTCTTTCTATATCCTATACTGTAAGTATAACTATAAAATTGTAACAGCTTCAATAAAGGCACTATACAATCGATATTTAAGCCTAAAATTTACTTTTTTCTTTATAGAGAGAGACATTATTTATTGTCTGTCTGTTCTTTGACCGCACATCACGCCGAAACTTCTGAATGAATTAAATTAAACAATATTTGATAATTTGATTTCATACTACCAGTTAAGTCATTGGATACTTTTTATCTTTAAATTCAGCACGGTTGTTTTGGAA
This sequence comes from Euphydryas editha, assembly GCA_036937285.1. Lineage (NCBI taxonomy): Eukaryota > Metazoa > Arthropoda > Insecta > Lepidoptera > Nymphalidae > Euphydryas > Euphydryas editha. Next base: position 10,557,171 of record JAUPFZ010000020.1, read on the forward strand.
TACAGGATTAAAGTTTAAAATATGTGCTTAGTTGTTATCCGCGTGGTCAGATTTCATTATTTTTTATTAGAAAGAAGAGGTTTTTAGGATAGTCCCGTAAATATCTTAGAATATTCGGTTCGTTAGTTCAGAAATTACAGATACCATGACCCTCAGTATTATGTCCAAATAACTTGCAAACCGGAATGAACAAGTCTTCAGCTGGTCTTTTCTTACATGCTTAATGAAAAGGATCATAGATGGCAATCGCGACCTAAGTCGCGGGTAAAACTAGTAAGGGATAAACATGTAAGAAGTGTAATAACTTGAATCTATCGAAGAACAACGTTAAGCCTTGAAATATTCACAATAGAATAACAATTGTTGCCTATAAGTTTATATTAAACTATGGTACGTTGATTAATAACATTTAATCTAGGCAGATTAAAAAGACTGGAACATTAGAGATGGTTTAAAATTACCAATTTTAAAATTAATAAAGATTTACTTAAAGTTTTAATAGAATTAATAATTAAAATTAGAATTTAAAGTAAAAACAGACATAAGAAGCAGTTATTGAACATGTTTAGATATAGTAGAACATTTTTCTTGAATGGAACTTTAGAAAAACAAAGGAAAATACATGTTGAATGTACATTGTATATTCTATTTACAAACAACGCTTGTCTCCGTCTGCTTGCATCACTGATTTATTCAGACGGTAAGACGATTACGTCGGACCGATTATAATTTCGAATATTTTCATTCTAATATGAACTCTACTATGTGGTAATAAAGAGGTCATCTAATGATTATGTAGTTGGCATTGATGCAAAAAGATATGCGTGAGTCAGCGAGATTGTATACCTGGGTGCTATGAATTTGTTACCAGACATTAGTCTAGAGTAGATAAATACGTTGTTTTTATGATTTCACTTATTAACTGGTGACTTGACGATAAAATCATAAATTAAGCACTTTAATCTATGAAATACAAACTAATTTTGAACGTTACGTTCAGACTGATTCTATACAAGTTCTTTTTTTTTGACACAAAATAAAAGAGACTGATGAGTAATCTTAACATTTTGTCACTTATATTAAACTTATATATGTTGCTTTACTATAGGTATATAAATGAAACGTTTTTATTTTATTTCTATGATATTTTTGTATACGTAGACTAAAATATTCGATATAAATATAAAATATACAAATAAAAAAATTGAATGACCAATTTTCATAAATTATGTTGCAACAGTTACAATACTGTAAATGGATTTCCTCTTACGGCTTTTAAATGAGAATATTAATTCTATATTTAATGTCAATATGTAATAATAACATATTTATTTTATAATTCTTTATTGTACACCACTTTTGAAACAAAAATTACAGAGATATATGCCTAAATATTATTGCACAATAAGGCGGTCTTATTGTTAATAAGCTATCTCTTCCAGACAACCTTACGTTGTGAGGAATTGAAACATAGCCAGAATAAAATGGAGGATGGTGCATAAATATACAAAATAACACAAAATAAATATAATTAAAAATAAAAATATACGATATAATCAAAATAACAGATAAAAAATATAAACTATTATTCAGTTTTACTTTGAACTAAAATATAGTTACTAAACAATAAAATATAGGTATATATACGCATTCACAGAGCGATCGAACAAAAAATGATATCGCACAGTTAATCCGCATTAGTTAAATAGATTTTTAAAAATTTGTGTCTTGAGTGTCTGAGATTGTATTGTGCGTAGGTACCTAAAGGTAATGAATTCCCTAATAAGATGGAGTGAACCGTGAAAGATTTTTTAAAATTTAGATGTGTGTGTTGGTATCTTAAGAAGAAGTCGACGTCATGTCGTCATGACAACATAATATGTGAATTTGAAACGGTAGTTACCTTTTATTAAGTATTTGCATTAATATACATACTACAATAATAGAACTGACTACTGATGGTTATACAATAAATTAATAATTCTAAATAGACAATTATTGTTCATAGGCATATAACTTATAAACTAATCAACTGTATTGGTTTAACAGAAACAACCTATTAATAGAAAACAGCGATTCGTAATTACCAATAATAGCCGCAAAATTGCTATAGAATTACCGCGACGTGATAGGTACTTAATGTTAGCAGTTCACTGACACGAATGTAGATACAATATACGTAAAGTAAGTGATTTTAGATAAATTTCGAGATAATTATTAAGTACAAGTTTAATTTTAACTCATTTTGCATTAGAAAGACTTTCTATTGAATAAGTTTTTGGGATATAAGATATTAACGCTATAACCGACAAAAAAAAAAATTAATAAATAAAAACTCTAGGTCAAGTACCTACTGAAAAGAAATTTTTTTAATGTATTAATAAAAATGATTATTCGATATCTGTGTTTTATTATTATTGGTATTTCCAAATGAAATAATATCCTATACAATGAAGCGCATATCGTTTTCATATAAAATGTAATGAGTACATTATGATTGCTGATTGCAAACATAATGAAGGAGAGCAATCGACAGTTTCTAGAAATATAAATGGTCTGGTATTAAATAGAATAGCCATTTGTCAGATTTTTTTTTTTAAATTATTCGTTTAAAAAGGCAAAAATACATGAACACGATTAATCTAAATGTTATATTTATAAAAGGTACATTTTGAGTAGCATTTCGTTTCTTAAAAATGTTCCAATTGGCTGGATAACGAAAAAATTAAAGATGGATGGATTACCGTTTTAAATTCACGAAAGTCATTTTACTACAGCCTTTGTTACTTTTTCATATTAAATATGTACAAATATATTAGCATTCAAGTCAATAACCTCATATTATTTAACTTTTTGTAATTTAAAAATAATATAATTATAAATATTATACATTAGAACTCATTTATTCATTTTTAACTAACTTCCAATAAAGAGGTTTATTATGCTGCTATTTTGACATAGATCTGATGTTGTGATCTATGTTTTTAGGATACTCCCCTCGGGAGTTAGAAGCACCGGATGATCATAAATTTCAAAAGATTAATGCAATCATTACAAAGACTACCTACACAATGTAATAGAAAAAACGATTAGAATAAACGAGTAGGTTAAAATTTTATTTAGAAAAGATAAGTTTAGCTCAATGAGAACATAGAAATGCGCACGTTCTCAATTACAAATCGACTGATAAAACAGATAATTGTATGTGTTTATTTAACATAATCCATAAAAAGATAACTCATATTTCACAACAAACAATCTCCTTTTATAAAATGTTTTTAAATATTTAAACATTCAAAATCCTTGTATTTAAAGTATTCATATAAGATTTTAGAAAGGAAATGCAAAGAAAATCCACTTTCCAGTTAAACAGCCACAGCTTGTGCCAAATCAATTGAAAACTAACATGTCTGGACAGGTTCAGGTGAAATACTTTTCGTGAAAAATAAATAAACTTTAAATAACGTCTAGACATAACAGACCGAAAATATTTTATAGGTTCTGAAAATATTACAAACCTGAATTATAATAAATATATAATATTTTTATTTATTGAAACAAATATCCAAGGTAACGAATAAAAATATACTTAACCTAGTTTTAAGAAATCAAAAGCTTAATGATATTTAAATTTATTTTAATATAGTGATGTACACAATACATTATTAATGACTTCCATAACATAAAAACACATATCTTTATATACACGTATACATATTATTGACTTCTACAATTGACTTCTTCTGTTAGTTAAAGCCCTCAAGAGTTTTGGAACAAAATAAATCTTGATATCAAATAAATCTTTCTTTTTTCCCACAAGTGCAATACAGCTATGATTTATGAAACCCATGACCGGTCTTGGAGTTTATTCTCACATAAAACGGCCTACAATAAGCTGACGAGAAATTTTATAATAACAATAATTATGATCACGCCATGAGAATCATTGAACAGTTCACAATAGTTAGAGAAATCAAGTTTAAGTACATACCTATATATGTAACAATCGAACGTCATAATTTGCGAATTTCTAATTAATTTAAATATTATTTAGGAGAAATTTCATTTCTGAAAGCATATATTTGTCTATAACTCAATTAAATCTAAATATAAAATGGTCATTTTACTTCGTATTTATCTGATCATCTTACTATTAGTTTTTATAAAACGTGTATCATTGTATTAATAGCCATACATACACGGCACAGCCGAAAAAAATTGTATAATGTACTTTTGTGTTGTAAATTTAAATAAGCTATATTAATTATAAGCATTACTTACATACTTTTATTAATGACTGTACATTGATAACAAAAAGTTATTTTTTTGTTATTTTACTCATTAACAGGTTAACTATCTAAAAAAGTTTTGAAAAAGTTTATCGAAAAACTCATATGTCGAACGTATAATAAACATATGTCCATTGTGATATAAACAAATACATAATTTCATTTAAAATTCATCATTAAAATGTATAAAAAGGCTATAAAGTTGGCAAAAGGATAAATGATAATATTTTTATCTTTCAATTTTTTGTCAATATCACACCTGATTTCAAAACGACATATTACTCTTCTAGTTTTCAGTCGCGTATCTATAAAGAGTTTTTTTATAGATCAAGGGTCGCATAATAAATATTTAATGATTGCGTGTCATTAAACATATTTTGGACACTTATTTTTAAGTAATATTAACCCTTTAACAAGGTAATAGAAATTTTCCGTGCTATAAAACTATTTAAGATGGCTATCACGCATGGTTTTGAAATTTATTTTGATAACCTAAAAATTTAATTGAGCGTGCAATAGTATCGTTAGTATTAGTAACTATTACGCCTTAACAGCCAAAATAGCCCAATGGTTTCAGATATAATAAAATATTTTGCCATAACAAAGCCGATTTGAATACCTGTTAGTATTAGTTAAAAAACCGTTCTTTTTTTTTTTCTTTTTTTTTAATAAACCGTTAAGAGTAAAGTTTTTTGAATATATTTTGGGAATATCCTCCTGTTTTGAAGTTGATTAACTTACGAAAGCTTTTTTTTTTAATTAACAGTTATAGAAAAATTGCATGTAACTGAAAGTTTTGTTTATAATATAACTTCCATAGTAATTAATTGCGTCAAGTTCAATTCAAAAAAACATACGCCCAGTAAATAAATATTTTATTCATAATTAAAATTACCTCGCATTTGTTTTTTCTGTAATATTCCACAAATGCGAAGAAATTATGGCATTGTGGTAAATAAATAATTGTAATTAATCGTCACACACGTATTTATATAATTAGCGACCCATCCCAGCTTCGCACGGGCAGTAGAGCATATTATACCTATATGTCTTTCTGTCGTACGGTCGCATTAGCTTGTTGCGTGGATTAGATGTAGGTATATCACTAGCGTTGCCAGGCGTCCGCGTCCGGATAAAGCGGGACATAGTTAGGTTTTTTGATTCCGTGTCCGGCCAAAATAAACGGTGTCCGGCTTGTCCGGCTTTTGTTAGGCTTTTTACATTTCGCAAACGAGACTTGATGACTTTATTTGACTGATTAATACATACATTTTTTTGTCGTACCTATTAATACTGACACAAAAAATCCTCAATAATGTAGGGTGTCCGGCTTTTTTGCCCAAATGTCCGGCCAAACTGGCTAGTCTGTCCGGATATTAGGTTTGGCGACCTGACAACCCTCGGTTTATGTAACATATATCTATCTCCTTGAAGTATTTTAATGTTTTTCATTTTGTAGATCAATATATAATCAATATGTTAAAATATATATAAAATCAAACTAAAATTTCTTTATATAAAACATTGATAACTTCTGTCTGATTACTTATAGAAACAGACAGCATAAGGGCGCGTCGCGGGGTTGATCAAATCAAAAAAAAGTCCAGTCATCGGTGTGAGACCCATACTAGGTAATGCTTAAGGTAACTAACGTATTTAAAGTGATAAGGATTAACGTCATTAGGTTAGCAATTTTGACATCAAGGCAGCGTTTTCAATAAAAGCTTCCAGACGGCTTGACATTTTCAACAATTATCGTCATATTTCAACCAATTTACACAAAAACTTTTACAAATTATACCTACACCTTAACCTTTCTCATGAATCACTCTGTCTATTTCCGAAAACCGCATGAAAATCCGTTCAGTAGTTTTTGAGTTTATCGCGAACAGACAGACAGTCTTTTCTTATATATTATGTAGTGATTTAAATGAATAATATTTTTGTTCATTAATTCATTTTTGTTAATTACCTTTTTCGTTTTATAATTGTAATTGTAATAAAGATTATTTTAATAATCAATTAGCATTATAAATGCATTATTTTTATTTACATAACATTAAAGATAAAATATATCATAAAATACCTTACACTTAACTAACGATAAGTAATAGTAGTAGTACCTAGTAGTTGCGGTGGTTCTTAAAACATAACAGAAAAGGACGATATTCAAACTTCGCATGACTGTGTTATTTAAAAGTTTAATTCGTAATATTGCAACAAACAAATGGCGTGACAGTTGTTTTGTACACCTGCGTTAAGGTACAACTGTCACTATGACGACCAGCGAACAAACATACGGCGTGCGTATCACTTGTAATAATACTTAAAAGCGATGTTGAAATGTGCTTTATAATTATTTTTATATTAATCCAAATGTTCTATTCCTACATTTAAACTCTATCCAAGAATGTATGTGATTAAGGTTTATTTCATTTAGTTATACATTTAATCGAATTTTATTTTAAACAGCAAAATATACTATTTAGGAGTTTGATACAATGTAAGCAAAGACGGCCTTATCTTTATAGCTATCTCTTCAAGGCAGCTTGAATTAAAAGTCACTTAAAAGACAGTATAAGGCAGAATATGCAAACAAATAAAAAACGAATAACTAGTTATTACAAAGTAAATAAGGCGATCTTATTATTTACACTAATATGAATTTGTTAAGATATATTATATTTATATATTTTTTTATAATTGTCGACGTTATAACAAATCGTCATAGTCGTAGAATAGTGACGGATCTTACAAATTTAAAACTTTACAGGACAGACACTTCAAACAACTTTGTTGTTGTTGTTGTATGTTTTGTTGGTGTTTCGTCAAGGACGTAGAATAGCGACGGATTCCACTAATTGAAAACGACACAGGGCAGACATTTCAAATATACAACAACAACAACATAACTGTTTGAAACGTCTGCCCTGCAAAGTTTCAAATCTGCAAGACCCGTCACTATTCTACGACTATGACGAAATATAAAACGTTTGATAAAATATAAATTAAAATTATTAAAGGAATGAAAAATAGTTTTTTTTTTTTTTTTAAGTAAACACATAATACCAAAAATGTCTCTTACTCGAGCTACCTACATATCAAATTCTTAATCAACACATAAACACTTCATACGTTTTGGAAACCCCTATTATAATGTAGATAAATAACTGTCCTCTATCTCAGAAGTACAATGATCTCTCGTTACAACAAAAAATCTTCAATAGCAGATGATGTCATAGTAACTGTAGTTTTGTTGGCGGTTCTAATGAGCAAGATATAGAGGATTAGATACAAAATGTACAGTGTAAAATCGGTTATCCTTGTAATACATTGATAAAACGATCGTTTTGTATTTAAGATCTCTAAAAAAATAAACAAAAATAAAAATTGTCTAAATATTTCAATGTATAAAATATTAATATCTCGTATATTTTACAATAATTAGTATATATAATTACAATTACTCAAACGAATTATGTTAATTTAAGTTTATTTAATGGCTACAGTAACTTATTATTATTTATTACTCATCATTATTTTTATCACGTGACAAAATATTTATGTTATATTATTTTGTGTCAATTTTTTTATTATTTGTGAAATTATAAATAAAAAGTAAATGTTGTAATAGTTAAACAGAATTATGTAAATAATACGTAGGTATTAAGTCAAATTTTATTAAGTTGTCACTTATTAATATTTAACTTTTATTAATAATTTGGATACAAAGTTTATTATTATTGGTTTTAATGGATATTTTACTGCTATTTATAATTCTAGCTAAACTTATTTGGAATTTCTAAAGATAATGGAAAGTTCAGTACCGAATCCCATACACGAAAACAAAATTGAAACAAAAATAATTTAACACTTAAATTAATAATAATTAAGTTAAATCGTTAAAATAATTCTCTTTTCTGATACTTAATTCAATACTCAAGTTAATGCAGTTTAAAGAGTGTTTAAGAATGTAATTGGGTGGTGATAAGCAGCGCGGAACAGAAACTTGTTCTGCGCAGGAGTGCCTGTATCCGGTGGTTAAGGATGCCACTTCCAACTGTGTTCATTTTTTGTTTGCTACTATTGTTCGTAGAATAAGTTAATTAATTCATTTATATCTTTCATTAAGTAATCAAGATATTAACATAAAAATACTTTGAAAGAAAATTATTTATTTGTGTAGATGAAAATAAAAAAAAATATATAGAAAATTGGATTTTGTAATATTAGTTACAAAAAAATTTGTAACAGTATTTTGTAAAAAAAAAAAAAAACTAGCAAATATTATATTTGAAATACTTTTAACAAGTTTTATTTTAAATGTTACGCACTGTAAGAGCATAGTTATAATTAATAATAAATAAATTGTATAGTTTTAATATTGCCTGTATCAGCCCTTACTACGGAGTAATAGTAATATGACGCCAAGGCATTTTGTGAGCCATGTGACGAGAATGGCCGCGAAATTTACTAACAACAGAGTTAGTTAACTGGGCCGAACCATTATTTTAATCATAATGAAAATAATATTAATTTAATATTATTATGTATTAATTTATTATTTTATTATGATATTTACATCATTTTCAGCTGTTTTTTTTGCCGTAAGTTTCATAGGACATTAAAACAACTGAAACTGTAAACATGGTACGCTGCCAACAACACTATTTATATTATTGACGTAATTTAAATTTAATAAAGACATGAAAGTAACCGATTACCTGGGGGCGTTTTTTTTTCTCATAAATTTTTTACTTATGATAATAAATGATAAAATTAAAACGTTAATTTAATTCTAAAGTTTCACTGTGTCATTTAAATATTTTAATATTTTAACACGTACAGCCACTATAAGTGTGACCTTTCCAGGGACACGATATTAAATAAACTTCGTAACATATTTTCATAGCAAAAAAAAATCATTTCATAATCAGTCATTGATAAGATTGGAAGGGATTCAAGGCCATTGGAACATCGTTTTTATACGCGCCAATATTTACAGTCTATCGTCAGCTTTGATGTTAGCTAATATAAAATAAAAAAATTACCTCGTCGGAAGCTGGGGATGTCAAAGGTGAATCCTTTGAATCACGCCTCTTTGCTAGGAAGTCTATCGCCAAATTTTTCAACGACGATCTTCGACGAGAATATAGCATTTTAAAAAAAGAAACACTTTTATTGTAATTTAAATATATGAAAGACTCTATTCACTATTATATTCTAGACACTCGATATACACAACTGATTGTGGGAAAAGTGAGCTAAACACTCAAATAAAATTATTATAGTAATGCGTCCGTCCGATCTGAATTAAGGAAGGAAAATGATGTCTGAAAACTGGCAACGTACTGAAATACTGATAGCATTGGCACCAGGAAAACGTGTGATAACATGGTACTCACATGAAATAATATTAGAGGTAGAGAACGAAGTTAAAATAAAAATATTAAAAAACATGATTCGAAACATTTTCCTATCTAAATCATATAGTATTTATAAGATACGATAGTAAAATATTTTCGGTGACCTATCGGCTCATTAGTCACTACTTGTGGTCTTTAAGTCCGGTCCCCAATCAGGACATTTGTAAAAGACATCACATTAATATAGAGATAAATCAGTAGGTGTATCGAATATATATATATATATATATATATATATATATATATATATATATATATATATATATATATATATATATATATATATATTGTTCTGGTTGGTTATGTGTTTTATTTTTCCAAGCTTTAATAATACTGAGGTAAAAACTAAGACGCATAGGTAATGACCAACATTTTTAAATATACATATATATTATAAAAGTGATCTTAAATTGCAAGTAGTAGATCTTAGTATGCAAGAAGAGAAGAGCATTGTGGTTGGTGAAAAATTAGAAATAGTAAATACTTATATTGCATCTAAAGAGAATTGAAGAAAAAAAAAAAAATTGCAAATAGTAATTTGTGATGTTAAAATGCTACAAGTCTGTTTATTACTGCTGGTAGTTATTACTTTGAAAAATTACTGAATATACATTAGAAGTTTTTAAATAGGGTCAGTCAAACAAAAAGTCCGAACTCAAGTGTACAATTATGTAAAAATATACATCACGATTTGTTGTAATACCCGGCTGAACTTCAAAATAGAACGACTATAAACAGAAACAAAAATATATGTTTGGATTTCGTAGGCGTTTATTTATTTGAAGTCGATTTCTTTTAATATTTTTTTGTTTACGTACGTTTTTCAAAAACGGTAAATAAATAAAACGCAATACATTAAACACTATCTAATCAAAAATTATTTATAATTCTTTACTTTCTTATTTTTTTATTTCACATGTAAAACGTATTGTTATTTACATATTTAAGCATTAGGATTATAAATAATAACGCGTAGAAACGTCGTTTTTCACTTGTCTTTAAAAGGAAAGTTAATGAATAGTCTGGCCACGAGTTTAGTTAAAACAAAACGCAAATACTTTACACAACGAAAACAAAACAATGGGTTTTGCTTTGTATAGTACTCTAAGAACAGGATACACAGAAACAGACCACAATACAAGGCTGCGATAATTATAAATAATATTTTATTTTATAAATCTATAACATTTATTTCGAAATTTTACTATATTATATTATACATATTTACAATGCAAAACTTAAACTAATTATTTACAGATACAATCTATATTAATTATATTTTTATACATAATTTACAAAAGTTAGTGTTTTATTGTTTCATCGCGCTTATTTCAAGTCTCTTACGCGTTGTAAAGCCTGTTTATCGAGAAAGTGTTTAGGCTATAATACAATTACGTCAACAACAGAGTCACCACGCGGTTAGTCTATTTTAATTTATCTATACTAGTATTCTTTTTTAAAAGCATTGTAATAAAATATTAATAAAATATTTTTGTAAGGAATGTAGTTAAGCAGTTCGAAACAGTAAAGTTTATTTTTATTATACATTTTGTAACTCTTACTTCGCAAGAAAAATGCGAATTAACTTTATTAATTAAATTACTCCATGGAGATAATATTATCATTTGAAGTTCTTAAACTGTCTTTGTTTAAAATTATTAATATGGCATTAAATGAAGCTATAATTATATAGTATAAAAATGACATAGGAAAGCCTTATACAAATGAAACAAAATAATATAAATAAATTCATAATTTATTTATATTATTTTGTTTTTTTTTTTCAAATTTATTTCCATACAAGCTTAGCGCCTACTCAAAATAATTTACTTTAATAAATAATTAGATATAGTAGTAAGTACTAAGTTTAATAGTACATTTCTAATTTTTATCTTTTCAGCTACCTTCATCGTTACTTTTTTATAATTAATTAAATTATTATTAATTAAATGTTAACCATTAATATTAACTTTTGTTATATATTATATTCACTGGCTTTAATCATTTAGAAGAATCCAGTGCGTAAGCAATCTTAAATCTTAATCTTTAATAAAAGAGGCCTACTATGTATTTAATAAAAGAGAAACATGTTTATTATGCATCTCAATTCTCAATATAAGTTTATGCGTGGATGAATCCAACATGTAAAAATTCAGTAGATGAACGATGAATTAACATCCCCTTATTTGTACTCTTTGGGGTTGTTTTTTTTTTTTAAATATAAATATAAGTACTTTCAAATTATACTTTATTCCATATAAAAAAAAAAATTGTGTGTGTCAGCTCCGACGCACGACTGGAGTTTACTCCTTAAGTACGATTGTCTAAACATACGCAAAAAGGGTTTATCCAACTGAAAATAAGATTAATACCATATGAAAGGGTAAATTAACAAATAAATGAAAATAATATACATATATAAATATATATTTATTCATTTTATATACATTTATTATAACTAATCGGCGAAATATTTTACATTAAACTTTTCACAATAGTCAATTTCAGATGTGCACAAATATTTCATTAGGAATGTTGATAAATTAAGTAATTATTATTATCTGACAATTATCATTTATTTTTTAAATATTTTTTTTCAATATTAATTAGAGCAACATTACTTTCGCACCGCACCATAGGTGCGCGCCGGTGCGCGTGCACCAAAAAAGTAACGAGGTCATTCATCAGTAGATTTTACCTCTCATATTTTTCTCATACCGGGCGCCTTATATATGAAAATCGATTCTTAAGGAGTAAACTCCAATATTAGGCACATACATAAAAAAAATATAAAGAATTCTTCCTCCGATTATTTGTCGGTAAAAATTCACAATATACTAAGTGACTATTTTTATGCTTTTAAGGAACAAAGAAGCTACATCTTATTAAAACAGCTAAAGTAAGGTGTAAAAAAGCAATTAAAACTTTTTCGAAATTGCTACCTAACTTTGAAAGAGGCTTCCATACAAGCTAGTACAAAACATGCAGCCGTTTCACTTCATAAATCTGTTAGCATTAAAGATGATGGCACTCATTGCGTGGGCTCAAGTATAGAACAGTAGCACCTACCGACTCTTTAGAAAATGCGAGCTGTTATTATACGTAATTTCTTCGCCACCACACATAAACACAGCTTAAATTATACGGCTAGTCGAGTATAATCTTTCGTTTTCTAAAAGAAATTATTACACTTTAAAACATTATACACAACTACGTAAGTATGCAATGTGATCGTATTGCATTATATATTTATACGCGTTTTCTAACTGAGTACATATACCTCATTTAATTTAACCAATTTTTTTTAAGCATTTTCGCGGTTTCATTTGACTTTACGTTCACTGCTCCACCCCTATAAGTCGAGTTTTATAGCCTATAAAAATTTACAGTAATGCTTCATAAAATAAACCGAAATTAGAGCCAAAAATACAGAAATAAGCGCATTTAATCAAACAAACTCTTTTGTTTTATAAAATTAGTATAAAGAAATAATATAATCTAACTGACCACTTTTGATTATATCATATTGATCGTTTATTTTAAAAATAAAACACTAATATAATTGTAGTTTTATATCGTTACATTGATAATCTCATTTATTGAATGTTTTCTACACTGTGGTACATAATGGCAACGCTCTCTTTGGTGGTACGGCCTCACGCGGTGTGAAAACGTTTTTTTTTTTTTTTCATTTTTCTTTGCGTTAGACATTTTCATTACTCGCAGAAATTTTTTACTACTACAATACTAAAATACGTTTACAGTAAGTATACGCTTCAAAGCATTGATTAATTAATGGTACATTATATCATTTTACTGACTGTATTAGGAACTTAAGCGTACCTATGCAAAATAAAGAGAAAATACGTATCTTAAACTTCCTATTATAACTTAGCCTCATTGTAGCAAATACTTTGAGGGATTTGGGGTTTATTTTTTGTAAATATTTGATAAGGACAATATTTAATACATACGCGTATTCAATAAATATAGAGTCTGTGCTGTGCAGTGACAGGAAAAAAGAATAGGCCCGATCTCTTTTTTGCCGAGGTGTCGTAAAAAGACGACTAAGGCCATATTGATGCGAACAACTGTACACCAACTAGGATGGTGATGGGCAACAGCGTCACCATTTTCTGCCACATCACGCTGCGCTCGGCAACCAGCCTGCCAAGCATGGCGAGTATTGGCAAATTCTCCCAGAGATGATGGGGGGAAGTCTACTTTCAGCAGTGGACATCCAATAGCTGATGTGGTATAGAAAGACTGACACTTTCTTCTACTTAGGTGTCGTGGGGTGAGTTAGTACTCACCCCACGACACCCTAGTTGTAGTCAACTAGGTAACTTTTTTAGTATTCACCTATATTTCACAGGCTGTTTTTCCAAATTTCTTACAAAATTTTGTTTGAAACGAGACAAATAACTACTTCTAATTAAATTAAATTTAGAAATGTATAATAACATTTAATCAAATCTTGATAATCTCTAAAAATCTTGGTAAAACTTTAATTAGAGATTTTCTCGAAACAGCTGAATTATAGTTACCTAGTTAAAACTAAGTAACAATACTACAGTATTCGCCCCACGATATTTATTATTCTTTCAAAAATATCTATCACTACATATTATAAAACAAAGTCTTCCGCAGCGTCTGTCTGTATGTCTATCTGTCTATTCTGTTGTCTATCTATTCGCGATAAACTCAAAAACGAGTGCACGGTTATTTACATATTTAAGCATTAGGATTATAAATAATAACGCGTAGAAACGTCGTTTTTCACTTGTCTTTAAAAGGAAAGTTAATGAATAGTCTGGCCACGAGTTTAGTTAAAACAAAACGCAAATACTTTACACAACGAAAACAAAACAATGGGTTTTGCTTTGTATAGTACTCTAAGAACAGGATACACAGAAACAGACCACAATACAAGGCTGCGATAATTATAAATAATATTTTATTTTATAAATCTATAACATTTATTTCGAAATTTTACTATATTATATTATACATATTTACAATGCAAAACTTAAACTAATTATTTACAGATACAATCTATATTAATTATATTTTTATACATAATTTACAAAAGTTAGTGTTTTATTGTTTCATCGCGCTTATTTCAAGTCTCTTACGCGTTGTAAAGCCTGTTTATCGAGAAAGTGTTTAGGCTATAATACAATTACGTCAACAACAGAGTCACCACGCGGTTAGTCTATTTTAATTTATCTATACTAGTATTCTTTTTTAAAAGCATTGTAATAAAATATTAATAAAATATTTTTGTAAGGAATGTAGTTAAGCAGTTCGAAACAGTAAAGTTTATTTTTATTATACATTTTGTAACTCTTACTTCGCAAGAAAAATGCGAATTAACTTTATTAATTAAATTACTCCATGGAGATAATATTATCATTTGAAGTTCTTAAACTGTCTTTGTTTAAAATTATTAATATGGCATTAAATGAAGCTATAATTATATAGTATAAAAATGACATAGGAAAGCCTTATACAAATGAAACAAAATAATATAAATAAATTCATAATTTATTTATATTATTTTGTTTTTTTTTTTCAAATTTATTTCCATACAAGCTTAGCGCCTACTCAAAATAATTTACTTTAATAAATAATTAGATATAGTAGTAAGTACTAAGTTTAATAGTACATTTCTAATTTTTATCTTTTCAGCTACCTTCATCGTTACTTTTTTATAATTAATTAAATTATTATTAATTAAATGTTAACCATTAATATTAACTTTTGTTATATATTATATTCACTGGCTTTAATCATTTAGAAGAATCCAGTGCGTAAGCAATCTTAAATCTTAATCTTTAATAAAAGAGGCCTACTATGTATTTAATAAAAGAGAAACATGTTTATTATGCATCTCAATTCTCAATATAAGTTTATGCGTGGATGAATCCAACATGTAAAAATTCAGTAGATGAACGATGAATTAACATCCCCTTATTTGTACTCTTTGGGGTTGTTTTTTTTTTTTAAATATAAATATAAGTACTTTCAAATTATACTTTATTCCATATAAAAAAAAAAATTGTGTGTGTCAGCTCCGACGCACGACTGGAGTTTACTCCTTAAGTACGATTGTCTAAACATACGCAAAAAGGGTTTATCCAACTGAAAATAAGATTAATACCATATGAAAGGGTAAATTAACAAATAAATGAAAATAATATACATATATAAATATATATTTATTCATTTTATATACATTTATTATAACTAATCGGCGAAATATTTTACATTAAACTTTTCACAATAGTCAATTTCAGATGTGCACAAATATTTCATTAGGAATGTTGATAAATTAAGTAATTATTATTATCTGACAATTATCATTTATTTTTTAAATATTTTTTTTCAATATTAATTAGAGCAACATTACTTTCGCACCGCACCATAGGTGCGCGCCGGTGCGCGTGCACCAAAAAAGTAACGAGGTCATTCATCAGTAGATTTTACCTCTCATATTTTTCTCATACCGGGCGCCTTATATATGAAAATCGATTCTTAAGGAGTAAACTCCAATATTAGGCACATACATAAAAAAAATATAAAGAATTCTTCCTCCGATTATTTGTCGGTAAAAATTCACAATATACTAAGTGACTATTTTTATGCTTTTAAGGAACAAAGAAGCTACATCTTATTAAAACAGCTAAAGTAAGGTGTAAAAAAGCAATTAAAACTTTTTCGAAATTGCTACCTAACTTTGAAAGAGGCTTCCATACAAGCTAGTACAAAACATGCAGCCGTTTCACTTCATAAATCTGTTAGCATTAAAGATGATGGCACTCATTGCGTGGGCTCAAGTATAGAACAGTAGCACCTACCGACTCTTTAGAAAATGCGAGCTGTTATTATACGTAATTTCTTCGCCACCACACATAAACACAGCTTAAATTATACGGCTAGTCGAGTATAATCTTTCGTTTTCTAAAAGAAATTATTACACTTTAAAACATTATACACAACTACGTAAGTATGCAATGTGATCGTATTGCATTATATATTTATACGCGTTTTCTAACTGAGTACATATACCTCATTTAATTTAACCAATTTTTTTTAAGCATTTTCGCGGTTTCATTTGACTTTACGTTCACTGCTCCACCCCTATAAGTCGAGTTTTATAGCCTATAAAAATTTACAGTAATGCTTCATAAAATAAACCGAAATTAGAGCCAAAAATACAGAAATAAGCGCATTTAATCAAACAAACTCTTTTGTTTTATAAAATTAGTATAAAGAAATAATATAATCTAACTGACCACTTTTGATTATATCATATTGATCGTTTATTTTAAAAATAAAACACTAATATAATTGTAGTTTTATATCGTTACATTGATAATCTCATTTATTGAATGTTTTCTACACTGTGGTACATAATGGCAACGCTCTCTTTGGTGGTACGGCCTCACGCGGTGTGAAAACGTTTTTTTTTTTTTTTTCATTTTTCTTTGCGTTAGACATTTTCATTACTCGCAGAAATTTTTTACTACTACAATACTAAAATACGTTTACAGTAAGTATACGCTTCAAAGCATTGATTAATTAATGGTACATTATATCATTTTACTGACTGTATTAGGAACTTAAGCGTACCTATGCAAAATAAAGAGAAAATACGTATCTTAAACTTCCTATTATAACTTAGCCTCATTGTAGCAAATACTTTGAGGGATTTGGGGTTTATTTTTTGTAAATATTTGATAAGGACAATATTTAATACATACGCGTATTCAATAAATATAGAGTCTGTGCTGTGCAGTGACAGGAAAAAAGAATAGGCCCGATCTCTTTTTTGCCGAGGTGTCGTAAAAAGACGACTAAGGCCATATTGATGCGAACAACTGTACACCAACTAGGATGGTGATGGGCAACAGCGTCACCATTTTCTGCCACATCACGCTGCGCTCGGCAACCAGCCTGCCAAGCATGGCGAGTATTGGCAAATTCTCCCAGAGATGATGGGGGGAAGTCTACTTTCAGCAGTGGACATCCAATAGCTGATGTGGTATAGAAAGACTGACACTTTCTTCTACTTAGGTGTCGTGGGGTGAGTTAGTACTCACCCCACGACACCCTAGTTGTAGTCAACTAGGTAACTTTTTTAGTATTCACCTATATTTCACAGGCTGTTTTTCCAAATTTCTTACAAAATTTTGTTTGAAACGAGACAAATAACTACTTCTAATTAAATTAAATTTAGAAATGTATAATAACATTTAATCAAATCTTGATAATCTCTAAAAATCTTGGTAAAACTTTAATTAGAGATTTTCTCGAAACAGCTGAATTATAGTTACCTAGTTAAAACTAAGTAACAATACTACAGTATTCGCCCCACGATATTTATTATTCTTTCAAAAATATCTATCACTACATATTATAAAACAAAGTCTTCCGCAGCGTCTGTCTGTATGTCTATCTGTCTATTCTGTTGTCTATCTATTCGCGATAAACTCAAAAACGAGTGCACGGATTTCCATGCGGATCCACCAATAGATAGAGTGATTCATGGGGAAGGTTTAGGTGCATAAACTACCCCGGGCGCAGCCGGAGCGGGCCGCCTATTAATAATAATTATTAATATGAATATATCTAGACGTATTCGTCTTTGAGAGTTCTTTAGACTGATTGATTGTCGGATAATTTATGTTGATGAATATAATTGTAATTAAAATCTATAATATTCATGGTTACATTAGGAGATACGCTCTACGCCCTCCCCGCATCGTTGCGTGCCTTCATTAGCTCAACTTTGTCATTTAAAATTTATTTTCACACTAGAATTAATCTAAATATTTTGTTTTGTAACTAAAAACTTTAATTAAATTATTTGTTTTATATTCGAATCTCATTTTAAAAAACTTTTGGGCCTTCGTCTATTATATTGTTTGCAATTACAGTTTTGTGAAAGTGTTTTATTTTAATGTGTTGTTTAATAATAGCACATCTAGCTTCTCTAATTTTTTTTTTCTAATACCATATAATTTGTTATTTAATAATATATTGACTTGGACAAATTACCCATATCTCCCGATAGAGATAACGTGACATAGGAAACGGGGAGATAATATGTGATAATACACGAACTTGTATCGTATCAGCGTGTCTCGGTCAAAGGCCTTTATCATTGAAATTATTATTATCAAAAGAAAGGTGAACGCCACTCGCTGAACTGATAAACAATTAATATATTAATTGTAATTCAACGTAACGTAATCTACCTATACTATCACTGAATCTTCTTATTTTACTTAGATCTAGAATATCCTGCTTGGTGTTCTACTTCTACGTAAACTAGCATCTTCTACTTTTTACACAAAACAGTCCTAACTATTTAACCAAGAAATTATTTAATAATAAAGAGAAAATCAGAAAATTTCCTATCGATTAATTATCATTAAATTAATTCAAGTCAAAAATTTTTTTTTTAAAGCAGGAACTTTTAAATAGTCATTTTATAAAGTATACCTACGTATTAACTAATTATGGTTAGTGTAAAGCTCCCACCGATTCAGAATATAAATTCTGCTCTGAAGAATCGGCGAGAAAGTGAACGGTTACTCTTTAAAAAAATATATATTTTCACCCATAATAAATTCAGTCCTGCATGTAAAATAGCGCCACTAAACCCACAACTAACAATTGTTTACGATACGAACCAAAATCAATAATTTTTCTCGAATTTTCATCAACACACATATTGCGAAGTGAGTTCTTCAAGTTTTGTTACTTATAATATAAATATCGACTATAAAACAAATTACGAAATACACTTTATTTACTACTTTGTATAAATGTAAACAAATGATCTTATCGCAAGATACATAAGAATTGACGGAATATAGAACTATAAAACAATATTGTTCGATAACGATTTATTAATAGAATACATTTACAATATTCTCAATAAGAAATATTGATATTATATTCAATTAAACAAACAGAGCGAGTTTACCCCCGCAATGTCACGCCCTCTAAATTGGACTTCAAATATATTCTCATAGCCTCAATTGTTTCCTCACCTGCGCATAAATATTTAATGAACCTTACGCCTTTCTACAATATCTCAGGAGACGTTTTTTAAGATACATTGAGGGTATACGAAAATTGTGCCAAGGACTATTTCGGACTGAGCTGACAAGGGTCTTTTGTGTTATTGCTGGGAGTCATGCTTGTTGTCCTACGTAAACTAGTATCTCATACATATTAATGAATGTCAGAATCGCGTAAAAACATTGAATTGTAAATAGACTTAATCAGATTTAGGTCACTCGCAAAACTAATGTTGTATTCTTAACGCGATAGCTAAAAACTAAATTTATGACATAATTTAGAGAATAATAATAAAGAATATATTTACTACATATTCAACTTTTCTTTTTTTATGATATTTATTTCGAAATTTTACAATTTTATATATGGTTACAATTCAAAAATTAAACAAATTACATATTTACAGAATTTTGCTAAAAATCATGTCCGCGTGGAATGGTGCAAAAAATAATGTACTATCTAAACATAATTCAGTGGAATTTTCATTTACGTAATTACGTTAGTGAAGCTGTATTCACTACATATCAGTGAATTTCAATAACAAGTTAGTGAACACTCACTATTACACATACACATATTCAATTATCAAATCAGTGGACTCTGATATTCACATATCCATACATTAAATAGTCACTAATTCTACGTAGTACGATTCTCACATAGATAAAATGTGAATAGTCACTTAAAATTAGTGAAACTCCACTGACTCATTTTTAGAGAGTAGGGTAGATAGTTTATAGGAACCTACTAATGTCAATTAATGAATCTGTAATTTTTATGTTGGACCTTCTGTTAAAGATTATCTTCTATAAATCATTAAGCTACGCTTTGAGAAAACCAAGCAATAAGTATAAACAAAAATAAAATTAATATGTCGAGAATCGAAATTAAAGTCAATTATTGCAAAGTTCGTTTCTGATATAATTAAGGAAAAAATATATTTTTCCTATATATGATATTTGTTTATGTAAATATTGAATATTTTTTGAAAAATTTTTATTTAGTTTTTTTACGAACAAAAACTTACTCCAACAATCCGCCGAAATCCCAAAAGCAACATCGATGTAACTGCACCATTCGCTTAAACGTTTAGTTAAAAGAGAATGCATTTAAGCAGACGTACACTTTTAGCTATTGCCGCCTACAACTTTTACTATAGTTTTATGTTTAGTAATAAAATTTTCAAATATATGTTTATCGCTGGAGGGATCCTGTTGCCTGCAGATCCGGGACCCTCCAATTAAAGCGGCTGAAGGCTCCCGCAGGGGTTTAGTACGGTATTGCACTCCCAAAGTGCCGAGTCCGACATAGGTCTAGGACTGCCGACCCGGGCATCCTGGATATCATCCGTAAATGGATTCCCCTGCGTCACAAAAAAAAAAAAAAAAAAAAAAATATATGTTTATGATATTTCCTAACATTCAATTATGAATAATTCAACTTCTGCGCTGGACAGAAGTATTAAAGAAGTATTTTAAAATTTTTTTATATGCCCCTTAACAACCAAAATAGCTGATACAATTTTCATATAACTATTCGTATTTAACCTTAGAGAGGTTAAATACGAATAGTTATATGAAAATTAAATATATATGAAAAACATACATATACAGTAGTAGTTTAATTTTACAGGAATTTTTCACGTTTTAGAGCGTGCACTATGAATCGAGAAACCAATCACGGCACGGCATCCACTTTGATCGGTAGTCATATTGAGTTATTGGAGAAAGGTATAAGAGTTATAATCACGTTTTATATACAAATATGACAGGCACATAACACTACAATTAATAATAGTCAAAAATGTGAACCTAGGCGGAACAACTTAAAAGAAATGCCTAACATTAAATAAAACTCAGCGAAGATAGGTGTAATTCATACCCAATTTTAATAATATTCTTATAATACTTTCATAGTGTATGCATGCATGCCCTTTTTTTTAAGTGCATGCAAGTCCAATCGAAACCCGTTTTAGTAATCTACATAAGAGATATAGGCTACAATTAATCTTAACTGGCGTTTCTTAGTAATTTAATTAAAGGCTGAACTTGAAGTGTTAATTTTTTTTCTTCTTAATTAAAACGAAAATATCATATTCTTGCCTATATAAAAAACTAACCAGTACCGTTCGGTACGACAGCATTTTTCGTTACGATTATATTTTACAAAATTTCAGACAGACATACCACAACCGCATGGTCGGTATGTAAATGAAAATTTTTAATGTAATGAGAAATTTGAAAAACGAATTTAATTAATTATATATTTAATGCAATTCCCATAACAGTATCTTTAAACGGTTTGATTATTTATAAAACTTATTTGTTTTAATCCGGTAAAGTATGTTTTCTGATCGATTAAATTAAATGCTTTCCATCCTTTTAACCTTGAATGCCTCGTAATTTAAATAATTCGTATGACCAACCCCAAAGTTTTTCGTAAAAAATAAACGAATACTCAATCAGCTAAAAGCGGGGCGAGAATAGGCATAATCGAGGTAATTGCGCCATAAAATATATTTATCTATTAGACTACTTTTTCACACCTAATACCTGTGACTCTATTACGAGTTCGCGTTTTTATGAGTCAGTGACAAAACGCGATTGTATTTTTGCGACCGAATAATTGACAAATACTTACCATGAAAAGTGATTCGAATAACATAGTTATTTACTGTACTGTACTGTAATCAGCCTGTAAACAACCCACTGCTGAGCGAAGGCCTCTTCTCCGTCTAGGAGAAGAGTTTGAGCTTAATCCACCACGCTGCTCCACTTCGGGTAGGCGGATAATAAATATCCCTACCATGAGTAAAGATCCTTACCAGGTGTCCATGATAACAACCGGGACCGACGGCTTGACGAGCGAGAATTGAACCCGCGACCACCGGCGTTGAGGCGACTACTCACACCACTACTCCAGAGCGGTCGTCTTATTATCTATTTCTATCTTCTATTAGTTATTTATTTATACCTTTTTTAAACTAAGTTGGTTGAAACTAAGTACTAAAAGTACTTAAGCATTAATTTCTATAACTATAATTTGTGTATTTAAAGAAAACTAGTGGTCGCCCAGTCATAAAAATACGATTACGCATAACATGGTGAGCATATGCAGCAGTCATTGGACCTGATCTGTGATAATAAATTTCGATAAAAAATTCGTTGCAAGACCTTTATTTAAGACCGTGTTGACACAGACTTTGACAATGAATGTGTATATAATATGTTATTGTACATAATTATGTATGTGTGTGTGTGCCGTAGTGTGTGTAGTGTTTTTTTAATGAATTTAATGTATTTTCTGAACATTGTTATAAAAAATATTATCATTCTGCACTTCTTCTCCATATAAACTTTAACTGTGCCAAATTTCATACTTCTCCGTCCGCGTTATTTGCGTAAAAAGGAGTAAAAAGTTTTTGCTTCACGTATTAATATATAGATAATATAAACGTCATTAGAATATGTAGCTACAGTCATGATATCGTACATTTATTAACATTTCATTTGTTTTTAACCAACTTAAAAAAAGGAGGTTGTAGTAGTAAGTAAATAATGTTTGAATTTCATTAAATTACATTTCTTCATTCAATGCAAAACTGATCAGTTTAATTAAACGCATTCCGAATCTTGTTCCTTATTTTTCCATTCGTCTAAAACTCGGACAAAACCTACAATCGTGCAAAGCTGACGTAATGTAACCTTCACCCAACGAATGACGGAAATAATTACCCGACTACACTTCTTTTTTAAATTGCCGTAACTAATTATTCAAACATTAGATTACATAGATGTTAATAACTCTAGCGTTTTTAATAATAAAAATTGATATAGGTATTATATATAGGTATATATAGGTATTAGAAATGAAATTTACGAAAATTTCATTTCTAATTCGTAAATAAGAAATAAACAGAAATTAGAAATACATACCCATACTTAGATTTTTCAAAGATTGTAAAAGATTCCTTACCTGTAAAAAAATAAAAATAATGTTAAGTATATAATAAAACAATCACCTCACAATTAGTCTCATATACCGTAAAGATCTGTTTTTTTACTTACATACAGTTTTTAACTTTTAACATGTACTAAAAGTGAATTTTTTTCCCATAATAAAATAACAAGCAGAATCTTTCGTCATCTCAACCTAGTTTCGTAACGTCGTAAACTTAACATAAATAATATTGTGGGACAATGTAACGTTACGAAAACGAACAACACATGCATGTGCATGTGGTCAAATGTTGTTGTAGATGCATTTTTTTATATCAAAATGTTCTAAGAATGTATAAAATATAAACAATAATATACAAATGTTCGCGGGCAAATCACATATTAGATAGGTATATGTTATTAACATATTATAAAAAACTATATGTAAATGTTTCTTTGTTCGTCCGGCAACATCAGTAAATAAAATAAAAAGTTTGCTACATTTTTTTTAGTAAAGTAAAACAATTCTGATATAGGTTTTCAGTAGAGATAGGAGCTCAATTAACGCCAACAATGTCAGATTTAGTTAGATAATGACCAATTTATATTTAAACTTCTTTTGTTACATTAAGCGTAAAATTTTGTTTATTTGAATCCACTAATCTCGGGATCTACTGGACTAATTTTAAAACTTCTTATTTTTTTAAAGTTACTGGTTATAAAGGGAAGTTTAGAATAGGTAATAGAACATTAACAACACAACGAGATTAAAATAGTGTTAGTTGTTGTTATTAGTTGTTCAATTGATGTAATAATTAATAAAAAACATTTTTCCCTCCTAGGTATGTTTATCGAGAGAGGTTATAAGCTAAAAAAAAAACATCAATTTATGACTATTTGTTCATAAGAAGTTAACAAATATGTCAATAGATCTGAGAAATATCAAAACCCAATCAAGTAAAAACCGCTTGAGACTTTGTTAAAAACTAAATTTTACACAATATTACGTATGTATATCCAACCTTATCAAACAATTATTTTATTTTCAAGAACCTTATACAATTCATTAAACTGAAATGATATTTAAATCAAAAATACTTACTGAAAAACAATACAGTATATTCTTTAAACTAACTTATATACCTACCAACTTTTAAAATTATATGAAACTCGTGGCTATTAAAAATAAATAACAATCGTTTACACTTTACAAATGAGATGATTCATCTCCAATGTAGTAATTAAAATCACATATTTCTGATATAATAAGGTAAAATACATGATATATATTTAAATATATAATTAATTACATTTTATTATAAAGTTAGATATACCTACAGATATTAAATAATAATGCACATATATTTATATAACCAATAATTTAAAATTCTCTCTCCTATTAATACTTCTATTTATTATTACTATTTTGCTAATATGTATATCTTTTACTGTGGTTATTGTTTTTACAGGTCGTTAAATTGAAACTTCAATTCTGATGATGAGTGCAATTGAGTATAAATAAGACTATTTCCCCTATATCCCTCTTAGGACTAATTAAATAAAAAAAGAATTATTAAAAAAGGTTCACAAATGGCGTAGATATCAATAATAAAATACAGTTGAATTGAAAATATCACCTTATTTTGCAGTTGGGTAAAATTAAAAAGTTGATAAAGTAAAGGCACTAAGAGAAACTATTTCTCATTTCCTTCTATCAAGTGTAAAGATCTCTTAAATTAAGCGATCTGTATCCTCGAGAAAGGTAGAATATTTCTCCACTAGTTTCTGAGCTGAGCGTACGCGCGATCCTCTTTTATTAAGATTAGCTGACTAAGCACTATGCTTAGTTAAGAGCTTAAGAGCAACCTGTGAGATATGCTCAAGATACTTGTTATACTATGTTTCTTTAAACAGGTAGCTCGTTCTATTTTATCAATTATATTGAGATTATAGATACATTTATTTGCGGCAATGTTTCTCGCTGTAGTAGGTATATTTTTGAAAAGTTTTCATACAAACTTTGCGAAAAACTATTGAAAATAATATTAATATTTTTATCTTATTTTAGTTCTTATATAATTATATATATGTAGAAATTAATTAAAACCTCCTCTAATCATCTCTTTGTAAACGTAGAAGTCTATGCAGGCGATATCGCGGGTAAAAACTGACTGTCCGTATTATGGTATTAGTCAGAAAATATGTCAAAATAGCAATAAAAATATTTAAATAATCGTTTAAGTGATTTATATTTCTAAGCTGTAATATTCTCACGCTATTTTTCTATTCATAAAGCTAGCATTAACTCGGTAATGAGTTTTGCATGACTAACAACGGAGAAACGGACAAGAAGATATTTAGGTTTCACATTAGAAAGCGCTGTTATAAACGACCATAAATACTTAAATAAAAAAATTACAAGAAAATATATATATATATATATATATATATATATATATATATATATATATATATATATATATATATATATATATATATATATATATATAAATCAGAAAATTGTTTGACATGTTCATGTTTCTATAAAAGGTATAAACAATATTGTTATTACGAAGCTGGATATTATTGTAAACAAAATAAGGAAGAATATGTCATATTGAATTTATAATTTTAAAATCAAAATATCGTGCAAAGGCCCTTGCCAGATAAGCCGGGAAAAAATGCCCCCAAAGCAATCAGGCTAATTTTTTTTTCTGAAATACCTTATACTGTGGACAACATCTCAGCCCAGTTTCAACTCTGAAATATCACGCGTTTTTGAGTAAAAAAAAAGTTTATTTTTTTTGAAATCCATTTTTCTCCGAATCTACTTGACAATATTTAAAAAAGTGTTTATGGGTTTTAAGATATCACTAACTAGTATTCCTAGAAAAATTCGCTCGATAATCGGGTAAGTTGGTCATAGGTAAAAATGCAATTATATTTTAAAAAAAAAAATTTTTAAGCCAAAAACGTATGGTACACCTTAGTTTTTTTTTTCACGAATTACTCTAATATTGATCTACAACATATATTTTTTTAAGATTTTTAAAAATATTAGACGATAGTTAAAAAAAATTAAATATAAAAAAAAAAAAATTTTGCCTTAAATTCCTTAAGTAGGTACAGTCAGTCAGTCATGTAATTTTTTTATACATTATCTCTTCGTCTCAGTTTACAAAATATATTTTTTTCATACTTTAAAAAAATATTAGATGATTGCAAGGATCATTAAACTTGTTTTTTAATCAATTTTTTCAACTTGTTTGTACTTAATTTTTTTCTTCTAGAGTCATTATTTATTGCTCTGCTCTTGAATAATTATTTTATACATATATTTAACAATATTAAATCTTTTAAACAACAATAATAAATAAACAATCAATTAATTATCATCATCACTATCTTCATGGATTACAAAAGTAATACTTTCTGTGTTGAATGAACGACTCAATTTTTATGCACGTCTAGGAATTTTTGAAAGGTATCGGCCATATGATAAATGATAAATAATTGCTAAAATAATAAAAATAAAAATAATAATAATAATAAAGTTCGTAATTACAATATTATATAACAATTTGTGGATAGAGAAGTATTATTTTTGCCTAAACATTAAAAACAATTGCAGAGTGATTGACATAAAATCATATTAGACGCCACTGAAAACTTTTGAAGACTTAACAAGCTGACAAACCTGAAGTAAGTAAATGATTCACAAAGTGAGCTGATGAGTTTGCCTGGCAGGTAGCATTGCAAGCAGAGGCGGGAAAATTCAATCTGGCACAATTTTTCGAGTAACAAGAATTTTTGGAATTTCGTTGTTTGAAAGATTTAATATTGAAATGAAATGAAATGAAATGAAAATATTTATTTCGTCATAAGGTGATTTTACACACTTAACGAATGTAAAAAAAATCATTTAAAACAAATACTTCAAATTATTACAAGTTAATGTCTCGGTAGACATAACATTACTATTATATTATATTATAAATATATTGTTAAATAAAAGGTAAAAGACCCAGTTATTGATATTGGCCTAGTTATTGACACTTGCAATTTTATTTTAATTAAAAAAAAATAATACATTAATAAATATATTTTTTGAATTATTTTTAAGATAATTGATTTTTGAGAACATTTTATTTTTTTAATTAGAATAAAATTTCAAGTGTCAAACAACTAGGCCAGTTTCAATAACTGGGTCCTTTACCTTATGTATAAAATAATTATTCAAGAGCAGAGCAATAAATAATGACTCTAGAAGAAAAAAATTAAGTACAAACAAGTTGAAAAAATTGATTAAAAAACAAGTTTAATGATCCTTGCAATCATCTAATATATTTTTAAAGTATTAAAAAAATATATTTTGTAAACTGAGACGAAGAGATAATGTATAAAAAAATTACATGACTGTACCTACTTAAGGAATTTAAGGCAAAATTTTTTTTTTATATTTAATTTTTTTTAACTATCGTCTAATATTTTTAAAAATCTTAAAAAAATATATGTTGTAGATCAATATTAGAGTAATTCGTGAAAAAAAAAACTAAGGTGTACCATACGTTTTTGGCTTAAAAAATTTTTTTTTAAAAATATAATTGCATTTTTACCTATGACCAACTTACCCGATTATCGAGCGAATTTTTCTAGGAATACTAGTTAGTGATATCTTAAAACTCATAAACATTTTTTTTAATATTGTCAAGTAGATTCGGAGAAAAATGGATTTAAAAAAAAAAAAACTTTTTTTTTTACTCAAAAACGCGTGATATTTCAGAGTTGAAACTGGGCTGAGATGTTGTCCACAGTATAAGGTATTTCAGAAAAAAAAATTAGCCCGATTGCTTTGGGGGCATTTTATCCCGGCTTATCTGGCGAGGGCCTTTGCTTTAATTACATAACTAATATCAAGTAAAACACACCCTACGCGCCGTTTAAATACATCAAATTAGAAGAAAAAAAAAATTTATGTAAATAATAAATGTTGTATTACGTGTAAGTGTATTTTAATTTTTGTTCTTTTTATCTAATCTTGGTTCATCTGTGACATTTCTTGTCGAAACATAATATATGTCAATATTTGCTTTGTGTTACGAACCTTGTCTCTGTTAAGATAGAAAAAAGTATGGCAAGTATGCCAGAAAGTATTCAAGTGTAGAAACGTTACATTTATATTTTATTCGATAAAAGTATAACACTTTTTATGATAGTAACAACTTGCATAGATTTTGGCAACTTTTTGAGTCAATATTTTAATAAAAACGCTGTAGTAAATCAAACATGAACTACTCAATAATTTTAGTTATTAATTGGCGCTCATAACCAAAAGGAAACTGATAATTTCATCCCAAGCATTATTATTGCATCAAATAGGAATAAAATTACAAACTAATTACATCAAACATTTAAATAACACAACGAACAATACTTAAAAAAAATCATAGTTAAATTACTTTTATAGCACCAATATCGTTTAGAAATAATCGTAAAGTATCGTAATTGGTAGGCGATAAAAATTAAGTGCTATTTGCGTAACTTGGTTAACGAGATTTATGTAACATTTTATAATGTTTGAATGGTTTTTCGAATCCTAAAACAGATTAGTAATAATTTATTTTTTATTATTAAAATTAAATTAATTAACATTAATCTATACAAATGTGATAAAGCAAAAAAAATTGTTTATTCAATCTTTAAACCGAACTAATTAATTTTTTTCCGAAATTATTTAAAATCTTTTTTCACACTAGTTTAAATAGGCTGTTTATAAAGACATTTTGTAGATTATTAAACGTCACGCAACGTCAAGATTTCCATGTAAAAAAAACTATATTTTTTTACCAAAGTTAATAATTAGTATTTCGACATTAATTAGGCGAATCAGCCAGAACGCAATCAGAAATCGTGACAGATTCCGAAGTCGGTCGAAACGATTAGGAGTTCCGAAAGTCTTAAACTTCTAATACCCTTGAACGTTATGATAAGCACAAAGGGTCCAAGTCCTTTGCTTTGTTTAAACTTAAATATACTTGAAACGGTACAAACTTCTGGTCATTAATTTCGAATTCGGTACGTTAGGAGAAGTCTCTTTACTCAAATCGCTTAGAAATAATTTCTTTACTGAAAAGGAAACTTCTATCTACAAAGTGACGGTTTTTTTTTCGTTTTATGAGATATAAAATTGATGGTTTTAAAAAGTTCGTTGGTGTGTAATTTTTCTTAGATGTTCATTTATTTTCATTCGGTTTTCATAATTTTATTTTTATTGACAAAGATTTTTCTATCTTTTAATCAGTATTTATAGTGTTATAATATAATTTCGAATAGAATTATCGATTTTAATTACCGCTAATAAGAAAAAATGGAATTTAAAAATAAACAGTACTATGAAGTATGAGCCTAGAGTATGCAACAGGCATGAGGAGAATTTACAAA
This sequence comes from Euphydryas editha, assembly GCA_036937285.1. Lineage (NCBI taxonomy): Eukaryota > Metazoa > Arthropoda > Insecta > Lepidoptera > Nymphalidae > Euphydryas > Euphydryas editha. The sequence continues at coordinate 10,587,360 of JAUPFZ010000020.1, forward strand.
TACCTATAATATCTAATTATTTAAAAAATTAAAATCACATGTGTATACTCGTATACACTTCTTTTTCTTCTTAATGATACAGATAAAAAAACTCTTACGAAACATGATCAAACCGGAGTTTCAATTGAATATTCACTTCTTTATGTGCACGTGTCTTTTTACAAGCCTGTTATTCAGTACAGATGGTCCGTGTACCAATTCTTGCATTATAATGGACACGAATTTCGTGACGTCGAATAATGTTTTCAGTGTTTTACATAGGATTCGTTACGGAATATCTTCCTTTGAACGTGCGTTGGGTGACAGGGTCTGTGAAAGACGCGTCGACACTCACGCGTCGTCGTTTACTTTCTCAAAGTTCATAAGCAATTTTCGTTGAACAAAATGCTAATTTCTTAATATTTACTTAGTTATAAAGTTGTAAACTACACAAACATTATGTCAAAAACCACAGACAAACAATCTCTGTTAATTAGTTTATAATTAAGTTGTTAATGTTGAATATCGTTGAGAAAACAAAAGAAAAACCACGTATAACAAGTAACAAACAATAAATAAAATTATACGTAAATTAAATTTAAACATTCTTATAATTAAATTATGAAATGATTTTAATAGAACAAAACTTTTTTAAAGCTAATTATTAAAATTAGGAATTGTTATAATCTAAAAAGTGCATTACAAAATATAGTAATAGGCCAAGTTAGGCAGAGTTTTATACTAGTAGTGTCATTTAGTAGGTTAAAAGAGGGAAAATTTCCAACTTCACACTATAGAAGCTTTAGTCGTTTGAAATGCAACCAGGTCACGACACTTGAAAAGTACATCACGACCACGGGTTCAAATCTCGTGAAGCGTCTGAAACCTCTTTCATTCAAACGGTGGAAATAGAACCAGCGTCTTTTCAAGATTCCATCTCATTTACGAAACAAAAAAGTTTTTTTGGTTACCTCAACTGCTTTGAAAAAGTATCGAGAGTAAAGTATTTATAAAATAATTATTAACTATCAATTTGTTGAATGTCATCTAATTTTATTTTATGAAATAGTAAGTTTTCTTTTCGTTTTCTTATCAAAAATACATATAGCAAGGTTAATGCGTAAGGTCTAATAAAATCTTCAAGATTATTAGAAGTACCAAAGATATACACATTAATATTAACGTGTAACAACTTAATAAAGTCATGTCACTCAATATTTGTATTGATTGAATAGATCTATTCGTACGAAAAACATAAACTGTATCATCAGCGTCAATTCATCATCGGCCTGTCAATATTATCTTGTAGTTTTTATTCCATTAACGCTACCGACGGTGTGTTAACCTTTTTTGCTATGAAGGAAATAATTATCTAATAGTACTTTTACATTACATACATTACAATTATTATTTAGACGTAAAAAAATCATAAAAAAATCTTAAATGTGACTTTTGAAAATATATGTATCATGCTCTTTATACAATTTATAATCAAATATACTTTTCATTTGATACAATATAAAAAAAAATAGGTTATCTATTTCATAATGAGTAATAATAAATTTGATTAGTAATAAAAAAGTCGTACATCAATGTACATTGACATATATATCAACATATATTATGACATAACTTCTGATAAGTTCTTGATGTGAACCACCTCCAGTACCCGAGATTAGACTTTATTCAGATATAAATTCAGTAATAAGTTGATATCATAATTAGGGCAGTCATGTTAAGTCAATGTCGGTGAACTCTTTCTAACAATTAAAAAAAAGAAGAAAAGAACATAGGCTATTGAAAGTAATAACGGTCTGTTCCTTTAAAATTCCTATAAATCGATTTTGATATTTAACAGAAGAGGTCTTTGTCCAACAGTTGGACATATACCCACATTGAAGTATAATAACTATAAATACTCAATATCTAAAAATACATTAACTTGTAATTATTTGTTCATTCCAGCAAATAATAAAATACGAGTATTATAATTAATTTATTATTTTGAACATACCTGCACAAAATTCATGGGTATTTAACTAATTTGAAATTCATATTAAACAGTGTATTAAGAGAGACTATTAGTTATTTCACCATATTGCATCTGCTTTATTTACATCATACCTCTTATAAATAAACATAAAATATATATGTACGTTTATGAAAACATAACGAAATTATTGATGTCATATGTAAAACAAATCAGCAACGGCGTGTTTTCAGGGAAATATTTAACCCAGTTAACTAAACGTAGCTACATTCACATTTTATCACATTACCCTAAATACGAAGTATATTTCATATAAAAATAATAAATTGGTAACATTATTTTGTTCGTCAGACGATTACCATAATAATTAATAAGCACCGAATGGAAATAAGGTGATAAGAAAAAGCATTTTTTATTATTAAATTAAACCTTTTAATAATCAAGAATTACTAAAAGTTTTAGATTACGTTAATATTGCCGGCAAAATTAGTAAATATTTAATATATAGAATGAACTGGATATAAATAGTGCGGCATGATATATGAGAATTCCACTAATAGAAAAACAAGCAAAAGTTGAACTTTTATTGAGTCATGAATCTTATCTATAATCTTTACATATGTATTGATCAATGTCGTATTAAAAAACCTAATAACATAGATTGATAACACATCAAAACCGCATTTAAATCATGTTTTAAAACAAAAAAAGAATCACGAGTATCGACTAGTTGACTTTCGTCGCTTGTTTTTAATTAAATTTTTTAAAACCTACTATGAATAGTTAAAAAGATCTATTAATAGATTTTTCTAGTATATAATAGACTTACTAGAGTCAATAACTCGCTTGACAAACAAGAACAAATGCCGTAAAATAGTTGTCAGCTTGCCAAGTTGCGACTTTAATGCGTTGGCGATGACAAAGATCATGGAAACAATAGAAATAGCATTAATATGGACATATTTTAGTGTTATAAAGTTTATTGACAGGTAGGCAATCAAGTATACCTACTGCAGGTAAAGCAGTAACAATAACTAAAGACGTTGGGGTTAAGAATTTGTTACATTTTCATGTTCTAATAAGAAGTACTAAATATCTCTTTCACTTTCATAGTACCTACAGTTGAATCTGTCTATCATATACTTATTATTATTTTTAAAGAATAAAAAATCTATTTTTAATGTAAAATGTAAAAAATAATTGGATGCCATTTCTAAACCAATCTTTTCTTTGAGTAAAAGTGCAAGATTGTTCTCTCTTGACCGAGTTCAATTTCGTAACAATGATGGAGATACAATTTGTTAGTGTTAAAGGATTTTGAGTACTTCGTGGGCTTTACTCGTTAGATTTTTATTTACAATCACAACTATGGTGCAAATGCAAGAGCATATTCATTAATTATTATTCTCTGTTTCAAAGAAATGTTTTGTATTGCGTCTGTACATATTCTGATACACATCCTTTGCCTCCTATTATGCTATTTTTATCAAAGGAATAAGATTATAAGAACGTTTTTAATAATTTTACTGCAATTCCATATGCAAATAAATAATATTAAAAACACAGCGTTTATCAAATTAAATACAACACATTATACTTTAAATAAAACATAACATACTTTTTGATACTAGTAAATATAATTAAATTAGCATTTATTCTATTATCGGGAGAGTTGCTGACTACCTAATAATAAGAACGAAATTATAAATTCTTACTCCTGAGAGCGAAATCTAAATTGAATTAAGGATCTGCAATGCGATTACTCCAGACAAACGGAGCCAATTTGTTCCACTTTATTATTACCTCAAGTGATATCAATGAGAAAGTGTTTTAAAAATAAAGTCTGCGGTAATCATGGAAAAAAATATATCAATAAGATTTTTTTTTCTATTCCCATCTAAATATTTTACTTTTATTTTAATCGACTTAAAAATCTTCTAGTTTATAGTTTGATTTTCTTTTCGTATGTTACGTAATGGTGCCGATAGTAATAATTTTTTAGTCATATTATAATTATATAATAATAAGAAATAATTTCACCTCAGGAACAAAAAAAAGGGGAATTTAAAAAAAATATTTTAATATTTTAATTTATTACCAAAAAAAAATATACAAGGCTTTAGTGTTACTTATCTTCCTGTATATAATCAATTATTTTTATAAATTTCAATATAATCTGTAAAACACGAGAAATAACACAAGGACTTTTGTACGTTGATATAATTGTGTATCTACATCTACGTTTAGTCTTGGCGGATAATCTTATTCAACCCGTATAGCGTGAAATCAAAGATTTTATTAATCGAATAACTAAAAACTATGTATGTATATTTCTCATGATAGATTTGCAAACAATAAACAAAAAATGATTTTTGTTTGCGCTATTGTAAAAAAAGGATTAAAATTGATTGATTTATTAAGCGTTTGACAGAATGATGAATTTGCTACATGTGAACAAAAGTTTCGGTATAACCTATTTTTTTTTTATATGTTTAACACACACACACACACACACGGTCGTCTGCTCCTAAGGTAGGCAACTTAATGCCTGTGTTATAGGTAACAGCCGACTGATATACATTTTTTTTTTAAATAAATATACATATAAATAATACATATATAAATAAACATATATTACACCCAGACTTGGGGCGGGAATCGAACCCACAACCCTTGGAGCAGAAAACAGGGTCACTGCAAACTGCGCCAACGTATTAAACTAAAGTTCATAAAAAAAGAAATATATGTTACTGTACTAATAAAATATTCATGTGCAACTTTCATGAGATACCCGCTTATGTTAATATAATTTTGTCCCAAACGTGTCAGCACATTTCCATCAAATCAATGGTAATAGGTTCAGGGCTGACAATTCAAGGAAATAGTGACTATTAAAACAAATACTTCTTTTAACTTTATTTATTTTAGGTAACATTATAGAGCAGCTCCAACCGTAATTTTCTGTGATAAAGATCAAATTACGACGTTATATCTACAAAAAATTGTTTAGGTACGTACATTTTTTATACCACAATTAATTGCATTAATTACAAAAATAACTAAATATTTTTCCTGTTTATAAAGAAGTGCACAGCACCTTTTAGAAAATTGTTTTAGATGTTGTTATAATTCAAAAAGTATCATTTAAACATAAGTAATAGTGACAAGTTTTTTGCTTGCAATTGAATAAAATGTCAAGTACTTTACGAGCCGCATTAAAAAAACACCAGTTACTAATTAAAAACGTAATTTTATTAGAAGAGAAAAAAAAAGTTGAAGCAGTATTTTCATACAGACTTGCATTAATTAGAGAATTTTCGCATGGCAACCCTGAAAGCAGTAAAAACGTCGAGAGTAATTGGAGTGAGAAATATCCAACGATACACGCAGTCTCGACACGATTTTTGTTATGACCTCTTTCTGAGATGTATTTTGTTTTGCCCAAATATTACATAATAAATTCTGTAATGCGGACACGTCATTTATCAATATATTACTATTATTAACTATATAAGCGCGAGAAATATTTTAACGAAAACTTGTAAACATAATTGAAAATGTTTTAATAAAAACTTTTTTTATACTTAACCACTCGTTAACGTTATTTTATTAATAATAAAATTTACTTTAAAAAAGAAAAATAAAAAATAATTATGTAAGCCGTATATTTTTTATGTAAGTCGTATATATTTTAAATAATAAAAATATATTCTTAAAACTAATGTTTATATAATTTGTACTTCTAATATTAATACATTCTTTTATAATTATATAGGTTAAGTATTTATTATTATTTTTAACGTTCGAAAATACCCTGCAAGTTTTATAATAAGATAAAAAAAACGTAAACAGGAAACAATCTGTCGAACCAATCAGACCGTTGCCAATTTTTTTATCACAATTTCTTAAGAGAACCGGTACATTTTCTTATTGACTTTATTATAGAGAAATAAAATCGATTTGTCACTAGAATTTAAAGGGTAGCAGCATTTCTAGAACAACTCAGATTTTAACTACTGAAATACACAAACTCATATACACATTACAATTATATAACATTATTTTGCACTTAAACTGCATAGTTATAGGCAGTATCTGAATACAAGAAATAAAATAAAAATATATAAAAATCTACATTTCGTCTTCATAATAGTTTATTTTTCGGTAACATATTCGCATTTATAATAAAATGTCACAAGTAGTAGTTTTGCAGTTGGCACTTTTTAATAACTATATTTAAGGGTCTAGCTAATTAGGTTAAAATGGCCCCAGGCAAATATGCATATTGATATTGATATACTACGCCACTATTAGTTACACTAATACTTTTTCCACGAAGACTTGAATTTGTTTTGTGATGTCGATAATTATAATTTGTAAATATATTAATCAAAACCTAATTTTTAGAAAATATTTCAAAGACTGTATATTTTTTAGTTTTCTATATGATGTCTTAGTTATACACAGCTTTTAAATAAGCGAATAAAAAACAAATTTATATTTATGAAAGTTAGAAAATTTACATGAAAACAAAACCATAACACCGATGATACATTAAAGTTGTAAAATTAAAAGGGTTCACGTCACTGCGTTTTTAACTTGATCTTACATATGTGTAACTAGTATTAAAAACACACTATGTACTATTGAGAAATTTACACATTTACAGTTACAATGAACCAACAAATACGAATATATACGAAATTCTAACTACCTTATATTTATATAATCTATATAATGTGCAGTCGCATATGAACATTTAATAAGTGTTTAAAACAAAACCACGCTACTTACATCCTCTAACATACCAGACTACATTCATTTAGTCGTTTTAATATACAACTTCCGAGGCATTCATGTAAGTTGGTATGTCACGCACATAATCTGAAGGAATTTTATAAAAATATAATTAATACTAGCTACATTATTTGCATACACTTTGCTTACGAAAATGCAGTCAAATTATGTTTATAGTGGTCTTCATGTCCCAAATTGTCTGTTGGTCCATGACTTATCGTCATCAATAAAATCAAGATATTTTTTCCTTATATACCTATATCTTCATAATTGTTAGACAGGATTACAGATACTAAAAAAAAAATGACTAATGCAAATAAAAAAGATTGGTTTGTAATCGTAAACTCTAAAACAACTAAGCCGATTGTCATAATAATTACTCAAATAGCTTTCTAATGGCGTGTTGTATTAGTGTAGCCACTATCCTTAAAAGAACATGGACCGAAACAGTATCAATACAAAATGAGTGAAACTGCGAAGGATGTCGATTACGAATAGAGAATTGTCTCTATAAATGTAAACATCTGCAGTAATAAATTGGACGGTACAAAAAACGAGTTATGAGTCTATAAAGGTAAATGTTTACAATAACAAACTATTTATATGATGGAAAAAATAAGAAGAATCCTCAATGAATCTTAGTCGGTTACCACGCGAGGAAGACTGTAATTTTTCATTAGGCAACGTCTCGAGCCGTGAAAGGAAGTGCACCTGCGCACGTAGAATACGAAGCGCTTATTGCAATATCGTTTTGTATGCCGAGTGTATTATAGACGATATATAAACAATATATTATGAAATAAAAACAAAACAATGCTTTGTTATCAATTTTTGTGTTATAAGTTAATGGTTACGAGGTTTTTGAAACAACATCGCGATCACCAAGACTATACTTTTGTTATACGTTCGGCTTAAGCTTCATTTACTTCTTTGCTTAGTAATTTTCTATAAGTCATAGCATGATGTGTTATAGCCTACAGGATCACTTAAATAACATACTTTGTTTTCTTTTTAATTGGATATTCGAGAGTTCTAATGTCATCAAAATTAATATTATTAATTTACGCCAATGCGTAGATTAGCATTTATAAACCATGAACAAAAACTAAAAGTATTTCCTATTTCATATTACTGAATAAGAAAATATGTTTATAAAAATTATCATAACGGTGTTTGTCTCTAACATTTAGCTTCTTTAAATAAATTACCTTGACACACACTATGAAAAGGTGTAATATTTAACGTGATGTGAACCAGTGACATCAAAACCAAGATGACGTCAATCAAGCTAATACTTCGAGACATGAAAAACCGGACATGTAAGATGAAACAAGATTTTCACCATTAGTCATAATATTTACATAACATTGATTCGTCATTGTTAATCGTCGTGTCAGTATAACATTTAACCTGACAATAACATCCGAATTTTAATACTCTCTCGTGTTACAAAACGTTTCAATATGTGATGTTATATAGTTTTTGAATTTAATACATTAAATCTTGATTTAACTTGTCACAGTAATATACATATAAGTTAATAGTAAGTATATTATACTTATAGTATTCAATCTGTTTTTTTTTTTGGAATGTACTGTATATATCAGCCTGTAAACAACCCACTGCAGAGCGAAGGCCTATTCTTCATAGATAAGAACTTAGAAAAGCTTAATCCACCACGCTGCTCCACTGTTGGTTGACGGATAATAAAATTTTTGGAACAGCTTCAAGCTAATTTCTTTTTAGACTATATTAAACATAAGTATTTCTATTGCATTTGTATCGAAATACTAGTGTTTAGTTTAATTTAATATAGTTTCGAATACTATATTGTTATAACTCTTATGCAATTTATATTTTATTACTTTTTTAAACATTACAAAAAAAATCGCAATAATGACCTTTAAGAACACGACCACTCGAATCGCGTAGGAACTATGTGCAAATATTCGACAAAAAATATTTAATATCACATACCTCTTTTTGTTCAGTAGGAGTATTAGTCCTAACGCCGCCGGTCAAATCCTTCCACCTGAGCACGCCCATGACTGCGTGTCGCACCCACGAACCCCGTCTCCCAGTCCTCCCGTTTGATAGTTCATCCACAACACCACATAAAACCGAGTTTACAACCAAACCCCTCCCAGCTCCATCTTTCTCGCTTTTAAGCGCCACTTCGCCGCTTATTGGAAAGGACCTTCTCTCCCTCATAAAGCCCGAAAAAAATCACTGAACGAACGAATCTCAACGCTTCCCAAATCGCATTCTCACATCACATGCTTCATTTATCATCATAAGATCCGACTTAAAAACGTACAGCCGAATCTCTTGCTATCGTTTATTTTTATTATCCAATGTTAGGTCACCCAGCTGCTCGTTCCCTTAACCGTCCGACAACTTTTTCAATTATCTACGCGGTTTAAGAGACCGCCTTCGAAATTCTATCCGAACAGCTTTGTCCACAACGAATAACGATACATAAAAACAGTGAAGTTTAAACTTTCACTTCGCACCCGGCGTTTTCTTTCCCTGGATGTAGGTTAAATTTCTTTGACTAAAAGTATTGTCGACACTAAGTTTTTTTTTTAATTTTTATTTTAAAACTCATATATGCGTCCAAATAAATTAAATTTTACAAAAATCACACATCCAATCATAATCAAAACAATCCAATCGCGTACGATATTCCGGAACTGTCAGATCACGATTTAAGCGTTAGAATCGACAAACGCAGCGAAACACGACGTCTACTCCGACTTACGTTCATAAACCGAATGGAGTGGCGCGTGCCACATGCTTTCATCGTCACCGGCTAACTAAAGATCTCCCATCTCTTTCCTTGCAAGTCATTTAACGTGAAACAGATAAGGACAAAGATCACATTCAACTTTCAGATGCAGATCGCAAAGACAAGACAGGTGAATGTAGCAAACCGAAAACAAAAACTTTATTACCTACTAAAATGCGAATAATTATATTATCTCGAAAAAAATACTCTTAAAAAAGAATAAAATATATTTTAGATTTTTTTATATTATTATTATTATATTATTATCTATTATTAGATTTCTATCTACGTGTAACAACTGAGTTAAGATTATTGGAATACATTTTTACAATACATAAACATTAAATGAACATACATAAGTAACGTTAAAAAAAGCAAACGTAAAGATTGTAGTACATATTATTTTTATTACCTCATTATAAATAAGTCACGTTTCCACAACCAAGCAAAAAAAAAGAAATTAATTGTAATTCAAACTAGAATTTTTTTAATGAAATTAATAAACGTTAAAAATATTGTTTCGAAAAATAACCTGTATTTTGGGTAGATAGATAAAAGTTTTATCTGTACCATATTAGCTTTATAAGACAACATATACAGAAACATACGTAGATACTTTATCTCGTTCATACACAGTCATAATAACAATTAAAAAAAACTCCAAAATGCTCATATTTCAATAAATGCTATATCCAGTACTACTACATATACTCTTCTGTTAAAAATGTCCAATTGCAAATCGTAAAAACGAACCCATTTGTATGTAGGAGTGGTACGCGTGGGAATATCCGGTTCATAGTCAGTATGGCGCATCACCCCGTGGGGAGCAATTGGAACAAAGATTCAACAGGTGCACTTGCAGCTGGTTCCGAAGCCTAAATAGCTTGAGGGAAATCTTAGAAAGCCATCCGGCATTTCAGGAAGGATGTGGTTCTTTGTAAGGCTGGTAATTTTTTCGGTTTCGAAAAAAAAAAAACCAATCGTCAGTAAGTGTAAACATTTATGTATATTCTTTTGAGCGAATTGTATTTATGTTCTTGTATACCTACTTATAATTTCAAACCGGTGACTTCAATACAATAATTAAAAATTTTGCTTCGAAATTATAATGTACAAAATATTAGTTTCTAAAATTTTTACGAAAAATTCGCGAAACCTCAATTCAAATATAATTTTAATGTCACATCATATGTTGAATGTCGTTTCAATATTTGGTTAGCCGCGGGATACCAGTAATTTATACATAGGTACAGTTTCATATTACAGTGACAACACTCGAATAATAACAAAAAAAAAGTCAGCACTCGACAAAATGTATTAAATAATTCAAATCGCATCAACTTTTTCTGTAATACAAAAAGTTACGGTTCTTTGTTGCCAGTACAGTTTTTTATTACAGCATTTTATGTAAGGTATAAAACTTGATAAATTGATTTACATGAGTTTTAGGCTCATGTATCATCTTTTTAATAAAATTGTATTTTTATTAAAATTATTTATGGTACAATAAATTCACTAATACAAGTGTGTACAAAAGGCGGGCTTAACGCTAATGCATTCTCTACCAACCAACCTTGGTATGTGCAAGAAAGTGCAGTGTGTAGGTGTACAATTAAAAAAAAAACATACAAATAATAGAATATAATATCATCATCAATAATAGAATATTCTAACATCAATGTAGTAAATTTGTAATTGTTGAAATAAAAACTAGTTTATCCATTACTAGCTTGATATGTAGATAGGTATAATATAAATACATAAAACGGTACATAAAACTCGTTAACTTATAATAAACTGTACTCGCGAGGCAACAATAAGAATTATTTTATTCTCCATTAAAACATTGCGAATTTGCATATGAAAATTTCTACAAAATGTTGCTTAAATAATATAATTAGTAGCTTACAAGAGGGTAAAATTATAAGAATTGCTATATGTAGGTAAGCATGGGTTATTTTTTAAACAGATACTTGATAATGATTATCTGAAGCATTAAGATAAAAGATCTGTTTTAACATGATATTGTTTAATGAAGATGAATAGGTATTTTAAAACTATACAAAACAAATCATAATTTCATAATGTGTTGAAACTCGCACAGCTCTCCAGTTGTAGGTGACATTAGATTTAATACGGTACTTTCTTTATATAAATTAGTTAAAATGTTAAAACCACAGCGTTTTGCTGAATTTTCTCTTTCTAGAAACGTAGCATGACGCTGATGTGCATTCTGTGCAAATGAACGTTACATATTTATTTAAAACGATCTTTTTAAACAAACGGTCGAAAGAACTGACGTTTTAAAAGATTTTTTTTCTTTAACTTCAAGTATTTTGGCAAACATTGAAATAGCGAACCTTTGATTGAAATCTAAGATATTAGAAATTATTCAAAACTTTATATACTTCCTCTAACTACATATAATATAATACATAAATATTTGCTTACATTTCGTACATTATCACAATTACATTTTACAAGTTATCAATGACAAATTTTACACTGATATTATATAGCGAAAGGATGTGTTTTTTAGTTTATCTGAACTAATTTCGTGTTCTACGACATCGATTTTAAAAATACAATTGTCTTAAAAGGCCAATTTATCGTCAAAGGCTATAAAACACCAATATTGAAATAGAAATAAGAGATAGAATTGGAGTAAATATATACGCGGTTAAAACCGCGCGGTTCTATATAGCATAATCCATTTACCAGAGTTCTAAGTAAAAAATATATAGCGGACGTTAGCATCACCTAAGGAAAAAAAAACCTATAAAAAATTAACGATAGAGTGATTTGAATAAAGTGAGCAGCGATAACTAATTGCAATTATCGTTTAATTAATTATTCGGAAATGAAAAGATTTGTTCATTCCAAAATGTTTTTTTTTTAGTTAACGATTATACTAGCGACTAGCTAATCTGCTAATCTGCGCTATTTTAATAACGTTAATGACAGGCTAACCTTTTTTTAATTGTAGATTTGTCTTTATATTCATAGTAACGCCAACAGCATTCGATATTAAAAAAAAAAGTGTAATCAGTGTACAATACGCAATTGTTATGATAAAACTACAATTTTTTTAACGAGTAATAACTCTACTTCTAGACGGTATATCAAAAACGTTTACCAGATTTTAAGTTAGACCTCCTAGAATAATAATTACGAGTATGATAACCGCATCCAATTTCGTTTAACAGATTCTGCGTGATACCGGAACAAAGACAGACAGAAAATAATTGTTTTTGCTTCTATACCTTTCATATTCTGCAAATATAATTCTTTTTTCATAAATATCTATCCATGTAAAGACCTCGGCCGGTTAAAATTTTATATCTTTAGACGTTTTAGGTGTTGCGTTCAATGTATATGTCGTGGCGATATCGTAGAATTGGCCACATTATGAAATGCTCGAGAATATGTTAGGTTAGGTTAGATTCTTTTTTATTATTGATCTTGCTAAAACACATTATGATGTGGCCAATGGTCAGTGAAACATTACATGAAATGTGACCAGTTCATGAAATTCTCGAGCATTTCATGATTTGGCCAATTCTACGAAATGGCCACAACATATAGGTACATACAACGCAAGATAACAAAAAAAAAATTGTAATTTCTTAATGATCTATTGAAATCTATTTAGTTATTTATTACTTTAGAAAAGGCTGTTTTTTAAATAACTAACGAGTGGATTAATATTTAAGTATTAAACATGTTTTAAAACTAAGTTTATTTATTGTTTGTACGTTTTAATATCAGGATTTTCGAATTAGATCTGAAAAACATATTTTTATAACATACACACATACACTAGATAGAACACTATCTAGTAGTAATACAATTAAACGCTTGCCAACATCGACGTTCCTGCTCTTATTGAGCCTACTGGAATTAGTCGCGATGATGGCAAGAAGCCTGATGGTTTAACACTGATTCCTTGGGAAAGGGGACGTGCGATTTTGTGGGACGCAACCTGCGTCGATACATTGGCTCCGTCTCATGTCAGGGAAACGGTTTTAAGAGTGGGAGCCGCTCCGGATAAAGCTGAAATGACTGAGCGGCACAAATATTCGTCACTTATCCAAAGTTATGTTTTTGTGCCGTTTGCAGTCGAAACACTTGTACCTTGGAGTAGCAGTGCAAAAAAAAATCCTAAAAGAATTAACTCCACGTCTCATAGCCTTCACTGATGACAGGAGGGCTGGTGCATTTTTTTGCACAAAGAATCGGAATAGCGATTCAACGGGGAAATGCTGCTAGTATTCTTGGCACCATTCCACGCGGACATGATTTATACCAAAACTGTTTGTAAATAATTATTAAACGAAATCCCTTCAATGATTTCGTACCCAATAGTGGCAAAGGAACCCCATTTAATAATTTCGAATAACTGTTCTGTGGGAATTTATTTCATTTGCGAGTCACAATTTGAATTGTTTCGAATATTCAACTATGGATCTAATTGTAAGACTCGATCAAGTCCTACAATGTGATTTAGCATATTAAAGATCACGTTCATTCAGTGATGCGTCTTTTATTTATCGGTAAAGAATAATCGATACGCTTATTTATCTTATAATAATTATATTTTAACATTGTGATTTTGTTGATAAACGTTTTACATAATCTTTTGTAAGGTTTACGTTGAATGTACAAATTGAAATCGAGTTAAATACTTTGGTAAAGAAATACTTTGGAGATTATAAAATTTTCATTACTAAATATGCCTTCCTAAATTATTATAGGTTATGGATTTATTTTACATATTTTAACTTATTCCTTTACTTTTTCCTCAATGCTTTCCTTACCTTTCCATCGATACTTGTTTCTAGGTAATATAAACAAGTAGCAACAAAATGTCTTCACAGCATTTTTTTATATACATATTTGTACATGGAACCTTCAAATAAATCCAGATTTATAATAGTATATAATAATTAAATCTCACAATTAAATACATAAAAATATTTTTATAGAGAAATTCCTGTACTTTATTGTCGACTCAACATCGATAAACTAATAATACGGATCTAAGACGGACAAATCGTGTCCCATCCCTAGAGAAGTGATTACGTAAGCGATGCATCAGTTATGCAACTGCATGCTCCTCATTTGGAGGTCGTTAGCATAGACACTAAAACAATACTAGGCTACATCACTATACTTAGAAACGACGTTATGTTATGACTTGATTTATTTTCGGCCTAGCCACGAATCGCAGTAGGTATTTATAAATGGAGTAGTTAATTAAATAAAACTAAATGTAGAAATATCTATACTATAACATTATAAAGTTTGTTTGTTTCAACGCGCTAATCTCAAGAACTATTGGTTCGAATTGAAAAATTGTTTTTGTGTTGGATAGTCCATTTACCGAGAAAGGCTATAGGCTATATAACATCACGCTACGACTAATAGGAACTAAGCAATAATAAGAAACGTTACAAAAACGGGAAAAAAAATCTTTTTTTAAAGCTTCCGTTGCGTCCTGTATTCGTCTTCCTGAGACATTTTTTTACTATAGTTCCACTTTTAAAGTAAACATAACATCACGCTTTTTATTCCTCGAAGGGGTAGGCAGAGATGTACATATTAAATGTCCTAACAGCCAGTTTTCGCCAGTTATGGGTCCCATGTAATAGGGGGCGAGCCTATTGCCATACACCGGGCACCATTCGAGACTCCGTGCTATTTATTGAGAATTTTCGAAAAATTAAAAAACCCAATAATACGTTGACCGACCCAGGAATCGAAACTGAGACGCCTTGCTCGAGTAGCGCTTTCGACCACTTGACTCTCTCTCTTGCACTCTTAGAGTAATGGTTTAAAAATATTAAATACGTTTTATCCTCAAATTAACGTAGATGAAAACGCGGGACATAGCTAGTAACAATATAAAAGATAAAAAATAGGCGTATAAATGTATAAAAATAAATTATATTATTATAATTAAAATCTTAAGTTTTTTATTACAGTTAAAATACATTTTTAAATGATTTGAATTGAACAATATATTACGTACACTATAAATGAAGAAGCTTTGTAATTATAATTATACTAGCAGAAATAGCACTGACCATTATTACTCATAATCTCTTCCTTATATTGTTTTCCTTTAAAAGTGACACTGAAAATTTCCATCCTACCAAGGTTTGGAATTAACTAGTTTATAAATTCATCTTGTATTACCCTAAGATTATTTACTCTTAATAATTACTAGAGTGCAACATGGATTTTTAGTACTAATAATCTTAAGATAAGTGTTTTTTAAATATTATTACGAAGAGTAGGAGACGGTTTAGTGCGATACATTTTTTTTAAATTGGGATGCTTAATACAATATTAACTAATATATTGTATAGAGCATCTACCAGTACAGTAACTTATATTGTAATGGTTTAATACCCATTATGATTAATGGTAAGAAAATTTTCAAGTGTATAAAATATTGTAACACAACGCTTCATACGTTGATATATTTTTAAACTTACGTTGATACCATGACACACTTACGATAAATTATAATAAGAAAACCTCATCTCTCGTTTTCAATCAGTGCAGTTTACACAGGGGTATAGAAACAACGCAACCGGAGAAACTCATTACTTTAAAAGGTTTTTTATTTTTTTATTCTTAATACATTAAAACATAAAATTTCACAAATCCCTGTTTTGATGAAATTAATACTGTTGTATTTGGAACATGTCCACGAAAAAGTAGTTCAAGCGAATATTTAATGATACTGTGGGTTTGCCAAGATATAATTTTTGCTAGGCAATTGTACTTATGAGTCCACAATGAACGATCGCTTTGCAGTAATACTGCAGTGTTTGTTGACTATGCCAAGATATCTATTGGCTTGTTTAAGATACCCGCTTTAGTTTCAAAAACGTTATCAACTAATAACGGTGAAATTGTTTGAAATAACCGTATAATAATGACTGTAACGAAGCCAACGTACAAGAAGTAACAGTAAAAATATACAATTTGAAACCACTACCATCATAACATAAGCACATGTGACAATTAAATTGTTCTTGTAGTAGTTGTGGTAGAGACCGTTTTACCCTTTTGCAATTTACTACAGCAGTAGAATCTAAAAATGTATCCGTTCTAGGAGGTGAGATAAATCGAATTGTATAAAAAATATAGGACGATTTTATGCCAATCCTTACGGTAAATGCAATTATTTGTTTGATAGATGCCCAATCGCATAAATGGGCTGAATAATAGCAAATTCGAGATCTGTGGAGTTGTGCATATTAGCTATACACGCTTATTGTTAAATTGTTTAATCATTGATAATTTCTTGAGTATTTTTGGTTTTATAATTTTTATTACAATACCGCGAGAACGTTCGCTCTCAGAATTAAATTTGGAAACCCTATGGCAATTCAACAGATGACGATTCACATATAGAATATCGGATTTACCTTCAAGTGTGCATTGCAATTCAATATGAGTTTTGTTGTTATTTGACATAATTTTGTTTGCATCTAATTGTTTTAAGCAAAAAGATTCAAAATCATCTTCAAATTACCTGTGTTGGAATGTTGGATTGATTATCACAGATACCCGTTATTTTTTTTTTTAAATGATTGTCTTCAGTTTAAAAGTATTTCTTATCGTTGATGGATATGTTATGATCAAATAAGATTGTAAAGTAGAGGCTGTCTCATACAATTTTACAGTGTCTTGATGGCTTCAATATATATACATATCACATATGTACATCGAGTACACGGGGAGCAAAGAACATAACGGTAACGCATCAGTTTTTCAACTTTTTTCGTACTTCAGTAGAATATAATATTTTATATAAGATAGCGAAATATTATTCCTGCACAAGTTTTAATAATAACAATTAATTTTAATTAGAAAACTAACAACAACAACGATAACGATACAACCTGGGTGCCTTCAAGGCCAGAGTGAATAGACTGTTATTAGACAGGCATGCTCCACCTTCGGCCGCATCGTCACTTAACATCAGGTGAGATAGCGGTCAAATGCCTGTCTATTTGTCATAAAAAAAAAAAAAAAAATCACTATCGGATCACTAAACAGAAAATTAGTTTTCACACGCCTCTAATAACATATAACAATACTCTACACCGTAAAATAGACTTAAAAAATAATCCCCTTTATTTATTGGGAAGATAGGCTAAAATATTTTTGTTGACTTTATTTTATTACTTTATCGACAAGATTTAAGACAAAGATCTCGTATATGTCCAATCGCTTTTTAGTTTTAAAAAGCTCTATGTTATGCCGAAGATGAACGGGCGGACGTAGAAAACGGATGGAACTACCTTCCTTCCCCTTCCTCCTTGACGACTATGACCCTACGGCACGAAACCCTACAAGTATAAGACTAGTTTAAAATAAAACTAAGTTTTACAGAGCCAGAAGCGTCGATTAAAACTAATAACCTAAAGTTGTGCGGTTATGGTAAATACAAAGGCTTTTTCTTTTTATCTTATTCTATAATTAATAAAAATTCCAGCTTCATGTTAATATGCAAGCAGACGTGTATATGTACTTCTATATTAATAATAATAATAAAAAATTGAAGTGTATTGTGTGTACTTTATTTGTACACGCTAATTACAAAATCTATCTAGCTTACTTCGAAATCCTGTATACTTTAGAATTTTAATAGCTTAGGCTATAAAGAAAGAAAGAAAAGTTATTTATTGGCCTCATAATAAAACAGTTACATCTTGAAATCATCAGAAAATACATAGTAATAAATTAAAAAAAAGAAAGAGAGAAAGGAATACAGCAGCAAGATTGGAAAATTAAAAAACATAGAAACAAATTCAAGAAGGCTATAAAAACAAATATGTATATATTATCAATATTTCGAATAACTTTCATAATCACTTACTCGTATAAGTTTTAACCTACGTCACTTTCCAATAACTTTAAAGTGGACGCTATCGATTTTAGGCCTTTTGTAAAGAGTTTTCTAAAATTCCTTTAAAAGGATTGAATTGATGTGTAAAAACGTTATCAGAATAGTAAACGCGTTAGATAAAACTAGATAAGTAAAAAACACTAAAAGGTATGTCGGCAACAAAATGTGTTGATTTAACCCGTAAACCTACAAAAATTTCGTAATACTTTATATTTTCTTAATGAGACTGGAAAGTGTTCAAAATCAAGACACATAACGTATAAAATATATACGTTTTAATTCTGGGCGCTTTGCTACTTCTGTACTTCTATTACTTAGTACTTCTATTCGTGTCACAAATAGGTACACATAGGTACATATAGGAGTATAATGGTTGTTTACGACAGTTTTGATATTCTAATAATTCATTCGCTTACCACTGACGATCATAACATTTTGCATCAGGTCAATGTCATGTTTATATACTTGTATAATACTATATATACTTTTATTTTTTATATTTTTTGTCATTTTGTATTTTGTTGTCATTCGATAAATACTGACATCATGTTTTATTTAATAAAATACACCAAGTAGTTTTGCCAAATAGATTCGAGCTCATCATTTAATACTACGTGTCGAGTCATAACTTTATCTAGTTAAGGTCGAGCATCCAAACAACACCACAGACAAGGATCCGACTGGGATCCGTTAAAAGTTGTGCTTGGACCAGAATGGCGCTTGTCTTGGGCAAATTATATGTTGTGCTACGCGGGAAAAGTAGGTATAATTAAACATTAGACTCTTAAAAATAAAATGACATTTTACAACCAAATCTTTCATATGTTTCATTCATTATATCACGTACGAGTGTTGCCTTAGCCAACTACAATACCGCTTATATTCAGCGATTGCAAGTCATTCAAAATAAATTCTTTCGACTACAGCTTCACCTTCGTACGTGCGCAATATCTACTTACATGAAAACTTCAAGATCGATTCGATTTCGAAACGTCTCAAAATCCTCTCTACGGTACGATAGAGCGCGGCAGAAACTCAATTCCGTTGTAGCAGGAGTCTGTACCTACTCTGGTGGACGGAACATACAGACACTATAGAAACGTCCTATGCTCTTACTCGTCTTGAGCCATGACCGATCGCGGCGATAGGATCAAGTAACTATTGCTGGTTGTGTAGGAAACACATGCGCGATACACTTTACAGTGGAGGCGAGGACCCAAGTTTTTGACAACTTTTCGTTACACGTCTAGATGACGTGTTGCATCGTCTTCCATTTCAACAAATTTCTTATTCATGGTATGACCTCATTCTCTTTACACTTAAGACATTCTTCCATAGCTTGGGCCACTTTCACGATTAACACTGTATAGTATATATAGTAGGGTCAACAGCAAAACATATTTTAAAAAGGTGGACAAAATCAGGCTGTACCGTAACATCTCCTCGAGACTGAGTTCGCCTATTCCTGAGATAAGATTGATGGTCAAAAATATGGAGTCCACGAGAAAATTATTGTGAAGTACGGGTATAAACCCATTATACGATATTTACGACTCTTGTGTTTGTGATGGGTGGAGCAACGGGTCCTGGAGTGGAGAACGCATATCGGGAAACGCAATGTGGTCCTCCGGCCCGCTGGACCGACGACTTACGCAAGGTCGGCGCCGGAGGTCAGATGAGGATTGCAATTTGCAGACAACCGGGATATTTGGCGTGAACTTGGAGAGCTATGTCCAGCAGTGGACTGCGATAGGCTGAAGCGAAGCGAATCCACTTCCAAGGGATATCAAGATCAGGGATTGGTGTAAAATAACATTGTAACAGTTTAAAGGACAATCGATTCGCTACGTATACATATCTTTATCTTATAAAGGCACAACTTTGCGTTGTAATAATTAATTGCTTTTAAAGAATTTTGGTAACACTAGATACTGTATGATAGTTAGGATTTAGAAATATATAACGAAGAACAGTATAAGTTATAAAATACAAATAAAAAGACAAAGTTATGCTTAAAATAGACTTACCTCAACAAAACTATTTATGTAAAAACAACGTAATAGACACATTACATACGTGCACACGGGACACTTAAAACAAATAAATAAAAAAAAAAAAACGTTTTTAATTTAAGAAATCAATAAAATACTTCAGTTAGTTTATTCTATAAAAAGTAAAAGGGAATGTCAATAATGCTTATAGCCACACGAGGTCAGGATATTGAAATCATCTCGACTCTTACTTTTATACTCATTTTTGGGAGATGGGCAACAAAATAATAAATAATTCATACCATAATAATATACGAGTACTTATAATTATTTTAACTTGTTACTAATGTACCTTGATTATTACCAGTGCAACATATAGTTTTGCGTTAGATATGTTTTTCAAATAAGGCTAAAAAACCTTATGCTACAATGCATGGGAGGCAAGCAAAAACTATAAATATCATTAATTCAAAACATTAATTGAAAAATGGAAAATAAATATTTATACTAAGGAAGTACAGGTCATGTATAATACGTTGTCTATGGTTAACGTTCCTGAGTACTAATTTAGGTATTATGAAATAACAAATCTTTATTTGAGTATCTTAGTGATATTGTTAGACGAATTTTCTACAACCCCGCAGTTTCAACCGCTGTAAATGGTGTAAATTATAATTACATTGTAAACTTCTAAATGATTTCATTATAATTTTCATTTAGTAATAACTCCACTTCTAAACGGTGTATCAAGATAAAACCCACACAATATTTTATGTTAGACTTATATAATCACAACTATAAAAGCAATATTACATTTCGTCTCGCAGATTTTGCGCAATGCGAGAACATACATTCAAACAGGCAGACAGATAGACAAAAAATCTAAAAATAATTGTTTCAGCTTCTCAGCTCTCGTAAACACCCCTATAATTCTTTTTTTTCGTAAATATATCTCATGTAAAGACATCCTCCGCTTACAATTATACATATGTAGATTTTTGTTCTCGTGATGAACTGACTAGGAACTAATGGTTAAAAATAAAACAGAATAGTAGGAGCACACTGTGGTAGGAGTATGAACGCTTGATAGTATGTGAAATCATTTTTTACAACTATAAACTGTCGTCATCGGCCATAAAGATAGCAAAAATTAATATAATATATTACTATATAAAATGGCATGAGAATAAATACTCAGAAATGGAATAATTCTCATTAGCATGTCAAAAGATCGTACTTATATAAAATATTTTTTATAATCAAAATCATTTATATGCTTATTGATACCTAATATTTGTTATTACACTACTAGATTGGTCACAAGACTTTCATGAATTGTTTTCTGTCAGTACTCTCATGTTCTACAAATGAACACTAACGCCTGGCTGAAAAGTCATGGCATTGCAACGCTACGTCCGTCCTTCGCCAGACGGTCCACAATATTAATAGGCTGTATTAATTTCTATATTATTTATATTTCAAAATTAACCTTCCTAAAATAACGTGATGTCAATAATGATAAAATATTAGCTAGATATTAGGTAATTATTGAAACCATTTTATCAAAATATTTCATTATATCTTAATATTACTGATCCGCAATGTTGACGGTGTTACTTACTGTACCTAATCACAGTGACATAAAAAATACATAATATATACACATGTAAAATATATGTATAAAAATCGTCTATTATACTTCGACACAAACGTACATAAATTGCAATTACTGTACGATAACTTGTAAACATTTCAAATTAATTATATTGACTAATAAACACCTTTTTTCCTGGAAGTCAATATCTATAAAAATCGGGTTAGCTTGACGCCACAGCAGGACAAGTAAATAAATGATTACTTCGATGTTGTTATAAATTTAACCACATTATTTTCGCAGATAAATAACGTATCAACAACTTTATTATGCGAACAATAGGAAGATCCTATACATTTTTTTATTCATAAGTAAAAATAATATGTTTATTAAAATTACCACAAACGTATTTTTATTTTCATTTTTTATAATATGTTAAGTGAAAAGGCCGAATATCACGAAGGTCAGACTAAGTTGACTATCGTAGTATTTACGTGAAACCTATTTAATATAAGATGCATTAAAGAATGAAATGAGAAACAACATACATTTTTATATAATTTTTTTACCACCAAGAAAATTCTGACTAAATATACTGAGTGAAGATAAGCCAAATGTTATAATATTTACAGTTTTCTTTTATTTATACAATATGTTACTTAAAGGCATTTTTCCATTGAAAAATCTACATTTTCCTACAATCGCGTTAAATGATATATAACCTAGTTATACTCTGTATACGTTGGTGGAAATATGAAACTTAAATATGGATACAATTCCGTGTAGTCAAGTAGACTAGTTTCAAAACCGTCTCTGTGGCAGCGATCAAGATAATATTTACGTTCATTTTATTGAATTTTTATTATTTTCATCATTTTACTAATACAAATAAAGCTTTGAATTTACTAATATATGAATATTATAACAATGTGGTACAAAATAAATTAAATTATTAATGTTTTTATTTTAAAAAAAAAGTGTGGTTTTTAAATGAAATCTATTCAAAAAAAGCCTTATATTATATTTTTTTTTTCCTGATTTATAATATAATTATACATATAAAACGCATGAAGATATAAAAATTTTCGTTCACAATTTCTAATAACTCTATCAACATGTTACGAGTTCTAAAACTGTTTTTAATATAAACAATAATTTCTACGAAAGGAACAAAGGAATGAGTTAATGCGAGCTTCCGTTTTGAAATATTTTTTTAAATCTTTCGTAATATAAACAAATACACAACGACTCAAATAACTTCAGCAGATCTTTCAGTTGGATTACGATTTTAAGATTCTTTGTTATCCGACAACAGTCATTAGTAAATTGGCATCATTTTTTTATTACGTTTTATTATTTTTCCTTTTGTCCCGTATTATGGCTAATGTACTCACTAATCATATACTGCATTTCGTAAATATTATCACTAAACCTACCACAAATTAAAATTATCTTTTACATTTAATTAAAATTGTTGAATTCTAGGTTTACGTTTTTCTCGACCTTACTGCACGACTTTTTATGATATACAGCTACTTAAGAAACATGTAAACCTAAAAAAGAAAAATGTTTAGTGTTAAGTCCAGTAAAGCGAAATAAAAAAATTAAGTTTAACATTTTAATTCAACGCATAAAATTTATTTAACAAAAGGGTATAAAATAAGTGTTTTATGCAAAATATACCAATTTTAGGATCATTTTTTATAGGATATAAGTAAATTGTTTGTAGAGAGTTAATCTAGATAAGTAACACTAACTCAAAATGTGAATAAGTTAATAAATAAATTCTAAGGAAAATAAACTCTACATCTTCAAGCCTATGCAATAAAATTATTCTAAGGTGTCATTTGTAAAAATGCCAAAGTTTATTATTGCAGTGGAATTTATTTATTTTGTATTAAAACTATTGTATTCGGATATGGAAACGGCTACGCATATATATCGATAATAAACGGAAAAACTATAATATTAAGTATATCGGTTTCAGTCACGGTTGCGTGAATATAATAATTCCAGAATATCGATAGTTTCGGATAGTTTCATTATTATACTTTTTTTTTCGTGTTGTTAAAGCGAATTAAAAATAATTAAAATAGAAAGTTTATAACGGCAGAGGTCACTTTTAGGTATCATTATCATTTAATTCAAGTTGTACAGACTGAGCGAAGTTCTGTAATAGTGTTTAATTTTTTTGAGTGCGCCCTTACTATAATGAAATTATTTGAAACTTTTATATCAGCTATTTTCGGAAATATTCTTATATCGGATATCCAGTTGTTTTGTTTTTTATCCTTACGGAGCTCTATACCATTATGACATGGCAAGGTTGTAACAGAAAGAAATATTATATTATATAAATATTACCTTATTGCTGATAATCTTGCCAGATTAAGTTTTGTTAAAAAAATAGTATATTTAAATATCTATATTACTCTTTAGATAGGCATACTTTAAAACTAAATAGCCTTCTTTCATTTTTCATCGTTTTACGTAATTAAAACCGTTGAAGATTTTACTTAATATTGTACCAAAACCAACAAGTTAAAAACCAAAGGGTGAATAATAAATACGCCGGTCCTTAAATCTTTCGTGTACAATTCAACCAAACCTAATTTTATGGAACAGCCTGTTCTTTATAAATATTTATATTTAGGATGCATATCTTAAGAAGTTTTATAATTTCCCTTTTACAATTGTATTAATCAAAACTTTATTTTTAAATCAAGTGAAATGCTATTTACGTCACAAATAATAAGAAAACAAAAACATTTAATAAAATAGATAAAATCGGTTAATAATTTCAAAGCAGTTATATTACCTTCTAAAACATAGTGTTACTTTAATAAAACACCGACTTAACAATGTATCAATTCTGACAAATGAAATACATATATTAAGGTTGTTTTTGAACTGTCCAATTCTAATATATTCTAATCAGTTCAGTTTAAGCTATTCATTCATTCATTCATTTCAATAGTGCCAAAATAGCACGGATGATTTCTCCAATACCACGTAGAATGAAGAAGAATTAAACATCTTAAATTTAAGCTGCTAGTGTGAGATGATGGCGTGATCATGTGATCAAGCGTAACGTGGCCCTGACATGGCCATGACATATGACTGGCATTGAGAAGCGAATTCGTATATTTGCATTTATATAATAAAACTGAAGAATATGCCTAAGGGGCCATTCATTTATTACGTAAGACGAATTTTGCTAGTTTTCGACCCCCCCCCCTTATTATACGAAAAAATAAGAATAGGCCGACCCCTTCCCCCTGTTTAATATTTATTACGTAAGAATTTATAGGAAAAAATTTACAAAAACAAAAGCCTATACGTATTCCTAAAAAAAAGGTCATCCGAGATCTACCATCGATCGATTACCAAGGGTAAACCCCTTGTAGCCTAACGAGATCTATCATCGATAACTTTGCGCATTTTTGTGATCTTACTTAAGAAGAACTATCAAGACTCCCCCCCACCCCCTTGTAAGAAAAAATAAGGCATGGTCGACCACCCTCCCCCCTAAATCGTCTTACGTAATAAATGAATGGCCCCTAATTACGGTTAAACTAATCTTGGTAACAAATGATACTTTTTTTAAAATAACGCTACAGCTCACGTGAGCGGAATAGTAATCAACAATGTCAACTAATCTTAAGGATATTGTATCACAATCCATAGACTATTACGTAACTTGCACGATCGCGAGAAATTGCTGTGATGATGAATTTCAATACTGATTGAGGTTCAGCTAGTACTGAAATTCGACACGATGCGATTTCTCGCGATCGCGCAAGTTACGTAATAGCCCACTCGATTGTAATCGCAAGAATTTACACGTTGTTAAATAATCCTACTAGTAGGTTTTGATATGTCAACATTTAGACAGCTCAAGGTTTCAATAAAAATGTTTCCTATACCGTAATTTTACAAAACTTTTTTTTTAAATATATTCAATGACAAAAGACCAGTGCAACAGGTAAGTTTAAAGCATAGGGCGTGACGAACGTTACAAGATAATTCTATCATGCTCCGCTTACCACCCCACAAATCTTCATACCTTTTAACATTTCCGCCTATTATTTTTACGAACCGACGCACCACTGACTGTTGAACTCGAAACGGTCATTTATCTTGGTGGAAAAATTGACCAACATCTTAAAGTTTGTTATAACCATGAATTTTAAATAAAAAATATAGTCTGTATAATTAATTTGTAATACTTAAAAATTGAAATATTTTGCGATACCTAGTTCTCTAATTTTCTTTTTGAAATAAACTAATTTAAAATAAAAAATAATAATCGACAACTGACACCTAATAGCGATCGTTACTCGTGGTATGGAAATTATCCGCTAACCCATTGTGGAGTATCGTGGTAAATTAAGCTATAGTCTTTCTCCTACGGAGAAGAATCCTTCGTCAAGCAACGGGGCGGTTACAGATGATTCAGTTAAATTCAAAAAAAATTTCTTATAATTATAATGGCCAAAAATATAATCTTATAATTTTATTATGTCTTATAATTTGCAATGACGGGGAGAGATGAGGGAGGTGAAATACTACTAATCATCACAAATAATTATAAAACTGATTTTAAAAATACGTCTATATTTATGTTTGAGTAGGTACTTTTTTTTGATTCGTCGTAAAGAAGTCGTCTAGTTATCTAATTTTAATATTTGAGAATTGCTAACAAATGTATCAATGAGAGAGTTACGGTTTTAATTATTTTAATTATATAAGTTAACAAATAATGTTATCATTTATAATAGACTGGCCCGTGGTGCAGTTGGCAGTGGCACTGTTTTCTGCTCCAGGGTTGTGGGTTCGATTCCCGCCCCGAGTCTGGGTGTAATATGTATTTATTTATATATGTATTATTTATATGTATATTTATTTTAAAAAAATGTATATCAGTCAACTGTTACCTAAAACACAGGCATTAAGTTGCCTACCTTAGGAACAGATGACCGTGTGTGTGTGTTAAACATATAAAAAAAAAATTATACCCTTCTACATGGATCATTCATGGTTATCATTTAGACGTTTGTATATTATTTAAATACAGGTACACATAGGGAAAGAAAGAAAGCTTAAAAAGATTTGTTAAAAAATCTCATTTATATAGTTTAAAGGTAATATAAATATAATATAAATCTCAAATAAATAAATGCAAATAAAATACCTGAGAAAAATATGGCGGTAGTACTGCCCTCTGGTCGTCCAATCTGGAACATTGTACTCGTTCAAGCAACTCGAATAGTTCGTGCTGAGCCCGAGCGCTACCTGTTGTCGTCGAGCTCCATGGCGCTGCAACGTGCTGCCGCCTGTGGGAAATTATATAAACTACGTTAAACGTGCCGGAGTGAATGTAACGTCGTAGTTGAAATATAATCCGCGCGATGGCGACACTTTAATTTTTAATACTCAGATTGGTCCGCCGTAGACCGTTTTTTTTAAAGGACAAAAATCATTACATACCGACATTACCGACATCATTTTATCAACATAAAGGTTATTATTTTTTGATAAATAAATAATTATACATATCTTAATAGATATTATATACCATTTCTATTAGGATATTCAAGATAATTCCTGATTTAAAAATACATATTGAGAGTAGGTAGGTACAGTAAGGTAAAGAGCCTGAATAATTAAGAACACGTATGTCTGAAGGTTATTCAGATGTCATATTAAATTTTATAACATATTTTTGATAGGGATGTTATGGAGTTCTGTAATCGTAACCGAAACTATCGGATATCCGAAATAAAAATCTATCCGTAACAGTACATAACCCAAACCGATGTAAAAGTTTCGAATAAGTTCGGATGGAGGTGGAGTCTGTTTTTATTTTTGCCCGCTTGAGCCGATAGTCGACACTAGCCGTTCATTATTTCTGTTCTTATCATCACTAGTTACTCTTTGTAATCACAAATTTTATATTTAGCGAACTAAAATAAAAAGTCTTGTGTAAATTACTAAATTGTTAACTATGCCTGTAATAATTAGTTAGGTACTTACATTACTGATTACAGTCATGTAAATTATTATCCAAATCGTAGCCGAAAAATAATCAAATCATAACTTATATTTATTAATCTTAAAACTCTAATATCCGTAACCAAAACTAACGGATAATCTGAAATATTTTCATATCCGTAACCATAACCAAAACCAGTATAGTATTATTTATTTATTCGTAAAAATATAGAGATCCGAAATTACTAATCCATAACATCACTGGTTTTTGGTAATAAAAATAAATATATATAATTTTTAAGTTGATTTTTAATTATTTGAAAGGACTGGGTTTATGTTAGGTATGTGATATAAGTAATCAGATGAAACAACTTGTGAGCATGTAACCTAATGTCACGTTATAGGTACGTCACTGATTTCTGCCATGTTCCATTAATAATAGCAAACTGGCTTAGATTAACCAAGCGAATTAACGTCCCATAGTATAAACCATTGTCAAGGTTTTACTATCAATGACATTGACGGGCGTTAACTATAAGCCTATAACGCATGTTTACGTACCAAGTAATAAAATTAATTTTATGATCGCTCTTTTCATGAAAACGGAATTTTTTAATGTAATAAGTATAAGATATATCTAATTAATTATGGTTATGTACAAAAATCAATATTTATACTATAGTAATGAATAACGACAGGAATCCTATTTTGGACAATTTTGTATTGTCATGAGTTAATTAAATTGTATATGTAAGTGGGCAATAAAATGTCAAAAAATAAACTGAAAATGAATTTCTAGAAAAATGAAATTATAAAACAAATTAAAAGCGTAAAGTAGCTAAAACGCCAACCTACTGTCGATTAGCGTAGCGGATCCTTCTCCTACATGGAGAGGAGGCTTTTGCCTAGCAGTAAAACGTTTACAGACTGTTTTAGTTCAGAAAAAATATTAAAGAATACTTACCTCTTAAAATGGTAAATTTTATTGAGTAATACTAATAATAAATTGTAAATCAGTATTGCAGTTAAATTTTTATCCGCAATTAATTAAGAATATCATAGAAAATATAATTCGATTTCTTATTAGCAAATAGATAACAAGTACGAGTACATCTATAATATAAAAATAAGTCGGGTTTTCCTCCCTGACGCTATAATTCCAGAACGCACGGACCGATTTCCAAGGTTTTGCATTCGTTGGAAAGGTCTCGAGCTCCGTGAGCTTTATAGCAAACTAAATTCAGGAAAATTTTCAACAGAAAAGCAGGAAAACAGGGAAAATCATTTTTCACATACAGCGCCATCTCTGATACATAGCATGTACTACAAACCAATATGATTTTGCATGGCGGCAGTACGTGGTGTGAGTATCCCTCACGAAAATAAGTTGGTGGCGAAACGGAGTTCGCCGGGTTTGCTAGTACATAATATAAATGATACTAAATATAAAAATGTATTGTTTTCATTTTTGTCTGTCTGTCTGTATCTTGGCCACGTACCCCACCAAAATTACTCGATGAATTTAAACGAATCTGGGGTACTACTATGTAACTTCTTTTTTTTTTTTTCTTAATTCGGCACAGTGACCTTGGAAGAAAGGAATAAAGTCAAAATGTGTGTATAATTATATTTTGTTAGAAAGGAGATTTTTTTGAGATTGTCCAGTACAGTCATATTAAAATGCGAAATATTCTGTATTGTTAGTTAATAAATTACAGACATCATAATTCTCGATATGATGTCCAAATAACTTGAAACTTGGAATGTAGAGAAACCTTTAAACGTACGTACTTGGTGAAACGGCAAACAGTAGCGAACGAAACCGCGGGAAAAACTAGTAATATAATAAAATTATGATGTAGAATGTAGACGACGGTTATCAAATTAAATTTGTAACTTTAACAGTGGCAGCTTTTATTGCGTGTATTATGAAACACCTTTGCAAATTGATTCTCTGATAGTAAATCTAATAACAAATGGAGGCCGTGTCAAGTGTCGGTCATGTGCGTGCGAGTGTGACTGACATCGATCTCGTAACCGGATCGCACGAGATGCTGCGCCTGCGCATATGTTGTTAATATAAATAGTTATTTTTGATAAATAATATAATACAATTACACATTAATGTTGGTTATTTAATAACATTTCTATTCTGTATTTCTCTCGTTACCACATCATTAATTTCAACGTTTATATATAATGCTAAAAAATAATGACAATACCGATGTATCCATAAGTTAGCACAGTTTCATGTTTTATTTGTATTAATAAGAAAAAAAAAAAGACGAATAAATTATTTTTTTCTTTTTAAAACAATACCATTGTTGTAACATGGTAAGTCTTTCTCTATATTTAAAAACAAGATATTTCTCATCATCAAAAAAAAAAGTCAAAATCTTATTGTTATAGTTTCTCACGCCTAAATTACACTTTCAAAGCATTCCTTGTAATAATGTTTATATTATAGCATTATCTGAATCTTTACGATGGTAACACATGTTTGCGTTTCAGTATAATTTTGTCAAAATTGTAGGAACGCAGAAAACTTAGTAGGTATTTACATAACATGCGTACTAAATAAAATTATATTAATACTTTTAAGAAGTTATGGTTATAAACGCTTTACACTCAACGGCCCTCAATTAGATGAGAATCCTGTATCCTGTATGTATAAAAAATACACATCACAAACAACGAAAAACATTTTCTAGTGAGCGGGGATCGAACCTGCGACCGCAAGTTGCTGTGACAACACATACCAGTCGCCATCAATAAATGAACTATTAAAGCACAAATCTTTTATTTTTAAATAATTATTTTGTCATCATTGCCAGTTTGGGATCTAAATTCTAAACGAATAAAACAATTTTTGTTCAATTATAATAAAACTGTTTTAATATACCTAATGTATTTATATAGAATGCATCTAATAAGTGGTTATGATTTATGTTTAATAATAAAAAGTGACATTATAAGTGCATTACTCACTTAAAAGAAAATTTTCTCTCTTCTAGTTATGGCAACAGGCCGCGTTCGCTATGCTTTGCTTTGATTTATTGCAGTTGTTCAAATACGATATACATGAATACATTTATAGCTAGACCGAGACAGTACGTACAGCAATGCTTCATATATTTAAAATCGTCGATATCAAAATAAAATGCTAAAATATTGTTGATTAATAATATCTGAGTAATATTTTCGAAATATTAAAATGTTTACGTAGCTATTTTGTTAATATCTAATACCGAAAATGTCTCAATTTAATTATTTATTTTGTATTAACATTTTATAACAAGAATAATACGTTTATTTGACTTTAACTTTACGAGTATAAAGCACCGTTCGAGAGACCCGCACTTTAGAGAAAGATTCCGCAGGACTGGGGAATTTTTGAATTTTCTTAATTTAGTTTGTTGATTGTGAGGATAAGACCTACGTTTGTCCCGCTAATTGAGAAAGTTGGCTAAGGAGATGGAAATTTCTCGTTTAACATTAAAATTCCTTTGTCATTCTGTTAATATTATTTAGTCTCCTGAATTCATTTAGATGTTTTATGATTTTTGAATTACGTATCAACAAAAACTTTTTCGATTAAAGTAATAAAATACGTAATTCGTGCTACAAATTTTTCAAGTGACAAATTAATTTAGGAAAATTAATATCGTGTTTAGCGGTGAAGGAAAATACGCTAAGGATGTAGGTTATATGTTTCAAATAAAAATTCGAGACATATTCTTAGGTACCTATCTACAATTGCCATTCCACAGTGAGGTAGCTTGGCGAATTGTAATATGTTGTATGCTTTTTAACGTTCTTCATTAATTCAGTTTTAAATTTTTAAATTAATATGAAAACATTTTATTGCATTCGTAAAAACATTATAAGTACTTATTATATTATTGATTATATCAATATTTTCTATGATAACATTGCACGCTTGTTCAAATAATTCCTCGTGCCTCGGGCACACGTTGCCTCGGCCGAGCGGCGCTCGACCGCGAGCCATAATTTGTCGGTTTTTGGCGATGCTCAAAGGCGCCTCAGTCTGAGTTGCTCGCGCGGTGTGGACGGATAACGACGCTCGCGAGCCAATTAATTAAAAAACGATTAATAAGACTCTATTCGCTTAATACAACTTTACGGAAGTTTCAAAATGTTGTGGGTTTCAAAAGACCCAGATCATTTAGCAGCTGAAAACACGTGATTTATCATCGTATGCCGGAGAGAAAATAATTGCTCAAAATGGCTCACCTTGGCTCGCGAGCCCCGCTCGTAACCTTTCAAATTTGCCTCGGGTGCCACGGCTCGCGAGCCGGAAGTCTGAGCGTGGCTCGCGAGCCGTGCTCGGTTGGTTAGGACGCGGCTATTTACGTTTAATAAATAGATCATATTATATGTAGTTAATAAAATTGAAAAAAAAAAAATTCATTCATACGTAATGTACCTACCAAATATATGTTTAACAATACAAAGACTTGGAACTATCGTTTTTATTCTATTACTTTTTAGAGCTCAAAATCGTATAAACATTTGAGGTAAGGATTTTTAACATTCATAGAGAGACTAGAGAAAAGCAGTCATATGTATTTGTAAAAAGTAATCATGAATGGTTCAATCACAGTATGCTGCATTTTTAACTATTTTTACCAGTACCTCGTAAGCTTTGATTTACTATCATCTGGGAGTTTCAGATTAAAAAATAGACTCTAGGTCAGTGATTCTCAACCTTTTTTTTTGTTGCGGCACATATTTAACGATTTCAAAATTTGGCGGCACACAAAGAAAAAGATAAAAATTATTTACATACTACGACACA
Source organism: Euphydryas editha (assembly GCA_036937285.1). Lineage (NCBI taxonomy): Eukaryota > Metazoa > Arthropoda > Insecta > Lepidoptera > Nymphalidae > Euphydryas > Euphydryas editha. The sequence continues at coordinate 10,620,241 of JAUPFZ010000020.1, forward strand.
CTGCATAAATAGTTTATGACAAAAATTTTAAATATACGAAATAAACGAATATATACTACAATAATAACTAAACGTTTATTAAGGAAATATTTTTCTTTTTAAATGATATAATTTAAAAATATTGACATTATTATATATTTGCAAAATTTGGCGGCACACAAAAGTGCCGCAGCACAGTGGTTGAGACTCACTGCTCTAGGTTAATCCAGGTATTATACATACCAGGTATATTTGATAACTAACATAAATGAATCTATGCATCCATCCATCACCTAAGTAAGTTAGAACATAATTTGTAAAAAATGACCATTTCTTACATCACGAAGCAGGCTGTACATACTTATAAACGAATTTATAACGATATTTTTCAATATAAAACATACCTACTTGAAAAACCAATACAGGGAGTATTGGTTTCAACCCTCATATGAAATAGTATTACGAAAGATATTAATTGTATTAATTTAATTAGGTTATTTTTAAACACCCCAATAAATCTATCTCCTATCTTCATTAGTTTCTATCAAATTACAGCAAAAAAAAAAATATCAAAGGAGCGTCAAAGGCATTTTAAAATTGATAGATACGTAATTTCGTAGTTAGCGATTAAATAAAAACAATTTAAGAACGTTTTATAAAATTGACTGGCCTATCAAGCTTGTAACTTACGATACTTGATAAGATCGATTTGAACTATAGCTGTCGGTTAATAGAAAACGTAGGTGTATTGATTAGGATGGCAGGTGCCCGGTATTATAATGACACACAACGCCTTTAAACTACCTTATAAATGTTCGTTAGTATTATTTAAAAATGTCCCATATAATAATAGAATTCGATGGGATTTTTTTTTGTTTGACTTAAAATAATATGTAACAGGAAGTTCATTAATTAAATATTAAAAGAAACCGTTGATATAAAATTGTTGATTGTCGTTTTATACCTATTTGAAATAAAGTATATTTTCATTAGGTTCCATTGCAATTTTTTGTATTATCATAAAACGTTGACAGTATTTAGAAAATTCAAAATAACAACGCTTAATTAAAAGAAAACAATAATTGTTACAAATATAACATCTGCCCTCAAATTACATGAATCTCAACAATGGAGGCCTTTCAACGCCACGAAATTAGACTCAGCCGAAAAACAAACATTCCTTGATTGAGTTGCCCTGGGACCGGTTTTTGCAAATCGAATAGGGGGAACGATCTTAATTTGGAAAACCATTTAGGTCATAACGTGTAGCTGTTAAGGGGATCAATGAATGGTCACTTAATTGACTCAATAAATCACGGATCTCGGACCATTATTCGTACTGAATGTGTAATTTTCACTAGACGATACTGGACAACTGATGGGGTTGCTCGCGAGCGCCATTGTTTAAAATATTTAAATACAAACAAAGTACCGGTTTTCGAAAGTTATGCTGTACTGTCATCATTTATAAGCGGGAATAATACGCTTTACAAAATTCGAATGTTTCACGTTGGTCTCGTGCCGTTAAACGACTTTAATTAGAACATTATTCATAGATTATTACACCGGGCTTCGTACTTCGTTACACGAATATCAAAAAACAAATGCATGCAAGGTATCAAGATATGTTGATATCAGTATACCATATCTTTGGAATAAGTAAAATATAGGTATAGATTTTTTTTATTTTTTTTAACGTTACAAAAATGAATAGGTAATTCATTTTTTACGGGTGTTTGAACACTTTCTTTTTGACTTTCATTTCTGTCGACTAAACTCTCGTACTAAACAGATTTAATACTAGTTTTATAATTATGTGTACCTACATATTGTAGTTTACATTATGTACAAGTAATATGGGCTTTAAAACATCATGTTATAACTCACAGTAACCATAAACAAACGTGTCAGAGACTGTGAGTTACATTGTTTAGTAATGACATATTATATCTATCTATATACCAGCTGTATATATTAGTTGGCACAATAGCTGTTTGAAATTGTTTATTTTTAGAATCATAGACAACATTATTGCAGCCACCGCTTCATTGCCAAACACTGGTAAAACTGTTACTAGGCACGAAGACTGTACAAGATATGGTAAAATCTGTTTAAAAAGGGTAGAAAATTATATAAGACTAGCTGTATCCCGCGGTTTCACCCGCGTTAATTTGAGGGAAAAACAAAAATTCTAAAAAAAATTAAATTAAATATTTTTATTTAAATTAAATATTTTTAAACAATAATTGTAAGAGTAAGCCGAGCAAGGGGTCTCAGGTTTGATTCCAGGGTCGTTCAACGTATTATTGAGCTTTTTTTTTATTTTTCGAAAATTCTCAGTAAGAGTGATTTTATATTTACTTTAAAAGTGGAACTATAGTTAAAAAATGTCTCGAGAAGAGAAATAATAAAGGTCGCAACGGAAGCTCTCAAAAAAGATTATTTTTTCCCGATTTTGTAACATTTCTTATTATTGCTCAGCCCCTTTTGGTCGTAGCTTGATGTTATATGGCCTATAACCTACCTCGGTAAATGAGCTATCCAACACAAAAATAATTTTTCAATTCGAACCAGTACTTTCTGAGATTAGCGCGTTCAAACAAACAAACAAACAAACTCTTCAGCTTTATGATATTAGTATAGATACGCTCTTCAAAACATTGTAACGTAGGTAGATGACAGTCGCACTTGACTTTACAAAAGCCTTTTTAAATAGAGTCTGGGATACGTGAATCACAACAAAGCGTCTCTTCCTGGGATATCCCTAAGTAAATGGACTAGGGGAATTTTAGGGGAGCACTTACGAGTACGTATCTCTTGAACGAAGATTTAAGAATAATTTTTTTTTTTTGAACTTCAACTAGATATTCATAAGTTGTAAAACTTTGTAATAATCATAAATATCATTTTTTAAATATTCTTAATAATATACCAGATTATTATTTTTTCCTTTTATTGACAATAGAGATGATGGGGGAGGTATATGTTCAATAGTGGACATCCAACGGCTGATGTATTGGTCGATTTTTTCATTCTACCTTCAAACTTCAAAGGCTTTAATACATTTACATTAGCAGGCTGAGTCAATCAAAAAAGTTAAATTGCGAAATAACATGATATTTTGTATATTATTATATAAATATCACTAAAAATTACTGTGTGAATGGTCAGCTGACAGCTTTGAGAGCAAATACGTTTTGTTTATAATAATTACTAGCAAACCCGGCGAACTCCGTTTCGCCACCAGATGGCTTCGTTTTTTGTAACATTTCGTTTGGGGATTAAAAGATGAAGAAAAATTATATTTTTTGTTTTATATTTGAAAAGGAAAAATTTTTCACATTTCACAACAGTAATGAATTCATTTAGATTACAAAAATGAAGTGTAATTTAGTTAAACTTCTCTAAGTAAAAAATGAAAGTGAATCCAAAGTAAATACTGAATCGAAGCGTTATACGTGTCCGCAAATTATCCGTTTCATTGAAGTGCTCTTTGGTAAACCACATTTTTTGTTTTTTGGTCTGACGTTAACACAAATAAAGCCGATGGTTTCCCAACTCGTGAACACGCAACGTATAGCTGCCCATGTGAAAAACAATGATTTTCTAAATTTATCCCGCAAACACTAAGCGATTGGCCTTGCGACTTGTTAATTGTCATTGCGAATGCAAGCCGAACCGGAAATTGCAATCGTTTGAAGTCAAACGGAAGATCACTCGGAATCATTGGTATTCGAGGAATACATACATTTTCACTTGCGTAGTTTCCGTTAATAATGGTTGCCTCAATCAAATTCTGCATAAGTCTTTTCACTGCAAGTCGAGTACCGTTGCAAAGTCGCGGTGGATTCAAATTACGCAATATCATAATAACTGAACCAACTTTTAGTTGCAAGTTATGTGGTGGAAATCCTGGTAACTCCAGAGAGTTCAAAAACTCCGTTGGATAATTTACTACATCATCGGGATTTGTTATGGAATCAACGGATTTGTATGTCACCAAATCGCCAGCGATTTTTGATTGAATGGTGAAATTCAGTGCGTGTACATCATTATTCTTTGCGGCGAGAATAGCTCGTTGACTTAACCAAGCATAATTTTGATAATTCTCACTAATGTTTGGGAAAACATTTTCAATAAGAGCTAATTGAGAGTCTACAAATCGGCAAAAGTCGTTGGTAAGAGTAATTAATCCAGTTGTCGCATCAACTGGGACTTTTCCATTTCCAACAGCTAACAATTGTTTGGAAAATTGTGCAGCACTTTGATCATTTTGAAGTTGAACTCTCATATTAGTAGTTAGCGAAAATGTTTTTACGTTGTTCCACAAAGGTGATGCCTTCAGGCAAGCATTCAATTCATCTGCAGGCGTTCCACGGGGAATTACTGGCAACGTCTGCCTGAAATCACCTGCCAACAATATCATCAAGCCGCCAAAGATGTTGTTATTTCGCCGAAGATCCTTCAGTGTGAAGTTAAGTGCTTCAAGTGATTTCTTATGTGCCATTGTGCACTCATCCCAAACAATGAGCTTGCATTGCATCAACAATTTTCCCATTGCACTGGATCGGGAAATATTGCATGTTGGAGTATCAATTGTGTTTAAATTAAGTGGCAACTTAAGCGCAGAATGTGCAGTACGACCGCCATCTAGAAGAGTCGCCGCAATTCCAGATGATGCTAACGCCAAAGCTATGTCACATCTTGATCGAATAGTGGCCAAAATCAATGAAATGACAAATGTTTTCCCTGTTCCTCCAGGTGCGTCCAGGAAGAATAGACCACCAGTATTATTGTCCACCGCGTGAATTAATGTTTCGTATACTTGTTTTTGCTGTTCATTCAGCAACGGCACATTATTTCGAACGAATTCCTGCAATGTATTAACATTGTATTGCAGCTCTTGATTTAATTCTTGGTTGAATGCATCGTGCATCGATCGATTTGGCGCAATCATTCCTACTTCAATCAGTAGCTTGTTTGCAATAGTCAAGCATTGATCCTCAATCAGAATCAATCCTTCATTGTAGATTTCATCGGTTATTTGCATATCGGGATTATTCGTTCGAATGCGCAAGCGATGCAAGATATCTTCACATATTTTGTCTTTGTATTTGTTCCATAACTGAATTGGTTGTGAAGGGAAACATGTGGTGATGATAATTGCGAACAGCGTTCGTATTTGGTACGCATTTGATGAAACAACTGAATCCGCAAGTGTTAAATCCCAATGAGAATCGTTCTCCAGCAAACCCAATAGTTGACATGCTTCTCGATATGTTTGGCATTGGTGGCCATTCACAGTTTTCAAATGCGCAAATGATTTTGGTCCACGTACATTTACCATCAGCAGTCGCAAATAAAAACATTCATCATTTTTGGGATGAACAGTATACATGCGACCTAGCGCATCAGTTGAAAACACCTGTGGCCAATCTAGAACTGGGGTTCCTTGTTTGCGACGTTGGAATTTCTTTGTTGATTGATTCCAAGTGTAATACTTGGGCATTTCAACGTACATCAGCGTCGCTGCGAATGGATCTGCTTCACACATTGCGAAGAAGCTAGTCAATGTCGTCGATGGTGGTCTCTCAGCTCGTTGTGCCGCATTAGCCTCAGTGAAGTAAACTCTTTGTCCATTTTCCAAATGCACTGCTAAATGTACAACTGTGGGATATCTTTCATGAATTTGAAATGACAATAATCGCCACAGTGCTTCATTAGTACTGACGTATCTGCCCCTTTGGAAGTTGCTGATTTCGTCATTCGCATTTTCCGACGCAATACACAGCCATGTCGCTGCCTTTTGTGACGTACTTGCACAAATATTTGACTGTTTTGGCCGAATGACAACTCTCAACGTTTGCATGTGTTTCGAAAATTCGTGATAGCAGCGGGCAATATGGTACAATGAATTCATTTCCGATCTCAATCTCTTGATTTTGAACTTTAACTTTGATAGTTCGACCATTATCTTCTTTTGAGCGCCGACGATAAACTGGATATCCATCGTTCCCTGTGACAGTTTCAGCAACTAACGGTCGCGGATATCGTTTTGTGCACTTTCCATCAGCCATGCAAGGCGAAAATGGATTCAATGCACCGCACGGTCCATGCACCATCTGTGTCGTCACAATATCGTGTAGATGGGGATCAGTGACTGGATCAGGAATTTCAGCTGATATGATGTCATCCACTTCATTTGAATGTAATTTGTTCAGCAACCAAATTAGGATATGAGCATGCGGTAGTCCACGCTTCTGCCATTCCACCGAGTACATATAACAACGTGTGTCACCAAAAACACTTTTGGCCCGGGTCCAACTCACGTTCAATTTCCGTCCACTTCGGATTGCATGTGAACGTAATAAATAAATCCGGAGTTCCATAATTTCGCACGTACGTCATAGCGTCTTGAGCGTATTCGTGCATGTGGCGTGGGCTTCCGATATAAGATGATGGGAGAATCGTCAGGCGTCCAATATTCTGAACATTACCATCTGAATGAATAGCATCACGCAAGTGTATATAGTCCTCAGATCGTAGCTTTGCCTGATTGAATCTAATGAACGCTAAACGTTCGGTCTCGACTTTGACATACATGTCGACAGCGAATTGCTGGAATAGCTGACAGCACTTCAGAATGACATTCTCCTCATGTGTACGAATCATCATACGATACGCATAGTAATTCATTGCGCTTAGATTTTTGTTCGTTGATACGCCTGAAAATGCAAAATTAAATGGATTGTTAATGGAAACCAATAATAGCAATAATTAGTGTGTGAATATTGTACCTGTAATTGGATCGACCATCTTCAACGTGATGTCGTATCCGTCTTGCCCTTGCCAATAAATGATTGGATATTGTAACGCATCGTACAAACGATGTGTCTCGTTTACACGATGCATGATATTGCTTCTACGCTGAACGACAATGTCTCGTGATTTAGTTTGATCGCCAACAATAATTGCAGCAACATCATTAACGGTGGGTGCATTAAATCTTCGCACATGTTCACCTGTTGAGGTACGATCCGCTCTTATGACAAATTTGTGCGTATCCGATGGCATTCGTTCCAATGCTGTTTTGAACATATTAACCACAGCGTTATTAGCGTGAAAAAATGCTTGCAACTGTTCAATAATTCGTCTCTTTAACTGTTGTGTTCCCTGTATATTGCACCGCACATTCAGCTGATCCACCATCGACGAAATGAAATATATTTGCAGAAATTGATGTGGTTCATCTGGTGTTGGCACCATTGAACCATGCAAATGATATATTTGTCCTTGTATCTGTAATTGCAAACAATCATTTGTTGAAGAATACGGTGTGACTTCTGATCGTGTGATGGTGTAGTGTGTGGTGTATGTGTAGTTGTTATATTGTTTTGCAATTGATTTTGTTGGTGTGATTGATTTGTGTGAGTGATTGGTTGTGTGTGTTGTATCTTTTACCTTGCAAGTCGGCATGAAGCCGCCTTCTCGAATGATATTAGCTCCAAAGGAAGTCATCCGAAAGCAGTTATTGTATTCAAGGATGCGTCGAAGAAAATGGTTGGAATCGGGATCACTTCCATCGATATTATTATATTTTGTCTTTCTTCGCTTAAGTTCTGTGAATACAGTTGTTGCTGTCTTGCATGTCTTGTGCGGCAGCCGATGTTCGCACGTCGTACTCTAGGCATTTTGGACTATGGACAGACTGGTAAATTTAACCTCAAATGCACGATTCACATAATTTACACAGTTCAACTTACCATCTTAAGGACAAATGCCTGCTGTTGAAATTGAATAAAAATTTACACAATACGCGTGATTTATTTGATGGTTTCCAATTGAACTGTTAGGAAACGAATAACTTTTACCTCAATTTCACAATTTCACAGTTAACACAATACCGTTTTTAAGTTATCGTTTGAAATAACGTGCGCATAAAAATGTCACATGAAATTAACTGAGCAGAGTACAATGAGTAGTAGTTGACAACTGTCAAACAATGTATCACGCACCGGCGCCATCTACTTAAAATGAAACGTAGGTACTTATTTTCTGCTCGACCACCTTGCAAAACCATATTGGTTTGTAGTACATTCTGTGTATCAGAGATGACGCTGTATGTGAAAAATGTTTTCCCTGTTTTCCTGCTTTTCTGTTGAAATTTTTCCTGAATTTATTTTGCTATAAAGCTCACGGAGCCTTTCACCTTTCCAACGAATGCAAAACCGTGGAAATCGGTTCGTGCGTTCTGGAATTATAGCGTCAGGAAGGAAAACCCGACTTATTTTTATATATAAGATAATAATAGGTTAAAACGGAAATAAGATAATTTTACTGAACAAAATTAATTCTTATTATTTATTTATTTTTTAATTGACGTTAACAATATCGTTGCTAATCAATCGTTTACGTCGACGGAAAAGATTAAAATGCTACTTGTTTTAAACATATCCCACGTAAAACTGACACGGAAAGAGAACACATTTTAGTAACCCTAGTGTAATCGCCGTTATCTTTGACGAATGTCAAAATATGCTTTGTGCAATGATACAATACTTCACTTTAGCTTTGGTTAAATCTAAGTCAGTGTTTCCCAACGTGGGGCCCACGCCCCACTGGGGGGCAATTTGATAATTAAGGGGGGCAATTTAAAAATGGACTCGACACGACTTTCACCCTTTCACTTTGGGTTATTTAAATGCAATGCTATAGCTTGTACAACCGTTTTTTATCTTTTTGACAGCTTACGTCTATAAATGACAGTTTTTTTTTCGACTACCTATGAATTTACACTACATACGACTACACTACATTTTGAATTTCAGTTTTTTTTTTTTCATTATATGTTTTGAAATTTTATAGTGATTTCTTCCTAAAACTTATCATTTATATTTCTTAAGGGAACAAAACAATTTTAAAGGTTAAAAATTATGCATGGGGGCATAAAAAATTTTGAAATATTAAGGTGGGGCATGGCCTAAAAAAGGTTGGGAAACACTGATCTAAGTTAAAATTGACATCGGTTACAACGTTACAACTTTGACCAACGTGTCCGTGTACCGTCCTGTATGTACGAGCGACCCGCCCCTAGTCATGCCAAATCTAGGACAGATTAATAAATTAGCAGACCCCGGCAAAATATTAGGAAATACAAAATAAAATGAATAATTGAAAATTTAATCACGGTAGAATTTCGTAATTTTTTTTAATTTGAAACGTTTCCAATATTACGTAATAAGGTAATAATAAAGAGAATGATTTAGACTTTTCCAGAAATTGTTAATTATCTAACAGGAATGTTGGAGAAATTGTTACATTATTATTAAAAGAAAATTTAATATTTATTTTTTGAATATCTTCTGAATCAATCTAATAATTCATGATCATAATACAATAAGAAATATTAAAATATGTTTGTTTAAATAAAATGGAAATAAAGTGATATTTTACTATGACCTTTAATACCAGGGGTGGGCGGTATCTATTAATAACCTGCGGTTATTTAATAAATTAAAAAATGCTTGGAATTGTGTACGCAGGAATCTGGAATATAACTTTGCTACATATACAAATTCAAATCCGAAGCAAATGGAACGTGACTGTTTTACAAATATCATAAATTTTTTGCAAATTTGATTTCACCTTAATAAAGTAAATATTGTATTGGATAAGGCTGATCATCTACCTCTGTATAGCGATACAGAGAAATATCCAAGTTATGTTTTAACATCTGGCGCGTCTGAATGCTGTGCTTGCGTTTTTATTCATCCTTACGCGGCAACATTTTATCTAAAAGAACGAGCGAGAAATGACAACGTATAAGGATGAAGATGCGTTTAGAGATTTGTCCATATATAGCGCTATAAATACAGTAAATTACTAACTTTATTTATGGATCTGGTAGCCTTTTCTGCAAGAATGATCAGAAAATTGGATACAACTTCTTACAGGATGCTGTCGAATAAGACGGAAGCAAAAATATGAATTGGTTTGACTTGTTTGGATTTCAAATATTGAAGTAATATGTATTAATACGTAGTAATAACATCTCACTGCTTTCAAAATTTTCGTTTAAATTTGAATATATGGGTGTATAGAAACTAAAATGTTCATGAGTTTGATATGATGTGCTTTGAATCTTTACTCGTATCTCTAATGTTTTTTTAAGCATAATTATATTTTTCTAACCTTATTTACCTATTGATAAATATAACAAAACATGATTTTATTTTGTCATATTGATGTACAAAAAATATCTATTCACGTAAATAAACTTTGACCAAAGCTTTAAATTGTATTCTATATATTTACAGTCGCTGTCTTTCGGTACATGTTATAATCTTTAGCTGATCTTAGTAGGATGGGCATAACTCCTGCTGAGCGGTCTTGTAAACCCGCTGTTTATTGAGACATTACTCATTTATATTGCCCGCTTCACTACACAGTGCGCTACTGTTCTTCGGAATTATGGGAACAAGTTCAAGCCTACGGAACTGAAGATAACGACTGTTTAGAATATTCTTAGATATCATTTGTGGTGATGCATTGTTTTAAAATTTTTGGTATACACTGTTTTACTTCTAAAAAAACTTTTGTATATAGCTATATATTAATACGTGAAGCAAAAACTTTGTACCCCTTTTTACGAAAATTACGCGGATGGAGAAATATGAAATTCGGCAGAGTTAAAGTTTATATGGAGATGAAATGCAGAATGCTAATATTTTTTAGAATAATGCTCAAAAATACATTAAATTAATTTAAAAAAAACACTACACACACACATATGTACAATGTACATAATTATATGTATAGGTACACAAATTTTGTTTATTTTCAAAGTCTGTTGTCAACACGGTTTTAAATACAGGTCTTGCAACAAAGTCCAATTTCAGTACTGAGAGATTAGTACAATCGTGTTTATAACTTTTCTTTCGAGTCAAAGCCGCTGTACGTCGTTCGTTGCTATCAACTCACCATGTTATGCGCAAATATATTTTTATGATGTTGACACTGCTGTCAATTATAGATTAGGTCAAACTTCGACCACTGGGCGACCACTAGTATTTTTTAATTTGTTTTAATTGCGAACTTTGAACGTGCATCTGTACCTACCTAGGGCGCCGGCACGTGTTACATAAAAGGATAATCTTATTTATTATTTTTATTCAAGGTGAAAGTTCATTATTTTGTTACAAATCCTGGTAAAGGGTATTTTGCGGCAAATGTTACACAGTCATTAACTTTTTCGATCACTAATTACTCGCTAATGTTTCTTTTTACTGTTTTCTTTATACGAGTAGTACAAAGAATTACATTAACCTATTTATAATTAGATTCGATGCGAATTCTTACTCATAATTTTTTTTTTTTACTAATTTCAAAGAACTAGTCTTGGGCATAAAATTTTATAGCTACACGGTACATACGGAGTTTTGTACACACATTTATAATATTTTAACAAATGGTTCTTCATTTGTTACAATGAAGGCAAAGTACTTGTTTTAGGCATCCTGGATTCACATCTACCTCCGAGGCTCGTATAAATTTATTAACAAGGAACTTTTCGTGACCGGCCTCGAACATAAGTCACCTTATGGCTGTCATGATGAAATTCAGTGTAAGAGATTGCATTAAACAGAAATTCGACTTCAAAATATTTATACTATTAATGTTACCGGTATATTATTTTTATTAGAATTAAGTTTAAGTTTTAGAAACATATTACGCATTAGACTATAAACCGTTATATGTTTTTTAATGTTATATCTTTACGATAGTCTTATTTAAACGTGAAAAGCTAATGATGAACGGGCCATTTACTTGGACAAGTAAATGCCTTTCTAATGCCAAGTCTTATTCACGGACAATCGCTTTGGTTTAGTTGTGCGAGTAGTCGCCTTGTTGCCGGTGGTCGAGAGTTCGATTTCCGGTCGGGGTAGATATTTGTACAATATTTGTACAAATATTTGTTTCTGGACTGCGTATATTATATCCACGTAGACATATGTCTATGTGGGTCTCCTCACGTTAAAAAGTCGGGTAAAGCCGTTGATCCCGCTTGTTATCATAGACACTTGACAGCGATCATTACTCACGGTAAAGAAGTTATCCGCCAACCCTCAATGGAGCAGCGTAGTGGATAAAGCTCCAACCATTCTCCTATATTATGGAGAAGAGGCCTTTGACCAGCAGTTGGATATTTACAGTCTGATTCTGTTCAGTTCAGTTACTTTAAGTAGGTACAAATAAATTTCCTTTCCACAAGATTCCATAAAAAATATTATTATATGTTCTTATAATCTATACAAATAATAAATCTGTTAAAACCTCCGTTTTATTAATACACTATATATCATCAAGAATAAATTTCAATAGCGCGTTTTTTTTCGTATCAGCGCCATCTCTTATCGTGTTTTTCTTTGTTCACGTATCACGTAAAAAGTACAAAACCAATGTAAATAACTTTAATACATAAAAATTAGAAATAACTCACAGTATAATTTAGTTTTTGTTTCATTGTAATTAAATTTAAAAATAAATATTTAAGAAAATAGAAATAGGTACCTACGCCGCCAACGCCATCTGGTCTAAGGAATCTTAAAAACTCACAAAACTTATTTTTGAGTTATTATTTTGTTAAACTTAAAAGTTTTCTAAATATGTCGGATAGGAATAGAAATCGTTTTAATATTTTAGATAAACATCATTTTCAATTAATATACTATTAAGTTAAATATTAATTATGTTAAATGTCACTAAATATAAAAACGATATTCTACAATTATACGATAGATGGCGCAGATAATTTTCTGAAGCGCGCTGACCAAAACTTCGGCCAAAAGAATGACACTCGCCCGTATTTAGAAAACTGTTTTTCTTTTTTGCATTTGATTAAATACTTTAGAGTACTACGGTCTTGATTGTTTGTTCGTTGTTAAAATTTAAAATATTTGGTTGTAATTTGTTTGTTGATTGTACAAAGTTGGATGGTTATAGCTATTTAAGTTGTAATCTATACCTATATATATAAAGTCGTGTTAGTTACACCGTTTATAACTCGAGAACGAGTGGAACGATTTTTATGATTTTTGTGTTTGGATTTGTCATCGTCGAGAATAATACTTATTAAAATATGGTATTCATCAATGAGAAAATAATTAATAAAAAAAACAGTTCAAATGTTTCAACCGTACTATCTATATATATATATATATATATATATATATATATATATATATATATATATATATATATATATATAATAAATCTGTCACTCAATCCGTCTATTATAAAATATTTTCCAGTATCGACGCAGGTGTAGGTGATAAAAAATATAAATGTATAATTTTTAAAATTTTAGTTAAATACCCGTGCGAAGCTGGGGCGGGCCGCTAGTATTTAATATAATCGAATAATTCACTCTTTACTTTTCAATTACATCATCATAATAAATAATTAATTTGTCTAGACGAACATAAACTGATCTTCATTAGTGGCTACCGAGAAAGGGTACTGTAATTTATCAAACTACCACATCTTATGTATATGCGGATTTCCTTTTTTGGGATGACAAATAGACGCCAAGTGCTTTTCATTGCTGTTGGGAATATAATTAATTTTACTGTTTATTATAACTTAATATAACCAACACTGGTTTCTGAAATTTTACTTCGATTTCCTATGAAAATCGTATTCAAATAAATATATTTTAAATCTTAATTTCTTGAATACAACCGCAAATGATTTTATGCGGTTTTTGCATGTAGGACATAACTCATTACTGTTCTATTCTGATGCCCTCAAAACGTGATGCCCTGAGTCTTCACTGCTAACATATACTGTACAAAAACTTCCAGTGTTACATTTCCAAGTTAAGAAGTTTCATTCTGATTTCATTTTAAATCGAGTTTGATCCTATTTTATCGAAATAGCGTATGCTTTTTAATAATATTTAAGGCTTTATGACCATGACCTTAATTTATAATTTGGAAACCGTTTCAATTTGTATTATTTAGATGGTCGTTATCATTGTTAAATAATTATAATATAATCGTATGATAATTATGGCATATTCGCAGGTGCCTCAAACCGTCGGATACGGCGGCATTTGAACACGAGCCACAGGCTAAATACAAATTGTTGGTTTAATGTAACCTTTTTTAGATAATTGTAGGTGTAAAATAGTTCACGTTACACAAGCAATACGGTAATTATGTAAATGATGAAATTAAGCTTCTATTATATGGAGACGATAACATGCGTCATCGTTTAAAATGAAAATAAAAAGTAAGTAAATTGCATACGATTTTTATCAATATTTATTTTATTTATTTTACTTTATTTAACCCAAACTAAATTCTTTTTGGATTTGATGCATCGATAAAATCTTATAACTCGTCATTAATAATACATTATTAATTATGACAGCATTACGTCATCAGATAAGATATAACTGATAAAGCCCCAAATATTAATTCTTAGAAATGAAACTGATTGCGATTGTATAATAAATCTAAAGAGAAGAGATTATTCAATGGAATGCGCAAGCGACGAGTTAAGACGAACCATGTTTTAACTGTAATCGCCTACAGCGAGACTCATTTACTAATAGCACAAAATAATCATTATAAGAGCCGTACTAACGACACCAATAGCCAACAGCAATATCTTTTAACTAACGTAATTTACTTCAACTAAAGAAATATGTCTTCGTCGTTCAATTTACAAACCAGTCATATCTGTGTTATTGTGTACGAGATACGTACGGCACGTTCCAGGGTTAAGTGTACGGTGGTCGACGCGTGGCGAATAAAAGTTATTAGGGTTCTGATAATAAAGAATGTAATACAGTAACTATAAAGGAATTTGTGCGGGCAACTGTATTTTCGATACAGATTGCTAGCGTTCATCTATCAAGATCCAACATCTCGCCAGTATAACGGGAGCGCAGCAACTTGTTTAACAACAGCCATTACTGCAATTTCACGAATTCTTCCACAATAGAAATAGTACCAATAAAGGTAATTTCGTTCACATTAGGAAGGAGTATTTACTCGTAAATCACCATAACCATAAGCTTGATAGAAATTTTAAGTTATAAATTAATTTATAATTCTGTACTGTACATACATTAATTTCTTCATGTATCTTCTTCTCGCGGTGAGTAGCGTGTAAGTTTCCTTCTGCCCGCCCGAGGGCAAATATTTCATCTTCACAACTTTCGACTTCATTCGGTGTGCGGCTGTTAAGTTCACAAATATTCACAATAATCAAAATCCCGTAGAACCTAACGTAGTCTTGATTTTGATCACTTCGTTAAATCTTCCTGCCAAATTTTCTGCACTCCTACAATAAAGAGAAAGAATTTTGAAGGGTTTTATTTACAGCATGGTCGCTTATCTACATGAAGCACTACAAGCAAATGAGACTAAGCAAATAACTACAAGGAAAGTGCGTTAAAACAAATTAGTCATTAAAATTCCTGAAAATATTCAAGGAATGAGGAAAAATTAATATATATACTGTTTTGCGGTGAATAAGAGATAGCCCTACATGTTAAATACAATGTTAATTACAATGCAAGTGATATAAAAGCGAAAACAAATATATTTTTTATTTTTAATAGGGGAATAATAATATGACGAATACTGACGTTAAAATACAAATCTTAATAAGCACTAGATTCATAGATACAATGTTAATTAACGCTGCAATTATATTAATTGCTTTACATTACAAAGCATTATTTACAGTCACGAAACGCATGATATCGATAACGGTTCTAAAATTCATCTGATACAATTTTGATTGCGCATCTTGAAATGGAATTCACAATCGTTGAGCTAATGATGGTTCATATCGATATTATAATCAAACTTGTAGGTTGGTAAAGTTACACTGTGGATTTATAATCTTAAAGACAATGACTGAATTCACTAGTTTTTCTTTATGTTTATTAAAAAATCCGAAACTAAATGTGGTTCTTTAAAAATGTAAATACGTTGATGGAAAGTAATTATAAAATCTTATATCTTTAAACGAGCAATTCTTGTATATATATAATCTGAATCTCGGAAACGGCTCCAACGATTTTCATGAAATTTAGTATGCAGAGGGTTTCGGGGGCGATAAATCGATCTAGCTAGGATTTATTTTTAGAAAATGTTGTTTTATCCCTTTTTTTACGCAATTGAAAAATATCATTAGAATACGAAGGCAAATTTCGCTGTCATTGACAATCTTATAATAGCTCGAATAGGAATCGGGCGAATTAGAAATAAGAAAACTCGGGTTCGAAACCAAGTGTCTACAGACCAATTTTTTTTATCCTTTTTTTTTTTCAAGGTTTTTTCTTTTGTGAGAAAAACTATTATAGAAAGCTTTTTTTATTTAAATTACCAGTTCCTATTATTTTACTATTATGTCAGTAAGATTGAAAATATTTATGTTTCATCGGTATGTAATGTATCTACGAGTAAATATTATTTAACCGAGCAAAGCTCGGTCATCCAGGTACTGTCCATTTAAATAAGGACACCATTGTAGTAATAATCCCTACCTACATTCATCATAAAACTTTGTACACATATTCTTGGAGGTATTAGAAGTGATACAGGATACTTTTTATTTAATATATACAATATATAGTCGTGATAACCGACATCCACGCGGGTGAATCCGCGGGCGGAAGCTAGTATTACATAAAAACGTTTGATATGAAACGCTTAAAAAAACTTCACGTCAAATTGGATCGCACACCCACGTTAAGCAAATACAATAAAAGGCAAATGATTAATTGCGGATCAAATTTTATACCGAAGTAGGTACCGACATATTGATGTTTATCGCGTTATAAGAAATACGAGTAAAATAAGGCTAGAATTTTAACGAAGTCGATTTCGAATTCAAAACATCAATAGGAATTTACTTATTAGGATCAAAGCATGCGAGTAGTCTAATCGGTTGTTCTTATAACATGATTGACGTAAATGGAACTGAAACTGATAGATCAATATTATTAAGGACTAAGCCATGGACAATGGCTACATAATTTTGTAATTTATATATCCAATAGTTTCCCATACAAGTACAAAACTATAATGTAATTATTATAACATTTAACTGTATAAAATGTTATTCCAATTAAGCTTGAGAAACATACGAACATATATATTAAATTAATATTACATAAAATTTATAATATGTTTTGTGCTTCCTATTATATCGTATGATTAAAATTGTAAGGACGGAGGTTTTTACAGGTACAATTTTTTTACACGACCATTGTTAAACGAGTTTTTGTTAAGACGAATTTATTAGAAGCATATCAATAATGATTTCATCTTTTATATCTTCAAAGATTTGGTTTTTATATATATATATAATGATGTTTAAAATTACATTTTGGGTGCTACTTACAATATCTTTAATTTTGATTTATTATTTAAATATTTCGAGGTTGAAAACAGTTATGCAATAAAAAAAGGTACCGTTGTGTCGTTGAATAAAAATGTGCTTAAAGCTTATACCATATTTTAAATTTAATTACTCTTATTATATTTTTTTTTTTTATATAACGGAAAGGTAAAATCACTCTCTAACAAGAACTTATTAATTATGAGAAAGTTCATGTACTATCTTCTCTGACTTCCTAAAATTTATCGCTTAACTGAACAACGGAAAGCTCTGCTATACCTATATAGCGGTCTGCCGTAAATCTTGACAGTACTAAAATTTCCTTATTTATTATAATAATTTAAATATGTTTTGTTACGTGGAACAAACCGAACAAAACGAGAACTACTAGCACAGTATAACGCTTAAGTAACAAAGGACTGTCAGACAGTACAAATCACGTAGGTGGGCCATTTTGCAATGAAGGAGTGATATATCAATTTGTCCGCAAGCAATAGAGCAAAAACTACAGGATTACGTAATCATAATCGTTTCAAATATAATGTTAAGTCAATTCAAATAGCGCTATGGTAATTACTTGATTGGCGGTTCGGTTCTAATTGCGAGAAGACAATGACAAGTTATATTTTAACGATATCCACATTGGTAAAACAGTCACTTCTTGTGACACGTGTTCACAAACTTATCATGATTTTGAATAGTTTTTATCATACTTAAAATACCTACCTCATTAATAAAAACTTTAGTAAATGAACGTGGTTTCGTTTGATTAAAAACAGCGAATTGACCAATGAGGTGACGAGATCAAGTCAATTATCACGGTACTTTCTGTCTCACTTGTACATTAATGATAAGTGAGTGTTATTTTTATACAGTTATTAGTTTTATAACGTGTTTCTTAAAATGTTTATAATCATAATATCTTTACAACTATATGTACACTTACACTATATTATTACGGTATTTTCACGACACAGCGGTTACGTTTAATGCTTTATTTCTTGCAATTTAGACTTGGTACTAATTTGTAATTTCGAAATGCATATTAATTCTCGTAAATTACTGCATTAGTCACATCAAATAAATATAACGGGTCAACAATTGTACGTTCTATTTGACAGTAGTAAGTAAATACCGATACGATAACATTAGGAAATCTCCCGGCAGACATAATTATTGTTATGTTGGTTGAGAGGTCATCGTATTGACTATCAATCACAGTAAACAGTGGCCATGACTTTTAAACGTAGTATATTTCTTAATTTAATAAGTTTCTATGAGATTCGTGTGACAAATTGCTTTTTGCTATACTTTTTATATGATTCCTGTGGTTTTATCTACGTTTCGATATACTAATGCGGAACATTCTGAGTTTTTGGGTGTATTTTTACATGACTATTTTATTAATTTATACCTTACTTAACAAAAGTTTTTGTTTTACAGAAATGATCTATCAGGCCAGTCGAGAGAATTAGACATTCAGAGCTTCAGGCTTAGCTGTGTATAATATAATCAAAGACTGGTCGGAATTTATTCAGTGACGCATATAACGGAAATTATATATTTCAACATTTTTTTAATTAAACTAGAAATTGATAGTTATAGTCACTAATTCTTTTAAAATATGTTAGTACGTATTTCATTTTTCACATCATAAGCACTGAGGTTGAATTTGGCATTTAAGCTATCGTATTTATAAGTTATTTAGTGTGGTATGGCTTTTTGGAGTAGAATGACTTGATTGATACACAGTTCTGATGCCATTTAATATTTTAATAATTGAAATTGATCTATCTTTATTCGTAACACACACTGCTTACAGATATAATATTAAAGAAACAACATTAAAAAAATCAAAAATAAAAAGTATTAAAAAAAATTATAAAAAAAAACCTAAACAAGTTTTCTTATTGATATTTCGTGAAAGTTATCTTACTTTATTTAATCTTCAAACAAAAGATTTTTTCATTTTTTTTTCCAAAAACTTTATCTTTAGTCTTTAAGATATGAATTAATTTGCGTCCAATAAAACGCACGATAATATTAAGTATCCATTTGCAAACGTTTGACGATTATTTATTATAGCTATGTAAATATCGCAATTAAATCACTAAAAACGAGAGATACTCAAAAATAAAATGCATATTTCACTCAGCTAATGCAGGACTGGTAAACACTGGAACTTTAATGCATGACAAACACTTATGATGCAAATTTTGTACAAACATTCACCAGGAGCATAACTCTTAAGTCGCTAAGAGAAGATTTTAATTACGACACACGTTTATAGTTACTCTTCCGTTCATACGAGTAAAGTTCAGTTCAGACTACGCTATACTATAATAGCATAATATAGCAGTACCTGGATGACCGAGCTTTGCTCGGTTAAACTATATTTAGACACAAATTACTCAGTGATAATATATGAATAATATTTTCAATCTTACCGATATAATAACAATAGTCACTGGTTATATAAAAAAATAAAAAGAAATCCTAATAATATTTTTTCTCACCAAAAAAGGAACTTGAAAAAAAAGGAAAAATCTTCCGTTTTCGAGACCGCCCGATTTCCCACCTGAGCTATTATAAATTTATAGATGGTGGCGAAATTTACTTTCTTATTCTAATGATATTCTAGCAGTTTTTAATTGCTCTCGTGATTTTTATTTAAATAACCAGTTTATATCTTTTTTTTCCTACCTCTGCCGAAAGTTCGATTTTCGTCCCAGGTTTTGTCCCCGCTTCACAGGGACAAAACCTGAACTTTCGTCCTAGGTAGGAAAAAAAAGTATGTGCAATATGGGACGAAAGTACTACATCCATTCCCGTATGTTTACTACCCTCGCCTTCGGCTCGGCAATTTCATATGAGGGTCAAAAAAAAGTTGGATTTGAGGCATCGGGATTCGAACCCAGGTATACTGATTTCCCACCTAAGTTATTATAACCTTGTAGATTATGCCGTTTACCTTCGTATTGTAATAATATTGTAACAGTTTTTAATTGTACTCGTGATTTTTTTATTTAAATAACCAGTTCATATTTTTTTATTATTATTTCGGTATGATCGAAAAATATTATTCATATATCATCAGTTCGTAATTCGTATGTAAATATAGTTTCCAAAAAACACGAATTACAAAAAATAAAAAATGAAATACCGAGCAAAGCTCGGTCATCCAGTTAGTAAAGGGCTCCCAATAATAGTTTTTCTCACAAAAGAAAGAAGTTAAAAAAAAAATAAAAAAAAGTTCTTGAGACATCTGGATTCGAACCTGGGAGTCTTCTTATTTCGAATCCGCCCAGTTCACATCAGAGCTATTATAAACTTGTCAATGACAGCGAAATTTACCTTCGTATTCTAACGATATTTTTAAATTGCCTGAAAAAAGGGATAAAACGACATTTTCTAAAAATAAATCCTAGCTAGATCGATTTATCGCCCCCGAAACCCCCTTCATACTAAATTTCATGAAAATCGTTGGAGCCGTTTCCGAGATTCAGATTATATATATATATACAAGAATTGCTCGTTTGAAGATATAAGATATAGTTCATAGCACAACAATATCGCTCACCATACATTTGTTTGTCAATTTTTCAAATAGAAAACGCCTTCACAAGTTTTATCGATATTGTGAGATAACTCTTTGATCTAGTTTTACGATGTTTTCAACACCTCCAGCATCGGCCTACGCTAGCAGCTCTCAGTATTTTTTTTTAATTAGTGCTCGAGATATATTCAATAAATGATAAATCAATGGCGTCACTTTGAAATTGAAACCTCTGATAAAAGGATTGTCAATTCCGCGACTACGATTGTCAAGATAGGTTCCGTTTAAAAGTAATATAGAAATAGTATAAAACCAGTTAATCCTCCTGAATATTCTCAGTAGGAACTAAAGTTGTAATACTAATTCAAATATGTGTAGTATTTGTGGTATATGTTCCTAAATCCTAATAAAGACAACTCAATCTTATTTCGGATTGTCTTGAAGAAATGGCTGTACATTAAAGCGTAAATAAATAAAAACAAAAATACTTTAAGAAAGGTTAAGGTTTTTACTTAATAAACATAAAACTGTCCATTGACTTGATGCTAAATCGTGATATCGTCAAAAAATATATTAAAAATCAAATGTAACGTAAATACCTCCATATAATATTATTTATCATACGTTTTGTTTTTTCGTTGTTCGTTTGACTAATTTTATTAAATATACGATAGTGTGAAACAAAATTAATTAAAAGTAATGATCTTTTCCGTTTGAAAAATAAAGGAATTATTAAAATGAGTAAAAAGAACAGGAATCATGTTGCTGTATCGCCTCGAGTGATAATTTAATGATGCACTTTTGTAGGTTATTACTTTAAATGGCGCTGATTTAAACTGCTACCTAATAAGAAGCGATTTCATTTTGTGTTTGTTGCAAAAAGAATAAAATACAGAGATTCTTGGTATTTTGTGACCATGTCGGTGTCTGTCTATATTAAAATTGTTAAGATTACAAAATGAAATGCTTTGACAAGTATCTAAAATTTATGAGTATTTCGAAAAATTTAAACTGTTAAAGCCAAATATCTTACTGCTAATGTTATACAAAACTTTTTTTATAATATATCTATAACATTAATCGATACGAGTCAAATATACATACATTTAGTATTATTCGATTTAGTTTTATAAAGTGGTAATGAAGCGAAGTTTGTTAAGCTTTATATAATTAGAAATTAATGACCATTTCTCATAGGTAATAAAAATAGTAATTATTTTCTTTCTGTCTAAAGTAATTTGTTTTACTTCACAAGCGCTTTCGCTTCGTTCAACCAGCACAATATAGAGGAATTTTAATGTGAGTCGAGATTTTATGCTTCTTTAAGTTATGTGCAAGCATTTTAAAACCATAAAACGATCATAAAAATAAGTCGAGTTAAAATTAGTGACGTTTATTTAAAATATAATCTTAACACTTATTTTTTTCTTGAAATGGTTGAACAATTTAAGCATATAATAACAATTTTTTATACAAAAATGGGTGCTTACGTTATTATTGACTAATTTAATAACGGAGAGTTTAGCCGAGGCCAACGGCTCCTACGCGGAGTGGGCATCGTAAATCTAGAACTTGTCTAGACATACCCCGCTGCCAACTTATTGTTAGTTTAGTTACTTTGAAACTTAGTGCCAAATTCGTGGGTGCAACAACCGATAGTAATATGAGTTACATAGAGTAAAACCTTATACAGGTGAGGAGATTATGAATCTTGTTTTAAGACCAGGATTTTGTTTTGTCTGAGTTTTTATCGTGAATATAATAGGTAATACCTATGAAATTGCCGTTTGGATGAAATAAGTTAACGTGCTTTTTTTCTATATTTTTATATTCATTATTCAAAGTGGAACCCATGGAATCAATGCATTTTTGCCAACGTAGTGGTAACTTATTGATGCTTTTCTTGAAAAACTCTGCTGGACGGGAGGCAATAAACTTTTCAAAGGCATTTTGTACTGCCTCTCGGGTATTGAATTTTTTTCCCGCCAAAAAGTTATCCAAATTCTGGAATAAAGTGGAAGTCTGTAGGGGCAAGATCTGGTGAGTACGATGGATGACGGAGGACTTCCAACCACAGCTCTTGTAACTTGGAGACCATCTGCTGTGCAGTATGAGGTCGCGCGTTATCGTGCAGGAGCAGCGGAGCCGAGCGATTGACCAAAGCTGGTTGGAGACGTGCGAGATTCCCCATCATTGTGTTTAGTTCTTCACAGTACACATCTGCAGAATGTTCATGCCGTTTGGTAAGAAGCTGTGATGAATTACACCGGCCCTAGACCACCAAACAGTTACCATCACTTTCTTAGGGGTCTTTATTCGTTTAGGGCATTATTTAGGTACTAAACCAGGATCTAACCAACTAGATGAGCGCTTCCAATTGTCGAATAGAATCCATTTTTCGTCACAAGTAACAATGCGATTCAATATGCCTTCGTTTGCGTGTCTGTTGAGTAGTGCAAGGCACGTCTTGACGCGTATTTCGCGCTGGCGTTCATTCAATTCGTGAGGCACCCATTTGTCGAGCTTATTTACCTTGCCAATTTGACGCAAATGGACCAATTTTGTTTTAGTACTAAGTTCGAAACCTGCAGCTAATTCAGCTTTAGTTTGAGAATCATCAGCTAAGTCAGCCAAGCTAGCCAGTCGACCAACATTTTCGGCCGACCACGTGGTTCATTTCTTAGGTCAAAATTTCCGGGACGAAAGCGAGCAAACCAATAACGGGTGGTACGATCGTCAGTAGTGTCCGCACCGTAAACGACGTTGATGTTGCGTGCCGCTTCTGCCGACCACGACGACCATGATGATCCATGATGATGGAAAACGTACAAATGCGATGTAAACAGAACGCTAACCATTAAACAAATGACTGTTTATAAAAAAATAATTCTATATTTTTAAAATAAAAATAATTCGAATTCTTAGCGACTTTTTTTCTTATTTAGTTTTGATATATCCAGTAAGACAGAAACAGAAATGTCATAGGTAAAAACCTAATATACAAAAGCAACCAATTTAAAATAATACAATCATTATAACTTTAGGTTAGTAGGTTTGATAGCAAGTTTGGAAGTGACCATCTATTAGGAAACCATATATGGAAAGCCAAAAATAGGAACCGGAAAACCGTCACAACAACGACAAACAAGCCTTCTTATGCCTGATGCTACGACGCTGCGCTAATCGTTGTCTTTTATTCTGTTGTAACAGACCATGGAACAACACTATTAAACTTAAAATCTGTTTTTGAAATGGATATTATTTTTACAAATTACCTATGAAATCAGTTTGGGGATCTTAAATTTTTTGTTTCTTGCCTTCATGTTGCCCGTTTAATATCCAACCGCGTGGTCAAAAAAGTGTCATAATAAAAAAGTAGCCTAAATTTTAATTTCGGTCTCACTAACAACATAGAATATTCGTCCGCACGCTCCGCACGTAAACTTAATAATTTGAGTGCAAAAAAGTAAAAAGCATCGATCAGTCCATCGTCAGAAAAGTTCGTATTTATATTACATATAAAATGTATTGAGGCATTAATTCATCATCATCATCATATCAGCCATTGGATGTCCACTGCTGAACGTAGGCCTCTCCAATCGACCTCCAGAGCGACCGGTTCAAAGCAGCCTCCATCCAACAGCTTCCGGCGACTCTCCTAAAGTCGTCTGTCCATCTCGCGGACGGCCGTCCGACGTTGCGCTTGCCGGAACGTGGTCTCCACTCGAAAACCTTTCTGCTTCATCGGCTGTCAGTTCTACGAGCTGTGTGCCCTGCCCACTGCCACTTCAGCTTGCAAATCCGTTGGGCTATGTCGGCAACATTCGTTCGTCTGATCTCATAATTTCTGATTCGATCTCGCAGAGAAATACCAAGCATAGCCCTCACCATTGTACGCTGTGCCACATGCAGCTTGTTTAAAAGGCCCATAGTCAGAGACCACGTCTCAGATCCGTATGTCACCACTGGTAACACACATTGGTCGACTACTCTAGGCATTAATTACTTTAATGCAATATATACTTCATATAAATTCAAAGCGATTATGGATTTTTACATTCAGACTTTTTAAAGTATTAAAATAAAACAATAAATTAAAAACTTGCGAAACTGCGAGAAACGACTATACGAATAAGGATATTCAGACTGTAATAACTCTTGGCAGACTTGACTCGCTTTAATTTCGAGTTTATCTTAATTTATATCATGTAATCGTTCAACGAGTTGTCGTTCTTGTAAATACTTAATTATTATGTCAATATTATTAGCATTAATACATTACAAATATTATCATTATGATTAATAAAATTGTCATAATTAATTCAATAATAACAACACATGCAATACAGATAACACGCTATTTTAGTTGCATGTAGCATTGTCATAGATTATTATCTTATTTTAAAAATGGCAACAGAGATACGAGTAACTAATTGACTTTCTAAATAACAATAAGACAACTCCCGTGATTTTACTAGCGTTTAGTCCAGTCATTTCGTCCGAAAAAAAGGCAAATAAAAGAAAATGAATTTGCGCTTCTAATTTTTTAATATGTTGTAGGGGATACCTAGAAAAGCTTAACTTGAGATTGTCGACCAAGCTTTCCTAGGAGCTTTCGCCGCCATCTTGGAAAACGCTCAAAATTTGTTTTTCGGCAATAACTCGGCTATCCGATGAGATTCGAAAATTTTTGTACGACACTTTTTGTAGCTTTCTTTGTGCTCTACAATAACGTCCGAACCATTTTTAGCGTATGATGCATCGTTATCGAGATATCGATCGATAAAGTCAAAAATTTAGGACACAATTTTTGTTTTTTGCTTTTTTTTCCTTTGGGTCTTAATAAATATGAAAAATTGTGGAATTCAAACTTGTAGAGCATATTCAGACCTACAATTTCCTTCTTGGATTTTTTTATGTTGGACAAAAATTACGATCTCCAGCGCGCCGCAAAGTCGGTGAATCCACGCGCAGTGTCGAGCGCGCTCAAATTAGTATATCGTATCGTGTTGAGTTTTTGCTGTGCGTAGTGTAAATCGAGGGTTCCGATATTCTGGGCAAAAATTTCGATATCTAGTTGGCTGTAAACTCGTTATAACGGAGTGCCCGCATAGAGCGTCCGTTGGAGTTGGAGGGGTCAGGTATAAAGGGACCCTTTTGTTAGGGTCTACGTGTTGAAACGTGTTCTTCTTTTCGTAGCATCTCGGTTAGTTGCCTCGAGCCTTTCGAAGTGAGCACACGTGTTTCAACAATTTTGTGACCATGGGAGACTGTTTTATTTGTAAAAAAGCGTTAATCGACGACATTTATGTTGCTAAAAAAAGAGCTGTTCGAACTCTCTTGACGGTGAGTGAGAAAAGAGGACACGTGGACCATCAACGCATGCTAGAAAGTGTCGAATCTGTGAGTGTGCATAGGGCGTGTTACAAGAATTATGCAAACGAAAGACGCGCGTCGTTTGTCGCTCGTCGAACAAAATCAGTCTCGGAAGAACAGGAACCTGAACCTGAACCGGAACCCGAACAACAACAGCAGCTCGAAGACCGTTTCGATTTTAAAAATAAATGTTTGTTTTGTGTTTGGCGAAGATATCGATCTTCTGGTTTTACTCGCCGGGCTTGCTCCGGATAAAAATAATATATTTTTCCGCAAACCAGCAAAAGGAAATACGCCGGAAAAGTTGTACTCGCCGCACAGTTTCAAACACAAGTCAGTTCTGGAGCACATTCTTTTCATTCACGCTTTTAGCGGTTGCGACACGACATCATCTTTCTATAACATCGGCAAGTCGAAGTTCATTAACACTCTCGAGAAAAATCCAGAGCTACGGTCATCGGTGGAATTATTCAAACAAGAAAAGGTCGATCCGGAGGTTCTCACTTGCGCGGGAGAGCAATTCCTTATCGCCCTATATGGTGGTGATAAGCACGAGAAGTCCATAAATATTTTGCGATTCCATCGCTTCGCAAAATCAATGACAGCGAATAAAGTGAACCACCTCTCACTACTCCCGCCAACCAAAAGCGCTGTGCGTCAACACATTTTCCGGACGTATCTCCAAGTTCAAACCTGGCTCGGATTTTTCAAGGATCCACAAGGATGGGGTTGGCGACAGACCAATCGAGGGCTCGAACCAATCACCAGCACCGCCGAACCCGCTCCGCCTGAACTATTAAAGCTCATTTCCTGTAAGTGTAAAGGAAATTGTGAGGCCGCCTGTGGGTGCAGAAAAGCGGGAATCAGTTGCTCCGTTATTTGCATGCACTGCAGTGGGCAAACCTGCAGTAACGTCGCCAGAGTCGACATTTTGCTTGACGACGACGACGATGTCTGTAACGATGATGATGACGATGCTCTCATCGAATCAGCATAATTTCCAACGTTTCAACAGACACAACAACTCGAAGAGTTTACGGAGGACGAAGATCTTCAGCCTGGACCATCCAAGCGAAAAAAGACGTGAAAAAAATATTTTTCTTTCCGTTTATTTTGTTTTGTTTATTTTGTATTGTAAAAAAATAATTTTTTTTACTGCACAAACAAATTATTTGTTTAATAAATTACTATTGTGTGATCCTTAATTTGTTGCTCTATGTACTTATTTTTTATCCCATCAATTTCCTGAACAATTTCCCATTCGATTCGACATCCAGACACAACCGAGCAAGCAGCTCGCTCGACGCTGAGTGTGGATTCACCGACTTTGCGGCGCGCTGGAGATCGTAATTTTGTCCAAAATAAAAAAATCCAAGAAGGAAATTGTAGGTCTGAATATGCTCTACAAGTTTGAATTCCACAATTTTTCATATTTATTAAGACCCAAAGAAAAAAAAAGCAAAAAACAAAAATTGTGTCCTAAATTTTTGACTTTATCGAGCGATATCTCGATAACGATGCATGATACGCTAAAAATGATTCGAGCGTTATTGTAGAGCACAAAGAAAGCTACAAAAAGTGTTCTACAAAAATTTTCGAAATCTCATCGGATAGCCGAGTTATTGCCGAGAAACAAATTCTACCCCTTTTTTCAAGATGGCGGCGAAAGCTCCTAGGAAAGCTTGGTCGACAATCTCAAGTTAAGCTTTTCTAGGTATCCCCTACAACATATTAAAAAATTAGAAGCGCAAATTCATTTTCTTTTTTGAATGTACGTAATGACTGGACTAGTTGTTATTTTTGGTTTTGGCTTCGCTTCCGAAGGTATGTATTATATATATACATACCTTCGGAATAAAATATATATTTTATTTGTATAGTATGTAGGTACTATATATGCTATGAAACATATAGTATATTTTGTAGTCTATCACTATTTACGATAAAAAAAGGTTTAAAGCCTATTAAAAGAATAATAAAATAGGTAGAAAAGGTTAAGCTTAAAGCTTCTTAAAGCTTACAAATAAAAGCTTCTTAAAGCTTATAAATAAATAAATGTGGATATTTTTTTTCTATATATGAAACGTTTAAATAATAAAACAGTATAATAGATAAAGTGAACGTCTCTACTTTTTTTTTAAATTACTATGATAATATATTTGCATTCATGAGCAGAACAATTTTGGCTTTAACCTTTAATTCAATTCGCATTCAGTTCTGTACGAAGCAGCCATGAATATTTTAAAGACTAATTTAGAACCTCTGAATGAATCTACGCATGCAAATCTTGACCGACTTTCTTGAATGTAAATTAAGGTAAATACACACATACTGAAAATATACATTCATGCTCATTTTGACTATTACTAAAGTTATATGTTTTTAATACGAGTATAGCATTAGTATAGTTTATAATACAAAAGCGATGTGATAATAAACGTCGCCTTTATTAACGGTTACAAAAAATTTGGACAATTTTTTTTTTAATTTACTGAAATTCCAAGGATATTAATAAATTTTATTCTAATTAATCGAATTGAATAGAACATATGTATTATTTATGTTTACTGCTCTGAATCTTGGATTCTTATTTTGAAATTTTATAACTTCCAATATACATCTTCAATAATAAGGCTGTTTAACGCAAAAATATATTTTACAAGAGTACCAAAATATTACCACCAGTAGAGCCTAAGATTAGACATGTTAAATAAAAAATTCAGCTTCATAATATTGGACAGAATAAACAGTGAAATATAAAAATAACAGTGAACGTAAAACGAAAGTGATTTATAATAAAAAAAATGTATGCACTTTCTTAATTTCTCCTATACTAACGAAAGAAATGAAAGGTCGATATGGCTCGCCAGTATGCATGCACCTTAAAGTTCCTAAAATTAATATCTTAGTAGCTCGCCGAAATTGATTCCTACGCCGACTACCTTTTTTATCCCGTTGTTTTTATATGAAACATTTCATTAAATATGGTTTTCGATAAAAAGTAGATTAAGTTTGTCAGACTTCGTCAAAATCGTAATATTTTTAGGCAATATTTATTACAAGATTCTGCTTTGGAAATTATTTTGTATTTATAATGGTTTACGAATTCATCAGGAGATGATTAATTTTCGGTTTTCCAATGTCACAATTTTATTCAGGCGCAATTATAATTACGGATTCCGTGATCTGACATTAAGCTTTCAAGTATTTTAGCGATCTAAATATTCAGGAATGTTTAATTTATTTTACCGAGATCTGATTATAGTTAGAACACTTTGACAGTTCATTTTAAGCTTTCGACACTTCGGGTTTTGTTAGATAGACTGTGTCAGATATTTTGCTTTTACTTTCCATTAATGGGATATAATTTTGATTACTTTTGCTGGGCAAAGGACACTTTTTCTATATAGGAGAAGGGTAGAAGGTGAATCCACCACGCTACTCCACTACGGGTTGGCGCTGGAAATTTCCCTACCATGAGTACCGATAGCTATAGTGTGTTTAGGATAACAACCTGGACCGAAGGCTTAACGTACTCTGCGAGGTACGGTACAGAGACTAATAAGGATATATATAAATCCAGACCATAAACCAATATTTATATAAATATCTGCCTCGAGCGGAAATCGAACCTGCGATTGGTGCCGTTAAGATAATTACACGCATCAGTACAACAGAACGATTCAAAGTCAAATTAAATCACTGTGTGTCACTGTTCTGCAACACGTTGATATTAATTCTCCCCATGAAGGTTTACGCGTACAGGTAGTGGTGACCACTAACGAACATAATCCTGTCGGCGATAAAAAGTATCGTCTTCAAACTAAACATTCTACATCGCTAACGAACTAATATACATAAATATTTCTCGAAATATTTATTAATTGCAAATGTTAGACGGATTTATTCACACGAGAATAACGAAGTCTCAGGTGTGCTCTCGTAACATTTTTCCGCGAGAAATATTGAAGTCATAACAGCTTCACTTCCTACATAAAAACTCGAATTTGAACCCTTTTGGAACCAGTCAACCGATCAGAACCACTCACTGAAAGTTTAAGAGTAGTATTTTAAATTTTTCAATCGATATGGTGTAAAATATTCGATACAACGGATTGGCACGGAGGTCAAAACAACTGGCGATTGCCCTAGCGGTCGCGGGTTCAACCTCGCGCATGATAAACTTTTAATTATTTTATAGGATTAATATTGTTTTGTGTGGTTTTTAGGACCCAAGATACAATTTATAAAGATTTCATCATACTGGGGGCCGTTGACTGTGAGGCCTATATTTATTTTTTTATTTGTAATTGATATATTAGGTACGCTGTACCTATTGTATATTTATTTGCATGAATTTTTTTATTATTATTAAGGTTTAATCATCGTTATAATTTTTTATTGCATGATTTTGGCTGATATTAACTAGACGAGAACTTTAATGCAAAGTTTACGTAATATCTAAAATAATGACGTAAAAGGCTTTAAATGAAATTATTTATAATTCATACTAGCGTATGCATGTTAAGTAACATTAGTTTTAATATTTATATAAAGCTGTGAAGTAGACATCAATATATACTAATCAACAAAAATTTTCAAACGGAATATCATATCTCTTTTAAAAATGTAAGAATAAGGCTTTATTTTAAATAATATATGAAGCGTATAATCTGTTTGTATAATGTGCACGCACCCTAGTTTAATTTGTTTTATTTATACATTGTGTGAGGCTTATAAAGGTTACTCTACAACGGAATATTTGTGATATCATAAATTATTTAAATATTTTTTTGATATTAACATATTATCTGACAATTTTATGTGTCGGCCTTCGCTTTATCTTTAGCGATAACATAGTAAAATTATGCAAATCACATCATTATCATCATTTTTAATAATTCATTTTAAAACTGTCAATTAGGTATAATAAACGATATAATTACGTATACAATCTATTTTTATTTTAAATTTAGAGTATTATTATTATTATTTTTTAATGCGATTTGTATTTTTAACATCTCTATATTAATACGTGAAGCAAAAACTTTCTACCCCTTTTTACGAAAATTACGCGGACGGAGAAGTATGAAATTTGGCACAGTTATATGGAGAAGAAGTGCAGAATGCTAATATTTTTTATAACAATGCGTAAATAATACATTAAATTATTTAAAAAAAAAACACTACACACACTACGACACACACACATATGTAAAATGTACATATATACACAAATTTTGTTTATTGTCAAAGACTGTTATCAACACGTTCTTAAATAAAGGTCTTGCAACGAATTTTTAATCGAAATTTTTTATCACAGATCAGGTCCAATGGCTGCTGCATATGCTCAACATGTTATGTGCTATCATATTTTTATGATGTTGACAATGCTGTCAATGATAGATTAGGTTGAATTTCGACCACTGGGCGACCACTAGTATTATTTTGTATTCATCGAGTCAGTCGCGTGCCGATCACAAGTTTACCTGATAATCGTTTTCTCGCAAAGAAAATACTTAAGAGTAAATGAGATTCATGTATTTGAATACCAAATTATCTTACAAGCGAACACGCAAAAGGTTACTTCGTGTCAAGGGATAAAATCACTGCAGATGTAACGAGGGAATATGTTGTTGCATGACTTTGTTACTTTGAGTTTGAAATCTTACACATACGGATTATCATATATAGACTATTGAAGTTCAATTGAGCACGTTAAATTACTGCACGTTATTTGATTATCCCTCGCCACAAAATTGGGGTGTTCTAAGCGAAGCATCTGCGTACATTTGTGTATCTGTCTGATTGTGAGGTATTGTAGCACCCAAATGGATAAACTGATTTTGATGTAGTTATATTTTATTTAAAAGGATCTTCTCATTAGAATGAATGAATTCTCATATTATTCAACATTAAATAAATAGCGATAATAATCTGCTAATGGCAATGACACAAAAACTAATAAAACAAATAAACAATCCTTAATAAAATTATAATAAAATATATTTTTTAAATTGTCTTCGATTTGAAAGATCGCTTAAGAGTTATCATTTACGATCCCTTTTATAACACATTCCTGTTACATAATTGTTAGCTGCTGTTCCTTTAATTTTTCAAGGTCGACGTAATTAATATTTTATTGAGTTTTTAATGGAATTCGTTTATTTAACTTGCTGTTTTCAGGGTCCATTGAATAATTGAGTGAGTATTAGGTTATTTCATTATATCGTGCACGTTGACTTATTCTAGATGAGTTTATTCAGGTTCATTCATACATGGCATTTTGCTGATGCCTGCCGAATGATTATACAATGTTGTAACAATTAAATAATATGTATATATAAATGTCTCATCATATTTTTTTTTTAATAATTATTACATTTTTCTCTAATCTAACAACATCTTCTATGTACTGTCACATAATTCAGGGCTTCTTGTCAATTCCATACTTATCTTCATTTGGATTCATGACCGTTAGTTGAGAAAGGCTTACGTCAAGAATGTCTTTAAACTCAAATGGTGCAGGGTGTGATCTAGTTAAATAGTTCATATTTTCATTAGCCTCCCCATCACGAAAACATGGACTCGTTCGAACCCCTGATTAACATTATTATTATTACTGGACCATCGAGATCTTTTATGTATTTATAACTACAGCATCTGTAGTAACACTACACATGTATGTTCTGATTTGCATCGATCAAGCACATTGTGAAGTGAATGACAAGCTTATAATAAAAATAAAAATGAATAAAAAGTTTTTATTATTTCTAAATTTTATACAATACATTGTGGTTGAGTCTTCCCAGTGTGTAGTCATAGACACTCGTTTGGGGAAAAATGCTTGGGGGAAAAAGCTTAAATAAAAGAATGTATAAAAATGTAGAATCCTAATTCTTTAATATTATAAGTTACTTGACAAACTTATGGTTTCATCAGCGTTGATAATTGAGTCTCCACATTTTTCTCAAAAAAGTTATCTATGCCAAAATTTCGTCTATAATCAGCTCTTTCATCTTAGTTAATAAAAAATGGAGTAAAAAAATGGAGACTGCCGTTTTTGATACTATATGACTCAATTGATATATAATATAGGTACATAACATATATTATATTATGTATATTATAATTTGATGAATCAATCTCACGTAAGTGCCTTTAAATACAAACTCTTCAGCTTTATTATATTAATTAGATACAATTAATTGTGAAATAAACAAACGTCAAAAGAGATAATAAAACATTCAAGGTTAGATGACAAAATATGGACACATTAGACGATTTCAAATATGGTTATAATTATACAAGTTTTAAATGCAAATGAAGTTTCCATATATTATATCAGCCAGCAACCTTTTTTATTATATTTTATTATTAAAAAACTGACAAAAAAAAAAAAACAAAAAACGAGTTGTAAGGTGTTTGGTATTTTTTGCATTATTTGTATTGTACATACATACGTACCTACTTATTTTAATTGTAGTTTGTTACGTAGCGTATTGTGAAATATTCGGTTATTCGCTCGCTCTCTGACAGTAGAAAAGTGTTTACAGAGGCACAGAATAAATAATAGTACAAGTACACAGGTAAAAAATAAATCTCAATACTTCGACATTTTATCTGTAGTCCATTTATAAAAGTGTAGAATTGTTTTTATACAATAATTTAAGACATTCTTGAATAAAACCTGTGGAGATTGTACTAACTCAGCTATAGGTTGCTATAGATGTTAAAAATAACAAATAAAATACGAAATAAAAAAAGCTAAATTATCATCGCGTGGATTCTGAAATAGAAGGAAAAAAATTGTGATGGTAACGTTAATAAAATATACTTTAATCATAAATTAATTAATTTTAAGAGATTCTATAAGTCATTGGAAGAAACAATTCTTATATATTCAATCTTACAAGGACATATCAATAACAAAAAAATCTTGATTGTGATGCATAAAATCAATAAAAATTAGTTCTGTGTCATTTCCTGTCCTTGTCTTATTGATACGCCGTATAAGGGTCACAATTATATTCAAATTAATATTATATAATAATGATCCAAAGACAGCGGCACTGACCGAACCGGTTCATGTTATGTGGGTTAAATTTTAGATGTATTTATATGGTCATCGATTAGATTATTGTAATTGTAACAAAACGATATTGATTACTTCCTGTACGAATAAAAAAAATATTGATTAACTAATAACATAGTCGTGGATATTTATTTATTTTTGATTTTACTAAAAAAAAGGTACAGAAATACCTACACTCGTTTAGTAGAATCGAGATTCGTTTTCCAAATCGATATAAAAATTGATTATCCAAATAAATATTTCCTTTTAATTTTCAAAGCGAAGCCAATAAATAACAAACGATAACCGAGTACGGATAATCGATAAATCACAAAGATTAAAACGGGTAACTGTGAAATCGCGGGACTTAAGCCTAAGTAAGATCCGGAACTAATCGCTTATTCTGGAGTCTTAATAGCGTGCTTTATACGCGGTTTCATGAACCATGAAGTTATAGCCATACATAAAATATATACCAGAATGTTACGCAGGTAAACTGCAATGGTTACTGCTATACTGCTATACCTTATAAGTTGCGAAAGCCGGAAAATTAATTTAAAATCAAATATTATTTGCTCAGTAACATAAATGCCAATTCTGTTATTTTAATCTTAATGACATTTATATATTATATACTAGCGGCCCGCCCCGGCTTCGCACGGGTATTTAAGTAAAATTTCAAAAATTATAAATTTATATTTTTTATCAGCTACACCTGCGTCGATACTGGAAAATATTTTATAATAGACCGATTAAGTTGTCAAACATGTGTCAAAATAAAACGTAATTTTAATTAAAAGCACTAAGGAGTATTGATGTCAACTTCGAAGGAAATAACTTTCAACACCCTTTTAACCCCGTTATGGGATGAATTTTGATAAAATACGAAACACGTTTTCAATCAATTCTGTTAAAGAATATTTATGTAAAATTTGAAGTAGATTGGACCAAGGAATCACGTTGTCCCATATAAACTTTGCCCCCCCCCTTTTCACCGCCTTAAGGGTAGAATTTCGTAAAATCCGTTCTTAGCTGATCTCTACTCGGCAAAAGGAATATTTCTACCAAATTTCAAGTCTCTAGGTCTTATATTATAGTTCCAGAGATATCGTGATGAGTGAGTGAGTGACCTTTCGCTTTTATATACATATTAAGAATTAAGAATTAAGATTAATAAATTTTTAATTATATAAAATTGAATAGATTTCACTGTTTAGAATTTGATTTTAATTTAAAAATAAATATATATTGGAAACAACGACGATACGACTAAAACAAAAACTGAACTGAATCAGCCTGTAAACGTCACACTGCTGGAAAAAGTCCTTTTCTCCATATAGTAAAACTAGCGGCCCGCCCCGGCTCCACCCGGGGTATTGCAAATGATATATCATTTTCGTGAGGGATACTCACACCACATACTGGCGTCATCTGCTCCAGCACCATGCAAAACCATATTGGTTTGTAGTACATGATATGTATCAGAGATGGCGCTGTATGTGAAAAATGATTTTCCCTGTTTTCCTGCTTTTCTGTTGAAATTTTTCCTGAATTTTTTTTCTGAACCTCACGGAGCCCGAGACCTTTCCAACGAATGCAAAACCGTGGAAATCGGTTCGTGAGTTCTGGAATTATAGCGTCAGAAAGGAAAACCCGACTTATTTTTATATTATAGAATTGCGACTATAATTTGAGATTTAAACTATCCTATCTCTCAAGTTGGATCGAACTGCACATGGTGTGCGAATTTTATTATAATCGGTTAAGTGGTTTAGGAGTCCATTGAGGACAAACATTGTGACACGAGATTTATATATATTAAAATAGCCAGTACATAAAATCGTCATAATTATACGTAAGGGAAGATTTTGCAACATTTGCGTGGACATATGTTTTTTAAACAGTAGAATAAGCTTTGTTCCAGCAATTGGTCAATTACAATCTATTCCCTAGCTCGATAAACACAAATCTAAAAAACAAAGTATTCTTACACACACTTTATTCAATACTTTGAAAACAGAATACATAACGAATAGCTGTGAAATAAGTTATCGTAAACAATAAATTCAGTGTCTAGGAAACTTATTGTCACCCACGAAGATTATATCGGCTTGCATATTAGAGAACCTTTTCGGAATCACGTTTTCTAACAAAGCAGTAGCATTGTTCCCTTGGAAGATGTGGGCAGGCATTGCTCACGTGCCAAAACCTGACCACATTGGTCACAATGGCTCAGAATGCTTATATAATTTAAATATTTCGCCATTTTCTCTCGTACAAAAGATGAAAACGATATCTTAATGTATATTAAATAGTTATTAACATAGGACTATGATAGCTAGAAAAGACAATTTGATACACTGCCATCTGCATAAATTATTTATAGAAGTTTACATGATAAAATATATCTTTTAAAAAATCTATAAGCTATAGCTATTTAGGTACAAAAATATTTAAAATAAAGTAGCTGTACCGCAATATGAAAGCCTATATATATAAAAAAAAAACTTTTTTTATGGCTATAACTAATATTTAAGTATGTTTGCATAATCTAAGCTGGCTGTTATATAAATAAATCTTCATTGGTCACGTTTCGTTTCGTTATGATTAGCACGTGAACAATAAAATAGCCTATATTACGAATCTTACCTTCTTAATGTTCATTACAGCAATAAAAACTTAGCACGACTCAGTTCAAATAACCATAATTCAGTATGAAGATATCAGCACATCATACATTACGCGCCCACGTGTTACTTAATATAAGCGAACCCACATTGTACTCACTTATCTTCATCTATTTAAACAATGGAACTTAATAGGCTGTAAATTTTTATTTTTGGTGACAATAATTGACCAATTTTGATAATTTATATCTGTATTTAACCTTTAAAATACAAACACTAAAGTATATACCTATGTATATTTTAAACCCCTTCGGCCGGGCTAGCATGCGTACCGAGATATCTCTTGACGAGAGAGAGAGAGAGATAAAATGTCTACTAAATTAATCCTAATTACTTTATCTCGTCGATAATATTCTTCTTCAAACGTCAAAATCACGTCAAAATTCGACATAATTACTATGTCATATTAGCTCCCGTAGAGATATATACCACAGATATCTAAAACTTAATGTTATATCTTCTATCGACGTAACGAGACGAGTATCACGTGCACGCATGTTAGCTACTGTAGACATGAGAAAAATTACAAAAAAAGGGGTACACAAAATTTTGTCGTGCGCGCATGATAGCCGGGCTGAACATATAATATGAAACAGTTGGGAATCACATAAATCTTGGATAAATTCCAAAATTTATATGATATTCAATTGCTAACTATTTTGACCCTGTTGTCAAAGGAGATTGTTTCCTGAATCCTTGATACCCCTGACGTCGTTTCGAAACGGGACAGAATACAATACATCTAATTAAATAAAAATAAAAATGCATATTTGAAAGAAACCCTTTAATTCTCGGTTATAAACAATATTACCACTTTTTTTAATGATTTTCATCGTAATAAATAAATAAACTTAAAGTTTAATTTATACTAGCGGCCCGCCCCGGCTTCGCACGGGTATTTAACTAAAATTTTAAAAATTATAAATTTATATTTTTTATCACCTACATGCGCCATCTATCGTATAATAGTAGAATATCGTTTTTATATTTAGTGACATTTAACATAATAGTACCTATATTAATTGAAAATGATGTTTATCTAAAACATTAAAACGATTTCTATTCCTATCCGACATATTTAGTAAACTTTTAAGTTTAGCAAAATAATAACTCAAAAATAAGTTTTGTGAGTTTTTAAGATTCCTTAGACCAGATGGCGTTGGCGGCGTAGGTACCTAATTCTATTTTCTTAAATATTTATTTTTAAATTTAATTACAATGAAACAAAAACTAAATTATACTGTGAGTTATGTTTAATTTTTATGTATTAAAGTTATTATACATTGGTTTTGTACTTTTTACGTGATACGTGAACAGAGAAAAACACGATAAGAGATGGCGCTGATACAAAAAAAAACGCGCTATTCAAATTTATTCTTGATGATATATAGTGTATTAATAAAACGGAGGTTTTAACATATTTATTATTTGTATAGATTACAATTCTAGTCAAAATGTTTTCCTTATATAGGTATACAGACAGAAGCAAGTAGTGTGTTTGTGTTCCATCTTTCCAGACCCCTACTAATAGTTTTCATCCTACTGTGGTCCATTGAGTGTTAATTATAGTAGTAACTGTGCTTAGTAAATCACATTGACATTTAATTTGATAGAAGAGTCCTAACGTAATAATTCATAGCTCATATTACTTTTACTAGCGGCCCGCCCCGGCGGCATCGGGTATGTATATGTACCTAAACCTTACTCGTGAATCATTATCATTCATCTATTGGTGAAAACCGCATGAAAATCTATGACGTACTTCTTGAGTTTATCGCGAACAGATAGACCAGTGATTCTCAACCACTGTGCCGCGGCACTTTTGTGTGCCGCCAAATTTTGCAAATATATAATAATGTTAATATTATTAAATTATATTATTTAAAAAGAAAAATATTTCCTTAATAAACGTTTAGTTATTATTGTAGTATATATTAGTTTATTTCGTATATTTAAATTTTTTGTCATAAACTATTTATGCAGTGTGTTGTAGTAAGTAAATAATTTTTATCTTTTTCTTTGTGTGCCGCCAAATTTTAAAATCGTTAAATATGTGCCACAACAAAAAAAAAGTTATAGAATCACTGAGATAGACAGACAGACAGAAGCGGCGGAGGACTTTGTTTTATAATATGTAGTGATAAAGTGTTAAAGACAACAAATTAAACTTTCTACTAGTGAATATTATGTAAATACAATCTTTGACACCCAGGCATAATAAATTTTCCTATTAGTGAAAGAGTTTTCAGAATTGATAAGTAGGTACATTCGATGGTTACTACAACAGACAAACTCACAAATTCAAATAGATTTCGACTAGTGTAGACTACGTCCACACATATACAAAATGATATCAACATTGACATATAATTTTTCAAATTAAAATATTAAATTTCGTTGCAAAAAAGATTTAAATGGGAGTCTGTCAAACATTTAATGCAATGGATTTTATTTAGTTTAGCTTTCGTTAGTAGTATATATTTACTATATTTATGTCATGAATTATAATCTCTCACAACTTCGACTTAAGCACAACATGTTGTAGACATGTTAAGCTGGTGTACACTTCCCGGGTCACATGGGTATTGGGAGGGGCGATTGATAGATAGGTAAACGGTGTAGAGTACACTATATTTTAGGTTTATAACTGATTATGATATCGGTAAAACTAAAGTCACGTATACTTTGCAATTTTAAATATAAATGTACCCATATATAGACTAACAATAGGGAATACAACGATTTTAGTCTCAAAGAATAGCAAAAGAAGAAACTACACCTCTATGAATTCTAATGATTTTTTTTTTGTGTTAAACATACGTCACACGATACCAAGCGTCTTTAATTCTGCTACCACGCTAATAAGGACGGCTGTAAACCGATAACCCGAAAGAGGTAATTCGCAAAAGATAAGACATCGTAAATATCCACTGGCCAGGAGATAATGTCGCCAACGCCGCTGGAATCTATACAAATAATAAATCTGTTAAAACCTCCGTTTTATTAATACACTATATATCATCAAGAATAAATTTCAATAGCGCGTTCTTTTTTGTATCAGCGCCATCTCTTATCGTTTTTGGTCGTGCACGTATCACGTAAAAAGTACAAAACCAATGTAAATAACTTTAATACATAAAAATTAAACATAACTCACAGTATAATTTAGTTTTTGTTTCATTGTAATTAAATTTAAAAATAAATATTTAAGAAAATAGAAATAGGTACCTACGCCGCCAACGCCATCTGGTCTAAGGAATCTTAAAAACTCACAAAACTTATTTTTGAGTTATTATTTTGTTAAACTTAAAAGTTTACTAAATATGTCGGATAGGAATAGAAATCGTTTTAATATTTTAGATAAACATCATTTTCAATTAATATAGGTACTATTATGTTAAATGTCACTAAATATAAAAACTATATTCTACTATTATACGATAGATGGCGCATGTAGGTGATAAAAAATATAAATTTATAATTTTTAAAATTTTAGTTAAATACCCGTGCGAAGCCGGGGCGGGCCGCTAGTATAATAATAAAACGGAAGAACTTGCTCAGGTAACTGCTGCCAATTTCATTTGAGATTTTTGTCTATAGAAAATTATTCTAGCACTACAATCAATAATATGCTACGACTACGACTCTTAAAAGTAAATTAATTATATAATATAATAATATAATAACCATTAAGCTTCCACCGCGATTGCAAGTAGGTGTAAAACATTTTATGCGGATGAAACCACGAGGCATATCTAGTAGATACTAGATTGTATTCGTTAAATTGTATTAGAAAAATTCTTATGAGGAAAAACCAGAAAAACCGTTAATTATCTCCAGTTATCTCTCACTCGTCTGTACCTACCTACGAAATGGCGAAACCGATTCGATACTGATTTACGATCCTCGTCGCGTGATAAACATTGACGGTTATTTTCTTTAAAAAAAGTAAATTCCAACGAACGAAAACATTTTTATCATCATAAGTATGTTTATTATTCTTCTTACGATAAATATTTGTAGGTTTTATAATTAAATTAAGAATAAAAGCGTTTCAAATAATAGTAAGTTATTTTTTTTAATAATATTATAAAATAATTATTAAATTTAGATAGCGTGTTTGTAAAGTAAACTTTGTACTAAAAACTAAAAATTAGCACAAGGAAGTCAAACACGCGACACAAACTAACAACACAGCTTTTATGGGCTTATAAGAAGTTTGCAAAGTAAGGAAATCGCGTGAAAAGTTATATTATTGTAAAAATATGAATTATGTATACGCTTTAAATAAAAAATAAAACATTTTTTTAACAAAACGAATTATCTTGTCAAGTAAATATAAAACATTCCGTAGTTAAAAATATTTATAAATATAATTCCAAAGGGTAATGAATAATGATAAAGTTCGTTTGAGTGAAATCAAAACACTAATTTTATTGTAAGGAAGCTTGAATCTATTTGCGCTGACCTTTCCGTTGTGATAAGATAATATTTACACAATCGACATCCAATGGAACAAAATGGTTTGTGTGAAGCGAAAGAAAGTTAATTGAAAAACAACTTTTTAAAGCACCGCAAACAAAAATAGATCGTATTGAAGTTCTTTATACAATACAACGTCCGAAATTTCATGGGTATTACGTTAGTTACTATTGTACCTATATACTACTATCTACAAACACTACGAGAATTAATATCGGAAAAAAAAATCATAAAATTTCTACACAGAAGGCATTTCTTTTAATATTTTAAGTCTTTACTCTGAATTTGATTTCACAAAAGACTGCGTTAATATTTTGTGTTTATTTTTGATAAAAATTACTTACAATATTTTTTTATTTTATTTTATAAATATTAAAAAAATAACGAGTACGGTTTATTCGAATATAAATATGTATAAATGTTTTGAAATTATAAATAATAATTTAAATCCGTTGATCTACATTCTTTGAAATAAACAACTGTAGTAATTTATTAAAAAGAAAACATTAAACGGGAGGATCATAGATAAGCTGTTATGACGTGCAAACATCCTTACACAAAGTGATTATTTCCGTTTAAATTGATTCGGATGTAGCCACGTTTTTTTTTTTTTTTTGTATCGATACGATGCGATTATAATACCGTTACAAAAGTTGGTACCGTAAGTAAAAGGTTTAATATCGATTTATCGGGAATCTTATCGGATTATTGACGATTGGCAACGTAATATCATAAAAAGTCATTTTCATTTTTATCACCAAAGAAGTAACTGAATATAAATATACTAACTTTACAAATTATCGTCATTAAATATAAATTATATTACCGAGTAATTGTCAATTTAAAAATAAACTTTTCTGTAATAAATAAAACGAAAAAAAAAATAATAATAATTTGACATCAGCAACCTATAAATTAATTTGAGAAGGAATTAAGGAAAAACATTATGAGAAGAAGATGTACAACTTTCTATTCGATATAATCTTGCTTCAAATATAGAAGAATAAACTAATGTCAACTGTAATACTAGCAATGGTCGGTAAAACGTGAAATGAAAGTTTTGATATCTCTATCAAAGAACATTTAGATCGAACGATTTGTTATAGGCTTTAGTTATGGTATATTAACGGTCAATTTACGTTCTATCGTCATCAGTCTGTAAGCAGAGGTTACGGGGACAGTTCAGTCAGAATGACCGGAATGGGGATTGATTTTTGCT
This sequence comes from Euphydryas editha, assembly GCA_036937285.1. Lineage (NCBI taxonomy): Eukaryota > Metazoa > Arthropoda > Insecta > Lepidoptera > Nymphalidae > Euphydryas > Euphydryas editha. Next base: position 10,663,035 of record JAUPFZ010000020.1, read on the forward strand.
CTCCAACAATGACCGCATTCAAAATAAAATAGCGGATCAGCTATAAAATATTCGTATAACAATAAAATCATCCGAATCAATAGATTACACCCCTCGATAAATATCTGCAATAAACATGATAATTCTTTGTGTTTAATTGAACTTCGGTAGTGTTCAGAGGTGGTTTTGTTAGTGCGCTAATAAAATGTTTTCTACATTCATAGATCTGTAAGATATTTGTTAAAAAAATATGTGCTGAATTTCAATTTAGTGATTTCATATTATGATGTGTTAAGATTTTGTCTTTATAAATTATCTACCTTGAACAAAAAATAACAAAACAAAAGCCATTATCGTTGAAGTCATTGTTAAAATAAATACTATAATATGATCTTTAAACCGTAATTATATTGATATGATACACTTAACATTTTAAGATAAAATTACTCCAGGCGAAATGTAGCAGTTAAATAAATACAGTTCCAATAATGAAATCGTTCGACAACTTAAAGATTAACGAGCAACTAACAAAGCGAACACTGACAGACATCATAGATCCCCACAACGAAATAAAATAAGTCGTAAATCGTACCCCTTACAACGATCATACTGCTAGACTAATAAATAAACTTATCCGTTTGTGGGGAGTGTATAAAAAACGAAGTTTTTAATAATAGCTATATTATATTCGACGCAAGCGCGTGTGCCGAACAGTATTTATTGGTTCGTGTTTCTAATAATACAGAGAATCTAGTACAATTGGCACGCAGCGTATGTGCAGCTAGCCTAGTATTATCAAGTTCAGGAGTGATTGAAACCCTCAATGACAGATGGCAAATACAACAGGCATATACGACGCGTCATTGTTAGCTTAATTTCCTATCGAAATATTCTGGGGGCATTTTTGCGTATTCATCCTATACGGTTCTCTCTATATTTCCGCAATATAATCTGTCAGATTAATAGTGATTATTGATTATCCTTGTGTCAATCGATTATAATTGGTTTGGTAAAAATGATTGGTCAATGAGTAGAAAAAGAGAATTATTGCAAAGTATTTAAAAACGAAATTATTGACACAAAGAATAAAATATAAAAATAGATATAATAAGTGATATAAATTAATATTGTAAATTAAAGACCGAGAGATAAAATAGTAATTAAAAAGAAACTAATATTTACGCATCAACGCATACATTAAAAACCACCCAAGTCTATCATGTACAAAAGTAAAAGTGTAGATAAAAAATACTGGTGTGATGAATTGACGAGATAGTTAATTTAAAATTTTGTTGTATTTCTAGGTTTTTAGTAACTATTAAAAAATAATAATTAGATAAAATATAATTTACAGATTTTTTTAGACAAAGGTCATAAACTGAAATATTGGATGGAAAAATAATGGATGAAATGGACGAGGGTACGACTTCAAAAAAATTAACTGAATGCACTGAATCATTTAAATTTTAATTATTTTATACATACATTAAGCTGATTATTGATGATGATATGAATGAACTGATTAAATTAAAAGCAGGTAAATAACAAAATATTGGTCTACAATTGTTTTTGAATTTTCGAGAGGTGCGAACCTTAAAAAAGACATATTTTGCGCATGTCTAATGTATATTTCTTATAGGAAGCCTAGGTTGAAGTTTTAAATATTATTCATTTACATATATAATATTGGAAACAAACATGCGATTAGAGCAGGTACTTCAAATATTTACATTTCACAATTGTATTTTATTGGAACATTTTTCGCTTTTTTTAGAAGCGCTAGAATATTATTTTATGTGAATAGATTATAGGTATATCAATTTTAATAATACTACATGGGTCATTCCATGTCAAATCGACAAATTTTTTACCTGACCCCCTTTGATTTCGCTGAAAATTTTCTATCTTTTTCTACCCCCCGAAAGTTATTTTTCAGAATTGTTCCAAATTTTTTTTCCCGACTCAAAAAAAGTTATGAATTTTGAAAAAAACCGCTCTTTTATTTTTAAATTGCCAGAACTTTTTCAAAATTTGACCGTTTGGGAACTTTTTTTTTTCAAAATTTTTGTTTTTAAATGTAGTTTTCGAAAAAAAATATGAAAAAATTTTCAGAATCCCAGATATATGAAATATTTTAGTTTTTTTGAAAAAATCGTAATTTTCTCAAAGTCCGACCGTTTTTATTTTTTTTATTTTTTGCTCTAAAAATACTTAAACTAATTCTGCAATGATCCCCGTTAATAAAAAGATGTGACGACAATCGCTCCTAATTTTTTTTCTTGATTATAAAAAAAAATTGTTGAATTTTTGCTGATTTTATATAACTTTGTTATGAAATTTTTTTTTATTTCCTCGTGAAACCTCAAAAGTTGAAAAATAAAATTTTATTGGAGAATTTCAAGTGATTATCGTCCAAGAAATTGTTATTTAAAAAAAAAAAAAATTCTCTCATTGACGTTATTTTTTTTTACTCTTATGGACGTTTTTTTTTTGGTACTGAAATATGACAACTTCAAAAATACAATGGGTTTAAAGTTACCTCCAGTTGATACAATGTGATAATTTAAGAGCTATCGATTGTCGGTAAATAAGATATCATCTACATTTCATTTAAATAATATGGAGGTTATGTTTTCAGAATAATTACATTGCCATTGTGTTCATCGTGTCACGTAGACTTACTATTGCTAAATAAAGTACCTATTATTTTATTATTACCTAGTATGAAAAGTCCTTTTTTTTACTTTTTTGAAAAAAATAACAATTTCTTGGACGATAATCACTTGAAATTCTCCAATAAAATTTTATTTTTCAACTTTTGAGGTTTCACGAGGAAATAAAAAAAAAATTCATAACAAAGTTATATAAAATCAGCAAAAATTCAACAATTTTTTTTTTATAATCAAGAAAAAAAATTAGAAGCGATTGTCGTCACATCTTTTGATTAACGGGGATCATTGCAGAATTAGTTGAAGTATTTTTAGAGCAAAAAATAAAAAAAATAAAAACGGTCGGACTTTGAGAAAATTAAGGTTTTTTCAAAAAAACTAAAATTTGTCATATATCTGGGATTCTGAGAATTTTTTCATATTTTTTTTCGAAAACTACATTTAAAAACAAAAATTTTGAAAAAAAAAAGTTCCCAAATGGTCAATTTTTGAAAAAGTTCTGGCAATTTAAAAATAAAAGAGCGGTTTTTTTTCAAAAATTCATAACATTTTTTGAGTCGGGAAAAAAAATTTGAAAAAATTCTGAAAAATAACTTTCGGGGGGTAGAAAAAGATAGAAAATTTTCAGCGAAATCAAAGGGGGTCAGGTAAAAAATTTGTCGATTTGACATGGAATGACCCACATACATGCGTGACGATTTAAAAACTTCTTTTGTTTTGAAGTCAATTAATGAAAACCATTATTTCTGCAATTATATGCCAGTAACAACACCGTCACACATAAACTCTATTTCATTTTAAGATTAATTCACAGTGTATAAGTTTCTATCAGATAGCGTGTGGAAAGTACTCACAATTATTACAATCACTTAATATATCGTGCTAATTATTTACGACTATCTTACAAATTCTTCATTCTCAATTTATTATATTTTATTACTGAAGTATTAATACACACGAATTCCGTTTACAAAATACAGATTTAATATAGTTATCATATTTAGATTATTCATAATTGTAAGATGATGATGATGGTGATGAGGATGATGGAACTTTATAATCTGTGGCGTAGTATATATTTTTTTAATCTTTAATTTCCTCAATCGTTATGACTAAAGTTCTTGTTATTAGTTTAAATTAATGATGAACTTCTACATTTAATTCACGTTAATTATTTTGCGGTTTGAGCGATTTCCCTCCGAACTGCGTCTTAAAACAAATAAATAAAAAACTAAGGACGTCGATTTATTCATGCGAGCCTATTACGCAGTATTAAATATTTAATTTCATATATTTGAAATCTTAACCTTTTTGCTTTTATTTAAAATTCATTACATTCCAGATCAAAACCTCTGCATTGGATCATTAAAGAAAGTTTTACTTTATTATTTTCTCGTCCATATTAGGTATATTTGTAACTAAACAAGTAGGATGTTAAACTTGTTAAGGACCTATAACTAAATAAATGTAATTGCTAGGATAATGTAGATTACGTGATGATTCTTTGTTATAATTACTGCAGTGAAAGTGAACTAGGTAGGAATGTGCTTATGATTCATGGATAATTTTATTTATTGACTTTCTACAGGGTTAATTCTAAAACACCAGCAACCTCGCAGGACAAGATAGCTAACATTATGTACAACAACATTTGTTCTACGACTTTTGACATAACTCAATACATTAATTAAAAATGATTTTTTAAGTTTTTATTGTACTGCTCTGAAATTTAGAGTCTATGTTTCATTCATTATCGAAAGGATGACGCGACGCTCGGGCGCGCTTGCATAATAATAGTAATAACACTTTCTCTGCCCGATAATTCTAGTTAATAAAATTAATATAAATTGCTTGGTGGGTTTGTGGGCAGTATCATAGTATGTATATCGCAGTGACTTAAGTGAATAATCAAATTTCTGTTTTGTCATGTCCCTGCAATACGTAAACTGAGTCCACAATCCCTTCATACTTTACCAGGCTTAGAACTGGCTATATTAAACGATAAAAAACAAATAAATCGTATGTATAGGAGGGCAACACATCTGCATAACCTCCAGAGGTTACAGCACAACCAGTTGTGCGGTAGACATCCGGTACCTAGTCATCAAAAGGCTTCGACTGTCCGTATGCCCGCCAATACTATAAAAATGTAGGTATGTAGATTAGGTATCTGAATTCTGAACATAAAAAAATATGTGAAAATTATTAACGTAGGTAATTATTCTTTAACGTTTACTAAAGTCTAATTAAACCAATTTAATATCAAATATTGGTAGCTAGGTATTATTCACTTTTTATTGTTAAATACAGGCGGGCATAAGTATTTCAAAAGTGAAATCAGCGTATTTACAATAATTAAAAAATTAAAAATAATTGACAATAAAATAATATTTACAAACGAAATATTACCTCTAAGGTTAAAGTAACGCGCATGTCGGTGCGTATCGCGCAGATAGCGTTCAAAATAGTCACCATCACAACCAACACACAGACAACACCTAAAAATCAGCTGTTCACTAACACGTGCTAACACTTCCGAATTAGTTTTAATTTGATTGAACGCACAAATTATTTTAGTTAACCGAACCAGTTACAAAAATTTACTCGAGCTAGTTTGTCAGATTCGGTGAGTTGACATTGTCTCACGGCTCGGTGTAGGTAAGTTCGAATATCTAGCTGCATATTGCCGACAGGCTTCCGACACATTGTCATCACACCTAGCCAGTATCCTCACCATTTCCGTGTATTCGACATTAGAATAGCGGCGGTACCATGGTTACAAAATAACTTTAGTACAGGTACAATACATCGATCGATACGAATAAAATAAATACGAGTAGCACACAAAATCATATGACGCGCGCGCATCAAAGTCGCCCGCCGCCGACTGCCGCGGCTGGCTAAATAGGTCAAGTTCAAAGGCGCTAGCGCCGCCCCGTTCCTACCTTTCCCCTCACATTAGTACGTGGTCATTATTTACCTAATCTTTGGGACGCGCGTAGAGTATATTGCATTCACGCGAAAAATTAAATTAATATTTATTTTTGGCTCCTGCGGGGCTCTCTGAATATAAGTCTACGCAAAGAGCGAGTCCGCTTGATGAAATCTATTATCCGACCCACGCTGCCCCAAATACTATGTGGTTCCGAGCAGTTCCAACTGGAACTCCAAAACCGATTCGATTCGCTGGAAACCACTGGCGACGTGGATCAGATGACCGACAACGTGGTGAAGACGGTGTATTCACTGGGTCGGAGACATTTTACGCCGACGAGACCAGTTAAGCAGTCCAAAATTTCTCCCGAAACCTTGGATCTGATGAGGCGGAGGCGCGAGATGCCCGCGGCTCAAGCAGCTTCGCCAGAGCAGAAGGCTCTTTCCAAGCGGGTGAGGAAACTCATACGCAGAGACCTCCGCTGCTCAAATACAAGAGACATTACGACTCTAATTGAGCAGAATAGGGGGTCAAAGGTTTTCCGAAAACCATTGGGAAGAAGTCTTCTTGCGAAGCTAAAAACAGCTGATGGCAGAACCGTTTGCTCCCGCCCTCAGATCCGAGAAGAGGTTGAGAAATTTTATGGGCAGCTGTACTCGTCGAGCGTACAGAAGTCTGAGACCCAGGGCGCCGAAGATCCACGTGCACCACTGCTGCGCCATTATTCGGAAGACGTCCCGGATTTCGAAGTCGACGAGATTAGTGCGGCGCTCGGGCAGCTTAAAAACGGGAGGGCCCCGGGGGATGACGGCGTTACGACTGAGCTTCTTAAGGCCGCAGGGCGACCTGTCCTGGAGGCCTTAGCTAGACTCTTTAATGCCGTCATCCAACGAGGTACCACACCGGAGGCGTGGTCCAGGAGTGTGGTGGTACTGTTCTACAAAAGAGGCGATAAGTCTCTTTTGAAGAACTACAGACCTATCTCACTTCTGAGCCACGTCTATAAGCTCTTCTCGAGGGTCGTTACGAATCGTCTCGCCACAAGGCTCGACGACTTCCAACCACCGGAGCAGGCTGGGTTTCGAAAAGGCTACAGCACCGTGGACCACATACATACTGTTCGGCAGATTATACAAAAGACCGAAGAGTATAATCAGCCGCTGTGTATGGCTTTTGTGGACTACGAGAAGGCCTTCGACTCCATCGAGACCTGGGCTGTTCTGGACTCTCTGCAGAGATGTCATATCGACTGGCGATATATCGAGGTGTTGAGGTGTATGTACGACGCGGCGAAGATGACCGTTCATATCCAGGACCAGCAGACAAGACCGATTTTCCTTCGGCGCGGGGTAAGACAGGGCGATGTCATATCACCGAAACTGTTTACCACTGCGCTGGAGGACGTCTTTAAAACCCTGGACTGGGGGGGACGAGGCATCAACGTCAACGGCGACTACATCTCTCACCTTCGTTTCGCTGACGATATCGTCATCTTTGCGGAGACGTTGGAGGAGCTAGGCCAAATGTTGAGCAGCCTAAATGAGTCTTCCCGACGAGTCGGTCTTGGTGTGAATCTTGATAAAACGAAAGTTATGTTTAACAAGCATGTCATGCCGAGACCGGTATCGGTTGATGGTATCCTCCTCGAAGTTGTTCAGGATTATATCTACCTAGGCCATACCATCCAACTGGGCCGAAACAACTTCGAGAAGGAAGCCGAGAGGAGGATTCAGTTGGGCTGGGCGGCATTTGGCGGGCTTCGTCGGGTCTTCACTTCGAAGATTCCGCAAAGCTTGAAGACGAAAGTCTTCGAGCAATGCGTCCTACCTGTGTTGACATACGGTGCTGAAACGTGGACACTGACGAAGGGACTGGTCCACCGATTTAAAGTCGCTCAACGTGCCATGGAACGGGCTATGCTCGGCGTTTCTCTCAAAGATAGGATCAGAAATGAGACTATCCGCGAGAGAACCAAAGTGACCGACGTAGCCCAGAGGATTAGCACGCTGAAGTGGCAGTGGGCTGGTCACCTGTGTCGTAGGACCGATGGCCGTTGGAGCAGACGTGTCCTGGAGTGGAGACCACGTATTGGCAAACGCAGTGTGGGACGCCCTCCGACCCGCTGGACCGACGATCTTCGCAGGATTGCCGGTGTTGGCTGGATGAGGATTGCGGAAAGCCGGGATGTCTGGCGCGAGCTTGGGGAGGCCTACGTCCAGCAGTGGACTGCTATAGGCTGATGAGATGAGATGAGATTTATTTTTGTATGAAAATAAAATCTAACAAATTAACAAAAGTGGTAGAACAAATGTTGTTGTACATAATGTTAGCTATCTTGTCCTGCGAGGTTGCTGGTGTTTTAGAATTAACCCTGTATATACCTGTATTACGTCATTTATGTTAACCGCTGAAAATTAATTTCTATAAATGATTAATTTTCATTTAGTTACGATTACGAAAGTTCTAAATTAACTAAATTTATACATATCTAGGTATTATTAAATTAAAATCATAGCGAGGCCAATTCTATTTTAAGTTTTTTTTCAAAAGAATATTATTTGTTCTGTTTTTTTTTGCCACTCTAAGTAAAAAAAGGAAAAAAAAAATCAGTTCTGTTGCAGGCGAAAATCATAAAAAGATAAACTAATTGTAAGTATAATTGAGGCTTATTTACCGAATCATGATAGAAATACATAAAACATCACGCTATAACTTACATAAGAGGAGCAATAACATTTCGCGTCAACGCGGGTAGAGTCGCGCGGGTCGTCGAATTACAAAATAAAATTCCTCTGTTAGTAGTTAGTTATCCTAATCGCTGTTGTGTTATCTTATACTTTACTCACGTGTGATAAAGACGATAATTGTACGCATTAATTGTATAAAATATACTATGGGCACTTAAGAGTAGGGATGTGAGATTAATAAAAAAAAATCGATTAAATAAAAATCGATTAATCTTGATTCAATATTAATCGATTTCTCAAAAATCGATTAATACGAAAATAAATAATCGATTTTTACGAAAAATCGATTATTTTATTAATCTTTTCTTCTTCTCTTCTTAATCTTCTTATTAATTTTTTTCTAGAGTGGAGATTCTATTATTTAAAAATCTACATGCTTTTCATATTCCAATAATAAGCCTAAGAGATTCATATTAACAATTTATCAGGTTAAAAATCAAATAAATAAATAAATAACCAATTTTAAAATAAATAACAAAGCGAATGTTCCTGAAAACTTTCAAGGTAAAGAATAAGGAAGGACAAATTTTCAGTACGATTAAACGTTTTACTATAATAAAAATGAAATGGTGAGCATCCCAACAAAACCTTATGGTCTGAAAAACTAAAATATAAATCAATTTAAAAAAATCGTCATAAATTTTCAGTACTATTTTATAATCACAGCACAATAGCATTTTTGTTGTATGGAATGTTTTTTATGGATCTAGCTGAATTTTCTACACTGATTTCAAATCTATACTCAGATTTATGCTAGCAGCTCTACTTTTTGAGATATGAAGGGTAGCTATTTTTATCAAAAAAACATGGTTTCTCGTCACATAACAATTTACAGTACAACCTTGATATAACGAGCCTCAATATAACGAATTAATCGATTTAACGATTTTTTTGAAATCCCCTAGAACTGCCCGTAAGAGCTAATACAAAATATACCTCTACATTACGAATAACATTTATCAAAAACCTCTTTATAACGAATTTTTAATCGTTGCAGAATATAGGTAGAAGGTATTTACCTCTATTTAACAAAATTTTTCAACTTAGAACCTTGATATAATGTATCCTTTTAATTATTTCCACTTCATTCCATTTTCTTACCTTGTTAAAACGAATCGTAGTCCAATCTAACCTCTCTATAACAAACCTCATTATGACGAATTACTTGATATAACGAATATTTTCTAATTCCCTTCAGTTCCGTTATATCGAGGTTGCACTGTATTTAACTATCTAATAGAACAAAACTTTCTGTTATGTGACTTTCTTGAATAAGTTGCAGTTTTATTACTATACTGGATAATCCAACAGTAGTCAGTACTATAATAATCATACTTTCACTCCAATAGCCTTGGTAGCGCTCCTCCATGGTGCAAATATCCTGATAAAAGCGTTCTCCCTGCACCTCGCTTAAATCTCAAAGATTTTCACGAAATCGATCAAGTTGGCTATGAGGAAAATGCATCTTAGTGCTGTTGCATCCAAGTTGCTGAAAGTATAATAGTAACTACATGACGTGGTCAGGAAAGTCGACGGACTTCTTATTTCTCAAAAAGTTTTTTACGAGCCAAATAAACTCATTCCAGGCATTTTTGTCTGTGGTGTTGTGGAGATCTCTTATTAAATCATTTAGGTCGTCTTAGTTTAATGGTATTAGTCTTTCGGCATCTTCAAATTTGCTACCACTCTCTTTGCAGCTTGTATCACTTTCCTTCATTCGTTGAACAATTTTGTAAGGACATACCTGAGATGTACTTGGTTGGGCTTCTAATGTATCAATAGAGCGCAGGACAGCTCTAGTATTGAGGGCACAGTATGATAAACCCACATGGAATGATTTTGGCGGTTAATTCCTGTTATGTTTACAACGCAGAAATAACAGTCGTTGTGGTAGTTCGACGGTTCACGCCAAATCATAGAAATAATAAGGTTCAAGGGATCCCTCTTATTACTTTTCAATAATCGTAAAGAACTTGTTTGTTTCCAATGGCTGTTGAAAGTACTACATGTAGGTATTTTTCACAAAGTCTGACACATTTAAACAGAATATTTTGAATTTATATTTGCCACAAATGTGACAAAATTTATTTGGATTGTTTACACAGGTCCTTATTGACGAAGCCATTACAAAAAAAGAAACAGAAACTAGTAAGACGTTGACGATAGCGATATCAACAGTCAAATGGAGTCAACTACTAAAGTCATTCTTTGAGAGAGTCATTTTAAGGGTGTACCTGTATCTCCTAAACTAGAGCTGCTAGAAAAAATCTGAGGATAGATTTAAAAAAAAAGCGAAGCTAAATCAGTAAACAACAAGTGAAAAATGTCAGACAACAAAAAAAAGTTTGAATTTATTGTGGAGTGAATAGACTAGTTTTAAAATAAAATACTTAAAACGATATATAATTAAATAAATAAACGACTACGTTGTGGTCTCAAAAACTAAAATATAGGTAATCTTTCGCTGTTTATAAAATTGAAACTTACTTCAAGTTTTTTATGGCGCTATGATGAAAATCGATTTAAATGCGTAATTTATATAATCGATTTATTAAAAATCGATTAATATTACTTTAACAATCGATTATAAAAAATCGATTAAAATGAAATAAAAATCGATTTATATAAAAATCGATTATTTTTTAACATCCCTACTTAAGAGTTGTAAGTATGGCCGTGGGCGAGGACATTGATTCATTGCGGACAGACGTCCCACTCTCTTAAGAATGGACGAAGGTACAATTATTTAAGTTTTTACTTACAAATCTAAGAAAAAAAAAAATAGATGAGATTAATAACTCAGGGGAGTGTGAGGTGAAAAATTTTTTTTTTCAAAATGTAGTATCAGAAAATATCTATTGGAATAAACCAGGTGTAAATTGCGATTTTTTTGTCGACGTGAGAAAAGACTCATACCAAAAAAATCTAAATTTCAGAGTTGAAAAACGTCAGATGCAAAAGCAGATGTTCGGATCCAGAAGCCCGAAAGATCGAGAGGAAGCTTATACATGTACATATATACATAATATATGTGTGGATATCTTTGATATTTCTCATAAAAACAGCGTGTTTTATAGTTAAGAATGATCTTATTAGATTCATTCTATAGTAAAAATTCACATGATTTCTCATATTTTTATAATTAACATAAGTTATTGTAGAATCAAGGTCGGTAAGATGCTATGAGAATATTTAATTAATTTTTCAGGTTAATGTCTTAATTAGAAAATATGTTGATGTTTCACTTCATGTAGGTTTTTGGTGTGAGATAGTTTTAATCGGCTACTACATAAATTGTCCTTCAATATAATCATTAAAGTAAAATTTACTTCCCATATGTGTATACGAGTATAAAAACCATTGTTATATTTTAATAGTTATTGTTTTCTGTGGGCTCGACGGTTATATTCATCGAGATTTTAATCGGTCACTTCTTCATAAAATTATTGATCTTTAATTGGGTTCAATTCAAGTAACACAATAAGAAGCAAACTGTCTGATAAATGTAACTAATATGAGTCACATTAAAATTGAAATAAGATGCCATCGGGATGTTATAATTCATTGAATTTAGGAGTACCTAACATAATTAATCATGCTTCAAATGATGACACGACCGCTCTAATGGTGGTTATCTATGACATAAGACAGAAGTCAATAATCGAACACTTGGTTACGAGAGAAACAATTTTATGCATGGAAGTGTGCAGCTGGACGAATTCATGCGTGCACATGCATATTCAAAGATCAGTTTCCATTTCGCGTGCATAGTCGGAAACGCATCGAAACATCAGTTGTATGTACAAACAATTTAAAACTTTAAGCAAAGAGTCATAAGGCTTATAATTGTCACTATAAAATTTTATTATGATTTATTCCTATGTGAATTACTTGAACGAGGAGGAAGAGGTAGCTTGCAAAAAAAAAAAAAATAGGAAAAAAGGCACATTTTAACACAGTGACGCGTTAGAGTGTGACGGCAATAGGCCAATCGTAGCGGAAGAAGGTGACGGATGTGTATTAGGAAAGTATTGACAGGTGATTCGTGAAATGTTGGTTAGTGAGCTACCGTGACAAATCGTTGAACATTTGCGACGGTTGAGAATAAGAGGGAAAGGTATAATTGTTACCAATTTTGTATTAAATTGGGGCGTAAGAAATTTTTTACGGAACTTATTCAAAACATACGTTTATGACAGAATAACTTACTACTTATAAAACTGTATTTGTATTCATACTATTTATTCGTTTATATTTTTTTCTGTTTTTCTTTTTTTTATAATTGGCACCATAGTTTTTACTTAAGTATTTTTCAAGTTAAAGCCTAAGAAGCTATAGTAAAATAACAATCCGAATAAATAAGTATTTGCATTAATAATTAATATATTATTTAAAAATGATTACATAACGACCAATAATAACATCTTCAATCAGTAATGGTAATGACATGTTAATGACATTTGTCAATGAATAGTTCCAACTGTGGGGGACGTTATGGTTATGGTATTGCACGATGACAGATGGCAGAGATCATTAGAAGCATCGTGCTTGACACATTAGGCATGTTTGATTTTTTTGTCATGAACGTAAAGGGGCTTGAGCCGTTTTTTTTTTATTAAATCAAGACATAAAGATGTACAGTAATTACTTACTAAGAATCGTTAAATGACTTATTTATCTTAGTTATACTGATATTTCTTTGTATAAATTTAAAAACCATATTTAAGAATATTATTTTATTTTAAAAACTATTATAGTTTTCTAATAAATGTTAACGTACGGCTAACGACACTAATGCCTTATTTCTAAATACTTAGGTCTTATTTTTTTTTTGTATTCGGTTAGAAATTTTAATGACTATTTCGAACAAATATAAAATTGTTTGTAGTGTTCGTCGATATCGTCGTAATTAATACAACGTAACTAAGTGAATTCGTAATTAGGTGATAGTACATCAATGTGTAAATGTTGTTCCTATCAGTTATGTGGGCTTATACATAACTTGGATATTACCGAGTTAATGAAACGGAACAAAAAGAATATTCTTGAATTTATATAAAGAGTTAAAAAAAAACATTTATTTATTTTCTACTATCAAAAATACATTTTGAAAACGGGAGTCAGAATACTACAAAAGTACTAAGTAAAAAATCACAACATAATTACATACGAAATTTAAATAAATATCAGGCACGTACGAAAACCATGCAAATATATATATTTTTTAAAATCTTTGTGTCACTACAGATTTTTCACTGACCTGTTAAAAACGCTGACGATCACCATAGTAAACAATCCGGCCACAAAAATGTAATAGGTATTTGCCTAACAAAATCCATCAGTATTTAAGATCTATAAAATAAAACAAGCACATTGTCACATACATGCCCATATTTCACGAAATAAAAAAAGAATAGTATTAAGAACTTTAAAAAGTCCGATGATGCCCGAAAAATAATATTTTACGAGTAACACGACCACACCGATAAGTAGACGAACAACAACTAAATTTTGAGTGACGCTTCGACTACGCTGATTGGCCGCAAGCCGTAACCGGACGGTTGATCGCTGCGCTTGCGCCGGAGATGCAGCGATCCAGGGACGCATGCATCCATCATACAGTTTACAAATAAACGAAGTAGGGTTAGAGGGTGCGATAAATGCTCATGTAAATAAGTTTTAAAATTAATCATATCCCGTTAAGTACGCAAGACGGGCTTAAAAAAAAATACATCGCATTTATAAGATACTTTTATAAGTGATATAATTATACACCTAATTTAAGATATAGTAGACAGACAGACAGGCCATATACAAAATGCATGAAAATAATACGATTATAATTGAAATTCTAAGTGCGTACTTTAATACTAAGTAAAAATCTGTGACTATAAAGTAGTCGAGCAAAGTCTTAACAAAGGGCTCTTTGCCGTTACTTCTGTGTTAGATAATGTATTCCAAGAGTTCACCGGGGCATCATTAGTCGTATGTTAGTCACTGTATCTTATTGATGCTACACGCCTCTTCACTCAGTTTCGCGACGCATACTAATGTTCCCCGATAATTCTACCTGGAGACGTCCCTAAGTACCAACAAGCAAGCATAAATTGTACTTTCATTTTGCATGCGCAAAGATTTGTTTTCCTAAATTTCTATTCTAATAAACTATTAACATTTAAAACCCCTATAATAATGTTATAACAACGTTATATGGTCCTAATTGTAAGATAACATATCAAAATTAGGAATATGCACTCAGCGTACTAAGACGGAACTCCACGAAATTGATAAAAGTACCTAGTATCGTAATTATGTATTATGAGGTCGTATACTTATTCAAACAATTTGTTCAAAAATAATTTTTGGTATTCCGAATACATAAAACGGAACACTTATTGAATCACCGCAGTGCGGTGTCTCTTAATGAGATTCGGCGCAAGTATTGAAATAATATAAATGAACCTTAATTATAAAATAAGAATTCTTAACTCGAGGGAATAGTACTTTTTAACCAATTTAAAAAAAAAGTCAAATCGTCTGTTTTTTTTTTTGTATTTTTGTTACGCGATTACCTACTCCGTCAATTATGAATCGATTTTGATGATTTTTTTTTAAATCGGTAGGTCCATACAAGTACTTCAGAGGTGGAATAATAACTTATCATAAATTGTGGACAGATATATAAGTATCGACAATTCCGTTAATTTTCGTTCTCAAGTTTGTACATAATGTAGAAGTCGGTTTCATTTTTTTAAAAGTACTTTTTTTTTAAGATTATCTCGTAGAATGATAAAATCTTTTAAGGAAAGTTACAGAAGTATGATTAAAATCACTATGTAGGAAAAAAGCAATAAACAATAAAAGCAACCTTTTTATAAAAAATAAAAAATAAATGTTTTTGTTTTTCCAAAGAAAAAAAAAACCCTTTCGTTAAAGACCAGTAAATTCCTGTTACGATTATACGTCAAATGTGTCAAAAAAATAAATCTACTGTAAAACAAGAGATTACAAATTTAATATCCGTCTCATGCGAAAAAGCCGAATTGTTAAAGAGTTGCTACAAATTAAACGTCTTGGACGAACTTACAAAATATAGAGGAGCCCTTGTATTTCGTTATCGAGATCTCTCAGCTTCCCAATTTAGCAACGATGGAGAGATTATCAATAATAGGGTCGAGACGTCCCGTGGAGATAGAATCGGGGTCACTGTGCTGTTTGCGACCACCTGTGCACTCGATAAGGGTGTAGTTGAGAATGAAATCGTTTTGTTTTCGGACCGCTAATTGGAACGGTAAATGCACAAAAGAGGGTCAAACATTTTGTTACTTAACCAATTACAAAAGTAACGAATAAATCATATAAAGCATCGGAAATAGTGATAGTAATCGAGAAATGATAGCCTAAAAGCGTTAATGTGTCTGTGTTGCATTAGATAAACTGTTTGAATATAACAGACTGTAAATGTCCCACTGCTGGGTGAAAGCCTCCTCTTCCTTCTCCCCACTGCCATTTTGCTGATATACGTGACTTAGATTTTTTCCGTACTCGTACTGGTTCCTTTTTTTTAGTTTTTCCTTTATCAAAATGTCAATCTTTTATCAATCAAGAGGTCAAGCATGCAAAAAAATCAGTGTTTGTAGTTCCATTTGAGACCCCTCCCTCCCCTAGAAACTTGCGCAGGTCGTGCTATTTACGTGTTTATTCTCGAAATTAGAGTAGTCAAAAATACACTCTTAATTCTTGTTGAATGGAAAAAAAGCGTTTTCCTTATTTAATAATGTCTGGCTAATGAACTTATCTAGGCTTATTCCTTTCTAATTGCAACCTAATAAGTAGACGTTAATTATTGGAAGAGCAATAAAAATTAGAAGAATGATTTTTTCTTAACACTTGGTACGTCATATTTGGAAGTTGGTACTAAGTAAGGTCGCTTAAGGCAATCGTTGATAATGTTGTAAGCTAGGCACGTGTCGAGTCTGAGTGAGGGTCACGTGGTATTGCTAAACCTTATAGCAACAGGAAGTTTTTAACGTAGTATTATACAAAGGCAAGTTCAAAACAAAATATTACGATATCGTATAGAATATTCAAGTTCAGAACAGTACACTACAGTTTCGAATTTTTATTCGTAATGAAAAATTTCCTTGTAAACCACTTACCATATAAAAATGCATAGAATGTACTTTTTTAAAGTATCTGCGATATTAAATTACAGTGTTATCAAAGAAGTTTCTGTACAATTATAGTGCAATGGCCTCACATTTTGCTAACTACATATTAGTAAATACACTTAAGCCGTTCTTTCCAAACTTCGAAGGGTCATAACCCAGTTTGACCTGTAATTAACTCAACATGGGACTTTAAACGATCTAAAATTACCAGCAATTTTTGTTTGTATGAGACCCTGAGGTAGTATTCGTTTAAATAAAATAGTCACTTTTAGCTAATGTACGTTATTAATCTAAGTTTATTTGAAGATCCATTTTGATCCCTTAAATTAATTTCGAGAACCCTTTTGAAATGTTTGTAGCATATTCATAAATAATTTATAAAAATTTACTTACCTTTCTACGTTTTCTGCCTTTTAAGATGAATAGAAATGATCTTACCTGGAACCAAATAAAAGATAGTAAAAATACATAATATATATGTAGCAAACATCGAAGCAATATTTCATATGTGGGTATGATAGAATGATATGCGTGGTTCCCATCACAAACAATGTTATGTGATATGTTCTACGGTCAAAAACTTTTACATTTGTGATATCCAT
Organism: Euphydryas editha; assembly: GCA_036937285.1. Taxonomy (NCBI): domain Eukaryota; kingdom Metazoa; phylum Arthropoda; class Insecta; order Lepidoptera; family Nymphalidae; genus Euphydryas; species Euphydryas editha. The sequence continues at coordinate 10,680,138 of JAUPFZ010000020.1, forward strand.
ATACGTACCTATTTACCTACCTACCTACCTATCGTATTTTATTAAAGTTTACGAATAAGTATAGCAAAATTATACCAGGATCGTGTCTAAGTATGAGCATTATTGGGTTTTATAAAAACAATTTTTTATATGTGATCAATTTAAATAGAATAAAAATTTAAGCATAAAATCAATTGTAAAAAATATCCAAATTATAATCTAAAATTTTTACAGTGATATTGTTATGCCTATACTACTTTGGTGTGACATATGTTTTCTATAAATGAAGTTACAATATTAATTGCAATGTACGTTTAAAACCGTGAAAAAATTAAAAAAAATATATACTTGTACCGTGTTTCGTGGCTAGGCAAAAAGTTGCAAGTATTGTATCCATGTCTCAGTAAAACTGAATTCTCAGACATGTATGCATGAAACACCGCGACGGATTAAGTAGTAAGACATTTAGGGTAACAGTCCAGTATATTACAGAAATACATAAGATTCACGTGAATAATCCAATTGAATAAAATCAGATTTTTCATTTTTTGTGAGAACATGCATTCGGTATTAGCATACAGGCCGGTTTCTGCAAGGTGCCACCGTACCTGAATTTTAATTGTAATTGTAATCTCGTTTCGAATCTCGTTATATTTCGCGAGTCCGATGAGAGCGTGATCGTGTTTGACCTGACCGACTTCAAATGCATGCATCATCAATTTTATCAGCAAACGTGTTATGGCAAAATTTAAATTAGAAAACAATTTTTTGCAACGGAGATGAGGTACAGATGCATGAAATTCGTAATGACCCCTCGAAATTATGAATATAATGTCTTTAAAAAAACATCACAAAGTTAGAATGGACAATATTTAAAAAGTTATGAAATTAACATACAAACTATTTTATTGTAAAATTATTCATTTTAATATCAGAGAACATATTATTATTACCAAATAAAGTACAGTTTCCAAGCTGCCTCGAGCAAAATAATTTTGTGCACGACCTATCATAAGGGAACGAGCCGATACGCAATAATTATACAGTGGTGTAACATCCAAAACACTAGGAAGAAGGTAAATGTTAGACATTGTGCAGCCTGCAGGAAACTTATTAACAAAACGACCGCCGATCATGTAGACGATTTGTAAGAGCAACTAACAATCAACTATCAGGAATTTAAAGGCAATTGCATGCGTTGTAATAGAAAATTAAGATGTTAATATTAGATGATAAAATAATGTAACAAAACTACTTTAGTAAATTATTACAGTCGCGATCATCATTAGGTATATAATATTTGCGATCTTTTCAGATTACAAGAAAAAGATTTGTAGCTTTGGTAAGAAACATAGTATTTTTCAAACTGTCAAAGTGTAAAGTTTTAAATAAACGCAATAAAATCCGTTATAGACTTTTAATTAAATGAGTAAAATTCGCGTAAATATAAAAGTAAATAATAAAGTAAATAGTAAATATAAGAGAACAGTAAACATAGTATTTTCAAAGAGAAATAATTATAAATTTTAAATGTTATAAAATTATTATATTAACTGACTGTAAATTTTAAAATTAAACAACTATATACAATTACGAAGAAAATATTATTATAAAAGTTATTTTAGAAAATAAAGTAGTTATGATACAATATATTTTAAATTATATTCCAATTTGTACAAAATTATTTTAATGTTCGTAACTCAAGATATCAGAAGGAGTGGAGACGGAGAGGCCGCAATACAATTCCTTTTCGTAATTTGAAATTATCGCTCGGACTCGAGCTTAGTAGAAATGCAGTTTAATTGAAATCTACGGAGCTAACTACAAATTATACGTTTAGTTGGTAAATTGTCCCTATTTAATCATAAAATAATTACTTCTCTCGACGTATTAGTTAATAAGATTTGTTATTTAATAAAAGTGAAATCTTTCTATTTAATATTTACTTTTATTTTAGAATATAGAACACAAAATATTGAAGTGATTTTAATAATTCTTTCATAACTAATAAACTATCATATTCGGAAACATAGGCTATAAAAATTACGCTACGACTGATACTAGAAAAACAGTAGACCTAAATGTCAAGCCGGGTGAAAGTGCAAGTGCAATATCTATATCAAATGAGTGGTAACTGAAATAATTACATTAAACAAGTAAAAAAAGGCACTTCATCACTTAGCATTGTAATAATCCCTCGTAAATATAAGTATAGAGATATTCTTAAATTTGACCGCTCCCTTAGCATTTCAAGACAACGGGTCACTAAATACCTTCCAACAATAGGATATTAGTATACATGACCCAGTAGAAAAGTTCCCACAAAACGACAATAGAGCACAAAGGGATGCTGTTATTCACACAGTTAAGTTTATTAAATCACGGTATTCGATGATAATACGAGATCTTAACTTTACATATTTTTCTTGCGCACAGGGCGATGCTCTTCATCTATAGCACGTACAAAGAATATATTTAAAATATTTTTTTGTTTTAGTTTGTATTTCAATTATAGGTACGGTAAAATAAAAAATAAATAATATAATTAAATAAATATATTCCAAGTAACTAAAAACAAGATAAAAATTCTAATAACATTAAATATTAAAAAGTGAATGCGTTCGAAAATCTTAACATCCTTCATTGAAAGTCATATCCTTATTTTTAATTACATCTGATTTATAGTGTGAATATATTTTAATATATGTTTGTAATTTTCTTCATCCGGTACTTTGATTTTTTTCGGCACATTTTAAGATTCGGTCATTTGTTGTTTTAAACTAATTTCCGTTACAATATTTTATGCTATGATGTCGGTTTTGAGGTCATTACTAAAATTATTGCGGCAGAAACTGTTCGAGAAGACAATTAACGTCCTCCTGTATAGTTTGAAGCAAGTTTTAAGTTCAGAGCAAGGTGAAGAATTACAAGTGCGTAACAATATTCACAACGATGACAAAGGCACCGAAACAACGGCGGCAATCGCCACCCTTTTTTCTATGTTGATGTCAACGACCTTTTTTTATAAATATTTCTTTTACAATAATGCACATGCTAAATGTAGAGCTTATTGTGTGCTAAGAAATAGTTTATTAAAATAATAACAACGTTAATAAAAATCAGTCATCAATTAAATTTGCTGTGTGGCTTCGGCAATCAAGAATCTAGCCACCCCCTCTCTTCCCGTGGGTGTCGTAAGAGGCGACTAAGGGATACCACAGTTCCACCACCATCTTGGAACTGTTGAAGCCGATAGATGGCGGGATAACCATCCTAATGCTGGCTTTTCAAATACACAGGCCGAGGATGGGCAGCAGCGTCTTCGGTGCGATAGAGCCGGCCCTGCGGTCACCAACCCGCATGCCCAGCGTGGTGACTATGGGCAATCACCCCCAATGAGTGCGTGCAGAAGGATACGGCCCTCAGTTCCCGGCGGCCCCACTATTCCCGGCCACGGCAGCGGCTGCGGTAACGGTGGGGCAGAGGGTGCCAAGAATCTCCGGGGTACGGGAGGCTGCTTTGTGACGAACCTGGCAACGTATAATGGTCGCAGTCTACGGCTGGACCATCGCCTCACCGAACTCGAAGTAGAACTAAGCCATATAAAATGGAGTATTCTGGGGTTGTCTGAGGTCCGAAGACAGGGTGAGGACACGATGATCCTGGACTCCGGACACTTATTCTACTTCCGTGAAGGTGATGGTCCTTCCCAAGGTGGCGTCGGTTTTCTGGTCCACAAGACTCTCAGTAACAACGTTGTAGAGGTCAGCAGTGTGTCGACCCGGGTAGCGTACCTTGTACTTAAACTCACTGACAGGTACTCCCTGAAAGTGATACAGGTATATGCGCCGACCTCGACACACTCTGACGATGAGGTCGAAGCCTTGTATGAGGATATATCGAAAGCTCTGCATGGCACGACCTCGGCTTTCTACAACGTTGTTATGGGAGACTTTAACGCTAAAGTGGGAGTACAAGACCGCGACGAATCGGTAATCGGACCACACGGATTGGGGCGCAGAAATCGCAGGGGGCAGATGCTTGTCGACTTCCTCGAATCGGAGGGGCTCTTCTTGATGAACTCGTTCTTTCAGAAGAAGCCCCAAAGGCGGTGGACATGGCAGAGCCCGGATACTGTGACGAGGAACGAGATAGATTTCATCATAGCGGACAAAAGGCATATATTCAGAGATGTCTCAGTGGTTAATAGGTTCAACACCGGTAGTGACCACCGGCTCCTGCGGGGCTCTCTGAATATAAGTCTACGCAAAGAGCGAGTCCGCTTGATGAAATCTATTATCCGACCCACGCTGCCCCAAATACTATGTGGTTCCGAGCAGTTCCAACTGGAACTCCAAAACCGATTCGATTCGCTGGAAACCACTGGCGACGTGGATCAGATGACCGACAACGTGGTGAAGACGGTGTATTCACTGGGTCGGAGACATTTTACGCCGACGAGACCAGTTAAGCAGTCCAAGATTTCTCCCGAAACCTTGGATCTGATGAGGCGGAGGCGCGAGATGCCCGCGGCTCAAGCAGCTTCGCCAGAGCAGAAGGCTCTTTCCAAGCGGGTGAGGAAACTCATACGCAGAGACCTCCGCTGCTCAAATACAAGAGACATTACGACTCTAATTGAGCAGAATAGGGGGTCAAAGGTTTTCCGAAAACCATTGGGAAGAAGTCTTCTTGCGAAGCTAAAAACAGCTGATGGCAGAACCGTTTGCTCCCGCCCTCAGATCCGAGAAGAGGTTGAGAAATTTTATGGGCAGCTGTACTCGTCGAGCGTACAGAAGTCTGAGACCCAGGGCGCCGAAGATCCACGTGCACCACTGCTGCGCCATTATTCGGAAGACGTCCCGGATTTCGAAGTTGGCGAGATTAGTGCGGCGCTCGGGCAGCTTAAAAACGGGAGGGCCCCGGGGGATGACGGCGTTACGACTGAGCTTCTTAAGGCCGCAGGGCGACCTGTGCTGGAGGCCTTAGCTAGACTCTTTAATGCCGTCATCCAACGAGGTACCACACCGGAGGCGTGGTCCAGGAGTGTGGTGGTACTGTTCTACAAAAAAGGCGATAAGTCTCTTTTGAAGAACTACAGACCTATCTCACTTCTGAGCCACGTCTATAAGCTCTTCTCGAGGGTCGTTACGAATCGTCTCGCCACAAGGCTCGACGACTTCCAACCACCAGAGCAGGCTGGGTTTCGAAGAGGCTATAGCACCGTAGACCACATACATACTGTTCGGCAGATTATACAAAAGACCGAAGAGTATAATCAGCCGCTGTGTATGGCTTTTGTGGACTACGAGAAGGCCTTCGACTCCATCGAGACCTGGGCTGTTCTGGACTCTCTGCAGAGATGTCATATCGACTGGCGATATATCGAGGTGTTGAGGTGTATGTACGACGCGGCGAAGATGACCGTTCATATCCAGGACCAGCAGACAAGACCGATTTTCCTTCGGCGCGGGGTAAGACAGGGCGATGTCATATCACCGAAACTGTTTACCACTGCGCTGGAGGACGTCTTTAAAACCCTGGACTGGGGGGGACGAGGCATCAACGTCAACGGCGACTACATCTCTCACCTTCGTTTCGCTGACGATATCGTCATCTTTGCGGAGACGTTGGAGGAGCTAGGCCAAATGTTGAGCAGCCTAAATGAGTCTTCCCGACGAGTCGGTCTTGGTATGAATCTTGATAAAACGAAAGTTATGTTTAACAAGCATGTCGTACCGAGACCGGTATCGGTTGATGGAATCCTCCTCGAAGTTGTTCAGGATTATATCTACCTAGGCCATACCATCCAACTGGGCCGAAACAACTTCGAGAAGGAAGCCGAGAGGAGGATTCAGTTGGGATGGGCGGCATTTGGCGGGCTTCGTCGGGTCTTCACTTCGAAGATTCCGCAAAGCTTGAAGACGAAAGTCTTCGAGCAATGCGTCCTACCTGTGTTGACATACGGTGCTGAAACGTGGACACTGACGAAGGGACTGGTCCACCGATTTAAAGTCGCTCAACGTGCCATGGAACGGGCTATGCTCGGCGTTTCTCTCAAAGATAGGATCAGAAATGAGACTATCCGCGAGAAAACCAAAGTGACCGACGTAGCCCAGAGGATTAGCACGCTGAAGTGGCAGTGGGCTGGTCACCTGTGTCGTAGGACCGATGGCCGTTGGAGCAGACGTGTCCTGGAGTGGAGACCACGTATTGGCAAACGCAGTGTGGGACGCCCTCCGACCCGCTGGACCGACGATCTTCGCAGGATTGCCGGTGTTGGCTGGATGAGGATTGCGGAAAGCCGGGATGTCTGGCGCGAGCTTGGGGAGGCCTACGTCCAGCAGTGGACTGCTATAGGCTGATGAGATGAGATGAGAATTAAATTTATTCATTTGTATAGATCATTCTTTAATAATTTTGGATTTTGTAGTAAATTAAGCATAACATCAACAATGATATTATTGAGAATATTAAATCAATTTAGACATGGGAGAGACAAAGATTTTTTTTAACATTAAATCTGGTTAAAACCTTAATCTCAAATTATATTTAAGTTAGAAAATTTATTATATTATGATGTATATTTATTATAAAACAAAAAATATACGTTTATCAGACGGCTGTTACCTAAAACACAGTCATTAAGTTGCTTACTATAGGAACAGACATTTATATATGTATGTTAAAAAAAAAATTATAGCCTCCACCCACGTATTCGTCTGCGTTGTAAGTAAAATCGGTGATTGTGTCGTTAAATTACATCTCGTAATATCAGCTATTTGTCACTGAATATCGCGTTAAAAAGCTAGTATTTTCAGTGATTAATGTTTCAATCAGATAAACAGACAAAAATTAAAGTATTTTTTTAATAATGTGTAAAAGAAAAATTTATCAAAAATCTATTAATTTAAAATTTCAAGAAAATATCTCAATTCCATTTGTATTACCATTAGTATTAATGTACTGTACAGTTGTACACCTATACCATCTATATACCATTTCCTCTACCCTAAGGTTGCCTGGAAGAGATCGCTCATTAGCGATAAGGCCGCCTTTTGTACTTATTTCCTATTTATTTTGTACTATTGCTTATTCTTGGTGTACAATAAAGAATTATTATTATTATTATTATTACCAGAAAACACTATCTCATAGTTACATAATTCTCACTGTCTTAAGCGAAAACTGCATTCATCTCACAGAATCGAACAAAATAACCAAAAATATTTTATACTTTGTCTGCATCTAGACAAAAAATGAGACCAAACTCATTCAAAGCCTGTAACAAGTGATTTAAGAATGTGACAATGAAGTCCATCGCGACCTTTAAAATTTCATCTTTCAGACAGACATTTCACACAAAGAGGTAATCTTTGTGCAGCTAGAATGGATTGTATTAAGTCTGACACGCTCCTCACAATAGCTCTTTTAATCCTATTGTATAAGACTGTACAGTTTGAATGAGACGCATTCCCTTTAAGGTCGTTAACTTTGTTTCATTATTTAACCGACACGTCATTGCGTAATAAGTAACAACAAATATTTGTCACTGTGACGTAGTTTAAGCGCATGATCAAAATACGATTAGTCAAACGATAATCAAGTTACACGTCAACGTAACACCTATTAATACACCTCAACGTAACATCTATTAAAAACATTTTACAACATAATATAAGAATGTATTTGGGTTGTTAACTGTAGTCAGATTTACATTAATTATACATTATACGTATTACAATAGAATTTAATATCATTTGAAATCGATAATCGATAAACGATTTGATATACTCTGTATAATTAAGATTTTTGTTCATCCATTTTAAGCCACGGTTCATTTAATTGGATCGAAATATGGGTTAATAATTGATAACCTATATCGTTATATGGAATCGTTTTTTTCTTTAATTAAATTATAATTATTTACCTTCATCTCATAATTATAACTGAATAAGATATTAAACGATAACTTCGGAGGATTTCCAACTATTGATTTGAAACTGAACTCTTAACTGAAGATTTGTGGTAAAAATTGCAAAAACTTACGTATATATTTAAGCTAAAATATGTTGATGTGAATACAAAATTATTTTAGTGTTTTCAAAAGCAAGAATACTTGTTTATAATTATGTAACAGACTCCTTAAATAGAAAAAGATTTAATGAAAGCAAGACACGTAACTTCAAAAAATTCTAATCATGAAGTTAATTATTAATTAACGCCATTATGTGTAATTATCGAGAATCCGTCAAGTGTCATGAATCAATAACGATATTACTCGTTACACGCAAGTTTTACTTTTTATATTTTAAGTAAATAAAAATATATTTTTTAATGTTTAAATGTCTATTAACTAATCTAAATAATCTAACATAAAATATTTTGTGTATTGTAAATAAACAGATGTATCAACAATTACAGCCTTTTTTCCAGTTTAGTTTTTTTTTTTCGTTTTCTTTTTTTTTTAAATAACTAACAACTATCCGCAAATTATTTTGTAATGACAGTTGCACTCATTCAAACAATATTTTTTTTATTGTGCACCTTGTTAAAGAAAGTGTTTATAAAGGATAGCTATATCTGTATGTGTGAGGTATATATATATATAGGACGTTCTTTGTCAACCGGAACACCTCTATACCCATAATTCCTTTTGACCTAAAAATATTTAAAAATATGGAAAATTTAGGATTTTTTATGTACTTTCCATTAGTGCGTGGCCTTTTTTAAAATTTCGTTTACAGACAGAGCAGCACGTCCCGTAACCTTAAAAAATACCACTTTACGAAATGATCAGGCTGTCAGAAATCACAGGGGCTCAGAAAAATTCCCGGCAACGACTATTTTCATGTATTTTTTGCTGCTGAACACGAATCCGGCGGTATATTTTACCGATACCTCAAACGTTCGCCCCTAACCTCAAAAACACCCCTAAAATTGCAGTTTCGCGCATTTGAGAGCTTTGTCCTGTGATGGACGCGAGGAAAATTATTGACATGTGACAAATGGAAAGTACATAAAAAATCCAAAATTTTCCATATTTTTAAATATTTTTAGGTCAAAAGAAATTTTGGGTATAGAGGTGTTCCGGTAGACAAAGAACGTCCCATATATCGAATATATATAAATCTCCTGTCACGATGTTTGTCCGCGATGGATTCCTAAACTACATAACCGATTTTAAATTAAATTAGCACACCGTGAGCAGTCTGGTCCAACTTGAGATATAGGATAGCTTAGATCTTTAATTATAGTCGCAATTCTATAATATAAAAATAAGTCGGGTTTTCCTTCCTGACGCTATAATTCCAGAACGCACGAACCGATTTCCACGGTTTTGCATTCGTTGGAAAGGTCTCGGGCTCGGTGAGGTTCAGAAAAAAATTCAGGAAAAATTTCAACAGAAAAGCAGGAAAACAGGGAAAATCATTTTTTACATACAGCGCCATCTCTGATACATAGCATGTACTACAAACCAATATGGTTTTGCATGGTGGTGGAGCAGATGGCGCCAGTATATGGTGTGAGTATCCCTCACGAAAATGATATATCATTTGCAATACCCCGGGCAGAGCCGGGGCGGGCCGCTAGTATATATATATATATCTTTAAATAGATTTGATGAATCTTGAATATCGATTTTCAAATTAAATTTTTCTCCGCTTAAGTGGTACGATGGAATATTAATCTTGTCCATATTCCCAGTCGCACAGCTAAGCTAGGACATGATTTATTTTAGTATATGAGAGAAAGTAGGTTAGGAAGCCAAAAGTCAGAATTTAAGAGTTAAATAATAAGATAAAAAAGACATTTACAAACTTTACCATCGATCTAAAGACTCCAAGACATGAAGCCTCAGACGAAAATTCAGTACAATTTAATTAAGCCGTTATAAAATTAACTTCTTTCCCATTTTTCAAAACAGAGAATAAAACAAATAATATTTTTACTAATAATTTCAGTAAAAAAATCACGTATTTGATTTTGATTTGATTATTTCTTGGTTGTTATATCCTGGATAAAGTATAGCTTTAACTTTTTTATTTGAAAGCCCTAAGGATAATTCGTGAAAAGAAATTAAAAACAAATCTATTTTCAAATAAATGACAGACAAGAAAAATAACGGTTATTTTGTATACAGAATAATATATATTTTTTTATACCTGCGAAAGTCAAATGATCCATTTTATTAGGTGCTTGTACGTCGTGAGTTAAAGTCATATCCATCAATGTCAAAAGACATTTGCAGATACATTAGTATTTTTATCATAATCTAAAAGTCCTTGTTTCACGCTTACGAAAATTACAATACGTAATAACTTGAAAGAAGCAATCAAACAAAGACAAAAAAAAATCTTATCACTTTTCCATGATTTGAATTGAAAAAGCCGGGGGTGGCTTGAGCACGAAAGATTTCACGTCATGTACAATTTTTATCATATTTTTTAATCGAACGTAGATGGCAAATATGAGGTCCCTTGTATAAAGACTTCCTTTTATTTCCAAATTTATATTATTTACTGTTTTATAGCTACCATATAATTACTACTAATAGTCTACAAAAATTGCAAGTATTTATTCCTATTCCTAAGACGCAGGCCTGTGACTGACGTGTGAAAGGAGAAACTGCGTAGTGCGTACTCAGTAATACATTTCCTTTAAGAGTAGCGGAAACCTAAAAAAGAAAGCAATTCATTTAATTTAAGTATAAAAATAAAATACTTCTTTCCGTTGTCAGTGCAGCCATTGCGAAGTATTTAAAAAAAAATACAGCTTTGAAACAAGCGTTTGAATGCCCAATTATATTATATCCGATGCATGTTATTTTAAACAACCGCTTATGGCGCCAGTTATTTTATTTCTTTCGATGATAACGATAAAGTATCAAGTTACGCTGACCACCAAATCGAAAGTCTCGAGGGTCGCCCATTCAGATTCGGAGATTTGAATTAAAAATTAGGGCTGTACCCCTCATTATCGCTTCGCTGCATTGTAATGTATTTAAATAATAAAACGCGGGATTACACGGTGTTTCGTATATGATGCTGTGAAATGTAACTTCAAAAGACATATAAATTGGTATGTTACTTTAAGTATTTAAAATTTTTCTCTCTTTTTATTTTTACAAAACCAATTAAAGAACTTTCAATTACAATTATTTTGTTAATATTTAATTTGATGAATACATTTCAGTCCAAATTGGATATAAAAAATTTAAAATCGCAATTATTCTTAAAAATTTCAAAATTATAAGTCTCGGACGAGAACAAAAGAACTAAAAATCGTATGTGACTCCCGCAATTTGTGCGATCATCCGTTCCGTCTATTTTATATTATGTTGATTTAAGATGGCATTACACAAATCAACATAATCGGAGCAACATTGCGTAAAATAGGGATTGAAGTATGTAGCGTCAATTAAAAAGGGCCTGTAAATTTAAAAAGATTATAACTTGCATTCATTGAAATTGGAACTCACAAGAGATAAAGGGTCATTTTCGCTTCATTAAATTGTAATTAAGGACTTTTTTGAGCGTCAGAGTTTGAAATTGTAATCTTGGGGTTAATAATATTCTGTAGATAGATCACTATCAGTGACGTAGTTATTCGATTACAGATTATTATTTATTAGGCTTTGATGTCGGAAGATCAGATAAGAGTTACGTCTGTAATCTTCGTTGAGATTATTTCTTCATAGATTGCATTTTTGATACGAAGGAAATAAAAGATAATAAGTAGTCAATGAGTTGAATGAGGTATATATCTTAAAGGTTTTAAAAGTAATTTTATTTTGCTAGCGTAGAAATAATTGTACTAAAGTATGTACCAAGATGGCACACTAAACACGAAAATGATTTATTGAATCTATACTAATGTTATAAAGCTGAAGAGTTTGTTTGTTTGTTTGAACGCGCTAATCTCAAGAACTACTTATTAGAATTGAAAAATTATTTTTGTGTTAGATAGCCCATTTACCGAGGAAAGCTATATAACATCACGCTATGACCAATAGGGGCTGAGCAATAATAAGAAATGTTACAAAAAAGGGAAAAAATAATCTTTTTTGAGAGCTTCCGTTGCGTTGTTTATTATTTCTCTTCTCGAAACATTTCTTAACTATAATTCCACTTTAAAAGTAAATATAACATCACTCTTTTACTGAGAATTTTCAAAAAATAAATAAAAACTCAATAATACGTTGAACGACCCAGGAATCAAAACTGAGACCCCTTACTCAGCAGTAACGCTTGCGACCACTCGACCAACGAGGCGGGTACCTACTCTAAGAATAAATGTTTAAAATATTTAAGTATTTTTTCCCTCAAATTAACGCGGGTGAAACCGCGAGGCACAGCTAGTGATGAATAATGATTGAAGGATTGAAAAAAATATTATTCTAATTTATATAAAATATTGTTCAGGCGTCTGCACTTGCTAAAATTGTAAAAAGATTCCTTTAGGTATATATAAGAAGCTCAGGAGACGTGTTTTTAATTGAAATAAGATCAAACAGACTGAAAATACTCGTATTCTACCAAGACTTCAAGAGCTTCCAAGCTAATTTATTACGTACTAAATTAAATTATCCTTCTTGGAGTAAGATTTATTTTAGAAGGATATGAATACCTAAAATATTTACTATTGTTTGGACAAATGACAATACCTTGCTAATGAATTCGCTAAAAAGCGCACCCGTCCAACATTAACTAGTTTCTAAATATATAACAATATTCCACTGTTACACTAAAATTTAAAATTTTCAAAGGAGAAAGGATTTATTTCTAATCTTTCATATTCGTCGTCTGCGGATAGAATGTCTTTCTATAAGACGAAAAATTTTCTTAACGCATTTTCCTTCAGTAATAATTTAAGCCTATATAATATGTATACTCTTTTATTAAGTGCTTATTATTATATATTACAATTTTAATGTCTATATTGAAATTCATTTAAAATAAAGATACTTTATCTTAACAAGAAATAATAAAATAATGAAAAGGTCATTAAAGAACGTTCAATTTGAACCATAGTACCCACTAGCAGAACAGAGTTTGTTTGTACAAGCCAAATTCAAGATCCAAAGTCTGATTTTAAAAATTCTTTTTGCTTTATTACGTTTGCTCAGTATAATTAAAGTGGATTCGTGACTAAAATCGTGCAGGTAAAACCGCGTGGATCGTTTAGTTTAAGCTTTTAGCTTTACAAAAGGATACTCGTTATATACTTACAAATAGGTGTACATAAGCTGTGGCTCTTTTTTTGAATGTTTAAATATTTTTTGTTTATTATACATAGGAGACTAAAATTATATTATTAGGATATCAAAGTAGAAATTAATAAAAATAATATAGTATTCTTTATAAATTGTTTCATAAAAAGCATTGAATTTGCTCCAATACATCAAACTAAAGTACCAGGAAATCATGATAACGTACAAAGTGGTGAAAAGAGTAAAAAAAAAACATTTGAACTCAGACAGCCAACACTGGAAGGAAGGGAAGAGTTGAGGGTAAATTGTGTTTACCGTCAAAGCGAGGACAAATTAAACGTCTAGGCTTTTGCTTTTGATCACATATTGAAAGTCATTCCAGTATTACAGCCCTTATGGACAACGACTTAAGAGCTATTATAGAATAAGTGAAAATTACATCTACAAATAGATATTTTAGTTCTTCTTAAGTATTTAATTTGTCGTAAGCGCGCACGGGGCATACTTCATAGCGATATGCATTTTATAATATTAGTAAACGCACATGATACCTAGTATACGCACGTTTCGAATTTACGAACACGTACGCCATATTTTTATTTAATTTTGTAGTAGGCTAGAGTAATATCAACGCTGGATTTTAATGTAAAATGAGTATTACACATTAAAAGTGGTTCAATCGAATGCGAGAGAGTAAAATAGTAAGATTTTTTATATTATTTGTTTTCTGTTTTTAATTCTGCTAAATACAAAAGCGCTGCTAACTACATTTATCTTTGCTGTTATAAAAAAATTAAGCTGTGAAGATGTCGGCACGCGCCCTGATGCTTGGCACAGACACTACCGGGTATCAGATATGAAAATCGCTAATCCTGAGTGTCCTGACAAGGGTAATGGGACAAACTATTTAAATTATTGCATTGTCATCGGTCCTTGATAAGTGTGCAAAGTTTCAAATCAACCCGACTTTTTGAAGGGGGTGACAATCACGTACAAAGATTCCGTTACATAGATACATAGACATATACCAAGCTAATAAAAGCGTGTTAAAATTAGTACTTTTTTTCAGAGACAAAAAATATGGGTTTACTTAGTTTAAGAAATCCTCATTAATTATACTTCATTACATTATGAATAAAATACTTAGGTTCTTTGAGCGAAATTTAAAAATTTATCTCCAGCAACGGCTTGATATTACGTTAAGTATATGAGGAAATTTAATGAGGTTATACAAAATTAATCTCATCCTACGAGTAAGGGTAGGTACGTATAACGTAACATTTTACGTTCTACATTATCTCCATCCCTCAGGATCTTTTGAACGTGGTACGAGTCTGTTCAATTGTTCTCTATACTGTGATATAATATAATTTCAAGGAGGGATAATTTGTTTGTTTATGTTTGATATACTTTTACACTGATAGAAAAAAATATTATTTAGACGTAAGTGACATAGGCTTATAATATATAACGTTACATCTTATTGTAGTGGAAAAGTAGTCAAAAATGTCGATGTGGGTAAAACGGTGTGGGATATCTTCTCTGCAATAAAAATAATAAAGAATAATGAAAATAAATGAATGAATAATAAATTTCATGTAAAAAAAACTTTAGTTTTAATTAACTAAAGTAATATCGAAACTGGTATGAGGTACTTGTTTCTGTATAAAACAAAACGTACGCAATCTCCCGTTGTGCGAGGTTGAAAATCTGATGGTTAGTTTCTGAAAACTTTCAATTTTTAGAACACAAATACCTAATGTCAACTGCTTTATTTTTTCACTAAAATACATACAGTACTAAAATACAGATTTGTAAGAGGACAGAAAGACGTTGTCAAAGTTGCAAATAATAATGTCACTTTAAATATTTGCACTTTTACAAATAAAACTTTACTTTCGTTGCAATGTTATTTTACGAAAAAAATGTCTAATATAAAATTTTATTGTGAGACCGTTAAATTAGATATTATGCTATGGCAGTTTGTCATGTTTAATTTTTTATCTTAATATTTATAGTATCATATTATTATACTCTGCTCATCTTAGTTTGCTAGGTATTGCTTTTTAAGTTACTTCATCTGCATCCATCAGCTTCAGTTCCGAAATACACTGCGAGCACTGTAAGGTGTGACGTAAATTCAGTATACAGCGAAGCCGTTCCTTTTTAGTTTGCTATACTGTGCTATATTGGTAACTGTTTATAACGGAACGCAGTTCAGTATACTATCATCCTAATTTTTCGACATTGTTTTCAAATGAAAATATTTATCATGTACACGTTTTCTATTCAACAAGAAAAATATTATTTGAATATTGTTGATAATTTTGAATAATAATAACAACCATTTGCCCTGTTGTATTTTTTGATCGTGTGATCACAGTACTGAGAGCACCTTACTTCGAAAGCGCCAGTGCTCGCAGTATAAAAATGGCTGCGATTTATTACAAGTAACAACACTGAGCAGTGCTCGCAGTGTATATCGGAATACAGCCTAAATTTTGTAATTAATAAGATCTCGGTTTGTCGCTTGCTTCTGTTTGTTACACAAATTGAATTGAAACGTATGCGTTTCTCGTATTAATTCAATTTGACTGGCCCGTGGCGCAGTTGGCAGTGGTCCTGTTTTCTGCTCCAGGGTTGTGGGTTCGATTCCCGCCCGGAGTCTGGGTGTAATATGTATTTATTTATATATGTATTATTTATATGTATATTTATTTAAAAAAAAGTATATCAGTCATCTGTTACCTAAAACACAGGTATTAAGTTGCCTACCTTAGGAACAGACGACCGTGTGTGTATTAAACATATTTATTTTTTATTTATTATTTAATACATAGGTATGTCCCGCATATTTCATTGTGATTTTCGATATTCGATACGTTCGTTGAAATTTACGTTTTCGGTTCGCTTCTTTTAGTTTTAGTCGTCTTCTGTCATTGCCATAACCTCGATAAAATGCTTATCATACGCAAGAAGAAATATTCAAATCATACACATACCTACTTTAATAGAAAATGACAAATAAATAAATAAACTATATATTTCAGATATATTTATAAAACATGGAATTCTAAATATTCATACACAATTAACCAGTTTATATTTCTAAAGGTAGTCAATAAATGAAATTGACACGGCCCATTAAAACTTCCGATAGATACGAGTACTAAAAGGTATCAGATGTCAGGGGTTCCATTTGATGCGATGTTACGTACTTCAAATAACAATCTATTGTAACCTTTTTTTGGCGATATTGTAAAAAAATCTATTGTTTCCACATTTTTGCCCTAGTTGCACTGTCTAACGATATCTGCTATAAATTTCAGTGCCATTTTATTTTAATTTACTCGTACTTTTATCACCAATATCTTTCGAGGTTCGTCAATTACATTCTTACTACGCAATGTTATGTAAAGTTATTTTTGCACTTATTTTTATTTTTGCCGCCGCCACTTATTTTTACCCGACTGCGACAGAAGAAGGGTTAAGAAGGGGGGACTGAATTACACGAAATCTTTATAAATTATAGACTATGTGTTATTCTGATGTATGAGCTATATTACTGTAAAGTTTCATCTAAATCCTTTCGGTACTTTTTGAGTGAAAGAGTAACAAAGATACAGACAAACTTTCGCATTTATAATATTAATAGGATAATAGGATTAATAGGATAAAAGGATTATTATAGAGTAAAAATTATATCCATGAATGTAGTTTGAAATGTGGTACATTTTAACACTACACACAAAGTCATTATTGTCAAGTATCAGTATTTAACCATATGTTGAACGGATATGTGGTATCTAATCATTTAATGGTTATTTTATCAATTTTTTTGCTTTCTATATTGGTCCTAATAAAACTGCATTTGGATGTCGACAATAGATGCGTTCGTGGGTGATATGATACGGTAAAATTTAACAGATGTTACAAGGAAGGATGTTATAGACTTAGTAAATACAGATAATCATCATTTTCTATATTAGAATAAATCTAAACAGTTCATTTGAGGAAGATTAATAGGGTACTATAAAACCGAGTTACACCTTACAGAAGCAATGTAAGTACGAGTACAACAGTAGCCAAGGTTGTAATGAAACGTGGGTCGAACCGCGAGCCACGTCTAGTAAAATATATATTACCTAACTTTAAATCTTTTTATGTGTTTTATTTTCAACCCAGATTTATTATATACAAATAAGTATAAAGAACAAGTAAAGTTACGGGTGTGTAAACTCATTTTATATTTTCATCTCGTTTCACTTTTGCTTAATTTACTTTACCTAATTGCTTTAAGCCTATTTTCTTAAGACAAATGAGGCGGCAACTTTTGAACTTTCGAAGCTCAAGACCATTATTACATTATTACAATATGACCTTCAGTTTTCACAAGAAGGACTGATAAAATAAATTTAAATACACTTTTTTTTCTATATTTAAAAAGAATAATAAATATGTTTAACATACACACAGGGTCGCCTGTTTCTAAGGTAGGCAACTTAATCAAATCAAGCAATCGAACCCACAATCCTGAAATAGAAAGCATGGTCACTGCCAACTGTATCAACGAGCCTGTCAAAGTTATATACATATACAAAACAATTAATAGATAGATTATAATATTAAGTAAAATCAAACCAAAATGCAACTAAACTAACTATTGGATAACTAAAATACCATAATTATGTAGTTGTGGATACTGCAGTAGTATTGTGGTTATTTTCCATATATAACGATATCGACAGCAGTACTAGTTATTATTATATATTACAAGCTTATTACCACAATATTGTGTTAGAAGAAGCCAAGTATAACCGTCCGTTTAACACCCACATCAGACAACAATGCTTCGGATTATGTGTGTTTAAAGTGTGACTGACCCAGGATTATAGGCAAGAGAGATACAATATCGTTAATTCTCTAATTGTCAATACGTTGGCAATGTAAGGCAAAGATTAATAATTAGTTTGTTCAATTTATATGCTACCGAAATTGATTATGATACTCAGTTTTTTTATACTAAATTTTTGTTAATTTTTACGAGTACTTTCGTAAGAAACTTTATTAATCTTTTACTTATTGTTAGAAGTAATTTTTCTTACAATGATAAATGTGTAAATCTATAATTCTCATACATTTTTATAGTGTATTTACACATTATTATATATATTATATATTTTTATAGTGTTTTTAGTATTTCATAGTGTCAGAAAGGTTCAATGAAATAAAGGCAAACAGGAAAATATGTTCTATATATATGTTCTATTCTATAGCTTATAATGTAATAGTAGGGAGGGCCGGCCTAAGGCGAAAATTAAAAAAAAAGGTCGTCCGAGTTCAACCATCGACTGTAGCCTATCCGAATACCTAAAAAATATGCTCTCCCAAAAAGCTCGAGTGTGTGCTGCATACTTCGCACACTTCTTAGGCCGGCCCTCATAGTAGGTAGGTACTTTGCAAAGGCTAACATATTATGGTGTGTGTGAAATTCCTCTTCCGTACATATCTCGTAATATCTTATCAAATATAGAACCATAGCCAGTTCGGCCATCTGGCTCAGTGTTGGGGATAAGAAATATTTATTGTCTTTTTTGGCGTTATCACATAAAAACTATATTAGACTTTGCTTAGGTTTAAGTTAAAATCATAATTTTATGCCTAACTGTATATTCCTTTATTTTGAAAACATATTTATTAAATATACAATTAATTTCTTTAATGTCACACTAATGACATAGAAGCCTTGAGACTTTACGACTTTATCAAAGTTATACCTTATTAAAAGTATATTGTTGTGTAAACGAACATTGAAAGCAAACTCATTTATAAATTGTTAAACATTATTAATTAATCTTACTTAATATTACTTGAAAATATAAGATGATTCAGTATGACTTTTTAAAATTATATTTAAAGGTCAGCAAAGGTGAGATTTTATTATTTTATTACTATAATATATGAGTTTGTTATAGCTACTACAATTTTGTAAAAAAATTACGAATTTAATGATAGCGTATTTGCAACAAATGTTGGAATAATAAAATAATACAGACTACAAAATGTCAGTAACCAGTATAGCACAGTACAGCAAACTAAAAAGGAACGGCTTATATACTGATAACGGCCTATACTGATTTGACGTCACACCTCACACTGCTCTTAGTGTATATCGGAATATAGCCTTAACAATATCACGTCATCATAATGTCTGACAGCGTTTTTGAGGGAATAAATAAGGTTTAAAATTTAATTTAATTTTATAGCAAGAAAGCGTGTTTATTTTACTGAAATATATTTTTTGTGGCTTTTTATTAGGAAAATCAACATTTTAAAGTACATTTTCAAACGTAGTAGAATACCCTATTAAATGATTTCACGTCGACTTTTACCTATATTTTAGGGACGGATGTATATTGTATTATAAGATATAATTATAAATATTTATCCACAAAAAAAGCAAACACAACTCACAAACGATTGCTGTATTTCGCGAAATAACTTAAATATTTTATATTAACTATTTAATTCCTTATACATATAATATAGTTACTACACAAAATGTATCTAGTTTCAAGCTACAAACAGAAATAAACATACGAGTACGAGTAGATACGTTATATAACGTCATCACAGCTTTGTGCTCTAGGTCCCTTATAACATTTTTTATTAAATTTATTCGTCCATCTCATCCTGTTATAAACACCTTAATTGATGCACAAACTATCACAGCTTCCGTCGGAAATAATTAGGTGGTCAGAAAAAGTTGTTAGCGATAATTAAATAAAATCTAAGTAAAAGTAACGAAGCGTGAGGCGTACTATATGCCACGAGCAACGGTGCATAAACTGTTAAATATTTAAGTATGGATGACAATTCATTTTAACTTACGGTTTTCCTATATATTTAAAGTAATTACTAATGAAAAGAATGACAAGTGTGTTTTGGTAAACACAGTTGACTGGGATTTATTAAAGTTTGCTTACACTTAATGAAACGTCTACTAATATAAATAATAAATGAATAAATAAATTTAACTTCATATTTAAAAGTCTTTAATAGTTGAAGCGCGTTTATAGATAATGTTCCTCAATAGGGTTGCCAGGTCGCCAAACCTAATATCCGGACAGGCCAGTCAGTTTGGCCGGACATTTGAGTAAAAAAGCCGGACACTACATAATTAGGATTTTTTGTCTCACTATTAATAGGTACAACAAACAAATTATATGTAAAATCAAGCTTTTTTTATTATTACCATAAATCTTGTTCATTCTAATTAAATATAAATAAAACCGAATGCCAAATCAGTCTAACTAGGTACTTTATTATTAATCAGTCAAATATAGTCATCGAATTAAATTCTAGATAAACATTTATCAACATTTTTAAATTCTCGCTCACTCGTTTGCGAAATGTAAAAAACCTAACAAAAGCCGGACAAGCCGGACACCGTTTATTTTGGCCGGACACGGAATCAAAAACCCTAACTACGTCCGGCTTTATCCGTACACCTGGCAACGCTAATCCTCAATAATAATTCAGTAAAAGATTATATAAATGGTAAAGATGTGTGGTTTTAGTAATAATTTTCATCCAGGATATAATTAGGATTAATTGTATAATTATTTCAGTATAATTATTAAATGACGTATTCTAAAGTTTTAAAATAGTAACTGTTGAGTTCCTTACCATTTCTTATCAGCAGAATTATACCATTGGATTTGAAATGTATTTATATATTATATAAAAATACATTTCAAATCCAATGGTAGCTTAACATTAACTACAATAATTATTTGATAAATCTATCTGTCAAAAATTTTGAATTTCACTCTATCTAGGTATCAATAAAAAAAATTGTTATACTTGCCCTTCAACGTGGTAGTCCTATCAGACAGCCTATCCGCCTTTAAATAAGGGCATAGATACTACATTATTGTCTGCTCTTTATAAGTCGACCATATATCTTCTTTCAAAAGTGATAAAGATAGCGGTAATCTGTGCAGATATGGATAAATATTATTCAGACGTCTTTATTGTTTGCAAAAATAGAAGAATATACAGACTAAATTGTGTTGTTTACATACTCTGTAGTTCAATTGCTTGTCTCGTACCCTCTTTCCCATTATAAAAGGCCTATTAAACGGCCGCCTAATGGCTGTATAGGAGGATCATATCAACGGCTTAGCAACGGTCGGCATTTGGTCATAAATCTCATTTAGGGACTTAATAGTATCGCCTTTTGCCTGTAAATTCAATTCCTTTTGTATCGTGTGTTTGATTATCTGCGCTTAAGGTTTGATAATATTCCTATATAAGGTACTAGCGGCCCGCCCCGGCTTCGCACGGGTATTTAACTTTTAAATTAAATTTTTCCCCCCATTTATCGACGCCCTCCCGGCGCTACGCCCTCGCCGACTGCACCTCCCGTGGCCATACTCTTACCGCGCTTTCGCGCCCACCACTGGGCGCCCAGCTACCCCAGACAGCGAACCCCCGCTGATGGGTCCACACATCAACTGGTCCAGGGGTCCCACGGTGGCTTGTGCATCTCCGCGCCCAAACTACCGCGCTTTCGCGCGACCGAATGGAGGAGGAGAGCGAGTCATCCCCCTCCTGTTGCTGGTTTTGGTCCGCGGGGGTGGATAATATCTCTACCATAAGTAACAATTATTATAAGGCATTCATGATAACAAACGGGACCGACGGCTTTACGTGCTCTCCGGGGCACGGTGGGGAAACCCACTATACACCTAGACATACACCCAGACCTGAAACAAATATTGGCACAAATACAAATATCTGCCCCGAGCAGGAATCGAACCCACGACCACCGTCATTGAAGCGAGGCGTTGAAGCGACTACTCGCACCACTACATCAGAACGGTCATCAATGCATCGTTCGTTGTATCGTATGTATAATTACACCACAAGTCAATACGATTTTGTCTTTTAGATTTGAATAAACCCGCAAGTAATTATTTTTTAAATTTTAATTGACTCGGCACAGTTGGTAGAGACCCTGCTTTCTACTCCAGGATCGTGGGTTCGATTCCCGCCTCAAGTCTGGGTGTAATATATATTCTTTATATATCTATTATTTATATGTATATTTATAAAAAAATGTATATCAGTCGGCTGTTACCTAAAACACAGGCATTAATTTAAGGAAGTTAAGGAACAGACGACCGTGTGTGTATGTCAAACATATATTTATATTTAATAATAGTTCAAGACAGTTTTTATCTCCTCGTTCTTAGTTTTAGTGTAAGATAGAGTTAAATGGGTACATGATTTTTATAATGTTTTCTGATCTTGTTCCAACATTAGTCCGTGGTGCCAAACTGTACTAATTGGGGTGTTAATGCCGTATAATAATTCAAAAATGTTTCCAAGTTCACTTCGGTGTCTTCTATATCTGTATCATTGTGAACTACAGATTCCTTGCTGATGAGTCATTTAGTTTAAAACCCTTGACTTAACTCAACACCAACATTGAAGTAAAAAATATTATATAAGACACTATTTTACAATAAAGCGATCACACTGTATATTTACAACTCAATTTTGTTACGTTTATTTATAAAGTCTTGCCTGTTCCACCAGGAGCACCCAAAAAAAGATATTACCTACACCTGCGTCAATACTGGAAAATATTTTATAACAGACGGATTGGTTGTCAAACATGTGTCAAAATAAATTTTAATTTAAATCAAAATCACTATGGAGTATTTATATCAAAATAATTTTCTCCCCCCTTTTAACATCGTTAGAGGATGAATTTCGATAAAATACGAAACACGTCTTCAACCAATTCTGTTAAAGAATATTTATGCGAAATTTGAAGTAGATTGGACCAAGGAATCATGTTGTCCCATACAAACTTTGCCCCCCTTTTTCACCCCCTTAGAGGTAGAATTTCGTAAAATCCGTTCTTAGCTGACCTCTACTCGGTAAGAGGAATATTCCTACCAAATTTCAAGTCTCTGCGCCTTATAGTTTCAGAGATATCGTGATGAGTCAATGTATACATGGAAATCTATTATATATAATATAAAATAATATACTCGTAATTTATGCACATCTTGCTTGCCGTTCTAAAGATTTCTATCAAATCTCTTTCCGTTGAACTAGATGGTCATTATTTTAAATTGAATCATTATATTTTTTTGCTTCATCCGAAGGAAACGTTTTTTTAAAGCGAAAATTTGACTTGTAAATCGTAGTTGATTATAGCTGTATTATAATAAAAATATTAATAGGTATATAACCTTCAACCTCTTACATATTTCAACCAAAATTAACTATTACCATCTTCAAACAAAAGTCAACTATTTTATTATAATTATAATTATACACATATTCGCGAGACGCTGTCGCGGTTGCCGTGTTTCAGGAATGGGGTCACATTTGTAGGTCAGATGGAGATTGAAACATCTATTATGCAAACTTGCATTGCATATAAGCTGTAGGTACTCGTTTGTGAATCAGTCAGATAAATCAATATAGGCCAAGTCTAGATTAATTCTTGAGCATGTTAAATTAAGGGTAACGTATTGACCAATATTGGGAACATAAAAATATCTTCATGCTTGGAATGTTAACACGCCAGCTTAGGTGTAAAATATAAAGCTATAACAACAGGTGATGGTAATAGATTTATATCCATATTTTGGAAAGATACCACGACTCGACTATTTATAAATTCAACCCTTAACTAGATTTTTAGTTCCAAATAAAAATAAAATAAAAAATCCTTAAACTTATGGAAAGACAAACGTATACCAGTGATATAGTTGGGTGTTTTTATCTAACAAAGCACGTGCCAAAAAACCAGCGAAGGGGTTTTAAATTTAAAAAAATCAATCCATTGTTATGAATCGTTACAATAGATCAAAACTTCAAATTTTTAATTTCGTATTCAAGTGTCTTGCATTCGAAAAACACGCGTACACCGAAATTAATTAGTTCCATCAATCATTTATGAATGGTGACAGTCGGCGTTGGCCCACTGGTTTTAAAAAGGCTAACTATCAGAATGAATTCAAATAATGTATGTACCTTGATTCGGAGTTGCATTGTACATCCAACCCTTCTAATATCGAAGAGCTGATAAAAAGAGAAAAGACAGAGTTGTGACGTTCACGCCCGATGCGTGTGCGCATGGGTGGAGGTGTGGTGACAATATTTTGAATTTTTATAACGGTCGTGATTATTTTTGTATTTTTTTTTTTTTTTAAGAACTAGTAGAATTGAAAGATTTTATTGAAGTATTTTAACATTAATAAAACTGTAAATTTCTTTGACTTATTAAATACCAATTATTATTTATACGTATATGTAAGATAAGTTGCGTTAATTATAAAATACTTTATCTTATTGTACAGGATATCTTGAATAAGAAATATGGAGCATTTTATATTCCAAAATATTTTTGAAATAATACGAATTTAAAGAGAATTATTAGTTAAAAATTACATTACTATTATTTAAAATAAATAAAAATAAATAAATACGTTTATCGTACACACACGGTCGCCTGTTCCTAATGTAACTTAATGTCTGTGTTTTAGGTAAGAGCAGACTGTAAAGCATATTTTTTCGAATAAACTTACATATAGAAATAATATTACACCCAGACTCGTACCAGGGATCGAACTAATATTAATAAAATAACATATTGTTCTTTTTAATCACATTTTATTAAAACGAAAATTTCATTCGGTATTATTATTAAATTAAAGCCCTTTTTTAAATTTTTCACCAACAATAAGCACGTCTACATTCAGTAATATATCATACAATTTGCATATCTATAGCTGATAGTTCGAATATGACAGTCATTCATCAAATACGACATGTGTGCCCTCGCTGACATTTTGATTCTTTGATTTTATTTTGACGGATGTCGGTAGAGAGTTGTGAGACGTGTTGGGAATGAACTAACCTGAACTGTATTGGAAATTTACTACATATTAATATTTACCTATGCAATGGCGTAGCTAGATAACTAAAGGCCCCAGTGCAAAAGAATAAACTAAGGCCCCAACTAAACGGTTTTAAGTTTTATCAATACAAGCCAAATTATAAACAGTTATATTTAAATAATTTAAAGATATAAGCTACTATATCATGTACAGCAGGGTCCGTCCAAGTTCTACACGCAAGAAAATTTCAATAGATCAATTTATAGTTTATTCGTCAGGTTCTGTGGGCCCCCTTTGCTTGGGGGCCTCAGTGCAAGGCACCGTTTAGCCCTTCGGTAGTTACGCCACTGTACCTATGGTTGTATTGAGTAAGTATAATTCTGCGTATCGAGAAACTATGGTATATGCATACACTCAAAGAAACATGCCAAAATTATTATCGAAGTGAACATTGACCTACTAGATCCCGTAACGAGGACAAAGAATTCGTGTGAATAAATCGCCGAACGTTCAAAAGGCCAATAATTCCAATAGGATGTAAATAATAAAAAAAAACGGAAACTAATTAAATATTAGATAGTGTACTACTCATAAGACAATTTCCACCGGTAAATTTTTCGATGACAGCTTCCTTTAAGTAATTAATTATGATGCTAATGTGAAACGAGTCCAAATCGAATAAAGATTATATCTAGTTAGAAACTTAGTTAATCTAGAAATAATGTTTCTGTTGGACTGTTTCAGCTTATATTATAGTCTTTAGCTTAATAAATTTAATATGAGAATTATAAAGCAATCGATCAATATTTTAGACAAGAATATGAATGAATTGAAGTCAGCTGAGTTTTTTTTTTCTTTTTTCATTTCAAAAAGTGTATTTGATATACGAAATTAAGTGAAATTAAGTATCTTATTTTATACTTATATATAACTTTATTTAAAATCTTATCAATTTAGAATATCAATGACAAATATATATTTTATGTTACGATTAGAATTAAAATAACTTTGTCGTTTCCGTTTGCTTTTTTGGTAAAAACATTGTTTCAAATGTTTGAGTCAGTATTTATAAATATTTTTTATTCTATAAATTCCCATATCGATGTATCGAATAGTTACAAAAAAAAGTTTCTTTTTAAAGCAGACGTTTATAGGCCATGCTATAGGTTGGACGTTGGCAAAAGTTTTATACGGTATGTATAAGTACTATAATAAGATGTAAGGTTTCTTTATTTAGTGATAATAATTTCTCATATCTTGTATTACGTTTACAGATCGTTTTATCCAGAATGTGACAAATAAGAAAAATAAAAAAAAAACAAAAGTGTTCTTTTAATAATAATTGTTTCTCGCCTTCTCTTGTTGTGATTAATATTTATAAGCCGAATTATACAATAATTCACGTGATATTAGAAAAAAAGTACTGAGTATTCCGTATTAATATTGTACATAGCTTTTGTGGTTGTCGTCGGTCTAGAAGTTATTCTTAAGTATAATAATTAGGTAAAAGCCTTCCAATTTTACGACTCATTGTATTGTTTATTTTTTTTTTTACAAATTCAAACTATAGCCGTACTCACAAACAAATTTGAAGGGCCATGTTTATTATTGTAGGAACGTATAAATTTATTTCGCATAACAATGCACCGGCGCCTCTTTTGTGTGAAATCTGATTTGCATTATGACATTGTCGCTGTCCGTTCATTGAAAAAAAACTAATGTTAATTATTTTCTATCGTAATAATAATGTAATATCTTAAAATGGTAAGAAAGTGTCAGCGATATGGATAATAAAAATAATTGAGTCATAGTCGTAGTTATCTGTCAATACGAATACATTAGGGATGTAAATTATTTACCAAAAATTATTAAAAAAAATTTCTGCGACGATTTTGAGCTTATATTTCAGTAATTTTTAAAAATATATAAATATTAAAAATCTTAAAAATATTTCTAGACTTTAGTTCGCTTTAATAAAAGTAATCCCAGTAAACTAATTAGCTGGAATGTATTATGTGCAAAGGTTTTAATATTAAATCTGATTTCTTGCACACTGCACAACTTCAAGAGACTACTTGCTCATCTTGTAAGTTACTACAGAGTATGTGTTAAACTCGGTATTACTTGCGACTTATGTTACGTTTTATATATACTATACTGTATTATAGTTTAAAAAGTATAATTTAGGTTATTTTTATATATTAATTATCTCAATAATGAAAATTGAGAAACCGACCGGCAGAGTAGAATCGACCCGGACTATCTTCTTTCCAAAGGTGTCGTAAAAGGCGACTAAGGTCGAAATGTTGTGAACAACTGTGCACTAAACAAGATGGTGATGGACAAGCACCATCATATTCTGCCGCAACAGACTGCGCTCGCAACCAGTCTGCCAAGCGTGGCAAGTATTGCCAAACCCCTCAAAATTACCAGCAACATAGAGATCAATGGGACAGGCCTACGTTCAGCAGTGGACATCCAATAGTTGATATGATAATAATGATGATTATGTAAGTTCAATTTTTTCATTACTTTGTTAATAATGTATCTACCTATTATTCCCGTATGGTTAAATGAGTAAATTTAACGAAGCGTTTTAATTTAAGAACGTTATGAAGTGTTAAAAAGGACCGACCGACCGTAGGTAACAACTATTGTTTTCATTGTGAGAAAAAAATTAACCCTCAATTATGAATATTGTTATAGTTTTTACATTTGCATGATTATTAAGTGTTACTTGTTTTATGAAGTAATTGTAATGCATATAGTTATTTAACACATGGTCATAATAAAATCTCCGTAGGTATTTCAAACATTATAGTTTTTTAATAGAAAATTTTGGGGTGCAATGAACTTAATAATGATAATATGTTAATGATTTCTTATGATACGCTCGTGATAACCTTTAAGTTATTAAGCACTTTGCCACGCGACTTAATTTAATTAGACATTTATATATTTATTTATTTATATATTTATTACATATGTTTGCCATTATTAACAACAGATTACAACGTGACTACATGACTATAATCATTACTTAAACAATTTTCAATTTACCCACGACTCATAGCCTCCACTGGTGACAAGAAGGCTGGTGCATTTTTTGCCCAAAGAATCGGAATGGCGATTCAACGGGGAAATGCTGCTAGTATTCTTGGCACCATTCCACGCGGACATGATTTATACCAAAACTGTTTGTAAATAATTATTTTAAGTTTTGAATTGTAAATTTTCAATTATAACGTACCTACAAAGAAATCACAAAAATCTGCTTTTAGATATTTTCATTACTTTTTGCGTGTTGCGTGCCTAAACACAGAACAAATATAAATCAAAATAAATTCTTATTTTTATTTATGAGCCAAAAACTTTGTGTTTTACAGTCTTATTATTTTACAAGTGAATTAGCAATCGTCATAATAATATAAAAATATTCTCTGTAATATAAATAAAACGTTGAATAGCCTCAGGTTACATCTATACAAAGTTTATATTCCAATTAACAATATAAAATCCAATAGATAACAATGGAGCTTCATTTTCGGTGTTAATATAATATGTTTGTAAAAATAGTGCATATTTTTTTAATTGTGAAACTTTACGCCCCTTTTAAACAAACAAGGGTCTTTTTTCAGTTATAAAAAAGTATCTTTTTTGTATATGAAGTTTTACTATTCAATAACAGATGTTTTATTAAAACAAAACAAATGTTAAAATGTTTTGCAATTAATTGTTAATAACAATATTTTTACCTATAAATATACCCCAAAACAAACAAAATAAAATGTATCCATAAGTACTTATAATATAATAAATACAAAATAAAAACAACACACATAACATACTTAAATTTTTTATGTAAAATATTGTTTCTAGTAAATAAGTAGGTATTAAAAATACTTTAAATTTATGTATTTAGAGTCCAAGACAACTGAGAAATACGTATGTACCTACCTTACTTGTAAGTAAGTATACAAGTATCGAAATTACAATATATTAGAAGGAGTCTAGTATTAGATGATGTATTTTTTTTTCCAAAAAAAAAAATCATTAAATAAAAAAAAAAATTGTGTGTGTCAGCTCCGACGCACGACTGGAGTTTACTCCTTAAGTACGATTGTCTAAACATACGCAAAAAGAGTTTATCCAACTGAAAATAAGATTAATACCATATGAAAGGGTAAATTAACAAATTAATGAAAATAATATACATATATAAATATATATTTATTCATTTTATATACATTTATTATAACTAATCGGCGAAATATTTTACATTAAACTTTTCACAATAGTCAATTTCAGATGTGCACAAATATTTCATTAGGAATGTTGATAAATTATGTAATTATTATTATCTGACAATTATCATTTATTTTTTAAATATTATTTTTCAATATTAATTAGAGCAACATTACTTTCGCACCGCACCATAGGTGCGCGCCGGTGCGCGTGCACCAAAAAAGTAACGAGGTCATTCAATAGTAGATTTTACCTCTCATATTTTTCTCATACCTTATATATGAAATTCGATTCTTAAGGAGTAAACTCCAATAAAACAAAAAATAAAATAAATATTAATAAAACAAATGTATGTAAACCCTTAGTAGCTGAGTCGCAATTATTTTATTAAACTTTTTACCTTGCTTCCATAAGCTGGTTATGGGGCAAAAACGTTTATTTGCCTATCTTTGCTTTGTTTGCCGCTCACCGTTCGGTTTTGGTTATTTAATATTTTTCGTTCAACGTATTGTTGGTTTATTTGCGTTTCTTGTTTAGCCGCAGCGGCAAACGAATGAATAAATTAAGGCAATCAGAATAAATTACTATTGTTGGCGCGTAGGCGCCGATGCCACTGGAAATGAAATTCATGTATGGTTAATTGTTTACGGTATATCAGAATGTTGGGATTTGAAAATATTCTTGTGAAAATACACGTTCAAATGTTAAAATTCTTATGATTACTCGAGTTCCTTTTGTAGAATTCTTTTTGTTATTTACTTATATTGTATTTTATGCGTAAAATTGTCTATTTTTTATCTAAATAAAAAAATAGATTTTTTTATATTACTAAATAAAATATTTAATATTATTTTCATCTATATATTAATATGTGAAGCAAAAACCTTGTATTTTGGCACAGTTAAAGTTTATATATAAAGAACTAATAATTTTTATAATAATACTTAAAAAAATACATTAAAAATTAATTTAAAAAAATCTACACACACTACGGCACACACACATATGTACAATGTACATATACCTATACACAAATTTTGTTTATTGTCAAAGTCTGTTGTCAACACGGTCTTAAATACAGGTCTTGCAACGAATTTTTTATCGATTTTTTTTTATTATAGATCAGGTCCAATGACTGCTGCATATGCTCATCATGTTATGAGCAATCATATTTTTATGATATTTTTATGATGCTGTCGATAATAAATTCAGTGGAATTTCGACCACTGGCGACCACTAGTAAAGTATTAAAAAGATTTGTCTCATAACGCAAGCTAAATCCTAAACAATGTGATTAATGATCCGTTAAAACGGCACATTATCATAAATAAAGTATAGCTGCAGTTTAACAAAGGGCCTCTCGTGCAATAAAAATCTGACACTTAAAATCGAACTTCGAACGTTTCGTTTGAAACTCAATAAACGCTCCAATATACTCTTGCGTACGTTGAAAATGTGGATTAAATTTTTCGTGATATCGCACGAATCTTTTATATTTTATAGAAAAGTATTGTTCAATAATATACAAAATATGAAATTTCTTATTGAAATAATATATTTACATTTTCACCTTCATATTTGAACTTTTATAGAGTTCATCTCACGTAGAATGTAATATAATTATATTTTATGTTAATGTAAAACCTTCTTGAGATGTAAAACTATTTATAAAAATAAAAATAAAAATACACACATAAAATGACAGTCTGTTGAAAAGATAAATTAATTAATACTTTTTTGTTGTACACATTTCCCAAATCTCAATTAAACTAGTCTAGTTAAAGATAACTTTAACTAGACTATTTTAATTAAATTGCATTTTTGATATTATTGGTGTATGGTAGTAGCTTATTTGTTTGAAAAAATAAAACCGTCACAAAGTTGTCTGCATATAATGACGCTAACTTCAGTTAAAAGCTCGAAATAATTTATGTCTATTAGGGGCCGTCCATAAATTACATGAGGCGTTTATGGGGTCGAGCGAAATCTCTCTGAGTTTCACGTAGGGGGGAAGGTTTTCGGCAAATATCACGTAATTTTTTTTCCTCATTAAAATTGTGTAATAGTTTTCATGTAATGGTTATGACCTTTTTTTTAGGAATACGTATAGCCTGAAGGTGGAAACATCGGTACGGAGGCCGCGATGACCTTCGTGTGCACATCTTAGACACTTCTTACTAATACGCATTTTCAAAAATCTCACGCAAGATTAGGGTAGGGGGGAGGGGGTCAAGCAAAATCTCACGAATCTCCCTAAAAAATCGCCGAAATTGTCTCACGTCATTTATGGACGGCCCCTTACTTAAATCATGAGCTATTTTATTCGCACTTGGCCGGTTAAAACATATTTCAAAAGCACTTCCGAAATTTAATTATTATAATTGTCACACTCAATAGCGTCCCTACTATTTTTCTAAGCAAAAAGTGGATTCAAACCGTCACAGTTCTTGAACACCGACAATTGCTTGTGTCCGGCACGTGTCTTATTAAATTATAAGGAAAACAAGCTAGTATAAAAAAGGTGAACACTGAGTAGCTTAGAAATGACATCTTCCACAAGCACTGGATATATTGAAACAGTAGACGACACGCGCGGATTTACTCACATTTATGTTTATTTCTCGGCATGTATGAATCATAACTTGAGGTTTTATATACCTCAACCCTGGTAAACACAGTTTTTAATTCAAAATTAATATAAAATCTGAGCAGAAAGATACTGTGATTACAGAGTTTAGATAAACTAATTACGCTTTGTGTATATATAAAAAATGTAATTATATTAGGTGTAGGTACTAAATAAATGTTATTACACAGATCATTGCTCATTCATATATACAATAAAATTATATTGAAAATATTTTTTATTTCCTCTTAAATAAAGTAAAAATTATTAGTTAACGGTGTTCCATAATATCAATGCTGCAGAAGTAATATATTCATTTGGCGATATAGCACTTCCATTGTATTATCTGTCTGTGTATGTTATAATGGTTAAGAAAGAGTGATATTCAGTAGCGTAGTATGAAATATGACATTAATTTATTTTTCATTTCATTTATTTTTTATTAGGGTTCCAACAGGAAAGGGACTTGAAAGGCACGTGCTTGAAAGTTACGATTTAAAATAAAAGTGATGCGATAGAAGTCTGTATTCGACTGTCCCTACGTACAGTATCGAAACTGAAAATTTGCGATTTTTTTTATTGCACTAAGAAACTCCTTTCTATATATGTTTTTATACAAAAAAAGAGAATAAGCTAAAAAAATACATATTAGACCACATTTTTCATGAGTATAATATCGATATAAAAACAAATAAATGACAATTTTGTACACAAAATTAACTTAAAAGTGCTCTCCTGTAAAGTACCTTTTTTCAGTTTCGATAGTATACGTAGGGACAGTCGTATTGTTTATCGGTACGGTGTTTTATCAAAGTAATCAGTACACACTAATTTGAAAAGGAAATAGCAGTTCCTTTAGAAATAACTTCTAGATCTCGATTAACTGGTTTTCGTATCTGTGGTTAAATATATTTTTTATTATATTACCGGTGGGAGGGATGCGCTGTGACGTGCTCCTGGCTGCACAGGTCCCACCGTCTCGATTGTTTCTCCCGTGAAACAGCTTTCCTGTGTTTCGGAGAGAAGGACAATACTGGCACCGAGACTTTAACACCTTATGACTCTGGATAGGCAACACATAAATGAGTTGGCTGGGCTAGTTCCAGGTAAACTAGTTTATGTTCATGGGCGACGTCAACCACTTACCATCAGGTGGAACGTCTGCCAGTTCGCCTATCCAACTAACATAAAAAAAAAATTTATAAAAACAATTACTTCAATTTGTTTACCTCAATTTTAAGGTCTATCATAATTTTCTGTTCGAAAAATAATCAATTGTGATAGAGCTTGGATATATTTGTTGAGTATAGTTCGTTCTTGATCTCACAATTCATGAGGCTTTATCGCTTTGGTAACATATTTGAGGCTCTGCTGAAGCTGTAGTATTCGTGGGGCTGTGATGTTTAAGCATGAGGAGACACGTCTGTTAGATTCCTCAAACTACATAGCTAGTCAATAAACTAGAAATAGATACAATAATACATTTCCATCATTTTAGAGCAGTCGGATAAAGACATTCGAATGCTTCAAGAATACATTACTTAATTTATCATTATTTAGCTTATAACTTATCGAGCGTGAATAATGGTGTTTTTACAATTTCTTGTGCAGATGTTCAATTTGTTATATACAACAACGTAATATTATTTCGTTTTGAATCATTGAACCGATACGTACAAAGTTACCAACTTAGCAATCATAATATAGATTTAATGTCCGTTCGTACACATAACAAAACCGTAGCGAAGCAAATTAAACTATAATTTTTATATAAACAACTACAGTTAAAACTTTATTTTATTATTGTCCTCCTGTTTTCAAATCACAAATCATTTTAATTTAGCATAATTGTAGCTTATATATTTGATCATAACTTATTGTTAGCAGTAAACAGACTCAGGTAATCTGCACGTATTGTCTATATAGCTCAAAATATCTTCAAAAACTATAAAGTATCGAAAGTAAACGATTAAAAAGAGAAAATAAAGAAACATTTTTACAGGAATTTATATTGATTGTGTTATGTGTATATATGTATAAAACATCTTCTAGTTTTAAAATTCTTTTCGATATCTACTACCAAAAATTATTATAAATAGAACCTTGTTCAGTTCAAAAAAATAAATTTTCCCCTAGAATGTACTATACTTATTTTATTAAGTTCTAGACTTTATCTAATTACATTTCGCATCTCAAATTTCTTACATTCACAATCAGTATATACTTAACTTTCCTATATCTATTCTAAGATGAATCGAGTGTCGAGATATAATCTGAAACTAATTGCAAGCTAAATTAAAAATATATCTATAAAAATTAAAATAAAGAAAAAATCCTTTAAGTTGCAATGAGAATAAAAATCATTATTAAATCATTATTGGTAACATTAAAAAAATCTATTTTATGTCAACGCCATCTAGTTAGATTATACTGTAACATTATCAAAATTATTGTAACGGCTTTTGTGGTTTGTGTAGTATAAGCTAGATGGCTCTACTTAACAATAAAAATAAAAGAATAAAATATGATTTATTTATTTTATTCCATGAAAAATCTAACACAATCATTTATCTTACTTGTTTTGCAAAATAATGAAAACTTACATAGGGATTCTAATAGAAATACCAGCGTTCTGGTAGTCTTTCACAACATATTATGCTGAGTCAAAACCATTTCACATAAACAATATACCTGCAAGGCATTAATTCTAATTAATAATAATAATAAATATGTATATAAAATATATTTATATACATATAATATATTCCTTTACTTTTGTAAAATACATAGGTAGGGTGACGGGGGCAAAGTGCGCCATACTTTTTTCATAGTTGACTTTGGTGCAATATTACTTGTGTTTAAGTTCACGAGTGACACTAACTCATGGTATTATAAGGATCTGTGATGTTTTGCAACAACAACCAATGTCGTCTCATTAGAAATTGACATCAAATTAATGAATTTTAGCATAAAATTTGAAAACAGTCTGACCAGGCGCACTTTGCCGACAAATCGGGTAAGGGCGCCATGTGTTAATAAAACGCAATAATAAAGCATTAGAAAAAAAAGAGCCTTATATTATTATAAGAAAACAAGCAACAAAACGAATGACATTTATTTATTTTTCATAGCCACATTCTAGAAGAAGCTATGTATTTAAAACCAAATTTCGGCTAAATGCGCCATACAATCTTAAGTCAGAGGCTATGAACCTTTTTTCTAAATATTGATAATCGAGTGTCAAGTATATTTTTTCCATCCATTTACGGATGATATCCAGGACGCCCAGATAGGCAGTCCTAGACCCATGTCGGACTCGGCACTTTGGGAGTGCAATACCATACTAAACCCTTGGGAGCCTTTAGCTGCTTTAATTGGAGGGTCCCGGATCTGAAGGCAACAGGCATCCGTCCAGCAACAGGCTGGCCTTGGCGAAAAAGCCAGACTTGTCCTCAATGGGGATTGTCTGGCTCACCTCTGAACAGTCCCGACGACGCCGTGTCTAGCAGGACCGGGTTCCCATCCCGGCCCGACATGGGCAACATATTTTTGTTCTTAATACACTTTGCCGTGTTGAGCGGCTGACCATATTATTATCTACCTCCGCTCGTATTTCATTCGCGGTGGTATGGATCTTTTCTATAAGCTCTTTCCGTGTCTAAATCTTTTGCCTAATAGTGCCTCTAAAGCCTGTAGTTTTTTAATTGATAACACACATTGTGCTCTGTAAATGGAAAATGCACAATATAAACTTTATATCAAATCAAAACCACCAATGTACTACATTACCTACAAAATTTAAATTAAAAAAAAGCTGTTGCGATATTAAACTTGTGTAAATGTATTTCACTAATAAACGTATATGCAAATTACATCTAAATCGGTTTAAGATAACTGATTTACAATTCATTTGCAAGAATTGACCCGACCATACAAACAAGCATACAAACATTGCAAGTTAAATAAAGACTTGTAACAAAGACACGTTTTAAAAAAAGTTTGTAACCTCTGGATTGCGGCGAAGTGCGCCATATAATAAGTGAGTATGGCGCACTTCCCCAACTATATAAATTTGGGGTAAGAATATTTAACTTGTAAAAACTATATAAATTTTACTAGACATGAGTGAAATAAAGCCAGAATCTTAAAGAAAATTATTTAAATTTTGCACTCACCTCACTCGTATATCGGTAAAAACTCAATTTCTTGAGATTTACGAAGATGATCACCCCATAGTCATCTCTCCTCACCACTTTGAATATCAGTGAAAATAAAATGGCGCATATCTTAAACACAAATGACTAGAGCCATCGGTGACTTTCACCAAGAACTATAATTTAGTTTTTTTTTACCGTAGCCTATGGACGCCTGCAACACCAGGGGCATCACATGCGCGTTGCCGACCCTTTAAAAACCTATTTACTCCCCTCTTGAAGGACCCCATACTGTAGTCCTGTGGGAAAACCTCGGCAGGGAGTTCATTCCACAGCCGAATGGTCCGTGGGAGGAAATTCCTCTGATACCGAACTGTACGGGACCATTTGGGCTGCAATGTGTGAGCATGAATTCCCTGTCGATGGCGAGCGGTGCGATGATAAAAAGTGGCCGTTGGCACCATTTCGAACAATTCTTCGGAACACAACCCATTATACAAACGATAGAGCACGCATAGGGATGCAACATCTCTTCTAAGACTTAAGGGCTCGATATCGCTCGTCAGTATTGGATCATCGACAATTCTCACAGCTCTCCTTTGAACCGAGTCAAGAGGGCCAAGCTGGTATGCCGGTGCTCCCGCCCAGAGATGAGAGCAGAACTCCATATGGGGGCGGACTTGCGATTTATACAGAAGCAGTCTTTGCCCCGGCGTGAAGTACCGCTTCGCTCTGTTAAGCACACCGAGTTTTTTAGATGCCATCTTGACCTTGTCCTCCAGGTGACATCGGAACTGGACGTCGCTGGATATGTCGACATCAAGGATACCAATACTGTTAGAGATGGTAAGGGTTGTGTCCTGGAATTGAGGGGCCACAGTGAATGGGGTTTTATTAGCGGTGAACGCACAAACTTGTGTCTTGGAGGGGTTGAATTGGACTAAATTGTCTCGACCCCAATCGGAGACTTTGGAAAGACTACTCTCGATTTGAGACACAAGTTGTTCGCGACTTTCTACCACAGCGGAACGAGGGATGTTTGCACGGCCTGTGTAGAATGCGTCTCCAGTGCTATCGTCCGCATAGCAATGAATGCCATCAATAGACAGTAAGTCATTGATATGCAGGAGAAACAGCGTTGGAGACAGCACAGAACCTTGCGGGACGCCAGCGTTTAAGTCTAGTTTTAAGTCTAGTTAGTTTGTAGCATCGATATAAGGTGCCACTACTAGTATCCAATTGGTAGTTTTCGAGATATTTGTGGTAGGTGCACTTGCCCGCTAGTCGCACTTTGCCACTTTCACCCTACATTGTACCCATGCCTTTTTAGATAGAGTTCCTACGATTATATCGTCTTTGAGAACCTACGATTTTAAATATTATAACTAGGTATGTTATATTGTATATAAAATATCCCAGCTGAAAATACGTATATAAATTTAGATTTCAACTTTTACCAATCTCGTCCCACGTCTCCATGACTGAGTCGATATTTCGAACTTCGGTTTGGGTTTTGTTAAGAGTACTTAGCTAATAAATTTTGAATGTGTTTGAAATACGATCGCTAACTTCGTAGTTTCTAAGTAAACACGAACCTCGAAAACAAAGTGTATAGTTTAATTACTTCAGTATCGATTTAGTATAGAATATAATTATTTATATTTTTAATCTTTATTAAATAACTAATTAGATGGCAAGTCAGAAAGACTAAAAATCTATTTCCTGGAAAATACTATAATAATTAAAATAAACGGATGAAACTATTTTGGCTGTGTGAACTTGGCACCCAACTTTCGAAAAATTAACTTTTTTTTTTGGTTCATTCGAAAGGTTTCGATATGTAGTTGATAGTAGTGACGCTAACTTTGTTTGTAGTAGTACCAAAAAAATTTTTTTTGACACTTAAAAAAAAACTCATCCCCCCACATTAAAAAAATTTTTTTTTCTTCGTATCTTGTAGGGCTACGTTTGTGGTGGTAGTAAAAATATTTTCACTGCAAACCTCTCCGGAGGTTCCTCTATCATTTTAAGCGTTTGTAGTAATCGTGAAGACCACCAATCGGAAATCATTCGTCCAAAACTTGTAGAAATCGAATTTTAAAACCCTTCATGGCTTCTGATCCGATTTTCTGTCAAATTAATTTCACTACAATCAAAAATATCTTCACTACAAACCTCTCCGGAGGTTCCTCTGTCATTTTAAGCGTTTGTAGTAATCGTAAAGATAACCAATCGAAAATGATTCGTCATAAATCAGTCGAAATCGACTTTTACTAACTTTGAGAGCTTCTCATTCGCTTTTCTGTCAAATTTATTTAACTACAATCAATAATATTTTCACTACAAACCTCTCCGGAGGTTCCTCTATCATTTTAAGCGTTTGTAGTAATCGTGAAGACCACCAATCGGAAATGATTCTTTATTTATTATTTATTTTCTATTTATATGTTGGACCACAGAATTTTATAACTTTTGATAAAATGAAACACGGGATCATAAATTTAATTTTTTATAATTTTTTCTGTTACAAATTCATAAGTTTCTTTTTAAGCCACATGGTCACAAATATGCTAGAATCACAGGATCCATATAAACAAAACCATGTAGTAAAAATTTTCTAACACAAAACACCAGCGAAAGTTTTAAAACGACTAGACTTCTAGAGCATACAAGCACAAATATTTGAATAGATGATGCTATTGAATAAATTAAAAAATAATAAATACTACTACTATAATTGTTCTAAACTAAAATAATGTCGCGAAAAATATTAAAATTAAAATTTCATAAAGTAATATAAGGATAAATATTCAGTTATTTTATTAATTTTTATTTTATTTAATTGCATGAATTGCCATCTAGTGACGTCATGATTGATAAAAATAAATTAAAAACAAAATTAAATCCCTAACCGCCAGGTACCGTTAGCTTCCATACAAGTTTTTAGGTTTTCTTTTGCGGGACAGTTTCACCTCCCTGGTAAAAATAAGTAGCTGGCCAGACCGACATGCCAGCGCAGCGGCAAGCGACTGAAATACACAGCTATGCAAAAACTCAAATAATAACAAGCGCAACTCGTTTGAACGCCGAGACGAGATTGAAAATCTAGCTTATTAAAATGCAAAATTTATATTAATGAGTGTTATAGAAAATTAAGTGATATAAAAAATTCACTTAAATTGGTGTAGATACATAAAAAATTTAATCGAAATCTACCATCAAATTCTACCTTTTTTATATTCGTTTAAAAAATTATTTAATCTACTTTTCCGCTTGCTACCCCTTGCGTAGTCTAATTATTATTAATTACAGACAATTTGTAATTTATAAAAATAACTCAGCCCTTTAAGCGACCTTCATGTAACAAAATATCAAAAATTCAAATAAAATAATAACTACAACACTTAAAACTTAAAGTTATAACCGAAAACTTTCACTATAGCATCGGATATACTAGCAAAAATAACATTATAATAATTGCACCAGAATATCTTGAGCTCGGAATGTCTTTAACTCGTTTCAGCTTCTAATACTTTTATATGTAATCAGGGATCTAGTCGAGTTGGGGTATTCGGATTTTCTTGTAAACGATACTTTGCTCTGATCGGAGATAATGTGACATTGTTACTTGCTTTGACAGGTTATACCTTGTCATAATGTGACAAAGGAAAATTATTGATGTCAACAAGTCGAGACGGTGGTATGCATGAAAAGCTTCAATTAAGATCCTTTAGTAGTTGCTTAATATTTTATGATTGTTTATAATTTTGGTTGTCTTTCCTTTCGTAGCTTCGCTTAGGAAAAATAGAAATTATCATATTAATATTTATATAATAGTGAAATCCGACAGAGAAGTAATTTTGCTATTTCGTCGGATTTCATTACATATTCACTGAGCAAATACATAAAAATTAATAAAATGTGCAAAAAAATTATAAAAAATAATATATATTATTTTTTATATTGTATTCAAGTAGTTTTTAGTAGATGTGCGCTAAGTTAATGTCTAAGGCTAGATGCTATTATTTGAATGGTTAGCAAATATTCGAATCCTTGTGAACAATAAAACCAGTTAAATTCGTGTCGGAATCTTACGAAGGATACGAATCCTCTCGTGTGAATAGCATAATCCTTAAAATTGATTTCTCCTATCGTCTCTGTTACTAACAGACGAACGGACAGAAAAGGTAGTCTTATCATCAGTCACAGAGTTCCGTTGTCGCCATTTGGTCACAGAACTCTAAAAAGTGTTTGGTTGTTATAAATATCTAGTGGGTTAAGAATTATGGCTTGTAAACAATATATTCTTCCCTATAAGGTGTTAAATGAACATGGTTATTTTTATTACTAAATTATTGTGAATGTCTTGTTCACGAAGAACAAGAGATTCGTAGATAATGTCGAATTATTGAGCTCCGCAGAATAAAAATAAAAAACATGGTAAATATACCGTTTTATATAAATGTAGTAATAATATATTCTTCTCTTTCTTAAATCGTTTAGCAATTAATGACATTATACGTAATCGACTTTTTGTATGAACATAAATTAAAATATAAAACTAAGCAATGTACAGCAGCAGAACCGTCTTGTCAATTAATAACTACACTACTACTACTAATCTATTTTTATAGTTGTTTTATGTACTAAATGTTATATTTTATATCTCATAAATTTTTGACTATTTTTTAATTTGCAGAACCACTGTTGTTGATGATGCTGAGTTGGATTTTTTTTTTGTCACAAGCAAACATTATAAAGATCTGTCAAAATGACAGGGATAATTTTCGCCAATCGAATATTAAAAAAATGTATTTTTAATTTATCGGTTTTTAATTGATAGATAACCCATTAACTTAAACGTAAAAAGATACTAGAGTATAAATAAATAAATAAATATGTTTTAACACACACACAAGGTCGTCTGTTCCTAAGGTAAGCAACTTAATGCCTATGTTTTATGTAACAGTTGACTGATATACATATTTTTTTAAAAAATATAAAAAATATAAATAATACATATATAAATAAATACATATTACACCCAGACTCGGGGCGGGAATCGAACCCACAACCCTGGAGCAGAAAACAGGGCCACTGTCAACTGCGCCACGGGCCAATCAAATATTAATTACTAATTTACTATAATATAAAAGTATGATAATTACTCATTACATGAATGAGTTATAAGTAATTTGTCTAAGCTCCGGTTAAGATTACAATGTGAAAATTTCAAAGTAATAAGAATATAATTTAAAAAAAAATTTAAAATTTATAGTTAAAGTTCCTCATGGCAAATGACTATAACCTCGTGATAAAGATTTATTTTCACCAGGCACTTAGTTTCACGCTCCGTTTAATGAAAACGGAATCGCTATACACCGTGGCGATAACAGTATAAAGTTATTATGAGTAAAACGATAGTCAATATGCAAATAAGGATGCTGTGATGCTATCTTTAACATAATATTATAAAGGATTATAATATAAACATAATATTATAGAGCTGAAAAGTTTGTCTGTTTGAACGTGCTAATATGTTTCGGTCTGATTCATTAAATTCTCTGCGTTAGGCTTCAAAACGTAACGAATGTCGTAAATGCGAGTGAAATAGCAAGGAATAGCATGTATCTGAACATGATCTTTTGACAATTTTTTTTTTTTTTTTACATTCAAAATGTAGGTACGAGTATGCAATGTCATTATATTACATAGAAATTTAAGAGTCTAATCCGTTTAATGAAATTAAGAATATATTTAGTGTGTTAATAAAATTTATTGAATAAAGTACTATGAATGGTAAATTATCAAAATTTGATAATTATTTGCGAAAGGATATATCGGCGTTCAAATGAAAAACAGTATTTTTTATAAGCAACAGGTAGTTGCGTAAATATCATTAATTAACTTTTATATTATATATTATATACTTTTTGATAATACAAATACTACTGCGAATGTATATCTCCGGTATCACACATATTATTAGGATTCCAATATCGACAATGTATGACCAAATATCGACTGGTTACTATGTAATTTACATTATGTATAGAAACATTCTAAATCGCGCTTTTAAAGTTTTAACTAGTCTTTATTATAAAGCTCTTTGTTTTTATGAGTCTTATAGGTCCGTGTATACTCAGTAAGTCATTGGGTATATGAATAATACCCACTTGTTATGTAGCTGTACAGATAACGTTATCTTGACAGATACATAACGAGTATCTGCTGTAGCGAATGTGACTTGGCACTGTTGTATATTTATTATATATATATTTGTGTGTGAATTTAAACCATATATCATACCCGACCATTGTTGGTTGATGTGATATCACCAGATTCGAATATAAATGTTATAATATATTAGTATCTGGCTCGAGAGTTAACCGACGTGGTCAAATTATCTTGTCCTCCCTATTTTCTTAGCAGTCTCAAGCATACCCACTCGAGTATACAATTTGACCAGTATTTTACCATTCTTATTTACTTTAAGCCGGTTTCAGTACTGATTTTCGTATATTGTACTTAATTAATTCACACTTTTCTAAATCTACAAAATAATAAATACGAATTATTGTAGAATTTTTAGTAAAAGAGACATTCAATAAAGATACTAAACGAGAATTCCGAAAACTCAACAGAGTGGGTACTCGTATTTATTTATTTTATTTATTCAATAAAAAATAATACATCTGGATAAACATCACAAGCAGTGCAACAAAAACTAAATCTTATAAATGAAATAAAACATGAAGATATTATTAAAACGTACAATGCTTGACACAGACTACACTTTATTTAGTTAATACACATTGTCGTGATGGTATTGACCATAGGCGGCGCTAGTTGTAATATAATTTTGTTACCATATAATTACTACACCTCCACTTAACAAAATTAAGAAAATACACTAAGCCGAGTTGTGACAAATAAAAAACAAAATGCT
The DNA here is from genome assembly GCA_036937285.1 of Euphydryas editha. Lineage (NCBI taxonomy): Eukaryota > Metazoa > Arthropoda > Insecta > Lepidoptera > Nymphalidae > Euphydryas > Euphydryas editha. The sequence goes on from JAUPFZ010000020.1 coordinate 10,723,228, forward strand.
CTGCCCCTTCAGGGATAAAGACATGAAGTATAATAAACTAGTAAACACCTTACATACATTATGAAATAGGGAGAATGCCTAATTTTTTTATAAGATAAAAATGTTTTACCGAACCTAAACTTTTAGTAAAAATATCTGGTGGCATTTCAGCTGTTTCCAGATAAGCAACTTTTATGAATTTATTTGAAACTGCCTCTCTTACAAAATGATATCGTATATCGATATGCTTCGATCTACGATGAAATACAGCATTTGAAACTAGTTTTTTGGGCACTCTGACTGTCATTAAACAACAAAATTGGCTCACACATTCCTGTTAATTCAATAATTAAATTTTTTAAGTACATTGCCTCTTTACTCGCTTCAGATATTGAAATATATTCTGCCTCTGTAGAAGACAAGGCTACACATCTTTGCTTTCTACATTCATAAGAAATAAGAGAATTTGAAAGTTTAAAACAAAACCCGGAAAATGACTTTCTATCTATAATGTCAGACCCCCAATCAGCACCAACAAATCCCTCTACATGTATGTTTGACAAATTTTCATCTTTACTAAATACAAGACCATAATTTTTAGTTTTCTTAAGATACTTGAGAACTCTTTTAGCGTGTTTCCAGTGTGTCTCATTATAAGAATTATTAAATTGACTAAGATAACAGATTGCATAGGAAATATCTGGTCTTGTTAACACTGACAAATACATTAGACTTCCTATCAATTGTTGATAAGGGTACTGCTTAGAAATAGTCTTTGCTTTATCCAATTTTAAATTAATCTCCATAGGAGTATCAACACTTTTACAGTTAGACATATGAAATTTATCTAAAATCTTTTCTACAAATTTTTCCTGATCTATAGAAATACAATTATCACAGTATTTTACTTGCATGCCTAAACAATGTTGTAATCTACCTAGATCTTTAATTTTAAATTTGGATTCTAAATTCTTTCTAAGTTCTTCTGTCAAATCTTTACCTGTGGAAAAAATGAAAAAAATCATCTACGAATACTGCAACTATTATCTGCCCCTTTTTACATTTTTTACTATATATCCACCCGACGACATTTTTATTCGAAATATGGGAAGAAAAATTAAGATTACTGAGAAAGAAAACTGAAACTGACCAAAAAAATAACGGTACTGGGCCCATAACCTATTAAAACGTACAATGCTTGACACAGACTACACTTTATTTAGTTAATACACTACAATACCATAGGTGGCGCTCGTTGTAATATAATTTTGTTACCATATAATTACTACAGATATTTAATATAAAATCATAATGCACATTTTTTTTTAAATATAAATAACGATTCCTTTGCGGCCATTCCGTTCGCCTAATACTAGTTGATCTAAAAAGTATTTTTTAATAATGCAATAATAAAATTATAAATTTTTAATAAATTAAATATATTATTAAAAATGAAAATCAATAATATATTCAAGAACTTGATTTCCAAAAAAAAAAAATGCTGCATTGGGGATTTTTAAAGTTTTTTGCAATGTTTCTTGTAAATTTATTATAAGTGATTTTTATTTGAATATTTTGATTAAAATATTGTTCTATTAATAATACAAAAATTAATTTTAGTATATAACTACTGGCATTACTTTGCAATAGTTATATAACATCCTACAATCGTTTTTTTTATAGATCTCTAATTTTTCTAGGTACAATTGTTTTTAGTATTTTTAATTAAAGATATAATCTATCGAGATGTGATTTAAATGTAAGACCATAACTGCTTAATCCGTATGACAGTATGGGTTCACTCAAATATTTATAAAGCATCAAAATTATTGAGATAGTTTGGAAAATCCAAAAGTGCCTGCCTCATAATCTTATTTTTAACAATAAAATTGATTATTTGTAAAAGTGTATTTAAGTACGTAGATGCACTTTTTCTCATGTGCCAATTATTTAAAAATATAATTAAAAGAAAAAAAACCTTTTAAAACAAGCTAATATTTTGTTTTTGTTAATAAAATGAACTAAAAATTTAAAAATAATAATTTAAACCTAATAATAAAAATATCATTATACCTATAGCTTTTATTTAGTATAAAATTGGGTATGTGATAAAAACGCAAAGATTTAATACATACAAGATGTAAAGTTTTAGGTTTTAATAAAAATGTCTAATAGGTATGTACCTACTTACTACTTTAATCCCATATGGATTATTGTGACCTAGACGAATATGGTTAATTTTATCGTTAAAATGATCGTAAGGTGTAAAGTATCATAAATAATAATAATTATTATTTAATCAAAGACAGAATCCACATTTATAACAAACGGAACGAACGAACGAACTTTATTTCTCAAAGATGGGGTCACATATTCACGTCCACCAAACCACCACCCAAAAGAACCGGTTAACCCATTAAGACGAATCAAACTTGACGCGGTCGTGTCGCTTAATTACTGAGTTCCTATGGTCACCTTCCAGCTTCATCATCAGACCCTGGTTACCACCTAACACCAAAGTACTCGTCAAGGATTGCGTTGTTTCTTTACTGACTCCCTACAACTACCTTCCAGCTATATCATCAGATCAGACTCTGCTAACCATTTAAAAACAAAGTACTCGTCAAGACAAATCAAACGAGTCGAAACTCGATGGGATTGCGTCGTTTCATTACAGAGTTCCTATGACCCCCTTTCAGCTCCATCATCAGACCCTGGTTACTTACTTACTGGTAGTTTTATTAAACTTGGTTTCGAATACAAATGGTGAAATCGGCCATTAGAAGTAAGATAATAAAGTACAATTATAACTTCATTATACAGTAGATATTAAATACAATTTGATACAGCTGATGAATATTTCAAATTACATATTCCGTCCGGATTCCCCTGATCAAATATTCCTAAGCAGTATACTTCCATAAAATAAAAGTAAACATCTAGTCACTGATTTGGTGATATGCCAACTTGTTTACGACCAAGTACTTGATCTTGAATTTATTTAGCGAAGGCGACGTCGGGCGGCACAATCGGCCGTGTTTTCATAAAATGTTGACGATTCACATTCATATTATACGTGTTTGTGACTATTGCAGATGAAAAAATCAACTTGTTTTGATCTTGGGTTTTAGGGGATTATTGCCTATATATTAGGAGTAATGGCTTAACTTAGTCATGACCTCTATCACGTCTGATGGGTTAGTTAATAAAGACGGTAATGAATTAATTCGGCGTTTTTAGATTTCCTTTTCCATTTGTTATTTATTCTATCGTATCTTGATTATATATAAATTTATATATATATATATATATATATATATATATATATATATATATATATATATATATATATATATATATATATATATATATATATATATATATATATATATATATATATGACTATATATATTGATATGATATATATATTGACCGGTGGGAGGGATGCGCTGTGCCGCGCTCCCGGCTGCATGGGTACCACCATCTTGCTTATTTCTTCCGTGAAACAGCTTTGCTGTGTTTCGGAAAGAAGGGCAAGACAGGCAGTGTAATTATTGGCACCGAGACTTAACATCATATGTCTCAGGATAGGCAACACATAAATGAGTTGGCTGGGCTAGTTCCAGGTAAACTAGTTTATGTTAATGGGCGACGTCGACCACTTACCATCAGGTGGCACGTCTGCCAGTTTGCCTATTCAACTAACACATAAAAAAAAAAAAAAAAAAAAAATATATATATATAGGTATATAATTCTTATATATATTAATTATATATTTAAAGAATTGAGTAGCAAAATATAGCTTTTTAAAGGCAGTGATATATGTAATTTATATGTATATTATTAAATAACATTTTTTTTATTATTTGTATCTTTATGTTTTATTTCTTATTTTTTTCTTCATAATATAGTTACAGATCAAAGAATTATTAGAATCGCTTCGTACAGATAAAAACAGCACTAGTATTAAACAGGTTTGCTATAATGGACTTAGATCGAAATTTGCAAAGTCCATTACCGACCCAGTTCGCTGGCGACGCCTCTATTAGCTAAGCACACTACCCCAATTGCCTGATTAAATGTTACGTAACATACTGATACATCTTAATGTTAAATCATAAATTTAGTTAATATTAAATATTATATATGTTGTTGGTTAGCAGGAAAGAGGACATCAGGTCCTGATGTCCTCTTTCCTGCTAACCAACAACATATATAATAGTATGGACGCAATAACAAATAATATAAATTAAATATTATATTAAATTCTGCAAACTGTGATGCTAAAAATAAATTAAAAATAAAATTGAATCCCTAACCGCCCGGTGCCGTTAGTCTCCATACAATTTTTAGGTTTTCTTTTGCATGGTAGTTTCACCCCCCCTGGTACAAACAAGCCATTGGTCAGGCCGACATGCCAGTGGTAACCCGGTGAAATACACAGCTATGCGAAAACTCAAATAATAACAAGTGCGACTACTCATCCGAACGCCGAGGCGCGGCGGCGAGACGAAATTGAGAATGTAGCTATAGAAAAATTAAGTAACATAAATAATCACTTAAATTGGTGTAGATGAAATTAAAAATTTAATCGAAATGTACCCTCGAATCCTCTCTTTTTTTTATTCGTTTAAAAAGTTATTCAATCTACTCTTCCGCTTGCTACCCCTTGCGTTGTCTAACAAACAACATTTTATTTCTCAGTCCCACCTGAAAATGTTGTAGTCGATGAAAAAAACAAAAGTTTTGAGCTATAACAAAGTCCTTATATTTTGATTTTAAGCCGTTGCTCATCAAATAGTAAGTATTTCCCTTTAAAAAACCAATAAAAACCATTTTTTAGTCCTTTCTTCTTCCGTTATATATATATATATATATATATATATATATATATATATATATATATATATATATATATATATATATGACTATATATATTGATATGATATATATATTGACCGGTGGGAGGGATGCGCTGTGCCGCGCTCCCGGCTGCATGGGTACCACCATCTTGCTTATTTCTTCCGTGAAACAGCTTTGCTGTGTTTCGGAAAGAAGGGCAAGACAGGCAGTGTAATTATTGGCACCGAGACTTAACATCATATGTCTCAGGATAGGCAACACATAAATGAGTTGGCTGGGCTAGTTCCAGGTAAACTAGTTTATGTTAATGGGCGACGTCGACCACTTACCATCAGGTGGCACGTCTGCCAGTTTGCCTATTCAACTAACACATAAAAAAAAAAAAAAAAAAAAATATATATATATATAGGTATATAATTCTTATATATATTAATTATATATTTAAAGAATTGAGTAGCAAAATAGGAAAAAAATCCTTACTGTGCGAACGGAAGAAGAAAGGACTAAAAAATGGTTTTTATTGGTTTTTTAAAGGGAAATACTTACTATTTGATGAGCAACGGCTTAAAATCAAAATATAAGGACTTTGTTATAGCTCAAAACTTTTGTTTTTTTCATCGACTACAACATTTTCAGGTGGGACTGAGAAATAAAATGTTGTTTGTTAGACAACGCAAGGGGTAGCAAGCGGAAGAGTAGATTGAATAACTTTTTAAACGAATAAAAAAAAGAGAGGATTCGAGGGTACATTTCGATTAAATTTTTAATTTCATCTACACCAATTTAAGTGATTATTTATGTTACTTAATTTTTCTATAGCTACATTCTCAATTTCGTCTCGCCGCCGCGCCTCGGCGTTCGGATGAGTAGTCGCACTTGTTATTATTTGAGTTTTCGCATAGCTGTGTATTTCACCGGGTTACCACTGGCATGTCGGCCTGACCAATGGCTTGTTTGTACCAGGGGGGGTGAAACTACCATGCAAAAGAAAACCTAAAAATTGTATGGAGACTAACGGCACCGGGCGGTTAGGGATTCAATTTTATTTTTAATTTATTTTTAGCATCACAGTTTGCAGAATTTAATATAATATTTAATTTATATTATTTGTTATTGCGTCCATACTATTATATATGTTGTTGGTTAGCAGGAAAGAGGACATCAGGACCTGATGTCCTCTTTCCTGCTAACCAACAACATATATAATATTTAATATTAACTAAATTTATGATTTAACATTAAGATGTATCAGTATGTTACGTAACATTTAATCAGGCAATTGGGGTAGTGTGCTTAGCTAATAGAGGCGTCGCCAGCGAACTGGGTCGGTAATGGACTTTGCAAATTTCGATCTAAGTCCATTATAGCAAACCTGTTTAATACTAGTGCTGTTTTTATCTGTACGAAGCGATTCTAATAATTCTTTGATCTGTAACTATATTATGAAGAAAAAAATAAGAAATAAAACATAAAGATACAAATAATAAAAAAAATGTTATTTAATAATATACATATAAATTACATATATCACTGCCTTTAAAAAGAGATTGTGAAATAAAAAAAATATTTTCTATCTCTATATTGTCCAAGAATTCCCAAAGGATTGTAAGGGAAAGAAGGTCTAATTTCCATATTCAACACGTACGTAAAATCTCAAATGGTAAATAAAAAAATGTGGGAGTTCTAATCAGTATCTAAACTATAATATCACATAAATACACTGGAGACATATCAATAGGAATGTATCAATGTATGCATTTGTGTATATGTGTTTATTTTTGTATATTTTTTTTAAATATACCAAATTATCATCCTTTCTTGTTTTCATATGGTTGGCTGGTAGATAACGCTGTATAGTTTCAAGGTCGCCTTTTGATCAATATATTTTTATAAATTTTTGCAATACAATAAAAAAAAAACAACTATAAGAAATACTTGTATACTTGTATATGGTATATATGTGTAAGGTATACACAATGTTGTCAAAATTTCTTTCAGTGATGGCCAAAGGGATTATTATAAAAAATTATCTGAAGAGAAAAGCAATATTCTTTTTCTTGTTTTCTACAAACATAGACTTATACAAAATTAATCGAAGATTCCTAACAAACAACTAAATTACTTTCATGAAAATAAAATCTACAAACGGCGCCGTTGGGTCGGCGATCTCGGAGATCAATACATACTAAATGTGTTAGAGGAAATACAATGTAGGTGAGCAGAACTAGGATTTACTTGGACGATTAATGTTCGACTTAATTTGTTCTAACATTTATGTATATTATTTGATTTTGTCTCAAAACAACCACTGTAACGTTGTTGAATCAGGTACACTTTAAACCAAATATAACACGATATAAAAATATTTTTATAATTTTATTATCTATCTATACATGTAATAAAATGGTAGGAAAGTCAAAACTGTACATTGAATATTTTTTTAAAAGAATACTTGGGGTGTGATCTACAGTCGATACCGAAGCCAAAAATATAGTTTTTAGAATTTTCGTCTGTTTGTCTGTTTGTCTGTATGTATGTCCGGGATAAACTCAAAAAGTACTGCATTGATTTACTTCAAATTTGGCACGAATATTATTAAGAAGTCGGGTCAACATATAGGCTACATATTATCAAGCTATCACCTACGGGGAATGAGCAGTAAACCTTTATTTCTTCAACGCATTCTGTAACAACGTGTAATCTAATAGCGTTCACACAGACGACGTCGTGGGCAGCAGCTAGTATTAGATAAAGGAAATGGAAAACGGAAAGTATTTATATATTTCTATTGCGCACCTCGAACATTGTGTTTCGGGTGTTATAATAAAAAGGTGCAGGAACAACAAAAATAAAATTTAAAGTAAATTATCTTGTAATAGCACACGGTAGAAAATTAGTTTGTAGGTACCGCTGCGATCTCAATTCTGATACCTGTTGGATAAATATATTGCTTAACCGGATAAAAGAGGACGTAAAAGAAAATACTATTTTGTAGAATGAAATTAGTCCATATTTGCCTATTGTTCACACTGTAAAATAATCAACGCTTTTCGATTATTTAAATTTACCGGGATCTTAATAATTTGAGAAAATATTTAAAATAGTCAACTGAACTGAAATGAATCAGCCTCTACGCGTCCTACAACTGAGACCATCACTGAGAACATCCGAGACCGACAGCTTTACGTGCTCTGAGAGGCACGGTATGGAAACCCACAAGGACATACACCCAGACCGGAAACAAATATTTGTACAAATACAAATAACTGTCCCGAGCGGGAATCGAATCCGCGACCACCGGCGCGCGGTTTGAGGCGACTACTCGCACCACAACAAATTGCAACAACTAAAATGTGTAGGGTTGTGTTTGTTAAAAACGCTGTTATATTTATAATATCTAAAAAACGTCCATATTTCCTATTTGTATGTTAAATACAACCGTTCTGATGCATCGGTGCGAGTAACATTATATTTAGTAAAAGAATTAGTAAATTATCACCCACGCTTAGCAGTGCTCTGTTTACAGGCTTATAAAGTCTATATATAGTATAATTCTTACTGGGCTATATTTCATTTAGTTGATTTTGAAAATATATTATGACTAAATCGAATTTAGCTGCTAATTTAATAAAATACTTCTTTTTGCTCAGAAAACGTTCGTACATCGGTCACAGCAGTATTCAAGTGGAATCCATTTTTTTTTCCCTTAAAATATCTGCATCTTCAAGTTTACGTTAAAGGCAGACATCGTGGAGCCGAACAGTGATCGTAAACATACGTTCTATTGTTAGCTTCCGATTTCTTAATCCGTCTGTCCAATACTCGTACAAAGTGTATGCAAAATATTTTACTAATATTTTTCTCATTTTTAGATATAATTTAAAGTATTAAAACATGTTATTGTTCTCTTATATTTACGCGAATTTTATTCATTTAATTAAAAGTCTAAAAACGGATTTTATCGCGTTTATTTAAAGTTACTGTTTAACAATATTTAATTTAAATTATTTCCCGACGTTTCGGACCCTTTCATTAAATTTAAAAAAAAACATGTTATTGCCGGATTTTTCGTAATTTCAATGATTTGGATTTGTAAATAGCTAACAGTATCAGGGTAAAGTCGAACTAGTCGATATACTCGTAGGTAATAAGAATTATATTGTAATAAGAATTGATGTAAGCTTGTTTGTATACTGTATATTTAATTTGTATAGTAGTGATGTATAATATTTTAAAGATTACTATTTTTCTGTGAAATCTAACTATTTTTATTTATTTTTGTAATATAGCTACTTGTTTGTGTTAAACCCTACGGTAATACAGACTGCGCGAACCATGTCTCAGGTCGTGACCTGCATAATTAACTATTTGTGTAGACTACCGCTGAACCGGAGACTCATCCCTAAAATAAATTAATTTTTCAATGAAGTAACACCTTTTTCTCATAAAATTATAATAAAATAAAATTTACTGATGGATAGGTCTTAGCTTAGCCTTATTAGACAATAGTAATACCTTATAATTTATCACAAAAAAAAAATATCTTTACCGTTTCAAATTTTGATTAATGTGCATTGTTGATTCATTGTTTCTTCCACAAGTCGTAATAAGATGTTTTTTATTTATTTTATTTATTAGACCAACCATCGTCTGTTTACAATGATACCCTCTTAAATATCCTTTCATAACTGTGTGATCTAACTGTACCTAACAGACATTTAAAGGTTAGCTCCACATGCATAAGAGCTTCATACAACTATGCCTTAAGAACTATACAAAAACAAATATATACTATAAAAATAAAATTCTACAAAATAGATTTTAAATATTGCAGTACAGCTCCATAGAATTTTGGATAAGAGTCAAAGTTGATATTAACTACATACCTGCAAGAGTTCAAAACTTTACAGAGCCTACACACTGGTGAAATTGAATCGTGTTTAATTGTAATGTAAGCTTCTTAAATAACAAATAGGCTTACGACGCAAAAAATAAATAAATCAAAGTAGTAGATTCGTAAATTAATGCGTTCATATAAATAAATTCACCTGTACAAATATTACGTTAAATCATAAAATTTAAGCTGTTTTGTTACGTCTAGATTTTCAAATTATTTACTGGATTCCGTTGTGTTTATTTTGAAAAAAATAACTATACAACACTTTTTATGGAAATTAATTGATAAGCGTGAAATTTTCTTACCCATTTTGTTGCGGCTCTTGGTTTTCATCAGCCTCATTACTGACGATTGACTCTAACATTTGTATCTTTAACATTTTAGATGGTCACATGACAATGATTTAACCACTTGTGCACTCGACACTAAACTTATTGCCACTCACTTTTACTCTTGAAGCATTCTTGACGTTTATATGATGATCTGCAAACGAAAAAAAAAAAGAATATTAATACATAAATATAAAATATAAATAAATAAACGCCTCACAATCAACGGCCCCCAGTAGGATGTCGGGGTTCAGAAACACACAAAACACAAGCACGAACGCCCAGACCATGACAATATTTGACATGAGCGGGGATCGAACCCGCGACTGCTAGCGCACCAGCCAGATGCTGTGACCATTGCGCCGAGACGTCGTCTAAATACATATTTATTCAATGGTTAATTTTTAGAATTAGGTAATTAAATAAAAATGTATTAGTAGTACTCAAAATGTTTCAGGTAAATCTATTTTATATTTATCTAAACACACTTATGGGAACTAATATAATATATCTATGTACAATATATGTATTTAATTAAAAAAAATAGCTGTATAAATGTTAGTTTTATTTTAAATCGTAAATCTATAAAACACTATAATTTTAATTCGAAATAAAGAATAAAAATATTTTTGTCCTATTTTACACTACTAGTTGTATCCGGTCGACAGTCTGAAATTCTTAGATCAGCTGAAATATAAATTAATTGACGGCTACGTTTTTCACCATCTAAAAAATGGGACTATAATAAGAATAGAAAAAAAAAATACGATAAATGATACGATCTTTATTTTAATGTAAAATTAAGAAAAGCATCTATCTAAAGTATAATTCAAATAACCTTGTTATAATGCAATGTTTGAAAGTCGTAAATGAAGAATAATTGAAAACTACCTCCATACCCTCTTACAATTAGTATAAGATAGCTTAATCTTTGTAAAAAATTTCAAGTTGATAGGAAAATATTTGATACTATAAAGATGATATTGATCGGTACTACTTTCGGCGTTAGTTTCAACTATAAAAATTTAGTTGACAATAAGGGAGCGATTAGAAACTATTACACGTAGCATTGAATCGCGCAATGATTGCGCCATTATGTATAAGAATTCTTAATTTTTGCAAATAAGCCACAAGTATATTTTCCGAATAATCAATGTAATATTAAAAAATAAATAAATAAATTGTAGAAACAAATGTTTCAATTTTGTTTATAACTCAAATATAAATGTTAATTTAGATTATAAGTATCTATATAAAGTCCTATGGGCATTTCATCGTTTGAATTTAAATTTAAATTAGGGGTAAGAGACGACTGTTTGAAGTCGTTATGTAACGAAGCTTAATCCCTATTGCGCTTAGTTTTGACGCGTTAGTTAGCTAAATTGTTGTATATACTTTGACCTAGGCTCAAATATACTGTAATAGAACTCTAACCGTAGCATTAGGTATTTCGAATGGGTTTTACTTGAGCGCAATAAATCCACTCGAATTCCCTCGATCACTATAATTAATTAAAATACTTTGCAGTTTCTACTTTAACGGAGTATTGTTAGGTATATAGACGTATAAATTTCGATTATAAGTTCTATTATAGTGTGATTTTAATTAACCTTTTTCGTTTCATGTGGTATAAAATCTTAATAAATAATGAAAACAAAAATCAGAATACGAAATTTATTTATTCAAAGCACTTTTGAATCGTTTTTACAAAGTATGTATTTTTTAATTAATTAATTATAATTAATGTGAAGCTACCACTTATTCGAAATGTAGATTCTGCTGAGAGGTATCGGCAAAAAACTCAACAGTTATTCTTTTATAAAAACCTTTAATACCTACATAACTCAAACATAAATTCAGTCATATTATGTCCTGCACTATGGAGAACGCCACTACACACACACACATCATTTTGGAAATAACCAAAATATACTAATCGAGAAGTATGTGATAGTTTTGAATCCAAATTTATTTAAGAATTAAGAATTTCAAATTATGTTGACGGCCGTTGTGGTGTAGTGGTGCGAGTGGTCGCCTCAGCAGCGCGCGCCGTCGGTCGGGGGTTCGATTCCCGATCGGGACAGATAGTTGTATTTGTACAGATATTTGTTTCCGGTCTAAGTGTATGTCCTTGTGGGTTTCCTCATTGTGCCTCGGAGAGTACGTAAAGCCGTCGGACTCGGTTCTTATCAAAGACACCTCGTTACTCATGGTAGGTAAATTATCCGCCAACCGGCAGTGGAGCAGCGTTGCGACAGCGTTGAGGCAACTAGGTACTCGCACAACTATACCAGAACGATTATTTTATGCAAATTCTAACATTTGAGTATTATCCCTAATATTACAAACGTGAAATGGAAGTTTGTTTGTTACGCTTTCACGCTAAAACTACTTAACCGATCATCATAAAACTTGTACACATATTCTTGGAGGTATTAGAAGTAACATAGGATACTTTTTTATAAAAAAAATAAATATTTTTTTTATTGTTTGTCAAAAAATCTCAAAATCTAGCTACTTCAACGCCATCTAGCATTCCAGTAATGAAGTTTCAACCCTGAGTACTGTAATACAGTTGCACTGTATACTGCACACACCAACGGTCACGTCAGTATGCAATCAAATCATTCTAATATTATAAATGCCAAAGTAAGTTTGTTTGTAACGCTTTCACGCAAATACTACTAAACCGATCATCATGAAACTTTGTACACATATTTTTGGAGGTATTAGATAGGATACCTTTTTTTGGTCGCGATGACCGACATCCACGCGCGCAAAGCCGCGAGCAGAAGCTAGTAATTTATAATTCTGAAGTGCCTTCACAATCCCAGACAATTTTAAGTGTTATTGTATTTGTAATTTAAACAAATTTAATTTATATTATTTATTTTGAATGACAGAAGTTATGATTTAATTTCACGTTGTATATAAAAGTTAGGTTTCATGTATATATATATATATATATATATATATATATATATATATATATATATATATATATATATATATATATATATAAACTCATTTGCAAAAAAAACGGGCGGTTTCGATTTTCTTCCTGGCTGAAAAAAATAAAATACCAAAAAGGTTTTAATCATTTGAACATGTTACTGGCCAGTTATAAAAGTGCCATAATGTTTATAAGAGTACATTCCAAATTCAAATTTTTGACTGAGCCTGGTGTTCAAAGAAAATAACTTTTAATTACATTTTGTGGCGCGAATTCCCTATAGTTAATATCGACTCTAATTAACTTTTTGTCAATTTTTATTAAAATATCTGGTGTCCTTGACATTTAAAAGTATTGTTATTGCTGTTTAGCAATCTCGAAAATGGTAGATAAAGTGATAAAAGCGAGCAAAATTATTGCGCTGCTTGAAGAAGGTTGCAGTCAATGCTTCGTGGCTCAGAGGCTAAATGTGAGTCGGTCGACAGTTCAAAGGACCTGGCAGCGCTATCAAGAGACCGGTTCCGTCAAGAGAAGGCCTGGTTCTGGCAAAAAGACATGTACCGAACCACGAGATGATCGTTTTCTAGTTAGTCAAGCGTTGAGAAATCGCAAATCTTCTAATGTGGACCTCAAGAACACCCTCGAAGAAGTAAGAAATGTGCAAATTAGTCTATGGACGGTCAGGAGGAGGCTTCTCGCTGCTAATATACACAGTCATCGCCCGGCACGCGGCCCTAAATTACTCCGTGGACATCGAGTTGCCAGGCTTAGCTTCGCTCGAAATTGTGTGTCATGGACTCATGAAGACTGGGATAGGGTATTGTTCTCCGATGAAGCCAGGATATCTCTGCATGGTGAAGACCGACGTCGGCGAGTGCTACGTAGACGAGGAGAACGCTTTGCAGAGGCATGTTTTGAAGAAATCACACCTTATGGAGGGGGCTCTGTTATGTTTTGGGCAGGAATAAATTCTATGGATCGTACGGAGTTAGTCTTCATCGAAAACGGTACACTGACTGGACACCGATACATAACGGAAGTTCTAATTCCTTATGCACAACCCGCTTTAACCGCTCTTGGCGAAAACTCAATTTTTATGGACGACAACGCTCGCGCCCACCGGTCTGGCGGTGTGGATGCGTATATGCTAGAAGTCGGAATTCGTCGTTTGGACTGGCCAGCTAGAAGTCCGGACCTCAATCCCATAGAGCATGTCTGGGACGTTCTGAAGCGACGAGTGAGATCAGTGCAGCCGGCTCCGCATACCATCAGAGAGCTAAAGAATGTGATTACCGCGGAGTGGGAACGTATTCCCCAAGAAACCATAAAAGATATACTCACTAGCATGCCCAGACGAATGCAAGCTGTGATTTCAGCAAGAGAGGGTCACACTCAATACTAAACTTTTATCTGCTTTTAATGTATTCAAGAAAAACAAAGAAATTAACGCGTTTCATTTTTATTTAGCGAGCAGGTACAATCATAGTGTTTTGAGCTTAAACATTATTTCTTAATAATTTAATTAAAATGTTATGATAAAACTGATGAAAACTATTCCTTCCTAATTAATTTATAAAATTCTGAGGATAACAATACCTAAAATTGTCAAACAAACTAATAGTAACTATAAAATAGTTCTTTGCTTAAGTGCCCGTTTTTTTTGCAAAAGAGTTTATATATATATATATATATATATATATATATATACAAATATACGAGAAAGTAATGTGCCATTGTAGAATTTTTATTTTGGAATAAAAGTTTTTTTTATATTATTGTAATATTTTTTTATGCTAAGGTATTAAGCTGTTATAGCTGTAAAATAAATATTTAAAAACCACAGACTAAAACATGTACCTACCGAAGCAATTTCTTCCATTATTTTTATTAGTAGTCTTTTTGCAACTACCCTCGACTACCTGTTACAGACTCAGATTCTTCTTCACGTCATAAGAATATGAAACTAAGTTTTTCATATTAATTCTAAAACGCAGTTACGAAGTTTTTCATTAAACTTGGTATATATTGATTTTTGAATAGATTATGCGCGGGAGTCCGTTTCTACGCTGGTAGTGCAAAACATAAAAGAACTATGGTTGAGCGTGAATCGATGTTGGATCTATATTGTATTAGTACAGTAAAATATGGATTCAGCATCGGCAGGTACAGGGCTGTTATCTTAGAGTAGTGGGGTGCGTAGATAGTACCCAACGCAACGGCCGTAGAAGATTTGACTCCTTTTTGACATGTGTATCAAAGAGTTTGCTGAACGTGATATATGGAACTAGCTGTGCCCCGCGGTTTCACCCGCGTTGATTTGAGGGAAAAACGTATATAAATATTTTTAAACAATTACTCTAAGAGTAGGTACCCGCCTCGTTGGTCGAGTGGTCGCAAGCGTTACTGCCGAGCAAGGGGTCTCAGGTTTGATTCCTGGGTCGTTCAACGTATTATTGAGTTTTTTTATTTTCCGAAAACTCTAAGTAAAAGAGTGATGTTATATATACTTTAAAAGTGAAAGTATAGTTAAAAAATGTTTCGATAAGAACAAGAACGGAAGCTCCACGCAAAAAAGATTATTTTTTCCCGTGTTTGTAACATTTATTATTATTGCTTAGCCCCTTTTGGTCGTAGCGTGACGTTATATAGCCTATAGCCTTCCTCGGTAAACGGGCTAACAAATAGAAATTTTCAATTCGAACCAGCAGTTCCTGAGATTAGCGCGTTCAAACAAAGAAACTATTCAGCTTTATAATATTAGTATAGAGAACATATTTGATTTATCTTTACCGGAAACTATATTTATACTTATTTTGTTTGTGTATTATTTAAACGGAAAAGACGTGTGGAGGAGTCCTGTGGTTTCCTGATGGACATATAACTAAAATTCAAAACTTAAAATAATTATTTACAAACAGTTTTGGTATAAATCATGTCCGCGTGGAATGGTGCCAGGAATACTAGCAGCATTTCCCCGTTGAATCGCAATTCCTATTACTAAAATTATATTATACTACTATTTTACTAAAATTATATTTTTTAAAATATGATGTTGATACGAGTATAATTTAAAAGAACAGTTGTTGTATTTCTTGTCGTTTCGTAGTAAGCGGCATACTGTAGCTGACTATTAACTTAATTCGATAATGAAATAAATAAGTAACTACAAAATTATTATTTTTTTAACACACACAAAGTCGTCTGTTCCTAAGGTAGACAACTTAATGCCTGTGTTTTAGGTAGCAGCCGACTGATATACAATTTTTTTAAATAAATATACATATCAATAATACATACTATATAAATAAACATATATTACACCCAGACTCGGGGCGCGAATCGAACCCACAACCCTTGGAGCAGAAAACAGGGTCACTGCAAACTGCGCCAACGGGTCATTATTGTATAATGGGTATTCGAAATGAAAATCGAATTCGGGTATTATAAAATAAATATTCGAAAAATATTAAAAAGGCTACTTGAAAAAAGTTTAATATCTTTATTTCGATTTAGAATTAAAAACAAGCATAGGAGATTAATCCGTCGTGGTACTCTTCTTTAAGAATTTATCGAAGCATGCAATTTCTATACGAAAGGATAAAAATTAAAGGTTAAGCTTATATTTGAAGGATTTTTAATCATCTTTCACATAACCATATTCGACTCAAATATAAGTACAAAAAAAATGAACGTATGCTATTACTTAATCTTTCAATTGTGTCATGAATGAATATACGTTAACTGTCTCGCTTTTGTGTAAGTGATGGATATTATTCTCTATTCATACACTTTGAAATGAAAATACTTTATTCATATTAATATTGTAATGTTATCGAATGACGTTTTTGTATAAGTTCGATAAGTATTAATTAATATTTAGTACTTTGGTTCATCTTCCATCAGAGTTTACTTGTCCAGTAAAATTGCAGCAACGGACAATTTATGGTAATTCCAGAAAGTCATGAAAAACTATATCTTAAATAACTTGTAGGTACTTGACACTCATAGTATAGATGCGAAATAACTCAGATGGTATAATATGTAGTTAATATTTAATCGTGCAACCAATTAACACAGTTAATAAACGTTGTAGTTAACAGTGTATTATAAAAATAATAATAAATTTATAAGTATTCTTCTTAAAAAAAACAACACTTTGAATTTAAGTTAGAACAACGTTTAAAAGTAAAAATAAACAAGAATTTGTTTAACTTTATAGATGTAAGTTAGTTTGACAAAGACAGTAGTGATAAAATCCCGTAGGCAGAAATAACAACGTCTATTAAATTAACAATACTAGTAATGGTTCCATTATATTAACGGAGTTTGAGAAATTACAATGTCTCGTATGAACTTTACCTCACACACGTTTCATATCTGTTACAACTTACAATCATAGAAATATTATCAAATATATAAAATATAAAAATATTATATATATAAAATATTAAATATTAAAAATATCTGTGGTTACAATAGTTTTGATATGTTTCGGTATTTATACTACAGTAACGGTCTGATTTCTCCGGTTGTTGATAAAGTTTATCTCGCACATAAGTTACTGGTAGTTTATCAGCAAGAGATAAAACAGGTTCTTACCACAACCAATAAATCTATACTAATATTATAAAGCTGAAGAGTTTGTTTGTTTGTTTGAACGCGCTAATCTCAGAAACTATTGGTTTCGAATTGAACAATTCTTTTGAATTGCCCGTTTACCGAGGAAGGCTATAGGCTATATAACATCACGCCACGACAAATAGGGGCTGAGCAATAAAAATAAATGTTACAAAAACGGGAATAAATAATCTTTTTTGAGAGCTTCCGTTGCGTCCTTTGTTATTTCTCTTCTCGAGACATTTTTTTAACTATAGTTCCACTTTTAAAGTAGTAAATATAAAATCATTCTTTTACTGAGAATTTTGAAAAAAAGAAAAAACTGTGACCACTCGGCCAACGAGGTGGGTTGACCTACTCTTAGAGTAATATTGTTTAAAAATATTTAAGTACGTTTTTCCCTCAAATTAACGCGGGTGAAACCGCGGAGCACAGCTAGTTACAACTATTATGGTTGCGATATAAATATCTAACAGATAAAGTTAAGTTTGATATTGAAAATGAAAAATATATCATAAACTTTTATCTGTTGGATACCGTTATACACCAAATAACTTTATCAGCAACCCTAAATATTAATTAATAAGTAAATTACAACTTGTTCCGCGGGTTTTGATTAAAATGCTTTGGTATGTTTTTAATTAAAACCGTATTGCTTACTAAAAGGATACTAAAAGGATTAAGGATAAACTAGAATGAAAACTAAACGGAAAAATATTAATTTTTTATTTTATTTTCTTTATAAATAATTTCAGTGACTATCTCAGATATTTTAAGCTAATGCTTCGAAAATTTTAAGATGATCTTCATACAATAACAGTATTAAAGTTTACAATTATATTTATTAGTTGATTAAAACATGTTTTACAATGGTAACATTTTTAATTGGTTTGTTGTCTTTCATTTAGCTACGAATACAAACTAAAAGTAAGCAACTGCAAAATTCTTTTGCATTTAAACCCAGATAAAGACGATGTAACAAAAACGGATGCAAAATGAGTGTCAAAGTTGCTCTTCTGCGGTGGTGGCGAGAACAGTAAACTGAACTCCGACCGCAGGGGCACGGGAGATGGCCTGGCGCTAACCTCTCCCAAGGCCTCTGCCTTAAATTTTGTTTATGTAGATTAACATGTTTATAGAAACTTACTAATTTGGAATTTTAGTTTTAAAGTGTTAGGTCTAAAGTCGTTAATTTCGTCTTCTCGACTTGTTTCGTCTTACCGAGGAGAGCTGGACACCCAATCATGTCTAATGATGTATAACGTCAAATATGTAACATATTAGAAAACAATGATAGCGCGATGTAGATTTAACTTACTATAATTTCTATTCTTATAAATATTTTTTATTTATTTTTCATTCATAAATTTTTATTATTTTCTACATTTCCCATATTAATTTAAATGTATAATAATTTTAATAACAGTAAATAATTTTATGAATTTGAAAAGTGGGTAGATAACATCAGAGGACGTCAGGTTTATTAAAACATACATTTGTCAATGGCATTATAAATTGTTAAGGTAATTAATTTACGATGAGTATTATTATTTTTTTTATAAATAAAATATACGTAGATAGGTGAAAATTATATTTCCGCAAATGGAACGAAATTAAAAAATATAATTTTGAAATTATAATAATAACAATAACAGATGACAGATCTTAATCGTAAGTTATTAATAATTTTTGTTCACATTAAATAATATTATTTAACTAATTATGTATTAATAAAATATGTGTATTCCAAATTTTAGCTCAATCGAATGTTGAGAAGTTGGTCAAATTTAGCTGACATGATTTGATTACATTCAACATACTTCTACATAATATTATACATACTTAATATTTACTTACAAAAGCTTGTAAAACAGAGGACCAATATTCTTAACAGTGGTAATTATTCTTTGACTTCATGTGCTACCAGTCGAATCAGACCGGTACGACTGTGAACCGGCTTCCCATGTAAAGACTGTCCTCCGCTGTAATTATTTTATAGGATGTATTTATATAACGCAAAAGTCAAAGCTTCGTAAGCATGATTTAGACTTTATTAGTTTTAAGACCATTTAATTTTATTTTACCACTCACAACACTTGGATAAAATATTATTGACTGACTCGTTGGCGCCGTTGGCAGTGACCTTACTTTCTGCTCCAGGGTTTTGGGTTCGATTCCCGCCCTGAGACTAGGTGTAATATGTATTTATTCTTATATTTATTAATTATATGTATATTTATTTAAAAAAAATGTACATCAGTTAGCTGTTACCTAAAACACAGGCATTAACTTACTAAGCATTAGCCTACCTTAGGAACAGACGACACACGAGTGTTTATGTTAAACATAATTATATATATTATTTGTTATTAATAACGAACTTTTTAAATAGACATTTCAAATAATCGATGATCATTTCTTAATGAAAATATTACGTAATAATAATAATAATAAAATAACATTTTATTAACGCTTAAATAAAATAACCTTAAGACGTAGATAAAGATTTAATTTTTTACTTGATGTTAATATTTTCAGTATAAAATTAATATGGATTATTTTAAAAACCCATTATAAAAATAAGTTAATAATAACGTTTCAATTGAGGTTTGATGAAAGAAAAAATTTCAACTATCTAACTATCACGGTTCATGAGATACAGACTGGTGACAGGCGGACAGCGGTTACCCTTTGGTACGGAACCCTAAAAACAATGACGCATTTTTAACATGAGGAACCGTATATCTGAAGCTGAAAATAATGAATATCTAATAAACATTCAAAAATACGCTGTAATTTTGAGTCTTTATTTTGTTTTAGTACCTACTTCATAAAAGCAATGTATCAATATAAGGAATATATATATATATATATATATATATAAGGAATATTTCGTGATTCGGGAGACATTCTGAGACATGTTTAAGTCGAAGTAGAGCAGATTGATGTATTGATAGGAAGGAAGCTTGGTTAAAATCTTCAATTGGACCTGAACAGTTTTATCAAAAGCATAAACATTATTTTAAGTATAAAAGAGGGAAAATTCTTAACATTGGTGGAAATTGAACACTATCATTAATATAGTTAAGAACATCCCAGGGGCCTTATGCATCAAATTATGTGTATTTCGACTATTTCGAAGCAACCGTATTTAACCGGTGCTCCTGCATACCGGCTTACCGTGTAGTTACGGTCCGCCCTACTTATTGTTAGTGTAAAACGGGATGTATGTATATATTCAACGAAAGCGTGAAATAAAAACTTATTAGTGTGATTAAGTATCTGTATGAATTTAAAGGTTTGATTTTTTCATCCCTAATTCCACTGAGATTTAAAACATATTATTAACCTGTTTTTTAATGGACGTTTAAAATAATAATCGATAATAATTTTGGTATGAAAATATTACATTCCAGCGTACACAAGTGAATCAATAGTTTACTTCTTAAGATTATAATATTATGTAACTGTTAAACAAATGTTAAAAAAGTCCTCCAATTGGAAATACAGCAGGTTGATCGATTAATAAAGAGGAAGTCATCACCCAGCAGTTGGATATGTACCCACAGTACCTACAAGCATTTCAAGTACCGTTTTAAGTATAAAACTGTTTATTGAATATAATGCAAAGGTACGAAAAAGTATTTCTAAAGTATTTCTCTAAAGTCACGGAGAATTATAAAAAAAAGATAAAAACGCACACACACATAGAAATAGAAATATAATACTTCTATTAAAAAAATCTAAAAAGTGAAAAAAAAATAGCAAGATGAAACCATTGAAAAAGGAAGAAAATATAACAAAAATGAAAATAAAAATAATTTACGGGCGATTTGAGGTCGGGAAGTGGAAGGGGGTGTGTTTTCAAAAAACGATTTATCTCGATTTTCGGCAAAACTACGTCCTAAAAAGTTAAATGGCAAGGTTGTAGGTAATAAAAAGATCTACAACTTTTGTATTTACACTTTTTTCACATAACTTCAAAATTTACGTAAAAAATTCCAAAAACCTACCAAGCTTTTGGTTTTTTTT
Organism: Euphydryas editha; assembly: GCA_036937285.1. Classification (NCBI taxonomy): domain Eukaryota; kingdom Metazoa; phylum Arthropoda; class Insecta; order Lepidoptera; family Nymphalidae; genus Euphydryas; species Euphydryas editha. The sequence continues at coordinate 10,744,899 of JAUPFZ010000020.1, forward strand.
ATCTTTTACAAAAAAAAAAAAAAAAATTTTTTTTCCACTAAATTCGGTGAAAACTTACCTTTTTATGTCCCAAACATACTGTAATTTTTTTGACTTAAAATATTAATTTTTTTCATCTTATTTTGACTTAATATCGCAAAAGCATCCTAATTTTCAACCGATAATTCTCACGTCAAATTATAAGTTTTTTTTCAATCGGCGGGCTTTTTGTTCGTTGAAATCTCTACTTTCTGATGGTGTAAAAAATATAAATTACTAGGTAAACTTCAAATCAAAAGTATCAAAACAGTATTATTGTTTAGAGTTTAATTCCATCGAATAAATTATTAAATAAATTATGATTGAAATACAATTTTATTGCGTTTTGCATGTGTTTATAATTGTTTGGGAATCATTTTTTTAAGAAATGCGCTGATCACAAAGTATTCCACGCGAAAAGATATCATAATCATCATCATATCAGACGTTGGATGTCTACTGTTGAACGTAGGCCTCCCCCATCAACCCCAGAGCGACCGGTTCAAAGCAGCTTCTATCCAACGTCTTCCGACTTTCCTCAAGTCACCCATCTATCTCGCGGACGACCGTAGAAAAGGTATACAAAACTAAAACCCCTTTACAAAATTTTATGAGTAAATTTACTAATTAAAATCAGAAAACTTATGAAGACAAAACGCCTAGGCGGCATTGTCTTTCGGCGTCAATAATAAAAGGGTGTCAAAATGGTCTTCATCGTTGGTGTTGAGACTTTAGACGACATGCACTCGGTGCCAAAGTGTCGAAATCATCATCAGAGGTAGTATGTGTGGCCAAAGTCGCAAGATAATTTACTAAGGATATTAGCCAGCTCCTTAAAACTGTTTAAACGTGAAGAAACGGACACCCCGTGTGATCGATGTTTATTTTCTATATATAACTTAAAATTTGAAAAACTTCGACAGTGTGATTTAGAAATTTTACCTGAGTCTATTTGTCTATTTTTTTGGATAGGGTATGAGTATTGTATTTGATTTTTTCTAACGAACCCGACTTTGTGCTATTGTTGTTCGGGGTCGATGCAACAAAAGCAGGGATGGCAATACACCCTATAAGATACAATATCGAATAGATGTTGTGTATTCTAAACTTGCAGTATTTGGTGTTATCTAATAGGTACTTAACTACTTAAAATTAAATATAATTTCATAACCACAATACTTAAGTCATTGTAATTTTTTTAAGAATTACCTACTTCCTATAAGATACTTTAAGTACAAGATACGACATCAAATAAACGCAGTGTATTCCAAAAATTAAATTGATTAATTGTGTCTAATTTATTTCTTAAAAGTAAATGTAGCACTATTACCTTAATTTTTCATCAATATATGTAACTTTTTACAAGAGTTTAAAATATTTATTTCAACTGAAATAAAAAATTTATACAGCATCACATATGTAAGATCATGGAATACAAACGGATGTTTTAATTAGCGAAACAGACTGGCATTCAACACAATGATTTGATGATTTCAGTTAAAATTTATTAATAGTTTTATTAGTAGCGTTCTACAGTATGAACGTAATACATTAATTACAGGGATTCAGATACCTACAGCACTCTCTTAATTTGAATTTATAGCATCTAGTCCGTTCAACGTAAATACGAGTCCATACTAAACACGGCCATTGCCGACTAATTAAATTGATCGTTTTTAATTTTGTACAAACTTGCAAGTATTTAAAGAAGTCGCGTATTGTTCGTAGAAGTTGAGAGAAAAAAGACAATTATTTTATTCCGAAACATCTAATAATTTTTTCGAAATCGTTTTTAGATTGGACTCTGATTAATCATTAAACTCTATTTTTACCCTAAAAGTAACAAAGGCTGAACTGAGCCAGTTCAGCCTTTCTTCTTTTCCAAGCCGTTTTTAGGGTTCCGTACCCAAATGGTAAAACGGGACCCTATTACTAAGACTCCGCTGTCCGTCCGTCCGTCTGTCACCAGGCTATATCTTATGAACCGTGATAGTTAGACTGTTGAAATTTTTACAGATGATGTATTACTGTTGCCGCTATAACAACAAATACTAAAAAAAAACAGAATAAAAAATATTTAAGGGGGTTCCGATACAAAAGACGTGATTATTTGCTTTTTTTTTTGCTCGATATTGATAACGGCAACAGGTGGACGCTTAAAATATTTACAGAATGTTTAGTAATATATTCACTTTAAAAACAAATAATTAAATTAAAATAAATTAATTTTTAAGGGAGGCTCCCATACAACAAACGCGTTTATTTTCTCCTTTTTGCTCGATATTGATAACGGCAACAGGTAGACGCTTGAAATATTCACAGAATATTTATTTACATTATTCACTTTAAAAATAAATAATTAAATTAAATTAAAATTAATATTTAAGGTGGCTCCCATACAACAGACATGATATTTTTGCCGTTTTTATAGATGGTACGGAAACCTTCTTGAGCGAGTCCGACTCATACTTTTATGCAGTTCTTAAGCAAGGATCGAATAAAAGCTGCTGTATAAGATATCTGTGATATGAGCTAAATATTTAACAATCATGTTTCGGTTAGATAATACCTTGGACTTTAAAAAAAAAACTTCGAAGAACGACGTCGATTAGTGAGTTTCACATTTTCATCTTTAGTGGATGTTCTCCTCTGCTTAATTAACCTAGACTAGGTTGCATCTGCAGATCCGACGAAAACGACAGCTATCCTAATGTGTGTAAGTCGATAGTCGATCGTCCGGTAATGTTCTGTAAGTACACTACTAATAACATGGGCCTCATCTCTTATGATGAAGAATAAGTTGAGTTTATTTCACCACGCTGCTCCAGTGCGAGTTGAAAATTCACGTGACTTAGAGCTTCTGTCGGAACGTAACGCGTTCTTTCTAAATGTTGAATTAGAATATAATTTTGATCTACAAACTTATTTATTTAACTACATACTTATTATACGTACAGAAATGTTTAACTTAGATACAAATCATTGAAAATGTATAAAAGGGTTTGCTATCCAAACTTAGCCTTGTTACCTGACTGCGACAGAAGGAGGGTTATGTTTTTCGAGTGTATGTATGTATGTCCATTTCTTTGGCACGCCCTACAGCCCAAAAAGCTGGACGGTTTTTGACATATGAGGTGTCGTTGGATTTGTCTAAATTGTAGTAGTGACATAGGCTATATAAAATTTCAAAATGGCGCCCGCAAATGGTGGAATGAGGGGGAGGGGAGTTGAATTTTTTTTTCTTATTGTAGCAATATGGGTATCAAATGAAAGCTAGTAAATTGTTTTATTCTTTTTAGTTTATAATAAGAGTATTTTACGCAGTCGGGTTTTTGATTTTTTTAATTAAGCATACTTGTTTTCCAATTTAATTCGAATAATAAATAATAAAAATCCAAACCACAAATATTTCGTGTCAGTTCACTATTGTATGGAACCATCAATTTACGTAAATAAGTTACAACGAAGTATACACGAGTATTTGCATACAAATCGCGTAAAGAATGGTGGAATTTAATGAAAAAGTAAATTCTAATCTAGACTCATTTAGGTTCCTTGCGTTGGGTTGTTTCGTTCTATGTATATAATGAAAATACGCTAGAGGAGCGCCATCTGCATACTCGTAACATTACAACCGTCTTCCGTATAAGCAAACGCAATTCAGTACCTATCGTTTGTAAAGTCACCACCTCAAAAATACCGTTATCTCTTTAAAAAGTATCAGAATAAAATAGTTTCCTTACTTTTTACATATATAAATATAATAAATACATTAGTCTAACTTAAAAGACAATCCGAGTGTAATATTCACAGGTAATAAATTCATAGCAATAAGAACTGTAGATAACGACATCCAATTCTATTGAAAGGGTCTGTTATTTTAAAACAATATTTCATTTTAACACATCGAGGATTCTTGTTAAGGAATATTACGCCATAACGCGGTTATTGCTACCGCCATTTCCTACAAAGAGCTCCCCATAATAAAGCTCGCTTGTAGCCGACCAAGCAATATTCTTTGACGTAAATGTTCGTCAGTTTTTATCATGATTGAAATGAATTAACTTGTTTTTGTGACAAAAAGTTACTTAGTACTATAGTATATGCTAGCTGATAAGTATAAACCATTTTTTAATATGTCTTCTGTGAAGATGTTTATAGATAAACGTATAACAGACTACATTCACATCATTTAGTTTCCCGCGATTGACTTTGATACCTATCTTATTGGTTGGCATTTAAATGTTAATTCTTTGCTTACATAAATAACTCTTATTTATACGTACTAGACTTTAGTTTAGTACTAGCCTTTTTTTAGCAACTAGCCTTTTAAAACGAAGTGGTGTGTAGACACTGTGATTAGTGTGTTGAAACAAAATAAACAAATTTTTTAGTCAAATTTATAAAAAATTAGAATATTGATAGTTATAGAAATTTAGACTTTTTATTTTTTTTAAGAAAAAAGGAGATCAGAACAAATTAGTTTAGTCACAATATAAAATGTGATATTGCAGATTTGACGAATGTAATACTTTAATTCCGACGTTTTATTTGAAATTTCTCATCGTATATGAATAAAATGTTTTCGAAAATGTACCTACAGAATAATACAGTATCTTCGGAAAGTTTTATCGCAACAAGAGTAACCTAAGTAAAAAGTTTTATATTACCATGTTTTAACTTTTTCATCGTTTTTAAAAAAAGACTCCTTAAAAGTTAAAATGAAAACTTTTTTAATTCCGCGGCGAGGTCTATAATTTATTTCCGTATTTTTTAGGTTTGATTTAAACCAAAGAACGAATCGTTTAACGCCAAACAAATTTTTGGATAATTCTCCGATATGAGATGGTATAACATGTCAAGGCATGGCATGACAGGGTATGATTAATGTATTAGTGTAATGATTAATTCTGGACCTTATTAAATATTAATTTGCCTATGTTATTATTAAACATTTTGATATTATTAAAGAAATATAGATACGGAACGATTAAATAAAATGTAGTATTTCACTAGTAGAAAAGTAGTAAGTAGTTTGAAAAAAATCAAAGGTGAAGATCAAGAAACACTTGAAAGCCAAACATGACTCAAATATTATTTAAGGAATTTCTTTTATGTAAGGAAATTCTTTGATTTAAAATTGATAATCTATTCTAATGTTAAAAAAATAAGCATTTTTAAGTTTATTTTTAATAAACAATATCTGAAATTACGAAACCTTTTGATACGATTTCTGTTGAAATCTTTTGTAATTTTTTTTATAAATATTTTTTGGCAAATAGAGACCAAAAGGTAAAGAAACCAGCGTGTATATATATTATAGATATAGCACAGAAATTAGGTCTCGTGTCTTAATGCAACGAAACAAAATCTTCTTATTCTGCATATGGTATATACATATAAATGTATACCTACTAGATGCTTTGACGTAGCCACTGTTGCTTTCCTAATAGCAATTAAGATATTCAGAGGTTTTCTGCAGTGGTGTTAGTTTTTTATGGTAATCCCCAAGAAGAAATTTCATCCAACAAGATATAATTGAATAAAAAGTTTTATTACTTAGTTTTATTTAATCGATTTATACACGGTTGGCTGATATCGATGATTAAAAATGAAAACTCGGTGCATTGATGTGAGGTCGATTGTAAGAGGTCGATCGATAGGCAGTTTAGGTCGGATGTATGTATGAATATTGCTTTTATACTCACGGTTCTTTTTTATTTTAAGCATTTTATATACGCGACTTGTAAAAGTATATGAAAATATATCTACATAAATAAAACAACATAAAATATATATCCAGATAGATGAAGATGATGATGGAAGAAGATGGATTGAGCATTTAGTACGTATATTATAAAATAACAAAGATGAGTTGGCAATTGGGGCATTGCGCTGACGGTCGCACGTTCAACCCGCTCATGAGAAATGTTAGTATGGACCATTAATTATTATCGTAGTCTAGGTGTATGTATTTGTTTTGTATGTTTCCGACTCTCCAGCACTTCATAGGATCTCATTTTAGGGTCATATTTGAGTCTAGATTTTTTTTTTTGTCACTTAAATAGAAATAAAAAGTTACATTAAACATAGTGGAGCTAGTTACTTGATCAAGATTATTTGGTAATATTTTAAAAAAATTTTTCGCTAAGAAACGTCTGTATCAGTAGATATAACCTAAATTAATAACAAAAACATACTAATTTTTCGATTGATTGATTGATCGATTTAGCCCGCTAATGTTGATATATAAACCTTTGAAGGTGAAATGTCATCAGTTTGATTTAGAAATTTTATCTATATATCTATTGATTTTTTTTTGGTTAGGGTGAGAGTATTGTATATACATACTGTAAGTATTAAATGTGATTTTTTTTGACGATTCAAACTTTGGGCATATTGTAGCTTAGAGCAGAGGCAAGAAAAGATTTGCGGGCAATACACTCTTATAAGTTACAATATCGAATAAACGCAGTGTATTCTAAAAATTAAATGCAGCAAATATGTCATATTTATTTCATAAAACTAAATATACTTCTACTATAACATTTAATCAATATAGCTTTTTACAAAAATTTAAAATATATTTATTTTTTTGGATTGAAAAAATACTTTTTTTAAAAGGAATATACTTGTCAAAATTTGATCGACTTATCACTGGTGGTCATTGAAAAAAAAAAACAAAAAAAAAACTTAAACAGCGTCACATTTATGTGATCATGGGATGCAAACCAATTTTTTAACTATCGGAACCAACTGACATTCATCACAATGATTTTTATGATTCCAGTTGAAAGGTAGTAAATTGTTTTATTGATAGCGTTTTCTACTATGTTCTACTATAAATACTACACAAAAATGATTATTATCACCTAAATTGCTGAAACTAGACGAAAACTACAAAAGTGGTCCAAAGATAAAGAACGAAAACTTCAAAGGGGCAAATTTAAATTTTGGGCAATTTAGAGTCTTATACGTCCTAACAATATTTTACTACAGAAATAGAAAAATTATATCTTTAACTAAGTAAAAACTTTTATAGGACAATATACAGATGTCTTTCAAATTAAGACATATTCATAGAAACCCGAACGAACAAATTAGTCCGGAAATATTAAGCTAAAACTACATACTTTTCCCTTAGTAACCTATTTTACCCTAATGTTCTAAAAAATTTACTCATCTACAAGAATAAAAATCCATCATTCATTGTTATCTTTTGAATTGAATTATCTTGAAGTTATACCATTCGTTCATATGACAAAACATTTTTACATATTTTTGATGTGAAAAGTTTTTAGGTATAACGACATGCAAATATAAATGTGAAAGTTTATTTGTTTGCTGTCCTGCTTTCACTCATGATCGCCTTAACTGATGTCGCGTATAGAGTTTTGATTATATCGTTTGAAACAGGCAAATCTATTATTAATACGTTATTCCTACGTAACAGGTGCATATATAGCATGCATGCTAAATTTCACATGCATATTTAGTTTAATCCTGTTAAACGTTAGAAAACTTAGAGAACCTTAATTTTTGTTCTAAGAATTTTCTTCATGCTCTAAAAAAGGTAAATAGGATTAGCTTTGTTGTGTAGTCTATGTGAGGTTACTTTTACTATTAGAATTTTAAACAAGATATATTATGTATTAATTAGTAAATAACTAGGAAATACAGCGAAACAAATATGAAAATTAAAAAAGAAGATCGGTAATAATTTATATGTGTTCATTTCAATATTTAGGTGATTAAAATTTACCCTTACACACAAAAAATGCCTTACGCCATGTAAAATATTACCGATGAAGATGCTGTAATTTCTTGCAGATGTGGCCCTGAGGACCAAGATTTTAAGGCTGAAATTCTCTTTTTATTAATGTATGATATTAAGCCTTATTTCTGTAGTAGTTGAACTTATTTTTATATGCATCTTAATAAATAAGACTTCAGCTTTATTCGCACTTGAGTAGCGACTAAATAGAAAACATAATTATTAAATTTATATTCTAGAATAAAATATCTTGGGAAATATATGTTAGTATTTAGACAGAAAGAAATATAGTACAATAGTATTAAAGAAATACTATTCTATTTGCTATATAAATAAATTTTCTATATAAAACATTCAATGGTATTCAAATATTTGATAGCTTCAAGAAACTCCTAATTTAATATTTACTTACAACTATTTGGGCCTGCTGTGCCGTTCACACATAAATACTTTAATATTTCGTTACAACTATTAAATATTTATATGGGGTTGTTTCGCAGAAGGTATAAATGCTTATATCAAACAATCTAATACAGCTATAATTCGAACGATAGCGATATACAATACCATTTAACAGAGAACGGTCATCGAACGCAATAGATGATTTGTTAATATAAACGATAAATTGATTCTTGCTCGAAACAGATATTTGTGTGTTTATAATTTTGCTAAATTTTATCTTAAAAAAAAATGTTCCTTAAGGTTATGCATTATGACAGTTATTATATAATATATCTGTACTCTAAAATACTTAGCTATTTATAATACTATTTGTTTCTAGTTTACATTCTTGTGGGTCTCCCTATCGTTATCATTGATATGATAGCGATCTTTACTAATGGTAGGAAATAATGTCCGCAGTGAAGCAGTCTGGTAGATTAAGCTTCAATCTTCTATAATATGGAGAAGAAGCATTTGCCCAGTAGTAGAACGGGTAAGTACAGAGCGTTTTAGTTCAGTTCATGTTTTTTTTTACTATACATTCATAGGCTTTATTTGCCATTATTTTTAGTTTATTATTATTATTATCTTTAATGCGTACTTATTTAGACAGCGAAACTTAAACTAATCTTAGGATTTCTATCTATCGCGAGTGTTTGCACGGACCCAAATTTACTTATTTCATATATAAATAATAAACTTAACTGAAACTTAAACAATAAACTTAACTTAATAATCCTTTTTTTTAGGCTTAAATCTATTTATTTACATGCGTTTTGATTTTATTGTGTATATATGTACCTTGTTTTCTATTTACATACTAGCATATTATTTACATTCTTATTATCTTATCCTATTTGCATTCTTTCATTTACATTTTTTAAGTCTATATTTATCTAATTTTTGGAACCAACATACTAGATCATTTTGTCTAAGTTCCAGCCATCACATCTTCACTACCAGTCTTGGTTTTTGTTTTGTTTACTTTTTTTTTTTTCATTTATCCGACTTCGTCCCAGCCTTCCCCGAGGGACTTTGCTTTTTGACTTCTTGCTTTGATGTTTTTAACATAAATTAGTGCATTAGCAGTGGTTATACGTCACATATAAACACTTTTATGGCTTTATTTTCTTTCAAAAATTGTTTTTATTCCCAATATTCATAGCTTTATATTTTATAGCATATAACTATATAGAATTATTAACAGACTTGCTTTAATAAAAAAGTATCCAATGAAAAAGAGTTTTTGAAATCAGTCGACAAAATCCAAAATTATGCAGTCACTTTTTTTGCAGTTTGCATGTGTTGAATATGCTTAAAATTCATCAATGTTCGGCTATGAAAACCTACATGTCTTGGATAAATTTTTTGAGATGTAAACATCTGCCAACACGTAGGCTTTCTTAGCTTAGCAGTAGGAAATTGCAGATATTATACTATACTAGCGATTTCACGCATCGTTTTCTTTATAAATGAGAATTAGACGTTTTTCATCGAAAATAAATATGTATATTGTAACAAAATAGCAAGTACATTTTAATTAAAGCGACTTTCTTAGGATTTCAATATCATGCCTGATCCTTACTTGAAGTTTACGTAAGCCTAAGATTATGAAGCAATTTCTCAGCATCTTATATTGGATTACTTTGTAATTTCTTATACAATATTAATATTTCATTTTTAGGACAAAGTTTTCCTAAAAAGATTATTTAATTTGTTTAGATTATCTTAATACAATCTAATTTTCCACATCTGTGTTTTAGACATTATTAATTATTTTAAGCGGTAGAGCGTTATTATGTACGATTTGATAAGGATATTATAAACTGTAGCTTATTATATGTATGTATTTAACTAGGTGTTAGGCTATAAAAATCACGCCTTGTAAAAGAACTTAAACAGTAGCTATAGTGCTAGTGTGTGTATTACCGGGCCCCCGACACAGGACTTACATCCTACTGAGGACCGTTGAGCGTGAAGAGACAAATATGATAACGTAACATGAGTGAAGTCGCTGTTCGGCTAGTGTTTGTGCTTTACAACATATACCATGTACTAGATTGTACTGTACTGTACTGTATCAGCCAGTAACCCACCCACTGCTAAGCGAAGGCCTCTTCTCCATGTAGAAGAAAGGTTGGAGCTTAATCCACCAAGTTGCTCCACTGCGGGTTGATGGATAATTTACTTATAATGAGTATCGATCGTTATCAGGTGTCTATGATAACAACCGGGACCGACGGCTTTACGTGCTCTCCGAGGCACGGAGGACATACACCTTGACCGTAAACAAATATTTGTACAAATACAAATATCTGTCTCGAGCGGGATCGAACCCGCGACCGCCCAGGCGCGCGGCGTTAAGGCAACTACTCGCACCACTACACCAGAACGGTCATCAACAAATATCATATTACATTACAATTTATTATTCGAGCAAATATAACAAAAAAAAAAAAAAATGTTTTATTTAGTATCGTAGTATCGTAGTGTAATAATATTATTATACTTTAGCGTTCATCGATCTTACTTTTCTTAACTTACATAATCCACTTAGATTCGTGAGAAGGATATATATGCTATGTATTTCTTCCTAGTAATGACTTTTTATTACTAAAACTTACTTTGATAAACAACGATTGACAGTTTAAATGCAAAAACGCAATAGTAGCGTTAACGTTAAAAGTTAAAACCAATATCTCATAGATGATTTTAACCATATAAAAATTTAATACATAAAATTTGATTAACTACTGCATCATTCTGTACGTCGTAATAACTTTTTCTTAGAAAACAAGCTATATAATGGTAAAAAAATAATAATTCTGTTTTACTTGAGTTATAGTTACAAAGACAAGCGTGATCAAATAAAAAAACTCTTTAGCCTTATTATATATAAGCGCAATAGAATTCAAATATATATTTTAACTATCTTACTTTGTCGCAAGCAATAATCGCAACGACTCGTGAAAAAAATGTTTATTACTTCTATGATTTTTTTAGTTTTACCAGATTCTGCTTTATTATTCTTGTCTAAACCTAACACCGTAATACGACCAATGGACGGACGGCGGACCGAACGACGCGACGACCGTTCGACCGTTCTGGTTCCGTAGTGGTGCGAGCAATTTCCTCAACGCTGTCGGTCGCGGGTTCGAATCCCGCTCGGGGCAGATATTTGTATTTGTACAAATATTTGTTTCTGGTCTGGGTGTATATCTATTTATTTATTTTTATTTTATATTTTTATTTATTTTATATTAGAGGGGCAAACGGACAATCGATTTACCTGGTGGCAAGTAAAAACGACATCCATAGACACCCGCTACATCAGAGGATTAACGGGTGCGTTGCCGGCCTTTAGGGAGGGGAGGGATGTTCCACCGGATCTGTGGAGGGAAGGGAAGGGATGGGCCAAGTAAGGGAAGGGATGGGCCACCGGATCTCTCATTTAAACCGAACGAAACACGACAACAGTGCCGTCATTTCACGTCGGTGTTAAGTGAGAGCGAAGTACTGCCCCGGGCGCGCTGGCCCATTCAGCTGCAAACAGCATGGCTAGCGCTTCGGTAACGTTTATTACTTCTATGATTTTTTTAGAGTTTTACCAGATTCTGCTATATTATTCTTGTCTAAACATGACAGATATTTTTTTACCTTAATAATCGTAATACGACCGACGCACGGACCGAACGACGACCGGCCGACCGTTCTGGTGTAGTGATGCGAGCAATTTCCTCAACGCTGTCGGTCGCAGGTTCGAATCCCGCTCGCGTTAGATATTTGTATTTGTACAAATATTTGTTTCTGGTCTGAGTGTATATCCTTGTGGATTATCCTACCGTACTTCGGAGCGTAAAACCATGGTCCTGGTTGTTATCATAAGCATCTGAGAAGGATCGTTACTCGTGAAAGGGAAAAATCATCTGCCAACCCGCAGTGGCGCAGCGTGGCGGATATGCTCCAACCCTTCTATATAGACAAGAGGCTTTTGCCCAGCAGTGAGACGTTTACGGACTGATTTATCAATCAACCCTAATTATTTTCCTACCAACAGCTACTTAATATATTAATAGTAACCCCTACAACAACTTATCTGGTGATTATGATACAAACCAAGATCACCAGTTTAACGTGTCTTCTCAACACTTATTGTTAGACCAATAAACAAGTATGCTTAATTTAAAAAATCAAAGAACCCGACTGCGTAAAATACTCTTATTATAAACTAAAAAGAATAAAACAATTTACTAGCTTTCATTTGATACCCATATTGCTACAGTAAGAAGAAAAAAATTCAACTCCCCCCCCCCTCATTCCGTCATTTGCGGGAGCCATTTTGAAAATTTATATAGCCTATGTCACTACTACAATTTAGACAAATCCAACGACACCTCATATGTCAAAAACCGTCCAGCCGTTTGGGCTGTAGGGCGTGCCAAAGAAATGGACATACATACATACATACATACATACATACATACATACACTCGAAAAACATAACCCTCCTTCTGTCGCAGTCGGGTAAAAAGAAATATTTATTTTATTTATTATTTATTGCACACCACAAATACAATAAACAGCATAGTTACAAATTTGTTGAGTCAAGATTGTGTAATACAATAGGCGGTCTTATGGCTAATTAGCCATTTCTTCCAGACAACCCAAATGAAAAAGGAGAGTTCAACAAAGAAAGAAACGGGTAGGTTGTGCAGTTATACAAAATAAATTATATGTTGATGGACATATAACAATATCTCTATTATAAACTAACTAGCAAACCCGGCGAACTCCGTTTCGCCACCAGATGGCTTCGTTTTTGTAACATTTCGTTTGATATATATTGGTTTGTAGTACATGCTATGTATCAGAGATGGCGCTGTATGTGAAAAATGATTTTCCCTGTTTTCCTGCTTTTCTGTTGAAATTTTTCCTGAATTTTGTTTGATATAAACCTCACGGAGCCCGAGACCTTTCCAACGAATGCAAAACCGTGGAAATCGGTTCGTGCGTTCTGGAATTATAGCGTCAGGAAGGAAAACCCGACTTATTTTTATATTATAGATAAATATTTAATATAAATTAAATTAAATTAAATTAAAAGATAAAAGCATCTAATAGAATTTAACAATAAGAACAAAAAAATCTTAATCAAATCGTCTCCAGTTTAAGATAGTGATCTCTAACATAATATCCATTCTTAACAGGAATAGAAGTAGCGACCGTTGTCGTTACCATTATACTTGAACGGTCTGTGATCGTAAAATGTAATTATACTCATATGTCGTGTCGGTAACATGCCGTATATATTAATGGTGACAGCTGAAGTGATAAATGTTTTGAACTGCTTCGTAACGTTCCTTAACATAAGCAAATAAATAAATCACAGTCAGATTTTATGTTCTAATATGCAACTGTAAATATTGGTGTATAGGTATTCTTTGTTCAATATTCTACCATTGACTGACCCGTTAGCGCAGTTTGCAGTGACCCTGTTTTCTGCTCCAAGGGTTGTGGGTTCGATGTATTATTTATATGTAAATTTATTTAAAAAAAATTATATCAGTCGGCTGTTACCTAAAACACAGGCATTAAGTTGCGTACCTTAGGAACAGACGACCGTGTGTGTACGTCAAGATACATTTATTATTATAGTTACAAGCAGAAGAACAAATCTAAATTCAGTATAATTTGTTTGACTCCATATCATATCCCTAATCTACGTGTATCTATATACATACACAATTATTGTAATAAAAAACTGAAATAAATAATTATTAATATCTTTATTAGTAATATAAAGAGACAGGGTTCGTTCGTTCTTTCGTTCGTCCGTTTATGAACATGTAATATACCTAATATTACAGAATTTAATCTTCAACACAATATATTGATTTGCAACATAGCCTTCTATTATGTATATTCACATGAATGTAAGTATTACTTCGATACCTTTTTCATTACCTGTTCAAATCCAAGATACGTTTTTATTTCGCTTTACGTATTACTTATACCTACAATAAATAAGGCTAATCTTTCTTTATATGATCATTCGAGCAAATTTAGGTACTACTTAACCACATTCAAAATTGGCTTCTCTTAAAATTATGTTACGGTTTATTTCGTAGACTATAAGTTGAGAAATTCACAAAAAGAATTTTTTATTATAATTACAAAAAATATATACAGAAGTTAAACATTTTCCTATAAAATTATACCTATGTGTTTTTTAGTTATGGTAAAATCGGGTTACGTCAATACTAAACATTCTATTTTTTTTTAATTACAGCATATTAAAAAATCAATTCTTAAAAAAATCTATTCTACCTACCTACATATATGTGTAATGATTTGTCTAATTTAACATATTGTACTGTACAGTATCCTGGTTGAAAAATTATAACAAGTGCGAGTCGGACTCGCCCATGAAGGGTTCCGTAGCAGCAAGTAACATCATATAAAAGTTCTTGTAGTTCGTTGTAACTTTAATCGATGTTTTAATAATATTGTATTTTTTATAAAAAAAAGTACTTACTAGATCTCGTTTAAAATAATTTTCGGTGGTAGTTTGCATAGTAATGTACCTACATCATATTTTTTTTTTAGTTTTATCATTCTCTTATTTTAGAAGTTACAGGGTGGCATTTTACCACTTTGGTAGTGTCTCTCGCGCAAACTACTCTGTTTAGAAAAAAATGATTTTAGAAACCTCAATATCATTTTTGAATACCTATACATAAATATCCCACACGTATGGGTTTGATGAAAAATTTTTTTTTGAGTTTCAGTTCTAAGTATGGGGAACCCCCAAAATTTATTGATTTTTTTCTATTTTTGTGTGAAAATCTTAATTCGGTTCACAGAATACATCTACTTACCAAGTTTCAACAGTATAGTTCTTATAGTTTCGGAAAAAAGCGGTTAAGACATACGGACGGACAGATAGACAGACATGACGAATCCATAAGGGTTCCGTTTTTGCCATTTGGCTACGGAACCCTAAAAATAATATTATACTAGTTTTATAATATTTTATTTTCTTGCCAAATTTTATTTTCTGTCGGCAGCGCTATATTATATATTAATCAAACTAATAAAAAATTTACATTTGAGCTACTGTAATATGCTTATATCTTTTACATGATCATATATACAACATGTATAGAATAAATATTTCAAAACTAAATGAGAGAAAATAGCAAGAATAGACAAAATGGCAATGGGCATTGGAATGTCAATTTTCTACATGTTAACGATTGAACAAACTTGGATACCTACTTTGTTCAACTTTCCTTTGATGTCTTTATAGTTTTCTGCTTACGAGGAATGTAATAAGGTATAAACTTTATAAAACTATTATACGTCTAACATTAATTTAATCTGGTGTGAAGGTCGCTGGGATACATCGCAAAGGTCGAATATTACATGGGGATAGCTTAGTACTACAATCGGGTAGATTTCATTATTATAATATGTTTAATTTCTGTTTCTCGTCAACATTTAAAAGCAATAACTGCTTGGGATAATTTGGGTGAAAAAATAATTTTTGTCATTTTTTTTTCATTTCAAATTGTTATCAGCATTTCTAAAAATTATGTTTTTCAAATTATTAGATTTTATATATATATATAATTTAATTAACCGTTTTAAGTTTTTTAAATGTAATGATGAACTCTTTTTTTTTCTAGTGAAATAAATTTCATACTTCAAAAATATGAAACATTATTAGACTATGGTTAGATTAAAGATGATAATGTTGAAAAAGCAACGGATGAGTCGTCAGGACTGCTATCTTTACATCATTAGTGAAGGGGATATGTATATATAGCGTATGGGATGTCTAGTATATGTCAAAATATAAAACCAATATAAGACAGATCAAATGAAATAGGTTTAGCGAACCTAGGAATAGGACAAAGATAGTAGAAAAAAAAAAGAACCAAATTAAATGATATTTTTGATACCTTTCTGGTGAAATTCAATATCCATCGCATGTGACACGTCGATGATTCACATAACATCTTTGATATTAACCAATATCAGTTATATTTCGCGGACGGAATCCTATGTCAACACGGCTTTTTATACCTTTCGTCTTGACACGTATTTATTTTGAAGACGAAAAATCCCTGAAAATATTTCGTATTAAGGCGAGGTCGTAAAATTTTTTTATCAATTCAGATTAGCTTTCGCAATTTTCCAGAGAGATTTTTTCGCAGTTAAGATATTTCGCATTGAAATTTACTCAAAGTAATTCTTAAGAAGAAAGAATGTCACTTTTATCTCTGAATTCTTTATAATGTTGTGAATAATAAATAAAGTAAGATAGGCTATGTACCTACTTCACAGGAATTAAGCGTTCTGTATGTCAATAATTTACGGTTATTATGTGTACGTTTTGATGATTCTATGTGTGTATGTATGTATGTGTATATGGAAATATATGTATTTATAGGTGCTTTAATTTAGAGAAAAATGTTTTTTCTCAATGTCCCACCTAAAAAAATGCGATAAAAAAACAAAAAATTTGAGCTACAACAAAGCCCTGAATATTGATTTTAAGCCGTTGCTCATCAAACAAAAAGTTTTCCATACAAAAACATATGAAAAACAATTTCTCATTCATTTTTTCTTCCGCTCGCACAGTAATTTTTTTTTCGTATTATTCTACTTAATTCTTAAAATAATATTAAATTACCTTCAAAAAAGTCTAGTGAGACAAATCTGTAAGTTGAATATGTTTTTCACAAATCGTCATTCTACCCGAAAATTTTCTAAAATAGCAGTAAATTGATTTCTGTGACTAAACTATTAATAGTAGAAAAAAAAGTTAAAGAATAAATTTGTAGGAAATTTTGTATTCTATAAATTTGTTTTAAATCATTTTTCTGTCTCACTCGCAGTTTAGCTTGTACAGCTACTCGAAGTATTAAATTTTCAAAAATTCCGTTTTCGACGACTGTAATAACTGAATTATAAGACTTACGTAAAAAAGTTAAAGGGTAAATTTGTTTGTTGTTGAAACATTTTTTCTCTAAAATGAAGCATCCTAATTCCTTATGCTTATATAATATTAAGTTACTATTTATTATATGGAACTTAGTATGTATGACAGTAGTACTTTATGCACCAACTGCTTTCCGTCTAGGAATCCTCCTGTATATATCTTCTTTTTGATCCGTATGCATTTTAGCGGGTACTCGGGTGATAGGTAAAACTTATTCCTATTACTTATTTATATTATTCTAAACTACGTAAGCAAACTATGAGTTTGATGCAACGATGTGACCCAACTGCTCTCAAGCAATCTCTTAACAAAACTGCTAAACCTCATAAAAACAGTTAGAAAATTTATGTTCACACCCGCCACTTGAGTCCCATACAGAACCACTCGAACAAACGGAATGTATTATAAGAGTTTGAATGATTGTTACGATTGATTATAGTCTGAGTTCATTAAGTAGACGCCACTTTACAAAGTAAAATAATTTCGTAACCATTAATGATTAAATTCAAATAATTTTAAATTAATTTTAGACAAATACATTCTAATTGTTAATTTTAAAAAAATGTTCGTCTGTGTACTTGTTTGAGCACATCACTGAGAAAGTCTCAAGCTTGTTCATTTATTAATTTTATGAACACAAACAGTGCATAATAAGTTATATAAGAAGTAAATATAAAAAAAAATCATCATCAAAAACAGTTTCCAACAATTAAAGAGAGAGGAGACAATAATACGTATAAAATATCTTGAATATAATAATATAACAATTGTTTGCGAAGAGGGATATGAAATATATTGCAATTTAGGAACAACTTGTTAAACTTATTACAACTCCTATATTATATATTTGGAAACGTATTTCTAGCTGATTTGGTTTTAGTTGCAGGATCGCAGAACGTCGCCTTACGTCTAACATTTATTCGCCGACAACGGAAGAGCAATTTAGAAAGTAGATAGGGCGAATCAATAGGATTATTTATAATTTTATAGAATAGTACCTGGTCTCGGTAAAGACCGGTCAATGGCAAGCAATCAGCGGCGTAACAAAATTTTTTTCTTAGAAGTTGATATTGTCGTATGTGTAGTACAATTACTGAGAATTCCACACAGACGGAGCATACTCTAAAGTGGATCTAACGAAAGTATTATATAATAATTTAAGCGTTGATAGATTATTAAATTCTTTAGAAATCCTCAGCACAAAACCAAGCATTCAGTAAGCCTTATAAGATATATAACTGACGTGTTCATCGAAAAGTAGCTTAGAATCAATAAAAACACCAAGATCCTTGATTACCTATATTAACTCTAAAAATTACTTGGTTTATTAAAAAATTTCTAGTAAATGTTATTAGTTTTATTAACTTAAGAAATAAGGAATTGTGTAAATAATACGTGAAACAATCAGGGTCTCTCTGGAAATTCAAGCAGTCGTTTGTCTTAATTTGTTTCTGTAGATCTTCTACTAATAAATCCGTGTTGCTGGTCTGTAATAATAGGTCTTAATATCGGTTGCATAAAGTCATATCTAATGTTTTAGCTTTCTTCAGTAAACATGTGTTTTAATGCTAAAATATGTTAAAAAAAGATTCATTTTTAATCGGTCGCGTTGTCACATATATAGAATAACTAGAGGCCGCCCGCGACTTCGTCCGCGTGGAAGCCCTATGAGCGACTTCTTCCCCACCTCACGCGCCGCTCGTCGGACCGCCTGCCTCGCCCCCGCTCCCGCTACCGCCTTCGGTGCCACCGTGCCGCTAGATCGCGCATTCAGTTTTCAGAAGCGATAAATGTATCTATTTTCAATTAGAAATCAATCCCGCGGGAACTCCGGGATAAAAAGTAGCCTATGTGTTATTCTGGGTCTTCAGCTACCTACATACCAAATTTCATCGTAATCGGTTCAGTAATATTTGCGTGAAAGAGTAACAAACATCCATACATACATACTCACAAACTTTCGCATTTATAATATTAGTAGGATGGATAAGCGCGTTCTAAACTCAAACAATTTATCTCTATCGCTTTCTATTCCCGTAACCAAATTGTGTTATAATTGCTCTTTGTTCTGACATCATATTTATCTACAGAAACAAATATAAAGGCAATTTATACTAGATCTATACATAATAAATTATATTATGGAACTATTTCACTACGCGGTCTCAACTAATTATACGAAATTAATTAATACTGTATTAATTTCGCTATTCAAATATCAAATAATATCTGCATGGAAATAATTTATAATATAATCAAGGCACAATTTCGATTATAATTTTGTTTATTACTTTAAGAAGTTTATTTATTTGTGTGAACAAACTCGTACAGTATGTGTGTAGTCAACTGATCTGATTTAGGTAATTAATTATTTTTTGCGTTACATGATCTATTTATTGAGGTAATTAATTGAATATAGATAGATGAGAAATAGATATAGAAAAATGTGATGATAGATTGTTTGTTAATCAAAGCCTCACCTGTGATGTAACTAACTACAAAACCTTTCGTTTAATGTGGACAACCGGGACCGACGGCTTTACGTGCTTTCCGAAGCACAGTGGGGAGACCCACAAAGACATACACCCAGACCGAAAACAAATATTTGTACAAATGAAAATATACGTCCCGAGCGGGAATCAATCCCGCGACCGCCGGCGCGTGGCGTTGAGGCGACTACTCACACCATCACACCAGAACGGTCCTCTAACAATAATAGATAATATAAGGACCGCGAAATCGATTTTACGATATAAAATCGATTATTAAGCATATGTTAGACTACTGTTTATAAGGAGCTCGCGATGAATAGAACTATAAAATAGATATGCGTCAGCCGTCAAGCATAAAATAATAATTATGATGATTTTTAAGGATTGAACTACGAGCTCAAAGAAAGCGAAAGTGATCACGCATAATATTAAGTATAAACTTATTGCAGTAATATTAGAAATGAAACTATGTAGTTTGACGTCGCGTTGGCGCAATGGTCAGAACGTCTGGCTGATGCGCTAGCAGTTGCGGGCTCGATCCCCACACATGACAAATATTTGTGAAGGATATATAGTTGTTTATCGTTGTCTGGGCGCTTATGATTGTGCTGTGTGTGTTTCCAGACCCCCGACACAGTCCTCTTCGTGGGTGCCGTTGAGTAATAAGCGTTTACTTATTTATATCTACTTATTTAAGCATGAACAAATGGATGTTTATTAATCTTTCACGTAAAAAATTCTGAACCGATTGTAATAAAACTTGGTATGTGGATATAGATGTCCAAAATATCATACAAGCTACAAAATAAAGGTCTTTAATCCTTAAAAAAATAACAAAAAAGGTAAAATTGTGAGACAGCTAGAAATACATGAACGAGTTTGATGAGACTTAATTTTTACCCGACTGCGACAGAAGGAGGGTTATGTTTTTCGAGTGTATGTATGTATGTATGTATG
The DNA here is from genome assembly GCA_036937285.1 of Euphydryas editha. Lineage (NCBI taxonomy): Eukaryota > Metazoa > Arthropoda > Insecta > Lepidoptera > Nymphalidae > Euphydryas > Euphydryas editha. The sequence continues at coordinate 10,765,588 of JAUPFZ010000020.1, forward strand.
TATGTATGTATGTATGTATGTATGTATGTATGTCCATTTCTTTGGCACGCCCTACAGCCCAAACGGCTGGACGGTTTTTGACATATGAGGTGTCGTTGGATTTGTCTTAATTGTAGTAGTGACATAGGCTATATAAATTTTCAAAATGGCGCCCGCAAATGGCGGAATGAGGAGAGGAGTGAATTTTTTTTCTTACTGTAGCAATATGGGTATCAAATGAAAGCAAGTAAATTGTTTTATTCTTTTTAGTTTATAATAAGAGTATTTTACGCAGTCGGGTTTTTTTGATTTTTTTAATTAAGCATACTTGTTATATATGCTTATAAGCAATCGTGCTTCAAGTATATTAAAGTTGGTTAACCTCATCCCCGCCTTATCGCCGTCTGTTCGATTCCTGCTCAGTTGTCAGATATTTTTGTATGTGTATAAATATTTGTTTCAAGTGTGGGTGTACCTATAGGCTATAGGTATGGTATAATATATCCCTGTCGGTTTCCCTACCGTATCCCGGAGAGCACGTAAAGTAGTCGATAACAAGCGGTTGTTATAATAGACACCTGATAGCGATCGTTACTCATGGTAGCGAAGTGGAGTAGCTTGGTGGATCTAACGCTTCTTCTATATAGAGAACAGGTCTTTGCACAGCGGTGCGACGCTTACAGGCTGATTCAGTACACTTTTTTTTAAGGTTAGTTGGATAGTCAAACTGGCAGACGTTCCACCCGATGGTAAGTGGTTGACGTCGCCCATGAACATAAACTAGTTTACCTGGAACTAGCCCACGCAACCAATCTATTTGTTGCCTATCCAGAGACATAAGGTGTTAAAGTCTCAGTGCCAGTAATTACACTGACTTAAAGATAACTCTCTTACTTTTGATTTTTGACAATAAATCTTAAAATTTCTATTTAATGGAAAATATATTTTTTGTAATGTTAATGTTAGCTATGTTTTTTTTACTGGTTCATGTGATTAATCTTGAGTTCCCTACGGGGCCTTGAACAGCACGTAAACTCGATAAGCTTGTTATGATAAGCTTCGGATTAAGTTTGTTACTTTTAGTAGAAAAAACATTTTAGTCTAATGGTAACTGACTTATTGAGTTGCGGAGATCACGTGGTGCTCCCCGTTTAAAAATATGCATATACAAAGTTTATTTTTTTAACTGTTGTTTATATATTTTCCTTTATGTGTAATTTTAATAGTGACATATTTTTTAAAGCCATTTTTAATTTTAGTACATGTATAAAAAAGATATTTAAAAAAAACAGTTGACGGCCGGCTGGTCGAGTGGTCAGGCAACTGGGCACTTTACGCAGCGGTCGCGGGTTCGAATCCCGCCAGGTGCAGATAATTTGTATGACGAATATAGATGTCTGCACCGGGTCATGGATGTGTATTTATGTATATATGTATTTATATCTTTTTATTTCCGTTCCTAGTACCTGTAACACAAGTTCTTACGGACTTAGCACGGGGCTAGGTTAACGTGGTGTGATTGTTGGTTAATATTTAATATTTAATTTAATTAATTTAACAGTTAGTAAGTACAATAAATAAGTAGAACTTCTTACATGTTTTGATAAAAAAAATGGTATAATTTTATATGAATATGCTTTTTACAGTTATTCCTATTCATCAGTGTTGGTTTTAATACCGTTCGACAATGTCTTCTAATGAAACTATGAGAGTGAAGTTTTTAGCAAAGTACCTATTAATGATATACAATATATTATTGTCCCTTTAAAATATGTATCGTCAATTAATATAAAATCATACATTTTTTTAATTTAGTGTGTATTTAATCTGATAAAACAATATTTTTACTATACTTCATAATAAAAATATATGCAATGTTTATTTTAATAAACGTATTTCAAAAATTTTAATGAAACTGAAATTTTATTTTATTTTGTGAATAAAAACATAGTTAATAATTACCACTAATAAGTGTAACAAAAAATATTTTTGTTTTACAACACAATTTTATTGTAAATACAGTTTAAAGTGACAATAGCAGTTTCGTGTTATAAAGATCACACGTACGACTCCTAAATCGTAGTTGGATACCGCCATTGTTTCCATTAATGAATATTCGATGCGCGCGCGCAACTTGTGTTAAATATTTTCGATAGAAAGTATCTTTTGTGTTGTTTAGGCTGTACACGTCCTCCGGGGATAGTGAACATAAGATTCTCATTTGTAGGTGGTCGGAACGTGTCAGTATATTAAAGCGTCTTGCTGAAAAATTTCATGGCCAATTACGTACAGAATTAAAAGAAAATGTGAACTTACTCGTATTACGAAATAATGAACGAATTAATACAAAACTTTAACAATATTGTAATATACATCCATATATAATGTTACATATTAAAGAAAAAAAAAATTTTGATTGATTTCGCCTGCTGATGCCTTTGAAGGTAGACTGGAGAAATCCAACACCACATCTGCTGTTGGATTTGCTAATACTTGCCACGCTTGGCAGCCAGGCTGGCGAGCGCAGTGTGTCACGATATGGTGACGCTGCTGCAAATGACCACCCTAGTCAGTGCACAGTTGTTTGCACATGTATAACCTTAGTCACCTTACGACAACTCGGCAAGAATGAGGTTGAGATTATTCTTCTCTATCGGTCACCGCATGATAAAAATTTATTTGCGTTTTATTTTTCTTTGTTATTCTGAAATCGTGTGCATATATAATATAATTTAAGGCTATTGCACGAGACTAGTATTAAACCAATGGTTATTTTTGCACGATCGTAAAAATTAATTAAGGGTCTTCTTTACGATGGATACTTAAGGTATTTTACCGACCATCAATAACTCTCTGTACTACTAGTGTCATAAATTTACAATACAAGAATGCTTGTGAAAACTTTATAGCTTAACTATATAAATACCGCAATCAAACTAGTCCTACGATATTTTTACCATTGTACTCTGATGGAAATAATTATTCCCACGTCCTAGAAGATACCTATCTATTGTCATTTGAATGCATGTCTTTTTGCATTTAATTCACGACACAAGATCAATTTCTCAATATTTTAAGAGTAATTGTTGGACGTATTAGGTAGTGCGTTACAAGGGTAATTAATATTTTATGTAATCAAATCAAATCAAAAGCTTCTTTATTGAAGTAGGCTTCAAAAGCACTTTAGAATCGTTATTTTACAAAGAATATAATATTTTTAATGAATCACTACATATTATAAAATGAAGTCCTCCGCCGCGTCTGTCTGTCTGTCTGTTCACTATAATCTCAAAAGTTACTGCACGGGGTTTTATGCAGTTTTCACCAATAGATAAAGTAGTTCATGAGGAAGGTTTAGGTACATATACATACTCCGAGCGCAGCCGGGGCGGGCCGCTAATTAATTATAGTTATTGTGAAGCTAACGCCGGTTCGGAATGTAGATTCTGCTGAGAAGAATCGCGTGAAACTAAACAGTTACTCTTTAAAAAAAACTGTGTATGTGCTGCATGAAAGACAGCGCCAATAAATCAACACATCTTTTTCATTTATATAATCTAATCAATTATGTGATGAAATGCCATTGAGTGAGACAATTTTATTTATTATAATCATAATCATAATCATAATCATTTATTCATTAATTTTGGGTGTATAAGATCTCAATTTCTACATTATTGATTTATTTTAGTTTTTAGATGTAATAAAAATATTACATTGAACAAGACAGAATTGTTTCACGCAAACACAACAATCGAATAGTTTAAAAAATTAGCAATTCGTCACAAACCTCGAATAATAAATAGATACTTGGAAAAAATACTTGCTAACCTAAATCATTCGATCAATATACATGTACGGTTGACCATTTCGGTCAATATATTTAAATGTACTATGTATACGTGAACAAGAAATTATTTAATGATTTATTAAATATTTTTCTAATATAATTAAATATTAAGAAGTTAAACTAGTATAACCTACTATTAGCTATCTGAAAATTACTTCACTTTTCCTAATGTAAATCTCACAATTAATTTTCGTAAAATAAACTCTTAAAAACTAAAAATAATTAATTGTTATAGTCGTGTAATACCTAGCTAGGCGTTATTCTACTATTAAGGTCGACCAATAATTTCGGAATGGTGTTTATGACAAATGTAGTTAATTGATATACTTCGACTATTCGATTGCATTCCAGTGAAACAATATATATAAATAAAAAAACTTGCGTTATGTATTTAATTACATATGTAGCGACGGAAGACAAATTAAATCGCGCTCCTAAAAGAAGGTAGGTATAATATCCAAGAAACAGCAATATTAGGCGTTCCTTATATTTTGGCAGAAAATAATTGTAGCACTAATTAAATGTTGCAGACTCAAGGGAATATCGTAGAGTAAATACAAAAATGATAAATATGTATAAATACGTCACTATTACTCGTAATTGAAATAGAAGTCATAGTTTTCAACGTTCATAGATATACCCAAACCGCTACGCCAGATGGTCATTAAAAACTGCAAAATTGTACGCGAGAAATATTCATATTTCGTTGGTGAGAATTTTACTGCATTCGTCCAAATTTTTTTTTTTCGACGGCGCAGTGATAACTTTTTTTTTATTGAAAATAAATTTTTGAGTCAGCGTTTTAACTGAATTATGTAGGAACATAAATATTTCATATAGTTATTTAAATTATTACAAAGGTATTGATTTAATTTAACTGTGTTTCCTAATACATAATTATTTTTTGAAATCAAAAATACATATATAACATTATATGCAAATATGTTATAAACATTTTAAATAAAATGTACCCTTAAACTGTGTTTAAATTTTTAAACCGTTCCACTAATAGAAAAATTTAACGTAAAGGAGAATTATTTGAAGCTTTATCTGTCAAGTTATTATAATAAACTATTTGTCCGCGTCTTGTAAGTAAATTATACAAACTTTGCAATATAAACATACAATAAATATATAAACACTAATTTTAACACCGTAAGAATGTGTAAGAGGAAAGGTTATTTTCTTTTTAAAAATTATCAAATACTTTTTAGAAATCAATCTTAGGCTTATAATTATGTTATTATAATTAAAATTTTATCAAAACAAAAACTGACTACAACAGATAAGATGTTGACAGCAGATTTGCTGTCATTTATTGAAGATTTCCATTGAAGATCTTCATCAGAACATCACCAAACTAGAAAGGAACTATGAAATGCTCTTCAAAACCACTCTATACAGTTTTTTTTGTTCATATTACATCAACAAGTAATAAAATGAGAACATTATCAACGTCGTCGAAGTTAATTAAATACGTATTATTAGGGATAACTCAAAAACTACTAGTCAGATCTAGCTCAAGTTTAAATGGGACCACATGAAAATCACCAAAACCACCACGGTACACCCAGTAAAAAGTTATGAAGTATCACACATTAAAAAAATACAGTCGAATTGAGTCCCTGCTCCTTTTTGGAAGTCGGTTAAAAACAGTACTTCAATCATCAAGTTTACTTTCAATTTAATTTCTTTAGTTTTATTACACAGACAAGCAGAGGGTAAAACTAAAAACTTAGTTCTGAATACACAAATAAAAACTTATCCATTTACTTTTATAAGTTTTCATCTTGGGTTTCGGATTGTACGAATATTACTCATGATTTATATAATTCAAGAACTTCTTTCCTAATGAAGTACTTTGAAAGGTAAATTAACTGTAAAGAGCTTATGCAAATCTTCCTCTATTAAGTTCACATCTTGACAGGTATGTTATTAAAAACCTTTTGGAGAATCAAAATTTAAATCTTAAGTATAATTGAAACGTTACATATGTGCAATGAATGAAATATTACTTATACGAAGTATTCTTCATTCCATCATTCAAAATACGCATCATTCATTCAAAATACGCATATTATTATTTTCTGTTTATTTACGATTTTATAAAAGCCCATACGTAGTAAGATTTACATACTCTTCATAGCATATGTTCAAAATGATATTTCTCCAAAATTATCTCATCTCCTACTATTGTTAATTTTAGACTTTTAAAAACATTAAATATGTTCACATATCTTAGGTTTTAACACAAACAAGGTAATAGTTAAGACTCCACATTATACTTTTTAGTCGCACCCCTAGTCCTTTTATAAGATACAAGCGAAAAAGCATAGATGCCAGCGTTTTTGTACCGCAAGGCGTAGAAGATGCCCATCTCGAAGAGTCGTACGTAGACTTTAATAGAATTACAAAGTAAGATACATTCACTAACCGTCTTTAGTAAAACCAAACCATTTTAACAATTCCAATATTATATTTTTACACATTGAACAGTAACATTTAATATTTTTAACTTTTAATTGACTACATGCGTTTAAAACGTATGCTTTTTAGAAGAAAAAAGAATACTTCTTCGTATAACATTTAATTCGCCATACTTTTATTACTTGCATGATGCATCATAACAACAATATTATAAACTCTATACTGACTCTTTTTTAATACTAGCGATTACCTACATTGATATTCCGTTTGGTTTCTGAAAACAAATGTTTTTTTTTTAAATTCCAATATTAATCAATATGAATTGAATTCTGGAGTAGTGGTTCGAATAATCGCCTTAACGCCAGCGGTCGCGGGTTCGATTCTCGCTTGGGGTAGATGTTTTGTATTTTGCCTAATATTTGTTTCTTGTCTGTGTTATTGTGGGTCCATCATCGTGCCTCGGATAACACGTTAAGCAGTCGGTCCGGGTTAAAATCTTAAAGAAAGATCAAAGATAAATTATCTCCAAACTCGCAGTGGAGCCGCGTGGTGGATTAAGAGAAGAAGCCTTAGTCCAGCAGTGAGGCGTTTACAAGCTGATTAAGAAATGAATTGAATCAATAATATTTTCTTCATTCATTCTTAATAAAAATAGAGCACTTTGCCTGGTTATAACACACTAGCTCTGCCTCGCGGTTTCACCCGCGTTAATTTAAGGTAAAAACGTACTTAAATATCTTTAAACAAAATTACTCTAAGAACCCGCCTCGTTGGTCGAGTGGTCGCAAGCGTTACTGCCGAGCAAGGGGTCTCAGGTTTGATTCCTGGGTCGTTCAACGTATTATTGAGTTTTTTTTATTTTACGAAAACTCTCAGTAAAAGAGTGATGTTATATTTACTTTAAAAGTGGAACTATAGTTAAAAAATGTCTCGAGAAGAGAAATAATAAAGGACGCAACGGAAGCTCGCAAAAAAGATTATTTTTTCCCGTTTTTGTAATATTTCTTATTATTTCTCAGCCTCTATTGGTTGTAGCGTGATGTTTTATAGCCTATACAGCCTTCCTCGGTAAATGAGCTATCCAACACAAAAAGAATTTTTTAATTCGAACCAGTAGTTCCTGAGATTAGCGTGTTCAAACAAACAAACTCTTCAGCTTTATAATATTAGTACCTATAGATTAAAAGAATATGATAGTACAGTGCAATATGATATGTAGAAGTATAGGGTAAAATATGTTTATATCAGTCTATTTAACCTAATTATGTTACAATTAATAATGAACGTCTCACACTCAACGGCCTCTAGTAGGATGTGAATCCTGTGTCGGGGGTCCGCAAACACACACAATACACAAGCACAAACGCACATACCACGACAAACATCTGTATGGCCTATACAAATATTTGTCATGTGTGGGGATCGAACCCGCGACTGCTAGCGCTTTAGCCAGTCCCTGTCACCACTGCGCCAACGCGTCATCAATTGTTTGACTAAATGTTTATGTATACGAGTAAACCCAGTAGACAGAATAAGTAGATCTTAAGCAAAAGGTTGCAGGCGAAATCTGTTCTAGTAACACTGAATTTTCAAATATTTACGTTGTTCAAAATTAATCTTATCCTCAGCGTACAGTAAACAGTATATTTGGGGACAAGTTCTGAGACATGTTTATCTGCGGAGGTGGATTAATGTCTAACAATGCTTTGAAAGGAGATAATGTCTTCGTTCACCAGATCGATATTTACAAATCGTTAATGTATCAGAATATGGTTTTTAATATTCATTTAATTTCATATCTAAAGTCGATAGTAAGTGTAATGTGAACAGAGATTGATTAGAGTTGATTTTATCTTTTTATTCATCTATGCATATAAATTAGTCGTTATTTATGATTGTGTCAATTTAAATACTCAGTCTTAAATATATTTAAGATCCATATAAAGGTAATTATTCTTTTATTATGGTTATTAAACGACGGGTACATTCACTCGTTAGTTAAGTACGTTCGAGTTTTACTGCATTATAAATACCAACAAATATTTTTATATAACATATTTTACTGCAGTAAATAAAATGAAATCGTTTTAAATGCATTCACACCTGGTAATTAAGAAACTTTTATTATTTTTATGTAGTTTTTTTTTCGTTTAATTACCAGTATGGATCTAGTTAATAGTAACTAACGAATCGGAAGACGTTATTAATTCTACAACTACTATTATTTATTTATTTTTTGAAATTTCATGTATTATATTTAATAACATTTGTTAAAATTTTTGTTTCGATTTCTTATTTTTATTAATATGATTTTATAAAATAGACAATAATAAACATTATAAAAAATTCATACATTGTAATTAACTTACTTTATAATAATTAGAAACGTATGCAAATTTTTTTTTTCAATATTATACCCATTTCATTTTCTTACAGACTTCAATTCAAACTACGTAAAAACATAATTAATTAATGTTGATGTAAAAAAAAACCTTGATTAGACTGCCATTTCGTTTATTGATATCTTGATATCGCATTGAAAAACCCATTCCTATTTATATTGAACCAATGGATTGGAAATAAATACTCACGTCTTCTGGCTGTTTTATGTTACGAATTTCGAGTCAAAGGTAATTTTGCATTAAAAAAATATGAATGAACCGTCTCTCATTAGTTCCTATTGAGATCATTTTATAGGAAAAACTTAATACGTAACCATTTCTCATAAATGAACGTTTTTCATGAGTCTCATTCAAAGACCAATAAGGTAAGGTTATTATAATTAAAGAAGCAAATTAATCGTATCTTAGTGGGAGACCTGCTAAATATGAAATATTTTAATTTATTTATCAATCAATAAAACTCAAAATGTAGTTTATTGAAGTAGCACTTTTTGAAATCGCACATTGTCGATATTTTATATTTTAGAAGTTATCACCGTTTTGGAATGCAGATTCGACTGAAAGCTGAAAGGAAAAAGCAAGTACGTCAATTTTTTATTTATTTATTTGTTAATATTCTATTTCATGAACAAGTAATTTAATGAGACTTCCTGCATTAAAACCACGCGATTTTATTATACGTACAAAAGCCGAATATTTGATAATTGGCGAGTTAACATAATTATAGTGTCCGACCGAAACAGGTTTTTCAGCCGAAACTGAAACCGAAACCGAACTTTCAGCCTTGCTCTCAGTTTCGGCCGAAACCGAAACCGAAACCGAAACCAGCGTGGTGAAGTGTACCTTAATACCTTCTGCCTTATATCGTTAGTTATAGTAATCTGGCAACGTTGCTCTGAGTGTTTTATATATTTTTGTTTATATGGTCTTAGTATATACAAATAGTATTGCGCTTTCTAATAATAGTTTTATTAAATTAAAAAGATGAGAGCGTTGTGCACAGTGTTGCCAGATCACTATAAATTTAAAATTAAAATTAATATTTATAATTTTAATATCTCGATAACAAAACCGTTAAGTGCTACTTTAATTTTTTTAGCTTATTCTAAAAACATTTGTCAACACTCTTCTAGTTTTTTTTCTAACTCTGTTATTTATTATTCTGAAATTTTACATACATAAATGGGATATTACTCTCAAAATCGCGAACTTTGTCTTTAAATATCTCGCGATCTAAATCGTCAAAAATTATGAAATTTTAGGAATTCATAAATAAAGCAATTTTGAACCCGTAAAATTTTTTTTTGCCGAATCTGTCGAAAAGTGGTTTCATGCTGGAACTACCTTAAACATATTTAAAATTTTAATTGTAATTAAAAACTAAAATCTAGTGTGTTTTTACCCGACTGCGCGACGCAAAGAAGAGTAATGTGTTTATCAGCCTATGTATCTATGTACATATATATGTTTGTTCCTATGTGGCGTTGTAGAGATCAAACACGTTGACCGATTTTAAACTCTTATGTCAATCAATTCGTCTTAACTTTGCGAATGTCACTAAATATATGATAATAATAAATATTCACCACAGCCACAACCAGATGTTATATTGTCAAAAAACGATGAATTACGTCAAGTGGGGTTTCGTTGAATAGGTATTCAAAAATGATTTTTAGGATTCTGTCATAATTTTTCATTTCAAATAATGGTTTAGAATATATAACGATTTAAATTAAGTTTAAAACAACCAGTTTCGCTAATTTTCATACATAAAATAGGTATTTATATACTTTATTATTTCGTTATTCTGTCCTTATTAGGCGGGGATAGTAGCAGTGATAGCCTGGTGCTAATGGTATGGCTGCAGACTGCGAAAGCAGAGGTCGGGTTCAAATCCAAAGCACACAAAACAAGGGAGAAGAGGCGTGGGTCTCGGACTGTGATTGCGAAATTTACCATATTATAATTCTAATAACGAAGCCAATGAATCCCAACTAAAAAGTGTATAATAAATATAAAATTATAAAAAAAATGACTGCGTAAAAAAAAGACTAAAAGATAAATGAAATTAAAAAATTAAAAATAAAGTAAAAAGAAAAAAACAAGCCCAGTAGTTTATAATGTTGGCAAAAGTAATACTGAACAACTACACCATTGAAATAGATTTATAATCGATACACACATAATCAAATCATAAACTCTTTGCGAAATAGAAGGATTTATAGTCGGAACCCATTCTTTAACATTCTTTTTCATTCTTTAATCCAACGACAATTATCTATAAACACGTAAATTTGTCATTTCAAAATAAAACTCAACAAAATGAAGTTCAATACTCGAGTTTCGGCGCGGCCGAAAGTTTCGGCCATTTTTTGGCCGAAACCGAAACTAAGGCCGAAACTAGATTTCTTGGCCGAAACTGGCCGAAACCGAAACCGAAACCGAACTTTCGGTCGGACATTATTATGACCATTTGCGTATTGAGAAATAACTTTCATAATAAGATTATTTACTGAAAAGTTTGCTAAGAAATCTGGACCGCATTATATAATATCATGTAAAATTAAAAAAATTAATACTATATACTTTGTTTACGAAGTTAAAATCACAAAAGGTCCAGTGGAGTCTTCACTCCTCATCTCCGGTTCCCGTCGTCCACGCCGCTTGTTCTAATTATTATTATTATTTACGAACGAATTGAAGTACTCAAGGATTATTATCGAATAAGATCGCTAAATAAATATTTTAGAAGAGGTTCAATTTATTCTTCATTTACTTAAACAAAGATTAACTTATCTTAGAGACCTTGAGTGTAAGATTTGTCAGAAAGACAAAGCCTATGTCGAAAACTTAGTACAGTATGTAGTGTAGTGATGCAGGCTATAATTGTTTCACTGTTGAATAAAGACTTCTGCTTCAATCTGCCATGTGGTGACCGGCAGAGTAGAATAGTCCCGACCTCTCTCTTGCCGAGGTGTCGTAAAAGGCGACTAATTTCTCATCGGCTCTAATCGACGTTGACATTCTTCTGTTTTCAGGTTCGACAACCGGCTTTGACCAACAGACGAATCCCTTGAAAATAGTTTGCTGTCCTTATTTCTCTCTATCGTAACTTTAATACGATTTGTATCTAAAAGATTTTCATATCCGTCTGTTGATACGCCTATATGCTTCAGCGTCACCATAGGACTGCAGGTTTAATAAGCGTCGTTCTTCCATGAGATTTCGAGTTTGGTCAGAGATTTTTCTGGAGCCAGTTTTACGGCCGGGTCTGTAAAATCGGCTCACGACTGTATGTACAGTGTTCAACAACCTGGTGTTTATATTGTTCACAGCAATCTAAACAATTAGATAATTCGAACTGAATGCTCTCGGGGTTTTGGATATGAGTTAAATAGTCGGAGTATAGACTTCATCAGGTGAGACCGTTCCGTTCGAGTTTAACACTGATATTCAATGTATGTCTAACCAATAGGCGATCACTACCGGTTTTCACCCTATGGATCACGTAGACGTCATTGAATATTTGTCGCTGGATGGACCTGATGAAGTCTATCTTATTCCTAGTGGAACGATCAGGCCTCATCCAGGTCCATTTCCTATAAAGCAGTTTCTGAAAGAAAGAGTTCATAAAGAGTCCCTCCTTCTCCAGAAAATCGGCCACTCTCTGGCCTCTGGGATTCCGCTGTCCATATTCAAATTGCCTCAGCTTCAGCTCACCGTCTCGTCTTATGCCTATCTTCTCGTTAAAATCCCCCGTAACAACGTTGAAGTAGGTTTTATTCGTATTTATGGCTGTACTGATGTCCTCATACATAGCCACTACTTCTTCATCTAGGTGTGCCATGGTCGATGCGTATGACCTTCATCAAGTACCTCTTAGATACCCTGAGTATAAGGTACGCAACCCTGTTCGACACTTTCATTGGTCACAAAGTTGCCAGTGGACCATAAACCCGACACGTTCTTGGCACTGTTAGTCACCCTCCCGGTAGCAGAACAGGTTATCAGATTTCAGGCTTATCGTGTCCTTCGCTCTCTTCGGACTTCAGATAAGCCCAATATATACAATTGTAACCTGTTCATTTCTTCTTCCAGTTCAACAATCTTTTCATCAGACCCACAAGTGCGAATATTGTGCGTGCGTGAAATCTCACCCGGAGATTCTTCCGACTCTTGCCTTACCCTTAGTCGTTGCCGAGGCCACTGGGGCCTGGGCTCATTTTTGCTGGTCATGTTTATCGTTTGGCTTCTATGTGTCGTAGCGTGATGTTTTACAGCCAGAAACTTTAATAAATTAACAGGCTTTTTAACATTAAAAGAATCAGTTGGATAATTTGATCCTGAGCGAATTCGAACAAAGAACATTAAGAAAAAAAATCTTTAACTGTTATACAGTATGAGTATAGATAATATAAATTGATATCATCAGTATGAGTATAGATAATATATATAGATAATATAAATTGAGTATGAGTATAGATAATATAATATAATATATTATCATTATTTCATTCCTTCTAAAATAGATATTTTAAATAAACTATTTATTTTTTTATTATAATTCAACGGTATCTTTAGAATGAAGTCAAATATATTTTGACATTTAAAGCCCATTTATTCAAGAGCCGAATAGACTACAATTACTAAAATCTAACAATTTCTTAGAAACATATTTCGTATTAAATTTTAAAAGAGACTTCTTAAATCGAAACTTCTTTGTGGATTCCAGATTTACAGCCGTTATTTATAAAATTATTAAATCAACATAAACAAACGGTAAGCTTTTACTGCACAGTATTTGTTAAAACCGAATCAATACGAATTTCTTGCAACAAACATTATATTCATCTAAAAATAAAAACACTTCAGTGAATTAATTAAATTGCTTAACTGTTGAATTATAGCTACAATTTTATAAAGATGACATTATAATCACTTTAGATTGAGTATTACTCTGTACCGTGAACCGTATACTTGTTTCTTATAAATGATTAAGAAATAAAAAGTAAGACAAGAAAGTAGATAAATTCTAAATTATAGTATATGTTATACTACTTTATCTGTAATCGTTCTAAACAAGGCACATACAGCTTTTTATTAGATTTTAAATTCTATTCCGTTTAATGACAGACCATTCAATTAATGGTAGTAATAAAAAAAATATGAATTTTAATTCAATTATATGATTTTTATAATAATATATATTTTTACAAAAACTTTTGTTTCGTTATCAAGAATCTAATAAATATCGTTTTTGCGAAATCTGTTTAAACTATAATAATTGACCAAAAAAAGGTGTTAATTATCGTTACCAAAAGTTACAAAAATATCAATATATCTACAAGTTTTATTTATCACGCTAGTCACGGTTTAATGCAAGGGAGTGAAGCTGATTCAGATCAGGTAACTCGATCCCAAGTTACGTTTGCTTCAGTCCCGGGAGAACGGAAACGTTTAATCGGATCTGTGTCAACGCAATTTGCTCATTTGTCATTCTTTGTTTATGACGGCAGCTAAGTTAATTAAAATCAGACATGTTGTGAATTTAAAATTTCAGATAGCTTTATAATAGCTGTTTCTGTTACGGAAAGTATTATATTCTGCGATATCCGATTATCCGATAGTTTCAGATAATTTAATACAAAATACATTATATATATATATATATATATATATATATATATATTGTTATCGTTTTATCGTTAAAGGAAATACAATAATTAATAGGTCATACTATATATTTTTAGGTAATTACGAGTATGTCACGAGTAGTATAATTACACAGGGAGTATGTCACGAGTACTATAATTACACAGGATCACAAAAAAAAGTACTCTGTACTTTTGATCAGGCCTATCTATGGTTATGTATATCGATGCGCTAAATCCGAATTTGAGGTCAGTTTTGTCAATATAGTTCCAAATTATTGAGTAAATTGCGAAAAACCGCTGATAATGGCCAAAAATCGCGAAAAAACGCAATTTACTCAAAGTTCGAGGGTTTAAAAGTCAAACCGACTACGGATTTAGATTCAGCGCGTACAAATATAGCGAACTACAGAATAAAATAAGAGCTTACATAATTATGGAAATTTTTGGAGAGTAATCTACTGCGAGTTGGTAGATATAACTACATGTCTATTTTTTTTTTTCAAAATACTCCTCACGTTATTTTATATCACCGCCGCTTACGGGATAAATTCTAAATACATACGACTATCTGGTAATCGGTTCACGTGTTTTATCTACCAGGCGATTTTAGTATATATACCAAATAGAAACAAGAAAGCGAACACGCAAATCATACGGTGTCAAAGAAATCTTTTGTTTTTATATGCGGCTTTTATATTCCCTTTAAATATTTACCGTCGTAATAATAGTGCACACATCAATGGATCTTACAATATCGCAAACAAACATATTAAACTTCATTGATAATACGTCTTTGACTTCTTTGAAATATTTAAGAATAGACATATCACATTCTATTATGAGAAGACATTATTAAATATGAATACAGTCAGTTAACATTTTGTAATATTGTAAAAGCGTTTAAGTGACTATACATATAATGCGTAAATAACATACAGTCATTAAAACATGGAAAGAACATTAAAAATAATAACCAATAAACTATTATAACGTACTAATACTTTGTTTTGATGGCGTAAAGCTTAAACAAAAACATTAATAAGTTAGCATTATTTGCTTAAGAGAAAATTTTTAAAGCTTTTTGATTTCTGTTAACCATTATAATAAAACATAGTAATATAAAAGTATTAAGTTTTAAATTGTATACGTATGACTTCACTGTTTCAACATCAACGGCATGAAAATAAAATATTGTGAAAAACCTTTCTGTTTGCTTTGAGGGTAGAACAATAAGACCATGAATTTTTTACAAGTTTTCCTTTTAATAACGCGAGAACTGGTCGTTGGGTAACGGAAGGAAGTAATCAGACGATTTTAAGCGTTCTGCTATAAACGCGTCTTTTTATTTTTCTTTCTATGGATGCGAAAGAGGTCGACAAAAAGGAGTCCGTGCTTTATCCTAACACGCGCTTTCCGGGTCATGAGGCTATGAGCATTTTCATAAAACAATTAAAAATACTGCAAAATACTATACGTTTTTTTAAAACGTAGTTTTGTGCAAAACTTTATTTGAAAAATAAATTCAAGCTTACTTTATACTTACTCGTATATTATTATTCTACAAAATTAATCTCTTTTTTTAAAAAGATAATGCTTATATAAATTCAATTATTCAAAAAAGGGTAGAATAAACAATGGCAAAGCTTCTTCCCGCCGTTATAAATATCAATCTCGTATCTCACTACCGAATGACCTGGAGGCGAAAATTCGGAGGCGAGATAAGTTAATTATTATTTTGTAGAAAAAATTTCCTCGACCATGATGAAATAATTTAAATCTTCACTATGGAATTTGTTTATATTCTGAAGATGAGTTTTTTATACAATTGCTTATTTAATGAATAAATATTAGCCTGATATTCTATATTTAAAAAAATGTCATAAGAAAATGTATATGAAACACGTTACAAGTTCATTTTTAGGAGGGATTGTCGTAGGTCAAGTGGTAAAATTGCTATTGGTGTAAGAGTTGTGGGAAAGCATAATATGTAATTACGATATAATACTACTAATTTATCGGTGATTACGTTGTAACGTAATATCCTGTCTTTTTGTTTCAATAATAACCATTTTTAATATTATTTCATTGAAATCTCAATGTTATAATTATGATGTAATATTCATATGTAATTGGCATTCGAGAAAACTGTTACACTTATTTTGTAACTTACTATATAGACTGGATTTTTCTAATTAAATTTCTATTTTGCAACTAGGGATAAGAAAAGAAAAATTTTCTTTTTAATTTGCATGCATGCATGCAGCATGTTTCCGGTGGTAATAACATTTTGATACAATTTCTAATGAACAGGTTACCGTAAGGTCCTTACTCAATGTTTATTAATTTGAAATGACTTATTTTGTGCAGTGCTAAAGAAAAAGGACATTAAAGCAATTATTTGAACGAAAGTTCATTCTGTTGAATTGGTTTATTTTTGCTTTAAAGGATATAAAATTTAATGTTATTCAGTGGAAGCTATTGATAAGAATTTAATTTGATTTGAGCTGTGTCGGTCACAGTGGTCTGTCTCGAAGTGGTTTAACTACATCTGTATAGTCTATAAAGTAGGCAATATCCACTACAAAGCAACCATTCAGTTCCTATCTGGTCATTTATAGCGGGAGATGAAACAAGGCGCTTGCTTAATAAGGGAAGTTGAAGTTCGTTTTTCAATATCGATAAATAAAACATGAGGCGATATATGGACGTGATGTGATCAACTTTTAATAATTTAAAAACTTAATAATAATCTACTTTAAATATAATAATCTACTCTTAATAAGTCTGACGACAGATGAAGAAAAACAGAAGTGTTAGAGGCGTATTAGTTAAATTTATCGATTTTATTTATTTTTTGCTCAACATATTTTAAATTCTTACCTTTAATATACATAAATAGAGTTAATATAAGTATAAATTTTAGTAGTTAACGTTAACGTCCTAAAAAGTAAGATATTTGTCACAAGTATTGTAAAAAATGCTAATACATACACACAAATTAACGTTAAAAACATAAGCAAAAATGACAAAACTGTTTAATCGACAAATCAATAATTATAAAATAAAGTCTTATTTATCGACTGATCGATAAAACTGGTGCACATTACTAGGCAGTGCCGCAGTGTCGACAGGGTGCAAGCAGTACTTCAGCGGCCAGCAGCTGACATCTGACTCAAGTTGGGGTCACTGACCCGCATTCTTCTGTCTTTAAAGTTCTGCAACGCATGTTGACGCGTTAAAAATATTTAAAGGTTAAACTTGCTTATCTATGATACACTCTGAAAGTTTTTATTGACCTATTGATTCGGACACTTTTTGAATTGTTTGTAATTTATCTATTTTTAATTTGTTAAATATCTTGAAATCGTATAATAGTTTGTGATATTTAACTATTAATTAATACGATAAAAATTTATTAAGAAATCAATGTATCTTTAAGTAGGAAATTAAGTGCAATAAAATTAATGTTTTCAAAATCAAAATTAACTTTATTCAAATAGGCCCCAAGAGCACCTTCGAATCGTCATTTTACAAATTAACACTTTCAAGTATTTATTATTATGTAATAGTAAAGCTACCACAGATTCGGAATGTAGATTCTGCAGAGAAGAATCGGCAAGAAACTCCGCAGTTACTATTTTAAAAATAATATATAAAATTTGTGAAAATGAAACTGTGTTAAGGCTTAAATTATTTTATGTTTGTTACAAACTGATTCTGTTCTAGTTTACTATTAATTTTAAAGTATTTATCTGGTATCCCAAACTTACTACCATACTAACGTAAATGTGTACATATATATGTATTACAGTTTCATTCAACATTAGCAGTAACAGTTCAATTATGCTCCTCGCCTCACCCGGGATTGCAATGAGGCGATGTGATTTCATTTAAAAAAAAGTATTTAAATTTAGTTTTAATTTATAGTTTTGATTTATTGCGAGTAACAAGATCACAACAACTATTTTTAGAATGTTTGTCATAATTGTTTGAAGTATGAAATTTATTAAGTTATAATGAAAAAATTCCTCTCTTAGTAAATTAGACAATGGTATTTGCTGAATTTAGGACGAATATCTCATGAAGTACCTGCAATATTTTGCCTGAATATCTGTTGTAATCATTGATTAAAATGTAAACAATTCTTAAGGATTACAGGCAAAAACTAATTTTTTCTAGATAACGCTTTCAATTTACCTATAATGAAGCATTTGCAAGTCATATTCATTAACATACATGCATAATAAAGCTTAGCTCAATATATTTTCCGTCAAGCACGTGATCTTATTATATACATACATGAAAATATAATACTTTAGACATAGATTAGACTTTGTCTTTATAAGTATATAAAACCAACATTGAATTATTTTTTGTGTATTCTTATTTTTACTAACAGTATATAGAAAATATAAAATATAAAACAATAATCTATTATTAAATAAACTTGATGTCATTTATATTTTTTTCTTATATCAATCTTTATATTTTAATAGTATGTATGATAATTATAAATCTTTATATTTCAATAGTGTGTATACTTTCTACTGAAAGAGTAAGGAGTAGTAAGGAGTAGATGTCATTTACTGGTAAGTGATTATTATTTCTGTTACGGGTATCGTCGCTTTAAATGGTATTAAAATTATTTTTATATTTTTTTTAGTAATTAGCTTAGCAAATTTTAAATTACGATTATCTCAGTGATTATATCTCTTTAAAAATTACCTGTGGTGCCGCTACAAACATATATCCTAGAAATGTAGATATATTATTACTTAATCTGTAATGGAAACAACGCCAGCTAACATAAAACAGAGTTTCAAATAAAGTTATTTTATTTTATAACAAACTCTATAATGAATTTTAACATAATCATCGTCATCATCATATCAGCCATTGGATGTCCACTGCTGAATATTTGAGAAGGGTTGGAGCTTATTCCACCATGCTAATCCACTGCGGGTTGGCAGATAATTTCCTACCATGACTAACGATTGTTATCAGGTGTCCATTATAATAACCGAGACTATGGAGTGTGCTTTTCGAGGCACGGTGGGGACACCCACAAGGATAGATAGATACACCTAGACCGGAAACTTATATTTGTGCAATTACAAATATCTGTCCCGAGTGGGAATCGAACTCGCGATCGCCGGCGTTGCTACTACTACTCGCACTACTACACCAGAACGGTCGTCTTCGTTTCTTATTGTACGAAAGCCCAAATACTCCAGTAGGCGAAGTGTGACTTTACAAATTAAAAACAATTGAGTTTTGGTTTTTATCTGAGCATTATTAGCTTTTGACTTCAAAGCAGCTGAGCGTATTTAGCTTTTAACTTCGAAGTTTAACTTCATTATACATAAATTTGAATGAAATTCAATTGAAGAGAAATTGTGGCTCATAAAATAGCATAGTACTTAATTTAGAATAACAACAATGACTAAGCAATCGAATACATTAATCATTCATCAAAACTGGTTCTTAAACTAAAGATATATCAGATGAACTTCGCATTACGTATGAAATAACCCTTTTCGGTGATTTCCCAAGAGGGAAGAGAATGTTAGAATTTCTCCAAGTTTAGGTAACATCATGGAGACCCGAATTTGTTCAATAAATTTATCTTTTAGAATTTTTGTAGTCTTATACAATTTAACTTTTTTTAATGTTAAATATACAGATTTTTATGTGTTAAGTGTCTATCTTTTAATGTGTTAAATTATGTTAGATGTGTATGAAGATACTACATTTATATAGTTTTTGAAAATTGAAATCTTTTTATAATAAAAAAATTGTTTTAATTTTCCCAAGAATCTCATATTATATTATCCCGGAAGTCTGGCGTATGAAATGACAAGTTAATAATCCTTGGATTAAATAATTTTAATTTGACGAAGACGTCTAAATTACTAAGTATATAAAATCTTATTCATGATAATATAAAAAAAATATATACTTCAAGTTGAAGTCTGATACGGGTAAGTGGAGTATATATGTACATGCATATGTTCATTTCTTTGGTCATTGGCATTATTTTAGATAAACTATCATTATACACCCCATTAATTAATTAATTGATAATATTTTAAGACCGCGATTCCATCTAGTGGTAAAGCTTTACTTCAATGATTTTTAGTTTTTAAATAGGTTATCTGTATAATTTGTTGAAAAAATGTTTTGTTAGATTCTGAGCTGTAAAACTTATAGTATAAGCTACGTACAAGCGACAAAAAGATTAACAAAGGAAATTACAACAGTTATTTTATTAATGAACTTTGGTGCTTGAAACTAGTACATTTTACATATTTAATACACTTTTTCCTATTAAAAGTATAGGCAGAACTGAATAATAATTATTTTTTAATTTTTCCAACGGTGATTTATTCTGAAGCTTTTCAAGAATCGCTTCAAGAAAGGAAAAAATTGTGATTTAAATTTTATTCAGGCGGATTATTGTTCATTTATCTATCCAATAAGCCCCTGATTTTTTTTTTCATTTCTTAAATTTTATATTTGACATGTTAATATAATTTTTATAAAATAATATGTTATATAAATGTTAATATAATTTAAATAAAATATCCAAAGTAGGCATGGCTTACGCAAGCCAGAGCAACCGTTTTTTTAATTTTATATTATAACTTTTGCAATTTTTGCAAGCGGAACTTCATTCTTTTCAAAAATTAATCAGATGCCATTCCGAATCGAATGACACCTCAATCATAATTTTCGGAGACTGCTGAAAAAAGTTGAACAAAATGTCACTTGTTTACTAGACTAGTTGTACACACGTACAAATAGTAATAAGCTTAATAATGACTTTATACATATCATATAAGTTGAGTAAACTTCAGTAGTAATCAAAAAATATATTTACAATTACAATTGTACTATTTATTGAATTGAACTATTATGTTATTGGCATCGAATATAAAATTTCTAATTTTAGTACAAAAATTCAAAGCTCATCCAAAGTAATCTTCAATTCAATTCGTCCAATCCCACTTTATATAACTCAATATATCGTATTAAACGAAATAATGTCATTACGAGATATCTTGAGGCGTTTTGTTACCTATTTCATTGTTAGATACTGGACACTAATTAATTTAGGACGGACGCAGAGTTGACCTGTGATAATTCTATTTTGACTCATAACGACTTAAAATAACGATATGACAAACGATTTTCGACTTTAATTCATTAGTAATAAGTCTAAAGGCTATTGCAAGAGGCGATTAGTTTAGTTTGATGGTAGATATTAGGTGGCAAACAATAGATAGTTATTTAAATAAGAGCGCAATAAGGTTGTAACATCCAGTGTAATTAAAGTCGTCAATGTAAAATGAAAGAATCAATGTTATAAAAAAAAATAATAATAAAAGGTCCAGTGCCAGTCGAACTCGCATTTTAAACGTTCCACCATTTTATCCGTGTTTCTACACATCAAAAAAATCAAATCCCTTACGGACAGTAAAGTTTTACCAGTTTTCACCCGTTAGTAATAAAAAACCTAAACATTAATATACCAATATAGAAAGGTTTTTATTCAGTTTCAAATATTGAAAATTGAATAAGGATTTTTATTCTTAGGCTGTGTGCTTTTGTTTTACTTAATTAAAAAAGAAAATACTTTTTGTATTTTTTCCTTCTTTGTACTATGTTGTTGTTAACAAAAGTTTTGTTAATTGGAGTTTACTCCTTAAGAATCGATTTTCATATATAAGGCGCCCGGTATGAGAAAAATATGAGAGGTAAAATGTACTGATGAATGACCTCGTTACTTTTTCGGTGCACGCGCACCTATGGTGCGGTGCGAAAGTAATGTTGCTCTAATTAATATTGAAAAATAATATTTAAAAAATAAATGATAATTGTCAGATAATAATAATTACATAATTTATCAACATTCCTAATGAAATATTTGTGCACATCTGAAATTGACTATTGTGAAAAGTTTAATGTAAAATATTTCGCCGATTAGTTATAATAAATGTATATAAAATGAATAAATATATATTTATATATGTATATTATTTTCATTAATTTGTTAATTTACCCTTTCATATGGTATTAATCTTATTTTCAGTTGGATAAACTCTTTTTGCGTATGTTTAGACAATCGTACTTAAGGAGTAAACTCCAGTCGTGCGTCGGAGCTGACACACAATTTTTTTAATGTGTCTGTTGTCAGATTTCACACAAACGATATAAGTTGGAAAAATAATGATAGAAAATAAATTTATATAACAATTAGGCTTTATTTTGGTACCATTGGTGGCATATCTCTAACAGGCAACCTCATTGCTTAGGATATCTTGAGTAGTTTTAAGGTCATTATAATAGTATATAAGCTTATGTAAGAATAAATCGTTCGTTAGATTAAATTACCTTCAATTACTCAATAAGGCTTACATAGCAGTAATAAATTAAAATAAACAAAATATTATGTAAGTATAATATATTTAAAAAAATGTGACTCAATAATAATGCCATGCTTTAATTTAATTTAGTGAATATATCTTATTATGATTGACCGTGACTCCAAGTCATCACTCCACGTAACTTTGATTCAAATGCAGAGCATGCATTTCATTCCACGTTAAGCATCATTAAATACACAACCATGAAATATTTTTAAGTAATGTATGATGAGATGGTGAAGTTGAAAGATTGGAGTTTTTATAATTGCCGAAACATGTCTTTATTTATTTCTAACTAAAAGCTTAAGAAAAGTTTCTAAGTTTATAATTACAAAATGCCAAAACTTCCATCCCCTATTTCGCCTTATTTAGGGGTAGAACGTAAAAAAAACTAGACATGTGAATCAATCAGCTAACGAGTTAGTTTAAAAAAAACCACTTCTGGTATTTCATAAATAAATATTTCACTTTTGCATATTTCATCAGATTCCAAATATAATGCTTTTAAACAAGCAGTTAATTAAAAAATAAAAATAAAAGAATAACCAAGTATATTATTTATATTACAAAGCTGAAGATTTGTTTGTTTAAACGCGTTAATCTCGGGAATTACTTTAAAAAAAAAATTTATTTATTATTAAATACAAGTTGTTTCTTTTAATTTGACATTATAAATATAATTAAAACGTTTTTATCTAAACGGGAAAGGCATTTTACGTACCTGATACACATTTGAGTGGATGTAAGTGGCCACTTCATATGCATGAGCTCTGGTTCACATTTAAATTAATACATGATTATTCGTCATGTTCAAGTTATTTCATTTAAAGCTGTATGTATACGTTACTTATACTATCATATAATATTTATGTATGAACAGGCATACACGTGCGTAATTCATACAAATTATACAACTTTTAACGTTAAAATAAAGAAACAGAAAAGAAATAAAGAAAACAATAAATATTATAGATAAATAAATCTATAAACAAAAACAATAATAATAATAAATTTATTCGCTCTTGACCTTTTATATCCCCACCTAAATAGCTTTGGTTTAAGTATATACATACTAAAAGTCTTAGGACAGTATCTGCTTATTATATTGATTATTTGTACACATTAAATATACATGCACTCTTGCATATTCCAAACGGAATACTTTTAAACAAGCAGTTAATTAAGAAATAAAAATAAAAGATATATATATACATATATATATATATATATATATATATATATATATATATATATATATATATATATATATTATATTATAAAGCTGAAGAGTTAGTTTGTTTGAACGCACTAGTCTCAGGAAGTACTGGTTCGAGTTGAAAAAATATTTTTGTGTTAGATTGTCCATTTACCGAGGAAAGTTATAGACTATATAAAATCACGCTACGACGAATAGGAACTGAGCATTATAAAGAAATGTTACAACAACGGTAAAAAATATTCTTTTTTGAGAGTTTCCGTTGCGTGCGCTGCGTAAACAGTTGAAGTTACACAAAAATCATATATGGCGGAATTGATCGCCATTAAAAGTTCTAAAAAAAGTCCGCGATAATCTTTCAAGGTTGACTCATTATAGCCTTTTTAATGGTAATTAAGTTTGTTCTAAAATAATGCATTATTTGCGAAGGTGGTTTTATACACATATTATAAATTCTTATCCAAAAAAAAAATAGGTTATTCATCACAAGTATTTCTGTTGTAACAAAATTGTCCTGGACATCATTTGATTTCAATGAATATCTTAGAAGATATCATAGTTTTAAAATACCTCAACAACGAAATAATAATCACAAAAAATGAAAAGGTTTATTTTATTATAATTAGCCAACCATATGAACATCTTACGAATGAAAAATACTTCATCAACAAGGCAGTTTTATGAAGATACGCTTTGTCTATTATTGCTATTTAATTTGGACGCATAACTTAGGAGATAATGTAAAATCAAATGTAACGATGTCGCGTCGCGTCGCGTGCTGGTAGTAACTACGACAAGTGCGATCGTTATATTAAGTAACCCTCTTTAATTAATTCAATAATATCCATACAAATCCTTACCTGACATTATAAAAACGAAAGTAACTCCTGTCTGTCTGTCCGTTTGTTTATCTATGTAAATGTATGTTTCAGGGTTAATCTGCTGAGCCGTTGGTGATGAAATTTGTTACGGATAGTCTGAAGCCTGGGGAAGGACATAGCTTACATTTTATCAATACACCAGGTGGGCGAAGCCGCGACTAAGTTAGTATTTTTATAAAGTAAGTACAAGTATGCTTAAAACCGTAATTTCATAACTTGCTCTTCATTTTAATTAAAAAAATAACGTGTGCTTCGTATTTTAAAGTGTCAAGTATAGTTCAATGAAGCCGGTGACAATTAATATCGAATGACTCAGCGAGATGACACCTGTAACCTTTAGCATTGTCCTTCACGGGTAACTTTAATCATAAACTTATTTTTTAAAAATAACTCCAAAAGCAAAATCGGTTCTTACCGATATGTAGTCGTACCGATGTTAAAAGACCATTAACATACTAAAGCACTGTAACTGTTTGCTGGCTAGTAAATGTCCCATGGATAAGCCACGGATTTTTGTACTATTAAGCAGAACGACTAGAGATTAATCCATCATGTACTGCGAATTGGCGGATGTACATATATCGAAAAGACATATTTTCCGGTGTGATTTTAAATAACGAATTTAAAATTCAGCGGTGCTATCACGGATTTTAATGCACGACCTTCCGTTGCAATTTGAAATTTAATTTGATCAAGTTAATAATACAGTAAACACGGCTTCCTGGTTGGTAAATATTGTTACTTAAGTTGGATAAATTACTGGTTTCGAGTAACACTTAAAACGTATAACGATCATGACAAACGGTGGATGACTCAACGATACGTCCCGTGACCTTTCCGATGCCCTTACTGTATCAGGTGGTTAACGGGAGATTTATATTCTCCGAAGATATATAGCCTCGTTTCTGTTTTTGGGTAAATAAATGGAGATAAGAGAAAAAATTAAACACAACACAAGATTTTGTGTGCGATTTATGCAGTTAAATTAAAAAAAACGAAGCCGTGGTTCCATCACTTCGACTATTGGATGTCCACAGCTGAACGTACGCCTTCCCCATATATCTAGATGTATTCGTCAACAACTTCGAGAATGCAACTCCCAACTGATATCGGAGTGGGCACGACATGGACACTCGACTCATTTTAAAGCCCACCTACTTGGAAACTTCATCGAGATCATCGAGCATTATGCTGAGGTTTTCACATTGCACATACCGGTTGTCAATGTGGCACTGCTAGAAAGACTGCAGCATTGTCCAAGTTTCGATCGAATCGAAGACTTTGTTATAGCCCACAAACGCTTAAATCAATAAATGATTATACTCATTGGTCTTTTGTATAATCTGCCGCAGCGTATGTATGTGGTCTATCGTACTATAGTCGTTTCGGAAACCCTCCGCGGCTTATAGTTAACTAAATATAAATAAACGGCATAATGGACAGTAGCATTATTTAATTATTGTAAATAATGATATATTAACTAATGAGTTGTAATTGTTTGATAATACTACGTATTATTTTGTTATTGGTTCTGTGAATGTCTATTTGTAACGCCACAAATGGACATTCACACAATCATTATTAATTCAGGCTTTATTTATAGGAAAATAAATAAAATATTGAGTGAGAATATAACGAAAACTGGTTTTAATATTTTATTTCGATACTCCAATCTATCAAATTAATACAAAAATGGATAGTAATGTAGTATGTTACTCTTTTAAATAATAATATTACTGTGATTTTTTTACTCAAAACGGATGCGTTGTTATAAAGTTTTATACTTTCTAATATATGAGAAAGAAATTGTTATAACCATAGGTATTTACGGTATTCTTATAAGAAAGCTAAGTTAATACTTTGTTATAAAACAAAAATATTTTTAATACGACAAATACACGTTTTTTTTTTAATGTTAGTTGGATAGGCAAACTGGTGAACATGCCAACTGATGGTAAGTGGTCGACGTCGCTCATCAACATAAACTAGTTTACCTGGAACTAGCCCAGCCAACTCATTTATGTGTTGCCTATCCTGAGACATATGATGTTAAGTCTCGGTGCCAGTAATTACACTGCCTGTCTTGCCCTTCTTTCCGAAACACAGCAAAGCTGTTTCACGTAAGAAACAAGCAACATGGTGGTACCCATGCAGCCGGGAGCGCGGCACAGCGCATCCCTCCCACCGGTAAGACATGAATGTCCACATTATTGTATTTTTCAATATTTTTTAAGAAGTAAAAATCAGAAAGAAACAAAGAAATCACAAAGTTAAAGATTACGGGAGCAAGACTGTTGACCCACATTATGAAAAAGGGCATCATGACTTAGATTATATCGTAGAAATATTTTGTTTCAAATATCTGTGGATTATATTGAGCAATTGATGTTACGAGTACGCTATGGTGAAATTTTATTATCTATATCTATTTTATAGAAATGAATAAAATTTAGGGGTCTGTTTGTGGTGTCCAATAAAAGGTATTTAGTAAATGCTTTTGAATAATAGGCAGTTGCCGATATAAAGAGTAAAGGTCACTTTTATCATAAAAACAATTTGGTTCCCTGCATAGCTAATCCATGGATCCATGGACCATCCATCCATTTAAGGGTAATATTTTAATACTATTTTTAATTTAATTTTATGATATAAGCTCATTTATTTATAGGCTCAAAATGTATGTATTATTTTACGATTACTTCTTGAAACATACATTACAAAATATGAATATAATGATAGTTAAAAAACGTTTTGATATTAGTATAACTCTCGTCATACGTATACAAACGTCATTATTGGAAAAACAAAGAACTCCTATTATTTTATAACTATATTAACCTTTCGTAATAGAAAAAGCAAGATACAATTCTGATTTTAGCAAAAAACTAAATTCCCTAGTCTACAGACTGCTGTCACGATAAACGTTGCTACGAAACAATATTATCAGTAATGATGTTACAAGTAGACACTGACTTTCTGACATTTGTATAACGAATGTAAAAGAATAATTCACTTGTATAAATATACCTCTTTTGCTTAGAAATAATTCTTAAACTATTAATAAGACATATAGGTAGGTAGTATATTCTAAAGAGGAAGACTTATTTGTAATTATCGAACAATGAAACTTACTAACAATAATAACCAATTTTTTTTAACCCTTACCATTTCAAAGTTGTATTATTATTAGTAACGTGGACTGTATAATAAAATACATAGATTTGTAGTCATGGAACAAGAGCCATAAATATCAATGCAGGTGATACCGCAGGGGACATCTAGTAAAACATAAAATATTTGAATTTACACGGATATATATCAGGAAATCTTAAGAAGGATACAAATCCTCGGGTTTATTTACATTTTCCGTCACTGATACCGACGCGACGTCTACAACATGGCAGCATGCATTGTAAATAAAGCGTAGAACATATTATACATTGCATCTTGCTATTAAGAGTATTATGTATTTAATATAAATATTTGAGTACTCTTATGGTCACTATCAACTTTCACTTTAACATTGTGGGTCAATTACAGTGTATATGAAAAAGTAGATGTATCTATCTTTTCTGTAAAGTATGTAAATGGTCAACAGCGGGGTAAAGGTGTATTGTATTTAAAAAAAAGGAATGGTAAATATATGTACATATCTCAAGATGTCTCCTAAGATACATACTAAAGAAATTTATCATTTGGCATACATTTCAGCGGTTCTGGTCTGGATTTTGATCTCGTGTCCTATCTCGTGGGCCATATCGGCTCTTCGTAGACAATGTTACATTTAATCTTATCGATTTTCGATACCATCAGCTCTTGTGCAAGCAGCCTTAAGAGAAGGAATGGGATGTAAAGGATTACGTCGGGAACGGTAGTACTTGACCTACTCGAGACTTATTGTGCTATTTGAATCTCAATGTACCAGTGAAGATAAGACGACAGCTCCAGACGTGCGATTTGACCTAAAGACGATTATTGTAGTGTATTTTATTATTATGGTATAAAATAAATTGTTGAGGTTTTTTTGTGTAAATTATCGATTGAAATTTTTACAGCCATATCAATTAAATTACTAAGATTTTTAAAAATATGCAATAGAAATTCTAAGAATTTTATCAGTAATTAAACTATAAATTGTGTATGTTACACAAAATATTAACTATATGCTATACTTAATATTACAAATACAAAAGTTTTTTGTTTTGTTTATTTATACTCGCTGATCTCAGCACTTACTAATATTCGATTCAATAATAAAAACTGCTTTTCATATAATATAACCATAAACGTAGTTAAATCTGTGGGTTTGTCTCGTAAAATATGAATTGATTTAACTTTTCTTTTGAGCTTGGAAGGCAAAATATACCTATTTCAAACTACCAAATAAGTTTTCTAAAGGTATCAGTTTCTATTTCAAACTATATCAATTATATCGTAATGTCAAAGATTCACTACATTATTTAATTTTAAATCATATAGTAGCAACTAGTAATCATATAATACCTAGCAGTAGGCAGTAGCCAACGTGAATGACAATGATTTCTCCAAACGGCATAATAAAGTACCAACCTATAATTTTTATATATAAATTGTCTTTTCCTTAGAAATATTTTCAAAATTTATCATTTCAAGTTCTACGAATACCGATGACCATGATTTTATGTTTATTAAGAGACTTAAAAAAGAGCAAGCTTTCTATTTTATTTAAGTTCTTTAAATAGTTTCGATCGAACAAAATTGAAAAGGGTTGGTCTATGCCATGTATTTCTTTTTTTTTTAAATCGATTCGACCGCTTATGAAATTTTTTTGAATATGTCATGTATATTTTTTGTTGTGGTCCGTTTGGGCTTGCGTCGTACATTACTAGATTCCCGACACAGAATTTTATCATAATGGGGGCCGTTGAGCGTGAGGCGTTTATTTCATTATTATTTTATTTTATTTATACATCTTCACCCATATAACACCCATTACCTAGTATAGTATATATCACATAAGTATAAGTACGCATAGCATTCGACACAAAAATAACAATGCCATCACCATTTTCTTTACGAAACGATTTAACGATTAATATTACTGAATTTACTACATCCCTATCACTAGTAACGGTTGTAATCAGGCTTATGATAATTTTCATTAAAAAAAATTGATGGCTTTACGCGCTCTCCGAGGCACGGTAGGCAGACCCAAAAAGACATTCGCCTAGATTAGACACAAATATTTGTATAAATGCAAATACCTGCCCGAAACTTACTTTTAAAATTAAATTAGTACATTCTGAATAAAGTTATGGTTATTACTTTTTATTTATTAAATAAAAAGTAATCACCATAACTTAATTCAGAATTTTTTTTTCTTATCTATTAGATAAGAAAAAAAAACACATTTTCAAGATAGTGAAAATATTTAAAAACCTTGTATTTGACCATTTGTAAACTGTTTTTATTTTCACTGACTACTCTAGCATAAATGTGCCAGAATACCCGCTAAAACCTAGTGCTTCTCTCGACATCTTAGGACTTATGACTGAGTTGGTTATTTTATTTCATTTCATGTTATGATGATTTTTACTGTAGTAATGGCATTAGCCGATTAAAAAGAGTAAGGTCATATAATAAACATAAAATAAAGTCTTTTTTACATAAGAACTGTAAACTTCACAACTTTAGCCGGCTTTTAATATGTTTAATAGAAGCAAAAGGCACATTAAAATTAAGGTTTGTTTTTGTAACAAATCGATTTAAATGTAGCATAAAATCTTAAACAAAACAATATACAAATAAATCGTTAAATATTAAATTACGACAATAAACTTTTGCAATTATTTTTGAAATATGTTACAAACTATTTACAAACTTTATATTTCCTTTCGTACCCCACCTTTTTATAAAGATTTATTGTTTAAATAAAAACGCAATTTCGCCGGAACCTGTTTATTAGCGTGAAAGAAAAGTAAATTTATGAGATCGTTGATAAGAATAAAAGAAGTGCTTTTTATTATTTATAAATTACATATCTCTGTTATATGCATACTTATTATTTTATATGTATATGCAGACCACTTTCACAATTCATTTTTTATAATATACTTTTTTTTAAATTAATTTTTTATTTGACCATACTATAAATACTGAAATAATTATACATTTTCCTACTATACTTTTATTATAATAGCAAATTCCAAATTCTTTTATAATTACTAGATCAGTCGTAATATACTCGTAACAACACCACCTTCGCTATTTTACCCGTTTTGACGTTAATGGTTAAATGTTCCGCTGATTTGAGTTGTTTTGTGTTCAAGTTGATAACCTATATTTAGCCAAAGTTTCATTAAAATTGGTTCTATATTAAGATTTGCACGTTTATACAAACAGAAAAAGACAATAATTCCTCAAACTATTATTCTAGCTTCAGTAATATAAGTCAAACTTGTAACGATTACTGTTAAAAATCTATATAAAAAAATCTATATTTAATTTGCAGAATTGACATCGCTTCGGTGTTATCTTACTTATAGACAAACAACAAAAACCGTCATATGGAAGTGGTGGATGTATTCAAAAGAAAATTCAATCTTCTACGTTACAATGGCGAACAGCGAATAAAAAAACATTTCATTTTCGTATCCCATCTCAAAAAGTACGTATGAAAATTATGAAATAAAAATTGTAAATGAATAACATATATTTACATGCAAATATAATAATGGCGGACGCTAAAACGGGAGCAGCAATACTGTAATATCATTATTATAATGTACTGTCTGCGTCATCAAGAACGCGAGAACAAAGCATTGTTCGGAGCGTAACGAACTATGTATGCGTTCATTATTAACATCATTTTTGTAATGATCGTTACGTCAAGACAAACGTAACCAAGTCCACGCATTAATATAGACTACACAATTGCATGAAAACAAATGCGTGAATAACTTGAAACCCTTCGTAGCGTCCTTCAGTAAGTACAGTCGTGAACGAGAGAGGTATATATAAATTATCTATAATAAAACGCCGAATGAGTTTTTAAAAGTATGTTATAAATAAAATTCTATCACTCACTGATAGACTAAGTAGAACCTAAATCACTGGCCTGCGAAAGCAATTATTGCTATCAAATTAACCCTTCAATTCCCATGTCTAAATAACTAAAACTAGTAGTAATTAACTAACGGTAGCTGAAATAATATTGTGTAATGCACCTAATGTTAAATTTAGCCATTTCTGTATTGTGTTTTGCTATCATGACGTATTCATTTCAAATACATTTTTTAACATTCGTTAAGTGTGTGAAATCACCTTATGGCGAAATAAATATTTTCATTTCATTACATAAGTGAGTTAAAAAAAATCTTTTCTTTTTAAATAAAATAGCTTAGATATACTTGGTTAAGACAAGAAAAGGAAAAAATATCGAAACTATCCCCATTAAGGGGCCACCTACAGATGACACTAGGCATTGTGCGGGTAAGACTCTAAAGGACACGCGATTTCTCTTATTCTTTCGGTAGCAATAAAACATTCGTTTTTATTATAATATTTATTTATATGAAAAATTATTATTCTATATTCTATTATATAGTCGATTTTTATTATAATTTTATTGAATTTCATTCATTTATTTTAATAGAATAATTGGCTATGCTACAATAGTGGTAGAATTTTAACAATAACATTTTCGTGTAGTAAAAAATAAATAATAAGTTTCTGTCACATGCAAGTGACACTGGGAATTAAAGAGTTAATCAATAGTATTTCATCTGGTGTTCAAAATGAAATACGCAATATAGATAATATCGTGTGACGTGTAGTACACGACAAACATATTAAATATATTCTCAGAAACTAAACTTTTACTGTTAATAGGCAAATATGTTTAATTATAGTTGTTAATTTCAATTAATACGTAACTTATCAATTTTAGTATTTACTGTATATACACGTGTCGTAAAATTGTTACAATTTATTATATGTAATATAATTAATATAATATTTAAGACGTTTTTGTTAATTATTTATTTTGTTTATTTCAAATACTACCAGATGAAATAAAACTATGTGATAATATGAAAATATTTAAAACCAAATTAAAAAATCATATTATATCCCCACTAGAGTGACTAGGAAAGCCTTCTATATCCAACGGCCCAGATGTTTAAGCTGTCTTTGTAAATGTATAAAAATGTCATTGTATCTCATTTTAAGTGAATGTTAAATTCTTATGAGAAATAAAGTTCTTTAAACCTATAATATAGCTTTATTATTGTTACGGGAACAAACATTCTGGTGTAGAGGAACGAAAGTTATATTAACGTAGGTGGTCGCGATACGATTACTGCTCGGTTACTGCTCGGAGCAGATGTGTTATTTTGGAAAGCTTTATTTCTGGTCTGATTGTTTCTTCCCGCGGGTCACCCCACTGTGTCTCCGAGAGCAAGTAAACCCGTAACAATTATTTCTCTTGGTAGGGAAATTATCCGCCAACCCACAGTTGGATGCTTAATGACTGTTTCATAGATCAAGTTCATTCGTTATTTATATACTGCTAAATTTTAAAAATCTATAGCATAATTAGGAGCGATGGACTTAAATAATTAACCGTTTACCCTTATCGTGGTACTTTTTCCATAAAAAAATTATAGAACCACTAGCTGTGCCCCCCGCTCACCCGCGTTAATTTGACGGAAAAACGTACTTAAATATTTTTAAACAATTACTCTAAGAGTAGGTTAACCCGCCTCGTTGGTCGAGTGGTCGCAAGTGTTACTGCTAAGCAAGGGGTCTCAGGTTTGATTCCTGGGTCGTTCAACGTATTATTTAGTTTTTTATTTTTCGAAAATTCTCAGTAAAAGAGTGATGTTATATTCACTTTAAAAGTGGAACTATAGTTAAAAAATGTCTCTAGAAGAGAATTAATAAAGGACGCAACGGAAGATCTCAAAAAAGACTTTTTCCCGTTTTTGTAACATTTCTTATTATTGCTCAGCGCCTATTGGTCGTAGCGTGATGTTATATAGCCTTCCTCGGTAAATGGGCTATCCAACACAAAAAGAAAGATTTTTTTCAATTCGAACCAGTAGTTCCTGAGATTAGCTCGTTCAAACAAACAAACTCTTGAGCTTTATAATATTAGTATAGTTTCTTAAGATATTTATATCACATTAATTTTAAACAGAATTATTTAAGTAAGTTCACAATTTACAAAGATATCGCGTGTATACAAATAAATGTTCTTTGATTAAATCTTAATCTTTGAATCATTGCCCAGGTAAAAATATTTGTTCATATAAGCCACCTCTGCTTTTAATTATATAATTGTGACAACGAATTGGTTTGTTATTTATAATTAGTGTTTGAAATTATTTATATATATTATATTTATATATGTATGTTGAAAGTTTGTATAATATGTTATACCTTTTTTTAAGACAAGCGTACCGTAAACGCTGCATTTGGATTTGTTTATTCTATTTACTTCATCAGAGCTTGCACTTTCATAAATCACCATTATTGTACTAGCAAAGCTCGGTTATTATTACGTGTAGCATTAAATAAATAATATAATTTTTATTAAATCATAAACCTTTATTTCATCCAGCTCCACTTGACCGCTCATACACTACGTCATTGTTAGACTTGTTGAACTTTTTTAATTACCAATTTGCAACGGGTTTTTGTTAGTGATATGTACAATTCTGAAAAACAACCAATTGTTTTTTGTATATTTTTTTATCACAGAATCTGCAGAACCAAAGTCAGACTCAGTGATATTAAATGTAACAGTAGTACATATAATTATTAAATATATATTTTTAATTAACTAAGTTTTTACTGTTTTAAAAGTCAAGAAATATTAAATTTCACTAAGTGTTAAAC
The DNA here is from genome assembly GCA_036937285.1 of Euphydryas editha. Taxonomy (NCBI): domain Eukaryota; kingdom Metazoa; phylum Arthropoda; class Insecta; order Lepidoptera; family Nymphalidae; genus Euphydryas; species Euphydryas editha. The sequence goes on from JAUPFZ010000020.1 coordinate 10,800,302, forward strand.
GCTTCATTTCACCTTCAATAGATTCTAAGATTTTAGTCCTCATAAATAATTTACAAGTGTAAGATGTTATATAATGATATATATGTGTGCGTACTGCGTACCTACCGCAATCTGTGTTCACCCGTGCGTTAAATAATTAAAAACCAAAAGTGATACCTTTACATTAATCAATGTAACGACTTCACCGACAATTTGTGGTAAAGTGCCGGCAAAATGATGAAAGTGAAACGAGTTTCATTAATAGTAGTATCGTATAACAGTTCATTATTAACAGTATTGTTAATGAATCTAATTGTAAGCTTAAAACATACCTTATAAGAAACATCTGTAAATAAATATAAATATAAATATGTTTAACACACACACAAGGTCGTCTGTTCCTAAGATAGGCAACTTAATGCCTGTGTTTTAGGTAACAGCCGACTGATATACTTTTTTTTTAAATAAGTATACCTACATATAAATAATACATATTATATAAATAAACATATATTACACCCAGACTCGGGGCGGGAATCGAACCCACAACCCTTGGAGCAGAAAACAGGGTCACTGCAAACTGCGCCAACGGGTCAGTCATCTGTATTAGGAATAATCTTTTTTTAAAATATTTATTTTGAAATTTTACAATATTATACATATTTACAAAGCAAAATTTAAAGTAATTATTTACAAACTTTGGTATAAATCATGTCCGCGTGGAATGGTGCCAAGAATACTGGCAGCATTTCCCCTTTGAATCGCAATTTCGATTCTCTGGGCAAAAAATGCACCAGCCCTCCTGTCACTAATATAGACTACAAGAGACGTAAAGTTAATTTTTTTTTTTAATTTTTTGGGCACTGCTACTCTAAGTTCCAAGAGTTTCGACTGCAAACGGCACAATAACATAACTTGGGATAAGTGATGAATATTTGTGTCGTTTAGTCATTTCTGTTTTTTCCGCAGCGGCTCCTGCTCTTAAAGCTGTCTCCCTGACATGAGACGGAGCTAATATATGTATCGACGTAGGTTGTGTCCCACAAAAGCACCCGTCCCCTTTTCCAGGCAACCAGTGTTAATCCACCAGGCCTCTTGCCATCATCGCGACTAATTCCAGTAGGCTGAATAAGAGCAGGAACGTCGATGGTGGCAAGAGCCCTTTTAATAGTTTCATTCAGGGAGCCGTGGCAGGAAAACCTATCTGAACTCTTGTTGCAACAAAGGCCGTGTAGTCCGAAAGAATTAACCTCCTTTCCACGCGGACATCTTTAATAAAATATATAAAATAATAAAATTTAAGCTAAAATAGTTTTTAGCGCCTAATGTGTATGTTATTTTATGAGTACATATAAAATTAAACCATTGCGTAAGTTTAAAAAATCTGTTCCGTGTACTATATGAATATAATGAGCATATAACGTAACGTTATACATATTACATCCAACGAGAAAACTTAAGATAAATAGGATCTCGATAAAATTATATTTATATTGAATAAGCGATACCTACAAACTATAATGTATGAAATTGAATAATAGATTTTACACAATATATGGGTTATGAGATAATTATATTTCAATAAAACATAAGACAAAAAAGAAAAATAAGAAGATTAATATTTATTTTTCTACTTATTACATTCGTACATGCGAAACTATATATCTTCTTGCACTGAATATAAATAATACAAATCCAAGTGTTTCCCTTTCAAAGTGCATGACTAATAGAACTTGAAAATTGAATAGGATCTCCTGTCCGGAAGGATGTCTCCATAAATTGTAATTCGTTGGGCCGGAAGAAGTGGCCCTATTATACTGTCTCGTCCAACAGCACTCGTATAATGTTACAGCCAATTTTTGCCCTTTATCAACCAATACGACTTTTGATAAGGCACGTGCTGTCTTCAAGGGCCCTTTAATTACATAAGGTCCTTAGACATGGTAACGTAAAATATATTTTGTAAATTTTAGCGTCCTAAAACGTTCGCATTAATTAGTTGCATAAATTTGATATTATCTCAGTACTGAGTTTTTGTTAGTGCTTTGAATTGTTTAAATATTTTAACATTCGGGTGTCGACTTTCAAAATTCAATAGTAATTATAAAAATTTGCTGTTTTTTATATTTTTGTGGTATATAAACGATGCTATGATTAAATTTAAAAAATAAAATGAGTAATAAAATATTATTAAATACGATAACCGTAGCAATGATTGCGTTCGTGTGAAAGGCCGGCTAGCAGTCGCTTGGTTATTAAAATAAAATATATTTATACAATATACGTACATCAATTGTCACCGTTTTGTTTTCATTAGCGTTAATTGTATTGAGAACAATTATTTTTTATGAACTTTCATTTAAAAAAAAATATTATCTTATTTATTATACGGAAGTAAGATTTAAATAATTTATTAATATTTTTATCATTGAAACAATAATAATTATAATTACATGCATAATATTTTAAAATGCTATAAATTAATAAGGTCTCTTCAAAGTAAAGTATTAAACATGGTACCGATACATAAAAATGATATATTATAAAAGTCTCGACATTAAATTAATGCACATCGTAAGGGTCAATTTTTATGACATTCTTTCTGGGATAGGCTGAGTGATGGAGTCTGCGGGGGGCTTTTACAAGCGACGTTTTAAGCCCAATGACGCATAATAGTTAATGTTGTACATGGGTACCGTTCTGATACTTCAATATAGTGACAACAGTTTTTTTTATTATATTTTTATGTAATTTTTTAGACCATACTTTTTATTTTCAATGTTACTGTTGTAACACTATAATATTATGAGTAGAATACGGGCTTCATTTATTGATATATTAATATTATTGGGTATATTGTACTTGAGTACAAATAGAAGTATATATTACATAAGTGTAGAGTTTCATATAATATAGATATAAATTATTTTTCTGTGTTGCGATTTCGATTTCGATGAAATAATTGTGTACAAATCTTTATATTACCGTAATGTTTACGTATATTAAATTATTAATAAAAGTGAAAATAAATACAAGATATTTTTAAAAGATGTATGAAGAAGAGATATATCATATAAAGTACAGTCTTGTCTCTTTTACTTTGGCTATAACATGAAGATATCAGGATTCCATGGCACTCAGCATCACTCACATAAGTTATTCATATTTCGACATTTATTTTATACATTTGTAAGTGGCATTGCGAGTTCTAAAGTATTTTATTTATATACCTAATGGCGTACGGTGAGCTTCGCACGGGTGCAATTAACATATGACGTTATTTACGTTTTAAAAACAATACTCTTCAACATATTATGAATTATTTTTCTTTCAAAAGTAACTGTTCAATTATGTGTAGAACAATTGTAAATCATCATCATATCACATCACCAACATTAAAAAAAGTTTGTCAGTTTCTTATTATTTTTATTATCACCATATTTATAATAGGTAGTAAATAATTTTTTGAGAATTATAAATTTTCTCCACTATAAAAGTTCGTTAAAATGTATTATATAACTCTCTTAGTAAATGGAATGACTCTGAAAAACGTATCCAAAAAATTAGAGTAACTAATAGTATTATAAAATATAAATAAAATAAAATAAAAATAAAAATATAGTAATATAGTATAGTAAAACAAAAATAACAAGGATAAAAAGCGATACGTAAATAGGGATTTTTTTTTGTTTATACTATTAAAATAAAAAGTAACTAAGAAACATGAAAATTTACTAAAATTTTTTATCATAATTATGTGTTCAACGATTTATTAACGTTGATATTTATAACGAATAACTTTTTGTTATCGAATGTCGCCAAATATCATCAGAAACGTTGTTTCACACAAAATGACTCCAAGTTACATGCACAATAAAATACAAAAGACACTTTTTTTTTTAAAATAAGTATATATACTCAGATGCGGGGCGGGAATCGAACCCACAACCCTGAAGCGGAAAGCGAGGTCACTGCCATCTGCACCAACGGGCCAGTCAAACTTATCAAAATTTTTAATAATATAAATTTATTGACATTAGTGAAATTTCTTGAATAATATCAAACAATTCCAATAATTTAATAAAGTATTTAAAACAAGCGAGGCATAAAATAAAATTATTTGATGCGTATAATTGATTTAAGACAGGAAAGTTAGAAAGGCTGACATAAGCCATAAAGTTACATGACGGCTACAACGAACAACATAATACCAGTCTTAAAGGTATTTACGCAAAATCAAAGCCCTTATTTAATAAATTTAATGAATGCGGTTTATAAATTGTATGGTTGCCACTTCTATGAGTCATAGGGTGAAATTATTAGTGTTTAATATATTATATTAAATAATATACAGTATAATAATTTATAGACTTTATTCATCAACAATAATGTATCTTTCAAATGGTAAAAGTTTTTTTTTTTTTTTTTTAAATAAAAGCAGCGTTTTTATTGATTATCCTTGCGGTATATAAAATTTTCTAAAATTTGTTCGCACTTTGTGTTTTATAAAAATGATGTCATTTATAAAATACGTTTAAGGGCAAGTCGAACTCTAGTAAAAACTTGGTACTTGGCAACAGAACTGTTTATTTCTTTTTTAAATTTTTATTATGGTCGTTACAATGGCCATAATTATTCCTATAAAATTTTAAATCCACTTTATTACAGCTTATTAAATAATAGTTATATTTAATTATAGTCCAAAAAATAGATTCTTGTGACAAACGAACAAACAGAAATCATAGTCTGAATAATAAGCTCACATTGATACCCTTTGAATATAACAAAATTAATATAACGGCGTAAGTATATTAACATAATTATACTATTGCTTTTGTTAAGATATAAAAGCTTATTTTATATTAATATTTTTATTCACAATTATATTATATTTAGATTGAATAGTATTTGCAAATAAAATAGCAGTAAAATAGATCAGTGCGCAGATAATAAGTAAACAATCTCAGAAGCGTGTGTAATTCGACGGACTTAAGTAAACATTTCGTAAATCAATTAAAATTCTACATTTACTTACCCAACTATTTATACATATTACGATAGTATTATAATCAGAGGTTTAAAATATATTAGAAATATTAATAAAACTAACTCGTATATTTTTCATGATAAATAATTAAATTCCAATCCTTATTTCTAATACTTAAGAAGAATATAATAATTACATTTTTACAGACATATATATGACAATACACAAACAAATATAATATATTTATAATTACAAAATAATAATAAAAAACATTTAAGGCAAAAAAATTAGGACTCAACTATACCGATGTTTCTAGTAAATACAAATATACCTATTAAGCTTAAAACCAAAGACTCGTAAAACGAAAATAACATATAACACAAAAATTCTACCAATGTAGAATTAATTACAAGTCTTTATATAAGAGTTTTATAAGTGATAATGGGCTATTTAATACACCACGTCTTTTGAAAATATTAGGCGTAAATTGCATATAATAACCGCATTAGTCCGTATACTTCGTATCTCAATGTTAGTTGATTTACTGCGGATTTATTAGACCACGTCGGATTACAAAGTTAAATTACGTATCAGACCCCACGCAGCATTGCAACGCTTTACAAGAATTACTCGGTGAACACTTAATGGCACTAAACCGTTTCCATATAAAATATATAACTGAAGTATCAAGTTTTATGATGCTGACTAATAATAATAAATTTTAAATAAATCAATGACGATACATCATTTTGCAAAATTTTATAATAGTTTTTACCTTTCGTACTGCCATATCATTCGTTCTTAAAATATCAAATATCTTCGAATTTTTTGGGCCTTTTTGTGTAATTGTTACGTTTATTTTGCTTAAAAGTGTATATTACCAAGAAGGTCCAATAAAAATATGCCGATATTCTGATAATAAAATCCGGAGATATTATAGAATACAATAATAATAATTGTTAATAACCAAAAGTGATTCAAGCTTATTGTTGTTATTTTACGTAATTTAATTACTATCTTGTTGTTGATCGTTATTAGTTGCCAACAACATGCCACCAATAAAAAAAGTATTTAATTTTTAAGTCGGTTTTAAATTTTTGTAATTATTTAAATATATTCTTTAAGTATGTAACCTAACGTGATTAAAATGTCTTTTTAGAATATTATACTGGCATGGCCTCCAATATATTGAATGTAAATATAATACACATACAACAATTCTAATTAGAATGAGACGAAACTCATGAATTTTAAATAAGTCTGAGATGTACATTCGGGAGTTTGGGCTGTGACAAATCGCATGCAGAATGTATTACTTACTGAAACGGGTCACTGGCTTTAAGCCGTTAACTTCGGATTCCTGAATATTTAAGACTGTTTCGTGACATTTTTACCTTTAAAATGGAAACTGTATTTTGTATCAGATGAACGGTTTAATAGTTATTTTAAAGGAGAGAACTAGCTTGTTGTTATAACGACATTCAAATGAATGTTGTAATTGAATTTCTTTGAAACAAAGAAGTGCTATTGGTCGCTCTGGAGTAAAAAAAACAACTTTATAATGCAAATTGTTTTAATTTCTTAAAAATATATGTCGGTAACGAAATTTTCTTATCTACCTACAATAAAAAGTTTTAATATTTTTGTAATATAAGCATGTTATTATAATATTTAATTAATAATTTTATTATAAATGTAAAAAAGTAAACTATGAAATAGTAAAAGGTAAAATGTGATCTTATATAGTAATATTTATATAAAATTTTAAATTTAGGAAGTATTTAAAGAAATAATAATAACAATAAGTATTAAATTTATTATACATAAGAAAACTTAAGTAAATATATTTCCAGTAAATTATACAAAACAAAAAAATAATACTATAACATAAAAATAATGCATGATACAGTATTGAAAATAATTTAAAAAAAATACTTATTCATGGATATTAATTTTTGTTATATTTCGCTAACGCTTCGCTTTCGCTAATTACTTTTTCTGTGTTCAATAGCAGGCTGTGCTGTCTTGAAACGAGCACGGTTCTCTTAAGCTAATTCCCTCTAAGCTCATGTTCAATTCATGGCATCCCCCATCTATTTTGTGTGTTTATTTTGAAGGTATTTAATTAGCGTTATGATTAGGACTTAAAAATTCTTCATTCTTTCTTAAAAGTTTTGTGTAATACAAATGATGACAGAAAAAATAATTTATTTCCACGTGATATTTGTTCGACATAATGTCTTTCGTGTACATTATTTTTCCCTTAAAAATTATCTCTGATTACTTACTCAGTAATGACTTTAAATTACATTTAAAAAAACCTCGTACCTATTCTGATGTGTTGTTCACAAGTGCATGTTAAATTGTGCACGAGTTTGGAAGATAATTAGCTTAAAAAAACTGCGCTGCGGTCGTTTCAAGACAGCACTGCCTTGTATTTAACACGGAACAGTGAATACGCATTCCGCCAATTTGAGAATGTCAACCAATGTTCAATTAACTTCAGAATCGCATTTATTTCTATACTAGCGGCCCGCCCCGGCTTCGCACGGGTATTTAACTAAAATTTCAAAAAATACAAATTTATATTCTTTATCACCTACACCTGCGTCGATACTGGAAGATATTTCATAATAGACGGTTTGAGTTGTCAAACATAATATTTTAGCCCGCGACTTTGTCCGCGTAGAAGTCGAAAATGGTTATAATAAGATTTTTATTTGTTTTTTTTTTTTGTACGTTATTAATTTTGTTATAACATATAAATTATTATGTTAAAATGTTTGAATACTTATAAAATATAATAATTATAACGTAGGGATTTAAAATTTAAATAACCATTAAAATAAAAATAAAAATTGTTATATTTTATGATCAAGAAGCTCTGCCTTTGATCTGGAGAAAGTTACACGGGGGTATTATCTTTTTACCACGAAATTGAAATACTACACCTTCCCTAATACTTCTTTATAAACATTTTTTTTTCATTCGGTGTGCTAGAATTACCAGGCTATTCTGGAATATGCCACATACAACTGACTGTGAGAGAAGCAGCTTTCGCTTAAGTATACTCCCGCTACAGTAAGAGTTTGACCTTAAGCTTTGTTTATGGTAAACACATACTCATATACACTCATACATTATCTTATTATATGGTTTCCGGAAATCAACATTTCCTATTTTAAGCAACAGGTCTGAGAACTGTCCGGCAGTAACAACTCCCTTTAGATCGATCTCATATTTATTTATGGTAAGGCTCAGTTTCGCCTATAAATAACCCACTGCTGAGCGAAGGCCTTTTTTCATATAGAAGAAGGGTTGGAGCTTAATCCACCACGCTGCTCCACTGCGGATTAGCGGATAATATCCCTACCATAATTAACAATTATTATAAGGCATCCATGATAACAAACGGGAAAGACGGCTTTACGTACTCTCCGGGGCATGGTGGGGAAACCCACTATACACCCAGATATACACCGAGACCTGAAACTAATATTGGCACAAATACAAATATCTGCCCCGAGCGGGAATCGAACCCACGACCACCGCCATTGAGGCGAGGCGTTAAGGCGACTACTTGCACCACTACACCAGAACGGTCATCAATGCTTCGTTCGTTGTATCGTAGCTATAATTACACCACAAGTCAATACGATTTTGTATCTTAAGATTTGAATAAACCCGCAAGTAATTATTTTTTAAATTTTAATTGACTCGGCACAGTTGGTAGTGACCCTGCTTTCTGCTCCAGAGCTCGATTCCCACCTCAAGTCTGGGTGTTATATGTATTTATTTCTATATGCATTATTTATATGTATATTTATAAAAAATGTATATCAGTCGGCTGTTACCTAAAACACAGGCATTAAGTTGCCTACCTTAGGAACAGACGATCGTGTGTGTATGTCAAACATATATTTATATTTAGTAATAGTCCAAGACAGCTTTTATCTCCTCCTTCTTAGTTTTAGTGTAAGATAAAGTTAAATGGGTACATGATTAATAATGTTTTCTGATCTTGTTCCAACATTAGTCCGTGGTGCCAATCTGTACTAATTGGGGTGTTAATGCCGTATAATTCAAAAATGTTTCCAAGTTCACTTTGGTGTCTTCTATATCTGTATCATTGTGAACTACAGATTCCTCTCTGATGAGTCATTTAGTTTAAAACCCTTGACTTAACACAACACCAACATTGAAGTAAAAATATTATATAAGACACTATTTTACAATAAAGCAATCACACGGTATATTTACAACTCAATTTTGTTACGTTTAATATAAAGTCTTGCCTGTTGCATCAGGAGCACCCAAAAAAAGATATTACCTACACGTCAATACTGGAAAATATAATAGACGAATTGATTGTCAAACATGTGTCAAAATAAAATGTAATTTAAATCAAAAGCACTAAGGAGTATTTATATCAAACTAACTTTCTACCCCCTTTTAACCCCGTGAGGGAATGAATTTCGATAAAATACGAAACACGTCTTCAATCAATTCTGTTAAAGAATATTCATGCAAAATTTGAAGTAGATTGGACCAAGGAATCACGTTGTCCCATACAAACTTTGCCTCCCTTTTTCATCCCCTTAGAGGTAGAATTTCGTAAAATCCGTTCTTAGCTGACCTCTACTTGGCAAAAGGAATATTCTTACCAAATTTCAAGTTTTTAGGTCTCATAGTTCCAGAGATATCGTGATGAGTGACTATATCTATAGAAAGTCTCCTATATATATATAGAAGATATATCTTACCATTTGATCGACTTGCTTGACAAGCGGCTAATAGTCATTACTCCGTACACCAACTATGTATACAAGATTACGATCCAATCACGCGAGTTACTCGGCAGCTGGATAGATGATATCAAGACGCTGATTATTAGGTAACTTCAGACCTTGTTAGCTCTACCGGAGCAAGCGGCTAATAAAGTTAAGCCATACGGGCAACAATACGATGAGTATTCAGTATTAACATATTCGTGTTTCTATTAAAGACGATCATTAAAACACTAACTGTGCCACGCGTTTTTACGCAAGGAAATCCCTATTATATGGAAAATTTAGAATGAAATGTATTTTACGCGCAAATGTAGTTCTACATTAATGTAAGTTTAATCGCAAGTCAAGCAGCAAGGAGGTCGATGGGAGAGGCCTACGTTCAACAGTGGACAACCAACGGCTGATATGAAGAATCGCAAGTATTTTTGCAGTTTAATCCATTTATCTGTTCTTCGAACGAATTATAATATTTATGCGGATAAGTTAAATTGTTGAGTTGAATGGTGTTTGTGTTCCTTTTACGCTTTAGCGCTGTAATTGTCTGTCGTGAAATTGATATGAAACTCGGTTAAAATTAGACACGGCTACGAACATAAGCTATAAGTCTTATCTTATCAAGTAGCTGGAATTTCGTTCGAACGGACCTCTCAAACACAATTACAAAAAAATATATATATTAATTAATACGTATTCAATTAATATATTTATCTCACAGACTTTAATATTTAATTATAAATAATATATGTCGTGCGGTGACCGGCAAAGAAGAATAGTCCCGACCTCTTTCTTGCCGAGGTGTCGTAAAATAAACCAACCAGAAAGATTGGGCAGCAGCGTCACCGTATACTGTCACAACACATTGCGCTCGCAAACCCGTAAGCCAAGCGTGGTGTGTATTGGTAAACCCTCCCAGAGATGAGGATGGGAGAGGCCTACGTTCAGCAGGTGGACGTTCAACGGCGAATGTGGTGTTAATTTTTCCATTCTACCTTCAAAAGTTTCTATAAATGTTCATAAGCAGGCTGAAACAATCAACCGATCAAAAAGAAAAAAAAACATACAATGAACAAATATTATTTCAACTGCGAAATTAATTTAAATGAAAAACTGCATGGAGATAAAATATATTCTGAATTAAATAAAATAATATTTATGGCATTTTAAATGTGTGTTGTCTTTAAAATATAATACGCGATATTAATGAAAATGTACAATATCAATTTTAGATATTGCCCATACTATTTTGAAATATTGTCTTTTTGTCCCAAAATTAATGTACATACTTCGCACGAGCCCAATTTTGAAATTCCCTGGCTTGACCCATAAAATTTATGCCGCTCTGAAATGTTCTTTAGAAAAAATTCTAAATTTATCTTTTTACTTTAACAAGAGAGATGGTGGCATCGGTGTGAGAAAAATTTCTAGTGTCGCTCTTCCTGCCTTTCTTGCTTCTGAGCATAGTATCAAAGGCCTATGTTCCGAAATTTTAAAATCAATTTCAGTCCAAATTACAGATGCTACAGACGCAGTAGAAAACTGGAGGTTGAGGTGTCCTAATGACGACATCCCCAAGGAAGTTACGAAACAAAAACTTTGGGACGCACCATTAGTTCACAATACTCGTGAAAATTTGACGCAAAATATTACAAGTGACAAAAACAGTGCAAGGCTTCTAGCTTTATCAAGTAAAGAGCTAGGTCACTGGTTACACGCAATGCCGTCAAAAAACCTTGGGACACTTTTAGATAGTGAAAGTTTTCGAATTTGTGTAGGTCTCCTGTTGGGAGCACCACTGTGTTTTGAACACAGATGTCCTTGCGGAAAGGAGGTTGATTCTTTCGGACTACACGGCCTTTCTAGCAATAATAGTTCAGTTACATTTTCCCGCCACGGTTTCCTGAATGAAATCATTAAAAGGGCTCTTGCCACCATCGACGTTCCAGCTCTTATTGAGCCTACTGGAATTAGCCGCGATGATGGCAAGAGGCCTGATGGTTTAACACTGATTCCCTGGGAAAGGGGACGGGCGCCTTTGTGGGACGCAACTTGCGTCGATACATTAGCTCTGTCTCATTTCAGGAAGACAACTTTAAGAGCTGCGGAGAAGGCTGTAATTACTGAACGGCACAAATATTCGTCACTTATCCAAAGTTCGAAACACTTAGACCTTCACTTGGAGTAGCAGTACAAAAAAAAATCTAAAAGAATTAACCCCACGTCACATAGCCTCCACTGGTGACAGGAGGGCGGGTTCATTTTTTGCCCAGAGAATCGGAATTGCGATTCAACAGGGAAATGCTGCTGGTATTCTTGTCACCACTCCACGCGGACATGATTTATACCAAAACTGTTTGTAAATAATTAGTTTAAGTTTTGCATTGTAAATATCTATAATATTGTATAATTTTAAATTAATATATAATATAAGGATAAGTGATAATCACATCGAGTGACGTTTTATATAACATTAGTCTATAGAAACAATTTTGCTTATAGATCCGTTTACAAACAAACAATCACTTGCACTATACCTATTATATTAATATTACATTTTAGAGTTAATCACTATCAGCGAAGTATATTTAAAAATATTTGTTAATATTAATTAATGATTTTTTCCTACATAAATTAATGTTATGTTCCATTAGTTTATTTCAATAATTTTATACTTAGTTAACATTGTAGTACTTGATCGTTATATCAGAAAAATAAATGTATGTTTTTCTCAAAAGGTAATCGAATCTGTCGTGAATACAGTACAATACAAGGTTATAATCTTACTTTTACATTTATATAATGATAATGTTATCAATAATAATTTACAATCATGTAACATGTCTAATCTATTATGAATTTAGATCCAAACTGGCAAAACGTGTGACGTGACCACGGAAGTGTCAGCTTGATGCTTGTTTCTGTCAATGTTGGTGTCAAACGTTTTTCAAACTTCGTTAAGCCAACATGACAAACAGCTGACGTTTATTATGGCCTGTTAAATTTTAATATTTATAGTACATCAAATTGTAAATGAATTTCTTGTACATATTTCATGTTTTATTTATACACCGAAGCCTCTGGTTAAGATTATATGCAAATAGGTTTAGAATATTAACATCACAGAATTGGACTAAGATTAAGAAAGCGCTAAGGTCTATGTGTTGGAGTCTAGAATATCCAGTTAGTAATAAAACATGCTATAAAACAAAGTTGTAAAAAACTTCTTAACGTGTTTTATTTGTATAAATAACTAGCAAACCCGTTTTTTGTAACATTTCGTTTGGGGATTAAACCTCCATACAAAAAAAAATTGTAGTACATGCTATGTCCTTGTTTTCCTGCTTTTCTGTTGAAAATTTTCCTGAATTTTGTTTGCTATAAACCTCACGGAGCCCAAGACCTTTCCAACGAATGCAAAACCGTGGAAATCGGTTCGTGCGTTCTGGAATTATAGCGTCAGGAAGGAAAACCCGACTTATTTTTATATTATAGATTTGTAGTAATAAAGCATGTTATATAACATATTATTATGTACTGCGGAATAGCGTCTCCTCTCCTATGAAGAAGATGTTTGGAACTTAATCTGCTATGCAGCACCACATTTGATGGAAGGCTTAAATCATTGATTCTTAAGAATATGTCATGGATTTTTTAAAGGACTTAATTTATTTTTAAAATTTGTCTCATGCTCAGTGGTAATCTGCGTGTTTTCAGACGAAGACAAACAGTTGCGACAGGATTTGATATGATGATATTGATTTGATATAGAATGCTGCATGCTTACAGCATTCTATATTGCACCACGCTAACGCTATCGCCGTCTCCAACCAATGGACATCTACTGCTGGAAATATGTTAATAAATTTGCATTTCAATGATCGCGGTTTAATGCCACCAGAAATCAGCGTCTCCCCGCGATTTTTATACATCATCTGTCCACCAGAAGGTCAGCCAACGTTGCGCTACTTGTTTTTCGATGTTATAGTATAACAAAATAATGTAATACGTCTACTTTAGATGTGTTATATAACTAATATTTTGTAACATGTTGCTGTAAATTTCAAACGTCTTTATTGTCACTGTCAAGTTTGCATGCTTAGAGCACTTCGCACAAGTCAATGTCATTTATCAATGATAAAGTAACTTATTGAATAACCACATATTTATAGCTTAAATATATAATAATTAATGAAAATTAATATTTAATTACTTAAATTTTTACTGATATACTGTAATTTTTAATTAAAATATATAAAACATAAGTGAATAAGTTTATTTTTCTCGTTAATTTGTACTTCGTATGTACATATATGTAATCGCTTAATTTTTATATTTGCTTTAAAAAGATACGCTTGTATATTTGGAATTAAACTGAAAGGAAACAATCTTGAAATGTCTCACTTCTTGACAATGGCCAGTTCTATATAGGAGAAGGGTTGATCAGATACAGATACTTTACCTACCAAGAATAACTATCGCTGTCTGGTGTTTAAAATAAAAAAAATTGCTAGTGTAGTAGGCCATGATTTCTGGGAGGTACTGACATGTACTGTACTACATGTGTACTGACGTGTATCAAACATATACACAACGGCTTTGTGGAAACTTTGGGTAGCTCTGCTCCTCCATATTCCACAGTTGCACGCTGGGCATAGGAGTTTAAGCTGGACAGACCATCCATTGAAGAAAACACTGCGAGGGACGCCCATCCACGTCTCTCAATGAAGATAACGTAAAAAAGGCGAAGATGTTATGGCAGATCGAAGAGTGACTATCAGGCATATAGCTGAGAACACAGGAATCTCATATGCCAGCGTTTAAAGAATCCTTACAAACGAATTGCATATGAAAAAGGTGTCTGTGGGTTAGGTAGAATACCGATAATTTTAACCGACGAACGTAAAAGAAACGAGTCGACATTTTGACAGCGAAATTCGTGAAGTTCCAAGCCGATCATTATAATTTTTTTTTCGCGTTTTTTTACCAAAGATGAGACTTGGTGCTACCATTTTGATCCTGAAACAAAATAGTCATCGACTTGGAAACGAACCTGCTCATCGGCACCGAAGATATTCAAGGTGTCTAATTCAACTAGAAAGGTTTCTTTGGACCCTGAAGGAATAATTATGGTGACATACTTGAAAAAAGGAGGCACTATTACAGAATCACACTACGTAGACCATAATTATAATAAGATTGCGGGAAACTATCAAAGAAAAAAGACGCGGCAAACTTACAGTAATTAATTATTTATAAAAAATTCCAGAAAATCTAAAATATTACATCAAAAATTATGTCTACTAATCCACAGCGTCGCCCACACGTAAGCTTTAGTAGTCGTCTAAGTAATTAAAGGTTCTAACTAACCGCGATTCAGAAAGCGCCATCAGCGCCATCTATTATGATAGTGCTGTACTTCAAACTATTGTAAAAATAAATCGGAATGCGACATTTTGACGGTCTTATTTTCGTCATTTTATGAATTTTCAATGAATGAATGAAAATTCATTAATTTTATGAATTATTCTTATTTGAATGCTATAAAACATATGTAGTTTTAGACAACATTATTTACATTTTCCTAAGCACGTCTAAATGTTAATATTAACTTACCCAGTCTTTTCTCTCTCACGCCGTCATAAAAATACAAAATTCAAATTACACTAACTTTTGATACATTTGAACGATTTTGATGAAAAATGAAATAAAGACTAAATGCTACCTCCGGATACTAAAGTATTAAGTGTAGGTTAAAAGATTGTCGTGTGATTGGCAGAGATGTACGTTCAAACAAAAGGACAGACAGCATGGAATTTCTATAAATGAATAAAAAAAAAATTATTTTGTAGACTCCTACAAAAAATTTCGTCAAAAAATTCAAAAAAAAAAACAGACGTGTTTAAAATTTTATTATGTGTATAGAAGATAAATTAAGTATAATTCGTTTTTATTTATATAAATTTTAAACATAACATAGATATAATTATTATATTTTAAATTTTATTTAAATGATGATTCCAATTTATATTTGAATGTAGTATATTCTTTATGAATCCTTTGTATTTCTTATTACTTTACACTATTTAATTAAAAGGTTCCCAAAAAAGAAAATTAAAAGGTTCCCAAAGGAACCAGATAGAATAATTGTACCACGCCGTGCCGCTGTACAGGCAATTTCGTTTGTGGTAACTCCCAGGCTTTGTCCTAATTTAGTACAAAAGTCTGTCTTTCAAACTGTATTTCCAAAACACTAAACACTTTCAACTCTGAATAAATCACGAAGACAGTTCTCGAATGCTTGAAATATAGGAAAATCATGAATGTGAATGAAACGTGAAAAAATTTGGTTAAATTTGAAAAATGTTATGAATACGAATTAACCGTTTACGTTACTCGTCGATTTTTCTACAGAAGAAACATTTCAAATCAGTAGAATGGTATGACGATTCGAAATTACGCCGTAAGCACTCCTAAAAGTATTTTGATAAAATAATTATGATTTAAGAAACATTATTATTTTTGGATTATACCCAATTTTTTTTTAATATTCTTAACTCTCTTTACATTATAGATTTTTTTTCACGTAAACATTCTTTTTAGTCATTTTTATCGCAAAGAATCATAAATATTTTAAATTATACCTATGTCTTGGAAATAGGCTAAAATAAAAGTTATTCCATGTATCAGGTAACGTATTAATGTATAAGCCTGCTTTTGCGTAGATACATGTATCTACGCAAAAGCAGGCTTTATGCAGGAAATGAATTTATATTTAAGCAAATATAAGTCGCTAAAGTCGATTTACTAGTTTGTGTGTTATATTACTCCTCGGTTCGTCAAGTTTTTTACTAAAGTGATAAAAATGCTATTTGAAATATGAAATAATTCTAGTAATATTTAGCGTTAGTAACATTATTAAATCATAATATCCTGTAAGTCTTTTTTTATAGCTATGATTACTATTTGTATCATGTGTAAGTAATATATTTAGTATAGTACATATAATTAAATATTTGTACATTTCAAAAATCTTAAAGCTGGCAACGGCACTTGTTCTATTTTTATTACGAAGAACGCAATTGCTTTTTTTTAATTATCATCATCAATGTTTATTTAGTCTTAATGTTTTAAAATTATTAAGAGTGACATATATGAATAAATTTGCATAATTTCGAGACAGTAGGAAACAAAAGCCTGAGCCGGAGTAGCAAGAAATAATTGTGATATTAAAAGAAAAGGCACGGTTTTAAGGACTTACTTCAATGGTTTTAACAGTGAACATGTCATAATTATGAAGCTTGAGGCTCTTTTCCAGTATTGTCGTCCAATTGTTGGACAATTGTTGGAATGTTAACTGTAAAAAGCAACAGAAAATAATGTCGAGTACGAGCACCCGCCAATTATCGGCCTTCTTTGTCCTTTGGATGTACATCACTATTCGAAATCTGTAGTAACTGTAAGATTAGATAAGAGTATAGATTGGAAAGGCCAGATAGCCTTACAAATTACAAGAGACTCAAGCTTAGACGTGTAGAGGTTTGTAAACAGCCCCACACAGGCCATGGTGATCGTTTTATTAGGGTTCCGTAGCCAAATGGCTAAAAACAGAACCCTAATGGATTCGTCATGTCTGTCTGTCTCTCCGTCCGTATATCACAGTCACTTTTTTCCGAAATTATAAGAACTATGATAAAACTTGGTAAGTAGATGTATACTGTGAGCTGCATTAACATTTTGACACAAAAAAAGAAAAAAAGAACAATAAATTTTGGGGGATCCTCATACTTAGAACTGAAATTAAAAAAAAATTATTTCTTCAAACATATACATATCTACGGATAGGTCTTCAAAAATCATATTGAGGTTTCTAATATAATTTTTTTCTAAACTGAATAGTTTGCGCGAGAGACACTTCCAAAGTGGTAAAATGTGTCCCCCCCGCTCCCCTGTAACTTCTAAAATAAGAGAATGATAAAACTAAAAAAATATATATAATGTACATTACCATGCAAACTTCCACCGAAAATTGGTTTGAACGAGATCTAGTGAGTTGTTTTTTTTATTTTTATAAAAAATATATACTATTATTAAAACATCGATCAAAGTTACAACGAACTACAAGAACTTTTATATGGTGTTACTTGCTGCTACGGAAACCTTCATGGGCGAGTCCGACTCGCACTTGTTTAATTTTTAAATGTATTGGTACTTATGGCAAGAATTGATTTATTTTTACAATCCATCAGTGGTTAGATACAAGTCATTCAACTGAACCTGTGGTCAAACGATATCTTTATAAAACGAAAATTGTTATATTTGGTAGAAATTTAGAAGGGATAGTGTTCTTTGAAATGTGTTCAGATAGTTGAACTAAACCTACCCAGATATATTGCACACAGCTCATACATATACAAAAGTTTTTATACTTATGATATTTAGGCTTAGTAAAAAAAGGAATGGTGTATTAAAAAAGAAAGTTCTTCCAAAGATGTTTAAAATGTAATTCGGAAATTCATTGCATCAAAACCCAAAGCTAAATATTGTCAAGGTCGTTAAATTTTTTTTTTTAAATTTAGGTTTAAACTATTATACATCCTCAAATAGTTATGCTTTCTTTTTGTAGGATTAATTCGCGAAATAAGCCATCTCTAAAAGCCGATATAATCTATGAACTTTATACTACTACTATATATGTATATATGTACTACTATATACTACTATACGAGTAGATTTCGTTTGGGGTGTATCATCTTGTCCTTTTAGGTCTCCCCACCGTGCCTTGGAGAGCACGTAAAGCCGTCGGTCCCGGTTGATATCATATACACCTGATAACGATCGTTACTCATTGTTGGGAAATTATGCGCCAACCCGTAGCATAACAGCGTGGTGGATTGAACTCCAACCCTTCTCCTATATGGAGAAGAAGCCTTCGCTCAGCAGTGGGTTGTTTACAGGCTGATACAGTATCATCTTCCAGTACAAAATTATTAGCTTAATATGTTTCAATTTTGTACTTATTCACTATCTTAAGATATTATATATATATTCACTATCTTAATATATTATCAATTAATATTATCAAATATATACAATATTTCTACATGTAATTTACTCACATGATTTTTTTTACCATCTAATTTCTATAATAAATATAAATTTTCGGCTTAAAGCTTAATTTTAAGTGATTCCAATAACCGTAAATTATAACGTAGTTTTCAAATTGATATTACGATGGTATAATAGTTTGTAAGATTCAAATAGTAGCTATGATGTTAAATTCATAACAGCGATTAGAATGTTAAAACTCATCATTATACTCCCATAAAATGTTACGATCTTCTGTGCTTTAGTATAAATAAAAGGAAAAACATTACCTATATAACCTTATTGAAACGTTCATGTTATAAAATTTTACTAAGTAGTCAATTCTTGAAAATTATCGAATTGACGTTATATTTATGATTTTATTAATATTGTTGTAAAATTAAAGTCAAGACAAAGTTTTTAAGTTAGCTTGTATTAGGTACACTAGCGGCCCGCCCCAGCTGCGCCTAGAGTATGTATATATATGTACCTAAACCTTCCTCATTAATCAGTCTATCTATTAGTGGAAACCGCATAAAAATCTATCTGTTCGCGATAAATTTTTGAGTTTATCGCGAACAGATAGACAGAAAGACAGACGCGGCAGAGAACTTTGTTTTATAATATGTAGTGATAATTATACTTTTTATGGTTTTATTGAGTTTTTAGTTATAAATCTTTTAAATTATTAAAAAAAGAAGTGTTTAACAATATTTATTATGACGTAACAAAAATTTATAGTTCCATGATATTTAAGGTCACCTTAGTCACACGACACAACCAAAAAAGCGCTTATCGTTACCTAGTACCCGGATGACCGAGCTTTGCTCGGTTAAACTATATTTAGACACAAATTACATAGTGATAATATATGAATAATATTTTCAATCTTACCGATATAATAATAAAACAATAGTCACTGGTTACATAAATAAAAAAATAAAAAGAGATCCTAATAATATTTTTTCTCACCAAAAAAGGAACTTGAAAAAAAAAGGAAAAATCTTCCGTTTTCGAGAGATAGACAGATTTCCCACCTGAGCTATTATAAATTTACAGATGGTGGCGAAATTTACTTTCTTATTCTAATGATATTCTAGCAGTTTTTAATTGCTCTCGTGATTATTATTTAAATAACCAGTTTATATCTTTTTTTCCTACCTCTGCCGAAAGTTCGATTTTCGTCCCTGTGAAGCGGGACAAAAGTGACACTTTCTGTCCCCGCTTCACAGGAACAAAACCTGAACTTTCGTCCTAGGTAGGAAAAAAAAGTATGTGCAACATGGGACGAAAGTACTACATCCATTCCCGTATGTTTGCTACCCTCGCCTTCGGCTCGGGCGGCAATTTCATATGAGGGCCAAAAAAATAGTACTTTCATCCCCTTGTGACACAAAATACTGTATTATTATATAGGTAAGACAGAAAAATACTATTCATATTTCATCAGTTCTATCGTATCTAAATATAATTTCCAAAAAAAAAAACGATTAACAAAAATAATAATAATAATAATACCGAGCAAAACTCGGAAATCAGGTAGTACAGGGCTCTCAATAATAGTTCTTTTTTTTACAAAAGATGGAACTTGAAAAAAAAAGCAAGAAAAAAAAGTGGGACGTGGCATCGGGGTTCGAACCCAGGTATACTGATTTCCCACCTAAGTTATTATAACCTTGTAGATTATGCCGAAATTTACCTTCGTATTCTAATAATATTCTAACAGTTTTTAATTATACTCGTGATTTTTTATTTAAATAACCAGTTCATATTTTTTATTATTATTTCGGTAAGATCGATAAATATTATTCATATATCATCAGTTCGTAATTCGTATGTAAATATAGTTTCCACAAAACACGAATAACAAAAAAAAAAAAAAAAATACCGAGCAAAGCTCGGTCATCCAGTTAGTAAAGGGCTCCCAATAATAGTTTTTCTCACAAAAGAAGTAACTTTAAAAAAAAAAGTAGTTCTGGAGACTGGATTCGAACCTAGGGTTTTCTTATTTCGAATCCGCCCGGTACACATCGGAGCTATTATAAACCTATCAATGACAGTGAAATTTACCTTCGTATTCTAACGATATTTTTTAATTGCCTGAAAAAAGGGATAAAACGACATTTTCTAAAAATAAATCCTAGCTAGATCGATTTATCGCCCCCGAAACCCTCTGCATACTGAATTTCATGAAAATCGTTGGAGCCGTTTCCGAGATTCAGATTATATATATATATATATATATATATATATATATATATATATATATATATATATATATATATATATATACAAGAATTGCTCGTTTAAAGATGTAAGATTAGTAATCTCAATAAACAATACGTTTAAGAGGATATGTTGACATGTCAACATGACTCTTATGTTTTATGCAGTAGTGATCAAAATTCAAATGGCGTTCGGTTATACGGTAGATACTCTATTTACTATTAGGTCTTTGGAATCTGTCCTGGACCAAATATGATGACAGAAACTATTAATAACGGTTATTGTAAACAAACACTTTTGATTTTCAACTCTCTAAAATTATTCATTTGGTATACGAAGCTACATTAAGAGTACTTTAATCTGTGTATAAAATATGTTAGTGTTAATTACATGCAGCTGCCATGAATTCTTAAAGCATTAGAGATGTCACAAAAGCACGAAACTAGCCAGGAACAGATAACAACAGATCCAACCAGGGGAATTCGGCTCTGTAGGTGAATATAAGAAAAGCAAATATGGCATCTACGTACTTACACACACATTTTTTAAGTGGAAGTGGTATCGATATCACGTAGCCGTGGCCTGTGTTGCAAAAATTATGTCTTCGTATTCAGTTTTATGCTTTTCCTTACGTATAAGTTCATACTGATAAAGCATTAAATATATATTTCGTATAAAAATTTGTCACTTCAAATTCGAAACTGAATAAAGCAAAAAATACAATTGAAATGTCCCTTTTAATTTAAAACTAATTGAATTTTAATCTTAATTATTTTCCTTAGGGACTTTTATATTAAAGTGGCTGTCTGAATCGTCAATGATTTTAATTCTAGACCACGCTCCAGAAATGTCCCTCGGAACATGTTTTAACATTCATTAAAATTACTTATGACTTATAGAAGGACGTAGAGTCCACTACCGAGTAATTTAGTGAATCCTATAACACTGGACATAGCGCTGAGTATTACTCGATAATCTGATAATAAATTTTGTAACCAAGACTTGTTCGGCGATAGAATTCGAAGTCGAAAAGTAAGGATTCGTGTACAATTGATTGTAAATCAACGTTCATTGTTATCTAAATCAATAAGGTCGATAAAATTTTCACTTCTACTTATTTTGATTTTATTTATTGTGAATTTCTCTTTTAATACTATGTTTAGATTTCTATAATAGATTCATATCCTATTTTTAAAAAGGATTGTTGATAAGTTTAACTACAAGCGAAGAAAAATTAGTGATATATATTTAAAGCCTTTGTTTGTCGATTTTTATGTCCGAGGTAAAATTTTATAATAGGTATATTATTCTGTAAAATCATATAAATTAAATACTGAAACTTTCATTCTATTACTATAAAGTGCCAAGTCTTTTTCAACAAATTAATTCAAGAGTTTGAACGTGCTAATCTCAGGATCTACAGGACAGATTTGAAAGATTTTTCTTGCGTTACATAAACAGGCTGTCTGTTTATTAAGCAAAGTTAAGCGTAAAATTTTACACTATTGCCCTTAAAACAGAAGCAATAACCTAAAAATCTGTCAAGTAGTGAAACCAACGCTAGAAAAATACCTGATTTGATAAAATTACGAATAATATACAGTTGACAACAGTCCTAAAGTTCGATACTATTATAATTTTATTATATGTACATATATTTCTATTTATATTTTCACAAATAGTTACGAGGGGTGATGCAAAAGTAATGATGATGAATACAAAAGATGAGTGATTATGGTTATAAAAATAATTTATTTTTCTACATAGTCTCCTAACAAGTCAAAACATTTAGTCCATCTTTGTTCTAAGCCTAGGATTCCTTAAAAAAAATCTTTGTCTTAACTCTCCCAAAACTACTCAACGGCGACCATCACTTGTCTATCGTCTTCAAAATTTTTACCTTAGAGGTCTTTATGAGCCGAGGAAAGGATTAAAATTCACTGGGGGGAAAATAGTAAAAGGTGGGTGTTCAAGTAATTCGAATCCCGTTGTTTGAGTAGTAGCTATTGTGGCTTTGTGAGCGGATGCGTTCTCTTGGTGAAACAGCACTCCAGTTCGCAGTTTAGTTGCTAAATAAGTAGTCAGTTAAAATATATCAAAATATTATAATTTTTGTGTTGAAACGTTCAACTATCCTACCTAATCCAATTATAATTCAGAAGCTTACGCGAACGTAGTGCAGATTCAGAAGCTGTGATCTAAATTTAAGGTCCGTTATTTGGTACCGAATTTCCGAGATTGGATCATAATCTTGCTTGATTTTCTCTCAGGATAGTTTGTAATCAACGAAACTGGTTCACTAAGAAAGAACTAATTAAATCATAAAGACTTAAAACACAAAACTAATTTATAGGAGATTCTGAACTGAATCAGCTTGTAAACAATCCACTGTTGGGTAAAGGCCTCTTCTCCATATAGAAAAAAGTTGAAGCTTAATCCGCCAAGCTGCTCCATTGCGGGTTGGCGGATAATTTCCTTACCATGAGTAACGGTCGCTATCAGATGTCTGTGATAATAACCGGGACCGACGTGGTCTCCGAAGTACTTTGGGGAGACCCAGAAGGACAGACACCCAAATCAGAAACAAATTGTACAAATACAAATATCTGCCCCGAACGGGAATCGAACCAGTGACCGTTGACGTTAAGGCGACTATACGCACCGCTACACCAGAACGGTCGTCGGTAGGAGAATCTGTTTATAATTTTATATTAAGTATAAACTAGCTAGCTGCGCACTTTATGTAGTTATTTCATACTACAGATTTTTTTATTATTAAAGTACTAAAAGCTTTCCTCGCAATTTCACTTACGTTAAATCTTTGTATTCGTCAAATTGGTTGGCATTTAGGGCCGAAACACATAACAGCGTTGCGGCGCCGCAACGCTAAAATCGGCGGTGGCGTCACCGCCAATTTTAGCGGCGCGGCACCGCCAATTCCGGCGTTGTGACGTCATACTTGTTGACCATGATTTATTGACATTTTGTGTCTATTTTTATATTTTATTTTTTTGTGTCTTTATTAGACATGGGTATCTCAATGAATTTTTATGAACTGCAGATAAGCTCATGAGCCATATGCTTGAACCGGAGCTGTGAAACGGCTCACAGTTCAGCTCAATTGTTGTTATAGGTATTGTTACTTTTAACCACTTTTAACTATTAGATTTACAGCTAATTTATGACTCGGTTCAAAAAATGACATGTATGATGTACCTAAATTATAAATATGTAATAAAGCAGCGTTTCGAAAAGTTATTATAGTGATATTTTTTCTATCTTACACAATTATAGGGGAATGCTAATTTCATGCATATGATAAACGCTAAAGTGAGTTTCTTTGTTTGTTACGCTTTCACGCTTTAACTATTCACCTGAATTACGATCATCATGAAATTCTGCATACCAGTTGTCTGGGGTACAGAAAAGGACATAGAGTACCTACTTTACGTACCGACTACCGTTGGTGCCTGTACCATGCGAGCGGAGCCGCGGACAAAACCTATTTATTTATATTTAATCTATAAAACTAATATAGTAAGATATTAATTTATATATCACTTTGTTTCAATTTTGTTTAGGCTTTATGAGACAAAAGTTGTTTAAAATTCTACCAGCATACAAACTTGATTCACAAAATTATTTCCGGTACACAGGATTACTTTTTATGCATTCTACTAAATAACAACTTCACAAACAATAATTAACAAATTTCACGTGAACTATAATATTTAAAATAATTAAATTAATATCCACAATAAAAAATCACGAAGAACTGGTTACCCTACAACAACGCTCTTTTTCGCGGCGCCGCAACCGCCGATTTTAGCGTTGCGTCGCCGCAACGCCGTTATGTGTTTTGGCTCTTATAGTTATTGCTTTAACTTTGTGAGTCATCACTTCTAGATAATGAGGTTTTGTAATGGCAAAAGAATTATTAAAATAAGTTTTGTAGATTTAGAGTATATGGATTGTAAATGAAAAAAAAAAAAAACAAAACAAATACTTCTCCTTATAAAAATACATCAGACTTCATTCCTCTTACCTTATATATACGAAATATATATAAAAATTAAATGAACGATAATAGTAAGTAATTTAGGAGAAAGACAAATTTAAAAATATATATTACGAAGTTCGTTTATTTAAGACATCGGGATAAATGAAAGAAAAATATTCCTTTCTATCTAAACTGCTCGTTATCTGGGACTATTCGGTTGAATGGTTCAATTTTCTGTAAAGCTTGGAGTAAAGGTATTTTTTTCTGGACTATACTTCATCACAACGTACATATTCTTGTATTCGACCTCTTCTGAAGTAAATATTACGAAAGTAGGTCGAAGGAAACGACTTAAAATATTATTTTCAATGGGATCTATTAGGGTTTTCATTATATTTCAATATTAACGTACTTTGAAATGAATATGTGAAATAAAAAAATATACGACTCTGCTAAATATTCTGATATAACAAAGCTGAGGAATATTTTATTTCTTTAATGAGCGTTCTTTTTTTCTTTTTTTTTAGCAGGATCGGGTTCCCATCCCGGCCCGACACGGGCACAGGGGCGTTACTGGAGGCGCATTAAGTAGCGCCTCCTACGCACCCCCATACGTCGTCTGCGGTTGGAGGCCACGTCGTCGGCCTTCTCTCTCACCCGCTCGTCGGCTTCTTCCTGGGACATTACTGTCTCGCGCAAGGAGACCATCGCCTTCCAAGACTCGTCGTCGCCGAGCATCGCGGTGTTGACGCTCGGGAGCGACAAGTCCCTCCGATGAACGATATCAGACCTTGACGCAGTGTCGCCCAGCTCGGGCACATCGAGGGTGTGCTAGGCAGAGTCCACCGCGCCACAATCGCGACATTCAGTCGTCGGCTCCCTGTGGGCCGTTCGATACAGGTAGTGACCAAAGCAACCTGCGTCAGACGGAAGGTGAGGGGCGTGCGTTTTCGGCGCATCCCTTTAATGAGCGTCCATATGTCATGAACTATTAATGCGTTTTGATAATTAATTTTAAACGTTATGCAACACCATACTAAGACTATGTAGAAATCATTAGGAGTGTGCTCAGAACGAAACAGCGAGAGCAAAACTTAACTTAGATCTAAGGTCCGTAGGGCAATGTAATGTGATTCTGGCAGACCCGACGTCAAAGCTCGCGAAAATGTTGTCCAAATTAAGTCATAGACCTATTAATTAAGTTAGTCTTAAGTTATAATTATGCTAGTTTTGTATTAATCCTCAACCAGGGCGGCATGTTCGCTTATGCGACAAAGCCCTTTTTTCTTTTGAATAAAAAAAAAAAAAAATAACATTAGCTGTATTAAATCTGAGGAGTCAACTTCTTATTATTTAAAATAAAAAATAGAATAATAATAAATGTTAATCGACCTTGCATTAATAAATAAAAATAACGCACTAAGAACGTTTCAATGACTACAATACGTTCATCTTTAACGAATGTTAATGTTTCATATCCGTGTTAGTATCATATTGCCTTTCAAGTCATTAATTAGTATTAAATGTTTATTTTGTACTCGTCTTTGAAGCGAAACACCAATGAATAGCGCAGCAGCTTGTTGGAATGAGCACTGGAACGTTCTTTCTTTTAAGAAAAAACCTTGAACTATTACCATTTACGAACTTTTGGTTTTGTTTTTCTATCTCGAAGGTTTATCTCTTTTTAGAGTGTTTCAGTTGTAAGGTTAAGAAGTCTCAGTTTCAATTAGAAGCACTAAAATTTTAAGGTCAAGCAAGGCAAAGACAGTAAAGAAAGTATCTAAAATCTGAAATATCCAAACTGTTTCTATAAGAAGATTTTGTATGATAAAATCTTTACATTATTTTCTTTTGCATTATTAAAACAAATCGAATTCATTATTTAAAAGAAATTGACATAATTATTTATTTTGATTTTATTTACTCAATAAAAATATTATATCTAAAGCCAAACACCAATAATATAATATTATATTTTAGTAAATTGATTTTAATCTATAAAATTAATTTTACTAAAAACTTTCAAAAAATATCGTGTCTATAATACCATAAATATGTATTAAATTTTTGCACATAATTTAATTTTTTGATACATTATTTATGATTATGTTAATTATTCCACACTATACATTATTATCACAGTATATAAAATAATAAACAGTATTAGCTTAAAACGTTGCTTAGAATCGTTTACATAATGGGTTTTGTTTATTCACCTCAATTTATAACGATGAGAATTCTAGATCAATTTAAAGTTTCAGTTTAAATAATAATTACTAACTTTATGAAATCGATAGACTAAGAGCTGTATTATCTCTAGAACTGTATACCTTCTGCATGATGCATATACATATATAATTGTTTCAGTGCTTACAGAATATGACGACCTAATTTCTTCTCTTTACAAAAAAATGCATAGTTTATTGATGAATAACAAATTATTTTGTAATCGTTTTAACAAAAAAGAAAACAAATTTCAGTACCTGTATTAGACAATCTATGGTTAAAAAGTTTTTTTTTTAAATATATTATACGAGAGACCTCGTAAAATATACCATCTCCATAAATCCATAGATTTATTTCGTTGACTTTGCAAACTTCCGTAGCTAAAGGTTGTCGTATCTGCACGAGAGTAGGTACTCGTTTCTAATCGAATGTTTGGTTAAACAATTTTCGTTTTGAACTTTGAATCCAATAAGGACTTTTTTAGATAATGTGATCCAATATAAATGTACTTATTATTAAACGAATAAGTACTAATAATATAATATAACTTTGTTTATAACAAACTTCATGGATAGATGAGTAAGCAGTTATGTTTTGTAAGAGATATGAAAAAATAATAATATGATTTCATACAATTACCGTTTTATACCTATTAAAAACAGTCCAGTACGCTACAGTACAGTTCTGTATTAAGTATATATTTTTAACATAATATACTGTTACTATTTAAACATAGAAGTATATGTTTTAAATTTTACATTAAAAAATGTCTTAATAAAACATAAAAAAAGAAAGATGTTTTTTTTTGTATTTTTATAATTAAGCTTAACTAATATAAAACAAATTTATTATTTAAAATATTGAATGGGTAATTATGAAACGCTGGATGCCCGTCGTGATTTTACCTTTTTTTTTTAACGATGTAAAATGTATTTTCGCATCCCGCCACCCGAAGGCGACGGGTATGTGGGACTCGCTGGCTGCGAAGACAGAATACCCACTAAAACCCATCGACCGTCTGCGCCGTAGTGGAGCGCCACGGGATCGCTCGCGCACACAACCGTGACGCCCCGACGCTTGGCCCGGAGGCCCCTCCGCATGTGATCGGAACTGGTCCACTCTGCTAATTCAGAGAAGTACCAGGAGCGGCTCCACCACCGAAATCTCAACGCCATCTCGGCGCCACTCCCTCACCGGCCGCACCTCCTGTGCCAATACTCTCTTCGCGCTTTCGCGCCCTGCCCACCACTGGACCCCAGCTACCCCAGACGGCGAAACCCCTGATCTGGGCCCGCACATCAGCTGGTCCAGGGGCCTAGTGGCTTGTGCGCCTTCGCGCCCAACCACTGCGCTTTCGCGCCACCAAATGGAGGGGGAGAGCGAGTCATCTCCCTCCTGCGCTTTCGCGCCAACCGCTGCTGGTTTTGGTCCACGGGGGTCCGAAGACCCCGACCACTCGCGAGGTATTCGAGTGGCTTCCCCTATCCGCCACCCGGGGGACGCGCCCAGTAGGAGACCAGCAACTCCCTTGGAGTCGTGATTTTACCTGCCTTACTCTTTATTGATAATGTTCCGTTTCAACGAGTCGTAGCATGTTGTTTTACAGCCTATTACATAAATTAATAAACACATTTTTTTTATAATCGGATTAGTATTTCCACAGAATAAGTTAACACAAACATACAATCATTTTAACTTTAAAATATTAGTTTTATTCATTTGGTTAAAGGTAATAAATACTAAACGTAACATATACATGCATACATGTATTCTGTATGTTAATTGATGTACAAAAATTATAGCTTTGTGTACAATAACCACATTCGTCCGACCTCTGTAACCCTTAAAGGGTTAATATGTGTTGGATTTGAATAATTTTACTGGCCTATATTAACAAACATTTAAAGATAATATAAATTCATTTATTCTAGTTTTATATAACAAAATACAAATTTAAAAAGTTTATTTTTTATTTTCAAGCCAAATTTTTTTTTTCTTAAATTACCAGTAGAATATAAAGCCTCCTTTTAAGCACATAATGATTACACGTATTTAAGGGTATCGAAATTACTATTAGAAATTTGATAATTGTGTAATATAAAATTCTATACATATACGTGCATAATACTTCTTAGTAATAAATTCCTAGATTAAAGTAGAATATCGATACAAATTTAATTAAAGCGAAAGTAATTCTGTTTGTTACATTTTCACGACTGCTAACCAATTTTAATGTAGTACGAAAACTACCAACACTATCAATCAAATAAAACCACAAAATTGGACATTGCTTAATTTGTTTAAGAAAGTTACAACTTGTTTGATAATATTTTCTTTCTAAGTGTGAGAAATAGGAGTTTATTGCTACATTTTTCTCGGATAAATCAAAACACGCAGCTAGAGATAAAGAAATTAGCTCGCGTTAAATAATATAATCGGACTTTTTATTTTATTGTATATTAAGTAAAGACTATAATAGAGATAATATCGCATTACAATAATTGAATTTTTATTTCAACTTTTTTATTATACATAAATATAATAAACTTGAGTAAGAATTTTTGATTTTTTGAAATATAACAATTAGGAAACTACCACAAATATCTGACACAAGCTCATCAGATTTCGTTTTAAATAAAATTATAAAACAAATATAATTGAAAAATATACGATCCAAATGGTTCGCCCAACGGCTAAAAAACGATAAAAAATCTTCTAATTTTTTTTTTTTTTTTTTTTTTTTTTATTGGAAATTTGAGTGCGTTTGACCTCAATCTTGTCTGATGGTAAACAACGATGAAGTCTAAGGTGAAGCACGCAAACTCAAATAATGCCTGTTCACTCTTGCCTTAAAAATCCCTAGATTATACGCATCGGTAAACAGTGACGCAGGAAGAGAATTCCATTCCTTTGCAGTTCTAATAATGAAAGATGATGCGAACCACGAGGTACGAACCGGAGGGATGTCGACCACGTATGGATGAAACCCCTGCCCACGTCGAGTTGTCCGATGGTGGAATGGTGCTGGGGGAATTAATTGATGCAATTCCTGCGCACACTCACCGAAATGTAACCTGTAGAAGACACACAGACTAGCAACCAGTCGGCGATGTTAGAGGCTCTGGAGTTGTCTTGAAGTAAGCATCTCATCGCCAATGAGTTTCCTGGCACGCCTGTCGATAGCTTCCAGGGCTTCGAGCTGGTACCGGGCGGAACCATCCCACAGATGGCAACAGTACTCCATGCAGGAGCGGACTTGAGCTGTATCATGCAGGAGCGGACTTGAGCTGTATAGAGCTTTAACAGCTGGTCCGGTGTGAAATAATGACGGAACTTGGAGAGGATGCCCAGTTTTTTTTGAAGCAGTCTTAGCCCTGGATTCGATATAGTTTCCAAAATTGCGTTTGGACGATAAGTCTATACCGAGTAGTTCAAGGTGGTTCGTGACTGGAACAGGTACATTTCGGAAAGTAGGAGCCAAGTTAAACGGGCTCTTTTTAGCGGAGAAGAGACACGCCTGGGTTTTTGAAGCATTGAATCTTACTAGATTGGCATCACCCCAATCGGAGACAGCCTGAAGAGTAAGATTGGCACGGTCGACCATTGCTTCTCTAAGATCGTCCACTTCAGTTTGTCTTGTTCTTGCACTGGAGAAGTATCTCTCCGCGACGGTGCTGTCATCTGCGTACCCAAAGATACCGGGCTTAAGCAGATCATTTATGTGAAGCAGGAATAGCGTTGCGGAGAGAACAGATCCTTGGGGTACCCCGGCATTGATAGTCAATAGGTCAGACGTGTAGCCATCAACAACTACACGAATTGACCGTTCCCTCAAGAAATTGGAGATCCAAGTACATAGACTGGTGGGAATACCGTAAGCAGGAAGCTTCGCAATAAGACCATCGTGCCAGACCCCGTCGAATGCCTTCGAAATGTCAAGTGAGACAGCTAGGGCCTCACCATATTTATCGAGGGCTTCCCCCCAGAGAAGATCCCCAGTAGAGCGGCGTTGGCGAAATCCGTATTGCCGATCACTGAGGAGATCATTATCTTCCAGGTAAGCCAGAAGGCGATTGTTGACAACACGCTCCATTACCTTGCAGAGGGTGGAGGTGATCGCGATTGGGCGGTAGTTTGCAGGATCAGCACGACTACCCTTCTTGGGTACGGGTTGTACGTTCGCGAGCCTCCATGCTTTCGGAACAGTCCCAGATCGAAAAGAGAGGCGATACAGACGTGTCAGGACTGGAGACAGTTCGGCTGCGCAATTTCTCAACACAATAGCAGGAATACCATCAGGACCACTGGCTTTGTTCACGTCCAGATTGCGTAGTGTTTTGAGAACCTCCTTTTGGTAAATGTGAATTTCAGGCATTTTGCATCCACAAGAAGGTAACTGAGGTGGAGTTTTATTGCCGGCATCTAGACGAGAATTTTCGGCAAATTGAGAGGCAAATAAATTAGCCTTATCCAAAGCCGTGTGTGCCAGTGTTCCGTCAGGTTTCTGCAGGGGAGGAAGTGAGGAGCGACAGAAGTTTGCTTCAACACACTTCGCCAGGGACCAAAAAGCTTTACTGCCCGATGGGTACGAAGCGAGTTTGGTTCCCACTCGGCCTATGTGGTTGAAGCGCGCTTTTTTGAGCACTTTTTTGTAGGACTTAGCTGCTGAGTTAAAGGCTTTCTTCTTATTTCGCGTATCTGGAGCTTTGCGATTTCTGGCTTCTAACCAAGCGTGGTATGCTGACTGTTTTATAGCCTCAGCTTTTGAGCAGACAGCATTGAACCAGGGTTGAGCTCTGATGCCAGAGGGCTGGTCGGAGAATGGGGTATAATATTCCATCGCATGTCCAATAACTTCGGCAATAGCGCCAGCGCAGCTCGACGGATCGCTTGAAGAAAAGCAGAATTGCAACCAAGGGTAAGATGCTAGGAAATGTCGCATCTCATCCCAATCAGCTGACTTGTATCGCCACACCCGCCTAGTTCCTCTAGGGTTGGAGTCGGGTGGAGGACACGTGAGGACGGACTTCACCAGACAGTGGTCAGAACTCCCAAGAGGGGCTGAAACAGACACTTGGTATCGGTCCGGTTCAGTCGTCAGCAGAAGGTCCAGGCAATTTGCTGTGTGGTTCTCAACATCCGGTACTCGAGTCGCCTGGTCAACCAGCTGGGAGAGGTTCATGGTCAAGGCAAGCTTGTACGCCTCTCTACCAGCATGGTCAGTTTTCTGGTACGGGAACAACCATTGTTCATGATGGGCATTAAAGTCCCCCAGAAAGACGACTTGCGCAGTGGGGTACCTTTGTTGAGCCACGTCGGCAGCCTCACTTAGATGTTGGAAAAGCCTTGTTGTCTCCTGGTCACCGCTATGCGAACGGTAGACACCAACATAAACAATTTGTTCTATGCCGGTATCCACAAGCACCCAGATAGATGAGGAAGAGGGATCCTCCAGGTTACGGAGACGTTTGCAGCAGATGTCATCGCGCACAAAGAAACAAACCCCAGCTCTGGGACGAAAATTGTGCTCCAGGATGTAACCTGGGTAGTGGAGGTATGACGTATCGGCAGGGGTTGTGATTTGCGTTTCCGTAAGCAAGAGCAGATGCGGCTTGGCAGTCTCGAGATGGTGATGAACTGGAAGGAGATTAGAGTGCAGACCTCGGATATTCGTGAGGTGCACTTTAAACGAGAGGCCGTGCATCCGCTGCAGATTCCTCAACTTTTTTTTTCTTTCTTTCATTGTAAATTTGAAGGGCAAGAGGGAAGGAAAGGCGAAAAGTGGCAGTTACGTGAGGCGCCAGCCAGACTCCACCAGAAGTCATTGTGACTTCTGCCGCCCGGTGGGGAAAAACCTGGCTGGAGACCGCGGGGACGCCCGGACCCCCCCAGGGCCGGCTGTCGAGGCCTCTCATCCGGTTGCCAACCGGCCCGACAGAAGCAACCTTGGGATTATGCGCGCGATGGCGGAGCAGCCTTTCGCAGGTGGCTAATCTGCAATTGGGCTCCCAACTATCGGCGGGCGGCCAGCGGAAAACCGTTTCTCCGGATCCCGCTGCTCTCCAGAACCAGGCACCGCGGACGGCAACACTGTGAGCCTGGATGCGGCACACCGGTAGGCGCAACTACGTAGACCCACTTTCCGTAGGGCTACTCAAGGTTAGCAGGGTGGAACGCGCAAACGCTTGGCACCTTGATTTATACCTTGAGGGTGGTGACCAGCCACGGCCGAAGCCTACCACCGGAAAGAGTGTCGCTCTTTAGCACCACCCAGGGGTCACGTGTAGGGTCTCGAGGGTAAAGCCTACGGACGCGAGCAACAATCGACCCCCAAAATTAATATTATAGATAAATTACAAAAAAAAAACTGATTAGACGAATTTAGTATACCATCGTCACTTTTTATTTTTTTACTTGTCATTCGATAAAATATAAAAATAACTCACGATACGATTTAATAAAACCGATTGGATGGTACGTCGGAATAATGTGGTAAATGTGGGACAAGACTCGTTTTCAGGCCATTATGTAGGTAAGAAAATAGTATTTAAAAAAATAAAAAAAATAAATAAAAAAGAAAATAATAATTTTTTTTCTGTTTTTTTTTGTTCTTGTTGCAATTCCCAGAATATGATACGATGAGAGTTTTGTGTCATGTACTTTGAAATAAAAAAAAATCTATTTGTAAATACATCTATATACTAATATTATAAAGCTGAAGAGTTTGTTTCTTTGTTTGTTTGAACGCGCTAATCTCAGGAACTACTGGTTCGAATTGAAAAATTCTTTTTGTGTTGCCCATTTAACGAGGAAGGCTATAGGCTATATAACATCACGCTATGACCAATAGGGGCTGAGCAATAATAAGAAATGTTACAAAAATGGAAAAATAATCTTTTTTGTGAGCTTCCGTTGGGTCCTTTATTATTTCTCTTCTGAAGACAGTTTTTAACTATAGTTCCACTTTTAAAGTACATATAACATCACTTTTACTGAGAATTTTCGAAAAATAAAAAATCTCAATAATACGTTGAACGACCTAGGAATCAAACCTGACACCCCTTGCTCGGCAGTAACGCTTGCGACCACTCGACCAATGAGATGGGTACCTATTCATAGAGTAATTGTTTAAAAATATTTAAGTACGTTTTTCTCTCAAATTAACGCGGGTGAAACCGCGGGGCACAGGTAGTTACGATATATACGTATATTACCTTTTTTAATTTTATTATTTCAAAGACCATCTGCGGCTACACTTTCTTTTTGATCTACAATCATGCTGATCTGTTCGTAATGGAAAACAAATTCTACTAATAAACTATTTGATAGACGTTAAAAGAAAAATAAGTATTTTATACTTTGTACTTAGATGGGTTTCCCAAATGTGCTTCTGAAAAATATATTACTTAGTTAGAGTTTTTATTTCAGCTTTTAGCTTATTTATTTACAGGATAATCATTAAACTTAAAATCTCTACATATATATAAACCACGACATGTAATAATATAATATAAATAATAAGTAAATAGCATGATATGGAACATAAGAATGAAAAAAAAGAAAACTCCTTTTATAAGGTATCGTTTTTAAAAAAAAAAGGTCGTGATAACAACCTTAAAACGGGAGTTACTACAGTCAATATAAAATTTATAATTTATTTACTTCTTTTGACCTTGTCTGGTACGATATCCTCTGGGAGAAGTTAGAAGCACATATTTACCAAGCGAGCTCATTAATATACTTCGATAATGGTTCAAATGTCGGATCAATAGCGTTCGATTGGCAAGATCAATGTCGGCATTTAAAATTGAATTTGAAGTTAGGCAGGGCGATCTGACCTAACCTACCTTATTTAACTTGTACGTGAACTACCAATCGGCGGATTGAATGTTAAATTGAATGATATGTATCAACAATTTAGGAAGTTCGTTAGAAATGGTACCCACTAAGTGTACGGATTATACGCTACGTCATCAGTTACTTAATATACCACCCCTTCGGCTCTATAGTGGTATCTAGGTTATCGAGAACCTGAAATATCGAAC
Source organism: Euphydryas editha (assembly GCA_036937285.1). NCBI lineage: Eukaryota > Metazoa > Arthropoda > Insecta > Lepidoptera > Nymphalidae > Euphydryas > Euphydryas editha. The sequence continues at coordinate 10,835,636 of JAUPFZ010000020.1, forward strand.
TTGTATTATGTACGAAGAGCCTACAGTACAAGATAATAGGATTTCCCGTAAGTTTCGTGCTATTCAGTTGCTATGAAGGTAACGCTCTTCAAAGTCAATCCCTTTTCACGTGCATCCTTTGGGTTGATTACACCAAAAGGGTATATAGTACTTTCAGCGTTAAGTACAATGATTATTGTCATCAATATTCGTAGAAAATACCGCATAACAACAGCTTTCACTTAAGCGGTGTGCGTCCTTAGTGGCTAGGTTAGCGTCAATTAAATCTTGGCGATGATAGTCGGTTTATTAGACTGTCAATATATATGTATTTGGTATGGCACCAACATTACTATTATTATAATTTTCATTTAAATACATAATATTTTGTTGCAAAAATTATTTAATGACTGACTTAGCGAATTTAGTTCAATATTTTTTTAATTTTTATCGTATTGTCATGAATGTTTTGGTGTTCTATTTCATCTTAATTTATATTTTATATTAATAATTTTTTATACTTGCTAACTTTAAAATGGTAAAAAGGTACTTTTGTGACTTTTTTATTTGAAAAAATAATAAATTAGAATTTGATAAACAACTATTATTCATTAACTGAATCACATATTCAAATCACATCATACAACTGATGTCATAAATACATCAATCGATGAAGAATCTCAATTAAGTTTACAAATTCGGCTACTATTATGTCATTAATTTTTTTTTAAGAATACAAGTGAGCTTGTATAATCATATTCCAGTGGTCATTTACTGAGATTTTTTAGTTGTATGTAAAACTAGTACCTGTTCGGAATGCTGTTTTATTTATAAAAAAAATCATTTTGTACATTATATCAGTTATATTAGAAAGTGAAATCCTGCTATAAGACCAACCAGTCATAATTCTACGTTTATTTAAAAAATTTCACAGTGTAATAAATATATATTTTAAATAAATAATAACATTATTTATTTACACTAGACAATGTGAATACTACACTTTTTTTTTGTTGTGTTTTAAAACAAAATATTTAAAGTGAACTAGTTTTGTACTAGTGACAATGCTTAGATGACGACTTTGAATTTTAATACAATATCACAAATATCATTTACATAAAAGAATATATAAATAAATAAATAAATAAATAAATAAATATTAACCAACAATCACACCACGTTAACCTAGCCCCGTGCTAAGTTCGTAAGAACTTGTGTTACGGGTACTAGGAACGGAAATAAATTTAAGATATAAATACATATATAGATAAATACACATCCATGACCCGGTGCAGACATCTATATTCGTCATACAAATTATCTGCACTTGGCGGGATTCGAACCCGCGACCGCTGCGTCAAGTGTCCAGTTGCCTGACCACTCGACCAGCCGGCATATATATTTTAACATATTAAAAACGAAAATAACCTTTTTTTTTTTTTTTTTTTTACGCTGGGAAAATACGTTTACGTATCCCGCCGCCCGAAGGTGACGGGTATGTGGGACTCGCTGACTACGAAGTCAGAATACCCACTAAAACCCAGCGGTGCCCTCATCGTCGTACAAGGACGCCACGGGATCGCTGGCGCATGCCACCGTGACGCCCCGACGGTTGGCTCGCCTACGCGGGCCGCCTTCGCACATAGAGCGCTCGCGGGCACCGTGAGCGCTCTATCTCCGCTGCACCAGAGACCGGCGAACGGGGGAAACTGCGGCAGGTCATGATGACATAGCCGCAGTCTCCTCCGTGACCTGGTGCGATGAGCTTTGGGGAGCGGTCGGGGCCTTTGCGACCGCTCTAACCCTCGATTTTGGGGGGCGGCACTCCCGTCCCCCCATTATATGCGACGCCGGTTTGCCGGCGTCTGCGCAAACGGCGCAGCGCAGTGCCCCGGTGCAGTTACGGGCAAAGTGCCCCTCCACGCCGCACCGGTAGCACGCGCCTCTGCGGTCGACCGCAGCCGGACAAGTCGGGCGAGTGTGCCCGATACCCATACATTTGTAGCAGCGCATGGGGCGCTGCTCCAAAACCTGGACCCTGGCCGAACTCCAGCCGACCAACAGTCTGCCAGCCTCGGCCAGGGCCTTGGCGGCTGGGATCGGGCATCGCACGACAGTGCCGCCCAACCCGCTAGGTCCGACTGCGATTGCGCCGACTTTGACGTTGCCGGCGTCGCACTTGCCCATTTTGGCTGCCGCAGCGGCCACCGCCTCGCTGGTGACAGAGTCGTCCAGCCCAGAGACTCGCAAACTCGCGAGCTTCATGGGTTGGACGACCCTCGCCATGCTGCCTAGCGCATTTTGCATCGCCTCCGCCAGGCGTCCCGCCGCTTCCGAGGTCTGCCCCTTCGGCAGCTCCAGCAATCTGGCCCCGGTAGCGGCGCGCCGTATTTTGAGGCCACCGTCAATCCCTATCTCCTTGAGATCAACTACCTCTGCTGCCCGCTCTAACAGGTGGCAGTATGTAACCCCCTTGCTCTCCGCGTACTCGTCAATAGTCAAGAGCACTGCCGGAGAGCGGGGGGCGGCCAACCTTGTCTTTTTGGCCTTCTTCGGCCGCGGTTGCGGCTGCGGCTGCGGCTAAAAAAAACGAAAATAACCTAGAATTAATCCTTGCAGAAGAATCACCCATTTTGAGAAGAGTTTCCGAAGGCTATTTCATGTATATATGACTGGTGTACCAAGTTCAACATCATATCAAGTTCAATATCTTATCTGAATATCTTATAAAAAAATGTTCCCACCATGACGGCATTCGATTATTGTAATAACAAATTACCCGACAATGACAAGGTTTCATTACATGCATGCAAATATTACAAATTTCACCTTTGTTTCATGTGTTTGTTTGAGATTATCTCCTGTAGACTACTGACAACTGAATAATATAACATGTCTTTACTAATTTAATAAAACTGAAGAGTTTTTTGTCACGACCGTTCTGGTGTAGTGTTGCGAGCAGTTATCTCAACGCAGGCGGTCGCGGGTTGTATTCCCGCTTGGGTAGATATTTTGTATTTATGCAAATATTTGTTTCCGGTCTGGGTGTATATTCTTGTGAGTTTTCCCATCGTGCCTCGGAGAGCACGTAAAGCCGTCGGTCCCGGTTGTCACATGGACACCTGGTAATGATCGTTACTCATGGTAGGGATATTATCCACCAACTCCCAGTGGAGCAACGTGGTGGATTAAGCTCCAACCCGTGTCGGGCCAGGATGGGAACCCGGTCCTGCTAGACACGGCGTCGTCGGGACTGTTCAGAGCTAAGCCCGACAGTCCCCATGGAGAAGTCTGGCCTTTTCACCGAGGTCAGTCTGTCGCCGGAGGGATCCTCTCGCCTGTAGATCCGGGACCCTCCAATAAAAGCGGCTGAAGGCACCCGCAGGGGTTTAGTGCGGTATTGCACTCCGTGCTTAGTCCGACATAGGTCTAGGATATAGGATATATCCCGGGCGTCCTGGATATCATCCGTAAACGGATTCCCCTGCGACACAAAAAAAAAGACCGCGACGGACGACTAGTGATGAATAAAATGTTCAATCAGTAAAAGAACTCATAAAATTTAGAAACTAGATATATCATAAGCAATATGTAATATAACGTACACGAACACATACAAATAAAATAAATAATTGCTTTCCTAAATTGCACAAAACTAAATAGTGTTGAAAATGGACATATTATTATAATTAACGTTAATTAAAATGCAAATTTTCAACGCTCTTCTTTTATTATAATAACAATTACGGATAATGTTATTATGATTTAATTTCTAAAATGATTCGTATACCATTTCTAATACAATATAAATTCAAATCCTGAAAGAGAGAAGCGAACGCATTTGTTAATGACAAACCACTTTTGTATTGTCTCCCGTCTCGGGCACTAATTACTGAACCTATCACAATAAAACTCTATCTACTTGTAGCCGTAGAGTATAAGGTCTCATTTCCTATTCAGTGTATATTTCTGACTTTAAGAATAATTATTTTCGTCTACATATTTATATAAGTATTTTTATACATTATTTTCACAATCAAAATTATACTAGAACAATTACGGATTAGACAAATTGATGAAATAAAGATTTCATTACAATGCCTCTACAAAACACAAAGTTAAACATTATTCAAAGACAGCAAACAAACAAAAAAAGAAACATTATTTATTGCTCATTAATTATTCTTAAAAAGGTTATTAATATCTTAGAGTATGACTAATCATCAAATAAACACTTTATTCGAAAGATATATGGACACAGTTAAAAATATTATTGAAAATTAGACGATAAAGTCAGTAAATATTTTTAAAACGAATTTATAAAGGCTTACAAAGTTAGTCAGTATTAAGTCATTATTATTTATATACTCGTACGTATTATTTATCTCTGGCTATTCTATAATGTTATTAGCTTAAGACAAATGAGTGCGAATTCAATCATAATATATTTCTTAAAATGGTTCAATAATATTAATTTATACGTTCATTTTCTGATTTCTGTCCCGTCTCTCCAGCCAAATTACGTTAAAAAAATGTAAGATTAGATCACATTATAAAACTCGAAATATTGACATTAAACTTTGATTGATATATCATCAAACGAGTTCCAGTAAACAGGTCTGATTATAAAGCAAAATCATCTGTGGAAAATACGCACACATGTACAAGGATCCTGCCGTATGAATCTGGTACGCAATTAATTGCGTGATGCTAAATTATTACTAAAAATAAGTTAAAAAAATATTTGAATCAAACATATCATGAACCAAATAACGTTGTGCAAATGTTAAGTGTAATTATTTCATCAAATAAATAAACAATAATAGTAATCGTGTAGGAAATAACACATTAATTATGGTCTATTTAAGAATTCCGGTGAAATCAAAACCAGCGTTTGTCGGTTCACGCACATCGTGAATTCGCAGCATAACTCACTAATAGGTATAACGAAAAACCCGATTTTCATACCTGAAAAAACTGCAGTCATTAACCCCGCACAATTCGCACTAGTTGAAAAATCTCAGTGTCACAGGCACGTATATAGAGGTCTGTCAAAACAATTAAAAAACACGTAATTAAAACACAGAGTGCTTTGATGTCACTGTAAAATTTAATAAGGGCTTACAACGTCATGCAATGGAATTTCAAATTACCACTGTAATCCTGAATTTAAATTCTGTCTCGTTTGTTTACGTTCGCGATGTTGGAGGCAAGAGTGAAAGACGAGCACTCCCTCCGAACGTTGTATTGAAACTGCGAACTGGCGATGAAAATTGTTCGTCCGTCAACCGACTGTGGAAAATGTATTGGGTGAGCAACGGCGTATATCGTAGCCTTTCATGATATATCATATATTTATAATAGAACCACGTTGTTTAATTATAAAATGGTCCCTATTACATACCTGTAAGAATCAATGGGTTGTTAAAAGCAATATATTATATTTATTACCTCTAAAACCTCTAAAAATAAGTAATAAATTATCTGTTCTTCATTAATTTTCTTTAATTAAATATTTTTATTTTATATTTAATGAGTTTTATCTATTTTGTGTCATAACACATTGATGATATAACTTCCGAATCCCTGGAGGATCTCGGTATTATGCTCAGTGATCTCGATGAAGTTTCCCGACAGGTGGGTCTTAAAATGAATATGGAAAAGACAAAAATCATGTCGAATATCCATGTCGTGCCCACCCTAATATCGGTTAGAGATTCTACTCTCGAAATCGTTGACGAGTACATCTACTTAGGACAAAATGTCCATCTTGGTAGGTCTAACTTCGAGAGAGAGGTCAATCGTCGAATCCAGCTAGGATGGGCAGCGTTCGGGAAGTTAAAAAACGTCTTTTCATTTGACATACGAAAGTTTTCGACCAATGTGTATTACCAGTGATGACATACGGATATGAGACGTAGTCTCAGACTATGGGCCTTTTAAACAAGATCCAAGTCGCACAGCGTACAACGGAGAGGGCTATGCTTGGTATTTCTCTGCGAGATCGAATCAGAAATGATGAGATCCTCAGAAGAACGAAGGTTGCCGACATAGCCCAACGAATTTGCAAGCCGAAGTGGCAGTGGGCAGGGCAGATAGCTCGTAGAACTCACGGCCGATGGAGCAGAAAAGTTCTCGAGTGGATATCACGTACCGTCAAGCGCAGCGTCTGACGACCGTCCACGAGATGAACAGACGACTTGAAGAGAGTCGCCGGAAGCCGTTGGATGGAGGTTGCTTTGAACCGGTCGCTGTGGAGGTCGATGGGGGAGGCCTACGTTCAGCAGTGGACATCCAATGGCTGATATGATGATAATATGATGATATAACTTAAATTTATATGCATTATAAACAAGAGTTTAATGTATTTTTATTATGTATACTAGCAGATTTGTTAATAAATTGTCGACTTGACAATTGAACGAAAAGAGATAGATCTATTTATGTATGTAGTTTTAAGTATAGCCATGAGTATATGCAGCAATAAAACACAAGTCATGTCATTATTACATTATATTATATATTGATTTAAAAAAAAATCTGTTTTAATAATGTCTCACAAAATTATCCTTTACATTTTTTTAATTAAATGTAAACAATTAATTTACATCTATCGAAATGTTGTTTAATAATAGGTATTTAAATAAGAGAAATCTTAACACTATTTTGTAAACAAGAATTAATTGAAACAATTTTTGTATATTACTATAAACATATTAGCCTAAGAGTTACTACTTTTTATAGTGTTTATATTCGTTCTCAAAATTAAGAGATAGTCCTCATATATGTAAGTATATATACACTCTTACTAAACGTCGTCGTCGTACGTCGAAACATTTAAATTCCATGAGCTATATAGTTTATGAATAAAAATAAATATATATTATGATATAACATTATATATTATATTATCAACTTAGTTTCATGAATAAAAATTAATTTTATAATTAATTTTTATGTTATTATTTTCAGCTTTCGTATTGAATAAGTATAGATCTTTCGTAGATAATTGGAAATAACCTTTCACTATTAATTGAAAGTAAATTATTAAATTTTACGCAAAAAAAAAATACATAAAAATATTTTTTTTTCAATAAGTATAATAAAATATTAACATCATTAATTATTACAACATTATTGTAAAATAATATTTTCTAATGAAATAAAATTTATCATTCTTCGATAATAAATGAGAAAAATTCTTAAGAGTGGCCAGTGATCAATCACAATTTTCCGTCAAGTTCTAACGTACTTCTTGGTCAGCAGTTTTTATTTAAAAGTAAAGGACTAATTATATTATTTTTCACGGTGTTGTTTTAAATATTTTTTATTTAAACGATTTTCAACAATCATACGCATTGCGGTAAAATAGCTCTCATATACGTTTCGTAAGTAAACTTATTCATTTATGACGGTCTTTTATGGGGGAACTCGTTTCTTAAGTGAAACGAGTTAGTATTGTTAACTGATAGTAATAAACTAATTTAAAAACTTTTATTTTTCTACTTTTTTTTTTTTGTCTTCTTTTTACATATATACCTAATTGTGATTAACTTTTTAATTATGTGAATATTTACATAATTGAATTATCAGGTTCTTAATTGAAATAATAAAATACGATATCATAAAAAAACCACAAACTTAAAGATAATAGTGATACCAGTAAAGAAAAATAGAAAATACAATTCAAGTTATATCAAGAATCTTTCCTCATGCCTGTTTTATGCCTGCGAGCCAGCGCAAGACTATTACTCAGCCAAATATGGTCACAGTCAGAATATCGGTGTATTTGCAAGTAATATGTTATATTGCATGTCGGAAGTCGAAAAGCTGAGCATTGATTTCAAAGTGTACCTGTATGGCTTCTTTTAGGTACAATGAAAACAAATACGTCGGTGTATACCACATGTGTATACATAAATAATACCTACATATTATAATACTCATACTATAGATATAGTATAGTATATACGCTCTCGTCGGAACCTGTATATTCTTTCTCTGCTAAACTGTGTATTATTTCAAAGGCTCCTAATTATTTGAAGGATTATTTTGTATATTGAGGATTGAGGATGCTTCAGAATCAGGGAGCGTTTAAGTATTACGTAACGCAATTTAGGGGGGAGGGGATTTTTGTAAAACGTTACGATGCATTACAAGTGCTGGAGACGGGTTCATACAATGCGTTACATAACATTGTTTTTTTTTTATATTTTAATTTAAATAAAAAACTAGGAAATTAAAGTTTCCCAAGCCCTTTTCATTTATGGTTTACGTCGAGCCCCTCGCAATTAAAACAATAACAAAGGTATTTTAGCGACTTTCCGGTACTTTGCTCAATATATTTGTGTCCTTTGGGTAAAAATTGTAACTTGGGTGTTATGTAACGCTTAGGGAGGGGGGTACAGGAAAACGTTACGGCGCGTTACATACGGGAGAGGGAGGATCAAAAATTGCATTACGGAATATTTGAACGCCCCCTTAACTCGCGGTCTTATGCTGAAGTTATCTGTACAGAAAAACTAAATTCTATGATCAGTCTTTTACTATTTAAAGTATAAAATTGTTGAATAATTTGCCATTACACATAAAAGAAGCTAAATCAGTGACGAAGCTTAAAAACTATGTTGAAAATCACTATATTGAATTGGAGACGATTCGATTAGGTTTTTATGGTATTAAATTTTTTTGTTTTATAATTTACTTTATTTTTATTTATTAATACTTATCAGTTTATAATTTGCATGTTTAGTATTATGTGTGTGTGTTTGTGTGTAGTAGGTATTATAAGAAATGGCTAATTAGACATAAAACAATATTTAACTGACTTTTAACTATGATTTAATGTTCGACTGATCGATTGTATAGACGTAGAAAAAGATATATCTTTAAGATGAAGACAGACGGTATAAGAAATTAAGATTTTTTTTAATTTCAAAGTTTATAATCTGGAGAATAAATCTGGAAATCACAGACCTATGTAGATTTAAATAAATCTAATATAGAAAATCTCGCGACAAGCTTTTATATGATATAAAAAATTTTACAATGCCAAAAAAATGATGGATTTTACTGCTACAAAGTTAATTTTCTTCTTTTCAGTACACTGAAATAAAAACTTATTTAAAAAAAATATAATAAATTTATTTTCTTATTTTTAACTGTCGCTGGAGTCTGGACATACTTAGGTCTGTTAATCTCAATTAATGCGTCATTGTTGTATGGTCGCTAGCCAGTTAGTTTATTACAATTCAATTTTTCGATAAGTAAACCTTCTAGTGACTTGACTCTACTTAATACCACATATGCTTGGCCAGCAGCGAAGAGCTTTGATTAAAAAAATATGTAATCCGCCATTTCTTATGGTAGCTATCGTGGATTTTTTTGTTGTAGAGTATTGTATTCTACAAATTAAACCTCTTTTTTTTCATTTTATATTCATATAGGATGGGTTTCATAAAAAAATGTAATCTGCCATTTTGTTGCAGCAGCCACTTTGAATTAAAAACAATATTGATTATTTATATTTGTATTGTCATCTGAACTAAAAGCTCAAATTTCAGCTCAATCGGACACTGAAAAGTGGATTAAATTCAGCTCTCAAGATTTGACCTAAGCATTACTCATTAACATACTTTATAAACATTGCAAATTAATAAAAAGCTTGTAACAAGACGGCATTGTATCATTTGACCAATGCGTGCTCCCGTTCTATAAGGCTTCTGCACGGAATTGATTTTTCTCAATCACAATATAAATTATAACTTGACTACTCGATAAAGGGGCTTTGACATTTTAATTATTTTAACGCAGATTTCCTTTTACTTTGTGGCATAACCTTTTATTAAAATCGCAACAAAACAGCGTATATTAAAAATTATAATTAACTGAGTTACATTGTATTTTAACTCACACGTATTAATAGTAACGTAAAACACCTTTTTATGAAATTAATATTCAGTACGAAAAATAAATTTGTGGTTGAAATTAGGATACTGTTTCCCAAAAATGCCGTATAAGTGCAACCACAGTAGTATTTTAAATTTCAGTGATGCACCAGTCATTTTTTATACTTATTCATTGTAAAGCTACTGTTGGACAATATTAGACAATTTTTTTCTGTTGTTTGATCTATTGAATTGTTTTCAATAGATAGAAACTACACATTTTATTTTTTTTAACAAAACTTACACAGTCTTGTTATAGAGCATTCAATTCTAACACACTACAATCACATGCCATCATTTTCCATTCGTTTATTGGTTCAAAGTCCTATCTTGTTTATATTAAATAGCTTAGGCTTCACGAATATATACACATATAAAAGGTACATTTATAACACGTAACCTATCTCTTCAGAAACTTATTACATTTAATATTTCGTTTTACATTTTCTTTTAATTGTATTTATTAAGACGTTAAAATTAGTCGGTAGAGCACATACATAAACTCATAAGAGTTTTAGCGTACACCCTACTTTATCGCTAATAATACACATATTTCTATATATTTAGATGTTAAAAATATTTTAAAATCTATAAACATTAAATGATAACTATATAACTACAAACAATTTGGCTATATAATATATTAGCTCCGTCTCATGTCAGGGAGACAGCTTTAAGAGCAGGATTTTTTTGCGGAAAAAACTGAAACGGCTAAACGATACAAATATTCGTCACTTATCTCATATTATGTCTTTGTGCCATTTACAGTTGAAACACTTTGACCTTGGAGTACTAGTACAAAAAAACGCGGACATGATTTATATCAAAATTGTCTGTAAATAATTAGTTTAAGTAGTAAAATTTCGAAATAAATAAAAAATGATGATCCTGATGTCCTCTTCCCTGCTAACTAATAATATATATTAAAAAGAATGGACGCAATAACATATAATATATATATATATATATATATATATATATATATATATATATATATATATATAAATATTTTTTTTTAATACCAAAACTTTTCAGTTTCATCGCTCTTTTTTAACACTTATGCTAAATTTTAAATAGATAGGTACTCAAAAGAGTACTTAAAATTTATTATTATAAGATTTCAGTTTTTGTTAATAATAAAGATCAAACTGACATTTTGTAAGTTATGTTTGTTATTTTTGTTTTATAATCTTTTTGCTTACTTTTTGCGTATAGGACTCATCATCATTTGGAGTATAGGACTCATATAGGGAGTATTTCGAATCTGCCAAACCACGCTCAGAGTGAATGTTTTTTTTTGTTTTCCTTTTTTTAATTTTTACTTTGTACTTCATTTTGGTTGGAGCTTTTCAAAAAATTATCGTTACTCCTTTTTCGGAAGTTTTTTTTTGAAAGTGGATATTAAGATAAATCGTACGATTTTTTTTTTCAAAATGTTATTGTTATTTTTTTTTTATTTGTATATTGTTTATACTATATACTTAACATAAATAATTTATAATTTATTAAGGTAATAATTATTACATTTTAATAAAATTAAAATTAAATTCTTAATATACTGCTAAATATGGGTATATTTAGCAATTAAAATATAATCATCAAAGAGTTTAATAATTTATCGTTCATTTGCGAAAACGTTATAAATTTAATCAAACATCATATCGCTCGGTAAGCAAATTAACTGTCAAGTGCAAACTATATTAATTTCAATATATATATTACACAGATATTGCTGTTAATTAATTAATGGTGACAAATTTATATTCTACTCAACTTTGAAGTAAAGAAATAGTCAACCTAATTTATATCAATTTAATTATTATAAGAATTTATGTCTTCAAACTTGATATCAAATTATCTAAGACACAATCAGTTTTAATTATTCATCAGTCAAAGTATGACTTGCCTGTATTTAATTTTTTATATTTATTTGCAAAATAACGTATCAAATATATAGTATAATAATATAATATAATTTTAATCGTGTTTCTGTAGAGGATGCAGGATTCTATTTATCCGATGCTAATATACAATATAAATTATTTTAATCGTATTTCTGTTCAGGATCTATTTATTCGTTGCTAGTATTTGTACGTTAAACTATATCTATCTAGGTTTATTTCGAAATACCTCCAATGGTTATTTGCCGAATACCGAATATTCGGTCCCAGTCCCGTCCGAAACGTTGAAACTGGGCGGCAGAATGTTCGTCAAAATATGTGTACCTACATTCCTTTCACTTCTCATAAATAATCATAAATTATGAACCATTATGATTATAATAAATTTTTATTATTATTCGGCTTATAATATTAATATTAATAGTGACCCGCCCCGGCTTCGCACGGGGTAAGTTTATGTACTTAAATCTTCCTCATGAATCACTCTATCTGTTGGTGAAAACCGCATGAAAATCCGTGCTGTAGTTTATGAGTTTATCGCGAAAAGACTTACAGACAGACGCGGTGGAAGAGTTCGTTTTATAATATGTAGGGATTATATTATACGGTAATTTCAAGTTTGCGTTTGATTGTCTATGTCTTCTATTATGTCAAAAGTAGGTAATGTATAGGCGTAATGTAGTGGTAAAGATATTAAAAAGTATTAGGTTAAAAAATATTGAGATTTTTTTTTATCGATTATAAAAAAAAAATTAGTTTAAATCATTTATTTCTTGTGAAATGAAAAGGAAAAATTCAATCATATGCTTCAAACGAAACTGAAACTAATATTTCATGACAAATTTTAGGTATCAAAATAATATATATTTTATAATACGCATGTAAGCATATACGTATCGCTTCGCACATTAATGAGTGTATATAGAGAAATATTATAGGTTATGCTATAAAACACCGTGTTAGTACTTATAATACTCTTCTGCTAAGAATCACTTCTACTTAGGGTAGAATCATAAATATAAACACGAATGAAACAGGATGGGTCGCATAGTATTTATATAGAGACAGACAGAAGCTATGTTCGGATGGGCGAGCAAGCCAGAATAATGATAGACACAGGGGAAATAACTTTCTTTTACAAACACTGTATTGTCAATGAAAGTGTGGATAATGTCTCGTTACTATCTCAATATCTGTAAGCAAACACGACAGCATCAGAGCAAGCGAAATTATTTTCCAGTATAACTTAAAAATACGTAAAATATTAAAAGCTGAAAGTGTTATATATTATAGTAAAAATGACTTACCAGGAAATGATTTTTTTTTTGTGTGATGTAATGAAATTGTAAGGCTGCCATATCTACACACAATCAAGTAATTTATATTTTTTAAGGTTTTTTAGTTATATAAAATGTGTGAAAGATAGTTAAGGAAACGACAATTTGTGATACAAATAAACATCCCTGAAAAATACATCTTATGCAAGATATCACAAAATTCTGCAACATAAAATATTCCGTTAATATAGTCGGATGTCTTGTTAAAATAATTATCAACGTGATTTCATTTAATAAGAAAGTTGATGTAGTGAAGACTAAACACGTAAATTAATGTTTGACACGATATTAAAATAGTTTATAGTGGCATTAATTGAGGTATTTATTTATTGTTTAATATATTAAATTTTACATTTTTTTTTTAAGTCACAATATATAATTATGTAAATTATTATTGATTAACTCATCCTCAAGCAGAATTCTTTTATTTCTGTGACGGTGACACCGTATTCGTCGTCCGAGCAACACATCTTTTTATCTTATTTTTTTACGAAATAATTAAAAAAAAAATTAACGTAGTTTGAATCTCTTACCCACTCACAGCCACTGTAAGATTTATTTTAGTATAATTTGAATCATCTATATTTACTACGGTAATATAAACTACAATAATGTCCACTAAAAGAACAATTATTTACCTTCAAATGTTATGCTCTCGTTAATCTATTTCAATAAAATTTAGGATTATAATTACTATTCAGATACGACGATACGTCTTTTTTTAGTTCAAAATATTTTATAATTCAATACGTGTTACGTATCATAAAAACTACTACATACGAATAGTACGTGTGTTATAATAATTTATTGTATTACTAAAGTAATGGAAAAACGTAAAACTTTCTTTCGTTTCGATTTTTATTACACAGTCCATGATCAGATACGCACGTAAAGCTTGACGTACACCAATACGATATCGTCTAATTTAAAATCCCATACCGATAATCCCTTTTGACAATAATAGCAACCCAATTGCTTGGTTAACGATGCAGCTTACACAGATTTCGATTGAATTTTACGAGTGCAATCTGTCAAATGTCAATAGCCGAGGGTTCGACCCTAGGCACGGAACTGTATTATCCCATTAACTACAGGAACGGGGATCGACGCGCGAAAACAGGACGCTTCCTCGCTACACGGTTGCTTTGTAAATTTATATTAATATATTAGAAATTGCAAAGGGTAAACCGATTATGAAGATCTCTGAGAATTATTTGTTCCAATTAAAAGTTACAGTATCATTATTATTTACAATAAAAAAGGTTTAATAAATAAATATGTATGTAAAGTTATTGTATACTCGTAAATCATGTCCTCATGTAATGTTAACAGAAATAATGTTGTAATTGATATATGTGTTGCAGTGCTTGTACAATAACCCTAGTATGTCGGTTCGAGTACAGGAGCATAGCACGTGAGCGATTCCAATACAACGAGATGTGAGACAGATAGGCAGATCTCTCTGAAACTGCTTACTGCAGCATTAGAAGACGCTTTCAAGCTTCTGGAACGTAAATGATTTGGCATCAACATAAACGTCGAGTACATCACTTACCTTCGATTTGTCGACATCGTGCTTATATCAGAATCCCTGGAAGACCTCTGCATTATGTTCAGTGACCTCAATGGAATTTTCCGACGGGTGGGCCTTAAAATGAATATGAACAAGACAAAAATCATGTCGAATGTCCATGTCGTTCCAACCCTATATCGGTTGGAAATTCTACTCTCGAAGTTGTTTACGAGTACATCTACCTAAGACAAAAGTCCAATTTGGTAGGCCCATCTTCGAGAGAGAGGTCAATCATCGAATTCAGCTAGGATGGGCAGCGTTCGGGAAGTTAAAAAACGTCTTATCATCCGTTATACCTCAGTGCCTGAAATGGAAAGTGTTTTAGTGATTACATATGAATCTTAGACGTGGTCTCTGATTATGAACCTTTTAAGCAATCTCCAAGTCGTAGTCTCCAAGTAGTCGTCTCCAAGTGTAATGGAAAGGGTTATGGTTGGTATTTGTCTGCGAGATCGAATTAAAAATGATGAGATCCGTAGACGAACGAAGGTTGCTTACATAGCACAATGGATTTTCAAGCTGAAGTAGTAGTGGGAAGGGCACATAAAGGTTCTCGAGTGGAGACCACGTACCGGCAAGCGCAGCGTTGGACGGCCGTCCGCGAGATGTACAGACGACTTGAGGAAAGTTGGATGGAGGCTGCTTTGAACCGGTCGCTCTGGAGGTCGATGGAAGAGGCCTACGTTCATCAGTGGACATCCAATGGCTGATATGATGATGATGATGAATTGATATATTCCATAATTTTTTAAATTAATATGTTGTAGTTTAATGTTAGTTTCAAGTCCGAACAAGCAGCACTAAGTTTTTGATTACAGAAATTTGAAATTACTTCATTGAAGGAAAAAGAGAAAACGAAAAAAAAAAATCTGCTCATTTCGGAAGAAATTTACATATTTACACCGGATTAAGGATTCCGAACGAACGCACAGATGATTCTATGCTCCTTAACAGAAGATGAACCCGTTGCTTATTATGCTATGCTATTGGACTTAAAAATATTGTACTCTAGTGTGTCTCTTTCTCATTATTTTTATATGAATGTATATATTGAGTTTAAAAAAAAAGAAAAAGCCATCCAATAGATTAGTTTGTGGAATTATCCCCGAGACGCTAGTTTAGAAACTCTTTTAATGGCGATGCTTACAGTTTGAATGAGAAAAACAACAGCTTTGAGGTACACAATGGAGGCACATATCGTTCTTATTTTAAATGTATGTAGTATGATAATAACGTGCTGCAAAAGTATCATTCTGTAAGTTTTAAGAGATTTAAGAATAATATTAAGATTTTTAATTATCTACTACGTTAAAAATGTTTCCTATACATATAGGCGGTCTTATTAGCTAAAATTAAGATATCTGTACTCTCTAAACATGAATCGGTAGAATTTTCATTAATTACGTTAGTGAAGCTGTATTCACTACATATCAGTGAATTTCAATAAAAAGTTAGTGAATACTCACTAATACACACACAAATATTCAATGATCAAATCAGTGGACTCAGATATTCACATATTCATACGTTGAATAGTCACTAATTCTGCGTGGTACGATTCTCACATAGATAAAAAGTGAATAGTCACTTAAAATTAGTGAAATTCCACTGATTAATGTTTAGAGAGTAGACGACATATCGCTATTTGTCAAATACACTTACATATTTCATTGACTAACGACGAGTTGCACGAAACCGTCGCTAATTTTCCGTTAGTTAAGTTGAAATTAATCTTAAAATTAGTTGATCTCATGATTAATTTAAAGCTGTTGGAATTAATCATCCGTTAGATAGGTCTTTAATTAAACTAAATTTTTTTGTTATCTTAATCAGATGTAGGTTTCGTGCAACAGATAATCACGATTCTTGTGATTAAATTAGTTTAATAAACACTTACATTTTAAAATTTGTTTCGTGCAACTCGGCGTAAGTGACCGTGTAAGAAGTGGATTTGACTTAAAACGTTTCAGATGACAATTAGTAGTTATATTTTAGTGCATAGTGTTGCATTTTGATAGAAATAATTTCGCAATTCTTCCTATTTTACGTTACGTCTTAACCCATCGGGTGCTTAAAATTTACACGTTTTATACATGTATAGTCCATGTTCCGAAACACACTACGAGCACTGCCCAGTGCTGTCACTGGTGAAAAATTCATTCCGTTATAGACTGCCAGTACACTGCCGCAGTACCATAGAGAAATATATGATGTCATAAATCGCCGCCATTTTTGTACTGAGAACGCTGACGCTTTCGAGGTAAGGTGCTAATGATCAGTACTGTGATCACGTGATCAAAAAATATAACAGCGCGAATAATTGTTATTATTAAATAATATTGTTATTCAAAAATGACAACAATATTCAAATAATATTTTATCTTGTTGAATAGAAAACATATACCTACATGAAAAATATAGTCATTTGAAAAAAAAAGTCGAAAAATGAGGATGATAGTATACTGGACTGCGTTGCGTTATAAACAGTAATTAGTGTAACACAGTATAGAAAATTAAAAAGGAACGGCTTCACAGTATACTGAATTGCTTTTGAATAGAATTGACATCACATCTCACAGAGCTCCAGTGTATTTCGGAACACGGCCATAATCAAACACGTATGCCTTTACGTAGACTCATCACGCCCCTATTTTTGAGAAGAATCTCTCATTAGATTAAAACTTCATATTCGCTTTAATTTCCAGCTTACAAAGTCTTGCTCCTTAATTAATACTTTATTATGTTGAACAGCAAGTTAGTTTAGCTGTGATCTTGGCTAATTTTCTCAAACAACGTGCGCTAAGGTTTGACGTAGAGCTCCAGTTAATTATCTGTCTGTGTAATAATATGTTTTTGCGACTAGCCCGTGAGGTCTTCTATTATATATTTAACCATATACTTTTCGAGCTATAGTATTTATTATGTTATATATAACTAAACGTCACTTTCGCTATTATGAGTGGTATCGTTCTTTTTCGTAGTCTATTTCTTCCGTAGTAATTTTAATATTTTTCGATTTTATCGATGTCAAAAAACAAAAAATTTCAGCAACTTCGTACCCGTGGATTGTACTTCGTTACGATTTACTTTTGCTTAAATTGTTTATAAAAATAATAAGCCAACCCGCAATGGAGCAGCGTGGTGGATTAAGTTCCAACCCTTCTTCTATATGGGTTGTTTACAGGCTGATACAGTAAATTGTTTAAATAGTAATAACTCCACTTCAGATGGTGCATCGAAGTTAAATCTACACCAGATTTTAAGTTAGACCACCGGGATCCTAACTGTTAAAACCTCATCCAATTTTATTAAACAGATTTCGTGTGATGCCGGATCGAACATACAGACAGACAGAAAGAAAAAAATGTCTAAAAATAATTATTTTGATTTCTATTGCTCTCATCAACCCCTATAATTGTTTTTTTAGCAGGTTATAGTCGTAATTTAAATATATTTATAGATATTATGACTATAAATAGTTAGCTATATATTGCGAAAACATAATACGCCTATATAACTGTAAATATTGTTAACTATAAAAAATAAAAAATTTCTACACCCGATATTTAATAATTTTAGGGATTATTTTTATAAATTCGAATCTATAGATTCGCAATCATGCTAACATTTTGTTTTCTTTCATCGTGATATCGTAATCATATTAATTATAATAATAAGAATTAGCTTAAGCTGAAGCTGAAGCTTAAATGTATACCTAATACAACGAACAAATATAAAACATATACATATAAGTTGTAGTAATACAGTTGAAATTACATATATAGTATATATCATAGATACTTACAGAAAATATTTTCTTTTCGATCATTTTAGTGTTACTCCTATTACTTGAACTGCTAAAATGTTAGTTCCGATAAATATCCTCAATTATACGAAGCATTTCGTTATAGAAAACCTCCTTTTCCTCTAAAACTCTAAATATGTTATCAATCAATTGCATTCGGTAATTTAGTTACGAAACCTATTTCTTAATATACGCGTAAAATAGATAATTGAGTTTCACGCAGAATCGGTAATGCAGCTGTATATGCTTATAAATAACAAGTCCTGATTGACTCATTGATTCATAATAGCTGAATATAAGCTATTGGGGCTAGATACGTGACAATGAACAAAGCTGTACCTACTAAACGGAGTTCCATCTCTAAAGTATTCTCCATCCAGTTCTGTTTTGAAGCCAGAAGTACAACATTTTATGGTGTTTGATTAGAAAACATAAACAAGTCTGTCGGCGATTTTTAGAAATACCACTGAAAAATAAAAAACTGCGTACATACGACGAAACACGATAAGTACGTACATACGATAAAATTTTTATGTAAAAAAAAATGGAAATGTTTTTATTAGGGCTTTTGGTTAAAAACAAAACTGTTAGTCTTCGGTTTTAACGAACAAAAGTTTTTTAAACGTTAATACCTATTCAAACATTTAAACAAAGTAATAATATAAAAATTTACACCCTGTTTCATATAAACTACTTATAAGAAAATGACTGGGAAAGTACTTGTTTCTAAAATAATTGTAATAAAAAATATAAGTATTAATATTTATTAATTTATTAATTTAATCATAGGTTTATAGCTAAAATTACAGGTAACCCCAATTCGTTAGTGTACCTCATTCATTTAAATCATATTACATTTATATAAATTAAATACTTAAGTCAATTTCACTTAATTTTCAATCTTAAGTTAATTTAAACATTCAGAAATATATTCATAGGAAATCACTGACCTCTTGTCCTGTAGCAGACAGGACCCACAAATGTTTTGAACTTGTGTATTAAATCGGTTGTTTACCCTATATCCGCTTAGAGTGAGCAACTTTATTGCCAGCAGCGGACAGGATAGGAAGGAGAAGTTCGAGATAGCGACCATCGGAATTCCGTGTTGGGATGAAAAAGGGGTTTGGTACAAGAAAAATATGCCACTCTTTTATTCTTAACAGTATTTATAATTATTACTAGCGGCCCGCCCCGGCTCCGCCCGGGGTATTGCAAATGATATATCATTTTCGTGAGGGATACTCACACCACATACTGGCGTCATCTGCTCCACCACCATGCAAAACCATATTGGTTTGTAGTACATGATATGTATCAGATATGGCGCTGTATGTGAAAAATGATTTTCCCTGTTTTCCTGCTTTTCTGTTGAAATTTTTTCTGAACCTCACGGAGCCCGAGACCTTTCCAACGAATGCAAAACCGTGGAAATCGGTTCGTGCGTTCTGGAATTATAGCGTCAGAAAGGAAAACCCGACTTATTTTTATATTATAGAATTGCGACTATAATTTGAGATTTAAACTATCCTATCTCTCAAGTTGGATCGAACTGCACATGTTGTGCGAATTTTATTATAATCTGTTAAGTGGTTTAGGAGTCCATTGAGGACAAGCATTGTGACACGAGATTTATATATATTATATATATATATATATATATATATATATATATATATATATATATATATATATATGATGATAATTTTATCTATTTATTTACATTAAATAAGCAATGTATAGATAAATTACTATCTAGATTTAAAATTGGTAGCCACATAAAAATAAGGTTTAAAGCTATGCTGATAATACAGTAAGTACTCTCTAAACATCAATCAATTTTCATAAATTACGTTAGTAAATCCGTATTCACTACATATCAGTGAATTTCAATAAGTTAGTGAATACTCACTAACACACATCCATATATTCAATGATCAAATCAGTGGACTCTGATATTCACATATTCATACGTTTAGTAGTCATTAATTCTGCGTGATACGATTCTCACATTGGTAAAAAGTGAATAGTCACTTAAAACGAGTGAATTTCCACTGATTCATGTTTAGAGTATAGTATAAGTAAATAAGCAGCATGAGGCTTGAATTTATTTAAACGGAAATTTGAATATGTAACTGTTTGAAAAAAATTCCTTATTTGTAGTTTATTCCCATAACTGTGGTAAAAAGTAATTAATAAATAATTTAGTTAAAAAAATAGTATAAATTAATTTCAACCAACAATGAGACATATTTAAAAAATCTGCTCTTTAAACGAAACGTAAAACTAAATTATTTTTGTATGTAATCTATGCCGCTTAAGAATCGTTTATACCGAAATTCGTTTACACCTTTGTCGTAACTTATACCACACGCTAAGGATGTCTGAAATGTAGCTAAATTCTAACTTATATATTTGTCTGTAGTAACCATTTACCTAGTTTGAACATATTAATAAGCTTAGCAATGTAGTTCCTACCAACTTTTTTGACACGCTTGCTCATTATGATTATACAAATACTTACTACATACATACATACACACATACTTATACATAAATATATTAGAAGTAGGAAATTAAAAAATGTTTATATTTTTGCTTAAAATGTCAATTGTCAAAAACTGCTTTTTTGGAAAGGTTTAGACCAGTGATTCCCAAAGTGGTCTATATCGACCCCTAGGGGACCCCTATGACAACCTGCAAGGGGTCTACGTCAGCGAAAAAAAAAGTTTGGGGGTCCATGAAATGAAAATGGGGGTCCACCATAGTGGATCGCAACATAAACACTGATAGTACTTACTACATATTTACTTACATCATACTATCTTATAATATCAAAACATATACATTATTTATAAAAGTACCTATGAAGTAAAAAAATTATTATATATGTTTATAAAATTGAGTAAGTTGTAGGATGTTGGTATTCGCTTTGTGGTCGCAGAGAAAACCTGAGAGTCGCAGTCTCAGAGCTTCGCTACCTTGCACTGACTTGTTCAATTCGTCACTCTATAAATGCGAATGTGGGCCAAATACGTTTATTCGTTTCCTGAATCTTGAAAAGGAAAGTGCTAAGAAAATATGTTAAAAAATATAAACAGATAGTATATCACACAAATTATAGTGAGTCAGTGTTATTTTGTTTGAAGATTACAAATTTTACAAATTTAGAAATTTACAGGAAATCAATATCAGGTAAGTAGGGGGTCTACCCAACACGGAAAAACATGGCAAGGGGTCTACGACACAAAAAAGTTTGGGGAACTCTGGTTTACTCTAAAACTCTTACTTATGTATAGAATCTTATGGAAAATTCAAAACATAATGTGGATGAAATCAGGTGTTGTTAAGTTTGTTAAATAAGAAAAGTGAGCTAATTAGTCTTTTAAGAAATATTAAGGACCATAAAGACTTTAAGCCCCTATAAGAACAAGTTAGTGGAAACTTGTGTAAGACTTGTACCATACTGAAGATGTCTTATTTTGAAATCAAACAAAAGATGTCCAATCAAAACAATGTATTTTTATTATCCAAAATACATAAAATTTCATCAATCGTACTTACTATTTATTTTATGATTACAAAAATAAATGTCCTTAAAATAGTTACAATTTAATATATATAAGTTAATAGCTAACGCTATCAGATTTTTATTTCATGTTTCATGTAAAATTCATAAGAATAAATCGTACATTAATATTTACAATCAACCATTCAACTTTACTGGGGAAGACTCAATAATTGACTTCGCATTTTAGGGATTAGCCATATATCCTTATTAATATTACGTTATCTATGGAAGGCTACCATTGACTGACATAGGACTTACATTCTATCGATAAAATATTGACGATAGTATAACTATATACTATACACGAAATTCATTTTTTTAAATATCTAGACAAAAATTATTTGATTTTTTAAATATTAATTAGTAAACGTACAAATTTAAATATTTATTTCTACACACAAAAAGACACATTGTTACTATTTATAAGTACAATGACTTCCATTTTTAATTTCAATTTCGAAATAAAAGAATACTATGTTCGTAAACGATTAACCAGATTAAAATAATCAGCTTTTTTAAATATTATTTTAGATCATCACACACCGAAGTCAAGTTGAATAAAAATATAAGGTAAATTACGAGAACAAGTTATGATTAATTTTTTGTAAACATTTTTGCGACCTTAGAACTACTTTTGTCACTCAAAACATTAATAACAACAATCAAATTACTTAGCACAAGTACAAATTTCTCCATTCTTCCATCAAAGCTAACTCAAGATAAGACAAGACAAGACAGACAAGCGTTAAAACAACAAAATAATTTTCTAGAAGAAAATACATAATGAGATATCCTTCTTGAATGTAATTAACTTAATCAGATGTAAATTTAAGTTGTATAGGTAGTATAACAAAAGTATTTCAATAAAACATAGGTATCTGGTAACGATATTTTGGTATTCCCGAAACCCTGTTGTGAGTTTCTCTTGTATGTATTAATAAATTATTGTATTCTTCAATAGTCACGTGTAAAAATATTATACTAATTATATATCGATTTAAAGAGATGTTCCACACGTAATAATGTCGGTCAAATGTTTAAAAAAAAATCGTTTTAAAAACTTGCATCATTAATTTTCATAATTATTTAATATCTGTTACCATTGGCAAGCGCTGTAATTAATATAATGGCAAACATTTATCAACAGCATTAATTAAAACTATATGAGATAATTCTTATTTGATCCTAACCTGACTGCAATATTCGATATATTTTAGGTAAAAAGTGCTCAACCTTTCGACCTAGTTTTGAGACAATGTCGATGTTACGTCTTTTTAATCACTAAAATTGATATACATTATTACAATTAAAAGACAAATTATTTTATACAAATAAATTTTATAATACTATTTATAAACATAATAATATTTTGTTTACACAATGAACTGAATAAATAAATTAAGTTCACACGCCATCTAGGAATGATTAGCGGTACTGCAACGTTATCTTTTACTTCAGATTGATTTATCACTTTAAAAAATATAATTAGACCTACTTTTATAAAATAATTTTTTTAATATTTATTTTATTATAGAATAATGTTCATATTTTGGATATCACCCAGATCATTTGATGTGTTTGCATAAGGCACTAGTTAATTTATAATATAGTCTACATTTTATGGTGATATTATTATGGAAGGTGGAGGTAAGGAGAACCGTCTTGTATGGCGGATTAGTTGAAAGTGTCCACTTATAAACAGCAATTTATTGTTCGAACCAGCGGCTTGGCACTTAACGAAAATTGCACTAAGAGATACGATTCATATACGACAAATAATAATCCAATATTACCAACCTAATCTGTCGAGGAAGAAATAATTTCCGTAAAACGGGGTGAATAGGTACGAATACTATATTGGTGAAATAATTTATACAAATTTGGAAGTTCTTATATAATTAGCCTTGAATGGTCTTGAATATAATTATAACTTAAATAAATTCTACGTTTTATTTAAGCAAAAGTATTTGAATTTCAAAGTTATAAAAAATTCTTTAATTTTGTTATGTTGTTATTTCAATCAGTGATACCACAATTACCATTTGATTTAAATTTACATTTTTATGTTTGTTGTTGTGGTGAACGGTATTTATTATTTTAAATAAGAAAGTAGAAGGGAAAGAAAGAAGTGTTAAGCCGCTGGTTCGAACCATGAAGCATTGTAATTGCTTCGTGGTTCAAACACTCACCGAAATAGCGCTGGTGTAGGAAATGGAAATGATATGAATTTAGAAATTATAAGGGCCAAAACACATAACGGCGTTGCGGCGCCGCAACGCTAAAATCGGCGGTGGCGTCACCGCCAATTTTAGCGGCGCGGCACCGCCAATTCCGGCGTTGTGACGTCATACTTGTTGACCATGATTTATTGACATTTTGTGTCTATTTTTATTTTTTATTTTTTTGTGTCTTTATTAGACATGGGTATCTCAATGAATTTTTATGAACTGCAGATAAGCTCATGAGCCATATGCTTGAACCGGAGCTGTGAACCGGCTCACAGTTCAGCTCAATTGTTGTTATGTTGTTACTTTTAACTATTAGATTTACAGCTAATTTAAGACTCGGTTCAAACAAGTGACATGTATGATGTATTTAATTAAATTAAATATATATTTTAAAAAAAAAATTATAAATATGTAATAAAGCAGCGTTTCGAAAAGTTATTATAGTGATATTTTTTCTATCTTACACAATTATAGGGGAATGCTAATTTCATGCATATGATAAACGCTAAAGTGAGTTTCTTTGTTTGTTTTACGCTTTCACGCTTTAACTATTCACCTGAATTACGATCATCATGAAATTCTGCATACCAGTTGTCTGGGGTACAGAAAAGGACATAGAGTACCTACTTTACGTACCGACTACCGTTGGTGCCTGTACCATGCGAGCGGAGCCGCGGACAAAACCTATTTATTTATATTTAATCTATAAAACTAATATAGTAAGATATTAATTTATATATCACTTTGTTTCAATTTTGTTTAGGCTTTATGAGACAAAAGTTGTTTAAAATTCTACCAGCATACAAACTTGATTCACAAAATTATTTCCGGTACACAGGATTACTTTTTATGCATTCTACTAAATAACAACTTCACAAACAATAATTAACAAATTTCACGTGAACTATAATATTTAAAATAATTAAATTAATATCCACAATAAAAAATCACGAAGAACTGGTTACCCTACAACAACGCTCTTTTTCGCGGCGCCGCAACCGCCGATTTTAGCGTTGCGTCGCCGCAACGCCGTTATGTGTTTTGGCTCTAAGCAAAGTGAGGTGTGCTGGGTTGAAAAATTTAGTATTTCTTTTGACTTCTGTAGTTAAGAAATAGTCGACTAAATCAATACTTGTAATATTTTTAATGTTTAATTTATTATTGATAATGTTTATATTACATTATGTGTTTTATTGTTGTTAATTTATATTGCTTATTACGTGTTGATGCTATGCTGATGCTAATGTGGCGCCACCCTATTTGATTCACTTCGACTGACACTTTTTCATATACAGAGATGATTCTCCTTACTTCCCCTCTCAATAGATATTATTTCCGACATTACGTCTCAAGTATGGCCAAGATGCGATAGTTAAAATGTGGCATCCCACCCTGATAAGTCATCGGGCGGCGGTTCGTCAGCGTCGGGCGGGTACTGGTCGAAGTTATGTGTGTCGATTGCGGATTGAACGACGGGTGTGATTGGAGGTTCCAATGTACGTTGAGCTAAGCCCTCCCAGTTAAAGCCATCGAACCATCTGCAAAGAGTAAATTAATAAACTTCTAATTGGAAACATAAAACCTGATAACGTTAAAAAATGATTTATAAAAAAAAAATCAATTGTATCAAAACTAACTTTACATAAAAAAATTGAAAATTATTTTGGTAATTTTTTATTTTTATTTTATAATATAAATAAATTAAACTTACTTATGTTTCTGTATCTCAGTGATACCGCCCCGTTGGTAGCCGAGCCGCTCGGCAGGGTTGTCGCGACACAGTTTCTTGATAAGGTTGGCAGCGTTACGCGTGATGCAGCGTGGAAATTCTACCGCATCTATGCCTTTCAGGATTTTGTTGTACGTTTTCATAGGATCGGCTCCCGTGAACGGCGGGGAACCGGTGAGTAGCTCGAACATTAGTACACCTTGAATGTTATTGGACTAATTATTAGGGTACAAATAGGTTATAGATAAGAGTTAAGCGACGACAAACAGTATTCGGTTAAGTTACTTTGCCCTCCATAGCTACGTGTAGTCTCATTCTCAAACAATATACACAATAAAAAATAATATGATCAATAATATATGCTTCAAAATAATAATATGCAAACAGGTGGTTTGGTAGACTAATGGTTTATATTGTAGGTAAAATGATTTCGATACAAAGTATGCGTATAAAATATAATAGAAATTATTGTTAAAAGTATAGAAAAATTCGTTAAATGCTGCTCGTTCTCGTGTTCGAATTATTAAACATGTAGTAACTAACATTATTCTGCGATGATATGTATTTGATATATTTTGTTAAAGCGTACCCAAAGACCAGTAGTCAGCGCTGATATCATGTCCTCTGTTCATGATAACCTCTGGCGCGACGTATTCAGGCGTCCCGCAGAAGGTCCACGTTTTTCGACTCGTCTGTAACTTCTTTGAAAATCCAAAGTCCACTAATTTCACGTAACCCTTTGAGTCAAGCAATAAGTTCTCTGGCTTGAGATCCCTGGAAGATTTTACATACATATATATATATATATATATATATATATATATATATATATATAAGACTATATATTACAAAATCTATCAACTTTAAAAAAAGTGTGGAAAAAAAGCAAAAAATTATATGAAATACTAGCTTCTGACTGCGGCTTCGCCCGCGTGTTAGTCGTTTATTGCGACAAAAAAAAAGTATCCTATGTTATCTCTAATACCTCCAAGAATATGTGTACAAAGTTTCATGATGATCGGTTAAGTAGTTTTCGCGTGAAAGCGTAACAAACAAACTTACTTTCGCATTTATAATATTAAATAAGTATGAAGTATGATGAAGCAATAATGTAAATATTTGATCAGCTTTTGTTCCGCGTCACGTGAATAATTGACGTAAAATTATCACAAATTGTTTACATTTACGATATTTAAAGACTGTATCAAGTATATTATTTTTAAAAGTGATTTACATCTTATTTATTCAATTAGATACATGTTTTACTACTTTTATCTATAACTAAAACAATAATTATTATTAATAAAAAAAATTCGTGTGTACGGAGTACCACATGTCAGAAGTTAAACATCTTTGGCAAACTCAATTTAAAATTTATTAATATTAATAGTAAAATATTCTATTACTTATATACGCGTTGTTTACGCGTTGCTAGGATACGCGTGCGTTGCTAGGATACGCGACGTCATACTATCTCATTCTCTTCTACACATTTTTGTATTTGTGTCTCTTACCTGTTGTTTTTTCCGTCGCATCCTGTTTCAAATCACAACGATTCCAAAGAAGTTTCACTTCAATAAAATATTCTAGGTAACACTCAGGTTATTATTAATAATAAAATTTACCTGTATATTATATTCCTAGAATGTAAATAGTGGAAGGCCTCGACAACGCACGCCGTATAGAATCTCGTAGTTGCGTCATCGAATTGACCTGAAAATACAACAACGTTATATAAAAATAAAAATAAAATAAACAACTAACCAATTTATAAAAAAAATCTTTGAGCAAAAACTTTAATACGATATTTTAAGATAAGCAAACAAATTTTTAAAAGCACAAAAAAAAAATCGTATTTTATGTCAGACACACTATTATTTATGTATTTACATATTACATAAAAATCCATTAAATCGTTTAAGTTACAAAGCGAGCCAAGGTTTATATTCATAGACACACATAAATCTACTCGAAAAGTTCGTTCGTTCGTTCGTTCGTTTAGCAGTCAGGAAAACGGAAATAAGTTAATAACGTTACCTTTATCTCTTAAAATAGTCCACAATTCTCCACCGAGGCAAGTCTCCATCAGCATATACAAGTATTTACGATCTTTAAACGTCTTGTAGAGCTTAACTATGAATTCACAGTTCATTTCCGACATTATCTCTTTTTCTGACATAATATGTTGTTGCTGTCTCGTTTCAACGATCTGGGCCTTCTTCATCTGCTTTAAAGCGAAGGACCGACTGGAGTCGCCTTGGATCTGTACGAGTTCCACGCGACCGAACCCACCGATACCCAATGTAGCGATGATGCGAAGGTCCGACAACCTTAAGTTGGCGAACTCTTCGTTGAGTCTGAAAGGTATAAGAAATAATGTTTTAATTTTGTAACTTATTTTTCTTACGTAGAAAATTAACTACTAAGATAAGCGAAACGATTTCTGTTTGTTCTTTAATTTGACGGCTAGTTTAAGCATTACGATTTTTACTGTACTGTACTGTATCAACTTGCAAACTACCCACTGCTGAGCGAAGGCCTATTCTCCATCTAGAAGAAGAGTTGAAGCTTAATCCATCGCGCTGCTTCACTGCAGGTTGGCGGATAATTTCCCTATCATGAGTAACATTCGTTATCAGGTGTCTATGATAGATAACAACCGTGACCTTTCCGCGCTCTACAAGGCACGGGGGGGGAGAACCCCCGGAAGACCGGAAACAAATATTTGTACAAATACTGTCCCGATATCTGTCCCGAGTGAGAATCGAACCCGCGATTTTGAAGCATATAATCGCACTATTCTACACCTGAACGGTCGTTTCGATTTTTACTTCTAAATAAAAATATCTATATAATACTGTCGTTTCATTATATTTAAATTGAGGTCAAGTCGAGCTTAAGAGTTTTATCAATAAAATTATAAAGTTGTCACTGAAAAAACCTAATTATAAAATTTACTGCGACATACGCAAGAAATAATGCTAAAGTGTAATCTACTTTCCTGAATCAACCTCACGTGCTTATATTATCCGCAGCCGTCTTTATCGGATATCGGGTATTGTGCTATAGAGAAATGACAATGGATGCGATAAAACCGCGGGATCGTAATTGTGGCTGTTTGAGTAGTATTGAGAAAAAGTTAGTTTCTATACCAAAGAGGAAAGTTAATAATGCTTCAAGATTTACTTCTACTGTTCGATATTAATTTCTTTTATATTTTTTTAATTTCGCTCAATAAGCAGTGAAAGTGATCAGTGCTTAATATAATTTAATTATTCAATAAACGTTTTATAGTGTCCGTGTTATTACGAGTTTCGTTTACTATAAAAAGTCGAACTTTATAATTAATTACATTTTATGAATACTCCCGTTCCATTTGTAACATAATTCGCCAAGAGACACGAGGTCACAGTTTATCAAGTTAAGATATGAGAACTAAAATTAGTTCATTGACGAAAAAGTATATAAAGAAAAATACATATACAGATTAGAAAAGCTATGTGTGCTCTTCATGTCGTTTTTAATAAGTTCTAGTAAATTTAATATTCTTGGTCCAAAATCATCTTTAATAATGGATTGTACCAAAATTTTAGGAATTCGAAAATGGAATATTTTTTATTCGTTACTTAAAAAAAAAAATTATACATATCTTTTATACTATCTGTAGGCTGTAGCTATTCCTATTGAATCTATCTGAAGCCTGTAGCTATTCCTATTGAATAAAAAAAAATATGGTCTTGGTCTTTTTGTAATAATAGTCTATGTGAGTAGATATATAACATATTGTACGTAAATAAATATTATTTTCATTAATTATTGTTAAACAACTTACCGCAAAACAAATCCGTGTTTGCATCAACAGAAATAACAAATTACATTTATATGTATATAACAAAGACAAAAGCGAGGCCGAAAATGGTATCGGTGTTTCAAAATAAAACAGTAATACAATGGCATTGTAAACGCATTCTTGTGAAATCTATTGTTGTCCGTGTTAAACGGCTTAGATGTGGTCTTTTTTATGAACTTGACATAAGAAACGTGGCTTGACAAAAAAGACGGTAGTTAAAAATCTTATCCGACAGTTATGTCCACAAGATAAGTTTTAATAAACCTTAATTGATGTTACTATTAATTGTCAATTACGTTATCTATCGACAGTTTTTTTTTTTGTTTTTTTTTTTTTTAAGTATACATACCTATATATTTTTAAATAATAATTTTTTAAAACATTTAGTCCCCGCAGACAAGAGACTACGTATTTATGTATTAACGACACTTTAATCAGGATTTTTTTTTTGTAATTTTAATCAGGCTAGGCTTTGTTTCTTATGAAAAATCGTCTGTAGACTCCTAATAATTTAAAATTCAGTTGATATGTAATTTATATATTTTAAAAAAAGAAGCAAGGTTAAATTGTTCTTTAGTGACTGAAAATTATTTTTAAGTTAAATTAAAATTTCCTTACCTCTGTCTATCATCACCCTCGTCCTTATACTTGGTTCGGATCTCATCGAGCGTAGAAATAAGTTGATTGAAGGTTTCTCTGTCGATCACGAGACATGTGGTGCCCTCTGGCGAGTCGCAGATAATGTTAGCCGTTCGAAGATCGTCCCTAAAAATATAAAATAAATATTTGAAAAAAAAAAATCCATTGTATTTATGTCACGTATTTATCCCTTTAAAAGTTTTCTTTCTAATTTTTGTTTCAAAATATTAGAATGTTAGTATGTATTATGTATTATAAAATTACTCAAAACTTTAAAAACTAACAACAAAGGAAAATACATTCACAACGAAGATTGAAATATTTATTACCGTACCAAATATAGTATTCATTTTGTATCAAATAATGGATATTTTTGTAATAACGTCTTGATGTGTGAGCATTACACGAAAACACTTTCTAATGTACCGAATATTTGCTGGTTCATAAATTTTAATGATTCAAAATACTAAGCGATGTCTTATTTTGCTTTCTAGGTACATCCGTATAAAGAACTTATTAAATGAATCTCTTTTAGATATTGAGAACATTTCGCAACAAAAGAGAGAAATCTGAGTGTAACTAACCGCAACCATAGCTGCAATGAATTTAAAATTATCTGACTGACTTTCCTACTGGATCCTCTTGAAAATTTTAACATTATATTAGCTGAATGCCACAGCAAATTTACAGTTTTTTTTTATTTTTATAAAAGCCTTTAAGCTAAGTTTTTAAGTCACTAAAAGTACTTTAGACAATGAATTTAAAGTAAGAATAGATTGCAAAATGTAAATCCAGAGATCACAAAATATAGAAATATATTGAAAGGACTTCGTCCACTTTTCTGATTTTTTTCTTATTAGCGAATCTAGTAGGCTGTGCACAGAATTCCAAAAGAAAATTAATTTCCCATTGATTCCATCTAAGAAGCTTTTTATCGAAATTGGAGCCTCGATACTTCATACAGAATGTGAATTTACAAACAAATTGAATTTAACATTAAAAAAAATTACTAAAAGATTGCAAAGCTAAAGTTTTTTAGGTTAGTATGAGAAAAATTCACTAAATTGTTGTTCCTTCTAGTTTTTTCAGTGTTAATGTATATGTTTTGACATTACTTATTGTTAGTAAGTAATATGTATAATTGACACAACTATTCAGCCTTACTTACCCCTGCAATGCCTTTTCGCCAAAGAAGTCACCTTTAGTAAGGGTCCTAATAAATTTATCATCATTGCTGTTCGGTTGCTTTTGTGTAACTTTGACCTGAAAAAAAATAATTAAACCATGAATTTATAATTACTTAAATTGCTTACATTATTTTTTAGGTTTATAATGCATGCATGTGTGGCTTTAAATAATAAAAACTAATTTTAAATTATTAAACCACTGTTAATTATAAAATTAAAAGTTTTTAAAATTATATATTATTCTTTATTTAAAACTGTCCTCAATCTAGAAAAAATTTAAATGAAATATAAAATATCAAAATAAATCTATTTAAAATTGAGTAAAAATATATATTTATATAGTAAACCCTAATTAAGGTAATTATGATGGTATATACTTTTTTTTAAATTATTATTAAGTTTCGTACATCCATGGGCTCCCGATTGACGGGCTGATCGATTCGATTATTATAATTATTAATTTATTGTTTTACATGCAGGCGTTTTGCTCAATTACAGCGAGTAGGTACTTAAAATTATCTTATTGTTAGTATTTCTAAGAGGGACGCAAGTCCAACACTGATCTTAAAAATTTATTTATTTATTGAGTAATAGATAATTTTTTTTATGGTATGATGATGGTATATACTTTACACCCTGACGAGTGAATAAATGACAAGTAAGTAATCAGAAATAAAGAAAAAATACTAAAATATTGATCATTATATTCAGTAGAAGATTTATAGTCAATATTTTATCTTTAGTAAACCCTAAAATAATGGAAAAAATAGAACTAGTTTTAAGTAAATATAATAAAATATTAACAGCTCTCAATAACTTTTCTTATATGTTAATTGTCAAACGTTATCTGCTTCTAAAAATTGTTTCCGGATAAGATTTACGTACAATCTGTTATAAGTAATCGTCTGTATTACGAGAGAAGTAACTACAACATCTGTATAGTTACAGAGACTTCATGATGAGTCTATAAAAATCTGTAGTATAGTTACTAGAAATTCCATCAGTATTAGAATTTCGTTTATTTGTATATAAGTTAACTGTACATATTGTTTTTTTTTTATTTTTATAAAATCTACCCTCTAACATAGTCAGAGACTTTACAGTGTGAGAGTATGGTCTTATCTTAATTTAACATTTGACACGTTTTACGGCGTTTTACTTATTATTACTAGTTATGTTACTATTTACAAAGTGTAACAATATCAGGAACTAAGTCTAATTTTTACAGCTAACATTTTTTACTATTATAATTAATATTAAAAACACTTAATTGTACATATTGTTGTATAACATGATATCTGCATTAAAGCATTTTTAAACACTTGTTGGTTTCTGTGTTGTAGGTAATCTCAACAATTTGTTAAGCAAAACATTTCAGACGATATATGTAAGTAGGTACATAACTTGATTCTTAAAGTTGAGAAAGCAAAACAAATATCAAACACGATAGTACAAGTCTTAATTCGAACTCCATATTCTAAAATATACGTAAAAAAAATTGTAATGATAAATCGAGCAAATAACGGAAGTCGATGAGATAACTCGTCTCAAATTCATAGTTACGGCAACGGTTACTTAACTCGAACCAATCGCTAAGAAAACAAAAAACAAAAAAACTCCAGTCAACACTGAATAACGTAATAACAGTGGGTACGAGCAATTTGCGGTCACTTTCGTTTCGATACATTTTATATTTCAAACTTTGTCGTCGTTATTTATTAAGAGAAGTTGTTATTTTATATTTGATAATTTTCGATTTCACTTTTTTATGTGACAAATTAAACATGACGCATAATGAAATAATACCTAAAATACTCGTACGGTGCACCAATTTTTACATGTAAAACTAAGCGACGCCAAAGATTTTGAAATAAATTTATTTAATAATAATTAGATATATTTATTATTGTAAAAATATAAATATATTCTAAATTAATAAAGTCTGTTATTTTTAAAATTATAAGTCGAAAAGTATGAGACAAAAAATAAGACAAGAACACTTAAAATTAGTCATTTACGGCAGTAAGCGCGTAATTACAAACAAAAAATCGTGATTGTAAATGTGGCGAAGACAAAGTAGGTACATTACCTACTTATATTTTTTTAAGGCATATTTTTTTTTAGTTCGGCTTCATGAATTTATGATAGCTGTTTATAGTTTAGTGCCTATTTCATTATCACATTGAGAACAATTTAAGTACCATAGTTCAGTCAAACCAATGAAAAAAATAACTCGAAACATTTTTAATCAATTTACACGGGCAAATCACGAAGTGGAAAACATTTGTTTTCCTGCTATAAATAAATAAAATATATTTATAAAGCTAATTTTTATTATTTTATCATTCAAAACTTGTAATTTTATGGGTAAAGAACAACTAACAAAAAATAAGATTTTGCAATTAAATAAAAACGTGAAGTGTGAAACAATTACATCCTGTTTTGCGGGTATTTTGTTTTTATGGTGAAACTGTCTGTCATTTATATTTATGTGTAAAATAAAATTTTATTAAAAATTTGAATTAATACGATTGTGAAAAATTGTTGCATTTTTCCTTCTAAGTTATATGTAAACGTCTTTTCTTTTTCATCTCATACACACAGAACATATCACACTCACAAAATTTAAGAAATTAAGTTTTTGTTAGAGGGTTTATTTTTTATAGCTTATTCTTATATTTTTAAGAAAAACATCTCTCATACATAAGTTTTAAAAACCTATACCGTAGTATCATCGGATTTATTCTTAACGTAAAAATTACTTTTTAAATTAGATAATTAGTTGCTGTGATAAGTGCGTTCGAACAAATAAATAAATTATTTGCCTTTAAAATGTTGGTGTAGATAAAGTAACATAATTATATAAGTAAGCAACAATAACCCCATTTAAAGTGCCTTTAATACTTATTCAAACACTTATAATTAATACAGAAATTTTATAATTATTATACAAATAACATTGTCTTCTAAGTCATATTTTCATACTAGCCGCTGCCCGCGACGTCGTCTGCGTGAACACTATTAGATTACACGTTGTTACAGAATGCGTTGAAGAAATAAAGGTTCACTGCTCGTTCCCCGTAGGTGATAGCGTGATAATATATAGCCTATATGTTGACCCGACTTCTTAATAATATTTGTGCGAAATTCGAAGTAAATCCATGCAGTACTTTTTGAGTTTATCCCGGACATACATACAAAAATTCTAAAAACTATATTTTTGGCTTCGGTATCGATTGTAGATCACACCCCAAGTATTCTTTTAAAAAAATATTCAATGTACAGTATTGACTTTCCTACCATTTTATTATATTATGTACAGTTTTGACTTTCCTACCATTTTATTATATTATGTGTAGATTGTACTCCGTACCTAATACGCATCATCGTTTAATTTATAACCTACTCACACGATCCATTGTTTTCTTAAAACTCGCAGTAAACGTTGTTTTCTTAATAATAGTTTTACTGTAACTTGTTTAACACATACTTTAAACTGCTTTGTATTTATTTAATTAAAATGATTTAACTTTTATATTTTAAGATTATTTTTAGATTGAGTCTATGAGTCAATCATTAATATTCTAAGCTGTTGGACAAAATCTAACGTTGAATATCGCTTACGTTTAAGTAATAATATTAATTATGGCCTAATAAAATCATGTATAAGTCTCGTTAATTACGTTACACATAATTAACGGGAACGAGTTATCAAATTAAAAAGATTCTTTGCACATAGTCAAGATGAAGCTATAGCATTGTGTAAATGTGTTGCGTCTAAATTAAAACAATATGATTCCGTAATATGGTCAGTTAAACAATTATTATTTATTTGTAATTTATCATTATTATAAATTGGGTTTTATACACTTACGGGATCACTTTTCGCTATCAATGTACCTAATAGTATTTTTTCATTGCCTTTCAAATGTTCTTGTACTGAATTTCAAGTCATATTAATTTACACTTTGCCCAGACTCTTAAGCTTAAACTTCTAAAAACCGCTTTATAGTGAGCCTTTGCATCTTAAAAAAAAAAATAACTCCGCAAATTTCATGTTACAACC
The DNA here is from genome assembly GCA_036937285.1 of Euphydryas editha. Classification (NCBI taxonomy): domain Eukaryota; kingdom Metazoa; phylum Arthropoda; class Insecta; order Lepidoptera; family Nymphalidae; genus Euphydryas; species Euphydryas editha. The sequence continues at coordinate 10,871,445 of JAUPFZ010000020.1, forward strand.
TACAGTCAATTCGGTTATACGGTAATGAATCAAATCCACCCACTTCTATTATTATATAACCATAATAGACTTGTAATAACAATGCTTAGGTAAATATAGAAACTAGAAACATTAGTCATTTTAGCAACTATTTTAAATAAACTGTGTAAAAATATGTATTGTGGAGTTATTTTATTACTGTCTGTCATTTAGTTCTATGAACTATTTTAAACCAATGTTTGACCCTGACATCGACATACATAGTTTTACATAAATGTAAAAATCTGTATGCAGACAAGTTTTCCACACGGATGTATAACGAACAAAATTTGACCTCATAACCCATGCATTATAAAGGTGAGAATTCACATGATTCAGCTATGAGTTAATATAATAAAAAACACAGCGATGTAAGCGATATAATTATATAATATACAATTATTTCAATATTTTTATTATTAAAAAATCATCTGCAAATAAATTTATATTTGTAATTACTGTTATTGAATTTATAATTAACATGTAAAACTAACCTATTATGTCGCTAAAATATTGTCCTTGCCTTGAAAGCAACAGTCACAAACCGTGGCCTCCATCTGAGACGCTTTATTAATTTTGTCACACAAAAAAAAATACAGTATTTGGTATATATAGGTAACAAAAATTGTCGCATCTAAATAATTTAAAAAAAATCTTTATCGAGCGAACAATTAATTAAATTCTTTTTTTAATTTATAAAATACTACTTTTATGGATTAAAATAAATAAAATTGTGGTTCCCTCAAGTCATAAAATATAGAATCGACTTAAATAGTACATAATATATTCAGTGAAACAGTACAATTGTATAGAAATTGCTTAACGCTTTTATATGGATTTTTTTTTCATGTCATGTATTATTTTCTACACATTTTAAACTACAGTATTCGCGACTTACGGGATTTTTTAACAAATTCTAATAAAATGTATTCTGAATAAAAAAATAAAATAAATAAAAACAGCCGAAAAAGATATTATAGCTTTCATTCCAACATCACCCTAAGTAGCTGGCTGCGCGCGGTGCGCTGACCTTGTAGAAACAACAGATATACACTGCGGCCTCTAGTCTCTAGAGCCTGCTCGCTCGTTTCAACTTTTAGTTGCCAACACACGAGTGACGATGAAAACCTTTACAGCTGATGTTGTTTGAATTGTGACTGCATTTATACGTACATATATACTTTAGACTTCACACACACACACTTCTTTATTTTTATAAGTGAACTTAACGACATTAAGCTTTATATTTTATGTTACGAGAAATAATATAGCAAGTAGATTAGTTATAAATTATTTATTTTTCATTATTTAAAAATTTAAATTTTTAATTAGATAAGGGGTATTGAACCGATAGATTTACAAGTTGCTGAATATATAAATATTATTGTTCTTGTGTTACTAGGTTAATTTAAGCCAATAGGCTCATATTTCTACTTATGTGCTAACTCCTAAGAAAAATAACATCATATCGTATTGTATTTAAAACGATAATGGTGCATTTTTTCAATATTTACATTATTATTTTATCTATCACGTAACCGTTATTTTAAATTCAGGAAATAACATTAGTCTCGCGCTAATAAAAAAGTTTAACCATAACATTTAGTTTTGTATTCATTCGTCATAGAGTCGATCAACTGTTGACACTGTTATAATAAAAAAAAAGTATTTGTGATTTTAATAGAAAATAGAGGACCTTCAACAAAGTACGTAATGATAAAGATATTCGTAAAACAGTTACAAATAAACTGATCGTAAAATTATTTAATAAATTTCGAAATAAAATCACTTTACTTGTAAATAATAATTTTCAACCTATATTTTTAAATAAAATTTCTATAGGTCGTTAATATTATTTATAGACATTGTATTGTAATTTATTTATTTCTTTAATTATAATATAAATATAAATTAGTTATTATTATATAAAAAATGTTAAAAAAAAAATTGTATGTTAAACTATAATAATTGTACACACGTTCTCTAAGAAAACAAGAATAGCATTTAGTTTTATTTGAAATACTGCTTTCAAAATTGCTTATTGTGTTAGGGTGAATGAGTGTGCAGACAGTATCGAGGCTCAGTTAAATGCCAAGGTGAACTTATACTCACAATCACCTATCGCGGACTATATAATAATTTCAAAGTCACTTATAAAAAGTAATCATAATAATTCTCATAATTAATGTCTGTCTTTATGAATCCCTTAATAAAGTTATCACAATGATGTCTAATTGAGCCTATTGCCACATCCGCTTCAAATGATACTGACAAGAATTTCATGGTTTTAACACGAATAACCTGATATATATTTATCAGACAATGTCTTGGTACATGAACAATCACAAAAAAAAAAAAAAAATTAAACACGTCTTAATAACTGTTATAAGTCAACATATTCATTTGAAAGGTCGTATAATTCTTTTTTTCTTTATTTATTTAAATTACACATACAAAGGAAACTAAACTACGAATAATTTACATACTTATTGTACACTATATAGTATAAATCACATATGTTTTGAATCCATCTAGTATTATAAACCATCAAACAGTCCATACGTAAACGTGTGCCTAATAATATCAATTTTTTTTTAATAATACATGACCGAGCGACAACTATGTCGTGAAGTCACGGGTATCTGTGAGCGAAGCAAATCGAATATTTATAAAACGCGGAGCCTTAGCAAATCTTACTTGAAAGTCGATGTAAACGAAAGTAAAACTGTTAACGTGCTGAGAGAACATCTTCACTACGATGTTAAATTCTACAGACACGAAGTTATCAAAACAAATGAATGTAGAAACGGAGATGGATAGAGGATCGGTCGGTGAAATCTTTTATATATAAATAACGACATTGTAATGATATGGTTTTCACTTACACACTGACTATTTCGTGTGAGAGTGATTTTTTGTTTAAATAAACTCCAAGTCGGCGTTAGTAATTTACCATAACACTGTACATAAGTTAATACAAATATAAGCATATAATAATATATACAAATCTGTACAGTTTATTGTTATTGTTTTCTTTGTTTCGATACGCACAAATTTTTAAAATTAGTGGTCGAATAAAAAATATCCTGTTCTTAACTAATAAGCCTGTAGAAGAGGCCTCTCTTCTAGCTCCAGAAAAGCAGCTATAAATTGCCCTAATCTGACAAATTCGAAACTTAACGCAAATGAGTTTCACTACAGATGTCTAGTTTTATGCACCAAAAATGTTCGCTATTCGATGTATTTTAAACCTTGAAAGGTAATTCGTTTTAATTACGCATTCAACTACTCCGATTCCATATTAAACAGATCATGTTTAAAACATATTTTACGACGTACGTATTATTGTAAATTGTTTGAAATTGCAAATAATGACAGCGCAAAAAAGGACATTATAACTATGTTTTTATGTATTGTAAATACAGCACAAGATAAAAAAGATCTTATTATTAGTTCAATGCCAAAGTTAATATAAATTTTAACATTTAACATAATTATCTTAAATTACGAATATTTTTTCACTTTGAAAATAAGTGCGAATGGACGTCGTTAATCTTTGTATTAACGTTATAAATGTTCATTTATTTGAACGTGGTCATCTCAGTATTTATTAGTTCGATATTAATAATATTTTTGGGTTAATAATCCTGTCTATCGGGGAAAGTTAAAGACACGCTATACAGATAAGATAGAAGAAAAAGTAATGTTAACCTAGATGTATGATACAGAATGAGTTGTCCTCTAACTCACAAAAGTAATAAAAATACTATAAATAATCTCATTTACCTGTCCTTTTGATATAATGAAGAATGTATCTCCTCTAGCACCTTGTCTAATGATATAGTCGCCGTTCTGGTAATGGGTCTCTTCTAATACGTCCGAGATCTTGATCAGTGTATCTTCAGGTAGGTTCTTGAATATCGGCACACTGTTGAAGAAATAAAAATATTTATTTATTTTAATTGTTACAGATATATACGAATAAGCTTAAAATTTCACTAAAGACTGTTTACATTTGTAAAGTGTTAACTCATGAGAGTAATAGATTTCATTTTTTTTTTTCAAAAAATCACGTAGGTAATCCAAAGTAACACATATGTCATAATAATTAAATATCATATTAGTCAATAAACAATGAGACCGACAGAACATCCCCTGTGTTCACTAATATATGATATTTAAATCAGGCTTATTTTAGTTTCAGTAAACAAAAAAAATAGAAGGTTCCGGTACAGTTTTATTATATTTATAGGTTTGGCCTGTTAAACGCTGGGAATATATGAAATTGGAAAGTTTTCCTGTCTATACTTGACAGATAACCAGTTTCACTTCCGCTAAAGTCTAAACCAAGGAAATTGTTTAGACTAATAATTTCAAACGTCGCAAATTCCGGGTTAAGTTTTGGTAGAGAACATTCAATTTCGTTTTTTTATTATTATACGAGTATCAAACTGATCTTTAAATTAAAGCATAAGTGACTTGACATTTGAATATCCGTGTTTTTATTTATAAAATCGATAAAGTACTTTGAAGTTTAATTGCGACAATATTTTTTAAATTAATAAATATAAATATTTTTCTATACATTTAATATCATTATTATTTTCCCAAGAATTTTGTGTACGTATAAAGACAGAAAAGCAAAAGGCAAATAAATATACTTAATTTGTAACCTTCAAATATTGCGGAATTAAATTTAAAAGCATTCCTCTAAATAATAAAATATGTCACGTTATCTCAACACAATTACATTGTAAGAATATAGGTTTAAACTTTAAACTATTTATAAAATATATATAAATAATAAAATACATTTTTAGATTTCTATATCCATTGTTGTTATTTGTTGTTTTGTTGCCATCAAAATTGACAATAGACTCCTCGTCATACACTTGTGAACTTAGACATGATGATGAATTTTGTTATGGTAGTACCAAGTGATGCACCACTCACAAAAGGCTATACAAAAATTAATATTAATAATAAATATTATTTCCGTTTTATAGAACAAAAATTTGCAAAATTATTTTATTGATTGCAGATTATACTTTTTTGTTTTATTTTATTATTTCGTTGACTCTAAATTACTAATTGTCTTATCTTCATTTTATGTACAAATTAGGTAAATTTCTGTTGAAACCTTTCGTTAAGAAGCCTTGACTTGAATGTTTGTAAATTTAGATAGGATAGGAGGTGATGTCATTTGTATACAGTTAATAACCACTTTTGATGAAACTAAGATTTGTCTATCACTAATGAATTTAGTAGTAAGGAAATTCTATTCTGTCAACCGGTCGTAGGAACAAAGCAGTGTGTAATGCGGGGCAATACCCGTGGACGCAGAATTGTATGAGTCTGTTATATGAGACAACGCACATTAAATGCGATGCCTTACGTATTCTAAGATTTACACTGTTTCAGATTATAACCACAAGTAACCGCGTTATTTTAAATTAAATTTAAATAAAATTAATAACAACACCTTAGTTGTATTCATTAAAATACATTTAAAATAAATAATTCATTCATTAATATTAAATTTAACTTGTGTTCTTTAATTTATTTTAGATTGTTCTTTAATTTATATTAGAAGACATACTTATAGGTGGGATTATGGTCCTGGTTTTACAAAGATATGTATTAATTGTATACTGATATAAATACTCATGAAGACATACTTATAGGTAGGCTTATTATACATATATATATGTATAATAATGAAATGTTCAGACTAGAAATTGACTGATATCGTTGGTAAATTTGGTAATATAATTAAAGATTTTTGAAATACAGACTTTAAAAAATTAGGATCCTACTACTACAAAATAATGGTTTTTAATATTTACGGAGATTATAAACAAATAATATATAAGTAGTTTTATTACACCTTTGTATAAAAATGTAAAAAGCAACATGTGTATAAAATTTAATTTATAGACTAGGTATATAGATAGAAGTAGATACAGACATTGAAAGATATTTTAAAAGGACTAGTGGTCGCCTAGTGGTCGAAATTCCACCTAATCTATAATTGACAGCATTGTCAACATCATAAAAATATGATTGCGCATAACACGGTGAGCGACATATGCAGCAGTCATTGGACTTGATCTGTTATTAAAAAAATCGATAAAAATTCGTTGCAAGACCTGTATTTAAGTCCGTGTTGAAAACAGACTGTGTCAATATTTAAACAAAATTTGTGTATATATGTACATTGTACATATGTGTGTGTGTCGTAGTGTGTGTAATGTTTTTTGAAATAAATTTCATATATTTTTTGAGCATTATTATAAAAAATATTAGCATTCTGCACTTCTTCTACATATAAACTTTAACTGTGTCAAATTTCATACATCTCCGTCCTCGTAATTTTCGTAAAAAGGGGTACAAAGTTTTTGCTTCTCGTATTAATATATAGATAACTGTGGGTTAAGTTGGTGGCGGCGTAATCGTAACAGCTGTACCACAAGTTTACATTATTCATTAAATTTGTTTAGAGGTTTTTGTTAAAACGGGGACAGATCTCTTATATCTTTAAACGAGCAATTCTTGTATATATATATATATATATATATATATAATCTGAATCTTGGAAACGGCTCCAACGATTTTCATGAAATTTAGTATGCAGGGGGTTTCGGGGGCGATAAATCGATCTAGCTAGGATTTATTTTTAGAAAATGTCGTTTTATCCCTTTTTTCAGGCAATTTAAAAATATCGTTAGAATACGAAGGTAAATTTCGCTGTCATTGATAAGTTTATAATAGCTCTGATGTGAACTGGGCGGATTCGAAATAAGAAGACCCCGAGGTTCGAATCCAGATGTCTCAAGAACTTTTTTTTTAACTTCCTTCTTTTGTGAGAAAAACTATTATTGGGAGCCCTTTACTAACTGGATGACCGAGCTCGGTATTTTATTTTTTATTTTTTGTAATTCGTGTTTTTTGGAAACTATATTTACATATATGAACTGGTTATGTAAATAAAAAAATCACGAGTTCAATTAAAAACTTATATGGGTTATAATAACTTAGGTGGGAAATCAGTATACCTGGGTTCGAATCCCGATGCGTCAAATCCAACTTTTTTTTGCTTTTTTTTTTTCAAGTTTCCTCTTTTGTAAGAAAAAGAACTATTATTGAGAGCCCTGTACTACCTGGATTTCCGAGTTTTGCTCGGTATTTTTTTTTTTTTGTTAATCTTTCTTTTTTTTTTTGGAAATTATATTTAGATACGATAGACCTGATGAAATATGAATAATATTTTTCGGTCTTACCTATATAATAATATAGTATTTTGTGTCACAAGGGGATGAAAGTACTATTTTTTTGACCCTCATATGAAATTGCCGAGCCGAAGGCGAGGGTAGTAAACATACGGGAATGGATGTAGTAGGTACTTTCGTCCCATATTGCACATACTTTTTTTTCCTACCTAGGACGAAAGTTTAGGTTTTGTCCCTGTGAAGCGGGGACAGAAAGTGTCACTTTTGTCCCGCTTCACAGGGACGAAAATCGAACTTTCGGCAGAGGTAGGAAAAAAAAGATATAAACTGGTTATTTAAATAAAAATCACGAGAGCAATTAAAAACTGCTAGAATATCATTAGAATAAGAAAGTAAATTTTGCCACCATCTATAAATTTATAATAGCTTAGGTGGGAAATCGGGCGGTCTCGAAAACGGAAGATTTTTCCTTTTTTTTCAAGTTCCTTTTCTGGTGAGAAAAAATATTATTAGGATTTCTTTTTATTTTTTTATATAACCAGTGACTATTGTTTTATTATTATATCGGTAAGATTAAAAATATTATATATATATATATTATCACTGTGTAATTTGTATCTAAATATAGTTTAACCGAGCAAAGCTCGGTCATCCAGGTACTTATTACTTAATCTTACATTATAATTATTCTTTGATTAATTCAAGCGTACTATTACAATTTCAATTACATATTTTGCTTCTATTTACAACCAGTTTAATATAACACGGTTGTTTAATTGTTAAATATTGGTAATAAATTACACCTATACAAATTAATCGAATGTTAAAATAGTTTTATTATTAGCAAATTACATTATCAGTATTCTTAATCGTAGTCAGTTGATGAATTATTCTGAAATTATATATATGCTAATACATAAGTTACCCTAAATTTTTTTTATCGATGAATGTTTGTTCGTTGTTGCCTTTTCTCGATAAAGCTGATGAACATTTTAGATAAAAATTAGTACGCAGGTAGTTGTAGACCCTTATTAACATTTTCCATTTAGTCCCATAACTCAAAGAGGTTTGGGACATACGTGTAAAAAACTATTAAAAATAGAGATTTTAGTCCACTTTTTTTCATATTTATTCCTTTTATACTTCTCTGTCGTAATTTTTAAGTAATTTTTTGAGCAAGTAAGTAAGGTTTAAGATAATTTATTTACTAAATGATCTGAACTAAACTGAATCAGTCTGTAACGTCCCACTGACTACTAGAGCTTCATCCGCAATGCTCCTCCACTACGGGTTGACGGATAATTTCCCTACCATGAGTAAAGATCGCTATCAGGTGTGTATGATAACAACCGGGTCCGACGGCTTAACGTGCTCTCTGAGGCATGACTGGAAGACCGACAAGGATATAACCCAGACCAGAAGCAAATATTTGTACAAATACAAAAATTTCTGCCCCGAGCGGAAGAGGAACCCGCAACCGCCAGTGTTTATACCGACTACACGCACCATTACACCAAAACGGTGTTCTTTATAAATATTAAAGGGTTAAATATAGATAATATATAGATAATATTATGATAATAAATATAGATAAATAGTAAATATATTTAATATATCAGGGTTAATACAGCCTAAACAGCCTATATTAAACTTATATTTGGTATTTCTTTTCGCAGTTTTTACTATGATTAATATCGTTACTGTTACCGCCAAAATGGGAAAAGCAACGGTGGTCCTGAAAACCAGTGTTAGGGTTTTTAGTCCTGACTATAGCTGAGGTCCCATCTTTTTGCGAAGCGCACTGTTACCAACACTTCTATACTAATAGTGATCTTCTTTTATTGTTTTTTTCTTTTTTCTTTTTATCAAACACTGTGTTTTAAGATTAAATTTCTAATGTTGCCTTGGATGTTATATAATATATTTGTTAGGAACAGTGTTTACCAAATAAAGTTCCTTATTTTTTTTTTTTTTATATACACAACAATAATGTAAAATAACAAATAACAATGTATAAAACTTACATGCAAGACAAATTGATGCCAAACTTAAATAAAAAATGTTTGCACACAAAGATAGATATTAATCTATACTAATATTATAAAGCTGAAGAGTTTGTTTGTTTGTTTGTTTGAACGCGGTAATCTCAGGAACTACTGGTTCGAATTGAAAATTCTTTTTGTGTAGGATAGCCCATTTATCTAGGAAGGTAACATCACGCTACGACCAATAGGGACTGAGGAATAATAGGAAATGTTACAAAAACGGGAAAAATAATCTTTTTTGAGAGCTTTCGTTGCGTCCTTTATTATTTCTCTTCTCGAGACATTTTTCTACTATAGTTCCACTTTTAAAGTAAATATAACATCACTCCTTTACTAAGAACTTTCGAAAAATAAAAAGAACTCAATAATACGTTGAACGACCCGGGAATCAAACCTGAGACCCGTTGCTCGGCAGTAACGCTTGCGACCACTCGACCAACGAGGCGGTTACCTACTCTTGGGGTAAATGTTTAAAAATATTTAAGTACGTTTTTCCCTCAAATTAACGCGGGTGAAACCGCGGGGCAAAGCTAGTGTAATATAAAATTTATATTGGACTTATGATTCTGAAGTACATAAACTTTATTGATTGACTGATTAGTAATTACACTTTGACAACCATTCATTAAATATCCCACTTATTCACTCAATTTGCAACTGAAATTGTAACTTACTTCATAATACTAAATATTTTAACATTCACTTTATTATTTACGGTATTATGTTAATAACGTTTATCTATGTTTCAGGTTTGTCTGTATACCGTAGGGCGTAGATGAATAATAATGAGGTCTCAAAAATGGCAATACTATAAAAACTTGGCTTGACAACGTCAATTATCCTAACATTATGAACAGGCTGCGAGCATTAATTCTGTCAACGGACGATGAGACAACGGTGACCACATTTTATTTATTTATTCAAAAAACAAATATAATAGGTACTGACAATATAATATGCGTATATAAGACTTGCTCTACCTCGAGGCTTTTCCTGCGTAATGTCCAATTCCGTAGGATTTCCGGGATGACCTTTATATTCTTATTAAGTGCGATGTAATTTAAAATATAAAAAAGACATAAAACTATTTAAAAGTAATAGAAAATTTTAATAAAAAATTATATATTTTGAAAAGACATTGTAATTAATGCTCGAATTATAAAAAAATAAAAAATAAATTATATGAGTTTAATAAATAATTAAAAGTATATGAAAAAGGGAACACCATAAAAATACAATAAATATGGTCACTCTAGTTGTGAATGCTTTATTTTCATGGCCAACGAGTTTTGACCGAAAGTATGTGCACAGCAAATCGAAAGTGTCAATGTAAAGTCATTTTGTATTACTGCCGGATTCGATATTACGAAACTTACCTATCTATATGTCATTGAATTAATATGTTTTTCTGTAGATTATTTCACTTTTAACGCCTATGGCTATATTATTTAGCTAAATAATTTCAAAATTAATATTAATTTATACATTCCTTATATAGGTATATTGAGTTTGTTTGAATGCTCTAAACTCGGGAGCACCTCGATTTGCACTATATAAATCTGTTTATTAAGGAAGGTTACTGATTTTAAAACATGACTCTACAATATACGAGCTGTTGTAGTTACTTTATAACATGAACTATCCTATAGTTATAGTAGGTATATAGTTTAACCTCAACGGACACAGGTTCAGTTTCTAAAAGTCATCTTGTAGGTACTCAGAGGTGAAACTTATAAATTGAGTTCATACTAGGAGCTAGGACACTGGTTAATTTTTATCCAGTATTACGTTTCCTTTGGAATAGGGGATGAAATTAAAAATATGTAATCATAAACGAAGTCGCGAATACAACAAGTGTTTAAATAAATTTGTACAATTTTAGTTAAAAATGATAAGCAATTTCTAGATTGCAGATACGGTGAGAATATTGCAATTGATTAACAAAAAAAAGTTGCAACAACTAATACCTAAGGCTATTTATTGGATATACTTGATATTGCTTTGCAAAGTTACAAAATAATAAACATCTACGTTTTTTTTGTATCATGTGTTCATTTTATTGCTTTGCCAAAAAAATTCCAAGGTAATTTTATTAAGTAAGTATGAAATATTTAAAAATATTATTTCATCTTAGCGTTGATAAATAATAATTAATAATTATAATGTGTTTTGTAAGCTTATGAAACGAAATAAATTTTGTAATACAACATTGTCAAACGATGAAATGTTGAGTTCGAATTCGTGACGATTGTTCTAATGCGTAACACAAGCCGTGTTACTATGGTGATACATAATATTAAGTCAGTTAGCGGCCTACATACTTCTGACCGTTTTAACTATGACCGCTTTGAATTGATTACAAAACATAGCTTTTCTTTTTAAGTTTCAATATCGTCGTTGCGACTGCCAAATTCCATATGTGCATTCCTTTATATTTTGTTTTTTGGTACTAAACTTAATCTCCGCTTCATTCTCTATGTGTTGATAACTAGAAACAAACTATATTATTATTAACATATTATATATAACAATTATTTAATAAGATATTTTATGTTGTTTCCCAAAATCTTACAAAAAACACATATGGAACTTGTCAGGCGCAGCGACGATATGAGTGACTGGGATAAATATTTTTTTGTTGATTTGCGTTACTAAACTATAATTATGCAAATAAAATTGATAAATAAATACAAATTAACATGTGTATACGTAAATCTAGAACAAAATACGTGTAATTATGTTATTATTGCGAATCTATGACGTCATCGACATTGAGACGAACGAATGAACAAACGTTTCTAAGGAAATAAGATAATGGTCATACGCAAGATTTAAAACGTAATTTTGTAATATAAATGACAAATCAAGTTTGCGAAATATGGTTTAATAAACATGTTTTATTTTTATTTGTAATTGCATACATTTCAATTATTAAAGACAATATTTTTACATTTCGAGACAAAACAATTTTTTTTAATACTGTTTTTTTTTTTTAAAAATTGGTTTTTTATGTATAAAATTTATTTCTTTTGATATAATTTATCTAAATATATAAATAGTGGTGTTCCTGACGTTTTTTTGTTGTTGTTTATTTGTTGTTGCTGAACTATTCACATATACTCGTATGTTGTGTTCAAAGTACGGTGTTAAATCGGCGACCTTTTTAAAATATTAATTTATTTGAACTTTAATTATTATTCAGTAAATTAAACATAAATTTTAATTTATTTGAATATTCCACTTGGTACATACTCGTAGTTGTAGTAGAATTAAACATTTTATTTGAATTAAAAAACACACTTTTCTCTCTGTATCTGTTAATTACAAAACTAATTTTGTTATATATTTAATTTGCACTATTTAATATGAAAAAAAAAAAATATTTATTTTGTGTATTTTTTTTTTTTTTTTGTATTTTGTGTATACATCTATACAAGTGCAATAAAGTGTTTATCTATGTACCTAATTATCTATCTATCTAATTGGTTGTGTATAGGGAATTGGAGTGTAATGTAATTAATAAAATATTTGAAATACCAGGGTCATTTGAAAAATTCGTAGCCTAATATAGTTGCTATATATAATAATAAAGAGAGGTTCAACGCCAAAACTTTATGAAGACATGTTAGAAACTTTTGGAGAATTATAAAATAATAATTATCCTTCATATGTTACTATGAAATCGAAGATGACCCACTTAGCGGTCGGTAATCGACGAAATTATTGAAATAATTTATGATTTCAATTTATTGACCGACCGGAGATTAACTTTTAAGGAGATAGCATCTCATCTGAACGATTGCATCACATAATTACCACTGAGCTGCACTTTTCAAAGGTGTCTGCGCGGTGGATGCCTCAGTTGCTTTCAGTTGAACAAAAACGCGTTCGACTAACGATTTCTCGAACTGTTTGAGACTGATTCAACTGTATTTGTTGAGAGGTTTGTGACTATGGATAAAACATAGGTGTACTACTATACTTCAGAGACAAAAAACCACTCTAAGCAATAGAAAAGACCAGGAACTTCAGCTCCGAAAAAAGCAAAAGTGGTTTTGTCAGCCGGTAAAGTGATGGCGTCAATTTTTTTGGGATGCGAAGGTTGTAACAGTAAACTCGGCCTATTATTGTAACCTGAGACGTTTACGCGAATTAATTACAGAAAAACCTCCTGGATTGTTACGAAGAAAAGTTTTGTTTTACCAGGACAATGCGCAAGTTCAAATGTCAGTCTAGTCAGTTTTTAAAGCTGGTATAGAAGCCCTGCCTGGCCGATGAAAGAATTGTTGAGGTTAAGGCTGCTGTTGACGCATAGTATGGAGATATGGACGAAGATTTTTTCAAAGCTGGTATAGAAGCCCTGCCTGGCCGATGTAAGAAGTGTATAAAACTTGGGTGAGAATATGTTGAAAAATAAATAATAAATAAATTCCTATCTTTTCATTTTCCTGGTTAGGCTACGAACTTTACAAATGCCCCTCTATTATACATTTTACACAATTTAATTACACATTTTACATAATAAATTTAACACAATTTTTATACAATTTAATGTAACATTGTTTATTTTAATGGTTGATATAAGAAACTAATTGAAGCTATTATAAGTTTCTTAAATAAAAATTGTTTTATTGAAGCGAATTTATTCAAAATGTTATATTAATAGTAATCTAAATAAGATATTATGTTACAAAACTCCACAAAAGCAGAATAATGCTATAGACAAGTAATTCATTATAGATGTATGTCAATTCATTATAATGTGTGTCGAGACAACAGATGCATGAATGAAAAACAATTTGATTATAATAATTATACCAATATAAATGTCAACAATATCGAACACAGTGATATAACTATTTAAAATTTCTGTTCTTCTGGTACACGTGAGCTACCATCATATCAAATACTTATGTGAAGTCGAAATGATTTATTAAAAAGTAATAATGAAAAGTTTAAAATGTGTTTATTTGTAGTATCGTAAAAGTACATAAACAAGTTTGCAATAAAAAAAGGATAAGAAATTAGGACCTTATAATTATTTGACGTTTTAAGGAAGTTTATAGCCATTTTTTGTTGTTGAAGTTAAACAACAATTTACCGACAAAGCTCCGTTCCCACATTGTACCTCGAGTTTTTATATAAATAATAATAAACATACAAACGGAAACATCGTGTGGCCGTGACGCATTTGTGTCCAGTCTTCCTAGAATGTGATACAGTATCGTGGACAGTGAAAGGATTGAAAATTCAAATGTCACAGAGCTACAAACGTGACAAGTATTTCGCAAAGTATCGCACGAGCCTCTTGGGCAACATTTACAAGTTTCGTCATGTCTTTGTTTTACAATAGCTTCAATTTAAAAAAATATATACAACGGTTGATGCGTCTCGTAAATGCAGAGCATGCTCAATATTGCAATAGTTATAAGTCACTGTCGGGGAAAGGCCTTCTTTATCTGATTTATGGAAAACATGGCGGTGTCGTAACAACTGCATCTTACACATAAATGCGGGACAAACGTGATGATAATGATAAAAATACCGCAGGGACGTTTAAAACTTTGATAATATTCTCTGCTATAAAATAAAGTTAGGTAACAAAGTATATAAATGTTATGCCTATAACACATAGGATACAGGTCTGAAACAACTATAGGGATTCAAAGAAAAATAAACATAAAATAAAGAAAAATAATATATTTTTGTAACATGACACTTTATGAATAATATTACAGTTCGTAGAACTGCATGTAGTGTTACAATGAAGTTATGTAAATTTGGTATCTGACACTATTTTAAGTCTTTGTTTTGAGTTAAAGTACTTACTACAGACAATAATGCAATGTATATTGTGCTTGCTTTCATGAAATTAAATAAAAATTATTCTTTTATTTATCCTTAGAAGTATTTTTACTAAATTATATATCCTAAAATCGGTTTACAATTATCGAAAATATCGTATAACACATTAAGAACATTGTAAAATTGAGAATCTCCTCCTTTTTTTGGAAATGGCAAGTTAAAACATGTGAATAACCTTTTAAAAACCTTAATTATAGCATAATTTTATTTGTTAAAAATGTTTGTGAATAAATTATAAACAAAATAAGAAAATTATTATTCGTATGAAGTTTAACCTTTCGATTCTCTTAACTAAACGGTGTCGACGACAAATTCATGTCTCGATGCACGAAAGCAGAAGAATAGGACGTTGTTCGCCCATTGAATTTGCATAAGTGTCCCGGGTCATTACCCTCTCACGCTAAATCGTTCCCAGCAATGCATTTCAGTATTGACGTGTTCAAGAAATTGATAGATACGCATTAATTGAACAAAAAATTACTATTGTTAGGTAATTTAAAAAAAAAAATTCAAAAAAAGATTAAACGTGACCTACTATGAAACAAACTAGAGAGTAGTAAATATAAAAAGCGCTACAATAACATTATTGTTAAGAAAATTTTATGGCAACATTTGTAATGACATCTTACTAAACAATTATGAAAATAGATCTTTAAATATTGTACATTAGATAAAACTACTACAGTAATTACTTAGTCACAAAATACCTAGTTACATTGACTACTGATGATAAAATGTGAAATTTATTATTATTTAATTTGAATATGACATCTGTAATATAATGTTAAGTCTATAATAAAATAATATAAGTACAAAGTAGTACTCGTATAATAAAATATTGTTTTAAACTATAATAACAAAATACAGTTTGTAAAGTTAGTAAAAATACCGATTATGTTAAACATAATATGTGTAATTACTTCGGTTAGTTGAGGGTATTTATATAAGTATATATATCAATATTATTCGAGTATTTTAAAACGAACAACTGACGCGAGAACGAAAATATAAAACTTTTAAAAGTAACTAATAAATTAAGCAGATGTAAAGTTAAACTAAAAAAAAACTTATTTTAATAATCAAGTAGTATCATACCAATGTAAATAAATTGTTTTGATTCGGCGTCGAGTAAATAACTAACTTCAAAGAATAATAAAATTATTAGTAGGAGTCGTACTCTTAGTTTAGGTTTTTAGGTTTTTAAGGCTTCTGTCTAACAGTGTGACATTTATAGGTTGTTACATCAAAGTGTACACAATTATTACTCTACTTCAGAGATGCACTTTCATAAAAAAAGAAGAGAACATTAAAAATCGAACTTTCTGTTCTTCAAAGCCATATAAAATACGCAACGAATTCAGAATCTTCTTAACTTTTTTTAAAAAATGTTTATTAAGTAGTAAAAATTGTGAAAAATTAATTATTACTTTGACGTGGTCAAGAACATCAATCTATAATATTGTCTACAAATTTTATTTATTGTTAACTGTGGTTTTGTTGTAAACTAACAAAAAAATGGAGTTAACTACCTACGTTCGTACGAGAGACCATGTGTCTACCATCGTAGAGATGACAAATCATATTGTGATGTGTTTGACGTTATTTTTATACATTCCCAGGTTATAACCCGTCTTATTAATAGCAGGTATTTTTCAAATCGTTACCATGTACAAAAAAACAAACAAACAAACTCTTTCACTTTATTATATTAGTATAGATTTTATGTAGGTGTCGGAAACTCGAATTATGAAGAATGTAAACAAAGCACAAGTTAAAATTTGGGGACAGTTTACTTTGCCGATATAAGTAAATCAAACAGATCAATGCGCTTAAAAAATAAAATTTCTCGTAAAAATCGTTCACGGTACAATGTTACAAAAAACTTTCCATAAAACTACCCATAGATAACATAATGTACTAAATAGAAAGAAATGTTGTTCTAAAAATAAAAATAAACCAGAGACTTATAAACAAACCACGTTATGTTTTACGTTGTTCGAAAGTAACTTGTAATGTTGATGACCCCGCAAACGTAAACAACGTGTGCCGTAAAAATGACGCACCCTAAAATAGTTACAACGAAAAAAAAATCATAATAATTTACTCAACTTATCAAAGGAGGTAGATTTTTGGCAAACAAACAAATCGTATCGTTCATTGAAAAGATACTTTTTAAGAAACTTCAAATATTTGTTTCCGAAATTTTTTTTAGGGTTATTTAAAAATCAAAGTATTATTACAGTTATCTTTTACAGAAACGACTAGAAAAAATAATTTTAAGAATCTGAGGTTTAGTAAGTTTTATGATAAGAAATTAATTACTGTTTTACGTAATAGAAAATTCCATTAATAATAATTAATATTAATAATATAACATCTGATAGTGTTAAAATACTCTCTAACTGTATATATATTTAAATCAAATTTTATTAAAGTATTATGCAATACATATCAATGTTTTAAGTTTATCTGTAATAATATTTTATGTTTTTCATTAATTATATTGTAACGAAAGCCAGCAAAACTACACATGGCATGGTTTTGAAAACGATCAGCAGCCATACTTGTTACATATTATGTAAGATGTGCGCAAGATTTATATTAAATAATGATTGAAAGTTGAAACCGTTTTTTATAAATTTTGCAAATCTTTACTGCCAGTATATATTTTGTAATTCTATAAATGCTAAAAGCTTACCTCTTAAGGAAGTCAGTGTATTCAGCCTGTCTGATAAGACCAGTTCTCATCATGATAGTCTGGAAACATTGCCGTTCGATGGCCCAGAGACGGCAGTCGGTTGCTGCTTTGATGGTTGCAGTTCTCTTGCAATTGTACAAGATTGCCAGCTCACCAAACACCTTGCCAGGTGCCATCGTGCTGAGATACTTATTTTCGCGGGAAACTTCAACTCTGCCCTCTAAATACAAAAATATTGAATTAAAATCAAAACAAAAATGGTAGTAGTAATCACATAATACGTCTACAAAAAGTTGCATTAGTTAATAGCATTATTTAATAATAGGTATCGTAATTTAATTATTAAAAATTCTCAGCTAAATTCATCCGTCGATTTTTTGTGGCCAAACAGACTAAAAATCTTATATTTTAATACATTTGAATTACATAACATAAAATTATAATAACGGAACTGTGTATTGACACACAACCATAAATGTCCAAGGCTGCTTATTCAGATACTAATCGTTTCTCATGGGTGACTCATAACCAGTCTCGTTAGAAATCTTGACGGATATTGCAAAAAGTTTCGTACTTTATAGAACTACGAGAGCAAATAAAAACTTTATACGTTGACAAATTAATTTATACAATAACGACAAAATATATTATTTTTTAGTAAGTATTTATATTAGTTATTAGAACCTTTTTAAAAACTGATTGTTTGTTGATAAGCGATATTTTTTTTTTGTTGTATGATGAATGCTAAAAATAAATATTATTTTCGATTGTATATTGATACACGTAGGTATAGAAAGTTTCTGAACTTTATTTTAATTTTTCAACCCAAATACGTACGATGACTTTTTATTTGTAACTAGGCTGCATCTGATACCGATACCGATATATCGGCGATATTACGAGTTTTCTGATATATATAGATTATAGGCGATATTAATTTGCCGATACACCGATACATTTTGAATTTCCCGCGCTATAGATAACCCATGTAACGATCCCATGGAACGCGCCATCACTGCGCTTAATTTGTAAGCGCATTCTGTAAACGCAGCACAATTTGTCTAAGCTCGGGGAATCTCCGCGTCATATTCTTTCTTTGACTTTCACTGTTTACCTCACATAGTTCGTTTCGCTAGTTGCTTTTGGTGTGTAATAATCTTAATTGATTAGTGGTTGTGATTGTGACGTGATTTTTTTAGTTGCTATGTAATCATACGCGTCTTATCAAATGAAAATGAATATTTCAGTCTCGAAACAAAAAAGTTCTGTGTGGAGCATTTTGAAGTAAGCACATCTGATAATTCAAAAGCAATATATCAATTTTAATTTAAAAAATTTATCTTCTGCTCTTTGAGCTATTATCAATTATGGTCTATGGTCTATGGTCCGGCTGGTCTAGTGGTCAGGCAACTGGACACTTTACGCAGCGGTCGCGGGTTCGAATCCCGCCAGGTGCAGATAATCTGTATGACGAATATAGATGTCTGCACCGGGTCATGGATGTGTATTTATGTATATATGTATTTATATCTTAAATTTATTTCCGTTCCTAGTACCTGTAACACAAGTTCTTACGAACTTATCACGGGGCTAGGTTAACGTGGTGTGATTGTTGGTATATTATTATTTTAATTGCTACACTCCACCCGTTCAAGATATACATATACACATATAAATAAATATAATACAATACTTATATAAGGAATATAATAAATTTACATAAACTTACTTAGATAAATATAAGCGGGTGGAGGATTACGCCCCGGCAGGGAGATCAAACGGCCGGGGGTTAGGGCTGTAGGCTGAGAAATCGGCGGACAATCCTAGCCGAGTCGAGTAATACCGCCTTCTGCATCCTGGCTGCGAGCGAACCGTCACGGATACCCAGCTGCCTCAGATGGTGAGCGAGGCTAACCGGGATCAAACCGTTGGCAGATATAACGATAGGGATGATTTCAGTGGAATCAACACCCCACATGTCGACAATCTCGTGTGCCAGATCCAGATATTTACGCTTTTTCTCTGTTTCGGCTTTCACGAGGTTCTCGTCATGAGGGATGGTAATGTCCACTAAAAACACCCTCGACTGTGCCCTATCCATCACCACGATATCAGGCTTGTTCGCCAGTATCGTCCTGTCCGTGGCGATAGGTAGGTCCCAGTAGAGCCGGACTCCGTCGCGTTCGAGTACTGGCGCCGGTGTGTACTGGTAGTACGGCACCCTCTGTTCCAGGAGACAATACATTAGAGCAAGCTCTTGATGAAGAATCTTGGCCGCTTGGTTATGTCTGTGCAAGTACTCAGTGTTGGCAAGCGCTGAACACCCCGAAAGCACATGTCTGAGTGACTCGCCGGGATGACGACAAGCTCGACAGAAGTCGGGAGTGCCATCCTTCAGAATGTGCTTCCGGTAGTTGTTCGTCTTAACCACCTGATCCTGTATTGCACAGACAAAACCTTCGGTTTCCCCAAAGAGGTCCCCGAATCGCAGCCACTGCACGGAGGCCTTAACATCCACGTGAGGTGCGTGGAGCGCCTTGTAAAACCGTCCATGCAGCTCCTTCTCCATCCATACGGTCTCCCGGTCAGAGGTGCTAAGTACAACCGGTCTTCGCCATTCCTCTTTGGCCAGGGATAAGGGGGTGAGACCTTTGTCACATACTACAACATCACCATGCATAGCGCTCTCCCTCCTCGTTTCAAAATAGGCCCTGAGGCTGCACACCTCCCGGTTATGCATGGACTTGGCGCTTAATAGGCCTCGGCCACCACACTTCCGTGGGATGTACAGTCTCATGACCGACGATTTCGGGTGATGCATGCGATGGTAAGTCATAGTCGTGCGGACTCTTCTGTCCAGGGCGTCGAGTTCGGTCTGAGTCCATCTGAGCACGCCAAATGTGTACAAGAGAGTGGGCATGACCCAGCCGTTATAAGCTCGGACCTTGTTGGCGCCCGACAAGTAGCTCCGAAGAACTTTTGTCAGTCGTCCAAAAAAGACCTCGCAAACCGCCTGTTTCATATCCACCTCCTGCACCCCTATGCATTGTGACATGCCCAGATACCGGTATGATTCAGCTTCGGAGAGGGTCTTGAAGTTAGAAAGCTCTAGGCAAATTTCAGCCGATTGCGTCACCTGTCCCCTGTCCACATGCACGACCGCACACTTATCCACTCCAAGCTGCATCCTGATGGAGCCGCTGAACTCAGTAGTGATTTTCAGCAACTCCATAAGGCGTGCAGGATTAGGTGCCAGCAGCTTGAGGTCATCCATGTAGAGAAGGTGGGAGACTTTAGTACCTCCTCTCCGAAACTGAAAGCCTGTCCCCGAACGCTCCAGCAGAGTGCTTAAAGGGTTCAAGGACAAGCAAAACCAAAGTGGGCTCAGACAATCACCCTGGAAAATACCCCTTCGTATCCGTATTCGGTCATCGGCACCCGTCGTCAGTCTCTCGCCCTGGAGACAAAGGATCGTACTCCATTGCCCCATGCATACTTCGAGGAAGTCTCGAACTGCACCGTCGATCTTGTACAGCTCGAGGACCCTCAGAAGCCATGAATGAGGCACCGAGTCGAATGCCTTCTTGTAGTCGATCCAGGCAGCAGAGAAGTTCCGACGGTTGCGTTTGACAAGCTGGCCCGCAACAGAGTCAATGATAAGGAGCTCCTTTGTGCCGCGGCCGCCTCCACGGCATCCGTTCTGAGCTACAGACAAGATGTTAAATTCGTCAATATGACGAGAGATCTTGTAGCTCAGAACGGATGTCAGTGTCTTGTAGATGGAAGTCAGACACGTTATGGGGCGGTAGTTGGTAGGATCCGCGGTGTTGGTGGACTTAGGAGCTAGGTGAGTGATCCCAGTAGTGAAGAGGTTCGGAAGCGTCCTCCGCTCTATCGCCTCTTGGTATTGTCGAGCCAAGGTCGCATGGCATACCGAGAACCCTTTCAGCCAATAGTGATGCAGGCCGTCGGCCCCCGGACTCTTCCAGTTCGGTGCCCGCCGGACCGCATCAGCTACGTTCTCCGAAGAGATGGCGATTGGGTTCATCGGTTCGATTCTAGCACATGCTTCCTGAACCGCCGCAATCCAAGGGCCCTCCTCATGCTCTACCTCCCGTGACCATATGTTTCGCCAAAAGGCGACGAGGTCAGCCGTATTCGGTTTTGGGGAAGTAGAGCACGGCGTCGGGTTCTCCAACTTCCTGTAGAACCTCTTCTGATCACTCACGAAGAGGCGATTTTGTCGGAAGCGCTCAACTCTCTCAGAGTACCTACGAATACGCTTCCCCCATGCCGCGATTCTCTGCTTCAGGCCGTCGATGCGCTCCGTCAGTTTCTCAGCTATATCAGGCTGGTCAAGCCTGACACCTAGCCCGTTGAAAGCTATTCTAACGGAGCGCACAATCCTTGGCCTAGTGTTGCCCGACCTGAAGCTTTGCAGTCTGCCAATGAGGGCCCTGGCCAGGCTGATACGGCGTTCTATTCTCTTCTTCCAGGCTGGTACGTCACTACTCTTATTAGTAGTGCGTCCAGGCTCCTGGGTCTTGGCTCCAGTGAAGCGGTGTACCGCTAGAGCGGCACCGAAGAGAATAGAACCCGTATCATCCAAGCCCAGACTGCCATCCAAATATGGAGGTAGCAGCCTGTTAGCTGCCTCAATGGCACCCCGCGTCGCAGCATTAAGGGGAAGTCGGGAGAGTCGTGGTCTCTGTTCTAGAGGAGTGCTCCGGATCTCGGAAATCGCCTCCTCCAAAATCCCTCTCATCTGCTCTACTTTTTGGGAGACTGCTCCTTCATCGATCGCATCCACAGGCACTTCGCTACGAACGCTTTCCTGTTGTGTTACAAGTGCGTTATGCTCTGTCGACACGGGTTCGACTTCAGGAGCAGCCTCATGTCGTAATCGTTCGAGCTCGGCGGCGTTGAATACGCCCTTTCGTTGGATGTACCGAGCTCTATCTGCCAGGTTTTGCTCCGTGACAGTAAGATTTGGCTCGAGCAGCAGGAACTCGCGGTGCATTACCGCTCGGTAGCCAGTCCGTCCGGTTTCCCTTCCTACAGCCCTATAATACGCGCGCATGACATTTCTATTCATTTCTTGTGTCCATCGCATGCGGCGTACTCCACCAGCGGCGGGCGCCGAATGCTGAGTCCCTTGAGACTCTGTCGGCGCCAAGCCAACTGGTGGGGATGGTGGATACACCGACCGGCTAGGTGGTGGTACCGGTCGGCGGGGGTTGCTGGCGGCCCGCATGCTGCCACGTCCAGCGCCAGCTCCAGACGCGCCCTGGCGCCCCCCAGGTAGCGGCCCTAGTCTCATTCTCTTATGTGTATCCATCATCAAAATTTTTTTTGAGCAGTAAAATACTCACTCGGGGAGTCGCTCACGCTCCCTGAGGAGGCTGCGTCGGTGTAATGCAGCTTTGATTGCCTTTAGTCGCCTTTTACGACACCCTAGGCTGAGGATGGGTTGGTCCTATTCTACTCTGCCGGGAACCACACAGCGAATATTATTATTATTATAATATTATAATATTATAATATTATTATTATTATTATTATATTATTATTCTAAATAAATATTATAACAAGTATGGTTCATTTTATCTGTTATTAATATTTTGTTTTTTATACCTTTCCATGTTTTTTTGAACATTCGCTCTCTGTATCGGTTTTGTATTGGCGATACTTTTTTATAAGTATCGGTATCGGTATCGGTATCGGCGATACTTTTTTATACTCGTAAATCGGTATCGCTCGTATCGGCCGCCTATTGATGCATCCCTAGTTGTTTTAACATTAGTGAATATCAAGAAGAAAAAAATTTCGCCTGAATAAGTTTTAGAACGTTTGTACTCTTGTAGTTATTTAAGAATTATTTTCAGAACTTGGCATTAATTTAGATCTCATGTCTTCTAATTTGAGTCTTTTCTCAGCGAAGTCGACGACCGCAAATATTTGTCATATGTAATTTAACTCGCCTTTTTACATTAGGTTGGATAATTTGTGTATTAGTTAACATACAAACAAATTCTTACAATATTACGCTATTAATGTTTTACATCTGACATAAATATTATCTATATAATAATTATTATCTATTCCTTGACGACCGTTCTGATGTAGTGGTGCGAATACCACTACGCCAACGGTCGCGTGTTCGATTCTCGCTCGGGGCAGACATTTGTATTTGTATAAATATTTGTTCCCGGTCTGGGTGTATGTCCTTGTGGGTCTCCCCACCGTGCTTCGGAGAGCACGTAAAGCCAGCGATCCCGGTTGTTATCATAGATATTTGATAAGCATCGTTACTCTTGGTAGGCATTTTTTATAATTATCTGCCAACTAGTAGTGGAGCAGCGTAGTGGTTTAAGCTCCAATCTTTCTCTTATACGGAGGAGCGGCCTTTGCCCAACAGTGGGACGTTTACAGGCTGATTAAATCATTATATTTTTTTCTTTTTTCAATTGGCCATAAGTTTACCACAGCCTAACATATTTTATGAATGTGATTGAAATAGATGTTAAGTTATTAGGCATTGAAAGTAACTTTAAACGTTTCGTGTGTTTCTGTTAATGTAATTGCCGGTGGCTCGCCAGTTCTTTTTTCTTACAACTTGGCTTTGACACACTGCCCTAATATAACTACGATTTAATTTGTTCAAATAAATCAGAATATATTTAATGCAGAAGTAACCACAGCATAAAACGATCGACACTAAAACACAAGAAGAATTTTTGTCGTAAATTTTATTGAATTCGTCTCTATTAAAGCAAAATTAATTAAAATTTTCCATGGCACTGTTTGAGAATAATATAAGATAAGTACACCAAACAATGTATCACAAATTGAAACTTCAGTAACGCAATTAAGTCAAGGTGACAAGCGTGCGAAAACATAAAGAGGCGTGTGATATCGTTCTTTGTTACAAGTTTATCTTTTTGAAACACTTCATTAGTCTGTGCGTGCAAACGATGTAAATATTCGATAAAAACATTAAACATTTGTATCATATGTATCTATGATATTATATTTGGACTTTTAAAACTGAAAAGTGGTTAATTAAAAATGTAGTAAAAGTAAAATCGAAAGATCTTTTAGGTCTCTTTTATTTTATTTATTACTGAACTGGTAATATCGACTAAGGGTGCGACTCTACCAGAGCGGAGATGGCAGAGATGTGTTTTAAACAACCAATAGAATTTCGTTTAGTGGTATCCACCGAAGCGAAGGGGAGACGAGGTGTAATTAACGAAATTCTATTGCATGTTTAAACACATCTCCGCACATCTTCGCTCGGGTGGAGTCTGGGCCTAAGACTCCGTTGTCTGTTAGTCAGTCTATCACAGCGCCGTATCTTTGAAAGAGTAATGGGTACATTAATTTTAACAGCATATATCTTATAATAGTCGCTATAACGAAACATAAAAATTGACATAACATATTTTATTAAATGCCATAAGCCACCATTTCTAAAAATTATTCCTTAAAGAATTGAGAAACAAAATATTCAAACGTACGATTTAAACAATATCATATCGTATAACATATAACGTACATGCTACGATTGTTAAGCAAAACGAAGGCAAATTGTTGGCTTCGCAAACGAAAGTATTTCAAGGTGACTACTATTATATTTCGGGTCGAAAGTTTAAACGACTCATATTTAGTATTGTCACTGGTGCACTGATAACAATACAAGTAACCAATATTAAACAAATAGGAGCTTCTGAGGATTTGTCATGAATGAGTATGACATCATAGCCAAAGTTTCTCCAGCCTCTTTTATGTATAAGCTATATGAATTATTAGCATAAAAATTTGTCATGAATAAACAAGTTTTTAGTAGAAATATTTGATTCTGCTTTTTATTGTGCTCCAATTTTTGATTGACGATTTTAATCTGACAACCGTTCTGGTGTAATGGTCCGAGTAGTCGCCTCAACACTAGCGGTCGCGGATTCGATTCTCGCTCGGAGCAGATATTTGTGTTTATACAAATATTAGTTTTTGGTCTGGGTGTATGTCCTTGTGTTGTGTTCCTAGCGTTGTCGGTCCCAGATGTTATCATAGACACCTGAGATGAAAATCATGATAGGGAAATTATCCGCTAACCCGCATTGGAGCAGCGTTGTGGATTA
Organism: Euphydryas editha; assembly: GCA_036937285.1. Classification (NCBI taxonomy): domain Eukaryota; kingdom Metazoa; phylum Arthropoda; class Insecta; order Lepidoptera; family Nymphalidae; genus Euphydryas; species Euphydryas editha. The sequence continues at coordinate 10,897,441 of JAUPFZ010000020.1, forward strand.
AGCTCCGACCCTTTTCGTATATGAAGAAAAGACCTCTGCCCAGCAGTGTGTCGTATACAGGCTGATTCAGTTCAGTTTTGATTTTAACCTTTATATACAATATGTGTCAAATATACCATATCTTATTAAATTTACATTGATCGATAGGTGGTTTATCACTGACATCGTAATTTAAGTGTACCTATGTATGTTGTATAAGGATGTTACTGCAGCGTTTTTCAAAAATATTAGTCATTTAAAAATGTATATAATTTTTGTAATAATTATAGCTATCTATAGAAATAATAAATTTTGTTAAAACCTCTGTTTTATTAATACACTATATATCATCAAGAATAAATTTCAATAGCGCGTATTTTTTTGTATCAGCGCCATCTCTTATCGTGTTTTTCTCTGATCACGTATCACGTAAAAAGTACAAAACCAATGTTAATAACTTTAATACATACAAATTGGAAATAACTCACAGTATAATTTAGTTTTTGTTTCATTGTAATTAAATTTAAAAATAAATATTTAAGAAAATAGAAATAGGTACCTACGCCGCCAACGCCATCTGGTCTAAGAAATCTTTAAAACTCACAAAACTTATATTTGAGTTATTATTTTGTTAAACTGAAAAGTTTACTAAATATGTCGGATAGGAATAGAAATCGTTTTAATATTTTAGATAAACATCATTTTCAATTAATATACAACTATGTTAAATATTAATTATGTTAAATGTCACTAAATATAAAAACGATATTCTACAATTATACGATAGATGGCGCAGATTTTTTTTCAGAATTTTCTGAATCGCGCTGACCAAAACTTCGGCCAAAAGAATGACACTCGCCCGTATTTAGAAAACTGTTTTTCTTTTTTTGCATTTAATTAAATACTTTAGGGTACTACGGTCTTGATTGTTTGTTCGTTGTTAAAATTTAAAATATTTGGTCGTTATTTGTTTGTTGATTGTACAAAGTTGGATGGTTATAGCTATTTAAGTTGTAATCTATATATATATATATATATATATATATATATATATATATATATATATATATATATAAAGTCGTGTTTTATGATTTTTGTGTTTTTGGATTTGTCTTCGTCGGGAATAATACTTATTAAAATATGGTATTCATCAATGAGAAAATAATTAATAAAAAAAACAGTTCAAATGTTTCATCCGTACTATCTATATACATATATATGTATGTATGTATGTATGTATATAGATATAATAAATCTGTCACTCAATCCGTCTATTATAAAATATTTTCCAGTATCGACGCAGGTGTAGGTGATAAAAAATATAAATGTATAATTTTTAAAATTTTAGTTAAAGACCCGTGCGAAGCCGGGGCGGGCCGCTAGTAATAAATAATTGTTAGTTTTGACTGACTCGTTGGAGCAGTTGGCAGTGACAGGGACAGGACAGGACTTTCTGCTCCAGGGTCGTGGGTTCGATTCCTGCCTCGAGTCTGGATGTAATATATATTTGTTTCTATATGTATTATTTATACGTATATTTATTTAAAAAATGTTTATCAGTCGGCTGTTACCTGAAACAAAGGCTGAAAAAAAAACTTAAGCTGCCTACCTTAGGAACAGACGATTGTGTGTGTATGTTAAACATATTTATTTATTTATTATTTATTTTTAGTCCATACACTTTTTTGGACATCAAGTCAAAAGCGGCTTTATTGCTAAAGAGCGATCACTTCCAGACGAGTAATGTAATATATTTTTTTTAAACGTTTTATAAGAATAAAATTATTTTTTTATTAAAATACAGGTTTTTTAATTAGAGGTGAATTTGTATAATTTAATATCATTTTATATACTGCTATTCATTATTCATTAGCCTATAAAATAAAATAAAGTAATTATTTATAGAAGTATAAACGTCGTATGAACAATTTTCATTTTAGAAACTAATTTAATGAATATATCGACTGTCCCTACGTATACTATCGAAACTGAAAAAAGGTACTTTACAGGAGAGCACTTTTAAGTTAATTTTGTGTACAAAATTGTCATTTATTTGTTAAGTATCGATATTATACTCATGAAAAATGTGGTCTAATATGTATTTTTTAGTTTATTCTCTTTTTTTGTATGAAAACATATATATAAAAAGGAGTTTCTTAGTACAATAAAAAAAATCTCAAATTTTCAGTTTCGATACTGTACGTAGGGACAGTCGATATATGTCGTTAAAATATTTATAAAAACATTAAATATTAAGAAAGGAATACTAAGTACGACATCAAGTATAAAGATAAGGAATAGGTACTAACAATTATAAAATTTTAACTTACTTTTTTTTAAGGCAACTAACTTACGTTTAAATGAAACATAAATTTTATACATAAAGCATTAAATAAATATATCAAATTGTAAAAAAAAAACTGATAAAATCACTGTTCTTGCATTATACATTAGTATCTACTGACGTTTTAAAAGAAATGGCACGCTACTGAAAAAAAAATTTGTATTACCTATTTATTTATATGTATATTTATTATTTAGTTAAACAATATGCATATTAATCGGCTATTACCCAAAACACAGGCATTAAGTTGCCTACCTTAAGAACAGACGACCGTGTGTGTATGTTAAACTTATTTATTTATTATGTCACGATTAAATAATTAAAATAACAAAAGTGTTAAAATCCACCATAAGAAAGTTAATTATCAACTTTCGTGACATGAATGTTATATTAGAATCAGCCCCGACTATTATCGTTCTTTAACCATTCGTCTTATGCACATCAACGCTTCATTTACTGTAAAAGTAGGTCGATATAGAAGCGAGTTTTAATTAATACGCCAGGCTCGATTTGTTTAGCAATCTTCAAGTAGCGTATGTGCTGAAGCATCAGGTTTCAAACGTTAGGCCGAGACTCCACCAGATCGGAGGTGTGCAGAGATGTGTTTAAACAACCAATAGAATTTCGTTATTCACACACCTCGTCTCCCCTCCTCTTCAGTGGATACCACTGAACGAAATCTCGCGCATCTCCACTCTGGTGGAGTCTCGGCCTTATTATCCTACAAGCACACCAAATGGTGTATCGTTAAACTAAGTGACTGCTTCTATCATAATAACAATTTGTGCTCACTTTCTATAACAAGAAATTGTGAATTTGACGTCTTTGTTTAGCGAACGTGTTACTTCAAATATTTTATATTTAACAACTAAATTTCTAATATTTACTCAAAATTAGAAAAGTGTCTGAATTGTACTAAGCTGAAACAGCCTGTAAACGTCCCACTGCTGGGCAAAGGCTTATTCTCAATACAGGAGAAGGGTTGGAACTTAATCCACCACGCTGATCCATTTCGGGTTGGTGGATAACTAATTATGATACCATGAGCAGCGATGAATGAAGTAATCGATATCAGGTATTTATGTATGATAATAACCGGGATCGAGGGCTTAATGTGCTCTCCAAGGTACGGTAGGGAGACCCACATGGTCGTAAACCCAGAGCAGAAACAATTATTTGTACATATAAAAATATCACGGATATTCAGCGGCAAACGGGAATGGAACCCGCAATCGCCGACGGTAAGGCGACTACTCGCATAACTACATAAGAGCAGAAAAGTATCTTTAAGCTAGATATTTTTTTTAAAAAGGTCTTAATTTCTTAAATATTGTTATACCTACAAACATTTTATAATTAATGTGCTTAATTTAGAAGAGTGCATCAATCATAATGTCAACCTTGATAACAGTATGAAAAGTGACGTCTTAACAATCACATGACATAGATAAGGAATATAAAAATGAAAATTCGAACAGAACCAATATGCAATGTGAAATATTACCTGAATCACCATTTTCATGTTTATCAAACGTTTTGTCTTCTAAGCGCGTGACGTCGAGTAATATGCCCGCGTCAAGAGACGACTCTGTTGCTGTACTATCACGTTGACAAAGATTTCCAGTTCTTCTTTTACGAGTTCCATAAGTATGTACAGGAACTATAAGCTTTGGTCGAGGAATAGAGAAGTCAGAGTCTGAACCACTTGACGAACTTTTAGCACTTCGCGTATATCCACCATTTTTACTTGTTACACGTTCTTCACTTATACGATCTCTAGGCGAATTAAAAGATAATATGTCCCTATACCTATCATACCGATCTTCACTTTTCACTCTCACTGTATTATACAATTTACCGTACTTATCCGGTTTAATTTGTCGAGCACCATTTGTAGTCCGATTATCACTTTCTTTTCCTAAGTCGACTGACTGATAACCATTACGGGTCGCAGGGACAGGTGGCGGTTGACTTCCCCGAAACATTCCGCGCTGCATTAACGTCAGCTGTTCGCTCGGCGAGAGATTTCGTTTTGGTTGTGTAACGGTAACACCATTATACACTTTATCTTCTTCTTCATGTGTATCGAGATAGGCCCTCAAGGGCACCCTACCTTCGCTTTTTACTCTTAAAGATTTAGAGCGAAAACTAGGTTTAACATTGTCTGCACGTCCGTTCCGTTCATTGTTAGATTTTAATGTGCGCTCAGGAAGTGGTTCACATGTAGATAACGTTTCTTTAATAGGATGCATATATAAACCTAAATCTTCCGCCTCACTGTCCACATCGAGGTTTTTGTTTCCTGTTCTAGATTTTATAGGCGTTAAATCTAAGGTCGCCATAGAATTTATTAACTTATACATATCATTACCATAACCACGAACAGTCCCATTCGATTTTATTTCACCGTTAAGAATATTTCTTTCTTTTCTAGGCTCTTTTTGCATTAGTTTAATTTTATCACTATCGGTATCATTATTTTGTTGACTAACTCTAGAATAGTACTCGTAATATGATTCAGATGATGGATCAGGTGGTACTGGTCCCGGGTCAGGGAGAGGATAGTAACTCTTTTTAGAATCGACTTTCCTTTGTCGATGTGCATATTTAAGTGATTCTTTCCTTTGTGGGGGAACAGGCGCTTGACGATCGTTAGAAGCAAACGATTCAATATCCCAGTCATTAAAATTTCGTCTTTTCACTCTTCTTAATGTCGAAGGTTTGTAGCCGTTTGGCATATCTTTAAAACTGTAACTGTGTTTTAACTTATTTGGCGAAAGGAAATTATTATTAGCCCTTGCTTTTTCTTCAATATCTTGTTGATATTTTGCTAGTTGAGATATATTTTCATTGGAAACGTTATTATTGTAATTATACCGTTGACGCCCCTGTGAGTATGCGTTGTCGTGTTCTTCTCTGTCTACGCTGCTTCCAACATCTCGACAAGATTTACTTCTAGATATGGAACTAAATGCAGATTTGTTCGATTGGTTGTCATCCTCTTTATAATTCTGAAGATTATTTGCCCCGACCCAGTTAGCGGCATAAACAAGGTCCATAGTTCTATCGTTGATAGAAAGCCACGGATCCTCCATGACCGCTTTTCCAGGATAATGTTTGATTTTCATAATGTCTTCGATTTCATTTGTATGTCAGATATTAATAGTTGCTTAGTAATCAACATTGTTGAATCCATTGCCTTCTTCTCTTGTGGTTTGAGAATTAATTGCACATTTCTATTATTAAAACTAATATTATCTACACAGACACCGAATCTGAGAATGAATGATTTAAATTAAGATTAACTTTATGCCACAACGATTTTTGTTCAAATCGCGAATAGCCTTATTCTGTTTTTACATGACTCATAACAAGGTTATATGATTCATTCTTCAAGATGCGACAATCTCGGTTATTATAAGACGAGTACAATTCGATTAGGTCATTCATATGTCTTATTTATGTTTTATTTTTCTTTCATTCTTATAATATTAATTGAAAAATATAAGCAAAGAAGTATGTTAAATATAAATTTCAGTCATGGTTTAGTTTTCACTAGTGAAAATATATAACAAAATACTCCGTAAGAACGAACGCGTCACGGATCGTAAACATGAATTGCACAAGCCATCATTCCATGAGGAAATAACTGGGCCTCAAGAGTCCATCAATGTAAACTGTATCGTTACGTAATAATTAGATAATGGACGACTGTATTCCGCGCACAGAAGCTAGTTTTTAACATTGTTATTATTGCACTTTCACTACGATTCAGTGCAACTCAATTGGGCCGGTGCAGACATCACTTGCAGCAAATATTAAAAAGTCAAATGTATTTAATAGACGTTGCTCTCGATTTTACTCCTTATTATTCTACCCCTTACTATTCCTTTACTTGTGTGTTAATGTCGTTTTATAGTTTCGTGGATCATTTAGCTTTCTAATGATAGAGGAATTATTAAAATTGATTCAGTAATTTCAGAGATTGTAATATCGATTACAAACATTTTTTTCTTCTTGATAACATTAATATAAGTTAAGGCCAATACACGTTAGTGTGCACGAAATAAGTAACATCTGATTATAAGCTTTAAGGAGCTTTTTATGTCTATTCTAGCTAAGGCCATATATAAATGTCGTTTGAAATACATAGTATAAAATGTAATGTTTATGTGTAATAATCGTAATAAATCAGCAATTCTAGAATAAATATTAAAATTATAGTAATAAAAGTAAGTTTAGATTTTGTACTACAAGCTGTTGACGAAAGTGATAGTATTGTCTAGAGTCTGTTAATTTTTAAGTTGTAGATAAGACTTATAAAAATTAATAGAGGAAAAAATTGAGGTTTCATATCTTAATGATGCTTTGCATAATGTATTCTAAAGTAGTTTGTGTTTTTGTGAACGTTGAGTTAGCGTTCGTAACATGAATATTATAGCGCGAGTCTGAAATCGATAAATCAATGGTCGCTTTAAGAGGATTCTTGATGTCATTATATCATCGTTATGACATCATTGAATAATTGAAGTAACAATATATTCAAAATCAAACATTATGTTGTCAATGATAGACCAATAACCTACAATCATGACACAACTGAAATACCATACTTAAAGCCCTGCAAGTAGTAAAGAATCATTGAGAAAGGCGAGCTAATTAGTAGTGTATAGGATAAGGTACTTGATTCTTTTGTTTTCTTTTTTTTTGTCGAAATTTAATGACCCAAATAGTTGAGTAATTGTTTATAACAATTAATTGAATTTTACTTCATTTCTTCTCTCTAAATCTAGTCAACATTTAATAACGTTACTTTAGATAAAGAAGTTTATAAAATTCAAAAATCATTGTCTAGGTATTATCTAATATTTGACACACATTCAAAAAGAAACAAAGTGAGTTTTTACATTATAAATATTCACAAAAAATATTTAAATGTAAACCACTTACATAAAATTATTAATGTGTTAACATAGTTTCAGTATTACTTAATTCAAGGTACGAAACAAAAGATTATAACGATATATCCTATTAAAATATTCTTCGATAAAATTAATTCTTAAATTGCAAATATACAGCACTAACGCATGATTTGCAAATTAAAGTTAATCACTAAACGCATGATCGAATTACTAGAAAACGATTTCTAGACCGATAGAGTTGAAACCAGTTCAACGGTCCACATATCCAACGGACTGGCCATCGATATGTGAGAATCTAGGAACTTGAGAAATCTATAGCTAGTTATCATAGTCTCATTAACAAGTAAAAATGAATAATGGCAACATCGTTATTAATTATCGAAGCGATACATGTCTTTTTTTACTCTATACTATAATATTAAAGAGAAGAAAGATATACCTATTTATTTGTAGGTACAACAAGAATAGTTTGTTATTGTTTACTTATTACTTGACCCATTTTAATAACTCTTTTAGAATTAGTAAGCTGAATTATTCATAAGTAACATAGGCTATATAACAACACGCTATGACTCATAGTAGCGTAAAAGCAGTTACAAATAAAAACGCGAGTAAAATTTCAGTGACATAAGAACTGTAGAATGTTACTAAAATATTCTGTAATTATTCGAAGAATATAAAGATAAAAGTATGCGGTGGATATTTGGTAAAAACAACTACTTTAAGGGCCTGTTTCGGTTGCTGATAAAGCTATTTGAAGTATAACGGTATCCAATAGACAAAAAATAAAATAGTTTATAGTAAGTTTTTCTTTTTTTACTATAAAACTCTACTTCATCTATCAGATATTTCCATTGGCAACCTGTGAAGCCAAAAGTTGTAGTTTATTAGTTGAGGTGAAACGGACCCTAAGGGACTGTTTTACATGCTGCTAATAAAGACTATCAGTTACTTATGTGCCAGAAAAACTTAATCAGCAACCGGGGAAACAGGCCCTAACTGATTACGTTAAATGGTATCTTGACAGTTGGAAATCCTGAATAACACATTCGGAAAATTACGCGCGTAAAAAAGCAAGTCACAGCAATTATTAATGAATCGATAATTCATAAATGGCTATTGTTTATTTATTATTGGAATCGATTGCAATAAAATACTTTTGTTAGAAGATAATACGTGATGCTTAGCAAACAAAACATTGTCGTTAATTATTTAAAATTTATTTATTGAGTTATTGGTATTTGATTTATAAAAAGAATAACACAATGCGTCTTATATTAAATATGAATACAGAGATAACGTCTAGCAATGAGAACAATGAGAAATATGTGTGTGTTTGGGAACACATTTGAAATGAATATAAATTTGCATACAATTTACCAAAATTGGTACGACGTGATGAGGTAATCAAAATTTATATTATTTGTGATAATATTAAGTATTAATTTTATAAATAATAATACAGAATTAGGTGATAATAAAACGAAATGCAAATTAGATGTACAGCTTTTTGTATTAATTTAAAAATTTTAATCAGCTTTGTGAGAATCTGACACATTGCTTGTTTTTAATGTTTTTTAATGATAAAAAACTTATACTTTTTATTGTAAAACAATACGTAACTACGTTAAAATGTCTTAGTTAGTTAGTACTGACCTTTTTATATTAATAAATTCTTAATTGCTGGAGATAATTTTATTACAAATTAAACAAGCGAAAATTTTTACCATCTAATTCAAATTTAATACATCTTTCATTTATGATTACAAATTATTTAATATATTACATGTATAGATTAACACTAAACCGGTGACTAACTAAAACAAGAGCAGTCAAATCACCGCTTTTGAGACTATTTAAAATTGTTAAATTCTAGATTTACATTTTTCTTGAACTCATGCATGATTTTTCTATAATATAATAGCTACTTAAGAAACCTGTGAACCTAAAAAAGAAAAAATGTAAACAAAAGCGCTCATTTGACCGGTCTGGTAGGTTTAGTGTTAAAATTTATAGTAAAAAGTCATGAAAGTATTGTAGAAAATAAAAATTTAACAATCGAACACGAGATTTTAATCGAAGTAAATAATATCACGTTTATTGAGAAATTACCCGATGACTCATATTCGAATGATATGCCTGAGATAATAATGCAATATTTTCATAAATATCTTCTTTCGTTTTAACACGAACAATAATTAATGCCGCCAAATAAGAAAATACAAACGAAGCCCGGTGTCCTAGGAATTCTAAGAACTGAATTTCTTCCACGCTATTACCGACATGACCGTAAGACCTATTTATAACATTCATTAAAATAACTAAACGAAAGTATTCCTGCAAGAAATCGTTATGTTTTAATAATAAAATAACTTATATTTTAAATAAATTATACAAAAAAAAAAAAAAACTATGGTGTCGTGATTGTTTAGTATAGCATAAACTATTATTAAATGATAAAATCGTTGTTACAGACGTGTGACGAGAGTGTACCACAATATTAAACCAGTAAATCACGATCACAGCGTTCGGTCACGTTGATTTGATAAAATCATAACTTTCTAATCCCTAAGTGAATTAATTGACGAGACGGGACTCGCATTCACTACTCTCTTTGAATATGCTAATACGACAAATTTATGTATATGTATATTATATTGTAATATAATAGTCACTGAATGAGTTCAGTGAAATTCATAATTTATGAAACTGAGACAATTAACGAAAATACGGTCAATCAATGCAGTTAACGCTAATAAACAAAAAATAAAATAAATTACAATATTTTTTTATATTCATCACATACATCTCATCCTTACCTATATTATAAATGTGAAATGTAAGTTTGTTTGTTACGATTTCACGCGAAAACTACTTAACCGATCATCATGAAACTTTGTACACTTATTCTTGGAGGTATTAGAAGTAACATAGGTTACGTTTTTTTTGTCTCGACAACCGACATCCACGCGGGCAAAGCCGCGGGCGGTTGCTAGTAAATTATAGTTTATTTCATCGATCTTTAAAAACATCATTTATGACTGTCAACCAATTAAGAACTATACGTTCTACTTATTTCTCTACTTAAGATTTATTTTTAATGACGAATATGTTCATTTAAGTAAAAAAAAAACACAACATGGAGATAAAAATGTATCAAAACAAATGTATATGTTGTGAGGACGAAAGACAGCGTAGAAAGCTTCGTTCTTAACATTAGTATGCTAAAATCTTAACCGTGAAGACTACGCTCCAAAATACTTTCACGACACATTCAGATAATGCACGCGAACAGCCTTGAGTACGAAATCTAATGATGAGATGTTAGTTTTAGAAAACTATCATAATTAAAAAAAAAGAGCTAAAGAATTGACCAGCAAAAGTCCAGCAATTTATTTATCATATTTTATAAAAATATAAGATTAAAATTTAGTTAAGGCAACAAAAGGTAACAAAATCGTTGGGGCATAAAACGGATGTACGCTATCCGAACTTTTCATTACGATACACTTAATATCCTTCGAAATCTTTGTTGTGACAGCTGCAAGTTTCGCGAAAGAAAACACCTTGACACTTCACTGAGCCTTGAAGCTCCACGACTTTGTAATTTATCACAACATAACGAATACAAAACAAAAAATTGACCGTACACAAATCATCATTCTGCAGTGTTGTTCTAGCTGCAATTATTATGAATTCGGAACGTAAAACATCGAACACGCGTCGACCAATCACGACAGCGTCGCCCCGCTTACTGCAGTTCCGAAGTCTGAACTTGATCAACTCCTGCGCACGCACTGTTGACGTGTGCGAGCGAGAAAAAAAACGAATATAGATAGAGACAAAAGATTTATACCTGAATTTAAAAGCTCTTACTTCGTAAAAATAAACAATGTAATAGACGAAGTGGCTGACTTCGTAAGGGTTTAAAATATTTTATTACCTACTATTTTTAAGTATGACAAGATAGGAAAATAACAAAGACATAGAAGATAGAAGTCTTTGGAAAAATAGAAGAATAGATACATAGAAGTCTTTGGAAAATAATGTATTTGTTTTTAACTAAACAATTTTTTTTCTGTAATGAAGAATTAAAGATAGCGCTGATGAGGCTGTCAAGATAAAGAAGAACTGTTAACGAATAAACCCATTTACGCTAACAGACGATAAGTTTCAAAACAGTACACTGTAGTAGACCGAATCTAATCATGATTAAGTTAGCAAAAGATGAATCGCTTTGTTTTAACCATTTATTCAACCACTTTAGTTGAAGGTTAAAACATTCAATTCATAAACAAAATTAGAATAGATGAGAATTTAATTATATTCGTAATATGATAACAAATTGACAATTGTCTCAAAACTTTGTTACCGAATAGACTTGGTGAAACTATAGCTAAGTAACATTTATAATTTATAATCTAAACGTATTATAAATTGAGGAGAAAGTGAAAATTCAAATAAACAAGCCGTTTACACTATTAAATGTAAATTAACTCAGAAAACGGTGTCACAATTACCTGGTTATGTAAGTTATGGTATATCGACGGTAATATCTAAATATAAAAAAAAAAACGGAATGTAATGTACATAGATTTATTTGCTGATTATTTCTTCAGGTTCAAACCTCTAAAAAAATGCTAAAATTATTTGTTATTTTTACACATTTCCTTTTTGTGTATGAGAATGTTAGAGCTTTTTCTATGCTAATAATAATATTTTAGTCATCGATGTATAATTCTACAGTTATGATTTTAATGTTTGTTTTTTTGTCTGTCTATTATGGAAGATTTATGTTAAAGAATAACCAATGTTACAAGAATCTAAACGTTAATAAAAACCGCTAATAGAAGACTCTATGACTCTATGACTCTATGACTAACAGACGTCCGTAGTGGTTACATCATAAAAGCTATTTTCTTTTCATTACTGTGTCTAATGTCACATCATATAAATGTTCTGTTTATAATTCAGTATAATTTCACAATTTACATTAAGTTCTTGGTCGACAATCTTAATTTCGTTAAACGTGTATATGTGCTTGTGTTATGTATTTAGTTATCTATGTACTGATCTTATTGCTCATATTACTTATATAAATAACCTTGTAAATAAATTACTATGTACAAGTAATTGGTTCACTGTTAAAGAGTAATTAAAAATTTGTTAACAACATTGACAGAAACAAAAAAGAAGAATTTTGATTGTTTTACAATTCTAAAAAAAATATTAATGTTCAGCTCAAGAAACAATCCAACAATATGCTATAGTTTTCATTAATTTATAGGTATATATTTAAAATTAAAGTCGATTTATTGATTGGCTTTATGGTTTTAACAATTATCTATCACTTTTAACTGAGTTGTATTCCATTTTTTATATAAATGTATGACTGTATTTTTTTTGGTTATCATTTAAAATAAAATATTTAGATCTTTTTTTGCCATATACAATTGTTTTTGTTCATACATTTTTTTGGTATAATTTTGACGTACCAAATATATACTTTCTTTCTTTCTTTCTTTCAAGTAAATACAATTCCAACCTGTGATAATCTCCGAATTTATAGGACCGTTTAAATCTTTTTTACTTGTGTATATGTTACTGTAGGTTTTAAAACGTCAGGATCGGAGGGATAACCAAATATTTCAACCAATCTCACATGTAGGACACATAACGCGGGAAAAACCACGCTGGTATTACGTACGTATGTATTCGTTCATGAAAATAATATTTGACATAAGTACCTACAAATATAAGATTATCGATCTATATAGATATCAATCAAGCAACATTTATATTGTTTAAAAGTTATACCTACTACGAATATTTAAACAAAAAGTCAGTTATAAATAAAAAATAAATATATTTAACACACAAACGGTCACCTGTTTCCTAAGGTAAGCAACTGAATGCCAGTGTTTCAGGTCACTGCCGACTGATATTTTTTTTTGGAGAGTAGCAGCTGGAGTAAGCAGAGAAAGCAGGGTTACTGCCAACTGCGTCAACGGTCGGTCTAACTTATACAACATATTCTATATTTATTAATAACTAGCTTCTGTCCGCGGCTTCAAATGTACAAAAAAAAGTATCGTATTTTACTTATAATACCTACAAGAATATGTGTACAAAGTTTCATGATTATCGGTTAAGTAGTTTCCGCGTGAAAGCGTAACAAACAAACTTACTTTCGCATTTATAATATAAAATATGATTTCAAAGTAAAAATGAATGAGATCTCATTGTTACGTATGCACAAAAATTAAATTTCGAAACAGAATGTAGAAGAAGATTATAATTAATGAATGTAGGTAAGAGATGAAATTTGAAGTAAAAGTAAAATGGTAATCTTGAAACTCAAATCGTGTTTCATTTGTAACGCAAATCAAACCGCGGTCAAGGCTGGGATCGTGTGGCTTCACTTTCACAAATCACGATTAATCTTTAAGTTAAAAAAAATAATCCAAAAGCGGCAGATGTGCTGGTATTAATAAAGCTTCTTTTGAATGAGCGAAATCTGTTTTTTATTTACATATATAAAATTTCAGAATATATAATTATACTATTTGTTACGTGTTACGTTTCGGTTATAAAATTTTGTTAAGTATGACCAAAAAAAAAAAAAATACTTGCAATTGTTCAGCCGGCCTAAGCATGCTTGGACGACAAAATTTTGTCTACCCCTTTTCTCGTATTATCTCTCTATGTCTACAGTAGCTAACATGCGTGCACGTGATACACTTCTCGTTACGTCAATAGAAGAGATAACATGATATATTATTAAGTTAAAACTTTTATTAATCATTAAGTTATTATTATTATTGATCATTAAGGAAAGATCATGCAGGTAACCTTCAAGGATTTCATCACAATCAGTTCGGACGCTTAGGTAGTTCAGTCACATATACACGTAAAGAAGAATTATATATAACATTGCCATATGGCATAACATTCTAATATATTTTATATTGTCATTTGTTTTACTTGTGCTTCTTCTCTCTCTATTTATAATCATTTGAGTTCTTAGAAATTAACAGAGAGCAATTAAAATGCAACTGAATTAAATAATTATTTATAAAGAGTATAATTTAATACACATTAAATATTTCGATCTTATCTTACGCATTTAACATTCACTAAATGTTCATGACCATGGAGTTGAATAGATGCAGTATTACCCTCATTCGCCTGTCACTGAACAGTAAAATGAGAATACGGTATGGAGGTTTTTATGAAAATTGACAACAATCATCATAATTTCCAACAAAGTCTATTCAATTCCTCTTTATAACAAGAGATATCGATCGTTTTCTTTGATATATGATTTGATGATGAATATTTGGTCATGGCTTTGTAAAATATTTCAAATATATAGTGTAGAAAATTATTCGAGTTTATTTAAGAAAAAAAGTCTTCCATATACTGTTTCAATATTTACAAGGAAAACCGAATTTATTTATATTGATTTAAAAAATAAAGATTTAATGTATTAAATTGTGACCTACATGTCTGCTTTTTGCCTCTTGAAAAAATTAACTTTTATTAAATCGTTTTTTTTTTTTTTTAAGTAAGAACATTAAAAAAAACAGTGTAGTAGAAATAATAACAGTTTATAACGTATCATTTAGTGCAGTATAATTACTACTGCTTGCGGTACTTTTGCAGATATTTAAACAAATTTGAAAATATAAAATCGCGAATAAAAAATATATATTAATTACCAGAACCTTTTATGTGGAACAAGATTAAAAAGAAAAATTGGCCAATTATTAACACAAACAAATTTTAACGATGATGCGTGCGTCACTAGTGTTCATTTACGAAATAATATCATAAGTAATGAAGAAAAATTTGTTTGTTTTATAATTTATAAATTCTAGAAGCACTAAAGCCAATTTTATATTCATTTTAACATTAGAATAATTAAGTTTTTATCTAGAAGTAGGTAATATAAATTATAACATATAAAAATCATCCTAATCGTAGTAGCGATCTGCGTAGATCTTACGTACTACTTCACGTAGTACTTCAACATTACACGCCCAATTTAAGGTTGAAGGTATTACAAGAGTTACCTTTATAATGTTATTCCGTTGAAAATTGTTCAAGTAACATTCCACTTTTTGCGGAACTGGAACGTAACTAAAGATAACTATTAACACCATGCGAGAAAGAAAAGTTAAATGGAATTCGTTTTGCATGTATTTTGCTACTGTTTAATTTTTTTCGTTATTAATTAATGATATACCTTTTATCTTAATAATCAGTTAATTAAATAGTGGTGCTATCTCTTATAAGGATAAATCACATTTTTGATTTTAGATTAAATTAATGGATTTTAAGAATTATATAAGATATACAATCAATTTTTACTCTTACTTGGCTTTGGAAAATTTTGTGATTTTAATAAAATGATTTAAAATTAAACCAAATTCTGTAATTATTGATTTCTCTATACCTTTTGAGTTTGATTGTTTATTTTAACGCTAATTACTGTCGTATTTCTGTATTTTAACTCTTTTTTATGCTTTAGATAGCCTATTTATTGAGGAAGGTTATAGGCTAAAATACATAACGCTATGATTGATAAACGCGGTGCAGTAACCATAAACGTGTATAAAACTTTCCTTTATATATTAAAAATACGTTTCAAAATAACAACTATTTTTTAACATTCTGAGAAGAGTTTCATTTACAGCCATAGATAATGTATTTATTGTCCACTGGGACAAATGTCCGTCAAGTTATGAATTATTTCATTACAATTGGAGTAATAAAAGCTTTATTGTACGCTTCCAATTTCGTAATCAGCTCACATAGCGATGTTCTCACAATAAGCCATAGACATTAAGGTCATATTGACTAATGTGGTCACTTAGACTGAGTGGAACTAAGTCGAAAATTATCATGAAAACAATTTCATACGATTGTATGCCTTATTACATAAGTAATAAACATTATATACCAGTAAATTTTATCATAAAACACTTAACTTCAGCATGGTTTACTAAGAATGTGAACTGATTCTGTAGGTATGTCAGTATCGGATACTTGTCAATTTAACCTGGTATATCAAAGTAGTCTCTAATCAATTAAAACTTTTAGTTTTTTGATGAAGAAGTTTTATTAAGCTTTAGTTATATTATATCTTATATCCCACGTAATTTCACCGCCATTTACTTGGCTTTGGCTACTACACCGTTTCGATAAGTGGTAGCGCAATCTTTTATCGCGTATGTGAATTCTAGTAATTTTCTTAATTTGTAGCATTACGATTTACTCATTGCATGAATTGACGTAAATAAAAAGATTTTTGTGCTACTATGTTAATAAAATGTGAAATTATTATATGAATGAAATAAACAGGGTGGGATATTAAGAGAAATTTCTGTTAGAAATTCGAACGCGAACTGCAAGGAACTCTGTAACCGGTTAATTTCCGAAGAAAATTCTGACGTCCGGCGAGCGACACAACCAATGTCACGTTTGAAATATTCTTAGAGAAATTTCAAATAATGTACATTGGATTATCTTCATATATTTAATACTATAGCAGTCAAAATACATGTTTATTTCTAGTGTTAAAATAAGATATTTTTGCAAATAAATGTTTTGACTGGCCCGATGATGATTATATCGAGTTGAATATGATATGAGATTAAGAAAAAAATTTGGGATCAGTGCAGAAAAAAAATATAAGTCGAAGTCATAAACAAAATTTGATTCAATAGTCCGTGTTGATAAATCCCTATATATAAAATCGCAGATAGCCTATATAGACCACTGCCAAAGCCTTTGAAAATGGTAAAAAGTGAAAGAAAATAATAGTAGGATGAAACCCATTGGTAAAGGACTAGAATATAACAAAAATGAAAGAAAAAATAAATTACGGACGATCTGAGATCGGGAAGTGGAGGGGGGAGGGGCTTAATAAAAAGCGGTTTATCTCGATTTCCAGTAAAACTACAAGTCTTATGGAAAAAAAGTTGAATGGCAAATTTGTAGGTAATAAAAAGATTTATAACTTTTGTATTTACCTTTTGTTTACATAACCTCAAAATTCATGTGAAAAATTCAAATAACCAGGTTTTTGGTTTTTTATTTTCACGAAATTTGGTGAAAACTTACAACTTTCTCAAAATATTGTAGATGTCTTAAGTATTAATTTTAATTTTATTTCATAGCATTTTCTGAGAAAATTTACAAAATTAATGTATATTTTTTTACACCATCAGAAAGTAGAGATTTCAACGACCAAAAGACCCACCGACTTTTTTAAAAGAGCAGATATTTTGACGTGAGAATTTTCGAATGAAAATTAGGTTGCTTTTTCAAGTTTCAATTCAAAATACGGTGAAAAAATAAATATTTTAAATCAAAAAACTTACAATATAGTGTATTTGAGACATTAAAAGGTAAGTTTTCACTAAATTTCGTTAAAAGAAAAAAAACTTTTTATGTAAAAGATTTAAAAAAATATGAAAAAACTTGGTTGTTTGAATTTTTCACATAAATTTTGAGGTAATGTAATAAAAGTTGTAGATCTTTTTATTACCTACAACTTTGTCATTTAACTTTTTTCCATAAGACTTGTAGTTTTGCCGGAAATCGAGATAAATTGCTTTTTATCCTTAAACCCCTCCCCCTCTCCATTTCCCGACCTTAGATCGCACGTAACTTATTTTTCCTTTCATTTTTGTTATATTCTCTTCCTTTTCCAATATGTTTCATCCTACTATTATTATTTTTTGTTTTCAAAAATTATTTATCGACCGTCTAATAATAAATAGAAAAGAAATATTTGTTGATTTGTAATCGTTCAAGTATATATTTATTAATAGATTTTATTACTTAACAATTATTTTGGAAATAACATTATATAGAAATTAATATCCTCATTATCTAGAAGTATCATAATCGCTGTAGCAGCAGTAACTAAAGGGGCAAATACACCGGTCGCTGATAAATTACAAATAGTTATCTAACATATAACTGTATGCTGTTTTCTGTTTCACGATCAAACTATACTTTATCTGTCAGATATTCAGAACCTGTAAAACCAAAAGTTATAGTTTATTAGTTGAGGTGATACAATACCTAAGGGCTCCCTCTCTCCTGCTGATAAAACTCTTATAGGTTATCAAAAACTTATGTGCGAGATAACTTTTTTAGTAACCGGTGAAATATGGGGGGCATCCATTAATTACGTAAGACAATTTTGGCAATTTTTCGACACCCAGGGGGACTCCCCTTAGTAAGATTTAATGAGATTTTGCTCTACCCCCTACCCTTCTCTAATCTCACGCGAGATTTTTTAAAATGCGTATTTGTTACGTAAATAAGTTAATCTATGCTCATTTATGTACATTACATTTATTTTAAAAACAATTTTCTTATACCTAAATATGTATATGCCGAGACTATCCTCTGCCCCACGTGAGATTGAGTGAGACTTCGCTCGACCCCCTCTCTCCCGTATACACCTTCACGTAATTAATCGATGCCCCCTAAAGCCTTAATGTCAATCAAACCCACAGGTGCCTAAATGCAGGTGAAAGCGCAATGTACCTACATGTAGCAATTGCACCAAAAACGTCAATGTTTCTAGAAACTAAGTATAACGTTTCTGTAAGAATCTTTTAAGATACCTACTTATAGAGACGATTTTCCACAAAAAAATAATAATAATAATAATCAGATAACATATGGAGCATTTACAACTGTGGAACAATTAATACGGTCACCGCCCTCTGTCGTCACTCGTATTAGACACGCTCTCCTCATAAGGTCCTGTAATTGCACCACGTATCATACATTACCTTCACTTTCTCTTCCGACAACATAATAATTATTATATGTAAATTATTTTTATGTTCAAATTATACAAATATGTGTTGTAGAGATAAAATACGAATATTCATTAAAAGCATTTAAGGAAGTAATTATATATTATGAAATAGTAAAATGTTAGTAGGTACCAAAAGATACCCAAGATCACGTTCCAAAAGTTAGATAAATATAATAGTCGTAATTTTTTAGCGTTTATTAGACACGACTCGACAAAATTATACGTAGTAATTACGTACAGTTTTGTCGAGTTGTATAAAATACTTAGAGAGCCACATAAAAAATATAAATATTTTTAGAACCTAACTCAGTAAAGTTTAAATAAAAAATTAAAAATAAGTATACAGAACTTTCTTTTTTTTTTCTTTTCTTAATAAGATTATATTTTTTCTATTTCTAACCGTTTTCAACTTATCACCAAACCTTTTGGGGTTAGACTTAAATAATTATATTATTTTTGTCTTTCAACTTCACATCTTTAACTCGAATATTTGTTTAACAATGTACAATTAAATGTTGATGGCTAAATATAGACTTACACGTTATCCTTTTTAATTGGACTATGTGTCTATACTCTATAGTATATTTCTAAGACAGCGCATTTGTTAAGAAGAAGTCCAAGTCAACCAACAAGGTTGGTGTAGGAATTACACTGTAGGCACTTGTACTTACTTTTACGATGCGAGTTTCACAAGTGAATAAGAGATGTAAATACTAAAGTAATTCGATTTACATTTATTACAAATTTGCGTGTATAATTCATTTCATGCGTTTGTGTGAAAAGTTTAAAAAACAACTATTGCAAAGATATGTAATTTAATTACGAAATAAGTATTTTATAAATTTATTTCGCACGACAAAATTAATTATACTTTTAAAATGTGAAATACTTTAAAATAGCAGCAAAAGGTCATTATTAATAGAAAAAAAAAATTAGAATAATTTGAAACTATTTTCTCGAATGTGCCTGTCCAATTTTCTGTCTTATATATTTTAATATATTCCTCTCACAGTATCTATTGCGTATGTAATTCGAAAAAAAAAAATAGCTCATAATTTTGGAACTAAAATGTTCCAATGCCACTTTTTTATTTACATGTAACCCATTAACCTTAAAAGACTAAAAATAATTAGTTTGTGTAAGTAAGTATACTTAATACTTATATTATTTAGGGCCTGTGAGTAGATCGCTAAAAAGTATTAAATTTGTTAAAATAAAAGTATGTATGTATAAAGTACTCTCTATTTGTTGAGCGAATCATCCTTAAAAGTTATCTTAGAGTTTTACTAGAAGAACTACTGGCCTTGTGCCAATATCTCACAAGAAAAGGCGGTGCCGTTTGCTGTTTTTCCGCTTTCACACTAGGGGAAAGTATCTGATACAATGCACCACATTCGTCTACAATATTGCCATAAATACTCTTCATATACTTTATTACATTTAATATATTGAAGTATATATATATTTTAATGCGATTAAATATATAATTAATAATTAGAATATGTAATACTATTAGTTTTAGCTGAAATTTTTTAACAATTAGCTCAAAATTTTTTTTTGTACATTTAATAAATATGTACGTATCTATTTATTAGATAACAATTTTAATATTCCATATTTAATACAATAATTGTCGTTTTACTGACACCTAACGACTTACTGAGAAAGTAGTTCAGATCTATATTTGTATCAGTTCAACTACTAAGCGATAGATGGCTCTGATGAAAGTACTAATACTCCATCAATAGATGGCGCTAAAATGTTTCTCTTCAATTTTCCTTACTATATGGCGTTAAATATTTACCTTCTATGAGTAGGATACATTAGATCGTTATTGAAATTAACTATTAACTCACCTTCCATAACGTACACGATGCTGCCAACATCGCCTTCTTTTATAATGAGACTACCAGCACCATATTCGACTGGGTACATGCAGTCGACGATTTCACGTATCTGCGTCATTTCCAAGTTCTTCATGAAGTCGTTGTCTAGAATAGCACTCTTTATCAACTCCCGAGATCTGAAATATAAACGAGAATTTTATATTTTAAAACCGTTGTATAAGGTATTTATTTTATATTAATTATATATTTTGACAGGAAATTGTTTCAATAAACACATAAATTCTGGCAGGATACCATTCGGTACATATATTATTGATTTATTATGTTTTATGAAAACATTGTTGTTATTCGTTTAGATACAACTTGCTTCTTGAAAATTTCAGATTTGTGTTTTATTTCTATTTTGTATTGGCGTGGAAAATAATTAAATTATTGTTATTATTTTCGTAGAACAATATTTATTATTATGGCATATTTTATGTATAGCATCCACCATAACAAGCTTTTTAACTTACAGTATAGGTAAAGATAAACACAATAAATAAACTTGGAAGATTACACTAAAAAAAGTTTGATAGCAGTAAACCATTAGTGTAATTAATCTTTTTACGTGATTTGAACAATCAAAAAGAAACACATATTCATACATATTATAAATAACTTGTATACGTATTTACTGGGCCAGTTGGCATTTACCCTACTTTCTACTACAAGATTGTGGGTTCGATTCCCACTACGACCCTGGGTGTTATAAATTTTTATTTATATGTATATTTATTTAAATAAAAAATTACGCAAATATTATCACTCGACATTTACCTAAAACATAGGCGTTAATATAGGAACCCTTAGGAACATAATACCTTGTATGCTAAACATACATGGTATTCTGTTATTTATCAATATCTCCTGTTCTACAGTCATAACTACTCACCAGTATAGGCTAAAATTAAGTATGTATCTATTAGATGACGACTGTCGTGGAAGAAATGTTTTGTAAAAAATCTCAAGATATATCTCAATGTACAAACAAGAAAATCATAATTATTTAATGTTTATTTAAAAGTGTTTAACGATAGGGCTATTAAAATTGATGAATACCTATTTTATAAAAATTATTATCAAATAAAAAAAAAAACGAATTTTTAAATATGTTATTGAATACCAGAAATCTTTAAAATTCATCATAAACTGATACCACAATGTGCTTAGAAATTTTTGTCTAAACTAATTGAAGTCGTAACGGCTTGTTCCTTGTTGTATTTATAATCTAAACATTAATTAGAATTAAGAGATTTTTGAACTTAGTTTATTTTAATTCCTTACGTGACAGTTAACTTAAATCTCAGTAAAATTTATCAATACCAGAATTTCTGATTAATAAATAAAAATTGTTCGAATAAAATCTTTACTTTGAATTAATTATCACTATTAACAAATTTAATGTAACTCTCGAAGGGTTTCTGTCACAGTTAATTAACAATTGACGTTGACATCAAAGGTCATATGATCTGTCTTTTAAATAAATTTAAATTACTTCAGAATAAAATGAATAAAATAATAACGTATATTACATTATAAGTAAATAGAGTAATTTTACAATATATAAAAAATATACTGATTTTTATACTTTTTTGACCTGATAATTACATTACCAATGATAATTTACCAATACTTTTACTTTAATTCATTAAATAATTCATACCTACTTAAAAAGAATGCTTTATAAAAAAATCTGTATTTCTAAAATCTTCGGGTCTACTACGCTTGTTGAAAGGTGGCAGCCCTACTTGTGACGCATCTATCTCTCTTCCACTCCATAGGCCGATTCAATTCATAAAAGTATGCACTTTTCCATCAACGTTTTCTTATGACGTTATCACGTAAAATTATCGTACATAAACCAAACATGCAGACAACCAATTTTTATTATTATTATTATACACACATTCGTCTTATGCAACTTAATGCCTGTGTTTTAGGTAAGAGACGATTAATATACATATTTTTTTCTGTAATAAATGTGAATAATACATAAATGAATTAATATATATTACGCCAAGACTCAGGGTGGGAATCGAACCCACAACCTTGGAGCGGAAGTCAGGGTCACTGCCAATTGCGCCAACGGGCCAGTCAAAAATATATAACAATTATAATTATATCAGTAACATTTTATTTTAATTATTATTTCATTCCAGATTTGCAAATAAATTTATACATTTGTCAAAGCCTAGAAATAAATAACGTAAAACACAAAACCTTTCTTCATTAATATGTATTTATATGAAATAACATTATTAACAAGACTACAGTACTAAATGAATAAAAAGAAACATCTAAAGACTTAACTAATATAGTATAGAATGGGACAGATTAATTAAGAACAATTAGTAACATGATAGTCGGCATTTCTGTTTTATATTATGCGAGGAAACAGGACATTTCTGTTAATGGTTGAAACAGTATAACAACATATTATGACGATAAACCTTTTTTACATTAATTACTTGTTTATATAAATTTTCAAAACATTTTTAATTTTTAAAAGTCGTTTTTCTTAAAAAGATACAAGATACCTGACTTCACTCCGCTGACGATAAACAATGATATATTACAACGCTCTCATCATGAAAAATATCTTGGCTTATGGTTAGACGACAAACTAAATTTCAATATACATATTAACCACATTAAAACAAAGTTACAATCAATATTAAGAGCAATCAACAAAATCTCCACTTGTGTACCAAAAATAATCCGAAACATTTTATATAATTCATTAGTAAAATCACATTTAGAATACCTAATACAGGTTTGGGGATCCGTTACTACTTCGAATTTAAATCCTTTACAAAGAATACAAAATAGGATAATCAAAATTCTATATAATTATCACTATTTTACTCCGACGACACAACTTTATAATAACACAAAAATAATGAATATATCACAGCTTTACACATACAATACATGCATTCTAATCAAAAAAATTAAATCAGGTTCCATGCAATCAGAAATAAAAATTTATGAGATCGCATATTTCGAATTTAAGAAATGAATATAAACTTCATATTGATAGTGTAAGAACTAATTATGGTAAAAAAACAATTATATTTGAAAGAGTACAGCTGTTTAACAAACTACCAGATGAAATAAAACTATGTGATAGTATGAAAATATTTAAAACCAAACTAAAAAATCATATTATATCATCACTAAAGTGACTAGTAAAGCCTTCTATATCCAACGGCCCAGATGTTAAAACTGTCTTTGTAAATGTATAAAAATGTCATTGTACCTCATTTTAAGTAAATTTTAAATTCTTATGAGAAATAAAGTTCTAAAAACCTTTAAACCTAAAAAATATTGAAATAATGAGTCCAAAGTTTGACAAGAAAGACATTTGTTACTTTAAAGCACAGGATCTAAATGTTTGTTGTGTGTCTGTTATCAAACAACAAAATGATATATTGCCATGTGCGCTTTAAAATCGAATGAGTTATGTGATGTATTGGCCTATCAAACATGTTCCACTGTTGTCTATTATGTAGAAAATTAAATTCTATTTAAAGCAATTCTTATAAATGAGTGTGTCATTTTAGACAAGGTTATTCTTGTAATAGAGTTTAATGACAATAACCTTTGTAGCACAACAGATTGGCATGCTTGGATACCTTATTATAAATTATAGACGACGACTAATACGACCAACGTAAGATATAATTAGCTTTCTATTTATATCAAATAAATATTAATGTTTAAATGTATGTATGTACACACATGTGTTGGTTGACAGATTCAACATAGTACATCAGAAACTACTGGACTTAGTAACGTGAAATTTGAACAGTTGTTTCTTTCTGTCAAGTAAAAGCTCAAAGTCATTTTTCAAAATTTTCATCCTAATGCAACTAATAATGAATAAGCTCGTCAAACCAAAAAAAAACCTTTAAAAAATTTAACTCCTAAACGTGTAAAAACGTCGATTTGTCAGCTAACATAATTATAATAAAAATTATATATAGTTGTATATTGTTGGCAACAAAATGTTGCCAATTTTTTCAATTTTCTATCTATGAAGATCAAAAATGTATTTTGAATCCTGGTGACACTTTAACGCACTGAGCGGACCTATTTCTTATTTTTACAACTAGTAATTGAGAGCGATCCATTTATGACGTTTTTCATTCAAAAATGCAGTTATTCTAAACTAGACAATTATAACTGCTGTATTTGGCAACCGTTAAGCTGTTAACGAAAATTTATAAAACGCTTAAATTACAAAATTACACCTTTACATGGATACAGAATTTCCTTGACGATAAATACATTTTTAAAATTCTTATTTTTAATACTTAAAGTATTATATAGTATACATTTAATTAATCATGTACAGACAATTTAACCTCCAATAACATTCATTACGAAATTGACCACAAATCGAATCAATAACTTTGGAAAAGAAGTAACGGAAATGACTACATATTTTCGAAAAAGTAATCGGAACATTACTCATATCACCATACGTTAGTCATTCACGTCGAACGACATAGCCCTGCCTTAGGCGAGGACAATCATAAAGTTCGATCGTAATTATACCAAATGTGTCTGATCGAAGGCATACCGGCTAACACACGTCGACCTCGGTAGCACACGTTGAAGAAATTCAATCAATGTGATTGATTAGTGACATTACATGTAACATATTAGCCACTTAAAAATAATAAACTTTTGACTAATTTAGAAATTTTTAATTCACTAATTAGCTTTAGTTAGATATTTTAGTAAAACTATAACTAAGTACCTTTCTGTTGTAATAATACCACAAACACTTTTTAAGTTAATTGAGAAAATAGATCACGGTTTATTCT
Source organism: Euphydryas editha (assembly GCA_036937285.1). Lineage (NCBI taxonomy): Eukaryota > Metazoa > Arthropoda > Insecta > Lepidoptera > Nymphalidae > Euphydryas > Euphydryas editha. The sequence goes on from JAUPFZ010000020.1 coordinate 10,923,255, forward strand.
ATATTAATCTACTTACTTGTGACTTTTGGGTATTTTTAACAATTTCATCTCATTGTCTTGAGTTAAAGATGAGAGTGGCTCCGCCGATATTGCTGTCCTTTTAAGTCTCGGTTCTCCGAGCGGAAGGATTCTTGTATTTTCAAGACCGGGTATTTTATGAGGACAACATTCTTCTTCATTCTCCATCCCATTTCTCTGTATGTCAAGCATCTGTCTTGTCAGTGGTTTGACGACTTGCCTGAATTTGTCGATTTCGTTCTTCAAATATCGTATCGTCGCATCCTTCTCATCGATCTCATTTTCTAATAACGCTATTATTTTGTCTCTCTTTTTCAATTCTTCCGTCTTTTCTATGACCAATCGTTTCATTTCCATACATTTTTTCTCTAGCTTATAATAATGTTCTATTTTGCACTGTGTTGTATGCGTTTGCGCCATGTTTGTGAAGTTACCGTCCTCCTTATCACACTATATTCACTCACTTCTTCTGTAGTACAGAAATCGATTACAGATTTAACAGTTCACCATGATGTCCTTATATGGTTTAACACTTATTTTAAGATCATATTAGAATACGAGTTGACTGTTTTGTATAACAACTAAATTGCTTGTAACTTATTTTCGCTATCAGCTGGTACCTAGTGATAACATCAGATATCGTATACCGTCCACGCCTAAAAATGTTATAATAAATTTTTAAATATAGTTTAATATTTTCAAGCTTATTTTTATTTAAATCGGTTTATTAGAAAGTTGTGTTACAAATGATTGAAATAAAACAAGAAACTGTGACGTCATAATCTTCTATTGTTCAAATAAAACGTTATTGTATGTTAATAGTCAAAGCAATGAATACGAGTACTATACTCTTGGACAACGTCTTGGAGGTACAAAAACTTACTTTAAATCAAATGTCAAACAACCGCGAAATGGTTTTGGTTTGGTTTTATAACCTAATCATCATGGTTATTTTGGTAAGAGATGTACCTATAGTTTTACATAATCACGTGTTTGACATTGATTCGTACATTTCCTTAATTATTAAATTAATGTCGACTATTATAACTACAAGGATTATAATAATTTACGATGTAAGTATTTTGAAATTAATATAACGAACTACTGTGATATTTTTAGGGTTCCGTACCGAAAGTGATTCCTATTAAAAAGCGTTTGCTGACCATCTGGTATATCTATGAAACGAAATATAGTTAGACAATTAAAATTTCTTAATTATGGCTGACTCAACAACAAATAACGAAAATAAAATAAAGTTAAAAATTTAAGGATGTCCCTATACGAGAAACATGGCTTTTCGAGTTTTTCAGCTTGATCTTGAAAAAATTCTTTTAAACATAATGGCGTAAGGAACTTTCGTTGAATCCGACTCAGATTTAACAGATTTTTTAATCTAAAAATATTATTAAAATTTATAAGTATATTCTACAATATAATTCCACCGTGTCTAACGTATGAATTGTCTGTATGTGTGGGTGTTTTTAATAAGCGTAAGGTCAATCTATTGACAACGTGTAACGAGAAATAATTATACCTTTCAAAGCCTAAGCTAAGGCCAGTACAAGATTAATGCACAAAGAAATAATTTGGGACACATGTGAGTTAAATGTTATCATACAAGTTGAGATAATAAATCGGATCACATTACGATTAATGACATAAACCTTTTTATTACATATAGTACTATTATTTTAAATTTTTTTACTTATGATTTATAATTTCGCTAGTACATTCTTAATGCGTAAGGCTAAAGAATGGAACTCTCTACCAGCGTCTGTGTTTCCGGATAACTACAACCTGGGGATCTTTAAGTCGCGAGTAAATAGGTAGGTTACTTCTAGGTAAGCGTGCTCCATCCTAGACCGCATTTTCACTTAATATCAGGTGCAATAGTGGTCAAACGCAAGCATATCTTAGTATAAAAAAAGTTCAGATGTTATTTGAGATTTGAGAAGATTTTACCTGTTATGTATGTAGGCTATCTATGCCAATGTTATAAAGCTAAGTTTTCTAAGCATCCGCAAAAAGTTGGAGATAGTTATGGCTTTCGTAAACGGTGTACGGTAGGTCCGGCTTTTGTACGTTTTGACAGTTATGTGGTTGTTCCTTGTTAGTACGCCTTAAAGCATTCTCGAGACGATTAAATAAAATTGACTTTTTTACATTATTGAAAATTCTTTTTAAAAGTTTTATCGTTTTAATACTACGGTTTTAATTGTCAATTCAGCTATTCGTTTTTAATAACTGGTATTCCTTTATATAAAGCTAAAATAATAATAATAAGTAATAATAACAACTCCAATCTTAAATCATCATCATTTTGTCTATTTAATAAACTTTATATATGTATACTTACTGACAGTGAATGTATAATATACACACATCAGTGTGATTGTGAATTTGAAATTTTGTACGCAATTCGTATTTTATAATAATTAGGTATGTGAAAACTTATCCCCTAAGGGGATGAAGCAGTGAATGAAGTTCAGTATTTACCTATTTAGGTTTACATTGTACACCTAACAACTGTGCTATTAGCATCGTTAAGATCAAGGTGGCCTTTTTTGTTTATATGAACGCGCTTATTTTAGAAATTCTAAAATCATCTAGCTAGGCATGAAATAGTCACAGATGGAATAGAAAAATAATTAAATACGTCATTTAAATTAACAAGCATTTCGTGTTTTATATCCCTAGTAAACTATACGGTATTATTGAAGTAGTATTAAAACCCTCGCTCGACTAATAATTTTTTTTCTTATAATGATATTTTAATCGCAGTATTGCAAGCAACATCTTGAAAGCCTAAAATTTTTAGCAACCTAAATATTTTATGCAACCATAAACCGAGAAGTATGCAGTGTGATTACCAAATTAGATTAAATATTGAATATATTTTTATTTATTTACAAAGGTCACGGAACAGTTTTTATAATTTAATATTCTCTTATTTAAATTAGGTATACGTTTAATGAATAAGAATTATCATTCGTTAATTTATTTTGATACCCAGGGTTTTTAATTACAATTATAATATCGAATATTAAATTTTAAATACTATCGATAGCATTGAAAAGTTTTTTTTTTCACAATAATTATAATATAAATATTACACATGAATAATTTAATATTATGTATACCTCTACATAAATAAATAACAGATATATACAATAATGCTTCGATCCGTTCAGGTATTTTAATATAGACGAGGAATTACAGACAAGAAAAGATAAGATAGCAGAAGATTACAGATTAAAATACTTGTGCAAGCTATTTTATGGTTGTTATAGATCGTTCGCCGTATCTCAAAAATACGCCGAGCGAAAAACTTTTCCGTTAGGACTATTACGTAAGTTCTACCAGTGGAGCAATAGCAATAATTGTACAATCAGTGCTTCCATTATGCAAATTAAAAGCCAAGCAAGTAATAATTCTGCCTCTTATAAATCAGTTAGTGTTAATAAATAGCGTACGGTGTAAAAATGTATTCGACAACGAGCGATCAGCAGTTGCTATCTATCGTAATATAGATATAATTATATGCCATTCGGTTAATATCATATCTGATAATATATGTTCTTTATTTAAAAAGAAAATTGCATGTTATTTGTTTAGTTAGTTATTGTTGTAAATTACTGTAAGTAAATTACCGTAGATTATATCAATTACCATAATAACTATGAGTTGGCAGGACAATTATTCTAATCCAATGGTAAATTCAATAAATTATGGAAATCAACAGGTCAATAATAAAACTGATTTAAATCAAAAACCCATTTAAATTTAAAAAAAAAAAATGATTACGTCGGTGGTAATGCTAAAACATTACAGAAATTCGCGTTTCCTTTTTTAAGCATGTGTTTCTACTATCTGAACGAATTACGAGTATATTTTCAATTTAAAGTTAGTTTTTTAAAGCATACAGTTTTGCTGCATCAAAATTTTAAATTTATCTTTTGATCAACGGTTTTTTTTAAAATAATTTTTAGTGAAATGTCTACAGTTTTGTAAGCTACGTTCCACAGCTCTGAAAAACGCAAGCTATGTGTTAACCCGGGTTTTTAATACAACACTTTAGGACTTAATTCAGGTTTTTTTAAATGTTTTATTGACGTATTGAAGATCGCAAACAAAATCGGGACTAAAAAATCTTAAAAGTATACTTATGCTATTAACTTTAATGTATGTCACAATTGCATAAAAAAATCTCCTTGTCCCAGTTTTCAATATTTGAAGATGTGGTCTCTATCTTAAACGATCCTTGTAAACTGTTAGAAAAAAATATATATACATATTATACGCAACAGCTAAAAAATGTATTTTTTTTTACATTAACCTAGACCCAATTATTTTTCTTGGACAGAAGCCAAAAGTACATTCTATACTTTAAAATATATTTTGCCAGAATATTTACATATGACTAATTAAAAGTTTATTTAAAAGTAATTTACTTTTAAAATAATAGTTTACTTTTAATTTAAGTGTTACGAATAAATTTATTTGTAACCTCATAGATCTTTTTATCTTTGTAAATTTTACAAGCAGAAACAAGACACTTACAAATTGTGATTATTAATTGTTTAAAACCGGACAATGTTGTTAATTAACGTCTATTATTGTAACGACAAATATGTACATATATTTTCCCCACAATCATGTACATGTTAATTTTAAATTTACATGCATTAATTCGACCTTCTGTTTAGAATCGTGCTAGATATAAATCTCAAGCAATAAAATTGTTTCCAGTTTCGTAAAATTTGAGACATGTCTGAAATTAACTATTTAACTAGATTGCGTGTGATAATTTCGATCTTCGGAACAGTAATCCTAAGTGCAAAATAAATATTAGATGAATATCGCGTAATTTTATTCGTATTCCGACCTAAAATAATAAGGGATGTCAATTATGTGTAAATCATTCTAGAAAAATATCGAATAATCTTTTCTTCATAAGCATTAATCAATGAAAGCAACTGACAAGTCTACAATTTGTTTGTTATTGTATTTTACTACGTAACAATCCCCACTTTTTATTTGCATATTCCATCCCCAGAAATCAAAGACATTTTGACATGTTCCAGAAATAGAAGTAATGTTGGTAAACGCTCCCCAATATAGCATATAAATATTACCTATAATAAAATTATTATCACAAATGATATTGATATGTTCCAAGACAGTGTACCCAAATTTAAAAGAAAAGGAAAAATAAAAAAAAAAAAAATTATATATATATAATTTTTTTTAAAGGAAATTGAAAATTTTTGCTCTTACTTTTTTTGAATTTTGTTAAATATTTATTTTGTTTGCATTTTATAAGTAAATTAATAAATAATCGAAAAAATATAAGTAAAGATAATAAAAAAAATATGCCTATGATGATAATATAGTAGTCGTATATTTTATTTTGTATATTAATTTTTTATTATAAATGTAATAGTGTGCGGAAGCATAATGCCGATGGATATTTGAGATATATCTATTTAAATAAAAATAAAAAAATATAATGATTAAGAGAAATTTACAAATCAGACTAGTAAGTGTCTTATGTAGTACCTACTTAGATTAGTGCTTTAAAATAAAACAAATGAAGACGTTTTTATAAAATAATATTAATATGAATTTTAGTGTGTACCATTAAACACTTCTTTACTTAGGTTTGAAATCGTCATATTTGTACTAACTAATATTTTATTATAAGTAGTTCTACAAACGTATTTATTTCTTGAATTCGTTTTAGAAATCACAAATTATTCATAAATATCAGGTTAGATTATTTTCACTTTATAAAAAAAAAGGAAAATTCCTATTAAAAAGCAAGGGTTTGATTTACATTCTATAAATTCTATAATTCGATTATAATAATACAACATAACCTTTGTTGTAATAATGTGATTACTACGTCACAAGCAACCTGCAGGTAAGCGGATTTTGTTTAAAAGCTAGATAATCTTATTTACTGTGTACGGTAAACAGTAAATGACGTACCAGTTAAGCCCTTGTTAGTCAGCCTGACAGACTGGAGACTAATGTTATTTATGAAATATTGACGTTATCAAGATATCAGTAAAACGGCCGAAACCATTAGGAAAACGCTACCATTTACCATGAATTACGTCGTACGGGTTCACCTCATCTATGTTATTAAAACTGTCATTAAAAACTATTGTACTACGCCGAAAGATATATGATTTTTCCTGTTTATAAGCTTATATAGTAAAAATTAAAACAAAAAAAAAAAAAAACAAAATATTGTAAATACACTATGTTTTTATTTTGTGGACACGAGGAAAATAATTCTCGATGACTAAATAATATTTTTAAAATACTTGTTGTACATAACTGAGTCAACCTTTGAAGTAAACAGCGTTTTATTTAAATTTACTTTTTTTTATGTCATAAGCAAGACTTTAACGAAATTTTAGTAAACTAAGAACGTTTTTCAAAACAAAAATAATCGAACTATAGCAATATATCAATTACAGATATTCGCAAAGCAGTGTCACGTTTCCGTATGTCAGTTGATGTTGACGAGTTTTTTTTACAGTAAAAAAAAGTTATGATCATACAATTGTTATGATATACAAGTACGTAAGTTTTTCGATTAAAATAAATATAAAATTCCAGACGATTTAATATAAAAATGAGATATTACGAATAAAGTAGTTTTGAAGGTCTTTCAGTGAATAAGACAGGCATTGACTAAGATAAATCGCTAAACAGCTTGTTATACTCTAACTAAAACTTTCCATCGAAATCGAAGTGGATAAATCTGGGTGTTGAAAGAAACCAATTAATAAACACTCATTTGCTACACGAAAAATTTTACTCGTAAACTTCATATTATTTAAAAACTTCTGTGTAAATATTTTGATATGTATTAGGAATCAAATATGGCGAACCGATTTCAAGGACACCAGGTTATTTGATTTTTTTTTCACTAATCGTAAGATCGCGATACACTCGTCATCGTATCGATAATATAAATAAAAATTTTGAAAATTTTTCTGCAGTTTTCATTATACAGGTTATTCATTAATTACTATTTATTATCTGTAAAAATAATTAATTATTTGCATAAATAACAAAAATTGAAATGCATTTTCATTCGATAGCTACGCAAATTGTCGAAAACATATAATTTAATGACAATTTCGTAAAATTATTCTGACATTTTATAAATAATAAAAAAAAAATTGACGAAACAAAATTGTAGTCATTTTTTTAAACACGCACCTTGACACAAATTAGACGTAAAAATGCACTCGTTAGTAAAGATCTACATGTGACATAGGCTCATAGCTTTACAAATTTCCTTAAAATTATCCCAACCTTAAGATAATACAGCACGGTTTTTACAGGGTTCGGGGCGTTGAAAGTAATTTACTATCATTTACTGAAATAGTGACTGAAGCCATGGACCAGTATCTTCAAGTCGATGCTATTTACACTGATTTTGCTAAAGCATTTGATAATATCTGTCACAATACTTTGTTTTCTAAGCTTTTCCAACTTGGGATTCACGGAGATTTGTTCCGTTGGATATCTTCCTACGAGTATATAGGAAATCGTACTCAGGCTGTTATATTGTCTGTCGGGTCTGTGTTCTCGGTATAAGAATTTACCCTCTAGTGTTCCACAAGGTTCGCATTTAGGACTGCTGTTATTACCTTGTATGTTAATGATCTTTATAACTCGTTCAATAACTCCGGTGTATTGATGTATGCCGACGATATTAAAATATTTAGAATTATTCAAGATACCCACGATTCAGATCTTTTACAGCGGGATCTGGATAGTTTTGTTGATTATTGCAATAAATAAAAAAAAAAAAGTCATTAGAATACAGAGTTGGTAATATTTATACAGATTATAGCAATTCATTAAAAGTACACAAGCATCAAGCCTTGCTGTAAGGCGAGACTTTAATGATGCGATGTATCTATTTAAGATTTTAAATGATCTAGTCGATGCCCCTTTCCTACTTTCTAGAATCTATTTCCGTATTCCTTGCAGGCAAGAAAGAAGCATTCGTAAAAAGGATTTATTTACAATATCTAAAAGTAAGACATGCTACTTTGCCAATAGCTTTATACGACGTGAATGCAAATTATAAAATAATAGATTAGATGATATGGATATATTTGGACCTGCAAAAACACGTTTAAGAGAAATCTTATTAGAATAATTAATAAATATTTTCTTCTTTTCAATACGTATCTTACAATATGACTTTACTAGCTTTATATTTTTACTTTTTTTTTGTTTAATAATTCAGGGAACTATAGGTTTAAAATTATTATTATATAGGTATGTATTTTTTTTAAATTGTATAAAAATGTTTGTTCTCCTAAATAAATGAAAAAAATAAAAAAAATAAAAATAATAATTTTACATAAAAAGACCATAAAAGTATTTGAGGTGCAACCACTTTCGCGAAGAATAACCCAAATATACAATATAAGTTCCTTTTGAACTTCAGTCGACATTGTAACACGTGTAGCATCGGAATTAGCTACTCTGTTTTAAGGTGACTAAAATGCTATTTTGAAGCTGTCAGCGCTCTTGAATAGTGGGTTTCATTTCTCTTAAATAACGAGGAATTGCATGTTTTATAAGTAATGTGATTTCTAACGAAATATTCAAGTGCTCAAAATATTGTAAATAATATATTAGTACCTAAGTAATATACCAACCCGGAGTTTTGGTTAGCGATACGTTTTAGTCTATGTCACTTGGGAAAATATTATAAATCTAATAGTTTAATCATTTAAACAAACAAACATTTCTTCTCTCTTATTTAATATTATTACGGATTATTAATAGCTTAACAAATAGCATTAAATAAGTAGAACATATACATTTAAATCGTGTTGAAATTAATGTCAAGTGACATAATATAATTTATGGTTAGTAACATTGATTATATGTATGGAAATAATCGTTATAATATGTCGACCGAATAAGGTCGCGGGTTCGATTCCTATATTTTTGGCGTGAACTTGTACATTGAATATCGTGTACAAAATCACTATTAATGGGTTACAAATTATAAACGATTTAGTCATGTATGTAGTTGTAAACAAACTTTTTTTTAATGTACATGAATATGAGTCAAAACATGAGAGCATGTAGTTAACGTTGTCACAGTGTGTGTTCGTAAGTTGAACAAGAACTTACGTAAGAATATAATAAAAACACTACGATTTTTTACTTCGAACACTCTGATATTGGGTTCTAATTGTAAGAGTTTAATTTAGAAAAGTTTGATAGTGTTATAATAATGCTTTCAACAGCCTTCCCGAATAGAACCTATTTCGACTTCAGTTAATTAATTAATTAATTAAATTAATTACATGAAAAATTTTATATTTGTCATCGATTATTGTGAACTTCGTTAATTTATAATTTCTTCCAAACTGTAAAATTTTGAATTGGTACAAAATTAACACCTGTTATATTAAAATATTTCAACTGGCGTCTTAAAAAGTTTCACAAAAACTAAAAAAAAAACACAACTAACTAAACAACGTGGAACGTCTATTATACCTACGTGTATATACAAAGATAGAAAAAAACAAATTATAAACAATAATACTTAGAATATCTAACATTAAGTATCACCAATAATTAACTCTAATGACTACGATTAAAAAATACGTTAAGATTACGTTTATTCTATTCAATGGAAAAATTAACCGTCAGTGTTATTTACCTCTATATAAGGATGATGGTACAGTAAAAAGACGAGATGTGTTTTTTGTACTAACCTATTATGTATTATCTATCACTATGATGTCATTTTATAAATCCGTAATATAATAAACTCGAGAGTTTGTTTGTTTAAACGCTCTTATCTTAGAATCTACTGGTTACATTTAATATAAGCGGAATTGTTACAAAATATAACCTTTAACTAAACAGAAATATATCGAAATCGAACGTTAAACCGCGCGATTTAACTAGTCTACTTACGACCGGTGTCGATAACTATCTCTTTGCTTGTTAGAGATACAGTTTTGTTATTAAATTAATTAGAATTGTGTTAGGGATGTATCGCTAGTAGGCAAAATCACAGATAGATTGATTTGCTCTTTATATCTCTTATTTATGATTGTCTCCATTTAGTCTCTTAATCTTATTATCTGCGCTAAGACACGGCGTCTTTCAAGTCGGTAGCACAGACGAAAAGCGCCCTCTCTGGTTCCGTAACGACCGTTCCGTAACAGCATATCGATTGTATACCTATAATTATTTTTTGAAATAACAGAATATAGTACATGATTAACAAACAACACAAAACTTAAGTACCTACAGCAATAAGATATAACAATGAGACAGAATCACAAATTTCTTTAATTGATTCAGCCTTCTATTGTCAATGTATTTAAACTTTTGAGGATAGAATGGAAAAATCCACCACAAAATCAGCCATTGGATATCCGCTGTTGAACGTCGGCCTCTAACACCGATTCTGGGAGGTTTGCCAATAGTTGCCAAGCTTGGCAAGTGCAGTGTCTGTGGCAGGAAATAGGGATAATAGAGTTTGTTTGTTTGTTTTAGCACGCGGACCTTAAAATTTATGAAAGCCATTTTGAAAGATAGAAATTAGAAAACATTATGATACGATAAAGATGGGCAACAACGCGGGTTATATTGTTATTTTTGGGTTTAGTGACGTTGTCTATCATTGCAGGATATATACATACATATATAGTCATATCATATACAGTCAAATTTGTAATGGTTAAATATTATATTGTCGGTTTTAAAAAAGAGTAACTGTTGAGTTACTTGCCGATTCATCTCAGCAGAAACTAAATTCCGAATCGTTGGTAGCAGTTTACAATTAACAACTATAATTAATACATATTTTTAAGGTGACGATTCAAAAGTGCTTTTGAAGTGTACTTGAATAAATAAATTTTTAATATTGTTTGAATTTGTAAACCGAAATAAATAAATTCACAAAAAAATTTCACATATGTAAAATAAAATAATAGTATTTTGCACATTAATCTATCCTATGCTTTATAATCACCCTTTCTTGTTTTCCTAAGGTTGGCTGGGAGATAATGCTGTAGCCTCGCCTCGCCTTTTGTTCAATATATTTTAAGCAATTGTTAAATAAAATATAGTCTATATTATTTACACATATTTTATTGCTTTGATTTTTTTTTTACTCTAAATGTATATAAATAACGTACAACAAGAAAATACTGACAAACGGAAGAGACAACCAAGGTTGATGTTACCGGAACTTAGTGAGGCGTGACGAAGAAAATATATACCTACTAATAATATAGAGAGGAAAGGTTTGTTAGTCCTTATCCAAAAGTAACGTAGGATATAAAATATCGTGCCATGATATACAGTAGCGGTCTAAAGGTCCCTCTAGAGCAGACCTGGACAAATGGCGGCCCGCGGGCCGAGCCCGGCCCGCGGTAGAATTTTGTCTGGCCCCTGAAGCATTGTATATATTATTATTAAAAACACAAATATTAGTTTTTGTCTAACATAAATTGGTGCATAAAAATTTTTTGATAAAATATTAAGCAATACTTATACACATTATCAAGGCCGGTTTAAGTCAAAATTTTCTCCCGGACAACCACTCTTTTTAGCGCTTTCTATTCGAAAATATAATTATGATAATTATACAATTACAGTATGTATAATAAAAAAAATTAGAAAAAAAAACTGTTTTGGCCTGGGGTCAAATTTTCATCTGCAATGTGGCCCGACTATCAAAATATTTGCCCACCCCTGCTCTAGAGTCTAGACACCGATTTAGGGTTAGGGTAATAATTTTTGCAAATACTGAAATGGCGAAGGCAGCTAATGTCAAGAGCAATAGTTGTCCCACACTACCCCGTTGTCTCCCCGGACGACAGGGTGTGCGTTCAGATACATTCTTTCCCGCCGAAAAAAAAAAAAAGAGAGTTTATCTCAAGAGTATTTATAAAGGGAGATATTCTCAATTCGATTGTTCCTTTATGTATTATCTATATATTAATACGTGAAACAAAAACTTTGTACACCTTTTTGCGAAAATTACGCGGATGGAGAAGTATGAAATTTGGCACAGTTAAAGTTTATGTGGAGAAGAAGTGCAGAATGCTAATATTTTTTATAATAATGCTCAAAAAATACATTAAATTAATTAAAAACACAATACTGTGTGTACGACACACACACATATTATGTACGATGTATATATGTATATACACAAATTTTGTTTATTGTCAAAGTCTGTTGTCAACACGGTCTTAAATACAGGTCTTGCAACAATTTTTTCTAAATACGGGTCTTCCTTCCAATTAATTTTTTATCGAAATATTTCATGACTGCTGCATATGCTCATCATGTTATGCGCAATCATATTTTTATGTTGTTGACAATGCTGTCAATTATAGATTAGGTCGAATTTCGATCACTGGGTGACCACTAGTTAGATGTATTAGGCGATATTTTGAATACTTATAAATCGATTTAAAAATTTTATTCTTTAACAATTAAAAATACAATGAAAACCAATAAACGCAAAAGACACAAAAGTGACGTTGGTTTTTATTGTGGAAGCAATTTTAGCATGCTAATATCAGTTGTCAGGTCTAAATTTAAACTTTACGTATTTCACTTTCCATGTTTATTAATTAATGTATATGCAAAAAAATGCTGTGACTCATAGTAATGTAACAATGACAGTAAATATTGAGGAATCTGACAAATCTTTAAACTCTATATATATAAAGGATATGCAATGTCTAGTTAGATAAACTCAAAAACTACTGAACTGATTCTGATAGTTATTTTATTATTAAAACGTTCATTATCTAGAAGTATCTAGAAGTATGGAGTATAAAACATTTAGTGATATTTTATACGATTCATCATCAAACAGTAGCGATAAATATCAATATAAGTACAAGTCTATAAAATACATGTAAACGTATATATCGCAACATAAAGTTTTCAGGAAAATTGTAAATTCAATTAATTATCAATATATTATACACATTTTCATGTAGGTGTGAAAATGTTTATGTATACTTGTGTGTTGTTATGGTAAAATTAGAGGATTAACTAAACGTCTCCAAAGTGCTAATATATAAACGCATTGAAGTAAAGTACGATCTTTTAGATAGTTTCGTTATACTAATGATTTTTTATTGTTATTTTATATTTATTTAAATAGTTATTTCTGTTGTATATTTTAATTAAATTTTTAAATAAAAAAAAAATTAGAAACAAGTTTATGATCAGTTCCAAAAATAACTTTTATAAAGAACTTAGGTAGTTAGGAAAAAACTGCGTATTACGAGTCGAAAGTCCATTTAATATACTTTTTTTTGTATCAATTTTATTGGTAGGATTTGGTTATCATTTATAACATTATCGGCAATTTATATTTATTTTTATGTTCCGTACCAAAGAGTGCCAACACTACTCTATTACTAAGACTGCTGTTCGTTATTCAGTCAAAAGCTGTATGTATCAGGAGCCATAAAGGCTAACAAACACAGAATTTTATATTGTATTATATAACTCTATTTAATTACTATAATAATTTAATAGAGAGTTGCAATTAATAGTTAGTTGCAATCTATCAAATCCTAAAAATTAAATTAAGTTAATAATTAAATGGACCAAAGTGGTGTTATATAAGGTACTAAACACTTTGTAAGAGGCCAACACAAAGACTTTTGTAATTTATATATTTTTTATTTTTTATCTATACTAATATTATAAAGCTGAAGAGTTTATTTGTTTGTTTGACCGCGCTAATCTCAGGAACTACTGGTTCGAATTGAAAAATCTTTTTGTGTTGGATAGCCTATTTACTGAGGAAGGCTACAGGCTATATAACATCACGCTACGGCCAACAGGGGCTGAGCAATAATAAGAATTGTTACAAAAATGGGAAAAAATGATCTTTTTTGAGAGCTTCCGTTGCGTCCTTTATTATTTCTCTTCTCGAGATATTTTTTAACTATAGTTCCACTTTTAAAGTAAATATATGTTGTATTCACTCTCTTACTCACTCTTTTAACGCAGTAACGCTTGCGACCTCTCGAGTAACGAGGCGGGTACCTACTCTTAGAGTAAAAATATTGATGTTCGTTTTTCCCTCAAATTAACGCGGGTGAAACCGCGGGGCACAGCTAGTTAAAAATATAATTTAATAAATTGTATGTACTCTTCATTTTTAGCTTTATAAAAATAGTTATTAAATATGTGTAATATATATGAAATTACGAAATACGACTTTGCTAATGTTTTAACTATTATGAAAACGATAAAAAAAAATACTGTAAATAATATAAGAAAACGCACAAATAATAATAAACCCGTGGTAAATATTTTGTGACAGTCAGTTTTGTCTCTTACATATTAACAAACGCGTTGACTAAAAATTAAATAATGTTCGTCACAGCTCTATAAAATAAATCGGTACGTGACAAGGAAATATTAAATTAAAGATTTGAAAATATAATAAAAAATGACAGGATGCTATGTAACACAACCTTACTTGAAAAATGATAAGAAAAACTTTTTAATAAATTAAATTCACACTGGCCGAATAAACACGACGCGTTCGAAAAAAATTTTTTTTTTTAAACGCGGTTATGCGTTATATCAGTTCGGACGTCGCGGTTTAACTAGAGCTCGCGTCAACGTCATTGCGAATCAGCCCGTGAGTCTTTACATATATTGACTGGTAGACTTATTATGGTTCTTAAATTAATTCATGTCTAATGAACTCGTTGTGGTCACCAGATGGGTGCAATTGAAGGATCATTCGTGTGTTTATAAAGAATTTTGTGGAACAGAGTATTATATCATTTTTCTTTTTTTTTTGTCTGTATATGGTTGAATATAAATTTACACATAGTTTACGACATTAGTGACTACGAAATCCGCCACAGATGTCCTACATTCCTATATGTTACGTCCTATTTAAATCGAAAATTTTCCTGACTAACAAACAGAATCAGAATAAAAAGAAGGAAATAAAATCAGTTCAAAATAGTACCACTTTTTTTTTTAATACTTAAAAATATTAAAGTTGACCGAAATAAATCCAAATACATTAAGATTACTCGACAATAAATATGATAAATAATCAACATCTACCTCAGAGATAAAAGCTAAAGTAAAATATTGTTTCATTATAATTTTATAAATATTATATAATTATGACATAATTGTTATGAAAATATTGTATCTATATATATCTGGTTGCATAAGACCTCGTTTATGACACTACAAAATTTTAATATACAGCTCTGTAATACGTACTCAACTCTTACAAGTACAAGTCGTGTAATAATATAATTAATAACAGAAAAATTACTATAATTATAAATCACTTATGCGTTATTGATTTTAAAATCGAGTTATAACCGTTAATTTGGACGGTAGCCTCGTCTGATGCTATTTTAGCCACCGGCGAATAGATTTTAACCTTGAAACTGTTTTGCCATAAACCAGGTAACTGATTCAACGTTAAAGTTTTGATGAAAATATTCTATTATCTATTACCTTCGCGGTTTCATGCTGAGTTCTGATCAGTATAGAAATACTCAGATAATGAGGTTATTATTTAATGTTTTAAGTTATTGCTATTATATCTCCTATTATATAGGGATATATATACCTTTTTTCTATATCCTACTCGTATAATATTCCGGGATAATTAGGCCTATTATATATATAAAAAAAAAAAAATTAGACAAGTGTTATCCGACCAAAGCCTCATATCATTGTATTATTCAGTATATTAATGACATAGATGTGTAGATTTAGTTTTATTAATGAAAAAGATGTGTAGATTTAGTCTCTTTCACGCAGAACAATATGATTGATTTATAATGGTTGAATATTATATTGACGGTTTTTAAAAAGAGTAAGTAACTGTTGAGTTTCTTGCCGATTCTTCTCAGCAGAAATTAATTCCGAATCGGTGGTAGCTTCACTTTAACTATAACTAATCAAATAAATAATAATATAAACATTTACTTTGTAAAATGACGATTCAAAAATTCATTTGAAGTCTATTTAAATAAAAAATAAATATTGATTTTATTTTTTTATTTTGACAAAAAAAAAACCACGATCCCGGATCTATACTGACTTTCTGAGATTAGTATTAATATATTGTTATATAGATAAAATTGTCAACAACAAACTACTAAGGAAAATTCACAGCGGGCTGCTAAATATATCTAAACAAGACGTCCTGCACGATTTCATTTACATTAATGGGTACTATTTCTATTATATTAGTCATTAGTCATAGTGAGATTTTTCTATATATATGCATCATTGTATTTTTAATCAGTCTTCCTGTAAATATTACATACACATTGGTAGATTAGAGACATAGAGCTACACGTTTCTGGTGACACTCTACACTATCATGACAATAATATATTACTTCATGATATAACATACTTGCGCTTAATGTATCATTAATATAATTATATAGAAAAAACAACTATCAATATTTCATAATTATCCTGACAAATATATTTTTATGGACATAATTCTGGGAAAATCATGTTTGACATGATTTTAATTTACAAAACAATTCTATTTCACAAACTTAAAATATAGTTACTATCCGTTTAATAAACTTGACTTTTTAGAAAAAATTGTAGTTTTTTTTATTAAACTCTTTTAGTTTTAGTTTTTTACTTTTTTTTATTTTTATTAAGAAAGAGTTTTAATTTGTATAATTTATTTTATGTTTTTGAAATGTCGTGTTTGTCTGGCCATCTGTCTATGCAATTTTTACAGATAACTGATGTAACAAGGAATATTTTACGCCATTTTATCTATTTTTAATCTCATTTAATATATGTCTATGTGTAACAATTAAAGTAATACAGTAATATAATGTATAATTAAGTAACAAATTCAACAAATTGATTTATAAATAAATAATACCTAATAGATACACCCATCACTTGGTATTTAAATTTTTAAAAATTGACTTGAAAATAAAAGTAGAGTGAGTTGTCTGTGTGTGTAACAGAAAACAACGCGTTTTACGTACCGGTTAACTAAAAAAATGGGTCGTAATTGTAATTCTTGCAATTGTGTTATCGTTGTAAGCATTTAGAGCATTTTTTCCGAGAATTCTGGAATGTAGAGATTTAAATGAAAAAGCTTTTAACAAAATGATATGTTTAGAGATATTTTTATATACAATTTTAGTATTCAAATTTTTTAATATGTGGCGTGAGCTCGGGATTTATCTTAAGATTCTATACTCGTATTTATCATCAGGAGGTAAAACAGGCCTTTAGCACCTGTTTCATCTCAACTAACATAATACAACTTTTGGATTCACACGTTGCGAATAGAAATTTCTGAATATAAAATGGTGTTCCATAGTGAAAAAAAAATATCGTAAACTTTAATTTGATGGATACCGTTATTCGTCAGATAGCATTATCAGCAATCGGTGAAACAGGCCTTTAGAAATATAAAAGTCCTGCAAAAAAACAGTCCTACTAAAATGTATTTATCATGCTATACTGATTTTTTCAAAATAAAACATATTAAGTGTATATATGTTGTGGTGATATCGTAGAATTGGCCACATCATGAAATGCTCGAGAATATTTTATGTTAATATTTTAGGTTAGGTTAGACTTTTTCCATTATGTGGCCAATGGTCAGTGAAACATTACATGAAATTCGACCAGTTCATGAAATTAACGAGCATTCCATGATTTGGCCAATTCTACAATATGGCCACGACATAATATATACTCGTATTTATATTAAATGAAATATTTTGTAGAATTATTATATAAACGTACAAAGGAAGGACCGATATATTAATTTTGCGGAGTTGAAACAGAGAGTTGCTACAGAATCATATCAGAAATCGCCACGGGAACTGGAAAATATCTTTGTCCATTAGCCACAGCAAGGCGGAGCTGGGTTGAGCTAATTATTTCATTTCATAGGAACAATTATCACGGACACGCATTGTTTGACAGACATTAGAAATTTTTGGTTTTTTTAGGGTTACCTACCTAAAGGGTAAAACGATTTTTTTGCTGTTTCTATAGATCATGGTACGGAACCCTTCATGCGCGAGTCCGACTCGCACTTGGCTGGGTTTTTTTAATAGTTAATTAAATAAATTATAACATTAAGGATTTGATTAAATTAAACTAATCAGCGCCATCTACTGGGCAATTGACATACTATATGTCTAGATTCGTATATTATCCACTCATCGGTAGATGGCGCAGTAAGGATATCGTATAAATATGTATTAATTTCCATCTACAAAAAAAGAACATGAGTAATAGGAAAAACATTTATACACCAATTATTATTTGATTAGAGTAATATTAAATTAATAATTTCAATTTATCATAATATCATAAGCGTTAATAGAATTTATGTCTAGACTAACGTGTTTAAAGAATTTCATATTTTATTTTACAAATATAAAAATTTGTAGGTACTAATGTGGTCATCATCTATAACAAAGCGTCGAGATAGGTCAAATTGATTGCGTGTGATTGTTGATGAAGTGAACATGCGAGTATGCGGCTCGTTGGTGGACTAAAAATAGGACGCCTACTCAAATGAAACCGTTTGTCGTCTTTATAATATCGTCCTTTTATTTTTCGTTTAACATTCAAACGTATTAAGATTTATTATGGATATAATTTTGTATATATAATAAGTCTATCCCTTTGTCAAACGAAATGTCTTATTCATATTATCAAAAACTTTATCAATAACATAAAGAATAGTTCGAATATTTTTGCGAGAAAGTTTGTTCAATACTTATGAGTAAAACCATAATATACTCGTAATATAACATGAGTACCATTTCGATTTTAATTTTATGAATTTTGTAAATAAACTACATTTAATATATTTTTAGATAATTTCAATTTATATTAACTTGGTAATTTTCCACGTGGTTTAATAATTATCAAATCAATTAACGTAAACAAATTGACATTTCTGTACGTATAAATAGTGTAAATTCCAGTTAAGTATTGATAATATTAATACAAGCTCTGAATCTGCGGTTAAATGCACTTCCATCTACTGATTATATCGGAACTCGATACGTAAGATTTATTTCCACAATTATAAGGCTTAAACACGTGGAGCGGTTGTTAGCAGTAAATGTTATTTATTGTCTTTTTTAAATTGTTTCTGATTTAAATATTATGGTGACTACTTTTATAATAATTAGACTGGGCAAAAAAAAATATTTTTTTTACGATACTGGGAAAATATTATTCATGATGATAATTTGATAAAGAAAAAATATCGCGAAAGTTTGAATCCTTAATAATAATATTAAGGAATGTATCGTTACGACTATTGGTTTTTTAACAGTAATCGCATTTTTTACTCAAAACTCGTCAATTATCAATCTGAAAAATTTGAGCGATGCGTATTCTTAAAGAAAATTAAATTTCCTATAAAAAAGCTTTCTTAGTAAATCGATGTAACATAAGACGTTTCCTTGTAATCGTGCTTTAAACATTGAGTTATTTTTTCAATTTTGTATTTTGATTTTGTATTTTTGTAACTACCAGAAATATCAATATTTTTATGGTTTAAAATACTTATTTTCAAAGGAAATTTAATACTCTACAAAAAAAGTTTCTTTACATTTTTAATTAAATTCACTATTTTCAAAGTTATTCGACATTGAAGTTACTTTGAATTTAACTTCTTCTTCTTTGAGTTTTGAGTAAAAAAATGCGATTACTGTTAAAAAAACTAATAGTCGTAACGATACACCCCTAATATTATTAAGGGCTCAAACTTTCACGATAATTTTTATTTATCATCATGAATAATATTTTCCCAGTATCGTTAAAAAAATAGTTTTTTTTTGCCCAGTCTAATAATTATACTATAAGTCTATAATATAATAAAAGATAAAGAGTTTATTAATTCGAACACGCCTGTATAACTATCCTTAGATTTACCAATCCAACTGAAAAAAAGGAAATGAAAAGAAATAAAAAATTTAAAACTCTAAATACTTTATTCATTAAATACGCTTCGAGTGGCACATTCTAAGGAATATCAAACTAACGATAAACCGTGATGAACGTCAAAAATCATGCAAATAATACCAGAACATATTAAACAATCTCGGTTACAGCTAAACGAATTAATTGTAAGCTAGTTTTATGATATAATTAAATTTTATTATTATAACTAGTTTATTCTTCGCTGATTTTTTAGTGCTATATTAAATTATTATACAATGCTTCTTATATCAATTTGACGATCTCATATTATTATTTGATATCATATATTATATTATAATATTTGTTATAAATAATTATAAAACAAATCTGTCTATTGTTAACTCGTACAGCAAAATCGATAAAACGATTGATGACAATTTATATGAAGATAATTTAAAGATCGACCAAGCATATAAACTGATTTTACACCTCTAAAAGATGTTTATTTCGTTTTCAGGGCTAAACTTATTTGAACTAATAATATCATTAATTATTTCCATTAACGTTAAAACGAACTTTTTTCTGGCATCTAACCATATGTAATTACGTATTGTGATAAGCAGACATAACGTAAGGTCCTTTTTTGTCACATAGTAAGTCGTGGGTAAGAACTAGTTATAATAATAAATTATATACAAAATGAATAATATAACACTATATACGGTTCATTGTAAATAATCTTATTATGAATTTATTTATTTAAATGCTTTATTATACAATAAACTCAAAGTATTTTAAAACAGTGGAATTAACGCTACTGCATTTTTTATTAGCCAAGTTAATATATTTTGGATATTTTTAAAACGTATGTGCAGGAGCTCTATTTTTGATTCACTCTTATCGCGTCGAGCGCTCGATTTCTACTGATTTTCGTTTGCCATCTGAAATTCCGTATTTTTGAATCGCTCGACTGCAACGAATGATCCATACCACTCGTCGCGTATGGCGATCGGTATCAATATTTTTTTTAATTTCTGCGTGGAACGGATAAAATACAATACTTCAAATTGTTGTGGCAACATTTCAGACGAATGATTCAAAAATACGGAAAAACGAGATCATGCGACATAAAAGACGAGTTTGACATAATTCGCATTCGACGATACAATTTCATACGAGTGAATCAAAAATAGAGCTCCAGAAACGCGTAAAAATCGCTGCATCTATTTCACGCCAAATATTATAAATTTCGAGTCGAGTATGGAGTTGGCAGCACGACCACTCGAGACGTATGTGTCATTTATATCTATGATTCTTATCACAATCATATAGAGACTATTATTATTAATATAAATCTCGAAAGCCTGCCACAGTATCTACTTAATCCGATTTAAAAAGATAATGTCATTTCTCGTGTGTGGACATTCTTGTTTTGCTCAGAATTAGAACACACAAAGTTATTAGTTACTTACACATCTATAGTTAGACACTGCTCCGCTCCAATAAGTCGTCTATGTTATATTGCCTATAAGATTATTAATAAATATTTTTTTTTTTTTAAATACATTTTGAAATCAGACCGATCTTTGCGTTAGTAGACACAGTCTGTGGTATATACTAACGAATTCTTACACTTTATAATATAAGTATAATATTAATATTACTTTTGAGTCCCTGATTATGTTAAGAATTTAATTATAATGTTTATTTTTATTTCATACAAAAAAAAACACAATTTATTACAAAATTAATGTGTCACTAATAATTAAAGTAGTGTTTATTACCCCAATGTTAAAAGTGTATAGTGACAACCGTTTTGGTTTAGTTCTGATGAAAGTTACATTAACACTGCGACGGTTCGGAGCTTCTGACGGTTCCAGGCTCGGATTTCTGCACTGACTGAATTTAAATTTTTTTTTTTTTTTCGTCAGTTAAAACTATGTATCTTATAAGCATTAATTGGTATTAATGTATTAATGTTAACCATGGTTTTATATCCATATAATGTTTTAACATTGAATATACTCGTAATAATAATATTTCAATTTCAGAGGTACGCTTTCTGGTATCAGAAAGCGTACCTCTGAAATTGAAATATTTATAATTATACTAATAAATAAAATAAAAAAAAAAATAAAAAAAAAAAACGATAACTTTAGCACGTTTTATTTAAGTATTATAAAATTCTTAACCAATATTTTCCCAATGAAAGAGTTTTGCCTGTTTTCTGACCACACAGAATTACGACTTATGATAAGTAGGCCGATTAGTTATTGATCATAAAATATCTGTAACTGTAAATGGACTTTTAATGAGCTTAAAAATTACGCCAATAATAGCAATCTTTACTATTTCCTAAGAATCTTAACCAACTACAAAATGAAAATAAACACGAACGGTTCAAAAATCATGTTTGGATTTTAAAATCTGTGAAAAAAATTTGAAATATTTACACAAAAATAGCTTTAGTATAAAACTCCGCTCGCATTTATCATAGATAAGTTTTGTTAGTAGAATATTCTGAATTATATTCAGAACTGGTGATTAACATATTATGTCGTAGGCCTGGATATCATCCGTAAATGGATTACCCTGCGACACAAAAAAAAATTATGTCGTAGGGCAATCGTGAAATTGATCGAGATTTGTCTGGGCATAGCAGGATACTCCTTTATATTATTTTTGGTTATTGATAATTTTTATTTGTTTGTATAATATACTCTCTAAATATGAATTAGTGGAATTTTACTCATTTTAAGTGACTATACCCTGCTTATATATGGAGAAGTCTTCTCCTTCGTTCAGCAGTGAGTGGTTTACAGGCTGATGCAATACAATGCAGTACAAGTGACTATTAACTTTTATTCAATGTGATAATCGTACCACGAAGAATTAGTAACTATTCAATGTATGAATATGTGAATATCCACTGATTGGATCATTGAATATGTGTATGTGTATAAGTGAGTATTCGCTAACTTGTTATTGAAATTCACTGATATGTATCACTACATATAGCTTCACTAACGTAATTAATAAAAATTGACTGTTTCATTTTTAGAGAGTACGGTATATAATCTTAAGGTTAACGTTTGATGATTTGCCCTCTATTCTTCTTCGGGCGAGGTGACCACTGCCGTGGTACAATAACTTCGAGCGTATTTATGAAAAGAAGACAAAAAATCTAACACAATTCATGACCCTCATAAAAATCTCGTTATTAATGTTCGTAATTTACTTGAAAAGCACTTTTTTCCTCAATAAACTCACTGTCATTGCTTTTATTATCTCAGTTTAAGATTACTTGTAACTTCCAATGACGATAACGATGGTTATATTTAGGCATAATCTCATTTGGATCAGTTCAACAATAGATCCACGACACATACAACTTATGTTGAATTTTCCTTCCTTATTTTTGTTTCTAATATCATCTATTTTGATACGAAATATTATAAAATATAATTTAATAGTTTATGTTATGCGTAACGGCTAATTTTTATATCTTTTTCTTTGGTTCATTCCTCGATCTAGTTACCCATTCCTGACTCCTTTGGTGCTGCAAGTTATGCTCAAGTCTTAACGAGTTGCGTTAAATCACTTAATATCAAAAGAAAGTCCTGATTTTTTTTTCTGGCCGTTTTCATAAAATTCTATTTAAAATTTTAACACGAACTTGGCATTTAATAAAAAGTTTTTTAAGGTTTACTTGTAATTACAGGAAAATTTAATTTGTAATTAAAAGTAATTACGAACAAGTATTTCTGGTGGTGTGACATGTTGCAGATTAATTATACTCTTTAATTAAGGCAAGCAAATGACCATTTTCACGTCAAGGTCGAAAAATGTGGTCGTATAGATGTGAATGATCTCGGTCTTATACCATTGTAAAGTGTATCAGAAAGTCTTTATAACTGTTTGTTAAAAGGATTTACATATTTTTGTCTATCAACAATTTCTTTTCAGTTTTATAGTTTCTCATGATATTTTAAAGACGACACACTTTGTATCAGTTTTTATTTGTT
This sequence comes from Euphydryas editha, assembly GCA_036937285.1. Classification (NCBI taxonomy): domain Eukaryota; kingdom Metazoa; phylum Arthropoda; class Insecta; order Lepidoptera; family Nymphalidae; genus Euphydryas; species Euphydryas editha. The sequence goes on from JAUPFZ010000020.1 coordinate 10,947,280, forward strand.
TTCATAGAATAAATGATTATTTACTAATTATATAAGTAGTTTCTAAACAGACTATGCATCAACTCAAAATATACATCTAATATATCTTTATTTAAACACTAGCTGCCGCCCGCGACGTCGTCTACGTCAACGCTATTAGATAACACTTTGTTACATAATGTATTGAAGAAATAAAGGTTCACTGCTCGTTCCCCATAGGTGATAGCGTAATAATATATAGCCTATATGTTGACCTGACTTCTTAATAATATTCGTGCCAAATTTGAAGTAAATCCATGCAGTACTTTTTGAGTTTAACCCGGACATACATACAGACAAACAGACAAAAATTCTAAAAACTATATTTTTGGCCTCGGTATCGATTGTAGATCACACCCCAAGTATTCTTTTAAAAAAATATTCAATGTACAGTTTTGAATTTCCTACCATTTTATTATATGTATAGATGTTTACTAAACATAAAAAAAACTCCACATAAGGGAATCTTTCAATAATCTTTCAATGTAATAAAAGTCACTCTAATTCTCTCTTCTCAATTATCTGTCAAGTCCTTTGATCTGAATGATAAAAACGATAACAAGCGACGCGACACTACTCGACGTAATACGACAAATATTTCACGTGATAAAATATTACTATACAAAACATATACAAAAATACATAATTTCGCGTCCCTTCGTTTCGCCCAAAGCACTCGTCGCGCGTCGCTTTCCTAGGACAACGGGTTATAAGTGTGTATCAGGAAGTTTTTACTTTTCTAAGTTGAAACTTATGTAAAAGTGTTATTAAGTTCAGTTTAACTAGACACGCATAATAGGTAGAATATAGTGTATATCGATAAATATATATAATTTACAAACACTCATTTATATTGTAGAGCACATGTGAAATGCGAATCTAGCTCGTTCCGAGTAGCCTATTAGAAACTTATCCTTAGGCTATTTCCATAATTTTCAATGGCGTGTTTGAATTTTAATTATAATAATTAATAGTTTGTTGTAAAATGATCTCGTTTAAAAGATTTATTTAATAAACATATATCATTTTATTTTTTAATCGTATTTATTTTGTTCTTTATATTATTATTTTTTTTTTTGGAAAAAACGCTGGTGAATACAATTAAAAATATAATGACTTCGATCATGTTCGTCAAGGACGAAAAAAAATTTATAAAAGAAAGTTTTAATACTCTTATATATTTAAGTCTCAATATACGCTTTCATAATATAGTCTAAGATAATGTAATCTCCCAAAAATAAAGGTCGAATAGGGAAATTTAAAAATTTCGAAAGGCCGAATCCGGATAAGCTGTTTTTGACATTATTACAAGCAAACGTACCTAAAAAACAAGGACAGATCATACAGAGGACCACCTACTTTAAAGTTGATTAAAACCATGATTGACTTATACATAAAATACAAATTTTGGTATAAACAAAAAGCGAAATCGTCGACATCCACATAAAATTACATCGATTTAACAGACAAGTGAAACCTTATATTTAGTATATTGTTAAATAAAAATTTAATTCTCATGCAGCACTAGAAGTAAACGTTTCTTACATGTCCCGTTGATTAGCAGTTTACCTTAGGGTCGTGTGAGTATTCATCGGGTTGTATATCAATATTACAGGTTTACTCGGCTTTTTCAATTATACATTCCGTAAATGGTTTTTGATGCAAACAAGTTAACTTTCCTTAAAAATGTTTGTACTATAATGTACAGGGAAAACGATATTTTTCATTATGTACATTTTATTTTTTCTTATTAATAAACTAAGCGAGCTTAGAAGGTTGATCAGAATACAATATTATGACATATTGTATTCTGACTATTGTGTCATAGAGAAATCCAAAAATAAATACGACAACTAGGCATTTTATGAAATGGTCAAAAATGAAGTGATTTACTAATTGGGTACTAACTACTACTTAATTATTGTGTAACTATCATATGTTCTTAAGCCTATAATTCTTATAGAAAATTCGAAAAGTGTGCAAATGTCACACGATATCATAACATTAAAGAGTACAATATATGCAAAGTATAAATCAATATACTTATAAAGTATATAATTTAAGTTTCACAGTCTTTTAATGATATAAACATGCAAAAACTAGAACTTGGTGTAAAAATCTAGAAATTAAGCGTTTTTTACACTATCTAATTAAAATAATGCCTAATAACGCTAACTAAATATTTTAATTCAATTATAGGCATGGTTTTTTCTGCTCATATACGTATGTGATAGACTACAAACCTGGTCTTAATTATTAATAGAATTAAAAATAATTTATATCGGATCGCAAACACTAAATGTTATTTACTATAGTTGTTTAATAGTAAGTAGGTACCAACTAAAACTAACAAAGATAAAAAGTTTTTCCTATACTTTATAATAATATTCCTATATTACCTTTTTTTTTAACTTATTAATCTTTTACGTTACCAACTGTATAGTATGTCTTTGTGTGTACGTTTTTAACGACTAACGCAATTACTGTAAAATTTATTTCGATGTCACTATTATTAATATATACATGTTCCTTTATATAATACATACAAAAGTATATGCGTATATCACTGAACTCCTTATGGGAGATTTTAATGAAATTTCGTGATTGTGAGGAACCCAGTACAGTTCCGATTCACAATCGGAACTAATAGATTCATTAGTTTCATATATACGAGTATATTGAAAAAAATCACTATCACCACGATCGTCATAATGAAAATAAATATTATAAAAATTTATAAATAATGCAAGTTTATTTTGTATTCCGTATCTTAAATTTCATCCGCTGTCGCTTTAATTGGTAAACAAATTTTCTTACATCGAGTCAGTGTATTGTAAATTTTTAAATCGTTTCGCTTCTTAACATCGTTATGACATCATTATAACGTCGACTGAATACAATATTCATTATAAGATTGATCTGGATGAACCGGTATAAATAAAATCAGTAGCTCGTGTCAGATAAGGTATATATATATATATATATATATATATATATATATATATATATATATATATATATATATATATATATATATATATATATATATATATATGCGTAAATTGGTGATATTACGAAATTTTGCAATTAAAATAGATAATAAAACGATTGCCAGTAGGTATAATTATTATTACTGTATTTAATTTTTTGTTTTTACTAATTTTATCGTTTACACATGTTTTGATGTGTTGTGACATGACATTTTGAAAAACTTACGATACTTAATTCAATATGTATTATGTATGACTGCATGTCGATTTTGCTTGTTGTTTTATATTCATTATTTACATGTCTTAAGAAGTTAACATCGTGTTGTTAATCGTGAAATCATTTTGTTATCTCTGATCTTAAATGTCCAAGTCTTTAATTAGTTGCCAAAATAAACGCTAATAAAGACGATGTAGTATTAATTCGTACTTTCTTGTTGATTTCTTTTTTACTATACTGTAATAGAACTTGAAAGGAAAAGAAATATGGCTAGGCCTAACAATTGTCGTATTATATGAAATATTGCACATTTAACCCGCCAAGCGATTATAAGTTTGTACCTACGTGTCATTACTGTTATTTACCACGGTACAAGTTTCCTATCAGGGTTTTTTTTAGTAAGGTTTCCTCAGTAATCTTAATATAATCCTAGTGGTAATCTTAATAGTACAAACTTATTTTTTGGGAATAAAGTTTTATTATAATGGTTAATAATGGTTTTTTATTATTTGTTTAAATAATTATTATATTACATACTTTATATGAATAAAATTAAAATCATATTTTTAATTATACCGATTTATTTCTATACTTACAAATAGTTAAAAAAAATTGTGGCACAAACGAATCAAGCTTGCATGTATCTTAGTACATAAACCAAAAACAAGGATTGGAGAGTTTATAACGTATATATAAACTGTTAAATATTTTTGTTATTGATATTATTTTGAAATATCAAACTGATTAATAACGACAATCACGTCAAATTCAAATAATGTAAAAAATATATATGAAAAGATGAAGAGAATATATAAATATTTTATAAATATCTCAAGTTAAAAATAATCAAGAATAATGAACTGTTATATTGCTAATATCCTAGTTTAATATCATGCCAGATGTCCTTCCTCAACAGTCGGCCGCAGTACTTGAACAATAAAATAATTTCTCGAATAGCACTCTTGAATCTCTTGACACACATTCTGTAAAACAGAAATAACTTCAGCTGCTATCGAGATGCTGTGATCATGTGACATTAAAAATCCATTGACATCTCGCTTTGTACTAGACAAATTTTAGCAATTGTCGTCATGTCAAAATTCATGGCAATGTCAAAAATTGTCACATTCTTACTTTGACATAATTTTATTTGTCGACAGACGAGTTCGACGATTACTAACCCATTTTGTCTTAACTTCTCATCAGTTTAGGTCTAACGAGACATCGTAATTGGTCAAAGGAGGCTGACATTACATAGAAATATCATCTTAATTCTGGTTCGTATGAATTAATTAAATCGTATGTCAAGCAATTACAGTCTGTTCCATATTTAATTACAGAGACGCTTTTCGAATGCAAGCTTCTGACAGGTGCTACCATTAATGTCTGTTTGAATAAAATTTGTGGTCCCAATTCAGATTTGCATGCGATTTTCTAATAATTTAACAACCAATTTAAATGCGAGCTAGGATTAACAAGATGGTAATAAATTTAAAAAAAAATGTTTAAACTTGAAAGACGTATCTTAAAGGCCAAATTGGAAAACGAGATTTCTCTCATTACCATCTTTGGGATTCGACAACTGTACACCGCACTTGTATTTCAACTTTGAATGAACGAATTTATTTGTTTCGCGTGTCTCTCTGCGTCGTTACCTACTTAAATTAGAGTTATGTGATCTGTTACTTCATAAAATTCGACTTCCCATTTTTTAACCTTAAAACAGTTTTAACAAGTGACTTAATTGTAAAAAAAATATTTAGTGTGGAGAATTTTGAGCATGAAAATGTTTATTTTGTAATAACATATGGATATGAATATTATCATATTCATATAATGGTATGATATGAATTGAACTGAATCAGCCAAAGCTGCTGCTGGGCAAAGGCATCTTCTCCATACAGCAGAAGGGTTAGCTTAATCCACCAACTGCTCCACTGCGGCTTGGCGAATAATTTCCCTACCACGAGTATGATCGACATCGGGTTTTTTGTGATAACAACTGAGACTGACGGCTTAACGTGCTCTCCGAGGCACGGTGGGGAGACCCACAAGGATATACAAACGGAAACAAATATTTGTACAAATACAAATATCAGCTCTAAGCGGGAATGGAACCCGCGAACATCGGCGGTGAGGCGACTACTTGTACCACTACACTAGAACGCTCGTCTACACCAGCACGGTCGTCGTATGGATATAACCAATAATAAATCTTTCTCTATGTCCTCGGCATATGATAATAACATTTAAAAATCAAGAGATATTTAAGTTTATCTAATCTATATCGATTTAGTCATTCTTGATATATTATGGCAATATATTAAATTAAAGATAAATGCTCCTAGTTTTCCATAAAATTGCTAATACAAGTAGTTAAGTGATATTCATGCAAATACCGTACAATTAATATGTTTTTAAAAGAGGTCGTACAGATAAGGAAGAACAGCCTTTCAATTTAAAAAAAAAAAAACTTTTAATTGGGTCTTGTATTTTTATATATGTATTGTTATCGTATATTTGGAAACTTATAATTTACGAGTATATTAGTAACAAAATAAAAAAGGTTTTAGTGTTCTAAAAGTTAGCACGTTGTTAAAGTAAAAATATTAGAAATCTATTAAAATCCAAACAGTATTGGTAAATACTGTTAGAGAGAGTTATAGAGTGGTAACTCTGATTACTACTGTCATACATACAATGAACTCCGTCAAACTCCGACGTGTTCTAGAAAACTGCACTTAAGATTTTGGACTTGTCGTTAATAATAGAGTATTCGTCAGCGTCTTTTAACTCAAATTATAACTCTATTAATTATATTAGCCACTGAATTAATACTTTGCTTGAATCTTATAGATGTATATAGTGGTTGCAACTTTTAAGGTAAATGGGGTAATGTAAGCGGTCATCCAAAGACGGCTAATTGAAATACATATCCTAAACATACTTGATTTGAGCGACTGAGCGCGTTAATTTTTTCATACATGTAAACAAATGTAGAATTGATGAATTTGCATAATTTATTTATATTTATATTTATGCTTCTTAATTGAATGTATTATAATATTTACTTAAATAGATAAAACCCGTTAACGTTATCTTTTAAAATCAGTCGCGTGTAACGTTCAATTTAAATCGAATGTGACAATTCAATATGTACCACACTTTCACTACTTAAATCAAACGAAAAAAAAAGTAACAAAAATTAAATTCTGTATTATTTATTTCGAATAACAAAAACGCAAACAATGTATTTGAGCTTGAGATAACAATGTCACCGAAAGGAAACCGCATTAGATACTTGTAAATGAAGTAAAAACTCAAGGCTCACAGCATGGTACTATAAAACGTCCCAAATACAATAAAAATTGAAGCTCGAGTACGTTTCTAGCATACGGGTTAGATGTTGTAACGATAAAGTACAATCGGTAAGGTTATCTCGTCTCCTTGAAACGCTACTTTTGACAATATTTTTTAAACTGCTAATTTATGCTAATGTCACGCCAAGGGAGTTTATCTAGATTATTTAGTTGCACTGATGTCCCTTCTCGTAAAGCTAACAAGATGCGACGATAATTAATCTGACCTATACATTACAGTCTTAATGTTATATTTATTGCATAGCCTAGTGCCAAATAAGATTTGAACATTCAAAAGATAGGTATTATGACATTGGATTCGGTGTAATGGATCTCATTTGATCCTAAAATAAGTTGGTATTGATCTATCAACATGATATTAATGTTCATACTACTTTTGAATCATTAATATTCAAATATTGCATACGAATAAGCTGTAGTGATCTATCGTCACTCGTTATTTACAATAGCTATCAACATAAACGCCGTTTAAGAGATAACAATACATTTAAATAGGATCATTTAGAGTGAGTAATTGCATATAATCTTTTAGATATAGGCTTATAAATTATAATGTAGGTGTAGAGGACATCGTTGCTTAAATATTCCTTTGTCGTATCTATTCGCATACTAATGACTATTTTAAAATTCATGGTGTCTTTCAAGTTTTTATCACTTTTCGAGCAATAGTGAATAAAGAGCGATCGTGGCACGAATTTTAATTAATGATTAAATAGTGACTTATACGATTGTGTTGTAAAAATAGCATAATTGGCCAATTTGGGTAATAAAACTACAGCCTAACACATCGGGAATTTTAAAAGGGTAATTAATCACTGTTTATTTCTTTCCGTGAGATGGTTTGAAACAGGCTTTAGTCTATATACCCTCTTGTAATAAAAATAGTACATTACTCTAGATTTTTGAAAACAAGATTCAATAGGCTCTAGACATATTTATCAATTAGCAAATAAATATTGTTCATCAATAAGAAAATAAATTTAAAAGGAATTGAAAACACTATGCTAAGTATCCGCGGTTTAAAAGAAGAATAATAATTAAGACCTAATAAAACTTTAAAAATAAAAATAGTTATTTAAAAAATATACTTCCAAAAATAAATATGTATAACAAATGAATATTTATGAATTTCAATACATATTTTTTACCTAAGTAAATACTTTTAATAAGCCAGGGGTATCCTTTGCAATCACTTGTCCGGTGAACGCTCAAAAGGATACACGGGTATGCGACCCCGGCTTCCCGAGCTACTATTGCGGACTCCCAACCTTGCAAAGCAATAGTATCCCTTCCTTCCCCTCACCTTTCCCGATTCCACGATGTCCTGTCCTATCCTTTCTTTCCAAATCTTTTCTCCTTTCCCCTTATGGCGAGGTAGGCGTCTTTAGCATTGGTTTGCAACCTTCCTAGGAGAAGGACACTCCGAATTTAAACCCGGAACTGGCTACTCCGTCAGGCGTGAGTAGGATACAATCCGAAAAACGGCAGTAGCCTGCAACTGATCCGGTGGCTTTGCACGTATTGGCATGCCATTCCTGCGAGTCAAGCTGGAGAGGTCGAGAGGATGATACAGGTCCTGGGCAACCCTGCGTTATCTACTTGCGTCCCAGGCAATGCAGTGTCTGTGGAGAGGAAACTTCACCCACGTCGTTCTGCGGCGTGGAAAACAACACGGGGAGTGACAGTCACCGGTTCTAAGCCAGCACAAATGGACGTAAGTGCAGGCGCCAGGGGTCACTCTTGACAGTGGGAGGGTCCATCGTAGATCCACTGATCAGTTACCGCCCGCTTCAAACTGGGCAGCCCCCAGTCAATAAGGTACTGGTCCGTCCCGGCATAGTATGTTCCTCTGGGGTGTTGGGAACATAGGGTTTTACCCGACAAACTGTGCTGTGTTGTTTCACACCCGCGAATAAACAGCGAAAAGGAACCATCAAAGCAACCACTTCCATGCGCTTCAGTACTTGGAATGTCCGAACATTGAGGACAGGTCTCCCCGACAGCTCGGAGACTTCAGATTACGCATTTCAGCCGCGTAAAACAGCTGTTATCGATCTGGAACTTTCACGACTTAACATCTCTATTGCTGCACTACAAGAAACCAGGCTTCCAGATGAGGGCTCACTGCGAGAACAGAACTATACGTTCTTTTGGAAGGGCAAGGACTCAAACGAACATCGAGAGCATGGCGTGGGCTTTGCAGTCCACAATACTTTACTTAATGCCATCGAAACACCGCGGGGTCTGACAGAGCGTATAATGGTCTTACGACTAAACACTGAATGCGGCTTTGTCACTTTAATTTCCGCTTACGCTCCTACACTAATTTCGACTGCGGAATCTAAAGATGTTTTTTATGACGATCTGTGCAACGCTGCACGCAAAGTACCGCCCGGGGATCGATTGTATATTCTGGGTGACTTTAACGCTCGTGTGGGACAGGATAACGCCACCTGGCCCGAATGCCTTGGCTATCATGGCGTGGGTAAGCAAAACGAAAATGGCCAACGTCTACTAGAGTTTTGTTCTAAATTCCAGCTGTGTGTCACAAACACTTATTTTAAAGGAAAAGTAATGCGTAAGGTTTCCTGGAGGCACCACCGGTCTGGTCATTGGCACCAATTGGACCTTGTCTTAACCAAAAGAAAAGATCTGAAGAAAGTCACCCACACGAGAACCTTCCACAGCGCACAATGCGACACAGATCACTCAATGGTGGTTAGTAAAATTCGTCTTTCCCCAAAAAAGATTCACTCCTCCAAAACCGCTGGACGGAAGACCTTAAACCTTCCCAAAACTAGGGATCCTGAGTTTGTGGAATCTTTTAGTTCAACCTTGCGACATCAGACAGCTACTTGGGATGTGAATGCTCCTATGGAAGCGGAATGGGAATCCATCAAGGAGCTACTCACCAGAACCGCTGGTGAAGTTTTCGGATACTGTAAAGTGAAATCACCAGACTGGTTTTCCGAAAACCTAGATCAGCTTCAGCCTCTAATTGACTCCAAGCGACAGGCTGCACTCAAATACCATTTTGATCCCTGCGAAGCCACACGCGCTGAACTCCGCACTGCAAAATCATCCCTCCAGCGAACTTGCCGCCAGTTTGCTAACGCGTATTGGATGGACGTGTGCAGAAACATCCAGGATTGTGCAGACGTAGGAAACTTTCGCGGTGTTTACGCGGGGATTAGAATGGCTATCGGCCCTGTACAGAAGAAAACGGCTCCTTTGAAAGAAATCGACGGCTCTATTATAACCGACAGTAGTCGTCAGCTGGGAAGGTGGGCAGAACACTACGCAGAGCTTTATTCTCAACCAGCTGAGATCAGCCACGTAGCAGTAAAACTTATTCCGACGTTACCGGTTATGGCTGAGCTCGATAGCCTGCCTACCGTCAAAGACCTTCACGCGGCTGTCTTGCAGCTTAAATGCGGTAAGAGTCCCGGGATAGATGGTATTCTCACCGAACTCCTAGAACTCAGGTGTGTATTACCACTTCTGCATAACTTCCTTGGCAAATGCTGGGAGGAGGAGCGATTTCCTCAGGATATGCGAGACGCAAATATTGTTACATTATATAAAGGGAAAGGTGACCGCGGCGATTGTAACTCTTACCGCGGCATATCTCTTCTTAGTATCGTTGGCAAACTATTTGCAAGGGTCATATTGACTAAACTGCAAAGTCTTGCTGAGCGGGTTTATCCTGAGGCCCAGTGTGGCTTTCGCTCTGAGCGGTCAACCACGGATATGATCTTTACTCTTCGGCAACTTCAAGAGAAGTGCCGAGAGCAGAATACGCCTCTGATAATTGCATTTGTTGATTTAAACAAAGCCTTCGATAGGGTGAGTAGAGAAGGGCTATACATTGCACTTGAGAAAATGGGATGTCCCCAAAACTGCTTAAGCTTGTGAAATCTTTCCACGATGATATGAAGGGCACCGTTATCTTTAATGGCCAAACGTCCGAGGCTTTCGACATGCGGAGAGGGGTTCGCCAGGGCTGTGTGTTAGCACCCACTTTGTTTGGCATATATTTTTCCTTGCTGCTTAAAATTGCCTTTGGTGACGCACAACAGGGAGTTCACCTGCACACAAGAGCGGATGGGAAATTGTTTGACATCACCCAGTTGAAGTCTACCCGTAAACGGAAGGATTTATATATCGATAGTCTGCTCTTTGCCGACGACGCAGCCTTCGTAGCGAGAACTCCCGGAGAGCTTCGGACTTTGTTGGATAAATTTGCCTACGCATATTCGCTGTTCTCCATGTCCATAAATGCAACGAAGACCGTAATTCTAGCGCAGGGCTTCACCTACCAGCCTTCTATCTTGCTGGAAGGTGAACCCTTGAAAGTGGTCGACAGGTTCTGTTACTTAGGGTCAACTGTGTCCAACAATCTTTCCCTCGACGGAGAGATTGATATTCGCATCGGAAAAGCGGCCACGACGTTCGGCAGGCTGCGTACAAGAGTATGGAATAACAAACACCTTACCACCAAGACTAAGATGATAGTCTATCAAACTTGCGTATTAAGCATACTTTTGTACGGAGCTGAAACCTGGACGTCGTACGCCAAACAAGAACGACGACTTAACACTTTCCACATGCGCTGTCTCCGTAGCATACTTAACATCACGTGGAAGGACAGGGTAACAAATGAGAGAGTGCTGAGGATTGCGCGGCTTCCTAGCGTTACCGCTCTCCTCAAACAGAGACGCCTGAGTTGGCTAGGGCATGTGCACCGAATGAGCAGTGCTCGTTTGCCCAGACAAATCTTGTTAGGCCAAATTGCGTTTGCGAGGCGTAACGTAGGGCGACCCGTGCTACGTTTCAAGGATAGCGCTAAACGTGACATGGTTGCATTTAACATCGATCACAACTTTTGGGAAGACCTAGCATCAAACCGCAATGAGTGGCGAAAGACCATCTTCATGGGTTGCAAAACCCACGATAGCGCCTGGTTTGAAGACCTAGCTCAAAAGCGTGCCAAGAGATACAATCGCAAGGGGGCTCCTCCACCGATAAATCCCCAACACGCTTGTCCAAAATGTGGACGAATGTGTCGTTCACGGATTGGCTTATTCAGCCACGAACGGCGTTGTCGTATAAATAATACAGACACTGTTTAAATCATCTGTCAAGATGTTACAGGCCTTATGATGATGATGAAATACTTTTACTAAAATTAAGATTTTTAGGTTGAGATTATTGGCCTTAATTTTTTCTTTGATCATTCGATAGACTTATCATTTTTTTTATTTTTTCGTCGTCGTGATTTAAGCATGTTGCGTGCACATCAAGATTGAAAATTTTATCGTTATAAAAACAATTTCGAAAATAAATTTATTGGTTATATAGCTACTTTTGTACGTACGAATTAGCAGAATAGTAAGTATGAAATAACGTTATATCTTGAACATGTTTTGGAAGTTTTTTATCTGTACCCTCAATAAAATAGTCATATAATTACTGCTAACCTCATTTATTTGAATACTGTTTTGAAATGCATATTGATTCGTAGCACCTTAGTATTTTATAAAATACTTATATCTGTCTCGATGGTGTACAACTTAAATTATTTTCGATAAATCTTTCTTTGAAGTTAACTTTTTGATAACTATAACTGCTTCTCATATCACTAAGTTATTTTTGAAACTCGTAAATTAATTATGATTATTTCTCATGAATATAAAGCTGTTGAATTTGTTTCTCAAAATTCAAAACAAATTGAAATCTAAATTCAGTATATTTTTCAGTCAAAAAGCTTGTTTTTTGACTCATTTTACAGGCCATAAATTATTTCACAACCACTTAGAAGTGGCGCAATAACGTAAACAATTCTGAAGGATATATAACATATATTCTCTATATACCGAATAGATTTATTTTATACGCTTCGATAGTCCAGATTCATAATAACAGGGTCATTATAGTATGGCTTGTCATCGTATTGCGTTATACCTAAGCGCTCACGTGTTTAGATTGCAACGAGAATGGTAGAGTAACTTCATTATACCTTTATTAGAAACTAGATGTTTTTCGCGGTTTCGCCTAATAAATAATATTTCGATATTTATGGCTACAGTTTGTCTACAATTAGTATAAATATTTAGTGTTAAAACAAAAATTAAGAATAATTAAACTCTAACAACTAACTTTGAGATTAACTATTATAAACTAATAAATAAATCTTTCGTCTATATAATAATGTTATAGACAAGGATAGTATACAAGGATAGCCATATAATCAGAATATACCATTCACAATCAATAACTGTCAATTTTATATTCAAATTGTCCAGTAACTCAGTATATTTACGATTCCCTAGTGAATTATAATAAAATATATTAATAACAACTTCAAAACAAACAATGAATATAGATTATTATACATATAAGTTATAACATACTTTTAAAATAAAATCATTGATTTATTTTTATTAGATTTTTTTTTTCATATAAAGATTAAAATGTAAAAATCCTTTTTTTAATAACCTCCTCGTATAGAATATTCCACTTTTAATGACTCATACTTAATATTAAAAAGTCAATAATTGAAGGGTTTTTAGAAAAAATTAATTTTGATTTGAAAATTGTACTTATCTATAGAAATCTCGTTTATTGAGAAAGCTTAATACCTTAATCATAAATATGCCCTTAGCAACAAACATTTGCGAACCTCCTATCCTTTGTATGCTCGGTCACGTATAGATAAACCAAGTATAGCTATTTGTGTGACCATGAGAATTCATCTAAGGCCCATAGCTAACGGTCAAGTTTCCGAACATAAGTCGTGAATAGCAACACGCTCCTGTCGATATCGTCAGACATTGAAGAATTTTGTACGACATATACATATTATATTAAGGATTAAAATTCTTTTTTAGCTTGTCAACACGAAGTAAATTCCTAAGTCCAATGTTACACCAATTCAAACGTTGATACACGCTGGGCGGGATCCTAATTCTAACTATACTTGGTCTACCTTTCGGATTTCACAAGCGAAACAATGCATATCGATTCTCGAAAGTAACTTTACCATTCAGCCAAGACATTATTTGATAAAAAGAACTTATATATACATATCTCATATCATTCTCGTTAACGATAAGATCGAATTATCATTTAAAGAATTTAAAAACCTTTTTACTACCGTTGTGTATTTTGTCGAAACATAATGACTTTTCTTCAGCTGCTTAAGAATATATAAATAAATAAATAAACTTACTTATATCGATTAAACTTACTCCATTTTAAATATTTTTGATAAAGTGTCTGGTTAGCTGATGTTCTGCTTTCTTTAGCAAAATTATCAAAATTGTTTTTGTAGTGTTGTTTTGTGGCTGTAGAATTTCTTTTAATACGTACCTAGTACCTACCTAAAAGAAATGTTACTAACGTTTCTCTTCTTTGATCTTTGGTCTCGTCAATTGGCTGTATTCGATTGACAGCTTCCTTGTTAACACTTTTAAGTACTAGTTTTGTTCGTTAGTATACTAAGTATTTTAAAGTTCAACTCCGCTAAACCCAGCTCGCAAAATCAATCTCATTTGTTTCACGATTCTACAAACCATCGACATTCATACAGGTCCAGTTTCTTAAATATATAGTTCACAATAATGAGTCCTCCTTCTATGTCTAAACACAGAGTCAATTTGAAATTGGAATATTTCTATCATTCTAGCTGAATTGAACCGCTCTCAACCTTAAGCCCCTTTGGTCACATATTTAGTGGTAAGATCATCCCCAGCTCCATCTCAACTAAGTAGCAGCTGTTCGAGAGTTCGAGATCAAATAAATGACTTTTACCTTCTCGACGGAGAATGCTGATTTCAGTGATAGGTAATATTGAGTTTATAAGAACAACAAGCCAAAACCTAGATGGAAATATTTATTGCTATCTATATACCTACTTCCTATATATATTTTTGCTTTTTTTAATATTCTTTAAATATATATTTTTTTACAATCAATAATTTATATAAAGAAATTAAACAATATGAGTTCTTATATTTAATTCCTCTGACTACGAGTTATATTGCAGACACATTTCTACGATTACAACATTATAAATACAAACACAATAATACAATTTTTTGTGTTTGTACGAGTACACATGAAGCAATTATATCTGATAGTAAAAGATATTTATATGCAAGTGTGAATTTTGAATAAGAAATGAATCATTTTACATCGTTAACATACATATATAATTTACAAGTCGGCTTTCTTCAGGTGATCGTTAAGTGCATTGCAGTTTGTTGTTTTTATGAGTCAATTAAAAACCTTCGCTTACATAAAAATGATACTATAAAGGTAATTTAATATATTACTTAAAATATAAAGGTTATTTTTATTATATTAAACAAAAAGTTTACAGCATGTGTGATTGTTATCTTGAAAGGGATCGATGTATGTGATTATGATAATGTAACGAAAAAAGAAAAATTTTCGTACATGAAAAAGCTATTTAACTTGTACTTTGCTTTTTAACCATATTTCAAATTATAAGTCAAATAATAATAAAATAAGTCTCAGCATACTAAAAAGTGTCTAACTCGTAGCTATACTTTAGCAAAGTGAAACGACTGTTGAAAAATAATTGATAAATTTCTACCATATATTAAAATAAATAATAGTAAAATTTATTTTAATTATTCAGAAAATAATAAAATTGCAATTATTGTAAGATTAACAACATGTATGAGAACTTGAAGTGGTATATTTATAAAAAGAAACTATATTATATACCAAAATATAAGATATAATAAGTCAAAGAACGAATTTGAAATTAAAGCATACCTAACTCGTAAAATTTCACACACGACAGACGCTCACAGATTTCCTTTAATATATTAATTCTAAATTAATATACGAATGAATTTATTTATCAAAACTTCGTATAAATAAGTGTGATACTAATGAAATAATTATCAATAATGAAAAAGGAAAATAATCGAGTGACTGGCCTATTAATGATTGCGTAGAAGTTTCGATATCAGTTTATCAGTATTTATATATAATTAGTATACATTATTTTGTATTTGTCTTGTTGCCCACGCTTTATCTGCTATTTTAATTGTAAATCAAGATATCAAATCAACGATTGACTTGCTTTTATTTTTATTTATCGCAGTTTTTTTAATAAACTTAAGACGTGTTTTCTAAATTTTCCTAGTCAGGTTAGGTTAATTTAAAGTATATGTTTGATATGTCTTTAGTCGTTCTGTTGGTGGACAGTTAGTAAACGAATAAGCGGACACGTTGATGGTAATTATCAGCACTTTTGTAAACTTATCGCTCTATAAGAGCCACGAATGTGTTACTGGTTGCTGCTAAATTGTTTAATATTCACCACCATTAATTAAGAGACAACTATTTTATTTTATTGTATTATGAAATTGAAACGTAAGTTCTTCAAAATCAATTTTACATAATTATTAAAGTAAGACATCTATATAACCTTTTTCATTAATTAGATAAGGTATAGGTGTAACATATAAATGTCAACGAAAATTTATTTAAAATTTGCTCGAAAGAAAAATAAAATTTTAGACATAATAGTGTAGATACCGTAATAGAAAATTTTATAACAGGTACAGACTTTAGTATGTCATTAATAACATTCAACAAAAATTATAATAACACGTTTTCAACCAATAAAAATTACATATTTTCAACGAACTTAATTTTTTTTTTGTGTGAATATGTTATACGATGTGCTAGCTAATTGTGTACCGATTTCCTTTTTTTTAATATATAACAGAATATCTCATAATAGGGAATAATGGATAGTTTTTTATTAATTTTATAGATATTGATATAATCAATATGTTATTTTTCACTCGTATTTTTATATGCAGTAAATACTCGTAGCTCTAACAACGGCACCTATATTAAATAATATGTTTACTGCGTAGTGTGAACTTGACCGGTTAATTTATCATCAATGCACATTGTTTATGTTTGACTTTCTTAAAATTTATTAGCTCTTTAAAAAAATATTAAATATTACGTAATTATTTAAAACGAACGGAACGAATTTATATATACTGGTTGTATTTAATCTAGATCTAGATAACGGTTTGAATCCATGAGTTCCTCTTAGTTTCCTCTTATTAACAATTCTTTTAGTTTCTCAATATTAATAAATATATTGATAATAATATAAAGCACAAGCGATTTTTATGAGTATACCCAACAAACTCTCAAACTCTACTCTTTCAAAACTTAACTTTTATACTCTTTTAAAACCTTTGCAGCATTTTTTACACGATGCGATGTATAAGAACCAGTGAAATAATTAAATATTTTTACTTTATCGAAATTTAAAGACCTTGTTGCAGTTTTTAATTATATATAATCATAGATAACTGGAATGTTTAATTTAAAATAAATAGATTTGAAGTTATACTTAAAAATAATTTTTTTTTGTTTAAGTAAAACAATAAACAGCACATCGTGGCCTTAACGTGTGACATTTATTTAAAATAAATTTATCTATTTACAATGAAGTTTAAGATGATATCGGTGTAAACTACATACACAAATTTCAACGTTCGGCAGTCACGATTGTTGAGATAAGGCTGACGATCCGCTCATTATGGAGATGATTATAGTTACTCGAAACACTGATAATACGATCATACAAAAAAGTGTCTGCAGGTAATGGACGAAATGAAATTACTTTAAATATACATATAAGTTTAAGATAATTTTTATTTACCATTTTGTTGATTGGATGTTATAATACGTTAAAATATGGGTGACGATTAAGCTGTTTTAATAAAAAGGTAAACCTATAAAATTCCAAGCGCAATTTACTTTGTCATGTATTTCCTTTGGTTTCCTATAATTTTAATTACCTCTTGATATTATAAACATTTACTGCTTGACATTGGACATATTGCCAATTAAATATAGCCATGTATGTTTCTAGATTCTATAACATTATATTGTGAAGGTAAAATTGTGATTTGTTTTGCGTAAAAATATACGTAGGTTAAGTCTTTAACGTTCAATTAAGTAAATAATAGAGTTGTCTAAACTCGAATTTAAAAAAAGGCGAAAAGTAAAAACTCTTATTTAGATTCAAGATAAATAATGTTTCGGACAATTGTTTAAACCTGCAGGAACAATGTTAATATCGAGTAAAATAATTAGAAGTATTTAAGAGTTGATAGTAGTAATATAAGAAAAGCTACTTACGTCTCACTTTTATCGTAGATCGGAAATGTTTGATGAGCCAGATCCTGCAGAGACGAGTTGGTCTGCGGTTCAGCAGAGATACCTTGAGCTCTTTGCTTCCTCGGAGCTCTGGATCCTCTTCCATAATGTTGATACGGAAACACACTCTGTAATTTATCTAATTGCGAACGTAGTTCCAGCATTTCCTGTTCACGTTGCTTTAGCGACTCTTCCAATTCCCTTATCTTATTAATAAGGGGCTGCATTTCATCGGGAGCCGTTGCTTTAGCAACAATATTCTCCAGATCGAGATCCATCGCGCCAGGAGTACCCATTATACCATTTATCTGTTCTCGATACGTTTCGTCTAAAGCACGTCTATCTCCGTTGACAGTGGGGGCAACGGTAAGCGCTCCTCCACCTGTATTCACTATGGCCCTCGGCTCATCGTCAACAGCTGTTCGCTGCGACGATCCAAAGCAGAGGGTGTCGAAACAGACGCGCATTCACTCGGCTACCGAGCCTAGCACCGAATCACTGAGGATCGCACTTGGATTAATAAGGTTCACGTGTTTTGCACACTAGCACTGAGTTCTCTTATAAAGGTCCGTAGTCACAGTTTAGAGAGGGAAGCGCAGGATGTGTGTGGGTTAGTGCGTGCGAGTCGTGCGACGCGAGCGCGGCCGGGCGATATAGTGCTGATACGCGATCCTACGCCGATGTCAGCCCCGCATGCCTCGGTGACGCCCTGCAAATTACATTTCTCATTACACTATCTACCATTTGTCAAAATACAATTAATTGTCTATACGTAAATTTTATCTAGTTATATTAAAAGCCTGTTTGTAAGCAATGTTTCAAAGCGTACTTTATCTGTTGCAAGTTGAATTGAAGATTTCAATTACTATGGCTATGGAGTACCTTTGTCTTATTTGAAACTTAACATTGAATTGGATAGCGACACAAGATGAAGACGACAAAATTATATACATATGTAACTAACATATAACAAAACTGTTAAACTACTTAATTCGACATTTTAAATGAAAATCTTGTAAGTAAAAAAAACAATATTATATATTATTTATTCTTTACATACTCAGACAAAAAATATGTTTTATAAATCAATTGTGTATTTAGAAAATATGTTATATGTATGTGCATAAACTTTGCGGTTAGCACGCGATGGATTAAATTAAAACCGACATGACAGTTTATATCATGAAACACAACAAAATTGTATCACCAAGATAAGTGCACTCGAATATGATATGTATACAATTTAGCACCAATTGCAGCAATAATAAAAACGCTTGAATTTTTTTTTATCGAAACGTATCGTCCTGCAATAATTATGTTATCATATGTTTTACCTCTATGTGTTAATCATTAAAGTGACAAACACTAATAATAATTCTAGGATTACCTACTCATGTTTATCTTCATGTATTTTTAGATTACTGCCTTTTGCTTACGCCAAACTAAAATTTTGTGCACACGTACTGAACGACTTACTCCCGCATTCATTTAAAATAAACCAATGTAAACTAATTTACAACAACCGCTAAATCTATCAGAGCACTTATTATACAACGCTCAAGATATATCAGTTACAAGTTTTATGATGATAAAACCACACGTGACCGTTTACGTAAACATTAGTTTTCCATAACTAAAGTCGAAAAATAGATATCACGGTTAAATATATTAGTTCTATGAAGTGATTTGAAATAAAAGATTATCATATCAGTGATAACACATTTCTACATATATATTTGTATTAAAAGAGCATGGATCATCTGATTGAAAGTTGCGCATGACCGCATGATGCCGACTATCTAATCTGTTTTGAATTTTGAATTGACAAATACTAGCGGTATCTGATATTAGAGACCAAGTTCATACTGAGCACAATATGACCAAGGACTTCACTGCGCAACTATGTAACAAAAAAAAATTGCTTTACTTTTAAAGTTTTCGTATATATAACAACACCTGAAATAAGAGTAAGATAATTCCCGTTTTTTTTTTTTAAATTATAAACTATTCTTTTTTTGAATTTTAATAGAAGAGAATTTTTTTTTTCTTAGCTGTAAATTTTTACAGCGAATTATAACGGTTTGCGGTAGTATTTATAAAAAGTAAATCTATCGAATAGTCTAAGCTATTAACAATAAAAATTTCTAAAAATAACATTTTCAAGTGCTAATGGAAATGTAATTCTTGCCCTATTTCATATATATTAAAAATACCTTTACTCGACTGTCCAAGCTGAAACACGAACTCAAAAGAAAATAGCCGGAGGAGACGAGGCACTCAGCCAAAACTAACGTTTTTTTAATAACCACTATGATATTATAATCGCTCTGATCAAATATCCACACTTTTATTATAAATGCTAAGGTAACTACATATATAACTATCAGAATCAGTTTACCTGTATATTTACATTTTCTGTATATAGACAAGCTGGATTTTAAAGAACATAGGTACCTACTACTACTATAATAAATTAAAGAATTCATAATTCGTTAAGGAAATGAAAATTCATATTGCACGCCTTATAAGCAAAGCGTTGAGGTGGGTTCTGATCGCACTTCACACAAAACAAGTGATTTTTCGAACATAAAATGTCTCTATTTATCGTATATTGCACTTGTAAAATTATTTGTACACACACATATTAAGAAAAACCACTATTTTTAAATTGCCATTTTTGTTATTTAAACGAATTAAAAAACTGTTTAAAAAAGTTCTGTCTGGGACGTCCTTGTGTCTGTATGTGCGGATCCTGCATGTGGTCATGATAATGACCGAAATACTTTACTAATCGAGTTCTTTTTTTATACGCTTCGGTATAGCTAGGAATAGAACCCTATTTAATTTCACGGGCTAATTCGATGTGGTTTATTTGTTTTTAACAATTTTATTGTCAGAAAGGAGATTACGAGGCGTGCACTTTTGGATTTTCCATCTGGTAAGTAATAATGTGTTTTTAAAAAATATTTCGGTGATTAGTGGAATAATTATATAAATAATTTATTCTACGCGGACAAAGTAGCGTAGAAACGTAAACGAAACTATAATCCGAACACGGAGTGTGAATTTTCCATGACCATCTCAGATAACAATAATCTGGAGGCACGGCAGTGCCTCCGCCAAGTCGAGCAAAAAAAAAAAGTGGCACGGCCGTACTATCCTTTTCTCGAAGCAATTCAGGCCATTTTTGACCCCCTATAACTTCGTTGCGGATAAAACTAGAAGTCTGAATTTTCAATACCCAAGCAGGCATTGTATAAACACGGTATATTTCAAATTTCATTCAATTTGAACCAGTAGTTTAAGAATTATAATTAGTCAAAGTTAACGATTTTGTCACTCACTGACTGACCGATCATCAAAACTCTAAGGCACTTCTAGCAGACATAGAAGCTTCAAATTTAGAATACCATTAGTGTTTAGTATATAAACCGAGGAAAAATTCAAATATTGTGCAATTTCGGTCCAGTTTTCTAGATACACCAACTGCATAAATAACTTTGTAATCTCATATAAATATATAGGATTACAAAGTTACATATGCAGTGGATAAATCAATGTAAATAAAAGTAAATAACTTTTAAAATGGTCAACGGAATGAAAAAGCAATAATGGAACATGTCTTATGAAATTGTACCAAAATCTCGAAAAGAATTAAAGTAGACAAAATTGAAAAAAAAAGAAATAATAAGTACTAATAATAAGTACTACCTACTCAAAATAACTTTTGTATTTTGAAGTTATACTTCTTGATGAGACTAATTTTTACGATACGCGCGCACACTGACAAAAATAATAAAACCGACAACATTAAGTTAACTAGTAGGCGCCGCGCAATTACACTAACTTACTTCATTGCGCTAATGTGTCAGCTCAACAAGATTTTATTTAGTTTCACCTGTCCCGATGTTTGTCATCAAATCTTGCAAATTAAATTTGATTCAAAATAATAATAATAATAACCGTGTGATAATGCAATATTATGATGACATGTTGCTAATCTGATGGAGGAGCTAAAAGGTGGCCATAAGAACTTCGCAATGCAACGACACAAACTCATCGATTGGGCTCGTCTGAATCTTCTTGAAGAGTAGTTTGTCTTTCAATGGTAACCAAGGTCTGATGATGGAGCTGGAAGGTGGTCATAGGAACTTTGTAATAAAACAACGCAACCTCAACGAGTTTCGGCTCGTTTGATTCGTCTTGACGACTACTTTATTTTTAAATGGTTACCGGGGTCTGATCGGATGATGGAGCTGGAAGGTGGCCATAGGAACTTCGCAATGAAACGACACAACCTCATCGAGTTCGGGTTCGTTTGAATCATCTTGACGAGTAGTTTGTCTTTCAATGTTAACTAGGGTCTGGTGATGGAGCTGGAATGTGGTCATAGGAGCTCTGTAATGAAACGACGCAACCCCATCTAGTTTCGGCTCGTTTGATTCGTCTTGACGAGTACTTTTTTCTTAAATGGTTACCAGGGTCTGATCTGATAATGGAGCTGGAAAGTGACCATAAGAACTTCGCAATGAAACGACACAACCACATCGAGTTCGGGCTCGTTTGAATCGTCTTGACGAGTAGTTTGTCATTCAATGTAAACTAGGGTCTGGTGATGTAGCTGGAACATGGTCAAAGGAACTCCGTAATGAAACGACGCAACCCCATCGAGTTTCAGCTCGTTTGATTTATCTTGACGAGTAGTTTGTTTTTAGATGGTTACCAGGGTCTGACCTGATAATGGAGCTGGGAGGTGGCAATAGAAACT
The DNA here is from genome assembly GCA_036937285.1 of Euphydryas editha. Lineage (NCBI taxonomy): Eukaryota > Metazoa > Arthropoda > Insecta > Lepidoptera > Nymphalidae > Euphydryas > Euphydryas editha. The sequence goes on from JAUPFZ010000020.1 coordinate 10,969,882, forward strand.
TCGCAATGAAACGACTCAACCTCATCGAGTTCAGGTTCGTTTGAATCATCTTGACGAGTAGTTTGTCTTTCAAGGTTAACTAGGGTCTGGTGATGGAGCTGGAATGTGGTCATAGGAGCTCTGTAATGAAACGACGCAACCCCATCTAGTTTCGGCTCGTTTGATTCGTCTTGACGAGTACTTTGTTCTTAAATGGCTACCAGGGTCTGACCTGATAATGGAGCTGGAAAGTGACCATAAGAACTTCGCAATGACACGACACAACCACATCGAGTTCGGGCTCGTATGAATCGTCTTGACGAGTAGTTTGTCATTCAATGTAAACTAGGGTCTGGTGATGTAGCTAGAATATGGTCATAGGAACTCCGTAATGAAACGACGCAACCCCATCGAGTTTCAGCTCGTTTGATTTGTCTTGACGAGTAGTTTGTTTTTAGATGGTTACCAGGGTCTGACCTGATAATGGAGCTGGGAGGTGGCAATAGAAACTTCGCAATGAAACGACACAACCTCATCGAGTTCGGGTTCGTTTGAATCATCTTGACGAGTAGTTTGTCTTTCAATATTAACTAGGGTCTGGTGATGGAGCTGGAATGTGGTCATAGGAGCTCTGTAATGAATCGACGCAACCCCATCTAGTTTCGGCTCGTTTGATTCGTCTTGACGAGTAGTTTGTTCTTAAATTGTTACCAGGGTCTGAACTGATAATGGAGCTGGAAAGTGACCATAATAACTTCGCAATGAAACGACACAACCACATCGAGTTCGGGCTCCTTTGAATCGTCTTGACGAGCAATTTGTCTTTTAATGATAACCAGGGCTGATGATGGAGCTGGAAGGTGGCCATAGATACTTCGCAATGAAACGACAAAACCTCACCGAGTTTGGGCTCGTTTGAATCGTCTTGAAGAGTCGTTTGCCTTTCAATGGAAACCAGGGTCCGATGATGGAGCTGGAAGATGGCCATAGAAACTCAGTAACTAAACGACATAATCACATCGAATATAGGCTCGTTTGATTCGTCTTGACGAGTACTTTGGTGCTATATGGTAACCAGGGTGTGATGATGGAGCTGGAAGATGGCCATAGAAACTCAATAATTAAATGACATAAACCCATCCAGTATGGGCTCGTTTGATTCGTCTTGACGAGTACTTCAATGCAAGATGGTAACCAGGGTCTGATGATGGAGCTGGAAGGTGGCCATAGGAACTTCGCAATGAAACGACACAACTACATCGAGTTCAGGCTCTTTTGAATCGTCTTGACGAGGAGTTTATCTTTCAATGTTAACCAGGGTCTGGTGATGGAGCTGGAATGTGGTCATAGGGACTTTGTAATGAAACGACACAACCACATCGAGTTCGGGCTCGTTTGAATCGTCTTGACGAGAAACTTATTTTCATATGGTTACCAGGGTCTTATTTGATGATGGAGCTGCAAGATGGCCATAAGAACTTCGCAATGAAATGAAACAACTTCATCGAAATCGGGCTCGTTTGAATCGCCTTGACGAGTAGTTTGTCTTTCTATGGTAACTAGGATCTGATGATGGAGCTGGAAGGTGGTCATAGGAACTCTGTAATGAAACGACGCAACCCCATCGAGCTTCAGCTCGTTTGCTTCGTCTTGACGATTACTTTATTTTTAGTGGGTTATCAGGGTCTTATTATACATGGCGCGCACTAACCATTAACTCGGAGCTTCAATTTATTGTAAGTATAACTTCTTACGTGCGTATATAAGTACACATACACTTTTTTAAATATTTTTTAAAGTTTATTTTCGTGGAGTATTAGGTGTAAAAAATCGACAGAAACCTGACAATATTGTTTCCGGCTAAACATACTTAATTTATCTCTCTTGTCAAGTATCTTAAGTTGTCAACTTGACAAAGTTATGTGTTTGTGCCGTTTGCAGTCGAAACACTTGGACCTTGGAGTAGCAGTGCAAAAAAGTTTCTAAAAGAATTAACCCCACGACTCATAGCCTCCACTGGTGACAGGAGGGCTGGTGCATTTTTTGCCCAAAGAATCGGAATTGCGATTCAACGGGGAAATGCTGCTAGTATTCTTGGAACCATTCCACGCGGACATGATTTGTACCAAAACTGTTTGTAAATAATTATTTTAAGTTTTGAATTGTAAATATGTATAATATTGTAAAATTTCTTTAATAAATAATAAAAGTTATGATTAATAAACTTGACATCACAATATGTATGACATGACGATCAAATAAAAGATTTTTTATTTTTAAATTTTACTAATCGTATTTATATCTGTTAATCGTATTCCTGTAAGAAACAAAAAAACTCTTGCGTACCAGTACTATCTATACCAGTAATAGCTGAAACTCAAGAAGTAGTACCGGAAAAGAAAAAGAGGAAGATTATATACAAAAATAAAAAAAGATCATAAGACAGAGCGTAGGTTTTAAGAAAATGCATTGTTGGTATTTAAGAAGTAGAAGACACTGGAAAGGAAAACAAGTAGGAATATCTACAAAAAGAAATGAGATGCCATCAAAAACATAACTTGTAAAAAATCCAAGTCTCGCAACTCAGTTCTTCTACTCTACCGTAAAAAGTTGTGAGATCCATGTATTACCAAGTCGGCTAATTTATTCAATCCCTACTTAAGGGTCCTTCTGTCTTAAGCTATTACGTAATTAGCTAACCTAACAATATATTATAGTGACCATATCAATATTAAATTTTTTTAATGTTTTAAATAGATAAATTGACTTGGCAATCGCACTAAACAATCTAATTTAATACAATACTCGTATGCATTACTTGTGAGATACATTATGTTTTCATGCGATTGCCAAGTCAATCTATCTATTTAAAACATTAAAAAAATTTAATATTGATATGGTCACTATAATATATTGTTAGGTTAGCTAATTACGTAATAGCTTAAGACAGAAGGACCCTTAGTAGGGATTGAATAAATTAGCCGACTTGGTAATACATGGATCTCACAACTTTTTACGGTAGAGTAGAAGAACTGAGTTGCGAGACTTGGATTTTTTACAAGTTATGTTTTTGATGGCATTTATTTATAGGATAAGTTGACTGAAACACGCTCCAGTGACTTGTTACAAATAAAACAACAAATTTACTTCATTTAAATACTAATTTCATTTAATTAATTTTTTGCGATGAATTCAATTTGATCGATCTAATTTAAAGATTTACAAGTCCTTTTTTAAAATATTTTACGTTAGATGTAGTGTTTTAAATATGGCTTATATAGTTCCGTAATTCATTGAATGTTTAATCGTATTAAAAAAATGTCTTATGGGATTAAATCCAAATTTTTATGTTAGAGTAAGTAAAACTAGATTGTATTTTCAAACGAATACCTGAATGACCGAAATGAATTGATTAAGCTAAATCTCGTAGTTCTCAACTCTCGTGTGTAATTTTTTTCTAGTTTATAAAGTAAACTCAAAATCGATTATGTAGATAATTTTTTCAAAACTCATATTCGAGTTTAAAGTACTCACCTTGATTCCAAGTGTTATGTTAATCATAACCTTACCCTACTTTAAAAAGTGGGTGTTTCTGTTCTGTTAACAGTATCGGTAGGTGTTTAATATCAAGTTTTTAATATCTCATATGCACACAATTGCTAAAACGTATGAGATGAAACAAAAGGTCATTGGAGTGAAGGTTTCTCAGTGGTCACAAATACTAAGAGAATGCGTCAGGTGGAAATTATTATCATTTTTTGTTAACTGCCAAATACGTGATGTATAAAAGCCAAGTCAAGTACTTTTCCGTAGAAGTATGAAACGTAAAAATTTAAAATGATAAGTATTAGATATATATGTATCATATTAGTTATCTATACTTCTTTTGCCTACAAAAATGAATCAATGATTAACTAAATTTTTCTACACTATTTTATATAGACACAATTTTATTATTTATTCATGAAATTCTTATTTTATTATTATTATCAGGTGTCATGTTAACAACCGGGACTGACGGGTTTACGTGCTGTCCGAGGCACGGTGGGGAGACCCACAAGGACATACGCCCAGACCGTAAACAAATATTTGTACTAATACAAATATCTGTCCAAAGCGGGAATCGAACCTTTGAGTGTGAAGCGTTTATTATTAAGAAAGTTTTTGGGTTTTAAAATATCAAGTGCCTAATTGGAGGACTAGATTCGCAGTCATCGTATATTTTAAGCCCTTAGACATATATCGACACTCGATAATGAATATCGATAGTTCTAGTTTATAATAGTTAAACTGATTATAAAATTCATTTACGTTACAACAATGTTGCTAACATCAACAAGTTTACATATAAATGTCAGCGACAGAAACTACTAGTACGGATCATTCATACACAATTATACAATTATGTCAATGAAAAAAAATACATGAACTTTATAATGTTTGCATAAAAAATTAAGGACGAAAGTTGACGTGCAATTATCCGAAATTAACTTAATTGGAGTGAAAAATTGTTAACACGAAAGGAAGCCTTTTAAGCAATCGCTTTTGTAGGATCTTATCAAAATAAGTGAAGTTTTATCGTCCCGAAATAAGAAAATATGTACAATGAGTGCCAATACGTTTTGAGATTTATCGGTCAACATCAGCTAAATTATGTAATTTTTTATTGTTTACTACAACTGCCATCGTGTTTTACATACCTACGTTATATATTGATATTTGTCCAATTGTTTTACTTCTGTTCTTTACATACAGTGATTTTGAGATTGCGTCTTACATGTTAAAAGTTTCCAACTTCCTTTTTACAATAAGACCAAGTTTCACCACTTGCTAATTAACTTCCGGCTAACCTAACTGGCACTTTTTTGACAGGTAATTGTATGGGTTATCTGTCAAAATAAATGCCAGTTAGTATCTATCCGAATTAATATTTTTCAAATGGTATTTTAATGATAAATTTTTCCTTATTTAAATATTGGTATATTAATTGAATAATATTTTTACTGAAAAAATTATAATCATCAATAATCGAATCGTTTTTGTTGTCGTATTCGATTCTGTTGCTGTGATTTACTGTCGCATTCTCCTTTATCTAAGACGGTTTACGGATCAAAATATAAAACTATCTTACGCAATAAAATACCTACATAACAGCTAATTATTGTTTTGTTTGAATGCGATAATCTTAGAATCAAACCGATTTGGAAATAATAATTAAATAATCTATTATTGAGAAAGGTATAACTAACTACCTACTACTACTACTACATGAGCCGTTGGATATCCACTGCTGACCATAGGCCTCCCATATGAACTTTGGGGAAGGTTTGCTAATACTCGCCACACTTGGCAGACGGGTTGGCAAGCGCAATGTATTGTGGGAGAATATGGTGACGCTGCTGCCAATCACCATCCTGCTGAGTGTATAATTGTTAACACAACTATATCTTTAGTCGCGTTTTACGACACATCGGCAAGAAAGAGCTAAGGACTTTTCTTCTCTACTTGCTACCGCACGTCAAATATCTCTAACTACAAAGGTACAATTAATATAAAAAAATAAGTTAATTACTCGTATTTAAAATACAATTTTTGTAATTACTCGGCTGCAAAAAAAATAAGTTTCTGACACATGCCGGACAGGTTTAGAAAAGTATTCGAAATGTTGATAAATTCGAATCGAAAAAAAAATATATATTTATAGATTTGCTAATTCCTTGAGGTTTTAAACATCATAATTATGGCTCATATCTACAGCGCTCTATTACGATACTATGAGTGGCGAGAGTGATGTTTTTGTAGACTGTGTTTTGTTTGGATAATTTAGTTTGCCACTTCAGAAATAATTAAATCAGTTGATATTGTAGTTTTATAGTACATCGCTAACAAACAAACAACGAATCATATCTTAAGTTTGTAATATTTGAATAGATATATTTATGTCATGGGACGTTTAACACTAACTATATTTCGTAACGGTTCATGGTTCATTTGATAAACACGGTGCAATATATCGACTCGGCGGTAGCTTTACGTTAAACTTGCATGATTTAAATTATTATTATTTAAAAGTGAACGTATAATTGTACTCGATTAAATAATTTTTGAGTTCATACAATATAATTCTAAAGCGTTGCAATGTTCATTAACAATTACCGTTGAGTTACGTAAGTTATCAATGAATTTTCAGAAATAATATATATTTCATTCGTATTATAATAAAACTGTAACGAGGTCGCTTCTGTATATAAAATATTTTAAAAAGATTTATTATCGATACAATTTTTGTAATCGCTCGGCTGCCAAAAAAATAAGTTCCTGATATATGCCGGACGAGTGTAGCAAAGTATTCGAAATGTTGATAAAGTCGTATCGAAAAAAAAAGTTTTGCTATTCGAATCGAGTATTAAATTTTTCTTTTATAAATGTCAAACTTCGAACCATAGGTGAAATATTTATTCAAATTAATAGAATTAAGTATACTTATTAATCTTATGCAATTATTATTCATTGTACTCGCGAAGAAATACGTACTCGCATCAATTCGCTAATTTATTTATTTTACGTATTTCCAATTCAAATTCATAAATCATTAGTTTTAATAAATTGATATATGTTTTAATGTTTCAAAGATATACACATTAATTAACGCGCATGGCATATAGCTATGAATTGAACTGAATAAGCCTGTAAATAACCCACAACTGGAATAAGGCCTCGTTTCCACATAAAAGAAGGCATTTAGCTATATTTTTTTATTTAACTGCCATATGATACAATAGAAGTTGTTCGTAGTAGGAAAATTATTTGCAAACCCATACTGAGGCAGCATAGCGGATTAAGCTGGAAACCTTCGCTTATCAATTCATATAATAAATATATAGGCGAACGGTGGGGGGGGGGGGGTTAGTATTCTAAGGGGGGTTGAAAAGTTGCTAAAACATCATGTGATTAAAAGATGATTCCCAACAGCAAAATTAAAATAAAGAAATCTAACAATATAAAAATAAAATATTGAACAACGACAAAAACCAAAAACACTTAGTGCTTTGTATTCTCTAAAGTTTAGAGAATACAAAGCTTAGAGTCTAAACTAACCAAATGCAATCCAGCAATCTAACTTCTACTTTTCGGTTTGTCAGATTTCAAAGTTTGTTCAAGAAACTAAAAAGGTAATAATCAGATCAGATCTAGACTCGGGTTTCTTTCGAGAACACCATAGGAGATGACTGACCAAAATTAGTTGTCCACTGAATGATTTTAAAAATGAGACATGAAAATCTATGTATTCTATTTGGAACTCCAAACCGAAATCTACTCAAAAGTGACGGACAGTTTATGAAGCTATTCATCAATACAACAATATGAAATCTAGGTAAGGCATATCGATCTTGAAGTACTGGAGTTTATCAATATAGGGTCTTATATGTCTCGGTGGTCTGCGAACAAATTTTTTTGCACTATTTTAATTCTGTGTACCTATATGTGCATTGTAAGTAGAAGACCACACAGTGGTACAATATTACAGTTTACTTTGTACATAGCTGTTAAGTAGGTTCTTTAATCGCAGAATAAATTAAAATATTTTATTAGAATCAAAAATTATTTTATCAATATGGCCTGGGAGTGAAAGTTTTGCTATCGATTAAGGTACCAAGATTACGTATAGTGGTGACTTCATGTAGTTTCACACCAGCTATGGAATACTTCGATAACAGTTTATTGCATTTTCTTGTAAACTCGTAACGAAGTCGTTGTGTACACATTATTTTTGTTAATGTCGACTGCCGTTGTCTTTGCTATGAATATAGATTAATAAGAATAGTAAGAAGAATAATATAAGGTAAGAATAGTAAGAAGAAGAATAATAGATAAGAAGGTCAATATCAGATGGTGATTTAGTTGGTCTATAAATTTTGAGATCATCAGCAAAAATTAAGCATTTACTAAATTCAACGTATTTGAAATAAAGATAAGAAAAAAATAGAGCCTAAATGTTATAATCAATATTTCGCCACTGATCAATTCCACAAGTTAAGCTTCGTCTGTCTGTCTACACATCCTGCTATGACACATATTATAGCAAAGCAGTAAGAGATATATTGCCCTGCAGTGAGTTGTTGATTTGTTTCAGTACAGTTCACCAGAAATGGTACATAATGGAATCACCTAAGTTATTTACATTTTTTTTTTGTAAGAGGGGGCAGACGGACAGTTGGTTCACCTGGTGGTAAGTATACGCGACATCCATAGACACCCGCCAAATCAGAATATTAATAGGTGCGTTGCCGGCCTTTTAAATGGGTGTATGCTCTTTTCTTGAGGGCCCCTAAGTCGTATCGGTTCGGAAATACCGTAGATGGCAGCTGGTTCCATATTCTGGTCGTGCGAGGCAGGAAATGCCGTAGAAATCGGGTTGTTGTAGATTTCCGGACATCTTACAGGACAGATTACATATTAATCTAATACACAATATTTTCTAATATTTCACAATTTCTATAGTGAATATAAAAATACAGATATTTATTTTATAATATTTATAAGTCGTGACCGCACAGTAGCTTAAGTATGTTGAAATCCTATGTCGAGCAACCTGAGACGTCTATAAAGCCTGTAAATATTTTATCTGTATTATTTCTGATTAAATTAATTCAGAATGTGTAATTAACTGTCAAATGTCATTCGTTTGGAAATTCATTATTAAACGATATATTTCGTCTTGTGCAAATGTGTCTATTTGAAGCTATGAATTTTTAAGCTCTGTTCATATACATTTCATTTACATAATCATTAGAATCAATGTTGATCAATCAATGCTTTTAATTGTGACAAAAAACTCGAAAGCGATTAAAATAGCGTACTATTCCACTCGTTATATATGATTTGAATTTTACAATCTCTATATTTTTAATGAACATAAAAAATTATTAATAATTAGTATTAAATTGAAGTGACGCAACGAATCCTGCGTTATTTATTGATTGCTACAGATTAAGTATACATACATGTATGTATATTAATCAAAATATGTTGATATAATGATTTTTTAAAATTATTAATTAAGTAATCTACTAAAACACATGTATATAATTAATAATTATATACCAATATAACATTTTGCAAAATTAAAAAAAAACATTAATATATTTTTTATGTTTACAAAAAGTTTTATATTTTTTTTTTTTGTAATGGTAATAAAACAAAATTAATCTCACAATAGTAAAAGATACCGACGAAAATAATTCTCATTAATTTAAATTATACTTCAACAATGATTAATATCAAGGATAACGGTAAACAACGACATGATAAATTAAAAATCGGATTCAATTATGAACAAAATTTACTTTATGCCAAATTCCTCTACATGTTACAGTAAAAAGAATGCGAAATGATAGCAATTATTTGTATTAATTTAAATGGGTGCGGGCCCTTGATGAATTTGTACAAATTACTTTTTAATGACATAACAAAAGCTTAAACTTTGTTCTTTTAATATATATAGCCGACGATAATTCTTCGAATTACTTTAATGGATTACTTTGAATAAACAGCAAGTAAGGTTTTGTTAAAACATTAATTTATATAAAATATACTCCGATTTCTGAGTATAAATCTATTATTTTAAGATCATGTTCACCTATTTATTTAAATGAAAACATTCACTAAACCATTTAATATATATGTTAATTTAATTGAGGTTATTTCTAATCGCTGCTTAAAACTCATGTTTTACATTAAATACTCATATAATTGACGTACAAAGTATTCATTTTAATAATGTCAATGGACTATTAAGACATTTAAAATGTCATTAGATATAAATAAACGTCGCTAATTAAAAACAGGTTAAATAGTCAAAATTTAAATTAAATTTTTTTTTCTAAAATCTAGCTTATTTCAGACTTTTTATTTATAAGCACGCTAAAAGACTTAAACACGCTTAAAAATATATTTTTATTGTTAAGCATGTATTTTTTTTTTGTATAGTAGCCAATGCTGTTCAATTAAATAATTTAAAGTCCAATAAAAAGTAAAATACAATATGTATTGTACCTACAATTGTTTGAGCTGAATGTAAATAGTTATATATATAAGTCCAAGGATCCTCGTGCCATGGAATCATCATACGTAAACCAATACAGTATACACCATTGAAAAAATGACACATGCTGTTAATGTTTTTTATACGATATTACATGTTTCTAAAACTTTTTAATTATTTTCTTAAATCTATTATGTTTCCTAAATAGCGTATTTGGATTGGATTATTTAAATCACGGTAATAATATAATTAAAATAATAAAAAAATTATACAAATTTAACAAAAGTCTTACCTAGAGTAGGTTTTAACAATTTAATTTGCTTCTAATTTGTAACTTGACTAATTTGCGATTGTAAATCTAAATTGTAGAACGTATTTAAATAATTTAGGGTAATATGCCAGAGTCTTACCTAAATTATTATATTACATGGAAATATCATCAGGTCTAAATACAAAAATATATGTAGTACCTACACAATACGCTAGTTATTTAATCCTTTACATTTTACAAGATCTGAGCCGCGTATGTGTTGTATACGAGTACATTGAAATTGGTATGTACTTATTAATTAGGTAAATGCTTAAAGTAATTTATAACAATTTAATAATGATGTCAATTTAATGATGAAAATTATATACTTATTACATTAAAAGGTAATGAAGAAATAAAATTTAAAATCGGTAAAACCCGATAACGATTAATCTTTTCAAAAATTATTTCATCTCTGAACTGAACTGAATCAGCCCATAAATAACCCCCTGCTGGGCAAAGGCTTCTTCTCTATATAGAAGAATGGTTGAAGTTTAATCCACCACGCTGCTCCACCTCGGGTTGACGGATAACTTCCCTACCATGAGTGACGGACGCTATCAGATGTCTATTATAATAACCAGGTATGACGGCTTTACGTACTCTCCGAGGCACAGTGGGGAGAACCACAAGGGCCTACCTACAGCCAGACCAGAGACAGCTGGCGTTAAGGCGACTACACGCACCACTACACCAGAACGGTTGTCATTTAATCTATAGAAACGTCTAATTTATTTTAGGCACATGAGACATGACACAGTTTCATACATACCACAAATTCTGTATACCTAAAAGCACATACACACAAGACTGTCGTTGAACCAATTATGAAACATAAGTAACCACTTAAAGCTAATAAGCCTCAATGTTTATTTTTACTGTTCCAACCTCAGCTATTTATAGATTGTTCTCAATTTATTTCAATTTAACAGAGCCTGGGTTGTTATATGTACAATTATCTTATTTACGAGTAGCCACATACACATATACACACATCGTGTTAGTATATTTAGAATAGGGATTAATTGAACCTTTATTGAATGGTGGGTATTATAAATTAAAGAGTTGCTATAAGATTACGTAGTGATTATATTATTATTTTAATTAAAATTTAATTCATTCAATTGATTATAAATAGAAGTGTATTTTATTTTATTTATGAAAGAGAAGTACCATTTTTTTTAGTTTATTCTTTTTTTTAATAAAAAAAAATAACAAAAACTTCCCAATTAAAATAATATTACATTTAAATTGTACCGTGCGGTGACCGGCAGAGAAGAATTCGCTAGTGACTATTAACATCGTCGGTACTGCAAAATCGATTTTTTTTTATTGATTTCATAAAACGTTCCTAAATAACCAAGTATAACATCAGCTGAAAAGAAAAATATTATTTTATGCATAGTTTTTTAATCACTTAATTTATAAATGTCGGTATTTAAAAAAAAATATCTAAAAAGACGCATGCAATTTACACTTTACATCGCTCTACTGTAAAGTTATTTTTTTTCATATCCGACATTTTTAATAGTCATAGGCGAATTAATAGTCCATAGTGCTGTAAACAACTCCACACGAACCAGGATGGTGTTGAGCCTACTACAACACACTGCGCTCACCAACCTGCTTGCCAAGAGTGGCGAGTATTGGAAAATCCCCACCAGAGATGATAGGGGACGCCTACGTTCTGCAGTGGACATCCAACGGTTGATGTGTTATGTGGTATATTTAAATTTATAACAAATAACTGTTCTCTTATATTTACGCGAATTTTATTCATTTAATTAAAATCTAAGAAACGGATTTTAAAAAACATTAATAAAAGTAAAGAGTCCGAAACGTCGGGAAATAATTTAATTTAAATATTGTTAAACCGTAACTATAAATAAACGCGATAAAATCCGTTTCTTAGACTTTTAATTAAATTATAACAAATAATCCTAACAATGAAATAAAATTACTGACAGAGTAATTTTATTTCGTTTTTCGATTCACTTGATTAATTAAAGCGAATGCCGTTGCAACGGGAATTTACTATAAAGTCACATATATAACTGTACTATTCAATAATTTTAGTTTTTATTGTTATTAACACTCTCAAACAAGTCTAATATTATCTTAAGCTATTAAGCGCGTCACTGTACCTTCCATTTCCTTTAAGACACGCGATGTGTAAAACGCTTTATAGATTTGAGTAGTAAGTAGGACTGATATTGAACTGAATCAACCTGTAAACGTTCCACTACTGGACAAAGGCCTCTTGTCCATATAGGAAACATATATATACAAATATCTGCTTTGAGCAGGAATCGAACCCGCGATTGCCAGCATTGAGGTGACTACTCGCACCACCACACCAGAACGGTCGACATAACTGTCAGGACTGATATTAGAGTTTTAAAATTTAAACGACGCTTATAGATACTTTGTGCCAAATAAGGGTCTTCCGTAGAGATGCAGTCATTAAATAATTGAACAAACCAACTTTAGACGTAGAACGACTTGTGCTCACATTCAGGGCGTCCAATTCAGGGAATAAGATAGGGTTGACACTAAATATTTTATAAGAATATTTATTTCATTTTGCGTTATTTTAGCTTTAAAAATTCTATTTAATTTTACGACTGTTATGGCTGTATTAGATTCATAACACGAAATAAAATTTTCCTTTTACTTTATCTATTAAAAAAAAGTCAAAAGGTAAAAACAATTCAAATTATACGGTACATCATTTAATATAGGTATAATATCATTAATATTTATGGAGATACTATTTATTTTATTATACGATTCTACATACATTAGATACATGTACATAGGACAGATATACGTTAGAAAAACATATACATTAGTATATAATACATATTGTAAAAAAAAAAAACTTCCACGGTTATACACACGTTTAGGAAAACTGTTTACTCATATGAAGCAAAGCTGGGTATACAATATATTCTTTATTTTCCTTAATAACAATTATGCTATAGAAAAAAAAATAGTTTAAAAATCAGTCTGATACAACCTGAGATTGGTACGTTCAAACAAACAAACTCTAGCTATATTCCATTAGTTTAGAAGACACTTAAATTTTTTATAGGACTCGAAAACATTTTGTATCGGAATTTATTTCATGTGAAACTGCGAATATTCTCTAGTTTATTTTACAAGTCTTTATCAGTTGTATTAGATTCATCGGATTTAGTATCAGCATGTTGATCACGAAGCTACCGCAGATATGGAATGACGGTTTTACCGAGAATTACTAGTAATAACTCCGTAGATAATAATTCCAATGTATATTTTTTCAATCTTCAAATTTTATATTCGCGCCTATTTCCTTCTCAAATCCATTATATCTTTAAAAATTCACTCAATTTATTTAGATATTAAAATATAACAGACAAGGTATTTTTTAAATTAATAAATAATATTTAATTGTTAGTTAAATAAATAATTAGCAACCCTATACATGTTTTTTAAACTATGTATTTAAAAATGTGATCGTAACAGATAGTATCGTGTAACCGATGATAACTCGCTATTTAGATCGCTTTTTCTAAACCCTATCCTATTTTGGACATGTTAATTTGACCTTTGAAATTAACATTTCATGTGGAATCTCAATACATATTTATATCCATGTATAGATAAAAAACTAGGTGAGTCTTGACACTAACATAATTCGATTAGCTTGTTACCTACAGTTATATTTAACTAATGGTGATTCGAATTAAAACTATTAAGAATCTGTTAACAAATGAGTAGGTTTGTGAAAATGTCCTGGGTTTGTATGAAATATTATGGCAATTTTGCCAGAGCTAATGGCATGATGAATTTATAGTCGGGCGATGGATTTATTTGACCGACTTTGAATAAAATTGTACTAAATTTTACAAAAATACGTAATGTAATAGTCTATTGGAGAAAATTCTCTTGTTTTATAAGATTAAGAGAGAGAAATTGGAGCTTAGTCCGTCAGTGCAGACTGATCAATATATTATATCTCAATTTAAAACATGTTTTTATTTGAGATATGTTTTAAATTTCTCACAACACTGTCAGACTACCTCACAACGTTTTACTATATTGCCCAGCACTAGATGTAATGCAATTATTAAACAAAAACATTCATTTGAAAATTCAGCGGTGATAGCCTAGATTTGAAACCGTATCGTTTTCAATGGCTCGTATGAATATAAAATTAACGTTGATTTTTTATTCTATTAACAAAATAAACCGGTTTTATTAAAAGCTTTGTTGACTGCGGCCATCAATATTCCTATTCTTACAACAATTATGTTTTGACACTTTGAAATGATCTGATAAGACACATTTGCATCAATGTCGAATTTATCAGGAGTCGAATAAAACTGTGATTGATTAATTATTTATTTATTATAAAATGAACCGATAATGCAATTAGTGACTTTATATTTTTTAATTTATTAAGATGATTCTACGTGACACAAAGGAGAGTCCCTGGTGTAAAGTAATCACCGCTATAAATAATTCAAATGCGTTGCTGTATTTCAGATGAAGAGAGTCAGGAGGTTGGTTATAATTTATCAGTCTCCAACTCTATCAGTCTCAGTTCGAAAGACAGTTAAAGAAGCTATTTTATGATGACGCATTGGCGCAGTGGTCACAGTAACTGGCTGATGCGCTAGCGGTCGCAGATTCGATCCCCGCATATAACAAATATTTGTATGGGCCATATAGATGTTTGTCGTGGTCTGGGCGTTTATGCTTGTGTATTATGTGTGTTTCCGGAACCCCGACACAGGATTCACATCTTACTGGGGCCGTTGAGTGTGAGACTTTTATTTTACGCCAATTTTTTTTCCGCTACAATATGATACAAGCCCGGTAGAGCAGTTCGCAAATATCTACAGCTAGATTCTATGATAAACAAATCAAATACTTTACGTTTATAATAACAAATACATATAAAATATATTAGCAAGTAGAAATAATTAGTCAAAGAGAAGTATTTTTTTTTTAAATAAATTAATTTAGTTTATATACACACACGGTCGACTATTTCTAAGTTAGACAACTTATTGCCTGTGTTTTAGTTAACAGTCGACTGATATTTACACGACATATTATTTTTTTAAATATTACCAAGTGCCCGGGACGGGATTCGCACCCACAACCATAGAGTGGAAAGCAGGGTCACTGCCACCTGCGCCAACGGGCCAGTCATTGTTATGTTGATACGGAAACAAATGAAATGTAGAAATAGTTGTTCCTTTATAGTAAGCAAAAAGCGACTTTAAAGAAAGGTTAACCCGACCGGTTGATTGATAGTTCTGAGTCAAGTGCCAAATGTGGCAGTCAAGTTTGAGATACGACAAATTTAAAACTGGCCATTTAAATATGACATTATAAAATTTAAGCACTAACTTATAATTAAACGTAAACAACGTAACTTATAATTAACGTACGCACATTAAACGTAACTAAATAAAATAAAAATAAATTATCTCTATTTTCGATGAAACAGAAACGAGCCGAAGACAAGGCCCAAGAATATAATAAATACAAAATCAAAGTAGTCTTATTATTAATCTACACACTAAAAATATCCTTATTGTATAGTTTATATATATTATTACTAAGTATATAGTTAAGAAAAAAAAAATCCTAAAAATCCGTAATTATTGAATCCGTATTATATATTAATTATTTAGAACTCATTGAACTATGGAGAATTGAACGAGTAAACAAGGAATCTTAATAAAAAAGATTCAATAATTAAAAAAAAAAAGATAACGAAAATGTCATATGAATGAAAAAAATAGTCGTAAATTATATCGTATCCTTTAATTCGATGCATAATTAAATAGCGATCATATCGAAAACGAGTGTTTCTGGGCGGCTACCAAATAAATCGAATCAATGTAAAATATGTAATGAAAAAGTAAAAGTAAAAGCACCGCGGGTGGTATGACTTTTAATTTTAATTGATTTATGTTTCCTTAGGTCAATTTGTGTTTGTAACTGGTAATTTTGTTAAACGAAAGATATTTACAATGTGACTGCAACGTCGGCCTCATGACGTTCTTTATGACATAGGGCGTGGCTTGATGGCTTAAATTATTGTACAATAAGGAGTATTTATTTTGGTTTATATGTCTAGGTTGAATTAACCTTTATTAAGACTCGTACAATGATCTTGTAATCGTTTCATTACGCTCAATGATGGCAGATGTAATATTTCATACACGTTGTTACGACGGCATTGTGGAACCAAAAAAAAAAATTAAGTTCATGTGACATTTTTCTATTAAAAAAAAAATTTAGCCAATTAATAATGTGAATGAAAGACAATATGGAAGAAATACAATGTAGAATGGATAAAAGGACGTCTTTTCCAGTTTAATTCAAAATCTTTTTTAGGAATTGACTTATCAGTAACAACAGAATCCATAGATTTAAAAGATGTAAAAGTTTAAATAAAACGTTTGAGGGTAGAATGGAAAAATCTACCACCACATCAGCCGTTGGATATCCACTGTTGAACGTAGGCCTCCCCTATCATCGTTTGCCTCATTCGCCACGATTGGCTGGAAGAATGTTTAAAGTATATCTTACCAAAATATACTTTACAAAACGAGAAAAAGCAAAAAACTGTTTAATTTTATCAATTAAAATCTTGAACAGGCTTTTATTTTGTAGTATATATTTGCCTGTAGAACTTTTCGCAAGATCTCAGGCTAAAAGTTGTGAAGTATATGGTGGTTTAATAAATTTTCGGCGGACCAAGACCGCTTACTTAAAGAATATGGGAAAAAAAATATTAGCGTTAATTCTACAAGACTTTTTTTTAAATACAATATATCAGTACAGAAAAGAAATTGTTGTGATCAAATGTAATAAATTAAAGTGTACTTCTGTATTGAATAATCAAACTTGATTCCGACTAATCGTAAGTCGAACTTCAATTGTCTTCGAATATAATTTCGAATTTCGAACCGTGTAATTATTTATGTTCAAACAGGTCTAGAGATCTTATCACTCAAATGTCAGAGGGCAGAGAATGTAAGTCGTATGTAATTGGTCTAGGCAGGTAGGTAAATACCCGACACACTATCGGTCAAGGCGATTACATTAATCCATATTTATGTAATTTACAGAAATGACTTAATCTATAAAACATGTTTCACTCATTTGATTCGTTTTATCACGAGACTCCAATTTGAAAAAAAATAAAATTATAAGTAACTTAACTAGAACTGGCATAAATCTTATTTATTTTACGCTTAAATAAAAGCGATAAATAAGTCATTAATTAAATCTCAGTATTAAAATTAAAATTAATCGTTTTTCATTATCAGCATTTAATAAAATCAATATTTATCTTTTCTGCTGTCTCCTTGTAGACCTATAACACGAAAACTTTTCATTAGATTTTAATAAATCTAAGTCTAAGTCTAATCTAACAGAACATTTTTTTTCTACTTTAATCTACTTATAATTCAACATGAAGCAGTGGGTACCAAAAAACGAATAAATACAATTACGCAATTCATATTTCATGTTTCACGTCGTCACCTCAAGTCACGTCACGTCACGTCACGATGTTGTTTCAACCTCGTTAACTCGTAAGTACGCACAATATTGATTGACACGTGATTCTTTGACTTTATTAATTACTGTATATTACTCATATCGTAACGTTTTTATAGCCTATGTTCAACTGAAGTATCTTCCAGACAGTGAAAAAATATTTGTAACTAGCTGTTTTCCGCACGCTTCGCTTGGCTTATAATAAAATTTATTTCTGAAACCTAGTCTTGAAACTCGATTGAAATATTTCTCTACTATAGAATTCAAATTCAAATAATATATGTAATTGAATGTATTATATTTTATGTACATTTATTGATTGTAGCTAATATTCTTCATAAACTCAAACGTTCACCAGTTGCGCCAGTCTTCTTAAGATAAATAACTATTCATGCATAAAAAAGTCCTGATAAATAGACGCTGTGAAGACGAATATAAAGACCTTACACTCGCGCAATCTGGTTTAAAAGATCAATCAAATTTTTTCTACGGTTAAATAGAGATATCCTTTCTTACGCAACCTAAATATAGAGTCGATTTTTTACCAAATCTGATTTTAGCCAATCTCAAACTATTCAAAAAAAAAGCTTCGTTCAAAAGCTTCAGGTATCTTAAGTACGTCAACTTTAAAGGACCTAATAACTTTCCTTTTGCAAATATCGTAAGATGAACTAAAAAAATTAGTAAAGAAATATTCCTGCAAAGGTTCAAATTTATAGAAGCTGTGGCTTTAAAATGTCAATTTTATCATAATTAACCCTTTGACCGCCAAGCGCAGCGCATGGAAAGCGTGCCCTCCACGCCAAGCCTTTTTTTTACTATTAAATACCTACAAAATGCTAGTGATGAGACTTTCACAAATATCAATTAATATTTATCACTCCTGCTGTAATAGTTTTTCCATATATAGGTGTTAAGTTTATATATAGGCATTAAATTTATCAAATAAATGTTGCAATAGTAGCATTAATTTAGTTCCATAAATGAAATAACCGAATTAACAAACTTCACCGAAACAAGTTTTTATCGAACAAAGCCCATCCCTAAAATGAGAGTGACGTCAATACTTGTCGCTTAAAAGCGACAATGGCGTATGGCTTCAAAGAAAATATGGTTATTTTAGGGATGTGGTAATGGTTAAACACAATAATATATAAAATATAATAAACACGTTTAATATTAAGCTGTTGTATTACGAATCTGTATAATACAGAAAGTCACGAAATATCATTTTCTCCACGGCATCTCCTTATCCTATTTATGATCTGCTCATAGCATAATCTTTCTTCTGGCCTCATTTTTTCCAATTCAAATGCAACCTAACTAGAAAAATATTCGTTTCTCATATACCTAGAAAGGCTGTTAACATACAAATCTCGGAGATTGGAGTGCATTGAGATTAACTTGTATTTCGAACTCAGGTGTTCGTCAGTAATTCACGAAATATTCTTCACACTGAGTTGCCTTATCAGCAGTTTTATTTCTTTTTATCAATGTTTAAGCTCAATTAGCACAATCTTCTTGTAAATAATTTATTATATAATATTACCAAATGCTCGACTTAAATTACATTCATCCAGCACGTATATTCAAAAGCATGTATGTATATTGTATATCTAAAGAGTGGGTTAAAACGAATGTGATTATAAATTTATAAATTAAGAAGCTATTAATTAATAAATGTTCCTATGATATATATATATACAGTTGACGCTACTCTTGTCATGCCGCAATCGAGGTCATTGATGGTACGTCGAAGTTTGTCGTTGCTAGGTCGGTAGTTATAGGAAATTTTTAGAGATATGTAATTAGTAATGTAAATAATTATATCAACCTAACAAAGCGCTTCCTCTCTACCTGAATATTACGTGACCCTGCGGGGTCCACAATTATCTTTTGTATTTCATAAGTACAATGTAAATTATGGTTTTGAAATAAATGAATAAATAAATAAATTGTAGAAGGTTAAATACCCCAGACCAGTGCAGGTGAAGCCTTTGAAAATGGTAAAAAGTGAAAAAAATAATAATAGTAGGATGAAACCCATTGGAATAGGGTGAGAATATATTTAAAAAAAAGCAAGGAAAATAATTTACGGGTGATCTGAGGTCGGGAGTGGAGGGCGGTAAAAAACTAAATATTTAAAATATTATATGTCAAAAAAATTACAATGTGGTTGGCACCTTTTTATGGTAAGTTTTCACCAAATTTCGTGAAAATAAAATTATTTTTGTAAAAGATACAAATAAAAAACCAAAAATTTTGTTATTTGAATTTCTCACATAAATTTTGAGATTATGTGAAAAAAATGTAAATACAAAAGTTGTAGATCTTTTTATTACCTACAACTTTGTCATTTAACTTTTTTCCATAGGATTTTGGTTTTACCGAAAATCGAGATAAATGGCTTTATACCCTTAATCCAACCCCTAATCCCTCCACTTTCCGACCTCAGATCACCCGTAAATTACTTTTCCTTTCATTCTTGTTATATTCTTTTCCTTTTCCAATGGGCTTCATTATACAGTATACTATTATATTTTTTTTGGTTTAAAAAATTATCGACTGGGGTCACATCACTAGTGTCGCTTTAAAGCGACAATGGCGTGTGGTGAACGTATATTTTTAGGTCTTAACTTCGCCTAAAACAAATTCAAATTTCGAATTAATAGTACAAATATCTAGCTTAACTTTGGTTTAAAATCATTTAGTGACATATGGATAAGACGACAAAATAAAAGAAAAATTATCCTTTTAGATATTTTGTATAATATCAGATAACAAAGTAGCCCATCTATTTGTCGCCTTAAGGCGACGTTGGCGTGCTAGCGGCCGATTACGTTTGTCGCCTTAAGGCGACGTTGGCGTTGAAAGGGTTAACATCCCCGTATTCTCCAGTGTGGCTAAAATTTCGAAAAAATCTGTTTTCAGCTGGTATCTACATATTAAAAAGTATAATAATATTTCTTAAATTTCTTTCTTAATCTTTCTTAAAGTATAAAAATATATTTAAACAATAAATATAAATATAATATTTTACAATTAACACCCCCGCAATATCTTTGGATTGGAATTTTGAGAAATTCGTTATTAACTGATTTCTACATTACAAAATATATAAAATTCTTACCTAATTTCAGGTCCGTAAAGAGTTACGGTTTCAAAATGTAAATTTTAATTGTTACCACCCCCGCCATTATTTAGGGAAGGAATTTTGCAAAATTTATTTGTAGCTGATGTCTTCGTGGAAGAAAAAGTTTTTTAACAAATTTCAGGTCTGTAGAAGCAGTAGTTTGTAGCTGTTAATTTGTTATTGTTAACGCCTCCGCAATCTCCTTTAGGAGTGGAATTTCGTAAAATCTTAATTTCTACATAACGAAAGGATCACTCATACCAAATTCTAGTCTATTGTCTGTTGTTGTCTGTCAAGGAGCAATAGTTTGGTATTGTGAATTTTTAATTGTAAACGCCCCCGTGATTCCCGTTGGGGATAAGTCATCATAAAATCCGCTCATAGATCATTTCTACATCACAAATAGAAAATCCTACAAAATTTAAAGCCTGTACGAGCTATAGTTGAAAACACATTTTTTTTTTCATTCTTAACGCCCCCGCAACATCCCTTGTGGGTGGAATTTCGTTAAATTCGTTCTTAGCTGACTTTTGTTCGGCGAAAGGAATATCCCTATCAAATTCAAAGTCTCTACGTTTTATGGTTCTAGAGATATCGAGAGTCAATACATAGGTGGAAATCTCTTATATATGTATAGGTATATGTATAGCTGATGTAGAGGTGGTTCTTAAATAAGTCTCCATAATCTATCGAGGTTCGTTTCCTTCTTAATAATATCACTATATATGTATATTGACGCTAGGAATAAAGCTGATGCTTATCATGTGGTGCCATTTAAATTTAAGCGAGATCTGACTAATAGTTTTTGACTTACCCCTAATAACGCGTATTTAATTGACTACGTTGACGATCTTATTTTTTTACTTGTCGATGTAAAATGAACAAAAAAAAAAAACTGTATAGGAAGAGCACCCCGTGGACTCTTTCTAGTTTTGTGATGTTCTGATAAAGATTTTCAGAGACATGCAACAAAACTTTTCAATAGGTAAATGACAGCGAATCTGTTGTGGGTGCTGCAATCACAATATCTATTATGCATTGTTTACACAATCGCACAATATAACATCACGCCTGTTGATGTCGATGTTATTTTTTTTTCATTTTGTTTATCATGTATACGTTATATTCAGACTAAAAGTCATCTTTAATATTCGTACCGCACGATAAATAGTTATAATCGGTGTAATCGTAAGCCTTATTTTTATAACTTTAAGTCTTCGAAGAGATTGTAGACTGTATACTTTATCTCAAAGCCTTTAATTCTTTTAGTTGTAAAATATCTGGAGCACAATATTCAAATTTGTTGCCAAGTCACGTGTTTATCAGAGAAAATAACTTATGTAAAGGTTAAAAGACTGGAGCGGTAAGTACAAAAAGAATATTCAAAATCATATTGAAAAGTTGAGTCACTCAATGTTTTTTATTATTTTACTTGCGAACCGCCCCGGCTTCGCACGGGTATATAACGTTAGCGACAGCGAGGGGCGCGGCGCAGGAGTGGTCGCATCAAGTGAGTTCCATCATCGGAGTTAGAACTGTAAGACCCGCGCTTGAATTTATTTTCGCGATTGTTAGTTTTTAATTTGTGATAATTCCCTCAGATATTCGTTTAAATTATATGGTGTAAACGATTATCAAATGTTCATGAAAACCTTAAGGTAACCAATGTATTTAAGTTGATAAGGATTAATAGTGTATCCGTCTAAATAGCTTTCCAATTACCGCATTGTACGTAATCATCGTCTTAGAAGTTAGAATGGGTATAGTAAGCTATCCTTAAAAAATAGACAGATGCCATCGTGGAATTTTCTGTAGACCTACAACAGAGAAATACTTCCACCATACATTGTTTTGTTATATCTCAAAGGATTTAGGCAGCGTTTTCGATTAAAGCTCCCAGGTGCCTTGACTTATTCCGATACTTTCATCAATTATTATTATTATATTTGAACCAACTCATACAAAACCTTATCAATTTATTCACCTAAACTTTCTTCATGAATTACTGTTTATTGTTTAAAACCGCATGAAAATCCGTTCAGTAGTTTGTGGGTTTATCACGAACAGACATACATACAAATGCGGCGCGGGACTTTGTTTATAGTATGTAGTGGTGACATAAAATAGACTTGCGCTTCACATTGAGCTCTGTAAAAAACCCTAGATACACAATCAGCGTGTCAAAAACGTCCGCCAAAAGAGCAAACATTGTGTGCTCATTTCAATCAAAGAGTATAGAGAGTAGTAGGGTCTGTGTTGCGCGCTAACTCTCTTTCACTCTAACTTTAATATTTTGTATCTATATTTAACAGTGAGCAACCCTTATTTGCGGCGAGATTTTGTAAGGCAACCGTATATCATAATGAACAGAAAAAAATTAGCTGTTTAGCTTAGCGGCTAAATGAAATTTGATATATAAATGATAAATGTAAGTCATGAAGGCATAAATGTAACAAAATCAGTCGTGGCTCGTGGCCAATCCTGGCTGTGAAGAGCTGCTGCCAAGTGCCCAATGGCAACCGTGGTTTTCAAAGTCTTTATATATATTGCTGTGAAGTGGATGGTATTTTATTTAAACAATAAGTGAATGAAATTTTATTCCAAAAAACAATTAATTAAAAATAGTAGTGGCGACTTTTTGATAGATAATACAGGACAATATACGATTAGGAGAATACAAATATACAGGACATTTGTATTCTCCTAATCATAAATTTATGAAAAAATTAGGTTTTCAGCAACGACCGACGAAACGACCTAAAAAATGTTCTTGCTTAAAATCAAATACCACTACATAAGTTTATTACAAATTTCATAAGCCGGAAATTAGCTGAGAACTCTCATGTGCATAAACGGTAAAATGTCTCAGAAATAAGACAAGCAAGTGACTGTATGCGTATTATGGATATACGCAAGTAAATAATATATTGATACGTATCTTTTTATTTGCTCAATTTTTTATATTTTCGTTTATTTTGGAAACAAACGGTATTACAATAATATATAAAATAACAAACAAAATAATATGACTTAACCAAAAATAGTTTATATATCAAATAATAAAATTAATAAATTATAATCATCAAAATTAAAATCAAAATCAAATCAAATTAAAAATTAAAAATTAAAATTAAAATCAAAATCAAACTCAAAATCGAAATTAAAATCAAAATTATAATTAAAATCAAAATTAAAATTAAAATCAGAATCAAAGTCAAAATCAAAATTAAAAACAACATCCAAATTAAAATCAAAATCAAAATGTTAATCCTAATCAAAATCAAAATCAAAATTAACAATAAATCAAATTAAAAAAGGAAACATTACGAATATTAAAATAAAAATGACAGATACATTACATTAATGCATTCATCACATGCTATTTAAATTTATTGAGAGAGAGATGAAAAATGTCAATATTTTTGGAAAAATTTGTTCTTGTAGCTGGGACGTCAAAGGTGCCTTTATGTCTAGAATTAAAGCGAGGACATTTGAAATTTAACTTTGAAAGCTGTCTATTTCTTGGTTCATAATTTTATACCGTAGAACTTGACCTCGCTGAACACGTCGGTCAACGGCCGACATAGGTTGTATCAAAACATTCGCGTTTTCCGAAGAAACTGCTATTACATTCTTTAAGTACCTGTCGTGTATACGGTCAATTTTATAAATATGACACTTGTACTGAGGACTCCAAGCACAAGAGGCATACTCTAGAATAGATCTCACAAATGTGTTATATAAAAGTGTATGGGTTGAAGGATGCTTAAACTCTTTGGAAATCCTGAGAACAAATCCCAACATACGTTATGCTTTACTAGCTATATAATCAACGTACTCATCAAAGAGTAATTTTGAGTCAATAATAACACCAAGATCTCTAAGCAAACCAACCCTTTATATGACTTCGGCATTCAAGTTATAAGAATATTTTAAAGAAAAACGCTTTCTTGTGAAAGTTATTACATTGCACTTTTTTAAATTTAGAAATAAAGAGTTTACTGAACAATAATTACTAAGTCGATCTAAGTCATTCTGAAGGTCTATACAGTCATTGTAGTCTTTAATTATCTTAAAAATTTTACTGTCGTCGGCATATAATAAGAAATTGGAGCGCTCAAAAACCGAAGTAATGTCATTTATATATATGTTGAATAATAAAGGCCCAAGATGGGATCCCTAAGGTAACACGGATGGCACTGGAATAAAAGATGAGGTGAATCCCTTTATAGTAACTGCCTGACTACGGTTATTCAGGTACGATTCAATCCAACGCAGAAGGTCACCGTGTACACCGATGTATTTCAGTTTTTCAAGAAGAATAGAATGTGATATTTTATCGAACGCCTTAGGAAAATCTGTGTACACAGCGTCAACCTGAAAACCTTTGTCCATTGCATATTAAATAAAATCAATGTATTCCAAAAGATTTGTCTCCGTAGATTTTCTGTTAATAAATCCATGCTGCTGTGTAATAATTACAGGTCTTATAAATAGGTAGTATAATATCGTATATAATCTTTTCAAACGTCTTCGGAATGCAGCTCAACTTTGAAATAGGACGGTAATTTTTTATGTTGTGTTTATCTCCGCTTTTAAGGATTGGTACGACATAATATCTTTTTCATTTCAATTTCAGAAATATTTTTTGTTTTATAAAGTTTTTTTTTCTTACTTATTTCAATTATTTATTAAGGATTTTTTGTTTTATTTTCAATTTAATTTTTCACACATTTCTATTTCTGGCAAATATTACATTTAACAACACGATAAAGTATCTCATAGTGACTTAATTCGTTTTTTATCAGTTTTTATATAACATGAACATTTTTAGAAGATCAAGGACAAGACATTGGCACCTAGTAATAAGTAAACTATAAC
The DNA here is from genome assembly GCA_036937285.1 of Euphydryas editha. Taxonomy (NCBI): domain Eukaryota; kingdom Metazoa; phylum Arthropoda; class Insecta; order Lepidoptera; family Nymphalidae; genus Euphydryas; species Euphydryas editha. The sequence continues at coordinate 10,995,799 of JAUPFZ010000020.1, forward strand.
TTGCAAATAAACCCTTTGATGGCTTCTTGTGATGAACAGAATTATAGTTTATATATTTAGTCATTACATTGCAATTAGCAAGTAAAGTACTTCTTTAAATAATAGTATTTTTTAAAAGAATATTTATAATTATAATACTCGTATTATACAGTGGAAGATATTGTTTTTATTAAAATTTCAAGAATTTTTTCACGCCACTGCACCCATAGATCCAGAGCAGTAAACATAAGTGTGAGATGTGTTTAAAAACTAAACTATGTCTTAAAACATCATACTGCTCTTTGTAGGTCCTAAACGTGAATGAAACCACAACGGTTGTCTAGTATTAAATATTAGAAAAAAGGAATTAGAGCAAATAAATTGGATTTAAATGTAAATGAAACAATTGATCACAAAAGATATTTTTTGTAGATTTGATCACAAACAATCATATTATGATTGTTGTTAAATCAATAAAAACAATACGCGGCGTCATCGTTTAGCGCGCCGCCTCTAATTGAAACCGCGTGATGTCTTAACCGTACAGAGAGGAACGTATCCTATATCTTCTGACGTACAACAAATTAACGTTAGTTAACGGATTTATACAAAAAAAAAAAAACATTCGACCTGCTTTTTGTGGAACTCCTTAGTAAATATCACGCGAGTACCTATAAGAATAATGACACCCCTAAGTCTCCTCAAGGAATTAACAAGGACGAATCAAATTATATACTTACTCATTTATTAGAAAAAGATTAATTATTAAGACAAATAAAAATATTTGTTGTTTTTTAGTTACAAAAAAAGTATGTTTATATCCGTTATTAGAAGTAGCAAATTTAATATAAATTTTGTAATTTAATTTATTCGCTTTGATAAAACTTACTTTTGTAATTTCAACTAAAGTAAACTATAATCTAAATAGTGATATGGTAATATGGGAGTTGCTAATAATCTAATGCTCGATAATAGTACTCACAAATAATGCCTAGACCACGACTTTATAATTAAATACAATGTGTTAATAATTTACTTCTAATTACGATTCTGTATGAATAGTAAATTATAATAATTATACTTTAAGTTACAAGAAGACTGAATTGACAATATCTTTATAAAAATGTACAATTATTTTCGTAAGGTACTTATAACATTCTTAAAGCGGTATTTTATCGGTGATATGGAAATATTATATACTTTTAAGGTGTACTATAAAAATATGTAAATATAATATATTACTTTGATTCATTTAATATAATAATTATATTAATAAAATTATTGCACACTAAACAAACAAGTATGCTTAATTAAAAAAAACAAAAAACCCGACTGCGTAAAATACTCTTATTATAAACTAAAAAGTATAAAACAGTTTACTGGCTTTCATTTGATACCCATATTGCTACAGTAAGAAAAAAAAATTCAACTCCCCCCCTTATTCCGCCATTATCGGGCGCTATTTTGAAAATTTATATAGCCTATGTCACTACTACAATTTAGACGAATCCAACGACACCTCATATGTTAAAAACCGTCCAGCCGTTTGGGCTGTAGGGCGTGCCAAAGAAATGGACGTACATACATACATACATATATACATACATATATACATACATACATATATACATACATACATACACTCATAAAAACATAACCCTCCTTCTGTCGCAGTCGGGTAAAAAAAAGCAATTATGAAGTAATAAATTGAGTAACCGCTACACAATAAGGAGACGGAATGAATCACATTATAATTAAAATAATAATTTAATATAAAATATGAATTTATCTAGCTTATAAAATTACCTGCTATTCTTTATATTTCAACTTAAATTAGCCTAAATGTATTTTTAGTGACGCTTTTTTGCCACTAACTCTCCCTAAAATTATGCTGCTATTTTTAATATCAACTCTTTTTTAAAGATTTCAAGTAATAGCAGAGTTATTTATAGTGATCGAGTTCACTAAAACTCTGCTACCTTACTCTTACAGGGTTTAGCTCAAATTTTAAACGTTCAAAATGAAAAGGTCATAGATCACCATTCAAGATACGTGTTTTGGAATATTTGGCTTAAGTTATGCAGTGTTTATATTACGGTAGATTAGAAAACTGTGCCAGTACGACTCGCACTTGGCCGGTTGATAAATAATCAATAAATATAAAAGTATTTTAAAGATCAGACAGTAACGGTCGTTGACCTTACATGTTAAGAATATATTGATTTGCTATCATTAATAAATTTTCTTATCACTAATCATAACCAGCGTAATATTGTTTTTCTAAAGATTGCAAGGGGTCAGACAATATGATAAAAATGATGACTAAAATCTATTTTTAAGTACAAAAATATAATATTTCATAATATAAATTATAATATATAATATTACAATGGTAAGTTAAACATAAGACCAAAATGTAATTAAAAACTGTAAACCGTGAAACAAATGTTCACATTATAACAGCCAAATATGAATTAATTAAATACGAAATATTCGCTAACGAGCTTCAATTTGTTTATTTAAAGTTTAAACGGGTACTTTGGCTCTTCATTAATTTTAATATTACCTTAAGAAGTTTCTCAACACTAACAAAAACACTCAGAACTCGAACGCGATAACTTAACGCACTCAACACAACACTGATGATACACTTTTAAAGAATCTTTTAAGTTTTATCTTTATCGTGCGATGATTTCGACACTTTATTGCACCGTGTGACGACACTGACGGGTACACCGGGTTAGATATCTCTGGATCGGTCTAAGGATCAGCGGCGACGATGAGACGAGCGCTCGAAACGCAGTCGGGTTGACAATAAATTTATATTGAATAGGCGACAAGCGCACCAAGTCATATTTACTAGTTTGAACCACTTGAGACTCGGCGCATGTCTTGAGCGATGGCGGACATTTTTGTGTCGTTTGTCTTTTTATATAATATATTAATAAATATTTAACTAATTTGTCACATAATTTAAAACAATATTATTTATTAACAAATAAGATGAATTAATATTTCCTAATTAATTGAAAAAAAAAAATGTTTTAATTTAGAATTTTTTATGCCTACTTTTTTGATTTCATATATCTCTTTTACAGCTATATTTTGATGAAATTGATGATATTAGCAATGATTATTATTTTATAATACGGTGGTACACTCGTATGAGTCGTATCGTGAGTTTTATCGCATATAAACCTTCTTCAAAAAACAGACGTTTTACGCTAAAATATTTTTATAAAATCGGAGAGATTAGCGCTTGCAAACAAATAAACCGTGCTTTTTATAAAATTAGATTTAAGATAAATCATGTGATGTGTGTGATGTACCTACAGATAAGTAGGTACTAATCAGTCAAGAAACATTTTCGGATCAATGTCTGATTAAAGATATGCGTTACCTTTAAATTCGCACAAAATGTTTTTTTTTTTTAATGAATCAAAAGTCACGAAATTCAACAATGTTTAATTATCATGACAGCACTTCCCGTGTATTTTAAAACAATTTTTAGTATCAAATTTCAATGTATCTAATAGTTAAGCTTTTTTTAGTAGTTTAAAATATGTTGTAGAACTTATATAATTAATAAGTCAATTGGACAAAATTTGTTAAAACCCATTAAGCATTTGATATTGGTAACTATCTTGATGCACATCAATTTTAAAGATTTTTTTTTACAATAATTAGCACAATAATAAAATACATGGGCCACCACGGAATCTCTCCTGTGATCCATACGTATCAATGTATTTGCGCAAGCGAGGCCACATTAATACATTTTGTGACTGCCGGTATCGCACATAAAAAGGTCGGCCCTATAGACAGTCAGTGAAGCATAACTCCTTCCGACTTATGTATTGTAATTCCAGCTGTAATTCCATTACTGAATAAAAAGCTTTAACCTTTGCATCCTGTCTTATTACCACTTCTACAGCTTTTTAATGGTCAAATTATTATAAAATTGACATAAAAAAACCATAATTTATTATTGAAAAAACTAAAACAGTTATTTAAACTATACGGAGCATTTCATTGTAAGTTTACAGCTGAGCCATCTAGCGACGAGTAGTCGCACTACCTCACGGTCTGAAAGATTATCAGTTGTATTTTAATGCTTCTAGATGGTATTGTCAGCAACTAAAACGTTCTATTTTTTGTAAATATTTCACAATTCACTTCAACGCGATAAACTACTAGGTAATAAATAGCTCATAGAATATATAAATTAAAACCGCTTCATTAACACCATTGTGCAAAAATCTAATTAATTATTTTATAGTTAACAAAATAGATTATTTTACTCTGAAAGATAATTATATATCAAGTTAAATTATGAATGTTGAAGGTGAAAAGGTTAATTTTAGAACATAAATAAATTAATAATAAACTTACAATCAAGAGTTAATTTAAATCTGAATTTAAATTAAACGCAAAGTCCACAAGCATTAATCGTGTATAATGAAAATAGTTCTATACGTTAATATAAACTTACACATGTATGCTGATACGGTCTCTATTTACATTTAGTAGCTATTTTTATCATAATTTAATAGATGTAGGCAAATGAAACGAACACGGAAACAGAGAAGTAATCTTAATTAGTGGGTCTATAAATATCATTTTAATATACTTCTATATTTCTTTGGGTAAAACATTATTATATTAATACAATATAAACATTATCTACTCGATAAACGAAACTTATAAGTTTGTTGACCGAACTAAATCAACGCACTTCCTAATAATTTAACTTTAAAATATTTGAAGGTACAATTGCATGCCATGAGATAGAACGCGTTACTTAGGACGTGAGACTTATAGTCCAATCGAATTAGTATTTTAGATTTACAAAAATTTTTAGCAGAATTTTTCCTTCGGAATCCGTTGGGGGGAGGGGGTCACTGGTAGTCTAAATTCAAAAAGTAGGGGTACCAGAGTTTTTCTTCATCCGCCATCTTGATTTAAAGGGTTGTTTTTTGTCTCTTTTTGAAAATTTCTGCTAAAAATTTTTGTAAATCTTTGCCCATTTTTGAGCTAGTCCGACTGGGCTATTACAGAATAATTTTTTCCATATCAACACATAAATGTGAATTTTTAAAAAATCGTAAATTGACGTAATTTTTGTTCCACATATACGACATTATAATTCGTACATATTAAACTGAAAAATGATAGTAAAATTCTGAGTAAATCCCTATTTTAATTTTAAATACCTAAAAAAGTAACGATAAATGATATTCATTAAATTAATCATAAAATTTTAATTTTATTTACAAATGAACAAATGTAAATTACATCACTACATATAAATAACATATTATCTTCCAGTGTGCATTTTAAGCTAAGAGAGATAACGGACACGTTTTTTATATCATTTACATTTCTTTAATAAAAATAATCTTAAAATAAATTAAATTTACTAGAACGTTAACATTTTCGTAAATATTCCTAATTGTTTACCAAACTTATAAAATGTACTTATACCTTTTTAAAATATAATAGATAATTAGATATATCTTTGATTTGGATCAAAGAAATATATATCATTTGTTCATGATAATTAAATGTTGGAATCATGGTGATGTGTTACTAAAGTTATATTTATACAGACTTAACGTAAAGGCATAGACGCTAGATTCTCACAAAGATTTTATTGATATCATTGTCTTCTATTAAGTGTAATGTTTTGTATATATCTTTATTTTAATACGAGTTATTGCGCATTACTAATGTTATTATTACTACATAAGGAACCTAGGTAGGTATATTGAAAACTACATGATTTCTCAGTCGCTGTCTGACAGTCGACTGTTTGGATCTGACATTGATATCAAAGTAATATTTCTATTGTTCTATGTTAAAGTTTCTAAATAAATTACTACTTTCATCAACAATATTAAACCGATCAATCTCCTTTGTGTACTCTCCATTCTACGTAATATTGGGGAATTCGTCTGTGCTCTCTTGGCACTATTGAACGCCATCAAACCGAATGAATGAACGATATAAAAGTATCATTGTCTAGCCATAATTTTATTTATCTCTCGTACGAATGTAAGCCTCATTATAATTGAAAGATTGACGATCGATTGATGTGATGTTCAATTGTACTTATACAATTTTTGTATTAATTATATGTATGAATATATCTTCTTCTGTCTGGCATTATTAATCCCGGCTAATGCCATGGTTTGCCTTCCGACTAAGTCTCCTCCACTCTAAACGATCATTAGCATCACCCATGGTTAGGCCGTTGGCTCTGCTTCATGACTTTCAGCCAATGATTACTTAGGCGCCTGGGAGGTCTAGTTTCAAGGATAGATATGTCAAGGCACTTTATTTCGACATAGTCCTCAGACCGGCGCGCAACATGACCATATCACCTCAGGCGTCGCTCTTGGAGCTTATCCGCTACGTCACGGACCTCGAGACTGGAAGGCAGTCAGGCCGAGTTACGTTGTACATTCACCTCAGCATATATGAAATGAGCTTCAGCTCATGAGTATGCCGATAGTGAAACAACATCGAGTACTATATTGAAATGGAATGGGCTAAGAACGAAGCATTTTATTCTTATCTTATAGGAGCTGATTAAATTGATGGTAGCACGCTCAATCAGAATATTTACCCGCATCAGCCGATCGCAGCGACGGCAGAAAGCAATACTACACTGTTTTTACCTGAAGGTGATCAGGTCTATCTTAGTTGGTAGAACTGTTCGATGTTATGTGACTTATTGCCCTTCTAGCGAGTTTCCTGAAGGAAAGTACACTGGACGCGACGTCTCATGAGTAGGTACATCTGCGAGTTCCCGGTATCGTCCGGTATTATTTTTAGTTAAACAAACATATTATTTTTAGATCTTTAAAATCAACTGCAATTGACTTTTAATTTTTATTCTCGATACACAGGGCCGGCCTAAGGTGAAAATGCCGAGTGTAAGATTAAGGATGTACATGGATGCCCCTAGGATAAAATTATGCCCCCTTTTATGCCCTAATTGTATGCCCTCCCAAAAAGCTCGAGTGTGCGGCTGCATACTTCGCACACCCCATAGGCCGGCCCTGTCGATAAAAATGCAATATGTTGATAAATTAAAACCAATATATACCTACTCAATGACTATTCAATCGTTCTTTAATTATCAAAAATACGATAAAGCATAAAATCGTAATTGCGAATAATTTAAAAGTAACCATCTATATTACTATTTGCATATTTTAATCGATTAAAACTGTATCATATTTTACTAGTCGATCCGCGTGGTTTTTTATTTATGGTTGATATTCTTTCATGATTTTATCGTTATGTTTTTTATTCTTATAACTTTCCTCATACCTTTTTAAAGTAAAAATAATATTTAAAATTGGACCAAATGGTTCTGGGTTTAGCTCATTCAAACAAACAACCAAACTAATTTAACCTAAACTTTAAACCATTTTCGTCCTTATAATATTAATATATTTAGATTTTAATTATCACATAATTTTAATGTCTGTTAAGTAGGTACCTACTCAGTAGACCGTTAGGTAAAAGTAGGTAAGTTACAAAAGAATTTTATATATACCTTACTAACTCACGCAAATTCTATTAATATCTTATGACGAAGATAATCCCTATGAATTTAATGGAAAGTGTACTTTATAGCGACGATAAATTGCTTTTATCTTCTAATTAAATGAATTACTGTTGGACGGATACATGGAGCTATGATTAATAACTTGGAATATTGTTTTAATCTATTACGACTAAACTCATATTATTCCTTGAAAATTATCCTTTTAGAATCTTGTTTTTATATATACATACGTCTCATTTTTGCAATACAATTATAATACCTGTTATACGTATAACTGTAATTTTAAAATCATCAATAATCGTCTTGCCAAAAACGATATTCTGTTTTTAGTGACGGCTCAAAATAGTCAAGATTTTTATTTAATAATTTTTCTTTATATAAAAGTGACCGACATTCAACCCACTCGCACGAAGTTTTTTATTCACTTTCCTGATACGAAACTTCGAGGTGGAGCAACATTCCACCATTCAAATTTTCTGTCACTTATTACAGAGGTACCTTCAAAATAATTCATCTATCTATGCTTTTCATCACACGTGATTGTGCATTACAAAGTAAGAAAAAATAAAATGTTATAAAAATCATGAACTAAACTTATCTTTCTATCTCTCTCTATTCTCTATTATGGACTGGCTCGTTGGCGCAGTTGGCAGTGACCCTGTTTTCCGCTCCAGGTTTGTGAGTTCGATACCTGTCCGAGTTTGGGTGTATTATTATTTATATATACATATATTATTATCTATATCTAAGTTTATTAAAAAAAATTACATATATGTAACACCTTATACACCGACCGTTCTGGTGTATTGGTGCGAGTAGTTGCCTCAAGACCGCGCCCCGGGGCGGTCGTGGGTTCGATTCCCGCTCGGGACAGATATTTGTATTTCTACAAACATTGGTGTATGTCCTTATGGGTCTCCCCACCGTGCCTCGGAGAGCACGCAAAGCCGTCAGTCCTGGTTGTTATCATAGACACCTGATAACGATCGTTATCCATTATAAGGAAACAATTCGCCAACCCGCAGTGGAGCAGCGTGGTGGATTAAGCTTCAATCCTTCTTCTACGTGGAGAAGAGGCCTTCGCTCAGCAGTGGGTGGCTTACAGGCTGATACCTAAAACACAGACATGAAGTTGCCTGTCTTAAGAACAGACGACTGTGTGCATATGTTAAACTTATTTATATTTATTTTTATTACATGAGTATACATTTTATAAATACTTACTTAAGGTAGTTCATGACTAGAACCAAGTTTTAAAAACCGGTTCGTGCCGTAGACATGTCCCGTTTATTTTCCGTAGATAATATGGGAGTAAAATAGCCCAAAGCCCAAAATTCTTAAAATGGAGAACACGAATGAATCCAAACAAGATTTCGGCCGAACCGGTTATATGAGAGTTGAAAATTGCTCTGTTACTGATAATGTGATATTATAAAACATCTCAAATCGATAGGACATTGATATTTTAAAAGACATTAAAACATTGAAAAATACTGAATTAGTACGTGAATAACACGAGCTTATTGATTCATAATTTCGGAGTAATCATTTATTGGTCAGTTGATTTATGACTCTTTTCTGACGTATTATATACGTATTACTACAATTACTACTATTTGTATTTCTTGTGAAATATAAACGGATAATTTCACATAAATTACTATAATAATATGGCACTTATCATGGCTTGAAAATTATGCAGCTAAATTTGTTAATGTTCCTAGTTTTAAATTTCTTTGAGGTATCGCGTTAGTACTATGTATGTAGTTGTACTATATATTATTTTAAAATGTTTCTATTGGTGAATAAATTGGCACGCGACTATCATTATATATAGCGAATACGATTCAAACGTTTACATGCATATTTTTTCCAATCATAAGTATTTTAAATATACGCGCATTTTGTTTATGATAGATACAATATTCTTTAGTTTTAAATAAATGTCGTAAAATGAATAAACAATTTGGCAGTATTATTACTTCAACTTCACCTAAAGCGAAATTTGATAATCAAAAAATGAGATATTTCAATTAAACAATAAAGATATATTAGAATATTGACCCCTCGATTCCAATTTTCGTAAAGCGCTAATGCGTTTTATGCCAAAAAAAAAAGACAACAAAACGTTGCTATATTTTCGAAATTTATGCGCACTTCTCGATATTTGAACATAAAAATGCTAAAAATATAACTTTAAAACTCTTTTGTCGTCTTTTGCAAATACTCATATGTCATCAAGGTTAATAAGAATACAAAAAAAAAAAATCAGTTTTGCATCCGTTTGTCATTCTTACTCTGTTTATAATGGTTTACAATTGTTTGAAATAAATCAGCCTGACGTTTAGTCAAGTGACGTTTAGTCACACTGCTGGGTAAAGGCCTCTTCTCCATATGGAGAATAATACGATAATCCACCACGCTGCTCCACTAAGGGTTGGCATATAATTTTCCCTATCATGAGTAACAATCGCTATCAGGCTGTCAGGTGTTTATGATAACAACCGTGACCGACGGCTTTACGTGCTCTCGGAGGCACGGTGGGGAGACCAAAAAATTGTTTACGACAATTGTTTACGAATGAAGTGAACACGAATGAATCAATTTTTTTATTTAGAATCCAGTTTGTAACCGGAAAATATAGAGACGAAACTACAAATAACAAATTTCATTATAAATTTCTTATATTTTTTAGGTCTACATATTTTTAACTATCATCATCATCATCATATCAGCCATTGGATGTCCCTTGCTGAACGTAGACCCCTCCAATTCGACCTCCAGAGCGACCGGTTCGAAGCAGCCCCCATCCAACGGCTTCCAGCGACTCCCCTTAAGTCGTCTGTCTATCTCGCGGACTGCCGTCAGACGCTGCGCTTGCCGGTACTTGGTCTCCACTCGATAACCTTTCTGGTCCATCGGCGATCAATTCTACGTACTATGTGCACTGCTCATTGCATTTTCAGCTTGCAAATCTGTTGGGATATGTAGCTTCGTTTGTCTGCAGATCTCATCATTTCTGATTCGATCTCGCAGAGAAATACAAAGCATAGGCCTCTCCATTGAACGCTGTGCGATTTGAGCTTGTTTAAAAGGCCCATAGTCAGAGACCAAGACTCAGATCCATATGTCATCACTGGTAACACACATTGGTCGAAGACTTTGGACGCACTGAGGTATAGCAGATGAAAAGACGTTTTTAACTTATGCTGCCAATCCTAACTGGATTCCACGATTGATCTCTACCGCGAAGTTGTATCTACCAAGTTGGATCTTTTGTTCAAGGTAGATGTACTCGTCAATAACATCAAGAGTAGAATTTCCAACCGATATCGGGATGGGCACGACATGGGCATTCGACATGATTTTGTCTTGTCCATGTTCATTTTAAGGCTCACCTTTTGAGAAACTTCATCGAGGTCACTGAGCATAAAGTTGAGGTCTTCCAGGGATTCTGCCATAAGCACGATATCCTCGGCAAATCGAAGGTGAGTGATGTACTCGCTGTTTATATTAATGCCAAATTCTTTCCATTTCAGAAGATTCCGTCTTCCATACTGCAGTAAACAGTTTTGGAGAAATGTAATCTCTATGACCTCACTGCATTGAAATCGCTCTCGTGCTATGCCCCTGTACTCGAACCGACATACTAGCGTTATTGTACAAGCACTGCAAAGCTTCGATATACCGGTAGTCAATGTGTCATCACTGGAGAGACTGCAGAACCGCCCAAGTTTCGATCGAATTAAAGGCTGTATCATAGTCGACTATCGCCAAGCACAATGGCCGATTATAGTTAATCTTTTGTATAATCTACTGCAGCGTATATATGTATATGGTCTATGGTACTATAGCCTTTTCGGAAACCGGCTTGTTCGGGAGGCTGGAAGTCAATTAAATATATGTAGCTACAATATTGTAACATCGTGTTCACTAATTGACTGATGACTGACGACCGTTCTGGTGTAGTCGCCTCAAACCGAACGCCAGCGGTCGCGGGTTCGATTCCCGCTCGGGACAGATTTTTGTATTTGTACAAATATTTGTTTCCGCTCTGGATGTATGTCCTTGTGGGTCTCGTGCACCCACCGTGCCTCGGAGAGCACGTAAAGCCGTTGGTCCTGGTTGTTATCATAGGCACCTGATAACGATCGTTAAGCTCCAACCCTTCTTCTGTATAGAGAAGAGGTCTTCATTCAGCAGTGCGTTGTACACAGGCTGATGAAGTACAGTACAGTTCACTGATTTGAGTGTACGAGTATAAAGATGGGTTGCATAAAATTCATACGTAGCGTGACGTCGACGTTATTGTTGGAAATCTATTTCTGGACACAATATCTCTCGACCCGTAAACATATGGCCTGAACTTGTGACACGAAATGACGGTTGCCACGCTAATGACATTTTTGCGGTCAGGTCGTGTTTTGTAAGACGTAAAGGTTGATGTACCTTTAAAAAATTTATTCGATAATTCAATCGCACGATTTAATAACATTTATTATAATGCTAATTAACAATGATTACAGCCAGATTGAACTGTTCATGCATCGGTAATAAATTGTTGTTAAATACATTTTCTTCTATGAATATCGGAAAAATATAATAAATATTAATTTGGCTTGGCTATATTTATATTTATATTGACTATAATAAAAATAAATTTATTAATCTGAAGCACTATGTTAACGTATATGAGACGCTAAAATTATAAAGATAATATAAAATTGAAATCGTTGGCACAATAACGTGAGACTTCGTGATACGAAGCTACGATATTATCTCGAATATACGTATTTAAATCTATTTACATACAAGAAACTGGATTCATTGCAGAGGTCATAAATTTTAATGCATCTGTTGATAATTCTCATTACTTAGCGAGTTTATATATAAATGTATCGACTAAGAATAATATGTATGTATACTAAAACATGACGAGATATGTAACCTTTTAAGATTTTTTAAAAAGGACAAAATAATGACTACGACAGAAGATAAAAAGAGAGCATTTATTATTGTAAGATGTACGCAGTAGGTACTTATACAGTAAACTTATGATTTTTGAGGACAGAAATATTTCCAGAACTATATATTGGTTTGCATCGCAAAGAAACATTCAAAGGATAAATACCTAAATTAATTTAAATAAATAAAATTGAATACCGATTTAGATATCGAATAACTGTTTTACATTTCTGTAATTATTTGTCGGAATACTTATATTTCACGACGTATATAAGAGCACGTAAAACCTTCGATCCAGGTTTATTATCAAAATACCAGATAGCAATCGTTAATTTTAGTAGAGCATCTCTAGGTATAGGAATGGTCTTTGTCCAAGAGTTAAGATATTTACAGACAGGTTCAATTCAGTTAAGCTTAAGCACTTGTAGATCCTCTGAAATTAAAAGTATTCATATGTGCCAGTGATAATTAAATCTTAAGCCACCCGCCAGCTTGTTTACCGACTTTCCTTAATAAATTCCAGCAATACTACGTCAGTGGAACTGTCATATGATCAGTAATTTTCTTGCATTTGTGTTATCTTCCATATCACATGAACTAATTATCTTAGGTATAGAGTTTAAAATATGGTTTTCCAAATCTATAATTTTGTATGTATACGGCAAACTAAAAATTAATAATTAATTATCAATATCCCAAGAAATTTTAAAGAATAAATAAATTCATATCGTAAAACCTTTTTTTTGTCGCAGGGGTATCCATTTACGGATGATGTCCAGGACGCCAGGGTAGGCACTCCTAGACCTATGTCGGACTCGGCACTTTGGGAGTGCAATACCGTACTAAACCCCTGCGGGAGCCTTCAGCCGATTTAATAGGAGGGTTCCGGATCTGCAGGCAACAAGATCCCTTCAGCGACAGGCTGGCCTCGGTGAAAAGGCCAGACTTCTCCTCCACGGGGCCTGTCCGGCTCTACTCTGAACAGTCCCGACGAGTCTAGGAGAACCGGGTTCCCATTCCGGCCCGACGCAGGCAGAGGGGCGTTACTGGAGGCGCATTAAGTAGCGACTCATACGCACCCCCATTCGTCGCCCGCGGATGGAGGCCACTTCGGCGGCCTCTTCTCTCACCCGCTCGTTGGCCTCCTTCTGGGACATTACTGTCTTGCAGAAGGAGACATCGCCTTCCAGGACTCGTCGACGCCGAGCATCGCGGTGATGACGCTCGGGATCGACAAGTCCCCTCCGAGGTCATATCGCAAAACCTTTGTTTTTTGTCGCAGGGGAATCCATTTACGGATGATATGCAGGACGCCCGGGCGGCAGTCCTAGACCTATGTCGGACTCGGCACTTTGGGAGTGTAATACCGTACTAAACCCCTGCGGGAGCCTTCAGCCGCTTTAATTGGAGGGTCCCGGATCTGCAGGCAACAGGATCCCTCCAGCGACAGGCTGGCCTCGGCGAAAAGGCCAGACTTCTCCTCCATGGGGACCATATCGTAAAACCTTACCTAACCGTTACGAGTTGATTTTGAAATGTAACCTACTTACAAAAAATGCGAGATTTATTAGTGTAAAAATTAGGGTATTTTTGAACTTAATTTTAATAAAAATACATAGTTAATTAGGTGTTTTTAATTGTTTTTTGCTTTTTACAAATATTTTTTGATTTTTTATTCAATTTCATTTTGTAATTAATGTTTATGCATTCATTGTAAGCACACTGCGTATATGGTTACATATTACGGCTAACTGAATCTAAAAATAGACGACCAGGGATGGTCAATGTGATAACTGGTTTAACAATCAACTGGTTATATTTAAACCATGGTCTATATATAGATGAGGACAGAAATAACATACAGAGATTGTTCACACGTCCGTTATTATTATCTGCTGTTTTTATTTATTGTACCTAATGTTTTATAATAACTTTAATATAAAGAAGAGGATAATTTTGCGTTAAATGTTTTCGGTTTAAGAATTATATTGTATAGTTTTGGTGATTTGTTAAACCACAATTGTAATTTAATATATTATTTTGAGTAATATTTAAAATGTATATTGTACTTGAAATAAAAGATCTCTACAATAATAAATAAAATGTTTGCGTTGTCTATTTATAATGTCAAAATGCCGGACATTACCAAATATATACGAATTCCTCGAATTTTTGATATTAATTATATATGATGAATAGATGAATTTTATATATTATATCTGACCAGTTAATCTCCAAAACGGCTTCACCGATTTTAACAAGACATTTACTACCAAATAGCTTATACAAATAATAAATATAAATATAAATAAATATTAACCAACAGTCACACCACGTTAACCTAGCCCCGTGCTAAGTTCGTAAGAACTTGTGTTACAGGTACTAGGAACGGAAATAAATTTAATACATTTATATAAATACATATATACATAAATACACATCCATGACCCGGTGCCCGTTAACCCGTTAGCCCGGTGACCCGGTTATATGTATAAGAAGTAATTTAAACTACTAATATTTAAGTATTGATGTTCATTGCAACAAATTAAAAGTGTGAAAATTATAAGCAAAATCCGATTCACAAGTCAGTTTTACTTAATTTCACGCGAAGTCTCGGGTTGCAACTTAATCATAAAAAATAAAAAAATGAAAACATGAAAATTTTCTTCCGTATTTTTTTTCCCTTAGGTATAATTTTTTCAATAGATTTTTGCTTAAAAAAATCCTGGCTACGCCCATGTATCTTAAATGGGCGTAGTCAAATTGTGACATCATCGATCGAGTATCTTCTACAATTATCTATGAAATGGACTGTTCTGTGAATATCTCATGACCTTGGACTTGGGCCACTAGTAACCAGCAATACCTTACAGAACTATAACGAGGCCTGTACTGTATGTATTGTAAAAAGCGAACAGGAGCCTGTAAACAACTCTTCGGACTTAAAACACAAAATTAATTTATAGGAGATTCTGAACTGAATCAGCTTGTAAACCATCCACTGCTGGCCGAATGCCGCTTCTCCATATAGAAGAAGGTTTGGAGCTTAATCCACCACGCTGCTCCATTGCGGGTTGGCGGATAATTTCTCTACCACGAGTAATGATCGTTAACAGGTGTGTATGATATGTGATATATGATAACAACCGGGACCGACGGTTGTATGTGTTCTCCGAGGCACGGTGGAGAGACCCACAAGGACATACACCCAGACCGGAAACAAATATTTGTATAAAAATACAAATATCTGCCCCGAGAGGAAATCGAACCCACGACCGCCGGCGCGCGGTTTGCGGCAACTTGGGCACTTGGGCCATTGCGGTTCATTTACAATATTATAAGTTAAATTTGATATTTTATCTTGCTACAAAGCATTCGTTTTTTTTGTGAAGTTGTTACCAGAACTAAATTATTCTCATTTAATATATATACTTAAAATGTTATTGGTAATATATGAGAATATCCCATCACAGTGTACAGATTAGTTAGATAGACTGTGATCCCATTGTATATCTACGTAAGATGTGTAACGGATTCTAAACCTAGTAAAAAAGATAGTAAACAGATCTGAAACCGTATGTATAAAAATTTGGCTTGAATAAATCATTCTATATTCCAATCACTTGTCACATATTAAAATCAGAATCAAGAGCTCATTGAACTTAGCGACAGCATCTATTACATCGAGAGCCAACACGAGATAAAGATCATATGAAGTGTTCGTGCTCAGAAAGCTGAAAGACGAAAACAACATTATCTATTACAAGATAATGACAAGACGCAGAAAGTAATACGTTATCTATGAATGATAAAATTGATAAAAATAAATCTATTTTTCAATTTCGTTTTATTTTTTTTCGTTCATATCATCGCATCGAAACAGTTATTATATGTATATGTTACGTAATGATATCTTATCTGTGCACTAAATGTAGCAGATACAGGATTAAGATTTGATATTGTCCGATTGATGAAATATATTGACATAATTTAAACTTCCGAATACAAATATATACACGAGCTATTGACTGATTCATAAGTAATCAGTAGAAACGTGAAATTGGGGCAGTTGTTTTATTATGTCATATAGTCAATCACGAAAAAGCGATTTTTCGACATTCGACTTGTGAGAATATAAACAGGGGTAAGATATATATATATATCTTACTCCTGTAAATATAAAATAGGCATGTTTAATACATAAATAAATACGTTTAACATGTATACATTGTCCACTGTACTACGGTATGTCTGTGTTTTAGGTAACAGCCTACTGATATACATATACATGTATTTTTTAAATAAATGTACATACGTAATACGTAATACATATATAAATAAATATTACCCCCAGACTTGAGGCTGGAATCGAATCAACAACCCTGGAGCGGAAAGCAGTATCACTGCTCACAGTGCTAACGTGTCAGTCAAACATTGATGTTTGGAAGAATGTGTTTAATTCATTTATATTATTATTGAATCCATTAAATTTTGATTTATACAACTCAATTATCAACTATAATAGCTACATGCTAAATTCTTTTTTTTTGTAGCGGTTGCAACAGGTATGTTGCACCTGCTTCAAAAGAGGCAGGCTCCCCGAACGACGGGGTGTGCGTTCAGGTACATTTTTTCCCGCCAAAACAAAATAAAGGTATGTTAATCTATTGTTAATTAAACTTGTGTGGAAAATCATGTTTAACGTCAATTTATTTTTTATATTTTGCTTTTCGAATAAATTTTCGTAGGTTCCATAATCGAGGACAACTTGAGAAAACGAACATGGCTTTGTATTTCATTCTACGTGTACCAAAGCGATACTTCTTATTCAGTTAACGAAGACACGACGAGTGAAGGGACGACTTATTACGTTTTATAATTGGCAACAATTTATTTCTATTTTCATCCGCAATAAAGCACCCACTATTAGATGAGAGAACGTTAGCTAAAAGTTTACACATTGTTCTCTTTTACAATGATTTTGTAACGCTAAGAATAATATGCGATACTTTATGCGTTGTCTGTTAATGTTGTTTTATTTTGAAAGATATACATCAATTTAATAATAAATAGAACATTTACGATTATATTCAGGACGTACGTTTGAAGTACGCAAAGTTTTGAAATAGATTTCAATTCAACTGCATTAATGTTTTGTTGCTTCTGCTATAGAGGTATAACGTCAAGAGTCAGGCCATTGCATAGTATCAAGGTCGATGCACACGTAATCCGCTTACAGTCACTAATATACCTATCGCGTTCATATATATTTTATAAATGTACAAAAGTAGATATATTTTAAACTAGCTGTGCCCCACGGTTTTACACGCGTTAATTTAAGGGAAAAACGTACTTAAATATTTTTAAACAATCACCCTAAGAGTAGGTACCCACCTCGTTGTTCGAGTGGTCGCAAGCGTTACTGCGAAGCAAGGAGTCTCAGGTTTGATTCTTGGGCCGTTCAACGTATTATTAAGTTTTATTTATTTTTCGAAAATTTTCAGTAAAAAAGTGATGTTATATTTACTTTAAAAGTGGAACTATAGTTAAAAAATGTCTCGAGAATAGAAATAATAAAGGACGCAACGGAAGCTCTCAAAAAAGATTATTTTTCCCCGTTTTTGTAACATTTCTTATTATTGCTCAGCCTCCATTGGTCGTAGCGTGATGTTACATAGCCTATAGCCTTCCTCGGTAAATGAGCTATACAACGCAAAAAGAATTTTTCAATTTGAACCAGTAGTCCCTGAGATTAGCGCGTTCAAACAAACAAACAAACTCTTCAGTTTTATAATATTAGTATAGATTTGTTAATAATTATATAAATTAATGTAAAAAAATTATGATTATACTTTTATTGGTCAAAATACTGCTAACACACATATCTGTACTCCCAGGAGAACAGACGTGTCTGCTAGCAATGCCCTCGGTCTTAGAGCATTTTAAATTAAATAATCAGTTAGTGTTTAGAAAGACAAATAATTAAGCTTAGCTATGAATGTTATAAATAATTTTTATTGTTCTACGTTACTCGAATCTAAATATTTATTGAAAGTTAAGTGTGTTTTTCTACATCGTTGCTTCTATTTTCTAAATTGAACAAGGCTTTTGAGGACCTAAAACAGAAAACATTTATGAATAAGGTCATTGACATCTAAAACTATGCATGAGAAGTAGGTCTGCATAAGGACTGTATTCGAAATACATAGCTTTTGAAATAATGAGTAAATAATACTTGAAAGACGTATCACACGATTTAAATCTCGAAACGATTCTTTGAATTGTCTATGAAAGAGGATGACAATTAATCAGAAATATACGAAACCCAACTAGTGCATTAAAAATGTTATATTTCGTGTGATTCACACTCGATATAATTATACGTATATATAATTACTTTAAAATCTTGGCATTATTTTATTTTATTTTTATTTTATCTTTATTAGGGAAACAAAGAGTTCTATTATAGAAATAAAGATAGCCTTAATTTTAACACAACTTTAACTTTTACATTAACTAAACAAGTTTCCACAATTTGCAAAAGAAAATAATAAAAGAGCAGACTGACATTGATAAAATACACAAAACATCAGCAAAAATTACAAAATAAAAAATAAAAAAAACAAAAAAAGGGAATCTAAAGTTAATATTAAAAAAAAAAAAAATAATAACTACAATACAAGTACAAAAATTTGATGCCTAACATCTGATCAAAGTACAAATTAAATTTTTCTTAGTTTTTCCACATTATTTTGGGCTTTTCATTGTTTGACTTGTAGGAGAAACAGAAAGAATCTTTGAGGTGTGAAGTCATTACTAATAATCGGTGCCTGTTGGGAGCAGAATCCAACAAGTATGCTTAATTAAAAAAATCAAAAACCCGACTGCGTAAAATACTCTTATTATAAACTAAAAAGAATAAAACAATTTACTAGCTTTCATTTGATACCCATATTGCTACTGTAAGAAAAAAAAAACAACCCCCCCCCCCTCATTCCGCCATTTTCAAATTTATATAGCTTATGTCACTACTACAATTTAGACAAATCCAACGACACCTCATATGTCAAAAATCGTCAAGCCGTTTGGGCTGTAGGGCGTGCCAAAGAAATGGACATACATACATACATACATACACTCGAAAAACATAACCCTCCTTCTGTCGCAGTCGGGTAAAAATAAGTGGTTGAGATCAGAAATGGCCACTCAACAGCCGGTTCATCAAACCTTACGATATGGATAAGCCAATAGTTATCGCTATATTTATGAAATGTTTCATACAACATTTTTTTACTAGCTAAAATTTTGAGGTTTTTGTCTATTAACAGGACTGTACCTCCTGTGTCCGTTTCTCCCGTGAAACAGCTTTGCTGAGATTCGGAGAGAAGGGCAAGACAGTGTAATTACTGGCACCGAGACTTTAACACCTTATGTCTCTGGATAGGCAACACATAAATGAGTTGCCTGGGCTAGTTCCAGGTAAACTAGTTTATGTTCATGGGCGACGTTAACCACTTACCATCAGGTGGAACGTCTGCCAGTTTGCCTTTTCACTTAACATAAAAAAAAATATACATCAAAGGAATGTAAACAAATAATCTTGTGTACTCGTAAATGATCACTCGCGCGAAATACGTTTTAAGATCAAACAGACCTACAAACACATGATGAAATAGTGCGATGGATAGTAAGGATATTATTGTAAATGGATATTGAAATGTTTAGTTATGATATAATATTTACTGAGTCCATATTTAATACTAAATATCATTTTACTTGTCTTTTTATGTTTAGCGTGTTTGGCTTAGTATAAAGATACTTCGTAATCCTCTAGATGAGCCTGGCTCTAGCATAAACCTGCAAAATAAAACTATTTTTGGTGTGATAAAGATTATTATAATCAATTAGTTTAATTTTAATTATATGTGTTTTTGTAAATAAATATTTGTACCCTTCGGTGCAGATTTTTTTAATATCGACTTCTTACATTTTCATGTAAAAAATCGGCTAACCTTGAAATTAAAAGAATATAAAAGATAACGCTTAAACTTAAAAATATACGATTCTCATGAACGAAGTCTACGCTCTAATGACAATTTACTCCTCGAAATTCCTTCCCGCTCCACTACTTTCCACACTAAACTGTTCAAGCTTCCCAACTTTGGGACTCCCTACCCTTGTCCATTCGACGTGCTCAATCCTTAACAATTTTTAAGAAATCTGTAAAACACAATTTCCTTAAATTTTAATCCTTTGCTTCTATGTATCCAGTCATATTCGTATAATTATTTCCTTTCGTCACTTTAAGTAATATGATAATTTTTTTTATGTATAATATATATTTCTATAAGATTTTAATGTATACAAGTAAACATCTATCTGTATATATTATATATGAACGTATACATATTTATTAACTAATAACATTTTTTTCTATCTGTCTATATGTATTGTATGTGTATAAAATAAAACTGTACACATATACTATTAGTATACCATTTCTTCTGCCCTAAGGTTGCCTGGAAGAGATCGCTTTTTAGTGATAAGACTGCCTTTTGTACTTATTTCCAATTTTTTTGTATGTAATATTGCTTATTATTTGTGTAAAATAAAGAATTTTTATTATTATTATCTTGTATCTATTTATAAATGTTTTCGACTAACAGATTTTATTTTAAGCACTATAATCGTGACATATCTATATTAAAAAGTCATCTGACTATTTAACGTTAGTGTCATATGATAGAGATATTTACGCACTTATTTTATTTTAGTATGGATGTAATTGACAAACAAAATAACAAAACTCATTAAGATAACATAAATATCCGCGTTCACACAATTTATGTCCCGATAGGAACAAAATTTGTCACCTAGCCAAAAGTTACAAATAATAGGCAACTGGCCAAATGCCATATATTACGTAACACAGATATAGGAATTAAATACAATAAAATACTAGAGTCGTAACAACTTTTTGTATCCATTACAATAAAATCAGTTTTTATGGTAAATTAAAGTGTGTTAATGTTATATATAAAAAAATCGGATAATTTTATTTTTAATATTTTGGCATGAAGCATATTTAATTGACAATAAATAAAAGAAGCACAATCACTGTGTATATATAATAAAAAAATCTATTATGAATATCTTTCAATCACTTACGTCACTAATCTATAGATAATATTATCGTTCTAATAACGATTTCATAAAATTTTTGGATAAACTGTTGGAATAATTTTTAGTTTGAAATCGTGTACATATATACATATTGTATATGTATTAATAAGTAGATATTTGTGTACGTACTTCTATACTATAACTACACTGCCTACCTATTTCAAACTTTAAATTATCGTACTTTATAATTTTATTTATTGTACTAAACAAGCGTGAGTCAGGCTCATATTCATTCCAAGGGTTTCATACCATATCATTTGGACAAAGTCAAAAAGATCCGAAACTGACTATTATATAACTTTACTTTTTTATTTTTTATTTTTGTTATTCATTGTGGTCACTATAATATACTCTCTATGAAAATTTCAAGTGTATATCTATAAAGTTTCAAAATGATACAGCCCAGGGACAGACGAACGAAAATAGGGAGGATCATGATCCTAGCTGGATCCTAGCTGGTCCAAGGTTTATAATAAAGAAAATGAGGTAAAAAGACAAGACCACTGTAAATCATCGAAGAGAAAAAAACCTTTTCCGTCTTAATCATCAAATTCACTTCAGATCTCCTATTATCTTATAGAGTCATCAGGATTTCTCACAAGCGCACTACACTAGAAAATTTTCCATCTTTTTTTCCTACCATTGGTGTAGTTACGGGCCAGTTATGCAGAATAAAAAGAATTATATGAAATAATTATAATATCTTGAATAAATGTATACGTGGTAGACTTGGTTAAAAAGTAAAACACCTGCTAAGTGCAAGTTTGACTCAAACATTAACTAAACAATATTTACGTACACACATTTTTAGACCGAGCTGATAACGGTGAAAAAACGCGTTTCTTACGTGAGGGCGTCCTTTATTTCTCATTTCTATATTATTTTAATTACCACTCTGGATATATGCCATCAGAAGTCATTGTAACCAATTCAATTAATGAACCAGATTATAACTAGTTCAGATGATTGCCTCTGGTTCACATCTACATTCATGATAACTGGGGGCCGATCCGATTTCTCTCGTGTTCCAATTCGTTATTTATCAATTCGTCACGACTTGTGCCACAAAGAAATCGCACGTTTCTAAATTTACATCTGTCTATATGTAGTCAATCGTTGTTATTGGTCATCATATTCAATGAATATACTCTTACATACTTATTAAATTAAAAGTAATTTTTGGTTTGGCAACTACTACTACTGGCCCACCCAACAAATGTTTAATTTATAACAATTTCATTAAGTATAAATTATTTTGCTATGAAAGCTATCTATCCTAAATAATAATTATTTTGATTTTAAATTGGATTTAATAACATATTAGTATGGTTGTTTAAGAAATAAAATGTAATAAAAGATATCTGAACCTCAAATAAAAGTTGGGTAGTCACGCTCCGAAGTCTGCGTCCCCGTCTCGTGACCCGGTCGCTAAGACTCAGATAGAACACTGAATAAAACACATAAACTATTCTTCGAATCTCAGTAGAAACAGCAAAAATAGTCAGTAGATTGAAAAAAAGTGATAATTAATACTTCGCGATTATCAATACAACAAATAATTAACTATTCCGATTTTATACTCTACAAAAGGTTCGAATAGAACTCTACTGCATTGTCATTATTTGCGATTACCGTCGACACGAATATTTAACGAGTACTTAGTTTCCATTCATGGTTGTATTTAAATCAAGAACAGTAAAGTTCATAATTGTACGACTTATCGTAGTTGTAATATTGTCGACTGTAAAAGAGAAGGTTCATTTATATTTATGAAGGTTTTTCACTGTTGTCGGGTACATAATAATATCGAGTTTTGCGAATTCAACGATTGAATGTAAATTATCAATCCGTAACAAACTTGGCATGGTCCAATACTTAACCGTGCATAACATCAAAGGACGCGATTCTAATCGCCATTGGAAAATTAATATTGTTCAAGTTTGTTACTAGGTGCTAGATTATCGCAATAATATAAATGAAGCGTCTGTTTCGTTTTCCTTAAATGAGTATAGTATATAAAATACCTAATATAATAATATAATATAGGAGAGGTCCAGCAGTGGACGGATATAGTTAACAAAGTTACACGTTACGTCATGACGGACAAGTTTAGTACGTTGAATTACGTTTACTCGTAATTTTGAAGACCACATTACTTGTTCATATACCTTGATTAAATAAATATAAAACAATGATAATACGTATAAAATATCAAGACACGTATTATTTATCTAAAAATTAAGCTGTAAATGATGTTGGATAAATTATGACAGAATGTCCTTTGCTGTTCCCGATTTACTAGGGACTTTGTAAATAGTTTAGTTATAATATAGTTATGTTATAATTTTATTTATCTTCGGTTGTTTTACTATATGACGAGCTCTTAACAAGTCGATAACATATAAAAATACTAATTTAGGAATTTTATATTTGGTTGTCAAATTATTGGAGATGACTCGCATTATAGTAGCGTTTTCTTGTTATTTTTTCATACAAATAAATAGTTTTTCGATATACTATATTAGTAAAGCGTCTAATGATAAAATTCAATTTCAGGAAGGTTTTTATTAATTCCATATTGATTCATTTCACTAACCGTACTGACGGTACCTACAACGTACTTCATTATCTGATCAATTTTACTATAATATTCTATTGTATTTAAAAAGTTAAATAATATATTAAAAATATACCTAATTACATTTCTGTAGTATTTTTTCTGAAAATTGATAAACGAACTACTTGTTTGTAAGATTATTTTCATTTTATGAGATGGACAGACGACTCAACCACAGTATAGTAATATATACAGTATCGGCTACTCGGCCGTATCTTTTAAATAAATGCCTACAGTGCTACATGGTGCTACAGCGTCTCTCAAGCAGAGTCGCCGGAAGCCGTTTGATGGAAGCTGCTTTAAACCGTTTGCTCTGGAGGTCGATGGGGGAGGGCTACGATCAGCACTGGACATCCAATGGCTGATATGATATCATCATCAAATGATGATGATGATGAAGATTACTTTTAATAAGTCCAAAGTTTTGTTTAAAAGCAAAATTTTGGCAACATATATAAACAATGAGACAAATAGAGACAAAATATTTTGTTGACTGTTTTAACATCTGTTCACGTAAATGATCGTTAAATATGTTATTATTATTTTTAATAGAGAAAAAAAAAATCGATTGTTAAAGTCTAAAATAAAAGAGACATTTTAGTTCACACTTAACATTTAGGCTTAAATTGTTTTATATTGCACCTATTACACGATAATATTTAACGTATTTTTGAATATGACATATTGTTTTTCATCAAATTTTATGATGTGCAACCAATATTGTAGTTGGGGCGAATGAGTGGTGGACTAAAAGTCTGGTCCTATGGATATTCAATGATGTTTAATATTAACTATTTAAAATTTTACGTTTCACTGGTACATAACTGTAAAATTATTAGGTTAGTATCAGGTATATATGTACCTGACTTGAAAAAACAACCTATATGAAATAAATTATCGACAACTGATGTACCTTTGTATCTCAACTCTATGTAACAAAATAATAAGGCCTCGTTCCCACTACGCCGGACGCCGGATTGGTGAAACTGCCGGAAAGACTAGTGGCCATACATTTTATATGAAGCTGTTCACATTTATCCGGCGAAAACACCGGATCCGGTGTTTTGTGAGGTGTTTTTACCGATCCGGTGTAATGTGAACACCTCGTTCCGGGATCCGGTTTTCGGCGATTTTGCCGGTCCGGCGTAGTGGGAACACGCCGTAAAGCTTCTTGCCAGAACTATTGCAATAATATCTCCACCTGGTATACAAATATATGTGTATTGTGTTTAAATTTAACTCACACATAGCGTTATGCAATATTACGTTGAATCAGGACGATAGAAGGTCACGTATTTTACACTTCGTAATGGTTACAAATTGAGAAATTGCAGGTACGTGATCCTATACCACGAAATAATACAATATTTTTATGAAAGCCAAATTAGTACAAAGAGACGAATTACAAATTAATTGTACTAAGGTGTACATGTGAAATAAAGTTGAATATTTATTTTATTCTATTGATTATCTATATGCGTCTCTTTGCACCATTCCCGATGAAACATTCTTAATAATGTATTCTTGTCAGGTCCATATTATAAATATGTAATCGAATGCAACAAAAATTTTAATTAAATTAACCAATAATTCACAATTTACATATGTACGAAAAGAGGTCGATTTACTGATATATGAAATTTGAGATAATTATTTCTCTGTTTTAATAAAACAGCCACTATTTAACAAAATTTGTTAAGCTTTTATTGAATTGTAATAAAACAACTATTTAACTTTCCACTTACCACTGCCAGAGAAGGATTGGATAACAAAGGGAATCTTAATCATTTGTTTATTGTGACAACTTGAACTGAACTACATCAGCTTGAAAACAACCCACTGCTGGGCACAGACCTCTACTTTATGTAAGAGAATGGCTGCAGCTTAATCCACCCCGCTGCTCCACTGTGATTTGGCGTGTAATTACTCTACCATGAGTAACGATCACTATCAGGTATTCGTAATAACAAGCGGGACCGACGGTTTTATGTGCCCTCAGACGTATGGTGGGGAAACCCAAAAGGAAATATACCCAGACCGTAAAAAAATATTTCTACAAATGGATATGTATCTATCACGATTATTATCTTTTACTACAGAAGAACGGTTGTCTAATAACATAACGACCGTCATTATCCGCGCTTCCTGCCCTAAGAAGTGTATATCCTAATTTTACGAAATTAGTTCATATAACGTTCATTGTTTCTTAATCCTAAATATAATAAATCTATATAAAATATAATTCTCTTGTTTGTCATTCGATACGCGCCGGTACCTCGAACGACTGATATTTCAATCAGATCACGTGTGCTGAAGAATTACATACATTTTTTGCATAGTTGCATTATTCATGCCGACGAGTCTGTAACTATTGATTGGATACAATTAGGTTATTTAAAAAAGGAAACCATTTTGAAAATGCAAACGGTGTATATTTATTTATTTATTTATTGTTACGAGCTTTTAGTCTCTTAAAATATATTATAGTTAAAACAATTAATAATGTATATGTATATAATGTATATATAAATCTTACTCTCGGCGTGCAATTCAAAAACCTACGAATATTTGTTAAAGATGCAAAAAATAGAAAATAAATTGATATTAAACGTGTTTTTCCCCCACAAGCCTAATTAACGAGAAATTTACTGTGGCTTCGATTTCCGCCCCAAGTCTGGGTGTAATATATATACACAATTATAAAAAAATATATAAGTACCTATATTTATCAGTCGGCTGTTATCTAAAATACGGGCATTAAAATACCTACCTTGGGAACAGACGACCGTAAGTTACCGACAGTGTTTTATGTTAATATTAAAAATATTATATATTTGTGGAACACGGACGGACCGACAAACAATGGAGTTGATTCCGTTCGCAACCTTATGACATATTATATAATGACTTATGATATATTAGATAATCACTTTGTGTCAAGTTGAATTTTCTAGTGCCTCTTAAACAAATAATAATAAAAAATATAGATAAAAAATCTATAAGTAGGTACCGAAACACATAAAAGATCTTTAAAGTTAAGCAATAAATCAGGTGTTACTATAAAATTAAAATAGAGGCACGCATTAACACCATACGGAAAACATGTTCGGTTTCGTAAAAGTGATTTTTTTATTTATATTTTAGCCTTGAGATTAATCTAGTTTTATCTTTCAACGAGAAACGTTAAAATTTTGGAGATGGAAAAAAATACCTAAAATAATAATATACCTATTTTTTTTAAATGTCTTCAATGTGTAAATTCAAGGTTTCTAGAAGATGGTTAATCTTAACGACATGACATACTACAAAAACTTGCCTTTTGGTTTTTAATGAAAATAATTAAGTTACATACACATATGATACGGATACGACCTGCTTAATTTATTATAGAACAGTAGTTAAATATAGTACCTATTTCCTTATAATATCAGATTTTTAAATGACATCAATTTAGAATTTCATATAAAAAACTCGTTCGAATTATGAAGTCATTGATTTTAAAAAGAAAGAAAAAATGTTTTATATAACATAATTCGGCTCATTAATTACATCACATAACCTACTTTAATAATAATATTGAATTGAGACATTTACTAAAGATAATCGTTCGGGAATATTTTTCAAATTGTCGCATTATTGATTTTATAAATAATAGAAATAATTAATATTCTCAAAACTATCATGGACGTTTAATAAACTTTTACACAAAAATTGCTGATCCGATTGCGACGAAACTTGGCATGTGCATAGCTGTAAATCTAAATTAGTAAATAGGTTACTTTTTATTCTAAAATTCCCATAGCATAAGGTATTAAGCGAGTGCAACTGCGGTGCATAGTTAGTTGATGCATAATTATTTATAACGATACTGACTTGAAATAGAGAGAAAAAGAGATACTTAGATATGTCTTTGGCCTGAGATAATAAATGGAGCGTAAACAATTTTAATGCTTGTTAACGTTGAGACATAAATAAATATATAAAAATGAAAAATGTTAAATGCAATTAATTCTATACTACTAATATATTCAAAAAGGGATTTGAAAATTGTCAACCTTCAGATTCTGTCTTAGTATCTATAAATATATAATATAGTATCTATTAATATGTTTTGACTCATAATAAATATTTATAACGGCAAATGCGATCCCAATAACCTTGCTGCGCTATTGATATTTTTGTTTATTCAAACTAAATAATGTGCAAATTAGCGTTTTAATTGATAGTTGACATTCAGACTTAAGTTTTTATTTGCTAATTGTTTTATATACCTACCGAAAGGCGAAACTTGTTTACCTGACCTTTAAAATCCGTCTAATTGTATGAAGTAATTAAATTTTTTAAATACAATTTATACTATATAAATGTTCTGGTGTGAAGTGTGGTGTGGAATTTTCATCAACGCCGACGATCGCGCGTTCGTTTCTTACATGGAACGGATAATTGTAATATCTCAGAGAGCCATTGATTTAAAAAACCCATAGATCAATGCAGAGAGCACATAAAGGTTGTTACTCTTGGTAGGGAAATTATGCCTCACCGCGAAAAATAAGGCGGCGCTGCGCGCCGCGCAGCGAACAATCGCGGTGAGGGTGATTCGGGGGTACCGTACGGTGTCGTGGGCGCAGCTACTGCTCTAGCCGGCGACCCCCGTGTGAGCTCGTGGCGGAGGTTCTTGCCGAGACCTACTCATACGTCTCGGGTAGGAGAGCTCTTGGTGAGAACCCCACGTTGGACGGGATTCTACGGGTGCGTCGGATAGGGCAGTAAGCGCTAATGCGGAGGTGGGGCAGGACCTGGCGGGGAAGCCGTATGGCACACGCGTAACCATGCCATTCGCGCCGTCCATGAGCGGTGGATGCGTCGAAATCGCAAGCCCCTCACCTTCCGTCTGACGCAGGTTCTCACCGAGCACGGTTGCTTTGGTGACTACCTGTGTCGGACGGCCTAGAGGGAGATGACGACTGAATTTCACGATTGTGGCGCGTGGACTCTGCCCAGCACATCCTCGAGGTAAGCCCTTTTTTTTTGTCGCAGGTGAATCCATTTACGGATGATATCCAGGATGCCCGGCTCGGCAGTCCTAGATCTATGTCGAACTCGGCACTTTGGGAGTGCAATACCGTACTAAATCCCTGCGGGAGCCTTCAGGCGCTTTAATTGGAGGGTCCCGGATCTGCAGGCAACAGGATCCCTCCAGCGACAGGCTTTCATTGGCGAAAAGACCAGACTTCTCGTCCATGGGGACTGTCCGGCTCATCTCTGAACAGTACCAACGACGCCGTGTCTAGCAGGACCGGGTTCCCCGAGCCGACTTCCCGGCCCGACACGGGTACTGGGGCGTTACTGGAGGCGCATTAAGTAACCTCCTACGCACCCCCATTCGTCGCCCGCGGATGGAGGCCACGTCGGCGGCATCCTCTCTCACCCGCTCGTCGACCTCCTTCTGGGACATTACTGTCTCGCAGAAGAACACCATCGCCTTCCAGGACTCGTCATCGCCGAGCATCGCGGTGATGATGCTCGGGAGCGACAAATCCCCTCCGAGGACCGACGTCAGACCTTGACGCAGCGCCGCCCATCTCGGGCACACCTTTAATTTCACATAATCACACCCATGGAAGGGACATTTTCGATGATTTGGCTCATAATAAAATACTAATTATTCAGGTAATTTATGTGTATATTTTCTAAATTTATTGTATTTAACTTATATTTTATTAATACAAATTACAACCCCCGTATTTAAGTACCACAGCTTGTAAAAATGATATTTACACACTTTTTTTTTTCAAAAATGAGAATTACCCATTTGAAGGGACGGCCTTTACCCAGAAGGGTCGTTTATAGGAGTTTAGTTTATTTCAATTATTTTCAAATACAATAGCTGTGCTTTTCGGTTTTACCCGCGTAATTAACGATTCCGTAGGGTTTCGTTTAGCATAGGTATGTCCTGTCTTATTTTGAATCTCCCGAATAACATCAAATTTCATCGCAATCAATGTCTTTACGTGAAAGAGCATATCCATCCATTATCGTTTATAAGCATCCATATTCATTATATTAATAGTATAATAGGAACAAGAAAGTGGGAATGAATTCAAATTGTTAAGATGGTACACTTCACCATGATCTAAAGTATTTGCCATAAAAAAAAGTTACACAAATAGGCTCGCACCGCTAGTACCTATGTAAACCGTTATTCAAAATATTGTAAATTTGTAATCACTACTTTTTTATAGATCAATGTTAAATATATATTAATAAATTAAATACAAATACGTAAACCTTTGATAAATGATTTCATTATATAAATTGTTACACTAACAGTCCATAGTTATAATCAATAAATACATTATATTAATGTATTCATAATTTTTTTACTGTTAATTTTTAAGCAGTGAATAGTTCACATGATATTATCTGAATAGAAACACAAATGTTAAACTTTCATTATAATAAAAGAATTGTATAAAACTAACAAATTTATAAAAATCTTACGGAAATCAAACAAAATTAATGATAGCAAATTTTTTATTGCCTATCGCACAGATCGATATGCCAATGCTTTTATCTTGACGTCATAGAAATATTCGGGGCTTTTGAAGCGTCCACTATATATTATATATAATTTTAGTAATGTATTTTTGGTGTGCAATATAATTTTGTTTCGTCATATATAAGTACCTGGATGACCGAGCTTTGCTCGGTTAAATTATATTTAGATACATGACATACTGATGAAACATAAATATTTTCGATCTTCCCGACATAATAGTAAAATAATAGTTTTTCTCACAAAAGAAGAAACTTGAAAAAAAAAGGAAAAAAAATTAGTCTGTAGACACGTGGATTCGAACCCGGGTTTTCTGATTTGTAATTCGCCCGATTGCTATCTGAGCTATTATAAGCTTGTCAATGACAGCGAAATTTATATTCGTATTCTAATGATATTTTTTAATTGCGTAAAAAAAGGGATAAAACGACATTTTCTAAAAATAAATCCTAGCTAGATCGATTTATCTCCCCCGAAACCCCCTGCATACTAAATTTCATGAAAATCGTTGGAGCCGTTTCCGAGATTCAGATTATATATATATATACAAGAATTGCTCGTTTAAAGATATAAGATAATCACAACTGTTATGAAGTAGTGGGTTTGTTAAATTAAATAGTCAAGGCGATTATCACAATCTGTATACATTCTTGAACAGCGTAACGTTGTTAACAACTCGAATAATAATGAATGCCTAAAATTATTATCTACCCTTTTTATACAATTTTACCGATGTGTCAAATCATATATTATTAATCATATATTATCGATTAATTACATTTATAATGTTAAACAAATATAATTATAAATTAAAAATATTAATTATTGATTTAAAGAAATTATTACATGTAGTTACTAAGATATATCATAAGAATTAATATTAAATACGTCATAACCGTTGGGCGACTATTGAATACTTGATAACACAACGTTAAATGGATTGACAGTTTAAAACTCCGTTTGACAACCAATTGACATTAAAGAAAGAAATGTAGTGTAAAGCGGTAAAATATTATTTTATTAGGTAAATAAAGTAAACTGTATTTTTTTAAAATTATAAGTATATGTCTTTAGAAATAAACTAAATAATAGCAGCGGGTAATAATAAACAATCATTTAAATAAAGTTTCAATTCATATATCAATTTTGGTCGTTTTATCTGTCTTTAAATTAGTTAAACCAGGGCGGCCATCAGTGTCACAGATAAATATTGTTATAATGACATATAATTATGTAACAAAAAAGTTTTTTTTTCGTATTGGAAAAAAAGATAAATTATATGTTTATTGACTTAATTAAGTTAATAAACATATAAATATTGTTATAAGTTATTGTTTAAATTATTGTACATTATTTCTGTATACATATTTTATATATTATTATTTACCACGAATATATCAGACTATAGTCATCAGACTATACTCGCTATAGCGAGTGACTGTAATAGCAAATATCTTGTTATGTAAATATTAAAATGCAAATATTTACAATTAAATTTATGTATATATTGGAATGTTTAAGTTATATTGTATTTCTCATCATTTTCATTTTAATATTTTATTTTATATCGAAATGCAATGATATCGAACAGTAGGAAGGTATAACGAATGAAATGGGATGAATATATAGTGAACTTGTGCATCGGCACTAAGTATCGACTTACGAATAGGGTTCCTTAATCAAAGGATGAAACGGCACTTCGTTATCCGTCTGACCGACCTTCCGACTGTCAAGAGTCATATCATAGATATGCAACAGGAAGACACCAAAAATTTTCTCAGTGTGTGTAGTACATACTTGGCCCTTATATTTTTTTTGTTTTTTTTTTGGTTCTTACTAGCTTTTAAAAATTATCTAGTATAATTTATTTTATAGTGGTACATTCAATAACGAGTCCAACTCGCGCTTGGTGTTTTTGTAATTATTTTTTTTGTATCGATATTGTAACATTTTATTTTAAAATATTAAAAATATATTATATAAAATAATTATTCTATAATTTAACATTCTTATTATGTTTTAAAACATAAATTTTTATATTTTAACTATGTTTAAACTTCTACTCTATATTTTATATGAAAATAATATACCGCATTGTTTTTAATTGTAATACAGTGCAACCTCGATATAACGAAACTGAAGGGAATCAGGAAATATTCGTTATACCAAGTAAATCGCTATAATGAGGTTTGTTATATAGAGGTTCGACTGGACTGCGATTCGTTTTAACGAGGTAAGAACTTGGAATTAAGTGGAAATAATTAATAGGATACGTTATATCAAGGTTTTAAGTTGAAAAAATTCGTTAAATAGATGTAAAAATACCTTCTACCTATATTCTGCAATGATTGAAAAATCGTTATAAAGAGGTTTTTGATAAATTTTATTCGTAATGTAGAGGTATATTTTGTATTATCTCTTACGGGCAGTTCTAGGGGATTTCGAAAAATTCGTTTAATAGAGGAATTCGTTATATTGAGGCTCGTTATATCAAGGTTGTACTGTATATCCCTCGAGAATGATCTGGCAAATTTTTAAAATGTTTTTTAATGTTTTAGTTCATTGGGTATGTCATATATATTTATATAAGTATATTAAAAACATCTTCAGTCTTATGTTCTGATTTTTTACAGACAACGCCCAGAATGTATTATTGGAAAAAGAGATAACGATGTTATAAAAAAATATATATATATATATATATATATATATATATATATATATATATATATATATATATATATATATATATATATATATATATATATATATATATATATATATATATGTATATGGATTACTCCACTCCAGGACACGTCTGCTCTATCGGCCATCGATCCTGCGACATACGTGACCAGCCCACTGCCAATTCAACTTGCTGATTCTACGAGCTATGTCGGTTACTTTGGCTCTCTCGCGAACAATCTCATTTCTGATTTTATCCTTAGCACGTTGAGTAACTTTAAATTTGTGTATTAATCCCGTCGTCAGTGTCTACGTCTCTGCGCCATATGACTACAGGTAGGACGCACTGCTCAAAGACCCTTGTCTTTCGGTCATCGGAATCTTCGAATCGAAGACTCGATGAACTCTACCAAGTGCCGCCCAGCCGGACTGAATCCTCCGGCTTCCTTCTCGAAGTTGTTTCGGCCAAGTTGGATTGTAAGGCTTTGGCCTTATAGACATAGTCCTTTTTTTTTTGTCGCAGGGGAATCTATTTACGGATGATATCCAGGATGCCCGGGTCGGCAGTCCTAGACCTATGTCGGACTCGGCACTTTGGGAGTGCAATACCGTACTAAACCCCTGCGGGAGCCTTCAGCCACTTTAATTGGAGGGTCCCGGATCTGCAGGCAACAGGATCCCTCCATCGACAGGCTGGCCTCGGCGAAAAGGCCAGACTTCTCCTCCATGGGGACTTATAGACATAGTCCTGTACAACTTCAAGTAGGGTACCATCGACAGATATCGGTTTCGGCATGACATGTTTATTGAACATAACTTTCGTCTGGTCCAAATTCATACCGAGACTGACCAGTCGGGAGGACCCATTCAGGTCGCCCAGCATCCGGCCTAGCTTCTCCAATGTCTCCGCAAAGATGACGATATCGTCGGCGAAACGAAGGTGTGAGATGTATTCGCCATTAACTTTTATTCCTAGTTCAGTCTAAAGTTTTAAAGACATCCTCCAGTTGGTAAACAGTTTCGGGGACATTACATCCCCCTGTCTTACCCGACGAACGTGTATAGGTCTTGTTCGTTGGTCCTGGATTTGGACAGTCATCGTCGCCGCGTCATATATACACCTCAGTACCTCGATATATCGCCAGTCGATATGACATCTCTGAAAAGAATCCAGGACAGCCCAGGTCCCGATTGAGGCTTTCTCGTAGTCCAAAAATGACATACACAGCCGCTGATTATACTCTTCTGTCTTCTGTATAATCTGCCGAAACAATATAGAAGTGGTCCACGATGCTATAGCCATTTCGAAAAACAGCCTGCTCAGGTGGTTGGAATTTGTCGAGCCTTGAGGCGAGACGATTCGTAACGACTCGAAAAGAGCTTATAGGCATGACTCGGAAGTGAGATTGGTCTATAATTCTTCAATAGAGTTTTATCACCTCTCTTGAAGAACAACACAAACACACTCCTGGACCACGCCTCTGGTGTGGTAACCCGCTGGATGACGACATTCAAGAGCTCCGCTAAGGCTTTTGGGACAGGTCATCTCGCGGCTTTAAGGAGTTCAATTGTAATTACGCCATCCCCCGGGGCCCTCCCGGTTTTAAGCTGTCCAAGCGCCGCACTAATCTCACCGACATCGATATCCGTGATATCATCTGAAAAATGTCACAGTAGTCTGTTCCTAAGGTAAGCTTGCCTATTTTTTAGGTAACAGTCATACATAACACAACATATACTCATATAAATATCACACTCAGACTCGGGTCGGAAATCGAATCCACGTTCCTTAAGCGGCAAGCAGGGTCACTGCCAACTACACAAATGGGTCAGTCAAAAAACCTTATAATCATACTTCAACGGGAATAAAACCTTGGGCGTGTTTACCCTATATAATATAACCGAGCTTAAGAAATAATCAACCAAAATATTACACAGGGATAACTAATTCTGCGACATGGGATTTTATTCTTAATTCTGGTCTGCTGAAAACAAAAAAAAAAAAAAAATTGTTAAATTGATAGTAATTATACAAAATATAGATGTTGGATGTATTTATAATGGCATAGTTAGCATTAAGTAGTGGTTATGAGCACGAAATATGCGTAAAACACTCCGACCTATTGCCACAATGACGCGAAATAAATTATAAAATAAAAAGTCCCAGTCGACTTTTTTAGTACTCAAAAATACGAACGAGTATGCAAATTGTTAAAGTCTTGACAACGTATTTATCACTTTACTTCCAAAAAGACTCATATATGAGGACAGATTTGAAATACGTGTATTTTTTTAAAGAAATGGCTATCAAAATTTAGACGACGACGAGTATTTGTCACATATACGTCTACTCGTACGTTGAAAAGAAACGATAATGAGGGTAGATTTGTAAAAACGAATATTTTTATATAAGTGGTTATAATAAAAACCAGAGACAATTCAAGCAAAATTAATTGTAGCCTGAGTATTTCATAATCATATACATATATGTATGTGTGTCTAAATTAATTCCATAAACTTATGCCGCAGAAAAAAAAATGTGATCATGTGTGTGTATTATTCAAATTGGACATGTAGTTTCTAAGATTAATGCGTAAACATTTGTTTTAACGTAATACATATATTAATATAGAAAGATATAATATCATAGACTGATAAATAGTTACAAATATATTAGGTATGATTTCTTGTACAATTTTTACATCTTATAGTTTACAAAACGTTCCAACAGAAACTAAAATCCATACTATTTCAATAAAACAAGTTGATTATAATTTTAAAGTTGATACGTTATAGAATTCTGTTATTATAGAAGTATAAAGCGTATCATCTATAACAACAACATGAAATAGGTTTATGATTGTTATTATTTTAGTTAGAACATTAACGTGTACCTACCTAGTAAATAAAGCGTACCTATCTCGGGTACTGTCTTGTACTGTAATAGGGTACTAACTTAAGTAAAACGCTGATTAACCTAACCGCCGCGTCACTGCTGTGTGAGTTATTTTTAGATTCCTCACAGAGATCACTGCTTTGTCTGCCTTAATGTAAATGAGTAGACAGCAGTGTACCCAGTGTGGAGCCGGCTTTATAAACAATACATGCATTATATAAATGGCATAACCTTAAACTTTAAGACCGGTTAATACGTAAGCATTAGAAAGTAAATCTCACCGGGACAACGTCGATACAGCTTCCTCATTTTCCAAGTACTCATGTTCACATTAAAAATATTAAACACAATTGTGAGGTTATGTTCGTATGTCACATCATTTTGACAAGCGCGATCAAACCGCCACCTGCATGTGTAGGCGTACTCATTGGTTGTTTCCCGGTTCAGTAAAATTTTGTCAGAGTTAACTTAGTGTACTAGGGATAGAATGAAGCCACGACTCGTCTTGGCATTGCGGCCATTGAACGGCTTACTGCCGAGTCAAGGTCACAGAGTCGACGGCACACGACACCGCCTGCGGGCAATCTGACGCGACTAGCTACCTCGCTGCCCGTATGGTAACTAAACAGAGACTGTAGTAAGGCTGTAAGCCCGGCGTGATGCTCCGATAAGCGGTATAAGGTATAAATAAAAACTCCGCGTTGTGAATATGAATGAATGCGCAACAAATTTACGTCATTTAACAGTCATTTTATACGGGTGCATTTGGGAAAAATTTCTGAATGATATAATCGACTGTATTTTATCAGATTCATGTGAATTAAAAAGCAAAAAAAAATACTAAGCTAAATATATGTATGTATTTTTAATTTTTGCATATGCAGATATTTACTGAATATTTTACAAGTCTGACAAAAAGTGAAACCTAGAAATTATCTGTATTTTTTTATAAGTTGGATGACAAAAATATCAAAAAATAATAAAGTAAAATGTGTAATAAATTAGTTGAATTTTTTTAAATGTAAGTAAATAAATTTTCTGTGTATTGTATTTTTTTACAAAACTATCAATAAATCTTTTATTTTAGTCACTTTTACACGCTTCTCGGTTACGCATGCTAAAATAGTCAACTACCAACTAAAAGGCAGTTATAGATTTAATTTTAAAACATTAAAATAGGTAATGTGAATGTATTTCTTTAAAGCTATACACAAATTTATTATTATTATTATTTAAGTTGACATATAATTTTAAAATCGTGCGACGTTGAATAAAATTAAGGCATAAACTTGTATAAAACTAACGTACGAGTTTTGCCACTCCATACAAGATGTCGCTAGCAGTCTTAAAAATATAAAAATAATAAATTAAATCGATTATCAGCGGCGGCCTTAGGGGGTGGCGAACAGGGCAATCGCCCGGGGCCTCGCTCTTGCAGGGGCCTCGCGCAACAACCCAAGCAAATTTAAAAAAATATAAATTTTTAACTAAATTTTTTTATTTAAAACTTTTGATTTTGATCTTTAATTATTAATTCAGGTTATAACATAGCGATAAATTAAAATAAAGTTAGTTAACTAATTCATTCATTCAAAACATATTTGAAAAATTTATTATGTAGTACATGAATATCGCGCCTCAAAACACTTGAAGATCGGTTTTTTAATCGCATAGCATTCGGGTCAGCTCGGGAGTCGGGACATAATGTTTTGCTCCTCTATCGTTAGAAAGATATTTTAGAACGATTGCTCGCAATTGTAAATTTTTTAGGATCTCACAAGTTGGCCTTCAAGGGTCATAGAGAGAAGTTAAAATCTGACTCAGATTCGAGTGAGACAAGCGGCAACTTTATAAATTTACTAAAGTTAATAGTTCGATTTGATCCCGTGCTGAGACTTAACCCAAAACTGTTTTCTTAGACGTAAAAAAAACCACAGCTGAGAGTTTGACTAAATCACATAATTAGAACAGTTAGGTATATCATTGCAAAACTGCAGAAGCCTAGAATATCATAACGGTGCCAAGCGGCGTGGTGAAAAAAGTGGTGTCCAAAAACATATTCTTGAAATTAATCCACTTGTTATTTTTTACCTTGTGGAACTCATAGCTGGAATCTCATTCTAAGACATGTAGCATCGTCTTGTGTCCAAGTAAAATCTTTTTTTGGTTTGCTACAAAGGTTGTACACTCTATTTGCCAGCTCAAGTCAGAGGTGGGCTATTTTAAATGCTCATGTAAAATCGTTATCGCTAAAACAACTTTCTGAAATTAGATGGGAGTGCAGAGTAGCATCGATGAAGGCCGGTAAATACCAGCTAAGCGATATATGTGATGCTTTAAAGGATTTAGCAGAAAATAAAACGGATTTTCAGTTGGTCACAACCGAAACCTAGACACATTCACAAATTGGCCCGATAATTATCGAGAAAATGGTTTTCAGTCATCCCTTGTAACAACGAGAGATATAGCCGATGAAACTGATATTGACAGATAGTTCAAAGAAGTCAGAAGACGACGTGAAAAAAGGCATTTTGATTATGAAGGGGAAGATGACGCTCTTGAATTGAATGCGGAAGAGATTTTCAATGTGCACGCAAGCTGCTATCCTTGGTTTGAGGCACTTAAACATCATGAGAGCATATTTGGTTTCATGTATAATATAAAAAGATTAAAGGAAATCAGTGATAGTGAACTTCAGAAGCAATGCAGCGACTTGAAAATATCTATGACAGTAGGAGAATCATGTGATATTGGTGGACATGAATTGTACGAAGAACTGTATATGTTCATCCGTGTGTATGAAGGAAACGACGACATTATCTCGGTGCTAAAATACATAATAGAAAAAAAAATTAACTGAAGTTTACCCCACTTTCAGCCCTTGCTATTCTTTCAATCGAAAATGACGTAGCTCATTAGTTAGATTATTGTGCTTCAATTAAAAATTTTAGTCTTAGCAAAAGCCGCAAACATCAAAATTTATCATCTCTGTATTTGTTAATTTTATTTATTGGTATAACTTTAGCATTTCTCGTCAAACATGATAAATACCTAAACCAAACAACCAGACCTACTTTTGCATCACATACTTTTCACTAAGGACAAAAGGCATCGCAAAGACCTGCCGCCCGGAGCCTCGCAATCGGTAAGGCCGCCGCTGTCGATTATTATAATTATTGTTTATCTAACGAAAAATTATTGGAATAATAATTTCAATATCCAAACTTGCAATCATTATCATCTTTAACACGCTTTTATTAGCTTGGTATATATATCTATGTAATATCTATAATATAAAAATAAGTCGGGGTTTCCTTCCTGACGCTATAATTCCAGACCGCGAGAACTGATTTCCACGGTTTTGCGTTCGTTGGAAAGGTCTCGGGCTCAGTAAGGTTTATAGTAAACAAAATTCAGGAAAAAATTCAACAGAAAAGCAGGAAAACAGGAAAAATCATTTTTCACATACAGCGTCATCTCAGATACATAGCATGTACTACAAACCAATATGGTTTTGCATGGTGGTGGAGCAGATGGCGCCAATACGTGGTGTGAGTATCCCTCACGAAAATAAGTTGGTGGCGAAACGGAGTTCGTCGGGTTTGCTAGTATACATATA
The DNA here is from genome assembly GCA_036937285.1 of Euphydryas editha. NCBI lineage: Eukaryota > Metazoa > Arthropoda > Insecta > Lepidoptera > Nymphalidae > Euphydryas > Euphydryas editha. The sequence continues at coordinate 11,035,878 of JAUPFZ010000020.1, forward strand.
TAATCTATGTATATCTATGTAACGGAATCTTTGAACGTGATTTTCACTCCCTTGAAAACGTCGGATTGGTTTGAAACTTTGCACACTTATCAAGGACCGATGACAATGCAATAATTTTAATATTTTGTCCCAGTATCCTAGCCAGGACACTCGGGATTAGCGATTATTCATATTTGATATCCGGTATTGTCTTTGTGCCTATTAAAGAAACTTTCACACTTAACAAGCATCAATGACAGTGCAAGAGTTTGTTAAAGTTTGTCCCATTATCCTTGCCAGGATACTCAGGATTAACAATTTTTCATATCCGGTAGTCTTTGTGCTAGGAAGGTAGAGGTAAGGAGCATATAAATAAATATTTATGATTAACTTTCAATTACAACACATCTACATCACATACATGAAATTATACTAACTTCCACTCAATTTTAAGTCATCTAAAACAGTTAAGTTCAGATCATACCTTGCACTGTACCAGCGCCCCCTTTATTTAATGCTATTTTCTGGACACTTTTTGTGTCAAGCAGCCATATGAGATTGTGCTCCTTACCTCTACCGTCCATACTTTGTGCCAAACACCAGGGCGCGTGCTGAGTGCTGACATCTTCACGGCCTAATTTTTTTTTATTACAGCAAACATAAATAAAATTAAAAATAAAAAACAAACTAAAAAAAAAACGTTTTCGTAGTTAGCAAAACTAAAAAAATAGAAAATAAATTATATTTTTAAGAAAATAACTTTTAATAAATTTCAATTAAAAATACTATGATTAACAAAAAGATTTATTTTATTATAAAAAAAAGCGTAGGGTGATTAATATCAAATGTTGCTGAAATGCGCTGAAGTCTAAATGCGTATTTGACTATGACAGCTGCCCGTTTTCATTCATAAAGCAAAGCATTCGTATGCAGTCGCTTGATGAATGGAACCAGCGGTATCGTGCTGGTGAAACAGCAGGCGTCACCAGGGTCTTTTCTCTGACGCGATAGCCGCAGACAGGATCATTGGTAAAATAAAGGTGGACAGGTTTGTCACCCAGGTTTTGACGGGGCACGTCGGATTGTCCGAGTACTTGCACCGTCTCAAGTACAAGGAGAGTCCATCGTGCGTTTTCGACCCTGGGTGTCGGAATTCTGTCTTCCACGTCCTCTTAGATTTCCCGAGCCCAGGCTACGAGAGGCAGCGTTAAAGTTTCAATTGGACGTGAAATTGGATAAAGATATTTTGCCTAAACTTGTAGAAAATAGCGATAGTAGAGACTGTTTTCTGCAGTTCTCTAGAAAATGTGTAATAATAGTAAATAAGAGAAATAAGAATTAGTAATATATGTTGTACAAATATAGTATTAATGTATTAGTAATAACATAAATATTTGTATAGAAGTAAGCAGAAGTAGGAGTTAAGTTGATGTATTTTTATATAAAAAATAGTGTTATATAGAAATAAAAAATTGCAATTAGAAAATAAGTTGTTATTGTATATGATACGTTATGATAAATAATGTGCCTCTGTAGTATAATATTTATAATGTAATAGTATATAAATTAAGTTTAAACAAATTGTTGTAGTTTTTAAGATGATGTAAAAATGAAATTATAAAATTTTTGTAAAAAAATAAAATTATACTCTTACCCACTTATTAAAGAGAACTAGATTCATAAATATTAAATGTAGAGACAGTCTCCCCAAACCATATCGGTGGTCGATATATTATATTAAAAAAAATATCAAATGTTTATAATATTTTATTGACAGATATTGGTAAAAGTAGAGTCATTATGGAAATATCTTAATAAGCACCGCACGCTTTTTTCAAGGTAAACGTGTACGAACTGACGAGTAAAACAATAAAAAAGCAAAGTTGCATTGCATATAATTTGCTTCTCGATTTCTAAATTTACACATTTTCATTATAATTATAAATTTTTCGAGATTTCAGGCGGCCACAACATTGACAGTAACATAGACATAAGAGGTCCTTTCCTTACATTACTGGTCCTTTCCTTACATTTCCTTACATTACTTTACATGTTTGTGCAATCGTTTTTGTAGCATGTATATCTTGATTTTCTTTCTCCTGCAAAAGAAACCTTAAAGAAAGTCCGGGCTACGCTTATATACCCGCACCAGTTTTACATACTTATCTATGTATGTACACTTATATTAATATTAGCAATTATTTTAAATAACAAACAAAAATATGTACTAATAACATACTAAGATGAAAATGAGGACACTTTAGAAGGATCATGATTCAGATAATTTTAACATGTGGGCTGTTTATATAATTAGATTAACCGAGGGCCTTTATGAATTCTAATTTTAGCTTCCGTTCGAATATCAAATAACGAGTGCGTTCCACCGACTTTTAACAAAATTTTAATAATATACTGCCGTTATAGCATCATAGTAACGATTTTTTATTATTATTTAGTTAAATATAAAATATCTACAAAAATAATTAATAAAAAAAACAAACTCAACACGTACATAATATGTTTATTTATAAAAAATATTTCTTAAATATGGAATAACTTACTTATTCATTTTTTATTTATGTTCAAATATATTTTATTTTTAAAAGTAGTAGAATAATTCAGATATTAATTTTTCCTTCTTCACATTAGAAATGCGGAAGTTTGTCAGAAATGATCGGTGTTTGTTAATCTATGCACAATATACTAAATAATAAGGTTACCAATTCTGAAATAACAGAGAGGATACTCATATCGGTTCCCTCTAGGACACACAGAAGTATCCACGCGCACAAGATATTTTACATTCCTTGCGTAAAGTCTCACATTGGCAAACAAGCTCCCCTAGTGCGCTTGTGTAATAAATAATAAGTGTAATTAATAGTAGTAATTGTGTAATAAATAATAATAAGTATTAGTAAATCGATTCCAGGCATTGACATTTTTCACGACTCTCTCTCTGTCTTTAGACGTAAGTTGCTTGGTTATCATAAAATGCATGATTAGTTTAAAAAATTAATATTATTTATTATTTATTATTTTACAATAATTTTAATTATTTCTTATATTTTACAATCATTTTAATTTTTTATTATATGGAATTTCTGTGAATCTTGATTTGACTTTTATTGTTTTCTTATTTTTAATTATTTAATTAATGATAATTTGTTTTTAATTTTTATTCATTTTGATTATGATAGTGGTTATAGAAAGTAATTTTTGGAGTTTACTCCTTAAGAATCGATTTTCATATATAAGGCGCCCGGTATGAGAAAAATATGAGAGGTAAAATCTACTATTGAATGACCTCGTTACTTATTCGGTGCGCGCGCACCTATGGTGCGGTGCGAAAGTAATGTTGCTCTAATTAATATTGAAAAATAATATTTAAAAAATAAATGATAATTGTCAGATAATAATAATTACATAATTTATCAACATTCCTTATGAAATATTTGTGCACATCTGAAATTGACTATTGTGAAAAGTTTAATGTAAAATATTTCGACGATTAGTTATAATAAATGTATATAAAATGAATAAATATATATTTATATATGTATATTATTTTCATTAATTTGTTAATTTACCCTTTCATATGGTATTAATCTTATTTTCAGTTGGATAAACTCTTTTTGCGTATGTTTAGACAATCGTACTTAAGGAGTAAACTCCAGTCGTGCGTCGGAGCTGACACACACAATTTTTTTTATTTAAATTATGCAATTGTTAAATTTTATTAATGTTTATATAAATTGTAAAAATTAATGTATATTTGATTATGATAATTTGTTCCTAATTTTTATTTTTATTTATTTTGATCATGACAATTGTTCTTTATTATTTTTGATTTTGATCGTTTTGATTATGATGATGATAAAGAGTCACTTATTTCTTTTTTTTTTATGTTACAAATATTGAATTGAATTAATGCTTATATATTTTTTGTGTTTTAATCCATGTATTCCAAAGTGTTATGTACACTTGTAAGTGACATGCATATTAGATACATTATTAATATATTTTTTTGATTTTTTGAATTTTTTATATGTATGTTGTAAGTGTGCTTTTCAAATAAATAAATCTAATACGAAAAAAATACTGAATTGATGGTGATGAAATTGAATTACCAGAGTGGTATTCGAAACACAATGGTTAATAACCGTGAAGCAGAACTAGTAATATAATATATGTAGCTGAATCTGATTATTTTTTGTTTGTAATTGTAGTTAAAAAAAAATTATAAGAAAATTACAACTATGCAACATAACGCTATTTAGAAGCTGAAAGGTGATCTAAAATGTCAATCAATCGGTGTTGATCGACTGTCAAATTATATTCGTCATATTCTTTGCACTTTTTCTAACTTCCTAAAATAAGCGCTTCAAAAAGAAAAAAAAAATTACAATGTATTTTTTTTTCATCAACATTTCAGCAAATTAAACATTATTATACTGTTATCTATACATTAATTTTAAGTTCCGATTTAACTCTTGAATATGTTTTAAATATGAAGTAGATTCTAAATTATTACAGAAAATTTACAGACTGTTACAGAAAATTTTGATTGTTATTCCCGCCTTGTGAGTCGCGTAATGTTCTATTAATATATATTCTAGAATTATTCATAAGTAACCCTCTAACGTTATATTAAAAAAAAAAAAAACTCTTGTGATTTAGAATATTTATACAGATAACTAAACGCTAGACGCTTAGATTAGAATTCTTACTTTAGGATCGTATCTGTCAACGTGACTTGATTCACGAGATAAAAATATCCACCGATTATCTCGGAGATATTATGACTTGAGAGCCAAACGTCTTGTCAACCTCACTCAAGTCTAGATTTTTCATCTTGAAAATAATTGAATGGAAATTTTTAATTTAATGTAAGGGACATTAAAAAATATATTAGTTTTGTGGTCTAAATTTGTTGTTCTGTCAATCTAAATAATTAATATATTATAAATGTGGATATTTTTAACGACATCAAAAAAGGAGGAGGTTCTATATTTGTTTACACGTGTTTTTACGTCTAAGATAAATACATAGAACCTCCTCACCGTGTCTCGGAGAGTACGTAAAGCCATCGGTCCCGGTTGTTACCTTAGACACCTGATAGCGATCCTTACTCAGGGTGAGGAAATTATTCGCTATCCCGCAGTGGAGCAGTGTGGTGGATTGCATGTGTATTGGAAGCTTGAAACTTTCTCATATATGGAAAAGAGGCTTTTCCCAGCATTGGGACATTTACAGGAAGTTTCAGTTCAGTTCATTATACTGCGGAAAAACACGGTTGACTTTATGTGGGCATTTAGAGTACAAAAAATATGCATTAGAGCTATTTGTGGTGTCGCTTACATAGAAAGCTACAAGCCTTTCCTCACAAATTTACAAGTGCTATCTTTGCCATATTTATATATACTTGCATATTTGTAAAATAAGCATTACTTTTTTGATGTGAAACATCTATAGGCGCACGTAAAACCGATTTCTGGCGTGGTGACGCATGCCGTGGCGACGACCGATGCGCATTCGAAGTCACTGATTAAACGAATTAAGTAGTCACGATTTGAAATAAATTCGTAAATTTTTGTATTTAATGAAAATAAATGTTTATTCAATAAATAGTCATCGTTATCTGGAAAAAAATCGTAATATTTTATTTAATCATTATGACATATTTAGTTCCTATCACAATATGTTCTTTTCTGCATATTACTTTTACAAAATAATGTCGATGTTTCACATCTGCCAGGCGTCCCGTGACGGCTCACATGTTTTTTTTAAGATCCGTTAGACCAGATGGCGTCTATGTCGCGTAGGCGTATTTCTATTTTCTTAAATATTTATTTTTAAATTTAATTTCAATGAAACAAAAACTAAATTATACTGTGAGTAATGTATAATTTTTATGTATTAAAGTTATTTACATTGGTTTTGTACTTTTTACGTGATACGTGCACAACCAAAAAATTATAAGAGATAGCGCTGATTGAAATTAAATCGCGCTATTAAAATTTACTCTTGATGATATATAGTGTATTAAAAAAACGGAGGTTTTAACAGATTTATTATTTGTATATATAATATTAAATACCGTACAAAAAATTTACTTTCTAATCTAACCAACATGTGCCATTTTATTCAAGTTTTTTCAGCAGTCTCCGATAATTATGATTGAGGTGTCATTCGATTCGGAATGGCATCATATAGGTACTCGTCTTTGATATTTCACAACCTATACTATCCATACTAATATTGAAAGTTTGTACGTGAGTATGTCTAATTAAGGACAAAGTAATCAAATAGAAACTTAATACGAAATTGATAATATTTAAGTAGTAAACGTTGAAATAAAATGTACTTCTAATTTTTTTTAAAAAAATCCTAAATCATAATAATTTCTTTTTATAAATTTTCGATGCATATAAAGTATTGGGAATTTTAATTTTTTTTTATAGTATATCGCCGCATTATAATTTGAAATTACATTTATAGTAAAATGAATTAGTTATCAACTTTATTGTCGGTTTTGATTGTCATATTTATAGTGTGTTTTTCTTTTTTATGAACTGAATATTATACTAAATAATCATCTATTAATTACTCTTTTCCTATTCTTAAAACTTTGAAACATTTGTTATAACATAAATTACGCTTATGGTATTGTGGTTTAGTATTTCGAAAGTTCAATGAAGTTATCCTGAAGTATTCCTTATTCAAGTTTTCTTCTTATTTAGCTTTAGTTATATATCATATTTACTTACACAGCAAAAACAAGTAAAAGTTTAATAAGATAACAGTTGTAGAGTTTTTATATTTTATGATCAAAAATCAAGTTATAATAAAGTAGTCCACTTTTAATTAAGATATAGGTAATTAAACTTAATGTTTCTTTTTTACTGCAGGACTTTATTAGAGATTTTTTTTTATTTTAATGAATGAAATAAAAAAGTATATTATTAGAAACTTCAGCTGTGTTATAATAATTAATAGGCATTATGTAAATTGGGTGTTTATTTTGTACAGTTATAATTTTTGATTATTCTATTGTAAACATAAGATTAAATATGAATTAAATATAATTTAATATATGAATTAAATGTGAACAATTTTTAAATAGTAAATGATATATATATAAAAAAAAAAAATCAAAAATATTTTATTCGTTATAAGTTGATCACACACACTCAACGAACGTCAAAAAAATTATAATAATATCTCGGTAGACATAATTTGGATTTAATAAAGTGTTAAGATTTATTTAAGGACAAAACTTATACATTACCAGGCAGTGTATTGTACATGCGTATACAGTTACCTACAAAGGAGTTACTTATTTTGTGGAGCCTAAAATTAGGAATAGCCAATTTATTTTTATTTCTTAAATTTATATTATGTCTATCACAGTTCTTGACAAATCTATGTTTGTTTTTTTGTGTGTATAATAAATTTTCAAAAATATATTGAGAATAAACAGTTAGTATTTTTATTTCTTTAAATTTATTTCTCAAAGACTCACGGGTGCCAATACAGTAGATAGTTCTGACAGCTCTCTTTATAAATCTCTTATATAAATAGTAATATACCTAAATATCAACATACAAATGTCCCATTTGTTGTTTGCCAAGTTTTGTCCCTTGGAACATACTGAAAAAATCGTTATGGCTCTAAGAATTCAAAGTTTGGAGACCCCTGATTTAGACTATTGTTAATACACTGCTAATGTGGTCAATAGTGATTTACTGGCCTTAGAGTCGATGACTAATTTTTGGCGGAATTTTTGGTCAGATCCCATTGACCGCATTGGGGGTGATTGCATGAATGTTGTCAGGAGACGGTGCTCACTTCCAACAATGGAACTAATTAAAATAAGTTCAGTAGATGTGAGTTGTGAAATCCATCCGACGTCGAATTGGAAATGTCTTGGACTGGATGAATTGCACAACTTTTGGTTAAAATGGTTCGTAATAATCGTAGTTCGGATCCCACCCTGGTATCATAATTCCAAGATGCCTCGCCATATCGATCATCTCGGGTTCACTACCAGCATTTATGACAACTACATTCCTGTTATATAAATCTGGATGTACCTCGAGTCCAAAAAACTGCCGCCCTATAACTGGCTTATCCACCATCTTCTAGCTGCTTACATCCATTCTTGTCGCTTAAATTATGAAACATATTACAACAAATAATATTACGTCCGTGAAGCTAGCCTTGACGACCCAGCCCAATCGAATAAAACTTATGTGCGGATTTAGTGCTATTTATGTGCTAATTAGTTGCTCTATTCGCGAATTTGTTGCTCATCCCGGGACCGAAATATTGCTGACAAGGCTAACTTTTTTTGGAAGCTAGCCTTGTCACCCAGCCAAATCGAATGAAACTAAGGTGCGGATTTAGTGCTATTTATGTGCTAATTAGTTGCTCTATTCACGAATTTGTTGCTCATCCCGGAACCGAAATATTGCTGACAAGGCTAACTTTTTTTGGAAGCTAGCCTTGTCACCCAGCCCAATCGAATGAAACTTATGTGCGGATTTAGTGCTATTTATGTGCTAATTAGTTGCTCTAATCGCGAATTTGTTGCTCATCCCGGGACCGAAATATTGCTGACAAGGCTAACTTTTTTTGGAAGCTAGCCTTGTCACTCAGCCCAATCGAATGAAACTTATGTGCGGATTTAGTGCTATTTATGTGCTAATTAGTTGCTCTAATCGCGAATTTGTTGCTCATCCCGGGACCGAAATATTGCTGACAAGGCCAAATTTGTTGGAAGTTAGCCTTGTCACCCAGCCCAATCGAATGAAACTTATATGTGGATTTAGTGCTATTTATGTGTTAATTAGTTGCTCTATTCGCGAATTTATTGCTCATCCCGGGACCGAAATATTGCTGACAAGGCTAACTTTTTTTGGAAGCTAGCCTTGTCACCCAGCCCAATCGAATGAAACTTATGTGTGGATTTAGTGCTATTTATGTGCTAATTAGTTGCTCTAATCACGAATTTGTCGCTCATCCCGGGACCGAAATATTGCTAACAAGGCCAACTGTTTTTCGCAGCTAGCCTTGTCACCCAGCCCAATCGAATGAAACTTATGTGCGGATTTAGTGCTATTTATGTGCTAATTAGTTGCTCTAATCGCGAATTTGTTGCTCATCCCGGGACCGAAATATTGCTGATAAGGCTAACTTCGTCGAGTGGTCAGGCAACTGGACACTACGCAGCGGTCGCGGGTTCGAATCCCGCCAGATGCAGATAATCTGTATGACGAATATAGATGTCTGCACCGGGTCATGGATGTGTATTTATGTATATATGTATTTATATCTTAAATTTATTTCCGTTCCTAGTACCTGTAACACAAGTTCTTACGAACTTAGCACGGGGCTAGGTTAACGTGGTGTGATTGTTGGTTAATATTAAAAATAAAAGATAAATATATATGTATAAGTATATATTTGTATATATTTCAATTACATATATCAATTACATTCGATTGGGCTGGGTGACAAGGCTATCTTCCAAAAAAAGTTAGCCTTGTCAGCAATATTTCGGTCCCGGGATGAGCAACAAATTCGCGAATAGAGCAACTAATTAACACATAAATAGCACTAAATCCACATATAAGTTTCATTCGATTGGGCTGGGTGACAAGGCTAGCTTCCAACAAAGTTGGCCTTGTCAGCAATATTTCGGTCCCGGGATGACCAACAAATTCGCGAATAGAGCAACTAATTAACACATAAATAGCACTAAATCCACATATAAGTTTCATTCGATTGGGCTGGGTGACAAGGCTAGCTTCCAACAAAGTTGGCCTTGTCAGCAATATTTCGGTCCCGGGATGACCAACAAATTCGCGATTAGAGCAACTAATTAGCACATAAATAGCACGAAATCCGCACATAAGTTTCATTCGATTGGGCTAGGTGACAAGGCTAGCTTCCAAAAAAAGTTAGCCTTGTCAGCAATATTTCGGTCCCGGGATGAGCAACAAATTCGCGATTAGAGCAACTAATTAGCACATAAATAGCACTAAATCCGCACATAAGTTTCATTCGATTGGGCTGGGTGACAAGGCTAGCTTCCAAAAAAAGTTAGCCTTGTCAGCAATATTTCGGTCCCGGGATGAGCAACAAATTCGCGAATAGAGCAACTAATTAGCACATAAATAGCACTAAATCCGCACATAAGTTTCATTCGATTGGGATGGGTGACAAGGCTAGCTTCCAAAAAAAATTAACCTTGTCAGCAATATTTCGGTCCCGGGATGAGCAACAAATTCGCGAATAGAGCAACTAATTAGCACATAAATAGCACTAAATCCGCACCTAAGTTTCATTCGATTGGGCTGGGTGACAAGGCTAGCTTCCAAAAAAAGTTAGCCTTGTCAGCAATATTTCGGTCCCGGGATGAGCAACAAATTCGCGATTAGAGCAACTAATTAGCACATAAATAGCACTAAATCCACACATAAGTTTCATTCGATTGGGCTGGGTCGTCAAGGCTAGCTTCACGGACGTAATAATATTTCAGCTTCGACTCAGAATGGTTGTAAGCCAGGTAGTTGCGGTACAAAAGAACTTCTCGTCGTAGACATAACTATTTGTCGAAACAGGAAAAACCTTGCTGCCGCTTGGATTGTCTACAAGAAGGCATATGATTCGGTGTCTCACACATGGCTTATGAAGGTTTTGGAGTTGTATAAAATAGAAGCAGCTCTATGTTCTTTTCAAGGTACGTGGGGCAATTGAACACATTTCTACCTGTTCCAGGTGCAGTTCATGTTCCCGGATCGACCAAGCCGATAAACATAATGCAAGGAATACCTCGAAAAATATTCAAGATGATAGTTTGAGCTCATTGTGGTTTTGTCTAGCCCCTAAAAGTGTTCAACTTTAGTTATTTTATCAGAAGATTTAGGCTTAGGATTTCATCTTCGTAAACGGGGCAAAGCAATATATCACCTACTACATGGAGGATCTGCAGCTGTTTGCATCCAAACGACAAGACCTATTCAAGTTGTTTAAGAATGGAGTTTAGTGTGGATAAATGCGCTGTGATCTACGTAGAATGGGGTACAATTGTTTCATCAGAAAATATGCAAATTACCAAATCTTTGTCTCTCAGATATCTTAATGATGGTAAAACCTACAAATATCACGGATTATCGGAGACGTTGGGCATTGATGACGGAGCCATGAAACAATTAATAAGGTAACAATTCTTTCGCCGGCTGAAGAAAGTTCTCAACAGCTTTCTATCGGTTGGTAACAAGGTACGTGCCTTTAACAGTTGGGTGCCCTTAATCGTCTATAGCTTCGGTATTCTGAGATGGACTCAAACTGAATTAAATTCCCTTGACCGCCAAATGCGTAAACTGCGCTAACACTATATCGAATGCATCATCCTCGATCTTCTCTAATGAGATTATACATCCCACGAAAATGTGGTAGTCGTGGCTTTTTAAACGCTAAAGACAATCATGTAGTTTATGATCTCAGACAGTATTTTTTCAACATCAATAGTAATACACAAAGCACAAGGATGTTGTAGCAGTTGATAAGGGCTTTACTCCGCAATCCTTAGGCAAAGTGAAATGGCGTAAACCGATATTGAGTTCTGTTGACTGCGTGGCCGTATGGAAGAGCAAAGAGCTACATGGTCGGTTTTATAAAGCTTTAACGACCCCGATGTAGATCAGTCCTACTCCATACACTGGTTACAATACGGCAACCTCTTTGGGGAGACCGAAGGTTTTATCTGTGCAATTATGGACGAAGTTATTAAGACGAATAACTACCGGAAACATATCAGGAAAAACGGAATTCCCGCCAAATGCCCAGCGTGTCATCGCCCAGGAGAATCCATAAGTCATGCTGTTTCTGGGTGTAGTCGTCTTAATAATGGTGAGCATTTGCACAGAGAACCAAGTAGTTAGCATTTTCTAACAACAACTTGCACTTCGTTACGGCCTGGTGGAAAATGAGTTGCCATATAGGGACAACCCAACGCCAATTCTTGAAAATAGTCATGCTTTACTCTGGTGAGATCGGTCTATCGTCACTGACACTTTTATAACAGCCAATAAACCTGACATAGTGGTAGTAGACTGATCAGCGCGCCAAACAATTATTGTTAACATTACAGTTCCACAAGATGATAATCACGTAAAGGCGGAAAAAGAAAAAAATAAGTAAATATTTGAACCTTGCACACGAGATTACCGACATGTGGAATGTGGACTCAACAATAATTGTTCCTATTGTCGTGTCGGGCAATGGCTTATTAGAGAAGAGTTTCGACCAACACCTTAAGAAACTCTCGCTAGACTTTTGGATTAAGAGTCGGATACAAAGGGCAGTTTTGCTTGAGACGGCACGCATTTTGAGGCGGATCCCTAACTAAATACTTGCGGCCTGAAAAAAAAGTCTCTAAAATTGAAAAGCAATAAAATAAATGACAATAATAGTTTTATAAGTTTTATTTAAAAATAAATTATAGTAGTACAACTTGCACCAATAACAACAAAATTTTGGTTTGAACAATATGAAACTGCAACGTTTGCTCAAAGCATATACCTTATTAATAGAGAATACAAAATTATCTACACGGTGCGATCGTTACCTACATTTTAACCAAGATTACTCTCCACTGAAAGTAGTTAATTAACCTACTATTATTCAATTTAAATCACTTCCTTTATGAAAGTTAAAAATTTCAGCACTCAGTATAGCCGTAGTTCAGTGGACAGTAGACTTTTACACCTAGTGTTGTGAAAATCTCACTTCAATCACACAACCCATTGAAGAGATTCTTTTACATACAACTTAACACGATACACACGTAAGAAAAATAGCTTAAAATTTTACTTAAACGAATTAAAGTATAAAAATTTAGTAAGGTGAAAGTACAAACGTTTGCTTTAATGCTTAAAAAATTTAATAAAATATGTAGATGGCGCCACGGGCCTTTATTAATGGCTTATTCTCATGAGGGTAGTCATTTAGTCGAGTAGAGAGTACTTTAGTAACTAAAATTATACCGTTCAAATCAGTCACATCTCTATCTAGTGCAGAGGACAAGTGATACACATATTATAATTTAATAAGACAGCTCGCTTAAAACGTTTCGTTTACCTGGTGATCAAATGAGCAGTGAGCGTCATCAAGGGCACTACTCGTCCAAAAAAAATATGTATTTTTGGTGTTCGGATTTTTATTACTAAATATTAGTTACTAAATAGTTCGGACATTTAGTTACTAAATTACTCGCTAATAGAAAAAATAATAGCAGAATCTAAACAAGCCTTAAGACAGTATAATATCGGCTCGTCAAGGCAGCAAGTCAACACGTAGCCTAGTAAATAGAGTATTGCAATAGGTCTGTTGGACGTTTTTTATTCTGGCTACATTAACATGAATTATAAACTTATTGCCTCATACTAATAAAGGCATTTCTTTATCGAAAAAAATAATGACTTTTATGCTGGCGACCTTAAGAGACACTTTTTGCGATCACCTTTCGGTTCTTGCATTATAATTATGAGGTCTATAACAATAACAAAATTACTCGTATATATTTTAACTTACGAATAAAAACATTTGTAACGGTATTGTTTTAATGTTCTACTAGAATAATTTGTTTATGATATTATTATATTCTAATAAAATTTACCTACTTTATTGACCTAAAGAAATTAAGCGATACAGTTAAATATCTGTCATTAAATTACGCTTCACTCCCGATACTAAGTCATAAAATTATACTTGCCTATAACATTTAATTTGATAACATTATCTTAATTTTTTTTAAATAATAACAAGCTTTTGAGTATTTATATTTCTTAAAAGGTCGCCGAACATCTTTTTTTAAATTGATGTGCTTTTTATTTATTTCTTTTAACTATCAAAATATTGCTAAAATACAAATTACTCAAAGTAAATTATAAATTATTGAAATTATTAAAAATATTTGTATTTAAAGTCGAATAATCAAAACACGACCTTGTAATAAGTAATTGTTTAAAAATTGAATAATTGACTGTGTAAGAAACCATTGTTTCTTTAATTATTGCCATTGTAAAAATTTTATTACAGAAAGGTCTACACCTATAGTTGTAGTATCTATGTACTATATATATATATATATTGATCGTTTTCCTAATGAAAATTTGTTTATAGACTTAAAATTACTTTATATTATAATAGAATTATACGTTTTATCATGAAAGTAATTTTGGCGGGACTGTATTTTTTTAACATTTTAAGCATCGTAAGCTTTTATAAAAAAGTGACTTAGACAATACTAGCTTAACGTAGTTACTAAGAATTACTTTCGAATAAGGTCATATTAGCTATTCTTTGTAAATAAATACACAATCGTCACTCAGATACTTTCAAAATAATTTTAAAATTGTGTTTTTTATATCTAAAAGCACTGTAAATATATGATGAATAAAAAAATACCCGACACTGGGTGGATAGAAAAGTTCCTCACGAATCTTAGACATAAATTATAAATCTATAAAACGGATTTCTTGTTTAAATTCAAATACTCTACGAGATTATTATCACTTTTTTGATGTTTTAATTTATATAACAATAAAGATTCGACACGGGTTTTGCTTTGTCGTGTAAATTAACATCTTAATATAAGTCATTGTTATTCAAGTTTATTATACATGTCGTCGATTTGAGGTTTGAAGTAGTTTCTGATCTCCGGTCGCTTTGCCTTCATCGTCGGAGTTAGAAGACCGTTCTGCACGGAGAACGGGTCGGGGTGTAGGTATATGTCTTTTACCTGTTAAAATGTTTTGAATAAATATTTAAAATCTTGTCTTCTCCTACCTCCGGCGAAAGTTCGATTTACGTCCCTGTGAAGCGGGACAAAAGGGGCAGGGGCAAAAAGCGAACTTTCGGCCTAGGTAGGAAAAAAAAGTACGTGTAACACGGGACGAAAGTACTACATCTTTTCCCATATGTTTCATTTCATTTCCCATGCGGGAGAGAAAGTAGTACTTTCGTCCCTTGTGACAGAATATACTATTTTTAGATACATTTACATCTTTAGATTTTTAGATCTACGATTTTTGTACAGCCCGAACATAATAGTAATTTAATGTGAGATTTGTTATTGAAAAGACATGATTTACTTGTTTGTTCGTAATAATTAAAACTGCTGTACAGATTTGAATAATTATTTTTCTATACGGAATATAAATTATCTATAAATAACTTAGGCATCATCATCAAATATTATAACGTGACACATAAAAGCTAATCATAAAAGTAAAAAATTAAAAACAAATAATACATATAACACATAACGAAAAGAGAGCACTAATTTTTTTTTTAAAATGCTATAAAAAAATAATAAACAATATAACAAATAATGATATCAGAGTACTAATTTTTTTTCTTAAAATGTTAATAATAAAAAAAAACAATATAACAAATAACGATATGAGAGCACTTTTTTTTCTTAAAGTGTCATGACTGTCTGCTCTATATATATTGTTTATTAATAATTCCACTAGTCTCTTATTCTTATTATCAGCGCTCAAACGGCGTCTTTCGTACATGCACTCTTAAAAACGTTACTAAGAGAGGGATTGCTTCTCTTTCTACCGTGGATTCAAGGCAACTCGTAAGAAAGAGACAAAATACTAGTAGTCAACGAAATGCTCGGAACGATTTTTCCACTTTACATGTTGGAAACAAATGTCAACCTTATGCCAGTAATTTCAAGCTGAATATTTTATTAAGTGAGCATTCCAGTTACGATATATAAATTCCTTGGTGGATACATACGAAAAGCGCAAGAAGAATATATATCGAGTGTCTCCCCATAAATATTTAAATATAATAGAATATAGTACATGGCGCAGCCGGTAGGGTACTAAAACTATATACCTGTTCGAAAGTTTTGAGTCCCGCATTCCGTCCCCACTGCAGCATGTCATCAAGTATCATTTTCTTGACGCGTTCGTCTTCGCAGAGCTGCGAGAACGTTCCCTTGATACCGTTCTCGAGCGCCCAACACTTCACCACGTCCACATCGGGCACGATGATTGCGACTATGCATGACTATAAAAAATCGTTTACATTTTATTAAAAGCTATTGATTAAGGTAGTTCCAGCGTAGCATAGTGTAGTCCTACCTCAATACCCGCTGCCTTATATTGTTAGTCATAATGATCTGGAAACGTTGCTCTGTTTATATATTTTTGTTTATGTATATGGTCTCAGTATATACAAATGGTATTGCGCTTTCTAATAATAGTATTATTAAATTAAAAAGATGCCCAAGCAATAACGGCGCAAAGGTCGATTTATAAAAAACCAAAATTAACCAAAAAAAGAAAAAAAAACTTTCTATTAATTTAATTTTACTAAAAACGTGAAAGATTTGAATTTCCCACTTTTTATTCTACTCTATTTCAGAGAGTGTTGTGCATAGCGTTGCCAGATCACTATAACTTGATAATAAAAAAAAAATGTTTTTAATTTTAATATCTCGATAATAAAACGGCGAGGTGTTACTTTTATTGAAAACATTTTGCAACACTCTCCTAGTTTTTTTTTTCCAATTCCGTTGAGTGATTTTTTTTAAATATTGTTATAGTTTAGTAAAATATAATAAAATTTTTGTTTACCTTTAATGATTCACCGTGCACGAAAACTTGTTCAACGTACTGACTTCTAATATAAATGTTTTCTATTTTTTCAGGAACTATGTATTCGCCTTGTGACAGCTTGAAAATATGTTTTCTTCTGTCGATGATTTTCAAGGTACCGTTCTGTAAACAAAATAATGTATATAATTAGATACATAAAGGAACTATTAGATTGGACGACTAAGTTTTTTTTGTAAGCTATGTGTCATTTTTGTTCAATCATTTCATAAAATATTAATTAGGTACTATCTGTTAAGGTTCATAGACACTTTATATGAAAAAAAAGTATAACAAAAGTTACAGTAGGATTATAGTAATGAAAGTAATTTACTAATGAATTGGCATTGGACCTATGGTTCGTTAAAAAATATTGTGAAATCATTAAAACACTGAATATCTAAAATTCTTCGTAAATAAATCCAAAACATATTATTATTAGTCAAATTTTGTGTACATAAAGATAATTCAAATATTATATTTACGTATAACGAGGATTAGCACATGTAATTTACGAAGAACGCCGGTGACGTAATGTTGGGTAATTGGCATCGAAACGTCAGGTGACAGATGTTGGATATGTAATGTTATCAATTGATTTGGTTAATGGGGATGATTGACAGAAAGACTACTCGAAATCGTTGTTAATTCGCTGCATATTTGAAAGTAAACAATTGCACTCGGCACTATTGTGATACGATGATAAATGATATCCTCGATTGGGCGTAGCCGCCGCATTTACCGTATCAATTATAAGGGATCCGCGAGTAACACAATGTTAAAGCACGATTTATTGTAAGCATTATACTATTCGAAACTTAAATGCTCTCTCCCTACTTATGATCGTGTATTCTCCTCAACTTATGAGTTGTAGCGTGATTACTATAGCCTATAAACTTAATCGCTATAGAGGTTTTCTAACGTAGAGCACGTAGAGCCGTCAGTCCCAGTTGTTATCATAGATACCTGATAACGATCGTTACCCATGGTAGGGAAATTATCCGCCAACCCGCAGTGGAATATCGAGGTGGTTTAAGCTCCAAACCCTTCTTCTATTTGGAGAAGAGGCCTTCGCTCAGCAGTGGGCTGTTTACAGACAGATACAGTAGGTACAGAACAGTATAGATTCACTTACAGGCAGCCACTTCCCCACGTCGCCGGTGTGGTGCCAACCGTCCTGGTCGATGACCTCGCGCGTCTTGTCGGGCTCCTTGAAGTACCCCTTGAACACGTTAGCGCCCTGCACGCACACCTCGCCCTGTCCCTGCGCCGCGTAGTACTCCATCTCGGGGACGTCCACTAGCTGGAATACGAGAAACAGTCGATCGATTAATAAGACTTTTTCTTTTTTCCTGACTGCGCCAGAAGGAAGGTTATATTTTTCGAGAGTATGTATGTATGTATAATTGTTTGGCACGCTCTGGCCTGAACGATTCGATGGATCTTGTGCTTCAGCTTGAGAGGTGTCGTTAGATTCGTATTTACTGTGAGAGTGACACTGGGTGTATCAAAATAAAAATAAAAACAAAATGGCGGGTTATTGGCACCAAATTCATTTCATTTCCAAATTATACAAAAACGCAGTCGAGTTTTTAGTTTTTTTTTATAGAATATTTTTGAAATTTATGTATACTACTTCATTTTTAAGATATATTTTATTGACTTTCTAAAGTAAACTAATATCCAAAAGCGAATGATTAAAAACTGAGATTGTAGCTCTTCTACGATCTGGTAAGATTACGGTGGATTATATATCTATACTAATCAAGTATGTAATTCCTCTGTAGAATTTTTTGGTCATGTGTATGGTATCATCTATATTGATGTTCCTAAGTACTATTTCTTTGATATGTCCAGTAGTAATGGCAAATGTATGTGCATAAGAATTAGGCGACAGTACCTTCACTTTGCAACAAGCGACGGGAGGCCCAACGTGTTCAGGAACGTGGTCGCCCTGAACAGTCAGAGTCACCGGCGCAGTGCACTCCGTCTGCCCGTAGCCTTCTACGATCTGAAAAAAAAATTAAACATTGTATAAAATTATGTGTATTATTAGTGTTTGTGTGTAGTGAAAAAAAAAAAAAACATTGTGGGTATACTGCGTGTAAACGTTCTAAAAGAATCTATTTAAACAACTTTTGGTGATCTTTTTAGATTATTCGACATAAAACTTCCGTAATGTTTATATTACATGTACGTATTCAGTAATTTTTCGTTTAATCAGTTCGATAAAGTATTTATTTGTCAACTGATTTATAATTATTAGGTCGGGGAAAAAATTTCTTTGTATTTCATATACAAATTTAAGACGTTTGTTAAAAGTTTAATTACATTTAATTATAATTTATATTTACCATTTTGTTCGATAGCTTGTTGCCATCTTGTAGGTAGTGACATAATCCCGTTTTCATAGTAATCTTAAAGGGCGACCATAGCGAGCTGTATCTTTGACATCAAAATTCCCAGACTGAAAACGCTTGAACCAACTTTGTGCTACTCTTACTGACACTGCAATAGGTCCATATTAAGCGTCACAAAGTTTTTTTCGCGGCCTGAGTCTCATTTTACCCTTTCTTGTAATAAAACTTCAGAATGTATCGAATTTTTTTTATTAGATTCACTCATTTTGATGGACAAAAAAACAATTGAAAAATCGCGGGAAAGCATTTTTCTAATTCATCATGTCCCATATTTATTGATATTAAAACCACGTAAATAAAAACAGTACAACCAAAGAAATTTGTTTTCAATTTTATACGTACGAAATACGAAAAGTCTTTTTCCCCGACCTATTATAAGAGTACACGTAAAAAGTAAATTGTTTTGAAGCCTGTCATCGCAATTTAAATTTTATTAGCAGTATAATATTTTGGATCAACTAAATATAATATCTCCAGAGCGCATCTTATAAATCTCATATCAATCCAAGATAAATACGAATCACGCGCAAGGCGGAATATTTTAAAGAAAAACAAATAATAAGTGGAAATGCGAAGTTCTTCAGTGAATTACATTTATAAGGTAACCTTGATTATAAATAAAATTAATGTGTTAATATATATCAATGAATCTACACATCTTATATCAAAATGACTTTTTTTTCTTTCCATGTAATGTAATAACTTTGCTAAAAAATGCTGTTTACTATTCTAGTAAGAGACTGACTATGTTCATAAACAATACTAAGCTTTTGCTTCATTCCATTGTTACGTGATAATCTATTTACATTTAATGAATGAACAGATAGCACATCTATGGCTATTATTAAAATAATGTCATTCTTCTATTTCACCTTATATATAAGTCCAAAACAGCCTTTCAGAATGACTTAGTAACAAATATTAGTAGATAAAGGTTTGTTAATTTATTATATTAATATATACACACGTGTTATTTGTACGTAAAACTACGAGAAAGACAGCTATTGCCAATAAACAATATTGTTATGACTACGCAGTTGTCTATTTCCTCTCATGTTAACATCATATGACCATCTCATCCCATTACTAGCGACCGTGGCCATTTCCTGCACAAATGGAATCCTGTATATTCTTTCATCTATTTCATTGAAATATTACAACTATTTACTTTGAGATATTTATTGAACATGACATTTGTTTTAAAATAGTAGAAGTTACGTCAATACAAGCAGAAGGAAAACTTAAGATTACCCAAAGCATTAAAGAATATATATATTTTTATCGGCCGATACTTTAGTAACATTTTGAGAGCATATTAATGTTCCTACAAATTTATTGGATTGTCCACAAACTATATCATCATCATTCATCATCATTTGCCAAATTATCCAATCGTGCATTCGTTCTGATTGTTTTGTTTACTATTTCGGTCGCAACCAATTAAACTATTAGCCGATATGGTTCGAAGCTAAAGGTTATAATACTTCCAAGATTAGCGAATGTGGTTTACGAACGAACGTTTGTGATAACATTTGATATTCTGCGAATATTTTTAAAATACACAAAAATTTACACGACGACTAAAGAAGCAAATCAATACCACTTTAATATAATAAAAAAGAGACCTATTCTGTACACTGAATATTTTTTTAAAGAATTTTTTTTTCTGTACGTATCCCCAAATGAAATACGTAATAAGCCGATTTTGATGAAGTTAAGTTAAATTATATACATATATAGCTTATATGACTGGTACTTGGGATAAAAAAGCATAACGCTATAAATCTTATAAGCAGAGCAATAAAGATAATTTAATATTAAGATTTTTTTCCACAGACTTTTTTCCCTCTCGGCCAACACTAGGGACATTAGATTAAGTTATTTATTATAGGTAATACATAACTTAATCGTATTATCTCTCTTAATGTTTTTTTAACAAAGCCGATGATATAATAGTAAGGCGATGTCTACCGCGACATTAGAGATTAGCTTGTAATAATTTGACGTATTTATTTTAAATGGTTTTTTTTTTGACATTCTTTAAGTGTGTAAAATCATCTTATGGCGAAATAAATATTATCTTTTCATTTCAATTTAAAAGCCGATAAAACCGCGTGGGCTGGTAAGTATAGGTGTAAAATAGGAGTCTATTTTAGTGGATGAGGACCCCAAACTACCCCGTTGTCTCCCCGGACGACGACGGTGTGTGGTCAGGCACATTTCTTCCCGCCCAAAAAATAAAACAAAGGTAAAATAGGAGGCTACTGACCAGACAGCCGAGAGCGCAGCGCGCGAAGGTGAGCACGTTGCCGGCGAGCGGCGCCGAGCCGACCACGACGATGCGCAGGCGCCCGCCCATACCCTCGCGCACCTTGCGGAACACCAGCTTGTCCCAGATTGAATCGGCGCGGATTATACCCCTGGAAACAATCGAAAATTTACTCATTTTTGACGTGATAACGTCTTGTAAATCGATGAACGCATTGTCGCGTTCCACGAGCTAAGCGCCGTTTACTGGCTTTTACAATACAGTATAGTTTTGAAATTCTTACTCCTTTGTATATATCAATAAGTTTTATATTATACTAGCGGCCCGCCCCGGCTTCGCACGGGTATTTAACTAAAATTTTAAAAATTATAAATTTATATTTTTTATCACCTACATACGCCATCTATCGTATAATGGTAGAATATCGTTTTTATATTTAGTGACATTTAACATAATAGTACCTGTATTATATGACATATTTAGTAAACTTTTAAGTTTAACAAAATAATAACTGAAAAATAAGTTTTGTGAGTTTTTAAGATTCCTTAGACCAGATGGCGTTGGCGGCGTAGGTACCTATTTCTATTTTCTTAAATATTTATTTTTAAATTTAATTACAATGAAACAAAAACTAAATTATATTGTGAGTTATGTTTAATTTTTATGTATTAAAGTTATTTACATTGGTTTTGTACTTTTTACGTGATACGTGAACACAGAAAAAAACGATAAGAGATGGCGCTGATACAAAAAAAAACGCGCTATTAAAATTTATTCTTGATGATATATAGTGTATTAATAAAACGGAGGTTTTAACAGATTTATTATTTGTATAGATAAAATTGTACAATGCAACAAAATGATAAGTTTGTAAAGGTTTGATTACTACAAAGTTTATTTCCTTCTTTTCAATGCATTAAAATAAAATATTGTTTTTAAAAAATTTTTTTTATATTAATTTATTTTCTTATTTATAGTTGTCCTTGAACATATTATTTATCATATCAAACTCATCTTAGTTACCATACCCTTTCATTTGATACCCATATTGGTATGGTTGTACAAAAATATGTAATCCACCATTTTGTTGCGGCGGCCATTTTGGATTACCATCAATATTGATTATTTATAATTGCATTGTCATCATAAATTTGTATTTCAAATTTCAGCTCAATCGGACACTGAGAAGTGGGTCAAATTTAGGTTGCAAGATTTGACCTAAACATACATAAATATTTCGAGTACTTACTTACAAACATTGCAAGTTAAATAAAAGCTTGTAATTATACACATTTTGCTTAAATCAAATCAACAATACCATTTTTTGGTGTACTTAGTTGAAGTTTTAAAGCTGTTAGTAATTCATATGTTCTCAGCAGTTTTTAGAAACAAATAATAAAAATGTGTTTATTTTATCACAATTTATATCACCCACCTCTTTAATTCAGATTCTTTCGCAGATAATGCCATATTAAAGAGCAATTTCTTGATCTTTGAATTTGATATCTCATTTTGAGCCTTATCAAATAATCTGTTAAGGAGCCTGGGTACAGCTGGCATCATCGTTGGCTTAAGGGCACACAGATCATCACCTAGTCTTCTGATATCGCCATTGTAAAAGCCGACTGCTCCTCCTACCATGTAGAGAGCATTCTGAAAGAGCAATAAATATATACCACTAAAAAAATATTTGTTAAATTAAATAAAAATCATTTTAAACCGAAACACTTTTACATTTTTTCGGTACGAAAAATAGCAAAATATTTTTTCGTTACTAAAAGTATACTTGTTTCTATTATCAATATACAGGCTATGTACATAATTTAAATTGTGGACAACAGACAGAGAGAAAATTATTTAAAATAAATACCTAACGATTACATTTGATAACCAAATAAATAAATAAATAAACGCTCAAACATAAACATCAATTTATATCAAATTTTTAGTAAAAAGTCATTCAATGATAACGTTGATAAACGACTATTTCTTGTTATATTGAGTTACATACTTGTACAACGCTATTTAGTTAAATCTTAGTATTTTCGATATTTTTTTTTAAACAATTATAACTGTGTCTTCTGGAAATATTAGTTTTGAGCGACGTTCAAACAGTAAGCAAATAAATATATTTTTATATTTACATTATAGTTACGAGTACTTTTGTTCTATTGCGTAAGAAAAATGAACTTCAAAAAATAAAATTTAGTGCTAATTTTATTAAAATATTGCTTAAAAATATATCACAGACCTAGCGTTTATACTATGTCATGCTAAGAGTGCCATCATAGATTAACCCTTATAAAAGATATGTATATATATATATATATATATATATATATATATATGTATATATATATATAGAAAATTAGCTTATAACAAAAATTAACGAATTTTTAATACTAATATACATCTAACAGCCCTAAATTTTAGCACTGACTTTAGTTTATTCAACGTAATTAAGTAAAAATAAATAATAAAAGAGAATGAGAGTCTGAACATAGATTTTTAATCATAATAAATCCATTTTAAAACAAATATTTTATTTTGAATGCTATTCAGGGATAGTGTAGCTATTTTTAATATAGGCATATACATATTTATGAAAATATTTAGAAATCATTCAGTGGGAATTTAATTATACCCACATTAACAAATAAATTTTACCTCTATAACACATAATATTATAGATAATATATAAATATATCTAACTCCCTGACTTATTTATTTCAAGTTTTATGTAGCTTGTACTACTATGTATAAATATTAAAAAATATAATTATTATATATATTTTCCAATAGGCTGTTAACGTCTGCCTATGGTTGGTTGCTAAGCAACGGTTTGTTGGTAAACACTCCATATCGAATTTGGCTCAAGTATAGATAAAACATTACTTTGTTTACCATATAAAAATTTATTTTCAAATATTGTCTACATTTTAATCTTAATATCTGCGCTCAAACAGCATCCTTGAGTCTGTGGACAGGCGTCTGTGTGGCGCCCTCTCTATTTCCGTCTCCGACAATTGCAACAATTTATCAAGTGTCTCTCTTAAAAATATATTAGAAAAAACGTAATATACTGTATCAGCCTGTAAACCATCCACAGCTGAGCGAAGGCCTCTTATTCATTTAGAAGATGGGTTAGAGCTTAATCCACCACGCTGCTCCACTGTGGGTTGGCGGATAATTTGCCTACCATGAGTAACGATCGTTATCAGGTGTCTATGATAACAACCGGGACCGAGGACTTTACGTGCTCTTCGAGGCACGACGGGGAGAAACGGAAGAGAAACGGAATATAGTACAGTACTAACCTCACAACACCGCTCAAGCATGTGTGCGAGTGGTAGGAACGATATCATCACATCGTGTTTTGTGGGACGATGTTCTCCAAGTTGCATGGTTACGCTGCACATCGAAGCGACTACGTTCTCGTGCGTCAGCATAACACCCTTTGGCATACCGGTTGTACCCGACGTATAGCATATTGTGCAGAGATTATCTGGTTTTGGTGGCTGAAAGAGTTTGAATAACGAATGTTTGTATTACGAGTATTTTAAGTTGCAACAAGTTATCGTTTTAAAAACTAATATTTAGTTTAGTCTCCCTATAATTAGCAAAAAAGCCACGTTGATAGAAACGTAAAAAACCAAAAGTTAAATTACATTTACAAATTATTGTCAAATATTAATTTTAACAAAATATTAAAGTAGATTTTGTAAAAAGGACCTACTCACCATACAAGGATGATCTTTCTGTGCTCCTTGAATCTCGACATCGCTGAACTTAACGATTTCCACACCACGGCTTTTGGCTCTTTGGTGTGTCGACGGTGAAACTTCCTTTATCGTGATCAGCTTACGCAAGCATCGCGGTGATTGGTCAAGCAGGAGATTGGCTTTCTTGTCGTCTTCACATACAACTACTGTCATTTCCGCTGAAATATGAATAATTTCATTAATCCAGAATAATTTTCATTATTTCTTGTGCGTATTAACTGTACTTTAAATTACGTTACGACGTTTAGTAAAACTTACTTTGATTAATAATGAAGGCACATGCGTTAGCTCCTAAAGTATCATATAAAGGTACTATAACCATCGAATAACAGTAGGCAGCTTGTTCAGCCATAATCCATTCCGGACAATTTTGGGCATATATACCTAAAAATAATAATTATTATTAGTTACAGCATTTAGTCGCTATCTACGCCTATCGTTGTGTTCCTCACTTTCTTCTTTTTCAGCCACCTAGATTTTGATACTTAGTATATTCACTGATATTTAGAAAAATCATAAAAGTTTGGTATGTACATACAATACGTTTCAATTTTATTTGAATATTATAGACGAAATTCAACGTTTTCTAATCAAATAGTCAGAATACTCTATTTTAAATCACTTACATGGACTTACGATGTGCATCTACTCTTACTAAAGAATTGCAGTTCTTTACAAAACAGCAAATGTTTCGCGTTGACTCAGTTGATATTTTTGTCTTTAAAATATTTATCAAAAATGTTAAGTAAATATTAATTTAATAAAATCATATTAAAATTGCCCTTCAAATTAATTTATATAAAAAAAAAACTTCAGTTATCACTGCTTTAAATAACCAAGCGACCAAAATAATTAATTCACAGCGATACGGTTGGCTGGCACAACGCCGCAGCGAACCCATAATATAGTAATTACATTATGGGTTGGCTACAAATTATATATACAAATTATTTGTACCCGTACGAAGCAGGGTGGGTCGCTAGTAATAAATTATTTTATTTCTTCGATTGTTTTAAACATTGTTTGTATTTAATCGAGTCATTTCTTTTGTAGATAATTATCTATAATTATTGCCATGTCACTCACCCACAAAGGTTCCTTGGCCCGGGGTAAGACCTTGGCATATAAGGCCTGAACCGAAGTTTTTAGCTCGCAGCAGGGTCTCATTGTAAGTTTGCCACACATAAGGCTTATTTGGTCCCTCGCGCCAACCGAGACAGTTGCCATTATCTGAAGAAAAAAGTATTAAAGTGAAAATGTAATTCATTTGTACAATCATGTCATGACCATGAAGATTTAAAAATAATATTAGTACAATGCAAAAATAGCATAAATGCATTCGAGGTTGATCTTGGAATATTCCACGTATTAATAAAAACTTTGTTGCTTGGACATTTTTAATTTTTTTTTTCATACTTTTCAACCGAGCAGTGACAACCGTCCCGACGACTCTGCTAGTGCAAATAGCGTTTAACTGTATCTTGTGTGTGACACAAACCAGTTTGAGTAATGTTAACATTATTCTGTAATGTGCAGATAAACGCATTTATCGCTAACGAGCGGAAACGCAAAAGGGAAATGAGGTGGGACCTAGAACTATACCTTGAGGCACTACCAAGACAATCATATGAATAGTTAAATGTGTATAAACTACTTTGGCTGTGTGATGTTCAAACATACAAAAATAAATTGACCCAAATATCAAGATCAATGGTATGATGAATGATGACTGCATAACACTCATGATAGGAATAGCAGCACTTTTGAAAACTTTTATAACCTTACAACGTACTATCATAGCGTAAGCATAAAGTAAACCTAACGCCTACAAAGTATCATGAAAAGCCTTTTCGAAATCACGAATTATTTTATTTACTTATAATGTTTTAACTTTATATATGTAAACAATATATTGGCACAAATATTTATAACGTCAAATTGTTTTTTAGTACTATGAAAAGAAAATCAAACACAAAACTTTAAATGTAATATATCTAATTAATCTTCAGCTCAGT
Organism: Euphydryas editha; assembly: GCA_036937285.1. NCBI lineage: Eukaryota > Metazoa > Arthropoda > Insecta > Lepidoptera > Nymphalidae > Euphydryas > Euphydryas editha. The sequence goes on from JAUPFZ010000020.1 coordinate 11,063,025, forward strand.
ATGTACTTATCTCTTCAAATCCTATTAAAGGAATAATGTAATATTACCTTTCAAATGAGAATGATATAAATATCTCGTTTCATTAATTTTAAATTAGAAAATCACTGATAAACGTATATTTATATAATCAACATGTGCTAAACTGAACTTTGAACTTTCAACAATAAAGTTTTTATCTGAAAGAAACGGTTAATTAATTATCCATTAGTCCGCCAGTTGTTATATACAATCTGTAACCTTCTTTTAGATATGTTTGATAATGTAATTGTAGTGTACAATAAAGAATAAATAAATAATGCTTTAGTCCTAATTCAACCAAATTTTACGACAATTCCCTTCCATACCTTACCTATGCATTGCCCAGGCTTGTTCCATCTAGACGTTTCTGTTACATGACTTCATAAAATAGTTTTCTAGACTATAATATCGTCGTTATTAGTTATCCACAGAAATAGAAAATTTATTAACTTACTTGATTCTTTAACGCCTCTACGAAATGTTTCATAAAGTGTGCGTGTATCCTCGTGTAGATATCGTAGAAATCGACCATTCTTTGCTTCTTTGTAGAATTTTGATACACGGACCATTTCAGGACCCTAGGGATAAAATAAGACTTATTTTAATTACTTTATTTTTCGATAACTGTTTTGTTGTATTGGTATCAGTAGTCTTCTTAACGCAGGTGGTCGCGGGTTTGATTCTCGCTTGGGGCAGATCTTTGTATTTCTACAAATATTTCTTTCTGGTCTGGGGGTATGTCCTTGTGGGTCTCCCCACCCTGCCTCAGAGAGCACGAAAAGCCGTCGATCCTGGTTGATATTATGGCTACCTGATTGTAATCGTTACTCATCGTAGGTTAAATTATCCGCCAATCAGTAATGGAACAGCGTGGTGGATTATGCTCCATCCTTCTCCTATAATATGGAGAAGAGACCTATGCTCAGCAGTGGGACGTTTACAGGCTGATTCAGTTCTTTACTTCAGTTTATTTTTGATCAGATAAATAGTTAACATTTAATAGAATAGTATTAGTCGAGCAAGTAAAATAATAGAGTTCATTGCTCTGAATCCTTGCAACAAGCAATCTGTCCACAATCGCTTGTAATCTTTTTAACGTTACGTTGTAAATATTATGCGGGTTTTAAAAAAAACTTAAATAACAGAAAGATCAATTACTATCGCTACTGCAACAACTAAACAGGTATCGTTCCGTTACCATAATGACGTATTTGGCCTACAAATTATGTTTTTCGACTGAAAGTTGTACGGTTGACTTATATGTTGCGATTCTACGGTATGTTATTGTCGTACATAGTGATAATGGAAATAAAAACAGGTCAAAGTCAGTTCGTGACAAAAAAATGTAAACTAGAACAACATATGGACATTAAAATTAGATTCTAATAGTCTTTCAGATCTAGATATTTTTTATTTATAATAAGTACATTATGCATTTAAAAAATATTTTACTTATGCCGATTTGTATAAAATATAAGACAACTGTAATCGTTAAATTCAAATTTCTATGTACTTGTTGCGTAGTAGATTCAATAATATATTACTTCACTAGGGAGGGAAGTGTTACATTGCGACCCGCATCTTTGTTGAATAAAATTCGGGGTTGCGATGTATCACTTCCCTCCCGTGTAACGTATACAATTTTTTATAACGCTAGGACCGAAAGTTCGGTTGTCATTAAAATAGATAAAATACTAAAATAGTAATTATTAGGTTTTTAAATTAATTTACATACATTAGATATTCTCGATGATGTCGTGTATCCTAGCAACGCGTTGTTATAACACCAGTATATGAAATTAATTCATTAAGTGGAAAATAAGATGAAATAATGAAATGAAAAATAAGATGAAAAATAATAAGAGATTTGTGTTATTCTGTGTCACGTACGAATTATTACAAGGAAATTGTAAAACAATGCAATAATAAACTATGCAATCTGTCATAACTTTGAATTTTGAAACAATATATTTGCATCAGGACGAAAGTTGACGCATGCGCTCCTAAAATTACTCATTATTTGGCCGGAAGGCAATGTAGCACTTTCGACTCTAAAATTACGATCGAAAATAGAACTTTCGATTCAGGTGTTATAAAAAGTATTTGTTTTTCTCGATTAAAACATCTGTTGGTGTCAAGTGGTATACCTTTTAATAAGAATTGATTAGTGAAACCATCGACTCGATCCAAAGATTTGTATTCACGTACATGATTAAAACAAACGTATTGTTTGTTTGTAACTATACTTGTTCAATAATACTTCTAATTGCGTCCACCTTTATTTAAAAATGGCAAATTATTATCCATTTTTATTAAGTATTTAATTGGATTTCAATTTTATTGACTAGGTTTTTAATTTATTTAATTATTGTCTAACTGTAGGTTATTATATTGATGGAATTATAATTGTTTTTATTAATATCGATTATGTAATTTGATTATTTATTGTAAACTACTGCAATTTTATTGGATTAATTTATTCTCGTTCTTACAAAATCGATTTTTTACTAATAATTTAGTTTGTTTTATTAAAATTACTTAATGGAATCGAATGTGATGTCAATTATTGAAATTTTATATCGATATGGCATCCATATAACACGACAGCGACAGTAACGCATTAGGATAACAGACTATCCTGTAATGTTAGATCTAAGATGATGGAATAAATAAATAAATAAATAAAACTTTTATTACTAGAACTTATTTGGCGCATTCAGATAAAATTGAAAACGTAGACAGATAAAAAAAAAATTTGTCTTTCAGTTATTCATAGACGGATCTTCAACCAAGCAAGGTTAAAAGTAAATTCTTGTAAAACCGAAGAGTAGCGACAGTTGCGCGGTTGGCTGACCGAGTATTTATAACAACTTGGTGACATAATACACATGCTCTCTACTATATTTTTGGATGTGCTACTATTGGAATAATACGAGTTATTTAGAGACATTCATAAAATTATCAATGAAATTTTTATAGTCGATATTTCACAAATACTTAAGTATAATCATTAATATTATATATGTATCATTTTATCCTCTTAATCTTACTAAGTATAAATATATAAGTGAGTAAGCAGCACAGAACTCCGAAATTTTTACAATTGTAATTTCTAATTTTATAAATAAAATAGATAAAGGATAAGGTTAATAGCGAACTGCGTATTTAAATCATAACAAGATAGAAATACAAGTACGTAATTAAAATGGCAATTGACTTGGCTTTACAGGTATTGCTTCGTATGGCAGTACCCGATTGTTACAGATTGGCGATCATTATCCCCCACGATAAAAGTTCGTCCGTAACGACCCTTATCTTAAATTGCTATGAAATGGTACAGTCCAATTATTTTTTTAAGCTTGCAAAAAACAAAGCGAAGTGCACAAGTAATTAAAGAACGATAAAATAAAAACAATAAAAAATAATTTTTACTTATAAACTTTATTAGAAATACAACAAAAAACAAATAAACATCTTCAGAACAAAGAAGAAGAGATTTTATTTTTAATATTTTTTATTAATGACAAAAGTAGTTTAAACGTAGTTTAAGGTTAAACGTAGCACGACAAGTTGCATACGCCTGAAATTTATTTATTTTTAAGTATATGACATTGTGGGATAGGATTGGCGTACGACGTGTTTCCGGATAACGTTCGCCAATGTTTTTTATATAAACATAACTATTTAAATGAAATAGCACGAAACCAAACATATGGCGCCAGTGGACAGGCAGCTGTCGGCAGAAAAATCAGCTTTTGACTCATATCTATGATTAGATTAATAATATTTATAAATCGCGATCGAATATCATCAATCGGATCAACTTCCGAAAAGTGGATACCGAATTTCGTTATAAAATTTGGCACGGACACTCTATTTGACTATTTAAGAGTTAAGTTTAAGGCGTTAAAAGGATTTTTGCGACTTGCAAAAAAAATCCTAACCTAATCTAACTTTAAAAAAAACCTAATACATAAATGCATATCTCAGTGACAAAAAAAAACAAAGAAAAACAAGCCTAACAACCTAACCTAAGCGTGTAACAAAAAAAAAAAACCGAACGAACTAACCTAACCTAAACATGCGCTTTGAAGTTCGTTTTGAAGATACTCCAACCTCCAAAAAATTGAATATTTCGAAAAATATTGCGAGTCGCTAAAAGTTCTTTCAAAGGGAGTTTTAGATAGTCAAATGGAATGTCCGTAACAAATTTCATGAAAAAATTCGGTATCCACTTTTCGGAAATTCACCCGAATATTCAATTCACGTTAATAATGACAGATGTATCTCTTAACAAAAGCGTTAATTATTTTAATTACTTATTAATTAGTATTAAAAAATTATAATATTGAGATAAGTATAAATTATACGAAGAAATAATTAAAAATTATTTTTTTAAAGACTATGTTTTAAAGTTTTAGACGGCTTTATTAAATACTTGGCAAACGGAATAGTGAGCAGGTACATGAATATAATGATTAATTAGCTTAAGTCAATAATAAAATTAAGTTCAACAAGTACATATAATAATTTAAATTCTACCTGCAATTCTAAGGCTATTAATTTTTAAGAAAATAATAAATCAAACGAACTATTGCTATAGATATTGGCTTACGCCATACGTACTTAAGTAGCTAAAAATCATATTCTCTCTATCATTGCCGCTGTAGGTACACTTTCTATAAATTGATAATTTTGATAATTAAAAAATTCTCCTATATACCTATACTATTATATGCATCTTACGACTCGGCAATCTAAAAAGAACTAAACTGAAAGAGCCTTTTGAATGTCCTACTGCTGGGCATAGGTCTCTCCTCCTATAAAGGAAAAGGGTTAGAGCTTAATCCGCCACGGAACTTTTCTCCACCGAAAGTAACAATCGCCACAACTTCTTTGTACAAAATGCACATGATTTCTTTTCGAATTTTCCAAATAACTGGTGAGACTCAGAAGAATAAATACCCAGAACAGAAACAATTATTTGTACACATAAAAATAATCAGTCCTAGCAGAAATCGAACCCAGAATTAAATTTGGCTTATTACCAAATGTGTCACAATATTATACGTTTTGTTTACATAAATTATGTGTCAAATTTATTAAAAAATATTCTAATCTATCTAAAATCCTTTATTTTTATTGAGAAATATTTACTTTGGGCAATTGCCCGCTAATGTGTTTGTTATAACGGCTTGATTGATAATAATATTTTATTTCTGTAACATAAAGATTTTTCGAAAATCATACTAGAATTGATTACTGCAATTCTTTTTGTTATGCTAAAAATTAATAATAGTTTATAAAAACTATATTATATAACTATTAGGTATTAAATATTACAAAAGTGCACTTTGTAAGACCTCTTATTAGTCAATCATATTTGATTTATAAACTTTAATTACTAACTTTAAACATTACTACTTTATATATTATTGGTATGTCGAGAATGGAAATAAATATTGATATTGATACTAAATAATAATGTCAAAAAAATAAATATATTTATTAAAACTAGTGGTCGCCCAGTGGTCGTGGTTGTCAACATTATAAGAATATGATTGCGCTTAACATGGTGCGCATATGCAGCAGTCATTGGACATGATCTGTGATAATAAATTTTGATAAAAAAAATCCGTTGCAAGACCTGTATTTAAGACCGTGTTGACAACAGCTTTGACAATAAACAAAATTTGTGTAAATATGTCATTGTACATATGTGTGTGTGCCGTAGCGTGTGTAGTGTTTTTTTTAAAATAAAAATGTAATATATTTTTGAGCATTATTATAAAAAATATTAGCATTCTGCACTTCTTCTCCATATAAACTTTAACTGTACCAAAATTTCATACTTCTCCGTTCGCGTAATTTTAGTAAAAAGGGGTAAAAATTTTTGCTTCACGTATTAATAATATAGATTTCGATGATTTGTTACGTGCACTGAAAGATTTACTAAGACAAAATAATTAAGAAATTATAACAATATAAATTTAAAAGGTTTTCTTACTTTAAAAGTTTTGACAGTTTATTGACGTGGCACGAAACTAACATTTTCATCAATATTGCTACAGCCAAAAACAATAAAAAGTGAGTCAGCATCGATACATATTTTTTAATGTACGTTTCTACGTCTGAAATAATACATATCTCCTGACTTGTCCCGTGACTCGTCTGGATTGTTTGCCAAAAATTTTAAAAATGTTCACATTTAAAGACATCATGCTATCACTGAAGTTACACATGTTATTTTAATCAGTTGCCATGTAATTTTACGATTTCCTGTTAGTTATACAAATAAGTATTTGTCAAATATCGTAGTAAAAACATTTTGCGACTTTTTTTCATATTTTCTCTTATTTTTATTTTATACCGTTAATACGTAATAGTAATTTTATATGCAGTTTAATGTAGTAGATCTAAGTTATACAAAAATACTATTAGACTTTAAATTGCAAACACGTAAAATATTGGATTTTTAATAAATTTATTCATCAATAAAAATTTTTTTTTATAGATATATCAGTCGAATTAGAATCAAAAAAATTAATTAAATGTATTTTAAATACAATTCTACACATTTCATTAAATAAAAATTAAGTTATCAAAACTTATACCATATACGAGTATATAATATTGTTTATAGCAATTTAAAAATTGTATTTTTTAATTTTTTTTATAATACCTTTACATATTTAAAACTATTGTTAAGTAACGATGCAATTGTAAATAAAAATATTTTTAAATGTAATAAAATATTTTACGTACTTTTGGATGAATTTGTGCTATTTTAATGTCGAAACGAAAATATGTAGTTCATGTAACTAAAGGGTAAGCGTCCTTAATTCCTTAGCGTGCGTTTCAGGGGCATCGCATGTAACGGATTTTGCAGTATTTGTATAGAAAGTTTCTTACAACTGCGTCTATTGATCGCATAACTCGAACCGCACGCATCGAAGCGTCGCGCGTCGGTGATGCTGATTCAGAGTTACTTTTGCGATGCGTGCCTATGACGTCATACGGATTGCCAAGCAGTGGCCAAATCCTGGGGATCTGTTTTGCCGTATCGGCTGCCATTTGATATCTTTGCGATTGGTGCATGCATGGTACTTTAATCTTCTTTTGCTAACAAGCAATCTCAACAAACTGTTCTTTACTACTTAGCAAACACATCGACAATGCAGACAGACAAAATTCTTCGCTCGCCCCATAGCTGTTAGTTGCGTTAGAGTTTCGATTACTTTGGATGTAGTGGATCTAGTGAAAATATATGGTTGATGAGATCCGTACGAATAGCAATTTGAAACATAAAAAAATTATAATCGTAAAAAAATATGCATAATTTGCAATAGGCGTAAGGATCAGCGCGATGTTCACTATTCACTGAAATAAAAAAAAATGTCGCAATAACTTATATTCTTGCTTGTTTGAATTTTGAAAAAAAAGAAATTGATTTTTCTATCTCTATAATCAATATAAATTGATAAATAATAAATTAAAGCATCCTTTCTGGTTGTATCGTTGAAAAGTACGATATACACCTTATGTGTTATTACATAAAAAGTTTATTGCTATCTGAGAAGTAATAAAAGCCTAAAACAGAACTGCGAATTTGTTCCTATAAATCAATTCGCTTCAACTTTCCACTTCATATAACAAACATCTACCGTTTTATTACTGAAGGAATTGCTCGTTTTCTATGTTTTACATTCGTGACACATAATATCAACATGACGTTTGATGTGGCACACCGCGATACTTGTGTAAAATAAACATTTTTGGTACCTACGTATGTATGTGCTCATAACATATTTTTTCGCTAATGGGTTTTTGTAAACTTTTTGTAAAGTTGTAAATCATTGAGCATGCGTTAAACGGATATAAAAAACAAACTTAAAAAGAAGTTCGTTAACTAGAATAAAACTCCTAGTTCGTAAAGATTGAAATGGCTAAGTCGTTTTCTGTCAATCAATGTCTGGGATCAAAGATTTTTTTATTGAAATATCGTAATTGAAGAAATTGGATATAGAAGATAACTTAATAAAAAATATCCAAATTAAATCATGTATAACGCAACATTTTAAATGATTGGGATGGGAATTTCGAGGTCTTATGAGTTGAGTCGAGTGTACAATCATATACGTATATATCATACCACCAAATATACATATATTCACCTATCATCTTTATAACATTTGAAACAGTACTTAACGAAGATTTGGATTAGATAAATAGATCTATTCTCAACAACTTCCGTGTTTATATTACATACCCGATATTTTAATTTTTGAGTTTTTATTTCAAAATATATAATTTATACGAAGATTTTTTTATACACAAACCTGTTTGAGTATTACTTAAAGTTTGTAGCCCTATTTAATAATAATAAAAGAAAAAAAAAACTATTTTGATATTATTAAGAGAATTATCCAGAAATTTACTTTTTTTCATTTATTTGTTTATCGTCGAGGCTTACGATCTGAAGATGACACGGAGCACTGCCAACAATCGCAACTCCACGAACATTGTCTCCTACACAACGGATTATAATAATTCTTTTTATTACATATAACTTACCACCTACTATATCTTTGGAAACTATTTTGTCATACGAACTCACTAAAGGCATGTAACTATTAAAACGTATTTGTTCCAAAGACTTTAATTTAAAAAAAAATCTCTACAATATTGTATATAAATCTGATAAAAATAAAATTAAGATTAAAAGTTTTATTTATTTATTTTATTGTTAAGTTCGCTTACTTTGATGACATCCGATTGATCACTTAGAGAGATGGGAGGTCGGAGCGGGGCAACCCCGATGCAGCAATCGCAGCACGACATCGTTATATATCTTCTATCACTTATAAACAATTTATTTCAATCACTCATTCGACATTTATTGCGCAATCAGCGCCATTCTACGGTATCACAACCGGAGTATCTTACAGTTTTATATGGTAAACGTTCACTTATGCCACACCAGCACTTCAAACTTTAACGCGTATAGGGTATGCAAGAAGATAAATAATTTAACTAAAACTTGAGGTTTCTATCGCTCTCGTCACTTTCGCTAGAGATTACCGAATACTGACATGAGAGTAGCAGGCTGGGCAGCTCTTGGCACAATGAGTTAAAAATATCGCTCAAAGATGCGCTCTGCCAAATCAAACGTTTGGGTTTAGGACATCTTGAACTTTGATACACAGATATAAGAAAGTCCAACAGGAGTTTCGCATATGAAACTTACGTTGGGTGGAAAAATATGTGTCTTGAGGGCAAATTTTTTTTATACCTCTAGGTTATAAGCGTACCCCGATCATTGACCTTTTGGTTGACATTTAGAATAATTTTAATATTCCTTCGAGATTTGCATTCAAGGTCAAAAATATATTTAACGTATTTAAAGAGAATTTATAGTAATTACATAAAATATAAAAAAAGAAACTAACATGTAATTACTTTTATTAAGGATACTTAGTTACTAACAATTCATTTTTAAAAACTCAACGCAATAATTAGAATTCAAATTTATAAATAAATATAATAGTGGTATTTACGAAAATTTTAGGTTCTTATCGATCATTAAACCCTCGGTAGATTATCATATAAGGTGTTGATTGTTTATCGGCTACGAACTTTAATATCGCCGTAAATACCTATTGTGTGGTAGACGCGTTAATACATATTGTAATTATTTAATACTTATCAAATATCCACGCATATTTTGTATACATGACAACGTATCGCTAGTAACTTCTTATTAATATAACTTCCTTATTCGTGGCGCTAAAGCGTTTAAGATCACCTTTTTGAAGTATTTAAGATAAGTATGCACAAAGTTGCATATCAGTCAAGTTAATTACTGTCGTTGTTTTGCACGAACTCAGTACCAATTTATAAATCTGGAATTTTTAATGTCATTTCATTTTTTTTTTTATTTATAATTCTTTAATATAATTAAAATGTTTTAAAATCTTGGTTAATGCAATTTAATAGTGAATTACTCGTAGGTTGATTCTTGGTAACGTTACAAGATACTTCCGCGAGTCACTATCAGACGTCAATGCAATAAGTTAATACAAACTATTTATTAGTCATATTACAAATACAAAAATATTATTTAAAAATATTTACCGGTTCAAGCAAGCTCTGTTCATGTAATGTGACCAGAGGCTTTTCTGGTTTTGGTCGCGTACTGAGATAGAAGGCTGAAGCGGCTGCGACACCGGTGAGTGCCAGAGCGCCGGCTGAACCTCCCACCATCCATAGGTACTGGTCTATTTCGCTTACTGTAACAAAACAAAAAAACTTTATAATTCGTGATAATTGTTCAGATTGAACTATACTATGAACGGAACTGAACTTTTCTTCTGAGAAGATCTGAGAAGGGTTAGAGCTTAATCCACCACGCTGCTCCACTGGGGGTTGGCGGGTAATTTACCTACCATGAGCAACGATCGTTATCAGATGTCTATGATAATAACCAGGATCGCTGGCTTTACGTGCTCTCCGAGGCACGGTGAAGAGACCTACAAAAACCGATGTGACTAGGCTGCTACACACACCACTACACCAGAACGGTCGTCATACTATATAATTATGAAATTTATTATACGAAACGAATACTTTTTTCATTCATGCTTTCTTTATATATCGTTGGTATTTAGTATTGCAAATAAAATTATAATACAGCTTTTTATTTATTTTTTTATTTATTTTTTACAACTTTATTGCACAATACATCAAAGAATTGTACAAAAGGCGGGCTTAATGCTAAAAGCATACTCTACCAGCCAACCTTAGGACGTACAAGAGCGGACGTTTGTAGGTGTGTAAAATTAAGTATTCGTAAAATTCACTTTAATAGAAAAAAAAAGAAAAAAAATAATAATATTGATTATTATATTAACTTCAGTGAATAATTATAGTCTACATAAAATCTTAGTAATGGCTGACGAATCAATCAGGGTGAGCAACTGAGTCTATACATCATTTCATTATGAGCGGTTAAATTATGTGACTTCTTTAGAACGATCTCCGACCGACGATCCTAATAATACTGATTAAATATCTTATAGGCGAAAAAGTTTTATTTAATAACTTTTTTTGTATTCTAAATTATTCGTAAATATGCTGAATATAATTCTAACTTTAATATGAATATGTAACGCGATATTTTATTATATTTCCTTCGATTACAATTTATTTTAAGACTTTAAAAGGCAATATTTTATTGATATTCAAAGATAAATAATTTCATAAATTGAACAAAACAATAAATTAACGTCATATATCATGCATAGCAACAGCTGTTTACGACATATAAAATCATGAATCGACAATCCAGTTGTCATGCTGTCAGGTCCAAAAAGGGAGATACGATAATGACAGTTCTCATTAAAAATTACTAAAATACTCCGGACGTGTACTTTCGATAATGATCGTCTCATCGACCTTTCCTGTCAATCGCAAAATTGCTAATGAAGATACACTGAAATCTTGAAAACAAATTCGATTACACCGCTTTAAAAAAAAAAGGCCTTTTTATGTTCTGTCAGATAATCAAAAATAAAAAAGTTATCGATAAACGAGTTGCATTTACACCTGATGAATTCCGTACATACGATGAAATACGACATGTAACATTGCATATCTTTTGAAACCGAGCTATAATTGTCCTGTTGGCATCCTTTTTTACGGAACCCTGAAAATCACGAGATGATGTCCTACAAATGACGTTAATTGCATTACGGAAGAAGAATTAATGACAGTACATATAATAATATTTTTTTTTTTTTGATACTACATTAAAACATTATTTTTATAATAAAATAATAAATAATTGATTATACCTAATTATAAAATCGCTGATATCTCACATTTACATTATTGCGTTACTTGTTGTTACTGTATAATCTGCTGATGCTATGTATATTATGTTACATATAAATATTAAAAGTTTTTATTAATGTTTTAATTCTAATTCGACGGCCGGCTGGTCGAGTGGTCAGGCAACTGGACACTTTACGCAGCGGTCGCGGGTTCGAATCCCGCCAGGTGCAGATAATTTGTATGACGAATATAGATGTCTGCACCGGGTCATGGATGTGTATTTATTTATATATGTATTTATATCTTAAATTTATTTCCGTTCCTAGTACCTGTAACACAAGTTCTTACGAACTTACCACGGGGCTAGGTTAACGTGGTGTGATTGTTGGTTAATATTTATTTATTTTAATATTTAATTGAAGCGTAGGTATTATATTTTAGGTTAGTTTTAATGTTATGTCGACTAAAAGATAAGTTATAAAATAAATAAAGCTATCGTAAATTTTAAAATAGTGGTCTAGTTCACGAGCGTTTCGACCGTAGCCAAGACATACTACAATCTTGTTCATAAAACGAACTATTTAACGAGTCGCTGATACATAAACGTCAACACTTAGGCAACTGAGCGCTTAAGTGTATAAAGAACTCGAGTGAGTGGTTTTAAGAACCTTACACAATGTATAGACGACACGTTAGAGGAAGTGTAAACTGTTTACATTTCGAGTCTAGCATATCTACCGTATATTATTTGTGCACACGTACATTGTGGAACAAAGTCTCCGCAATTGAACGCTAAGCTTACTAATGACCTCAAACACTAGGAAATGTCTAAGACAACTTTCATGCAGTCTAGACAAGTTCCTGAACCATAAACCGAGAGTGTAGCTAGTTTAGAAAGTGGGTACTGGGGTGCAAGCGCCGGCGTCGTGCTGGCGAGTCGATTTCATGGGATCTTGCGCGCTTTCCACTGACACACTTTGACGTTTCTTGCAGTAAAATAGATGAATTAAAATTGGATAATTATGAATAGCGATGATGATATGATATACTACGTGACCTGTTTTTAAATATGTTTCCGTCATTATAATGTATGACAATATTTTATGATACCTACATGAAAGTGTTAAATGAAAGGCAGTGCTTAAGTTCATACATGACGTGTTTTATGTCACTTTTTAAAAAAGAATTCTATTTAAGAGAATTAATTTATAATTTTAAAAAATTAAATTATTATTAAATTTAGATAAGAAGTATATGAAAAATCGAAAATTTTACGAAACGGAGAATTTTACATAAGAACGGAGCAGTATATAATATGTATATAAACGTAAAAGAAATCTCGGATAGACACGGATAGATCGACAAGTATAAGTTTCTTAAATAGCATCGATGAAGATTAACCAATCAAACCCAGTCTTTATTGTCTATGAGTGCATCGTTAAACAAATTATTGAAAAAGTAATTCGAAAAAATTGAAAACAACATAGCTGATAAATTATTTAATTTACGCTTTACTGGTGTAACAAATTTATAACGTAACGTATTAATTAGTCATACACAGCGTGATGCCTATGCAATATCGCTTCATGGAAAAATTAGGGTTATACCATACGCAAAAGTCAATGTCGAAATCTATGTGGGCATTAGAAGGGTCTACATATTATTTGAAGGCGACGTTTAAGGTTGCATCGCTGGCCTCGATTATTTTTGTCGTTGAATAACTAGTGGTACTTAGTTGATTTCAAAAGTTCGAACCTTGATGCTCTAATTTCCCTTCATTGTGTATTCAAAGACCGTAACGAGACTGACGGCCCTTCAAAGGCCAGTTACTAGCAAGTAACCTTTTATTTTTAATCGAATAAATGAATTAAAAAGCCGTCAGCGTTGAGCGGAGACCTCGATCATGATTGAGCTTAGCCGTCTAGAAAGGATATATGCAAATTAATAAGATAATAGATATCGTAATAACCACTTGTAAACGGTAAAACCATCTTTCATGATGGGAATATCTTCTCATATTTTAAGCGGACGTCAGGAGTTAAGTTTATTGAAGTTATAGATTGATTTTATCGCAAACCTCTTAAGAGAAGCTACATAACTTATAGCAAACGAGCTTCTTTCATATAAACGACAAGTTTGTATATTTTTTTATTATAATTTTATCCTTTAGAATCCATACCTTAATACAAAGAGACTCTAACCATACCCATTTACATAAATACCCATTTAGTAGATACTGAGTTTAAAATGTTTTTATTACATTAACTACTAATAAACAAACTGTGTGTTTTTTGTAATGATAATATAAGATAGCATTTGAAGTTATTCAAAAAATATAGAAAATGTAATTACTAATTAGTTTAAATTTAATTTTTCTTTAGTTACACCTTTTTTACATGTTCGAATTATTAAAAAAATCTGATAATCTAAATCTGATAGTTTTACTCACAACTGCTGCACTGATTCCACCAAATCGTCTTTTCCTTCGTATTAGATTCAGTCTTCTTTTTATCAGTCTTCTTGAGTTTCTTCTGTAACTTGCGACATTTTTCCTTAACACTAAACTCAGTCTTGATAGCCTCCGTCGGGTTCACTTTGTCCTTTTTAACGTTGAGTCCACACTTCCCGCTCCCCATTTTATTATTGTTATTACACATATTTACTTATTTATCACTTTGCGAACCGTAGAAGCATTTTTGTGCACTATCGTTCACATGTCTCGCTTCGTCTATTCTAAGAAAAAAAAAAATTATTACATTTTTGTTAAACGCGTTCGCACTCGATTGTCGTAAAGAATATCGATTATTTTGTTGTCGAATGAATCGGAATCTATTAAACTATAAGACTTTATAGATTCATTTCGAGGGGGCCTTTAGCCTTGTGAGGGTCATTAACATCACAAGTCGATATCTGAAACTAATCTAGCTTCTGATTTCATTGGCTTGTCGCTTATCTGCCGTATTGTGTTTTGCAATCGTACTAACGAGTGAATTTGAAACGGGAAATTATGAATCACTTTAAATAAAACAAGCAACGCTGTTTGTTTTGGATTTTTTTTTATTGAAACGTTTATAATTACATTATAAACGTTATAATGTTTAAAACGTAAGAGCTTGTGTACACGCAAGCTTAACAAACAGCTCTATCTGTGACTTTCGCGTGTGCTTCGAAAATAGTCTTATTATATTATTTTATTTACTCCACAGTGCTTACGAGATTTGCTAGATAAAATTGTATTTTAAGTACAATGACTTAGACATTATTACTGAAATTTTATGACACTTGAAGCGAGTACTAAATTTTTTAAAACTATTATTTAATTTTTCTGATAAAAATACAATATATCATAGACGATATTTTGTTATATATTTATTATACATAAAATAAGTTGATTCAATGATAAATAATAACTTGTAGTTACAAAATCTCGCTATTATTAATAGGCAATAAAGCGAAATAAAAGTCCAGAGGTAACCTTCGAGGGTAATGACGGACATTTCAATTATACAGTAAACACAAATGATATATTACCAGATTGTATTTAATTGTTTATGGTCATTTAAATTAGCTCACAATAACTGAAAGAAAATTAAATTACCTTAATGTAATGCAAAGGATAATTTATGGGAACGGTTTTAATACAGTAATTACATGTATACCGTGCAAACAATAAACAATAATTTTCTTAAATTCTGTTAATTAATTGCATAAAAAGATATTTAACGAACGTAATTAAAATATAAATAAAATTTATATTTTAATTACGTTACGACAATTAAATTAAATAATAAATAAAATAAATAAATAAATATATTTAACACACACACAAGGTCGTCTGTTCCTAAGGTAGGCAACTTAATGCCTGTGTTTTAGGTAACAGCAAACTGATATACATTTTTTAAATAAATATACATATATAATTATATAAATAAACATATATTACACTTAGACTCGGGGCGGGAATAGAACCAGAAAACAGGGTCACTGCAAACTGCGCCAACGAGCCAGTCAAAAAGATATGAAATAAGAATATTTTAAGCATCTTATAAATCGAGGCAATATAATTATACATCAATAGATACTCTAAAGAAATGCTATTTGAAACCAAACAATGGATTACAATTTACGATACTCAAACCATGTATACTGTTCCGTAGTGACCCAATAATACGAAAGTACCGTAGTGGGTGTCAGCAGCCAGCACATATTTTTGATTGAGTACCAAACACATTAACTATAAATCTTTGAATCAAACAACGTCCGGCCATAATAATTCACTGAAACAATCATAATATAACTTTTGAACGCAACTGTTTAGAGCAATCAAGTTTTGCCACGTAACATTATTTATCACCCGACAAAAGGAATTAAATAAGGATATTAGATTGTTTGGAAAATATCGATATTGACGCTTGACCAATGAAATATCATCGTCCGATTTGGGTCACTGTTTATACATCAGAGGTTTGAATAATGCTTATGCTAGTACTGAGAAACTTAAACCATGAGTATAAATGTTATATGTAAAATAAATTATAAATATATATTGATGACGCGTTGGCGCAGTGGTCACAGCAACGGCTGATGCGCTAGCGGTCGCGGGTTCGATCCCCGCACATGACTAATATTTGTATAGACCATACAGATGTTTGTCGTGGTCTGGGCGTTTGTGCTTGTGTATTGTGTGTGTATCCGGACCCCCGAAACAGGATTCACATCCTACTGGGGGCCCTTGAGTGTGAGACGTTTATTATTTATTTATTTATTATTGGTTAAAATTCTCATATAAGTGTAGTTTAGTCAGTCGGTTAATGAAAAAGCTGCTATTGTTAACCATAATGAATGAAACCTGTAACTAAATTCTAACAGTCGTTTCCGCTATTGGAACATTCACACTTAACGGTGGTTCTGTTATACCGATCTGGTTCATGAAACAATAAAATCATATAGATGATTTCGCGGGAACTCGTTCTACCGTAACTTTAATGTCATCACCCTTAAGTCAAATTTTATAATCTGTTCAATCTTTTTTTAACAGATATTAAATAATCAATTAAAAAATAAGTTTTAACATGTTTTTATTTTCAAAGATATAAGCTTACTAACAGAAGTAAAATTAACAAGATTCAATAGTTAATAAAAATTAATTTTGTTTGTACAACACTTCGCCAAAAAAAAAATTTTAAATTATATTTTTTTTTTTCTAAAATGATCAAATCATAACAAATTGTATTAAAGTAAATCATTAACTCAATTTGGAACCTGTATTACGAGTGTTTACCTACTACGAAACCGAATGCAAAAATTTTGACACAGTTTCCGAGCGGGTAATTTTTATGAGGTCGACGAACTGAGCCGTGTTTTGATTTAACCACAATTCAACATCTGCCATTTTTTACGTTAAAGCACCGCAGTTACAGTTAAAATAGCCACGAGATTTTCGCGGACCGTTTTAATTACTTCATAGTCACGTTTTACGTAGTAATATTTACCGTTAATGGAAAGTGATATGACGAAATATTTGATAAAAACTCCTCGATATATCGACTGTAAATAGGTCAACGACCTAATAAATAAATTTTAATATATCATAGAAATAGGCAATAAGATTTGTTTAATATTCGTGGTTTTATCTATGCATATTAAATATTGTAAATTGTAGAGGTCATTGTCTTTTAATTAAATATTTTATAATAAAATATGATTAGTGTATAAAAGATAAGTGGTTGGGTTATGACTATGAGTATAATAAATACTGTTATGTTTTATAATACGAATGAATTTGAAGTTTATTAGTTGTAAATATTCAGAAGATAATTAATATGGCCGCATTTTATCTTAATTGGAAATTCTATTAAAACTTAAGATGTATAAAACTATTGAACTAGTTACTGACGTTTCGATAACTTAAAAACAGATCTTAAACGAGGATAAGATTTAACTAAAATAAACTTTTAGACAAAAGTAATAAATTATAAAATTTTACTAGGATTTGCAATGTAATGTGTAAATTTAAAATCACTTTTATGTTAAATTAACAATCAATTACACATTATCATAAATTGTTATTTATATATGTTATGCTATTTCCATATTATCTACAAGTAAATTTATAGTTGAATATCCATTGTATTATAATGAAAAATTTCTTTTAAAATATAACCACAATCATTATTATCAAATATGCTGAACTGAACTGAATCAGCCTATAATAAACCCACTGCTGGGCAAAGGCCTCTTCTCTATATAAGAGAAGAGTTGGAGGTTAATTCCCCATGCTGCTCTACTGCGGGTTGGTGGATAATTTCCCTACCATGAGTAAACACCGCTGTCAGATATCTACGATAACAAGCGAGACCGACGGCTTTACATGCTCTCCTAGGCCCGGTGGGGAGGCCCACAAGACAGACACAAAGCAAAAACAATATTTGAAACAAATATGTGTACATATACAAATATCTGCCCCGAGCGAGAATCGAATTCACAAGCAACTGCACGCATCACTGCATCAGAACGGTGCAAGATATGCATTAAAATTGTGTTGTCACGATTAACATTTTACTTGCTCAAGTTACGATGATCTGTCGTCTGTATTTTTTTATTCGTCAACATCGAAATATCTTTAATACAATAATTAAGTATCGTAAATAACAAATTTCTGTATTCTATAAAATAAAACCTTGAAAACTGATCATTAGTCGCTATATTTTACAGAAAATATATTCTTGATGCTCATAAAATCTTGATGTTGAGAATGGGTTAATACTTTAAGCATCTCAAGTAACATTTTGATATCACGTAAAGATAGCCGTATAATGCGATTACACTTAACGAGAACTTAAAAGCGGCTTAAAGAAAATAAATTATCTGCAAAGAATATTCAAGTAATAACATAAAATAAATAAATAAACTTTGAAATCGAAAGTATAGGAAAAGGGATTTTATGTAAAACAAGTTAATATAATTTCGTGCACGGTTTTCCGCGAGCGTTGTTATTACATGAATGCACTTCCTAGGCGTTGCGCTTGCGCATACGAAATGAGGCACCCACGACACTGAGTCACGTCCGCAAACGACTCTACTGGCTTTGTGTACGCTTAACGCTATATAAAATTACTTTTACAGCCTGATTCGATTTCATATTTAATCGATATTAAGTATGCTTTAAAAAATATAACTATGTAAGTTAACCTTTGTAATATACAAATATGTTTTTTATTTATTTATTTACGAGCACTAGTAACAAGTATGAGATACTCTTAGACGCCGTTCGTTGACTGGTTATTTTAATCGCTTTTTATTTCCTAAAACGGCCCAAATGTTTAAAGGAATTTTAAATATGTTTATTTTATGTACATTTGCATATAATAATAATATATTTAACGGTTTTCATCTCTGTATTAAGAGCCTGAACCATTTAATAAACAGACAGGTTTCTTATAGTTCTGGAAAATGTTCGTAGAAATATTTATAAAATAAAACCTTCCCATAATACCAACACGACAACAATGACAATTATTTACAACATAATATTACAATACCAAGTATTTTAAGTTTTGTTGTCGCGGGACGAGTCTAAAACATCTGAAGGACATCCTTAGAATTTCATAGAAATTACTTAACTATTGCTTTACGACAGAAAACTTGTATTAGATAGATTGCTCAGAATCCTATACCCTGATCCTATATAACTCTCCTCTATGACGTATATACGTATCAATAAATATAGTACTAAATTGTATAAGATTAGTAAATATTTTTTTGCATTTAATGGATGACTAATAAATAAGCAAATGATTTTAATTTTATTTTAAAGCGCGTTCCGATAGACTTGATGTGACTGAAAAAAAAATGTTACCTATTGCAAGAAAGCGTAATATGACTGAAATAATTGCCTATTGTAACTCAAAAATCTATTTTATCCAACAAAACTAAACTAATAGTCATAAAGTGCATTAAGAATTTTCAAGGTTAAATTTTATATAATTCCAAGTCACCAAGCTTGAAGCGATAGGACAGGATTATACGCAGGATTTCTTTACGGCTTCTCAGAACATACTGTCCAGAGTAAATTTATTTGCGATGGATGGTAATTCTCCTTAGAAGTATTTTTAGTACTCGACTTTTATGACATCGTCCTGCATAACAAGTGAGGTCTATTAAAATAAAATATTTTACCAATTATTTCTCTGCTTACAAATACATAGCGGCTGTTTGCGCTTTTACATTTAATAATCTGTAGTCTATTGAAATCGATGTTTGAACATTCTATTTGCGTCTGTTTAATGTTTTGTAAAACTTTATAATACTCGTTAGCTTACTGTGAAAGTTATTTTCAAATTATCGATAAAAATATATATTATTTTATTATTAGTTAAAATTGTATTGTTGAAAAAAGTTCTTAGGGATATTATTTCGAATATATTATTATACGTATACATGTATATACGAGTATATTGTATAATTATTTCAAGGATATACAGACACTAGCAAAGCTTATATTTATATATTACATATCTAATTTGTCGCAAATGTAAGTTATCTTACAAAATGAATAAATTAATATTTATCATCGACATATATCGCTATTTGTATTTACACATGTTAAAGCTATTATAAAAAGATCGATAAGACGTTAAGTTGCTCTTAATTCAAGGCTAATGTCAGATTATGTCAGGGGCGAGGCGAAGTTTGACATAAAAGAGTCGGTCGACCTTTCATTTCTACTCTCGTTTTAGAAAAGCTTTCAAAGAAGGGCCAATGTTCAAAAGATCAAAACCATATATTTAGATTGAAAGGAGAAACGATCTTTATGGAATTAAAAAGCAACCAACCATGTATTGTGCTGTTTAAGTGAAGTAAGAACAATTATAAGCTTTATATTAGATTATATGCAGATTTAAGAAATATTTGTTTATTACTATGCGATAAAGTATGTTTCTTTAACTTACCAAACTCTCAACCTATCCCTAATAATAACGACAAATGTTAAAAGAAAAAAAACAAAAATTTAAATTAATAGCACCATACTAGTAAACATTTATGCCTAGAGCAACCACTCATCGCATTGCACATAAAATAAAACTACATTAAAATTCTATCATATCTCATATTAATCTGTCAGACGTACCATTATTCAACGGCTTTATTATTTTTTTTTAAATATGAAAGCGCGATAATCTAAGTTCCATTCACACGACAAATAAAACACACGCATTCTTAGAATGAATAGAACAACGACGCTTTAGAGTCGCGTTTTGACCCACAAACATGCAGATCAAATTTCAACCATAGAGCGAGCATCGTGATCGCTTAAGGCACGATCGCAATCGTTTATATGTACAACAGTTGTTATTAAAATAATGGTTGCTTGCACGAAGTATTTTCAAGTAATAAACTGCATTATTATACTGCGAAGCGCTCTCGCGATGTGACATGAGATTGCAAAAATACGACTTGTAAATAGAGCCTTTCGCATCTCGAAGAGCGTGGAGTTTGTTCACTTAATAGTTGGAAGTGTATAAATATTTTGATGTATACTAAATACTATGTTACGAAGAACTTTCAAATGAATATAAAACTTTTACGACTCTTCAACAACCTGAAACCAGCGCCCCAGTATTCATTGTTGACTTCCCTGACGATTTACAATAACGTAAGTACCGGTCGTTTCGTTCGAAAGTAAGCAAGCATTGCAAATAGCACACGGGCAAACAAGCGGTTCGTTGAAGACCAGACGTTAAAAAACTCATTCGAGCTCTGGTGCATAGATACTACAGTGGAGAAGTGACAACAAAAACACGACATCGAAATCGTTACGACATTCCAGCTGCACGGGCACATTACCTACAGAATTTACAAACACTGGGGTTTTTATCACGGTTTTATCGATCGGCACTCGTATCGTGTTTTGTGGTTCGTAGAGCAAGCGCTATGCGCGTGCGCTGCCTATACGCGCGGCCGTTACGGCGGCCGTCCAATGCGACAATGTGACTCCATGTTAACGCACACTGCCTCCCCAGTCTTTGCCTAGTCGCCTCTCTCTTTTAAGTTGACACGGGCTACGGCAACTTCAGCTCTCCAACAATTAACAGTCTATTTTCTTGAATGTTAATAGCCTTGTCATTTCACGTGCTGAAATGTCCATACTTGTTCTGTAAGATGATGAAACGACAGAAGACACGTCAAGAAGACAATAAGTCCAATTGGAATGATATTAAATCCATTTATATTAAAATTTATCTTTGGCTGTCTTTCAAATAAATTGAAAAATGTAGATAATAGCAGTTCAGATCTTCGAAACCTGAATACGTCCAGATAACATAATGTGTCGGCTGCATTACTTGTTAACGTTAAAGTGGTATGTCAACCATAAAAATGTTTTAATTTTATACTTCCATTATATGTATAATGTATATGTACGCAAGAATTTTAATTTCTCGCTTTAGGTTTCTTTCTACACTTAATAGCTTGGGTATTTTGTTAATTTATATAAATATGAAACATTCTTGGTAAGAAATACTTAATAATGTGTTCAATGACAACTAAATACAAAATCAATTCAATTATTTGTTTAATCACTTTTATTAGTGTTCACTTGCCAGGGAGCACAGACTATTTTGCCAACGTCACGTAGGAAAGAAATTCGAACTCAATATATTATGCATCAATTAAATGACACTTCAGATAATTCTTCGAGTGTTTTATTATTAATAGAATAAATAAACATTGGACACTTAAACGATATTGTTTCCTTATTGCCAACCATATCAGATCTTTAAGACAAGGAATTAAATTGCATTAAGCAAACAATTAAATCGCGTTAATTATTATGTTTATTATTACTCTGTTTATTCTAAAAATATTTGTATGATTCTGTACTTCAAAGGGAAAATATTAAATACATTTAAGTGGTAATATAAAAATTTGAAAAAAAAATTAAACGTACATTTGCGATACATTAAATTGGGATGATTTTTCTTATGTATAAATGTAAGGTCGGTAAAAATATCATGGATATGGAAAAACATTTGTTTTGAAGATATTAAATTTTAAAGTGACACGTTTACCCGCGTTTACTTTTTTCACTGATGCGTTGTTACTGCTTATAAGTAAAATAGAATCAACCTTAGACAGACAGACAAACGTTTTTTTAAATTGTGAATTTTGTTTTAAATCAAAATGAAGTAAAAACAACAGTAATCGATATTTAAAAAAAAATAGTATAAATTTACGATTTCATTATTTCCTTTATTTTATAGAGTAGGTACACAATTCCACTTTTAGACTTTGTATAAAAATGGAACCTGCACTAAAATTTAAGTTAGACATCCAGGATCACAACTATGCAAACCGAAAAGTCTAAAACCATTTGTTTTGAGTTTCTTTTGCTCTCATAAAGACAACCGAGAGATCGACTGATTACAATTTTATCATGAGTAGGTATATAATTATTCAGGAAATAAATGTATATAACGCAGTTAAAATAATCACTATTACAGCTTTACAAGTTAACTAGTATTACTGGCGATTTATAAATAATTTTTAGGGAAATATAAAAAAAATGTTGAAAATTACTTCGATGAATTTGTTAATTATGTAAATAAAAGGAATATAAGTTTAGCCCCTTTCACGAAATCCTATACCGCCCTTGACTTTATTAATAATGAAGTATTTTTTTTAATACCTATGACTTACATAGGGCCCTAAGAATGAATATTTGGCTCTGGTCGTAGACGTCAGCTTTGGAAGAGTTATTGGGCATTCCTTACATTATTGTGGTAACAAACGAAAATATATTATAATTACTACGGTATTTATATAATCTACCTCCACAAGAGAGTTTATACCATTAAAAAAATAATGCTTGTTGTTAAAGGCGAATTTATGCGTGTTGGTTTTATTTTTATGAGTAACTAGCGGCCCGCCCCGACTTCGCACGGGTATTTAACTAAAATTTTAAAAATTATAAATTTATATTTTTTATCACCTACATGCGCCGCGCCATCTATCGTATAATAGTAGAATATCGTTTTTATATTTAGTGACATTTAACATAATAGTACCTTACCTTAGACCAGATGGCGTTGGCGGCGTAGGTACTTATTTCTATTTTCTTAAATATTTATTTTTAAATTTAACTACAATGAAACAAAAACTAAATTATACTGTGAATTATGTTAAATTTTTATGTATTAAAGTTATTTACATTGGTTTTGTACTTTTTACGTGATACGTGCACACAAAAAAATGATAAGAGTTGGCGCTGATACAAAAAAAAAAACGCGCTATTAAAATTTTTTCTTGATGATATATAGTGTATTAATAAAACGGAGGTTTTAACAGATTTATTATTTGTATAGATTTCGACAAGTATATATTTCTCAATATTTAGTATTTTTTCATGTTGGTGGTATTATTATAGAATACAATTAATGGCCTCTATATTATTATGTTTAAAACGGGTACATACCACGATATAACACAAGTCACGTGTCGACGTCACACAAGTAACGTCACGTCACGACAGGACTGTCGTGACCACGATCCATGCAACTGGGTCGAAATATTGACACAAAATCACTTGTGTTATATCGTGGTATGTACCCGTTTTAAACATAATAATATGTCTTCAAACCACGAAATAAGTCTTAAATCATTAATGGCCTCTATATCTAGGTCTTAGCTCTACGTGTTACTATATACAACAGTTTTACGATAATTTTACGAATTATTACTCTATCTAGATACTTCAGCTTTATAATTAGTTCGCAGGAGTAATTTTATGGTTAAACATTATCTTTTTCTCTGACTATGGCATCAGTTATAAATATAATGGACATACACGTCTACTTCATCCTATATAATTTAAGTAATTGAACTGTCATTAAATCTGAGAAGTGTCCTGCTAGGGGATAAACGATTTCTCTGGAAAGATCTTATATTGTACGATGGGTAACCATATTTGGTAAATAATTTTATTATTTAAAACGTGCAACTAAATTTTACTTTTTAATTCTATACTTAGGTTTTTATTACTATTTAAATAATTTAAATGAAGATAATAATCACAACAAACATTTTAAGTTGATTTAAGAGCATACACTAACAGTCATTTCAGTTTTCGAATTACAACATTTTTATTCGTTTGGTTAATTTCTGAAATCACATCTGTTAAACAAATTATACGTGTATCTATAGGTACAAAAGTAGATATTTTTAAAGTTAATATACAGATTGCTTACTTTCGATATAGTAATTTATTTTTTATTTTGTCACCTTTGTAGTGTTGTCAGTCTTTCAATGTCTTCTGCGAGTTGAACTAGAACTTAAAAATATATATATATTTTTTTTAAAGTACTTTATAAAATATGAAATTCGGTGTACATATTGTGAATAAAATTATTTTTTGATAGTAGCCCGAATTCCAATCGTAACAAACGCTATCAGTAGACCATAGAAAAGTGTAGTAAAAGAACTTGTATACATTACATTTCATGAATTACAGACATCATGATATCATTGAAATTATAGAGTCACTAAAAATCTCGTCTAGCTGAATATTTTTGTTGATATTATTTAAATCTGATGACAACATTTTAAAACTGACAATTTAATGATTTTATTTTCAAAATAATTGAAAAGTGAATTTACTTGACACTTTATAATTCAATACCTGAAACATTTTGAAGATGATATTTATACACCGAAGAAAAATTAAATTTCTTGGATGACCTACTAATTAAAGTGGTCATATATTATGTATAATATTTTTAAAAGGTTCTTTGAATACTATACATCTGTGTTCCTTTGGCATCACTAAAAGTCGTTAAAATAAATAAATAAACGAATGAATGAAAAAATAAAATACTTGTAATTTATGTCCTGTTGTATCCATGGTAAATATTCATAAATGATTTCTTGAAAACTTACATCATTCACATTCATTCAAACTGTCGATAGTTACATAAATTGAAGTTTAGTGTTTATCCCATATGACTGGCCCATGTTGCAGTTTGCAGTGGCCCTGTTTTCTGCTCCAGGGTTGTGGGTTCGATTCCCGCCTCGAGTCTGGGCGTATTATGTATTCATTTATATATGTATTATTTATATTTATAAAAAAAATGTATATCAGTCAACTGTTACCTAAAACACAGGCATTAAGTTGCCTACCTTACGAACAGACGACCGTGTGTGTGTGTAAAGCATATTAAAAAAAAAAAAACAGTAATTCATATAAATAGATGTTTTATTCAACAAATAAAACTTCAAGTAAAAAATTCTCACACAAATTTATTTAGATTAAAATCTCGTTTAATCCTGAATGACACAGAATCAATTTCCAATTCAATTTAAATCCTCAATGCTATTTGTACGTATAAATGCGGCACGCCTACGTCACGACGGATCCCGTTTTATTACAATCGAAATTGTTTTCTTAGGCATAAAATGAGGTTTGTGATGGCATTACTAACATTGTTCTTCTTCTTTATACAACAGAAGAGACACATATTGAGCTTACAATTTTATTATTAACCTACCGACCGCAGCTTCGCCCGCGTGGATGTAATGATAAAAAGTAGCCTATGTCCTTCCCCAGGCTTCAGACTAGCCGTATCAAAATCACAAATGGCGCAGCAGATTATTCATGAACCATATATTTACACAAATACAACCTAAATAACTAAAACTACAATCCATTAATCAAATTAAAAAAAAAAGAAAAGAAAAAAAAATCCATTCTAATACAAGTGAAAAAAAAAATAAAAAATAATCTATATTTCTATCTAAAATATACTAACTAAAAATAATAATTATGCCTGCTGTACTAAGTAACAAATTGCTCCGAGAATTGAATTAGCTATAAGAAAAACTCAAAATGAACACAACCGTCGTTGACTGACGCTCCATTCTGGTCAAACGAA
This sequence comes from Euphydryas editha, assembly GCA_036937285.1. Classification (NCBI taxonomy): domain Eukaryota; kingdom Metazoa; phylum Arthropoda; class Insecta; order Lepidoptera; family Nymphalidae; genus Euphydryas; species Euphydryas editha. The sequence continues at coordinate 11,089,799 of JAUPFZ010000020.1, forward strand.
TTCTCGCGAAAAAAAGGTCGTAAGAGCCGAGAAGAAGGGGACAATTACGCGTTTTCGCTTTACGCGTTCCTGATAACTTTTAAAGTATGTTATATTATGGCCAAATTACACAAAATCTTTATAAATTGTAGCCTATGTGTTATTCTGATGTATAAGCTACGTTACTGTAAAGTTTTATCTAAATACGTTCAGTAGTTTTTGCGTGAAAGAGTAACAAACATCCAGACAAACTTTCGCATTTATAATATTAGTACGATTTTTATCAAAGAATATGAAAAATCAAAAAAATTTGGTGACAATATTTCTCATTTTTGTAGAGCAACCTTTCCAAGAGAGCATCCTTAACAAAAATTACTTGTAATTGTATGTTAACGGTGTTAAGTTACGTATAACGTTGAAAACACTTAAAATTTAGTTATAATCGATAGTTGTTGCAAAATGTTTTCTAAAGTTTGTAAGCATTTGCCATGATACACATACACATGTTGCTGAAAGTTACTATTTGTTATATTTTTTATTTATGATATTGGGTGTTGTGGACGCGGCAAGCATCATTAAGAGTATCAAATTGCGAATATTATGTAGGTAATATGTAGGATAATCGTATTGCACAATTTTGCACTATAATGGTCTGTCGGTGTGGATGTGCAATAAAGATGAGGATAGAAGTGTAAGAGGCTTGTGCCCTAAGTGTCTCGTGTCTTGTATCCTAATTACTGTGTTATCCTTAAATATTTCGTAAAGAGTAGATAATGTTGATATAATGAGGATGAGAGAGGTATGTATTTTGTTTATTGGTTTATAATCAATACACTTTGATCCGTAGTCAAAAATTATGCAATTATGATTCTTATATAATTAGAAAGCTGTATTATTTAGAAGTTACATAGGCTATTGAATGTCATTTTTCATTTAGTAGCTATAAATTTAACGCAAGTGAAAACATGAGGGTCGTCTAATTACTATGGCTGCGCTTTGTGTGATGAGTAAGAAAGCCGGATATTAACAAATCTTTCATCATCTTTAGTTCCCTCTTATTCACCTGTGTATGTGTCGAGATACACGTGTTCACGAACGGTGAAGATAACGTAACATTAGATGATTCGCCTTCACGTCTTCTAGCTATTATTACTATAAAATTAATTATTTTAAATTATTTTTTTTTTAAACTAGCTAAATAAATACACTGCAATTACTTTTTAAATTGTTGTTTGCATTTCATGTAGTCCTAGAATGGCTACGAATGTAATCGACGACGTACGACTTACGAGTAAATCTGAAATGCATGGCTAGTTCTGGAGAAATGCGTAGCGTTAATGTTAATAATTTATCTCGATAAATGAGTCGTCGTGAATGTTTGACAGTGACAAATCATGGCTCAGCTAATTAGTTACGCTGTTCTTATACCTTGCATATAAGTGAGATGACAACATAACGTTGAAATGCATCGTTATTTAAGATATATTGTAATGTTTCCTTTGAAATAAGAGAAAAAAAAAGAATTATTTTTATTCAAAGTATTACAAAAATATTTAAATAGGTGAATATTTAAAAAATCAAATATAAATAATTATAAATCTTATAAGTTTCTTTGTTTGCGTTATAGTAGTAACACACGCTCGAATTTGGTTCGAACGGACCATGGATTTGGTTCGCTTCCGAAACATATCTGACCGTTTGTAGAGTAGGAAGTCCAGAGAGCATAATTTTAGTCCGCCTCGGTCCGCTGGTTTGCACATCGGATATGTTTTGCTCCGTACCGAATCCGGACCCGTGGACGCTTGGGCCTTTTTTTTGTATCGCAGGCGAACCCACTTACAGGTGATACAGCACGCCAGGGGTAGGCAGTGCTAGACTGTATGTCGGACTCAGCACTTGGGGGTGCAATAGTGTACTAAACCCCTGCGGGGGAGCCTTCAGCTGCTATAATTGGAGGGTCCCGGATCTGCAGGCAACCGGATCCCTCCAGTGACCGGCTAGCCTCGGCGAAAATGCCAGATTTCTCCTGCATGGGGACTGTCCGGCTCACCTCTGAATAGTGGGACTATATATTGGACGTTTGGGCCGAACAAACTACGACTAGTGTTCGACACGCCATCAAGTTCGGCCACGCGTGCGCTCATTTTACAACATGGAGGAAATCGTTACCAAACGCGATGTATTAATTAATGTTCTTCAATTATACAAATATTTTCCATGTTTGTGGAATACATCTCACGAGTTTTATTGCGACCGAGATGCTGGAAATGCTGTTAGCTTCGACTGGCTCATTGTTTTGGGTTGTGGTTTCGACTCCCGCCCGAGTCTGGGTGTAATATATATTTATTTATATATGTATTATTTATATGTATATTTGTTTATATAATGTATATCAATCAACTGTTTCCTAAAACACAGGCATTAAATGGCCTACCTTAGAGACAGACGACCGGCGTGTGTGTGTGTGTGTGTGTGTTAAAAATATTCATTCATATGTTCATGATGACAACGGTGTGCACTTGAAGGCGTACGTGAAGCAACTGTCCGATCCGATCATCTGTAGCGAGAACGAAGTTGGTATACGGATGTAGTCCGGCGTACCAAATTCGTGCGTGTGTTACTACTATTAGAATTTAGGTGACATTGTCACTTTTTTTGGGATTAGAGTTCCTTTATGATGTCTAAACTCGAGAGTGTAGAGCATAAACCATCATTGTGAGTAAAGCCGCATCGTCGTCTTGAGATAGTAATTAAAAGTATAGTTAATAATCCAGACTACTTTCGAATTTTCATGGACAAATTTGTTATTTATTATGTATTATTCTCATTTTTTTTAATAATCATATTCAGCTTAGCGTATCTAAGAATTTACAGATATTACTGTTATACATATATTAATTGGTGTTCGCTTCTTTTCGCTTTAGCCTATCGCAATTCACTGCCGGACATACGTCTCTCCAAGTTCGCAACAAATATCCCAGTTGTCCGCAATCTTCATCCAACGGATCCTCCTCATCCTCATTCGACGGCAACCTTGCGCAGATCATTGGTCTAGCCGCTAGACTCTAACGTGTTGGAGGGCGTTCCACACTACATTTACCGACACGCGGTCTCCTCTCCAGGACATATCTACTCCAGAAGCCATCTTTTGTTCATTCATTCATTGGTTCAACTTGTTGATTTTTTAATTTGATGATAATCAATTAAAACTAGAATCTAAAGGTCTCTTAATGAAGCAATGCAACACGAAACGACATTTTTTTTTTTTTTTTTTTTTTTTTTTTTTTTTTTTTTTTTCGCAGGGGAATCCATTTACGGATGATATCCAGGACGCCCGGGTCGGCAGTCCTAGACCTATGTCGGACTCGGCACTTTGGGAGTGCAATACCGTACTAAACCCCTGCGGGAGCCTTCAGCCGCTTTAATTGGAGGGTCCCGGATCTGCAGGCAACAAGATCCCTCCAGCGACAGGCTGGCCTCGGCGAAAAGGCCAGACTTCTCCTCCATGGGGACTGTCCGGCTAACCTCTGAACAGTCCCGACGACGCCGTGTCAAGCAGGACCGGGTTCCCATCCCGGCCCGACACGGGCACGAGGGCGTTACAGGAGGCGCATTAAGTAGCGCCTCCTACGCACCCCCATTCGTCGCCCGCGGATGGAGGCCACGTCGGCGGCCTCCTCTCTCCTCCGCTCGTCGGCCTCCTTCTGGGACATTACTGTCTCGCAGAAGGAGACCATCGCCTTCCAGGACTCGTCGTCGCCGAGCATCGCGGTGATGATGCTCGGGAGCGACAAGTCCCCTCCGAGGACCGACGTCAGACCTTGACGCAGTGCCGCCCATCTCGGGCACACCTCGAGAGTGTGCTGGGCAGAGTCCACCGCCGCGCCACAATCGTGACATTCAGTCGTCGGCTCCCTTTGGGCCGTCCGGCACAGGTAGTCACCAAAGCAACCGTGCCCGGTGAGAACCTGCGTCAGACGGAAGGTGAGAGGCTTGCGTTTTCGACGCATCCACCGCTCAAGGACCGGGCGAATGGCAGCCGTTACGCGTGTGCCGTACGGCTGTCCCGCCAGGTCCTCCCCCCACCTCCGCCGCATAAGCGCTTCCTGCCCTATCCGACGCACCCGTAGGATTCCGTCCAACGTAGGGTTCTCACCAAGAGCCCTCCTACCCGAGACGTATGAGTAGGTCTCGGCAAGAACCTCCGCCACGAGCTCCCACGGGGGGTCGCCGGCTAGAGCAGTAGCTGCAGCCCACGATACCGTACGGTACCCCCGAATCACCCTCACCGCGATTGTTCGCTGCGCAGCGCGCAGCGCCGCCTTATTTTTCGCGGTGAGGCGATCCGCCCAAACCGGGGCACCGTACGACGCCATACTCCGGCAGACTCCGGAGTACAGCTGCCTGCAGGCGGCGCTGGGTCCTCCGAGGTTCGGGAGGAGTCTGCCCAGCGCACTCGCCGCCTTCACGACCTTCGGTCCCACCATCGCGAAATGTGGGCCGAAGGTCCACCCTCCGTCCAGGATGAGCCCGAGATATTTCATTTTGGGGCTCATCCTGACACTCCCCTCTCCGATCTGAAGGGTAGCCCCCGGTGGAGGTCCCTTGCGGCCGGTCCCGCGGAAGAGCAGAGCTTCGGTCTTGTCAATCCTGACACGAAGCCCTAAACTCTCTATGCGGCTGATCACGAGGTCGAGTCCGACCTCGGCCAGCCGCGCCGCCTCCTTGTAGTTTCGTCCCCGGGAATAATGATCTGCTACGCGGATGACACCCATCCCGGGGAGGAGGCGGCCTCGCAGGACCCAGTCGTACCCGATGTCCCACAGGATCGGACCCAGAACGGATCCCTGCGGGACACCGCAGCCGACTCGCCACCACTCCACGGATCCCACCCGGTTCTCGAGGCCTACCCTTCGATCGGAGAGGTACGCCTCCAACAGCCTCCTTAGATACGGGGGCACTCCGAAGTATTTTAGTGCCTCCCGTATCACCGCGTGCGGCAGACTGTTGAAGGCGTTCGCGATGTCCAACGACACCGCGACCACCACTTCCCTTCCGTGTTCCGCCTCACCCGTCACCGCCCGCAGGCGTTTGAGGGCGTCGACGGTCGACCGACGTGCTCGGAATCCGAACTGGGATTCTGAAAGTCCGGGTCCCGAGCCCTCCTCCAGGTGCTGAACGAGCCGGGAGTAACACGAAACGACATAAATTATATCTCATGCAACGTAAATTGACACGATAGCATAGGACAGTTGTAGATATGGTTGTATATTTTCGCGTCAAACCGTGTATCTTTGCGTATAGCGTTAAGTTACTGCATTTGTCGCTTACGTACAAGTTGTTATTAAAGAGTTTATTGCCATATTATTATTTTGCACTATTAATTTTATTATAATTTTATTATTATATGTACATTATTAATTTGATAATTAAAGATTAAAAGTGTTTTTTTTTTTGCAAAGAAATGTTAAATATATTTAAATGAGAACGATATCAATTTAAGGACGCTATCACATTTTTCCACAAATATCAGTGATTTTCAGGTACCATTTTAATTAATTAGGAGTCACACTGCGAGGATATCTTGGTTTCAAATGAAAGATAATATATTCATCTCCAGAGTAACACCATAAAAAATCTATAGCCCCATACACATTTTTTACACAAATTCGTTTTAACCATCACAGTAATCGCAAAAAATTAAAAAAAGAGGGGTCTGAATAGGAACCAATATAGCTAAATAAACTGCACTAAGAAAAATAAATATACTAAGAAATTGTTGCTTATTTAGTCCTCTGTACGAATAGCTAAATATATTAAATAAAAATAAATAATATTTCCATTTATGAGAAAAATAAGAAACGCTCTCAAATTTCTTCATACAATTTTTACTCCTGAACAATCGTCGTTCGTCATTCTGCGCCCAAACGCGCTCGTGGAAGCACGGGTGTATCGCTTCAGCGCAATTAATAATTACGTAAAAAAGGGCGTGCCTTGTGTATACTGTGCTTGAACGAAATTGATACTTTTTCGGACCGAAATAAAATAATTGTCTTTGCGATGCATTTGGTTTATATTAAAAAATAAAATAAAAGGAACAACATAACAATCTTCGCAATCTGTTGTCTTTACACTGCTTTTTTTTATATTTTATAATTACTATTGTACAAAGTTTTTAAATAGTAGTTTTAAATAGATAACCGAATTTATGTTTTTGTCCTCTATTGGTATCTATTCTATTGTAATCTATTGTCTTAGAGTATAAGAAAGTAAATTAATAATAATAATAATAATAATATAATAATAATAATAATAGGAACTTCTCTGCTGCCTGGATCGACTACAAGAAGGCATTTGACTCGGTGCCTCATTCATGGCTTCTGAGGGTCCTCGAGCTGTACAAAATCGACGGTGCAGTTCGAGACTTCCTCGAAGTATGCATGGGGCAATGGAGTACGATCCTTTGTCTCCAGGGCGAGAGACTGACGATGGGTGCCGATGACCGAATCCGGATACGAAGGGGTATTTTCCAGGGTGATTGTCTGAGCCCACTTTGGTTTTGCTTGTCCTTGAACCCTTTAAGCACTCTGCTGGAGCGTTCGGGGACAGGCTTTCAGTTTCGGAGAGGAGGTACTAAAGTCTCCCACCTTCTCTACATGGATGACCTCAAGCTGCTGGCACCTAATCCTGCACGCCTTATGGAGTTGCTGAAAATCACTACTGAGTTCAGCGGCTCCATCAGGATGCAGCTTGGAGTGGATAAGTGTGCGGTCATGCATGTGGACAGGGGACAGGTGACGCAATCGGCTGAGATTAGCCTAGAACTTTCGAAGTTCAAGACCCTCTCCGAAGCTGAATCTTACCGGTATCTGGGCATGTCACAATGCATAGGGGTGCAGGAGGTGGATATGAAACAGGCGGTTTGCGAGGTCTTTTTTGGACGGCTGACAAAAGTTCTTCGGAACTACTTGTCGGGCGCCAACAAGGTCCGAGCTTATAACGGCTGGGTCATGCCCACTCTCTTGTACACATTTGGCGTGCTCAGATGGACTCAGACCGAACTCGACGCCCTGGACAGAAGAGTCCGCACGACTATGACTCACCATCGCATGCATCACCCGAAATCGTCGGTCATGAGACTGTACATCCCACGGAAGTGTGGTGGCCGAGGCCTATTAAGTGCCAAGTCCATGCATAACCGGGAGGTGTGCAGCCTCAGGGCCTACTTTGAAACGAGGAGGGAGAGCGCTATGCATGGTGATGTTGTAGTATGTGACAAAGGTCTCACCCCCTTATCCCTGGCCAAAGAGGAATGGCGAAGACCGGTTGTACTTAGCACGTCCGACCGGGAGACCGTATGGATGGAGAAGGAGCTGCATGGACGGTTTTACAAGGCGCTCCACGCACCCCACGTGGATGTCAAGGCCTCCGTGCAGTGGCTGCGATTCGGAGACCTCTTTGGGGAAACCGAAGGTTTTGTCTGTGCAATACAGGATCAGGTGGTTAAGACGAACAACTACCGGAAGCACATTCTGAAGGATGGCACTCCCGACTTCTGTCGAGCTTGTCGTCATCCCGGCGAGTCACTCAGACATGTGCTTACGGGGTGTTCAGCGCTTGCCAACACTGAGTACTTGCACAGACATAACCAAGCGGCCAAGATTCTTCATCAAGAGCTTGCTCTTATGTATTGTCTCCTGGAACAGAGGATGCCGTACTACCAGTACACACCGGCGCCAGTACTCGAACGCGACGGAGTCCGGCTCTACTGGGACCTGCCTATCGCCACGGACAGGACGATACTGGCGAACAAGCCTGATATCGTGGTGATGGATAGGGCACAGTCGAGGGTGTTTCTAGTGGACATCACCATTCCGCATGACGAGAACCTCGTGAAAGCCGAAACAGAGAAAAAACGTAAATATCTGGATCTGGCGCACGAGATTGTCGACATGTGGGGTGTTGATTCCACTGAAATCATCCCTATCGTTATATCTGCCAACGGTTTAATCCCGGTTAGCCTCGCTCACCATCTGAGGCAGTTGGGTATCCGTGACGGTTCGCTCGCAGCCAGGATGCAGAAGGCGGTATTACTCGACTCGGCTAGGATTGTCCGCCGATTTCTCAGCCTACAGCCCTAACCCCCGGCCGTTTGATCTCCCTGCCGGGGCGTAATCCTCCACCCGCTTATATTTATCTATGTATGTTTATGTAAATTTATTATATTCCTTATATAAGTAATATATTTTATTATATATATTTATATATTAAACGGGTGGAGTGCAGCAATTAAAATAATAATAATAATAATAAATAATAATATAATACCGCCGTGTGGTTCCCGGCAGAGTAGAATAGGACCAACCCATCCTCAGCCTAGGGTGTCGTAAAAGGCGACTAAAGGCAACTAAAGCTGCACAACACCAACGCAGCCTCCTCGGAGAGCGTGAGTGCCTCTCCGAGGGAGTAATCTAGCACTCAACTTTTATTTATGGATGGTAAAAGATAAAGGAAAGCGCATAGGGCCGCTGCCTGGGGGGCGCCAGGGCACGTCTGGAGCTGGCGCTGGACGTGGCAGCATGCGGGCCGCCAGCAACCCCCGCCGACCGGTACCACCACCTAGCCGGTCGGTGTATCCACCATCCCCACCAGTTGGCTTGGCGCCGACAGAGTCTTCAGGGACTCAGCATTTGGCGCCCGCCGCTGGTGGAGTACGCCGCATGAGATGGACACAAGACATGAATAGAAATGTCATGCGCGCGTATTATAGGGCTGTAGGAGGGGAAACCGGACGGACTGGCTACCGAGCGGTAATGCACCGCGAGTTCCTGCTGCTCGAGCCAAATCTTACTGTCACGGAGCAAAACCTGGCAGATAGAGCTCGGTACATCCAACGAAAGGGCGTATTCAACGCCGCCGAGCTCGAACGATTACGACGTGAGGCTGCTCCTGAAGTCGAACCCGTGTCGACAGAGCATAACGCACTTGTATCGCAACAGGAAAGCGTTCGTAGCGAAGTGCCTGTGGATGCGATCGATGAAGGAGCAGTCTCCCAAAAAGTAGAGCAGATGAGAGAGATTTTGGAGGAAGCGATTTCCGAGATCCGGAGCACTCCTCTAGAACAGAGACCACGACTTTCTCGTCTTCCTCTTAATGCTGCGACGCGGGGTGCCATTGAGGCAGCTAACAGGCTGCTACCTCCATATTTGGATGGCAGTCTGGGCTTGGATGATACGGGTTCTATTCTCTTTGGTGCCGCTCTAGCGGTACACCGCTTCATTGGAGCCAAAACCCAGGAGCCTGGACGCACTACTAATAATACTAGTGACGTACCAGCCTGGAAGAAGAGAATAGAACGCCGTATCAGCCTGGCCAGGGCTCTCATTGGCAGACTGCAAAGCTTCAGGTCGGGCAACACTAGGCCAAGGATTGTGCGCTCCGTCAGGATAGCTTTTAATGGATTAGGCGTCAGGCTTGACCAGCCTGACATAGCTGAAAAACTGACGGAGCGCATCGACGGCCTGAAGCAAAGAATCGCGGCATGGGGGAAGCGCATTCGTAGGTACTCTGAGAGAGTTGAGCGCTTCCGACAAAATCGCCTCTTCGTGAGTGATCAGAAGAGGTTTTACAGGAAGTTGGAGAACCCGACGCCATGCTCTACTTCCCAAAAACCGAATACGGCTGACCTCGTCGCCTTTTGGCGAAATATATGGTCACGGGAGGTAGAGCATGAGGAGGGCCCTTGGATTGCGGCGGTTCAGGAAGCATGTGCTAGAATCGAACCGATGAACCCAATCGCCATCTCTTCGGAGAACGTAGCTGATGCGGTCCGGCGGGCACCGAACTGGAAGAGTCCGGGGGCCGACGGCCTGCACCACTATTGGCTGAAAGGGTTCTCGGTATGCCATGCGACCTTGGCTCGACAATACCAAGAGGCGATAGAGCGGAAGACGCTTCCGAACCTCTTCACTACTGGGATCACTCACCTAGCTCCTAAGTCCACCAACACCGCGGATCCTACCAACTACCGCCCCATAACGTGTCTGACTTCCATCTACAAGACACTGACATCCGTTCTGAGCTGCAAGATCTCTCGTCATATTGACGAATTTAACATCTTGTCTGCAGCTCAGAACGGATGCCGTGGAGGCGGCCGCGGCACAAAGGAGCTCCTTATCATTGACTCTGTTGCGGGCCAGCTTGTCAAACGCAACCGTCGGAACTTCTCTGCTGCCTGGATCGACTACAAGAAGGCATTCGACTCGGTGCCTCATTCATGGCTTCTGAGGGTCCTCGAACTGTACAAGATCGACGGTGCAGTTCGAGACTTCCTCGAAGTATGCATGGGGCAATGGAGTACGGTCCTTTGTCTCCAGGGCGAGAGACTGACGGCGGGTGCCGATGACCGAATCCGGATACGAAGAGGTATTTTCCAGGGTGATTGTCTGAGCCCACTTTGGTTTTGCCTATCCTTGAACCCTTTAAGCACTCTGCTGGAGCGTTCGGGGACAGGCTTTCAGTTTCGGAGAGGAGGTACTAAAGTCTCCCACCTTCTCTACATGGACGATCTCAAGCTGCTGGCACCTAATCCTGCACGCCTTATGGAGTTGCTGAAAATCACTACTGAGTTCAGCGGCTCCATCAGGATGCAGCTTGGAGTGGATAAGTGTGCGGTCGTGCATGTAGACAAGGGACAGGTGACGCAATCGGCTGAAATTAGCCTAGAGCTTTCTAACTTCAAGACCCTCTCCGAAGCTGAATCATACCGGTATCTGGGCATGTCACAATGCATAGGGGTGCAGGAGGTGGATATGAAACAGGCGGTTTGCGAGGTCTTTTTTGGACGGCTGACAAAAGTTCTTCGGAGCTACTTGTCGGGCGCCAACAAGGTCCGAGCTTATAACGGCTGGGTCATGCCCACTCTTTTGTACACATTTGGCGTGCTCAGATGGACTCAGACCGAACTCGACGCCCTGGACAGAAGAGTCCGCACGACTATGACTTACCATCGCATGCATCACCCGAAATCGTCGGTCATGAGACTGTACATCCCACGGAAGTGTGGTGGCCGAGGCCTATTAAGCGCCAAGTCCATGCATAACCGGGAGGTGTGCAGCCTCAGGGTCTACTTTGAGACGAGGAGGGAGAGCGCTATGCATGGTGATGTTATAGTATGTGACAAAGGTCTCACCCCGTTATCCCTGGCCAAAGAGGAATGGCGAAGACCGGTTGTACTTAGCACCTCTAACCGGGAGACCGTATGGATGGAGAAGGAGCTGCATGGACGGGTTTACAAGGCGCTCCACGCACCTCACGTGGATGTTAAGGCCTCCGTGCAGTGGCTGCGATTCGGGGACCTCTTTGGGGAAACCGAAGGTTTTGTCTGTGCAATACAGGATCAGGTGGTCAAGACGAACAACTACCGGAAGCACATTCTGAAGGATGGCACTCCCGACTTCTGTCGAGCTTGTCGTCATCCCGGCGAGTCACTCAGACATGTGCTTTCGGGGTGTTCAGCGCTTGCCAACACTGAGTACTTGCACAGACATAACCAAGTGGCCAAAATTCTTCATCAAGAGCTTGCTCTAATGTATTGTCTTCTGGAACAGAGGGTGCCGTACTACCAGTACACACCGGCGCCAGTACTCGAACGCAACGGAGTCCGGCTCTACTGGGACCGGCCTATCGCCACGGACAGGACGATACTGGCGAACAAGCCTGATATCGTGGTGATGGATAGGGCACAGTCGAGGGTGCTTTTAGTGGACATTACCATCCCGCATGACGAGAACCTCGTGAAAGCTGAAACAGAGAAAAAACGTAAATATCTGGATCTGGCGCACGAGATTGTCGACATGTGGGGTGTTGATTCCACTGAAATCATCCCTATCGTTATATCTGCCAACGGTTTGATCCCGGTTAGCCTCGCTCACCATCTGAGGCAGCTGGGTATCCGTGACGGTTCGCTCGCAGCCAGGATGCAGAAGGCGGTATTACTCGACTCGGCTAGGATTGTCCGCCGATTTCTCAGCCTACAGCCCTAACCCCCGGCCGTTTGATCTCCCTGCCGGGGCGTAATCCTCCACCCGCTTATATTTATCTAAGTAAGTTTATGTAAATTTATTATATTCCTTATATAAGTATTGTATTATATTTATTTATATGTGTATATGTATGTCTTGAGCGGGTGGAGTGTAGCAATTAAAATAATAATAATAATAATAATAAAATAAACGCCGTGTGGTTCCCGGCAGATTAGAATAGGACTAACCCATACTCAGCCTAGGGTGTCGTAAAAGGCGACTAAAGGCAACCAAAGCTGCATAAGACCGGCGCAGCCTCCTCGGGAAGCGTGAGCGACTCCCCGAGTGAGTACCTAACAGCTCAAAAACTTATGGATGGATACGAATAAAAGGAAAAGACTAGGGCCGCTACCTGGGGGGCGCCAGGGCGCGTCTGGAGCTGGCGCTGGACGTGGCAGCATGCGGGCCGCCAGCAACCCCCGCCGACCGGTACCAACACCTAGCCGGCCGGTGTATCCACCATCCCCACCAGTTGGCTTGGCGCCGACAGAGTCTCAAGGGACTCAGCATTCGGTGCCCGCCGCTGGTGGAGTACGCCGCATGAGATGGACAAATAATATGAACGAAAATGTCATGCGTGCGTATTATAGGGCTGTAGGAGGGGAAACCGGACGGACTGGCTACCGAGCGGTAATGCACCGCGAGTTCCTGCTGCTTGAGCCAAATTTAACTGTCACGGAACAGAACCTGGCAGATAGAGCTCGGTACATACAACGAAAGGGCGTATTCAACGCCGCCGAGCTCGAACGGATTCGACGTGAGGCTGCTCCTGAAGTAGAATCCGTATCTACAGAGCACAACGCAGTTATAACACAACAGACGATCGTTCGTAGCGAAGTGCCTGTGGATGCGATCGCTGAAGGAGTAGCCTCCCATAAAATAGAGCAGATGAGAGGGATTTTAGAGGAGGCGATTTCCGAGATCCGGAGCGCTCCTCTGGAACAGAGGCCACGACTCTCCCGTCTTCCTCTTAATGCTGCGACGCGTGGTGCCATTGAGGCAGCTAACAGGCTGCTACCTCCATATTTGGACGGCAGTCTGGGCTTGGACGATACGGGTTCTATTCTCTTTGGTGCAGCTCTGGCGGTACACCGCTTCATTGGAGCCAAAACCCAGGAGCCTGGACGCACTACTAATAAGAGTAGTGACGTACCAGCCTGGAAGAAGAGAATAGAACGCCGTATCGGCCTGGCCAGGGCCCTCATTGGCAGACTGCAAAGCTTCAGGTCGGGCAACACTAGGCCAAGGATTGTGCGCTCCGTCAGAATAGCGTTTAGTGGATTAGGCGTCAGGCTTGATCAGCCTGATATAGCTGAAAAACTGACGGAGCGCATCGACGGCCTGAAGCAAAGAATCGCGGCATGGGGGAAGCGCATTCGTAGGTACTCTGAGAGAGTTGAGCGCTTCCGACAAAATCGCCTCTTCGTGAGTGATCAGAAGAGGTTCTACAGGAAGTTGGAGAACCCGACGCCGTGCTCTACTTCCCCAAAACCGAATACGGCTGACCTCGCCGCCTTTTGGCGAAACATATGGTCACGGGAGGTAGAGCATGAGGAGGGCCCTTGGATTGCGGCGGTTCAGGAAGCATGTGCTAGAATCGAACCGATGAACCCAATCGCCATCTCTTCGGAGAACGTAGCTGATGCGGTCCGGCGGGCACCGAACTGGAAGAGTCCGGGGGCCGACGGCCTGCATCACTATTGGCTGAAAGGGTTCTCGGTATGCCATGCGACCTTGGCTCGACAATACCAAGAGGCGATAGAGCGGAAGACGCTTCCGAACCTCTTCACTACTGGGATCACTCACCTAGCTCCTAAGTCCACCAACACCGCGGATCCTACCAACTACCGCCCCATAACGTGTCTGACTTCCATCTACAAGACACTGACATCCGTTCTGAGCTGCAAGATCTCTCGTCATATTGACGAATTTAACATCTTGTCTGTAGCTCAGAACGGATGCCGTGGAGGCGGCCGCGGCACAAAGGAGCTCCTTATCATTGACTCTGTTGCGGGCCAGCTTGTCAAACGCAACCGTCGGAACTTCTCTGCTGCCTGGATCGACTACAAGAAGGCATTCGACTCGGTGCCTCATTCATGGCTTCTGAGGGTCCTCGAGCTGTACAAGATCGACGGTGCAGTTCGAGACTTCCTCGAAGTATGCATGGGGCAATGGAGCACGATCCTTTGTCTCCAGGGCGAGAGACTGACGACGGGTGCCGATGACCGAATACGGATACGAAGGGGTATTTTCCAGGGTGATTGTCTGAGCCCACTTTGGTTTTGCTTGTCCTTGAACCCTTTAAGCACTCTGCTGGAGCGTTCGGGGACAGGCTTTCAGTTTCGGAGAGGAGGTACTAAAGTCTCCCACCTTCTCTACATGGATGACCTCAAGCTGCTGGCACCTAATCCTGCACGCCTTATGGAGTTGCTGAAAATCACTACTGAGTTCAGCGGCTCCATCAGGATGCAGCTTGGAGTGGATAAGTGTGCGGTCGTGCATGTGGACAGGGGACAGGTGACGCAATCGGCTGAAATTAGCCTAGAGCTTTCTAACTTCAAGACCCTCTCCGAAGCTGAATCATACCGGTATCTGGGCATGTCACAATGCATAGGGGTGCAGGAGGTGGATATGAAACAGGCGGTTTGCGAGGTCTTTTTTGGACGGCTGACAAAAGTTCTTCGGAGCTACTTGTCGGGCGCCAACAAGGTCCGAGCTTATAACGGCTGGGTCATGCCCACTCTCTTGTACACATTTGGCGTGCTCAGATGGACTCAGACCGAACTCGACGCCCTGGACAGAAGAGTCCGCACGACTATGACTTACCATCGCATGCATCACCCGAAATCGTCGGTCATGAGACTGTACATCCCACGGAAGTGTGGTGGCCGAGGCCTATTAAGCGCCAAGTCCATGCATAACCGGGAGGTGTGCAGCCTCAGGGCCTATTTTGAAACGAGGAGGGAGAGCGCTATGCATGGTGATGTTGTAGTATGTGACAAAGGTCTCACTCCCTTATCCCTGGCCAAAGAGGAATGGCGAAGACTGGTTGTACTTAGCACCTCTGACCGGGAGACCGTATGGATGGAGAAGGAGCTGCATGGACGGTTTTACAAGGCGCTCCACGCACCTCACGTGGATGTTAAGGCCTCCGTGCAGTGGCTGCGATTCGGGGACCTCTTTGGGGAAACCGAAGGTTTTGTCTGTGCAATACAGGATCAGGTGGTAAAGACGAACAACTACCGAAAGCACATTCTGAAGGATGGCACTCCCGACTTCTGTCGAGCTTGTCGTCATCCCGGCGAGTCACTCAGACATGTGCTTTCGGGGTGTTCAGCGCTTGCCAACACTGAGTACTTGCACAGACATAATCAAGTGGCCAAAATTCTTCATCAAGAGCTTGCTCTTATGTATTGTTTCCTAGAACAGAGGATGCCGTATTACCAGTACACACCGGTGCCAGTACTCGAACGCGACGGAGTCCGGCTCTACTGGGACCTGCCTATTGCCACGGACAGGACGATACTGGCGAACAAGCCTGATATCGTGGTGATGGATAGGGCACAGTCGAGGGTGTTTTTAGTGGACATTACCATCCCTCATGACGAGAACCTCGTGAAAGCCGAAACAGAGAAAAAGCGTAAATATCTGGATTTGGCACACGAGATTGTCGACATGTGGGGTGTTGAGTCCACTGAAATCATCCCTATCGTGATATCTGCCAACGGTTTGATCCCGGTTAGCCTCGCTCACCACCTGAGGCAGCTGGGTATCTGTGACGGTTCGCTCGCAGCCAGGATGCAGAAGGCGGTATTACTCGACTCGGCTAGGATTGTCCGCCGATTTCTCAGCCTACAACCCTAACCCCCGGCCGTTTGATCTCCCTGCCGGGGCGTAATCCTCCACCCGCTTATATTTATCTATGTAAATTTAAGTAAATTTATTATATTCCTTATATAAGTATTGTATTATATTATATTTATTTATATGTGTATATGTATATATTAAACGGGTGGAGTGTAGCAATAAGAAAATAATAATAATAAATAATAATAATAATAAATAATAATAATAATAATAATGCGCCGTGTGGTTCCCGGCAGAGTAGAATAGGACCAACCCATCCTCAGCCTAGGGTGTCGTAAAAGGCGACTAAAGGCAACTAAAGCTGCACAAAACCAACGCAGCCTCCTCGGAGAGCGTGAGTGCCTCTCCGAGGGAGTAATATAGCACTCTACTATTATGGATGGTACGAGATAAAGGAAAGCGCATAGGGCCGCTGCCTGGGGGTCGCCAGGGCACGTCTGGAGCTGGCGCTGGACGTGGCAGCATGCGGGCCGCCAGCAACCCCCGCCGACCGGTACCACCACCTAGCCGGCCGGTGTCTCCATCATCCCCACCAGTTGGCTTGGCGCCGACAGAGTCTCCAGGGACTCAGCATTTGGCGCCCGCCGCTGGTGGAGTACGCCGCATGAGATGGACACAGGAGATGAATCAAAATGTCATGCGCGCGTATTTTAGGGCTGTAGGGGGGGAAACCGGGCGGACTGGCTACCGAGCAGTAATGCACCGCGAGTTCCTGCTGCTCGAGCCAAATTTAAATGTCACGGAGCAAAACTTGGCAGATAGAGCTCGGTACATCCAACGAAAGGGCGTATTCAACGCCGCCGAGCTCGAACGATTACGACGTGAGGCTGCTCCTGAAGTCGAACCCGTATCTGCAGAGCATAACGCAGTTTCAACGCAACAGGGATGCGTTCGTAGCGAAGTGCCTGTGGATGTGATCGCTGAAGAAGCAGTCTCCCAAAAAGTAGAGCAGATGAGAGGGATTTTGGAGGAGGCGATTTCCGAGATCCGGAGCGCTCCTCTGGAACAGAGGCCACGACTATCCCGTCTTCCTCTTAATGCTGCGACGCGGGGTGCCATTGAGGCAGCTAACAGGCTGCTACCTCCATATTTGGATGGCAGTCTGGGCTTGGATGATACGGGTTCTATTCTCTTTGGTGCCGCTCTAGCGGTACACCGCTTCATTGGAGCCAAAACCCAGGAGCCTGGACGCACTACTAATAATAGTAGTGACGTACCAGCCTGGAAGAAGAGAATAGAACGCCGTATCAGCCTGGCCAGGGCCCTCATTGGCAGACTGCAAAGCTTCAGGTCGGGCAACACTAGGCCAAGGATTGTGCGCTCCGTCAGAATAGCTTTTAATGGATTAGGCGTCAGGCTTGACCAGCCTGATATAGCTGAAAAACTGACGGAGCGCATCGACGGCCTGAAGCAAAGAATCGCGGCATGGGGGAAGCGCATTCGTAGGTACTCTGAGAGAGTTGAGCGCTTCCGGCAAAATCGCCTCTTCCTGAGTGATCAGAAGAGGTTCTACAGGAAGTTGGAGAACCCGACGCCGTGCTCTACTTCCCTAAAACCGAATACGCCTGACCTCGTCGCCTTTTGGCGAAACATATGGTCACGGGAGATAGAGCATGAGGAGGGCCCTTGGATTGCGGCGGTTCAGGAAGCATGTGCTAGAATCGAACCGATGAACCCGATCACCATCTCTTCGGAGAACGTAGCTGATGCGGTCCGTCGGGCACCGAACTGGAAGAGTCCGGGGATCGACGGTCTGCATCACTATTGGCTGAAAGGGTTCTCGGTATGCCATGCGACCTTGGCTCGACAATACCAAGAGGCGATAGAGCGGAGGACGCTTCCGAACCTCTTCACTACTGGGATCACTCACCTAGCTCCTAAGTCCACCAACACTGCGGATCCTACCAACTACCGCCCCATAACGTGTCTGACTTCCATCTACAAGACACTGACATCCGTTCTGAGCTGCAAGATTTCTCGTCATACTGACGAATTTAACATCTTGTCTGCAGCTCAGAACGGATGCCGTGGAGGCGGCCGCGGCACAAAGGAGCTCCTTATCATTGACTCTGTTGCGGGCCAGCTTGTCAAACGCAACCGTCGGAACTTCTCTGCTGCCTGGATCGACTACAAGAAGGCATTCGACTCGGTGCCTCATTCATGGCTTCTGAGGGTCCTCGAGCTGTACAAGATCGACGGTGCAGTTCGAGACTTCCTCGAAGTATGCATGGGGCAATGGAGTACGATCCTTTGTCTCCAGGGCGAGAGACTGACGACGGGTGCCGATGACCGAATCCGGATACGAAGGGGTATTTTCCAGGGTGATTGTCTGAGCCCACTTTGGTTTTGCTTGTCCTTGAACCCTTTAAGCACTCTGCTGGAGCGTTCGGGGACAGGCTTTCAGTTTCGGAGAGGAGGTACTAAAGTCTCTCACCTTCTCTACATGGATGACCTCAAGCTGCTGGCACCTAATCCTGCACGCCTTATGGAGTTGCTGAAAATCACTACTGAGTTCAGCGGCTCCATCAGGATGCAGCTTGGAGTGGATAAGTGTGCGGTCGTGCATGTAGACAGGGGACAGGTGACGCAATCGGCTGAAATTAGCCTAGAGCTTTCTAACTTCAAGACCCTCTCCGAAGCTGAATCATACCGGTATCTGGGCATGTCACAATGCATAGGAGTGCAGGAGGTGGATATGAAACAGGCGGTTTGCGAGGTCTTTTTTGGACGGCTGACAAAAGTTCTTCGGAGCTACTTGTCGGGCGCCAACAAGGTCCGAGCTTATAACGGCTGGGTCATGCCCACTCTCTTGTACACATTTGGCGTGCTCAGATGGACTCAGACCGAACTCGACGCTCTGGACAGAAGAGTCCGCACGACTATGACTCACCATCGCATGCATCACCCGAAATCGTCGGTCATGAGACTGTACATCCCACGGAAGTGTGGTGGCCGAGGCCTATTAAGCGCCAAGTCCATGCATAACCGGGAGGTGTGCAGCCTCAGGGCCTACTTTGAGACGAGGAGGGAGAGCGCTATGCATGGTGATGTTATAGTATGTGACAAAGGTCTCACCCCGTTATCCCTGGCCAAAGAGGAATGGCGAAGACCGGTTGTACTTAGCACCTCCGACCGGGAGACCGTATGGATGGAGAAGGAACTGCATGGACGGTTTTACAAGGCGCTCCACGCACCTCACGTGGATGTCAAGGCCTCCGTGCAGTGGCTGCGATTCGGGGACCTCTTTGGGGAAACCGAAGGTTTTGTCTGTGCAATACAGGATCAGGTGGTTAAGACGAACAACTACCGGAAGCACATTCTGAAGGATGGCACTCCCGACTTCTGTCGAGCTTGTCGTCATCCCGGCGAGTCACTCAGACATGTGCTTACGGGGTGTTCAGCGCTTGCCAACACTGAGTACTTGCATAGACATAACCAAGCGGCCAAGATTCTTCATCAAGAGCTTGCTCTAATGTATTGTCTCCTGGAACAGAGGATGCCGTACTACCAGTACACACCGGCGCCAGTACTCGAACGCGACGGAGTCCGGCTCTACTGGGACCTGCCTATCGCCACGGACAGGACGATACTGGCGAACAAGCCTGATATCGTGGTGATGGATAGGGCACAGTCGAGGGTGTTTCTAGTGGACATCACCATTCCGCATGACGAGAACCTCGTGAAAGCCGAAACAGAGAAAAAACGTAAATATCTGGATCTGGCGCACGAGATTGTCGACATGTGGGGTGTTGATTCCACTGAAATCATCCCTATCGTTATATCTGCCAACGGTTTGATCCCGGTTAGCCTCGCTCACCATCTGAGGCAACTGGGTATCCGTGACGGTTCGCTCGCAGCCAGGATGCAAAAGGCGGTGTTACTCGACTCGGCTAGGATTGTCCGCCGATTTCTCAGCCTACAGCCCTAACCCCCGGCCGTTTGATCTCCCTGCCGGGGCGTAATCCTCCACCCGCTTATATTTATCTAAGTAAATTTATGTAAATTTATTATATTCCTTATATATTGTATTATATTATATTTATGTATATGTATATATTGAACGGGTGGAGTGTAGCACTAAAAAATAATAATAATAATAGCCGTGTGGTTCCCGGCAGAGTAGAATAGGACCAACCCATTCTCAGCCTAGGGTGTCGTAAAAGGCGACTAAAGGCAACTAAAGCTGCATAAGACCAACGCAGCCTCCTCGGAGAGTTTGAGTGCCTCTCCAAGGGAGTAATCTAGCACTCAATTTGTACATGGATGGACAAAGATATAGGAAAGCGAATAGGGCCGCTGCCTGGGGGGCGCCAGGGCGCGTCTGGAGCTGGCGCTGGACGTGGCAGCATGCGGGCCGCCAGCAACCCCCGCCGACCGGCACCACCACCTAGCCGGCCGGTGTATCCACCATCCCCATCAGTTGGCTTGGCGCCGACAGAGTCTCTAGGGACTCAGCATTCGGTGCCCGCCGCCGGTGGAGTACGCCGCATGAGATGGACTCTTGAAATGAACGAAAATGTCATGCGTGCGTACTTTAGGGCTGTAGGGGGGGAAACCGGTCGGACTGGCTACCGAGCAGTAATGCACCGCGAGTTTCTGCTGCTCGAGCCAAATTTAACTGTCACGGAACAGAACCTGGCAGATCGAGCTCGGTATATCCAACGAAAGGGCGTATTTAACGCCGCCGAGCTCGAACGATTGCGACGTGAGGCTGCTCCTGAAGTCGAACCCGTATCTACAGAGCATAACGCAGTTGTAACAGGAAAGCGTTCGTGGCGAAGTGCCTGTGGATGCGATCGCTGAAGAAGCAGTCTCCCAAAAAGTAGAGCAGATGAGAGGGATTTTGGAGGAGGCGATTTCTGAGATCCGGAGCACTCCTCTAGAACAGAGACCACGACTCTCCCGACTTCCCCTTAATGCTGCGACGCGGGGTGCCATTGAGGCAGCTAACAGGCTGCTACCTCCATATTTGGATGGCAGTCTGGGCTTGGATGATACGGGTTCTATTCTCTTCGGTGCAGCTCTAGCGGTACACCGCTTCATCGGAGCAAAAACCCAGGAGCCTGGACGCACTACTAATAAGAGTAGTGACGTACCAGCCTGGAAGAAGAGAATAGAACGCCGTATCAGCTTGGCCAGGACCCTCATTGGCAGACTGCAAAGCTTCAGGTCGGGCAACACTAGGCCAAGGATTGTGCGCTCCGTTAGAATAGCTTTCAACGGGCTAGGTGTCAGACTAGACCAGCCTGATATAGCTGAGAAACTGACGGAGCGCATCTACGGCCTGAAGCAGAGAATCGCGGCATGGGGGAAGCGTATTCGTAGGTACTCTGAGAGAGTTGAGCGCTTCCGACAAAATCGCCTCTTTGTGAGTGATCAGAAGAGGTTCTACAGGAAGTTGGAGAACCCGACGCCATGCTCTACTTCCCAAAAACCAAATACGGCTGACCTCGTCGCCTTTTGGCGAAATATATGGTCACGGGAGGTAGAGCATGAGGAGGGCCCTTGGATTGCGGCGGTTCAGGAAGCATGTGCTAGAATCGAACCGATGAACCCGATCGCCATCTCTTCGGAGAACGTAGCTGATGCGGTCCGGCGGGCACCGAACTGGAAGAGCCCGGGGGCCGACGGCCTGCATCACTATTGGCTGAAAGGGTTCTCGGTATGCCATGCGACCTTGGCTCGACAATACCAAGAGGCGATAGAGCGGAAAACGCTTCCGAACCTCTTCACTACTGGGATCACTCACCTAGCTCCTAAGTCCACCAACACCGCGGACCCTACCAACTACCGCCCCATTACGTGTCTGACTTCCATCTATAAGACACTGACATCCGTTCTGAGCTGCAAGATCTCTCGTCATATTGACGAATTTAACATCTTGTCTGCAGCTCAGAACGGATGCCGTGGAGGCGGCCGCGGCACAAAGGAGCTCCTTATCATTGACTCTGTTGCGGGCCAGCTTGTCAAACGCAACCGTCGGAACTTCTCTGCTGCCTGGATCGACTACAAGAAGGCATTCGACTCGGTGCCTCATTCATGGCTTCTGAGGGTCCTCGAGCTGTACAAGATCGACGGTGCAGTTCGAGACTTCCTCGAAGTATGCATGGGGCAATGGAGTACGATCCTTTGTCTCCAGGGCGAGAGACTGACGACGGGTGCCGATGACCGAATCCGGATACGAAGGGGTATTTTCCAGGGTGATTGTCTGAGCCCACTTTGGTTTTGCTTGTCCTTGAACCCTTTAAGCACTCTGCTGGAGCGTTCGGGGACAGGCTTTCAGTTTCGGAGAGGAGGTACTAAAGTCTCCCACCTTCTCTACATGGATGACCTCAAGCTGCTGGCACCTAATCCTGCACGCCTTATGGAGTTGCTGAAAATCACTACTGAGTTCAGCGGCTCCATCAGGATGCAGCTTGGAGTGGATAAGTGTGCGGTCGTACATGTGGACAGGGGACAGGTGACACAATCGGCTGAAATTAGCCTAGAGCTTTCGAACTTCAAGACCCTTTCCGAAGCTGAATCTTACCGGTATCTGGGCATGTCACAATGCATAGGGGTGCAGGAGGTGGATATGAAACAGGCGGTTTGCGAGGTCTTTTTTGGACGGCTGACAAAAGTTCTTCGGAGCTACTTGTCGGGCGCCAACAAGGTCCGAGCTTATAACGGCTGGGTCATGCCCACTCTCTTGTACACATTTGGCGTGCTCAGATGGACTCAGACCGAACTCGACGCCCTGGACAGAAGAGTCCGCACGACTATGACTTGCCATCGCATGCATCACCCGAAATCGTCGGTCATGAGACTGTACATCCCACGGAAGTGTGGTGGCCGAGGCCTTTTAAGCGCCAAGTCCATGCATAACCGTGAGGTGTGCAGCCTCAGGGCCTACTTTGAGACGAGGAGGGAGAGCGCTATGCATGGTGAAGTTATAGTATGTGACAAAGGTCTCACCCCGTTATCCCTGGCCAAAGAGGAATGGCGAAGACCGGTTGTACTTAGCACCTCTAACCGGGAGACCGTATGGATGGAGAAGGAGCTGCATGGACGGTTTTACAAGGCGCTCCACGCACCTCACGTGGATGTTAAGGCCTCCGTGCAGTGGCTGCGATTCGGGGACCTCTTTGGGGAAACCGAAGGTTTTGTCTGTGCAATACAGGATCAGGTGGTTAAGACGAACAACTACCGGAAGCACATTCTGAAGGATGGCACTCCCGACTTCTGTCGAGCTTGTCGTCATCCCGGCGAGTCACTCAGACATGTGCTTTCGGGGTGTTCAGCGCTTGCCAACACTGAGTACTTGCACAGACATAATCAAGTGGCCAAAATTCTTCATCAAGAGCTTGCTCTAATGTATTGTCTTCTGGAACAGAGGGTGCCGTACTACCAGTACACACCGGCGCCAGTACTCGAACGCGACGGAGTCCGGCTCTACTGGGACCGGCCTATCGCCACGGACAGGACGATACTGGCGAACAAGCCTGATATCGTGGTGATGGATAGGGCACAGTCGAGGGTGTTTTTAGTGGACATTACCATCCCGCATGACGAGAACCTCGTGAAAGCCGAAACAGAGAAAAAACGTAAATATCTGGATCTGGCGCACGAGATTGTCGACATGTGGGGTGTTGATTCCACTGAAATCATCCCTATCGTTATATCTGCCAACGGTTTGATCCCGGTTAGCCTCGCTCACCATCTGAGGCAGCTGGGTATCCGTGACGGTTCGCTCGCAGCCAGGATGCAGAAGGCGGTATTACTCGACTCGGCTAGGATTGTCCGCCGATTTCTCAGCCTACAGCCCTAACCCCCGGCCGTTTGATCTCCCTGCCGGGGCGTAATCCTCCACCCGCTTATATTTATCTAAGTAAGTTTATGTAAATTTATTATACTCCTTATATAAGTATTGTATTATATTTATTTATATGTGTATATGTATATCTTGAACGGGTGGAGTGTAGCAATTAATAATAATAATAATAAATTAATTTATTACGCAATACTCAACTTCGCAACACTCTTTGTTACCTTTTTTTTTAATTTTTTTTTTTCGCTGGGAAATGCATTTACGTATCCCGGCGCCCGAGGGCGACGGGTATGTGGGACTCGCTGACACGGCAGAACGTGCCAGAATACCGCACTAAAACCCAGCGGTGCCCTCATCGTCGTAGTGGGGCGCTACGGGATCGCTTTCGCATGCAACCGTGACGCCCCGACGGTTGGCCCACCTATGCGGACCGCCTTCGCCTATAGAGCGCTCGCGGGCACTGTGAGCGCTCTATTGCCCTGGTGGCGAGTGGAAGGATGTGGTGCCCTCTCCTACTCTATTGCGGAGGGTGGAGGAGTGCGTATTGACGTCTCCTCCTCCCTGGTCGTCTTCTGCGGAGCGAGTCAGCGTGTGCGGCTGCTTCCCGCTCTCGCTCCGCGGCCTCCTTCAGTGCCATGACCACCTCACAATATGAGGTCACGGCCGTATACGTGGTGGCACAATATGAGGTGACAGCGAGAGGTCTCCACCTATCACTGCCACCCGGGCCCTGCGCTGGGGTTCCCAAGCGGCGCATTCCTCCAGGATGTGATGTGGCGCGCCACACTCGTGGCAGGCAGGGGTGGCTTCTCGCCTAGCGATTTGGTGCAGGTACTTACCGAAGCAACCGTGCCCGGTAAGCACCTGCGACAGCCGGAACGTAAGCACCCCATGCCGCCTGTTGACCCAGCGACGAAGGTGAGGACGTATAGCGTCCACCGTCACTGAGCCCGCCGCTGGGGACCCCAGATCCTCCTTCCACCATTGGATCAGTGCTCTCTGAGCTAGAGCCCTGATCCTGCCGACTTGGTCCACACTTGGACGTTCGCCATTCGCTCTCTGCCCGGACCAGAACTGGTACACCTTCGCGAGCACCTCCGCCTGGAGTTCCCAGGGCGGATCGCCCGCGAGAAGTGATGCCGCCGTCCAGGACACCGTACGGTATCCCCGTATCACCCTTACCGCTATGACCCTCTGGGGTCTCCTCAGGAGAGCCTTGTTATGAGCGCTAAGGGCGTCGACCCATAAGGGAGCACCGTACAGCGCTATGCTCCGCACTATACCGGCGTATAAGCGCCGGCAAGGGGAGTCCGGTCCGCCTACGTTGTGGAGGAGTCGTCCCAACGCAGCGGCGGCGTTCTGCAGCCTCGGAGCGAGCTGGTCGAAGTATGGACCAAAACTCCATCGCCCGTCCAGGGTTAGGCCCAGGTATCTCATCTTTGCCCGAACCTCCACCTCCGTTCCCTGGACGGCGATCCGCGCACCTCGGGGGGGGGGCCTCTGCGTGGGCCATGGAATAGGAGGGCCTCTGTCTTGGATATAGAGATCCTCAGGCCCAGCATCTCGATACGGTCGACCGTTATCGTTGTGCCGGCTTCTGCTAAGCGGGCCGCCTCTTCGAAGCTCCTCGCCCGGGCCGTGAGCAAGGTGTCGTCAGTATAACAGATGACCCTCATCCCGGGCGGTAGAGGTGCCCGCAGCAGCCAGTCCAAGCCGACGTTCCACAGAGTTGGTCCCAGGACGGAGCCCTGTGGAACGCCGCAGCCAACGCGACGTCGATAGATTCGACCGTCGCCCCCCTCCCAGAGGACCTCTCTCTCCTGAAGGTACGCCTACAACAGCCTCTGGAGATAGTGGGGCACTTCATGGAACTTCAGTGCCTCCACAATCGAACACTCTTTGTTACCTACTCCTACTCCTACTCCTACCTCCTACTCCTTTATTACCTAATTATCTACGTAAAATACAAGATGTTTAAATTATATATAACTTGTATGTGGTTCTGAATTATTAAAAATAAAGCGTATTATTATCTATTATATTTTATTGTATAGAGGGGCGAACGAGTAGTAGATACCCTGACGCCTTTAGACATCCTCATAAGGGGCCATTCATTTATTACGTAAGATTTTTTTTTGCTACAAATTTTGCTAGTTTTCGACCCTCTCCCCCCTATTATAAGAAAAAAAAAGAATAGGCCAACCCCCTCTCCCCTGTTAAATATTTATTACGTAAGAATCAAAAGTAAAAAAAAATCAATAAATGTTGGTTTGGTGTTAATAAATGTTTAAAAATTTGTTTAATGTTTATTTTTCAAAGTAACAATTTTTAGAAGTGTTTATTTGTTTTTACAAAGGTACTATTAATTTTTAGTTTTTGGTAGTAATAAAATTTGGTTTTAATTATTCATCTTTACCTACAATAAAAGAAGTCCATGCAAAAGTCAAAACCCACTCGAAAAGTGGATCTACCATTGAAAAATCTCTAATCCGAAGAACATCCGAGAGAACATCGGCACTCGTGCGTTTGCCCTCGTTTTTTTAAAGAATAATTTTAACTTTGCGCATTTTTGTGATCTTACGTAAGAACTATCGAGACTCCCTCCCACCCCCTTGTAAGAGAAAATAAGACATGGTCGACCCCCCTCCCCCCTAAATCGTGTTACGTTATAAATGAATGACTCCTAAATCATCAATTTATGATCTTTGAGGGCGTCGGAACAATCTGCCCTCAGAATATTCCACCCGTGCCCCTCTCTGCGATACCTTTAAAAACGGTGGGGTAAGTTAAATACTTACTATAGTCGGATCGCGGAGCACGAAGAATTTTGTACATTGACCTTTTACTACGGTCAATGTACAAAATTCTTCCTGCTTCGCGATCCGACTATAGTTAAATACTTTTACTTAATCAATACCAGTAAAATTAAAATTTAATACTTTCAAGTACCAAGATTAGTTACGTCAGTATAAAATCGAGCGTAAAGCGGTTTCAATGTGTGCGTGTACGCGTTATGTTATTGTGTTGCGATTTAGATACCTAAACTTAAGCGAGCTCAAAATGTAATAGCGTCCTTAATAAAGTGTTTCTAATTTGCCAAATTATATTTGTTTCACTTATCACCTTTCTGAAATTTAAAGAAAAAAAAATTCAAATGTTTATGTTATTATCATCTTCATCATATCAGTCCTTGGATGTCCACGTAAGCGTAACGTAGGTCTTCCCCATCTACATTCAAAGCAACCGGTTTGAACCGGTTCCTTTGGATAAAGGAATTCTGCGGCTAGCCTTAACTTCTTATGGATGTCGTAGAAGTAGAATGTCTATTGCTGCGCTTGCTAGTACGTGGTCTCTACTTAAGAACCTTTCTGCTCCATTGGCCATCATATTTACGAGCTATTGCCACTTCAGCTTGTAAATCCATTGGGCTATGTGGACAACCTTCTTACGTCTGCGGTTTTCATCATCTCTGATCTCTTTCCATTGCTCGCTGTGCGACTAGCTTGTTTAAAAGAAGCGACAAGGTGTTATTGATCTTCTTGAAGAAGAGCACCACCACGCTTTTTTTCCAGGACTCTGACGTTACGCTTTCAAGCAAAACGGTATTATATAGCTTCTGGAGGATTTTAAGTAGGACAGGTGTTCCACTCGTTTTCAGAAGCTCTGACGTAATACCGTCTTCGCGTGGTTGTTTGTTGTTTTTAAACTTTCTCAGACCCATACTTACCTCGTGTTAGCTGATGTCCGAAATGTCTTTGGAATAAATGCTTATACCCGTCTCCAAAATATAAATGCACAAATATGTGCTCGCACATGCATACTGAACTGAATCAATCTGTAAACGTCCCACTGCTTCCATATATAGGAGAGGGGTCGGAGCTTAATCCACTACGCTGCTCCATTGCGGGTTGGCGAATTGTTTCCTTAACACGAGTAACGATCGCTATCAGGTCAATTATATGACGAATACTCACACTACTACATCAAAACGGTTGTTAAATATTCATAAACTAACATAAATACAATTTTGCAGTGTAGTTCATTCTAGTAAGAGCTAAATCCCACAGTTGCAATATTTGCGATACAAAACCAAATATTGACACGGGCCGAACATGTGAGACCATCAAAATAAACAATGTAGTTCACAAGGGCGTGTAACTAGAACGAGTAAATTGGCACTGCTGAAGCTACAAATTGATTACAGTAACAAAACGTATCGCAACAAATTTCTGTAAGAAATGAACTTAACTTTAAAAATCGAAGCTGAAAGTTTTAAACATTTTATGAACAATACCTAAACTTGTACGAAAAAAAAAGTTCAAGTTAAGACAAAAATTAAAATATAAGCTAAAAGTGTTTTCTGTCTCCAAAAGTTGTCTTACGTCAACAAATATAAATGGAAAAGAAGAAATTGTTTTGTAGTGTTTCGCCAATTAGATATTCGTCTAGAAATTCGCCGCTTAGATAGTTTACATCCAAATCAGTAACATAATTTCAACAACTTGCTAGATTTACATTCATTCTTACAAGAACAAAAAAAAAAAAAACATATAAGCTGAAAGTATCGTCAATACATTATCGGTAAAAATGACAACCGTTCTAGTATAACAACTAATCGTGTAGTGGAGCGTGTAGTCGCCTTAACGCCTATAGAAGCTATTTATATTGTACAAATATTTGTTTCTAGTCTGGATGTGTGTTCTTTTGGGTGAAATTTCACTGTGCATTGAAGAGCACGTAAAGTCGTCGGTTGTTAACATATTCATGGTATAGAAATTATCCACCAACCCGTAGTGGAGCAACATGATCGATTAAACTCCAACTCTTATCCTTTATGGAGAAGAGGTCTTTGTCCAGCAGTGGGTTGTTTACAGTCTGATTCAGTTCATCTCAGGTACAAATACATATATAAGAACTGTTTTCTTGTTTGTATGTTGTATCTATTAAACATTTATTAAAATGCGAAAAATTATATCATTTATATGTAATAAACCAAACACAAAATTAAATAAATTAATATTTGTTGCGACAAGATATACTATTTAGAAATATAATAATTTTTTGTAGGTATACTGTCTATTAAAGGGTACTTCTTGTATGTATGTATTCTGTAGTATCTTTTTTTCATCATCTAATTTTTAATTATAAACAAAGAATATAATATAAGCATCAAAAAGTTCATGTTAATTCACTATTATTTAGTCGTGGAAGATGCTAGTAAGTATAGATACTTTAATCAATTGTCTTAATATTCAATCGGCTACTATAGCTGAGTTTTGTACGGTTAATATGAGAGCTAAATGTCAACATCACCATTCCTATTTATTAATAATTACACGTTTATCCTTTTTCGATAATAAAAAAAAGGAACTTAACATTTATTTACTATTACGATAATTAAAATTTTCTATGTAATATACAAGTCAGTGTTGTGCTACCACAAAAATTATTGCATACATATTTATATAGTTAAAACTGCGTAAAATATAGTAAGATATTTCACTATTTCATCATCATATGTAGGCAGTGAAATACGACTATGTTGCTAATATTGTTAAATAGCTGCGACAACTAAACACAAGAAATAAATTAAGAATGTTTTGAATGGTAAAGGTGCTGTTCTACTAGAGCAGTCGACAAAAATAGAGAGAAACCATTGGCCAAGTACATTAGTACGGGCCGCGTTGAAACATTTTGCAAATGCAGTATGTAAATTGGCAACGTTTGGCTCAATGCCGGCCTATTACAGGTCTTAAGCTTCTCACAAATAAACCATTTTTTATTTTTGATCGCATCAATTACATTCCGATCTAGAGCGTAACGTTAAATTTAATATTTTTCCTTACAATATTTAATGGTAGATAATAAAAGTTTTCTTATCATATTATGGTAAAATCCGGCGAAGAGAAACAGTTTTAAAGTTTTAATGATCGTTTAAAATTACTAAGGATCGTGACCTTAAAATTCTCATTATTGTTACTCTTTCGATTAAAATTATTATAAGTATTTTAGAATTATAAAAATTATGTTTAATAATAGATATCCCTAATATTATAAATGTGAAATGTAAGTTTGTTTCTTACGGCTTCACGCGAAAACTACTTAACCGATCATCATGAAACTTTGTACACATATTCTTGGAGGTATTAAAAGTACCTAATATAATATACTATTTATTAAAAAAAATATTTTTATTGTTTGTCAAAAAATCTCAAAATATAGCTACTTCAACGCCATCTAACATTCCAGCAATAAAGTTCCAACCCTGAGTACATACCGTTGCACTGTATTACCGACGGTCACGTCAATATCCAATCAAATACTAATATTATAAATGCGAAGGTAAGTTTGTTTGTTACGCTTTCACGCAAACACTACTTAATCGATCATCATGAAACATTGTACACATATTCTTGGAAGTATTAGAAGTAACAAAAGATACTTTTTTTGGTCGTGACAACCGACATCCACGCGGGCGAAGCCGCGGGCGGATGCTAGTAGATCATAATTATTCCACACGCTCCCAAGTCATTTATGTAAATGTCTTTTGTGTCCTATTAGATAAAATAATATTCGAATGTATTTAAAAAAAAAAACATATTTTAATTTCAATTTTAAAAATACAAAATACTTAACAATACTCGTTCTTCAATGTGGAAATAGATATAACAATATTTATTTAAAGGGTAAATACTCGTAGCTTATGTCTCGTATGCAAATATTTGATAAGTATATGGATACGTCGAAATCTCAACCTTAGTGTACCGATGACTGAAAAACTGACTGACTATAGTCATTGTAGACCACTTTTTTGTTCGTTAATAAAAATATAAAAATCTAGCAAATCTTACAATACTTTGGAAAATCCAAAAGTGCACGCCTCATAATCTCATTTATCACAGTAAAATTGTTAAAAACAATTAAACCACATCGAATTAGATCGTGAAATTGAATAGGGTTCTATTACTAACTATTTATTGAAGCGTAAGAAAAAAAAAGAACTCGATTAGTGAAGTCTTTCGTTAGTTATCTTGACCACATGCAGGATCCGCACATACAGACACACGGACCTCCAAGAAAGAACTATTTTAAAGAGTTTTTTAACTAGTTTAAATAACTAAAATGGCATTAAAAATATCATGAGTATGTGTGTAAATAATAAACAATAGTGTGTAAATAATAAACAATAAACAATATAATAATAAACAATAGTGTTTTTTCTTAATATGTGTTTGTAAACATTATTTTACAAGCGCAATATACGATAAATAGAGACATTTTAAGTTCGAAAAATCACTCGTTTTGCGTGAAGTGAGAGTAGAACCCACCTCAACGCTTCGCTTATGAGGCGTGCAATAAGAAGATCTATAAATTGAATCGTAAGTTAGGTTATAAGCCTGTTAGATGTTTTTAAAAGAATCTCATAATAGTTAGGGATATTAAGAGTATATTCATATTAAGGTCAAGGTAAGGTTATAAAGTAGGCATGTATTTCAGTAAATTTGTTATTAATACACCACAGTTAAACACTGTATAGATTTACTTAATAAGGATACCATGGTTTTACTACACGAACGATTTGTAGGCAAAGTAAGTTTTTTATTTCGGTAGATAAAAGGATTCATTCAAATCTTATGTAGGTTTGCCTACGTTACAAAATAACATTATTAATATACCAAAGATGAAAGTCTTATAAATGCGCTAATCTTTTGACTTATGGGAACGATTAAAAATATACTTATTATTTAGACAGCCTTTTATATTAACGAAACTAATATACTTTAAAATATATATAACCAGATAATATTATAACCAGAAATAGATAATGTAAATGAATCGGAACACAAAGTGCGTGGAAATTAGGAGAGCGTCTAATGTCAAATCCTATCCTATTATAAATTAATATAATAATATATTAATAATAATAATATAAATGCTAAGAGCTTGTTTGGATATTTGTTACTATATCAAGCAAAAACTACTGAACGGATTTAGATGAAACTTTACATTTATATAGCTTATACATCAGAATAACATATAGACTACAATTATAAAGATTGTGTGTAATTTGGGCAAAATATAACATAGTTTAAAAATTATCTCGTGAAAACCCAAAAGTGACTCCTATACTACGGCGCTTACGATCTTCTTTTCGTGAGAATTCACTAAAGTGTCGACTGGGAGCATTTATAACTGTGTACTCTGCGAGCGTGGAGGAAAATTTTTTGTATGGTGTCGTTGTTACTGAGCTGTTGTGAGAATTTGATACGAATAGTCTGAAGCTTGGGGAAAGACATAGGCTACTTTTTGTCAATACAAACACGCGGGCGAAGCCGCGGGTGGAAGCTAGTAATTATATATTAATGGTCTATGTCAACGCGTAGTCGTGGGCATAGCGAAAATAATATAGACATTTCATAGTGCCGTGGGTCACGCTCAGTATAGTTGAGATCAAGTCATGCGGTAACGGTGACGCATCGCGGAATGTAATCACACGCCTACTGATATAAAAGCTTAAAACACTAAAATATATACAGATTAGTACTTTAATAGTATTAAAAAGTAAAACGAACCCTTTTTCGCAATAGTATGCCACCTCTCCGAATTTAATTTTCGCATAAAGTCCTCCATAAAACTGATTTTCAGCATACGATTTCGTCGATAGTTAATTTATTAACGAGAAACATGAAATATGTGAAGGTTACACTTATATTAGTACCAGACATCTGCGCAATGTCACAAGTTCGCTTTCAATGTCTGTCAGGTTGACTTTTCTTTTTAGTCACAACTTTACCGCTGACTTGTGTTATTACTTACCCTAATAAATGGTTCATTAAACGCAAAAAAGATTGTTCTTAATAACTTAGGAGTTATTGAGACTAGTATAATCTGAAGAAGTTAGTGACGTAACAAAACGATGTGATCCGTTGGGGGGGGGGGGATCTTCAAAAATACCACGCTTGGTCACGGGAGCGGGGCGGTGGTATTAAGTTTTCGTCACGTAGTTAATATCCTCTAGAAAAATCTCACCCTTTTGAGCTATATTCAAATATGGCGCGCATCGTTTAGCTCTTTTTAAACTCACAGGTGGCAACACCACGCTACACTACAAGTACTATTACTGAGTACACTGTTTTAACTTTCTGTTTGCAAAAAATGATTTAAAACCATATTTATGAGTTAGTACGTGAAAAGTCGAGGAGGAGGGGGGGTCTTATCAAATATTACAGGTGGTCAACGATGAGAGGAGGAGGGTAGAAAATTGTAAAAAAATGAATCACGTAGTATGGGTACTTTCCCTTGTTACGAGATACATATTTTGTTAAATATAATTATAACACATTTCCATTAAATTTGTAGTTGATGAAATGATTTATATACCTATTCCATAATGAAGACAAATATATTTTAAAATTAAATTAAAAATCATATATAAATATTTTATATTTTAACAGCTGCGAAATCATTTATTACAGCGCGGAAAGATATAAATATTATGACACTGAAGAGAAAATTAAAAATAAGTACCAAGGATAAGCTTGCCCAAATTCATTTATAATATAACTAACCTTCGCTTTGACTATAAGCGAAGATAATGTAGAAATTTTACACAAGAATCGTCCAAGAAATGTAAATCATTACAAATTTGAATAAAGTAACGTTTCAACTGTTAATTATACAGGATATGTTTTTACGCTAAATAATTGCAATTATGCGAAAAAATTAAAACAATGTCACGATACAAAAAAAACTGTTGCGGGATATGTCGAGATCGAAAGAAAAAAATATGACAACCACGTTTAAAAGCTTCCTGAATAATAAAATGTACAAATAGTAATAAAACTTTACAGAGCTCTCGGTGAAACAGTGAATAGGTAATATAATTCCAAATAGCACGCTTGTAACCGCATTTATGCTTTAATACTTAAACTGCAGCGGCGACAGGTGGTTGCAGAAAAAAAGGATAGACCGTATAATTCCCCACAATAGTGTCATTAATCCTTCATGGGGTCTCTGACCCCGGTCCACGAGTGATAGACAATGGTAGTCGCTTGTGAGTTGAATTAATGCGTGTGTGCATGCAATTGGAAGCGGACAGCCTTGAACTTGCCCACTGCAGTTCGATGCAAGCGATGAATGCGAAAGCCGTCGCCATTTCTAGGATCGCGTCATGTTACGTGTACGATAAAACCTAAGAACAGATACGTTCTAGCAGTGGTGCGGTGAGTCTTTAAAAAAAATCTGTATCAGTTCATTCTTATGTGAAAAAAAAATTACGTTCACGATTACGTTATTAAATAAAATAAAAACAAAGGCTTCTATCACTATTGATTAATATTAAGTTTCACGTACTTGCCATGCCATGTTAACAATTCGATCCGATTACTTTGGGTTAAAAAAATATGAAAAATTTAGTTCCATAACATTTCTGTAACATTTCAGTTCTAAGTATACTATTAATATTATTATTGCTTGCTCTTACATTACACGCTGTGTTGCACAGTGCTTATTATGGGCAACAGAATAGAAGTTACATTATACAAATAGGATAAGCGTGTCGTATTGTGCACGTTTCAGGAAAACGAACTATAATCAAATCAAATAAAAATAATTAATTCTATAATCAAATATATGTACGTCTCACACTTAACTGCCCCAGTAGGATGTGAATCTTTTGCCGGGGCTCCGGAAACACACACAATACACAAGCACAAACGCCCAGACCTCGACAGACATCTGTATGGCTTATACAAATATTTGTCATGTGCGGGGATCGAACCCGCGACCGCTAGCGCATCAGCCACTTGCTGTGACCACTGCGCCAACACATTGTCATTCTGTCAAACTATTATAATATTTGTTGTTTTATATGGACCCTTGAAGTCTTAGTTTAAAAAAAAAAACAACAAAAAACTTTATGATATCAAAAAGATGAGTTAAAAGCATATTTGAAAACTATTCGAATAAAATATGGAGTACGGAACAAATTTATCCCAAAATGTTATAAAATATATAAATGCACATTAACGGGTTTAAAGGAAATCTTAACATAAATATTATTTCCCATTACTTTATTTTTTTATTTTAATTTTAAAACCATTTGATTGTTGGAATCGTTTGCAAACCATTTTAAAGTATTCAATATAAAATATAATTGTTTTATAATAACGATATGTTCCAAGTAAGCAGACAGTAGGTTGCGGGGTCGACGTCCTATCAACCGGTCGAGCTTAAAGCTTTGTTGAGCGAACGGGCAAGGCAAATTTGGCCCACTTTTGATAATCTCTACTTAATAAATATGCGTTTCATAGACACGCGTATTCTATTCTATTTTGAAAATAACTTTAATAAAAAATAAAAAATGTCTAGGTTATATTATGTTGTCCAGTAAAAATTTATTTAACACAGTATCAAACCAATACTTGAAATATTTTAAAAATAAGGATATTATTAAGAAATAAGTATTCTATACAAATTATTTCATGTTATCAACATAAAACTACATGTCAATCATTATGTAACTGTAATAGTTAAAGTTATTTTTAAAATATGTAGGTATAACTAATTAAAAACCATTACAGATTATAAAGAACATACATATATAATACATCATCCTTAACATAGTAGCATTTACAAATTATATCACTTCACATCGAAGTGTATAACGATATTTATTTATAATTTAATTACAACATTAATAAATGACTACATTAATTTATGTTTTATAGCGCTGTTATAAACCGCATACATTGTTACACGCTAAGAATTCTTCATTACCTTGTAAGGTATATTCTGTACTAGTTATTGGTATTAACTACTAAGCCCTTATGCTCCGGCGCCGTTTCGTTACATTAATCTCCCCTTCGCGGTTACTGTGCCGAGTAACGGGATTCTTGATGGAGGCATGTAAACTAGTCAAAGATTAATATGACAGATTCGTTATTATGATCAGTTAGTTCAATCATGAGTTTTATTACCATTTGTTTCTTTTCTCATTGATACAAGAAAGATGTTTTAATACAGCGTAGTAACGAAGCCAAAATATTTTATGTAAGTTGAATGAAATATTTATAAATAAGAAAAATAATAGATTGTTAAATATTAAATACGTTTTAGTTTTTCGGAGAGACATAAAAATGTTGTGCTAGCATTTTAAACTTTTAATTTAAATATAAATTATTATTATAATTCACGTTTTCATAACGGTAAAAATAACATTAAGAGAATAACGTTTTCGTTTATATTAAACAACGAGGAGATAGGCTTTTGTAACTTGATGCGTTATAGCCTATTAATCTTATATGAAAAACAAGCATTCTAACATACAATTTTGATTTTTCCAAATTAGTTAAGGAAACAACAAAACAATTATTTATATTACAAACCAATTATAATTAACTTTGTTTATATGAGATATGTATATGAAAACGCGTTTAAGTTTTCGATCCTCGACTGAAAAAATTTTAGTCTTTTTATATCAACTTTGATAACACCGGCATGTGTTTTATTTAGAGTACCAACCTCGATACGTTAAATCGTTTAATTAATATTCATCCATCGATAACATGTAATGTTTACTGGTAGATAACAGGTAAATATATAAGCAGTGATATTGACTTTCTATTAAAAAAAAAAAAGATTTAACACATATTTATTTATTAGAAATTTTGTTTGAAGGTATTTGTATCTAATTACTTTTCATTTTAATCCTAAAAAAAGAAATAAGCTCAATTTCTGTCAATCTAATAACTCGATAAGAACCTATCCCAATAAATGTTATCAGTAACAGAAATCAATATTTTTTTTTTAAGAATCAAGCCACTGACGAACGCCTCTTAAAATTATATATTATTACTATATTTCAATAGATATCTTACTATCATGTGCTTTAATACCAACTCGGGTGATTAAATTTCATTTATTCTTTGTTCATTCTACGGAAGTGATGAACATATTGAATTTTCTGTGTTGTGTCATGAGCAGTTATGCGATGATTCTGACCCAGTTTACTAATAATTGAGCATAAAAAAGACACTGACCATTATTCATTGTGTTCAATTCTAAATCATCATACACAATTTAATAATCGTCGAATCGTCGACAATGCTGACGATACATTATAAAAACAAAGGTTACGCGGGAATGCCTATTTAATTAACATAAGGAGAACTGTGCAAATTTTAGTCAACAAAAAGAAGTATTCACTCGCTCGATAATAAAAAATTTACCGTTTCCGACACCGTTGCTCAAAGAACGCGAGATTTCTCATAATATACGTAATAATAAATTTAAAGTTTCATCAACGACCTACTCGAATTACCTTTGGGGTAGCTATGCCAATGTACGAGGTAGCAATTTATTCATTTCAGTGAAAAAAAAATGCAGTTAATTTATTACTCGGATTGCGTTTTATTGAAAAAAAAATCGTAACGTAAAAAATAGTTCGAACACGAATCAAATGCATAACCTCGATTCGTCAACGATAAAAAAATATCTTTACAGTTATCTATCGAATCATATCTCTTGTGAGCCAGGACCGGACTGACGATTGTGGGGTCAATGAACCCAGACATCTTATGTTTTTGGTTTGTCGGTTCAGGGAATTAGAAAATGTCGAAGAGCCGAAAAAATAAAATAACTAGCCATTTTTGTTTTAACGTCGCGACTTCGTCGTTTAAATACCAAATACAGTTTAGGGCTTGTGCACATTACCGAGAAAGGAATTCCTTTGTCGGTGTCGCTTTTATCCGTCCACATGGTATAAAACATTATTATATAATTGTGAACACACTAATGAGATCTGCATATACTACAGTTATTAACAGTCGTTGAAAAATATATTGGGTAATTTGTTAAGGGTAATTTGTTAACAAACACAAATAATATGCATACTAAGTTTTACATTTCAAATGAATTACCTATAACAAAATCGTTCGAAAAAAATGCAAGAATTTATACCATTTAACAAAAGCACACATATGTGCTTTATATGTACGTAAAATGTAAAAAAGAAAAACGTAGTCTCATTTCTAACAATTATATATATAACTAGCGGCCCGCTCCGGCTTTGCACGGGTATTTAACTAAAATTTCAAAAATTATAAATTAATATTTTTTATCACCTACACCTGCGTCGATACTGGAAAACATTTTATAATAGATTGATTGAGTTCTCAAACTGCAAAAAGCACTGAGTATTGATATCAACTTCGAAGCAAATAACTTTCAGCCCCTTTTAACACCGTTAGGGGATGAATTTTGATAAAATACGAAACACGTCTTCAATCAGAATAAAGAATAAAGAATATTTATGCAAAATTTGAAGTAGATTGGACCAAGGAATCACGTTATCACATACAAACTTTGCCCCCCTTTTTCACCGTCTTAGGGGTAGAATTTCGTAAAATTCGTTCTCAGCTGATCTCTACTCGGCAAAAGGAATATTTATATCCAATTTTAAGTCTCTAGGTCATAAAATTCTAGAAATATCGTGATGAGTGAGTGAGTGAGTGACCTTTCGCTTTTATATATTAAGATTACAACTTAAATAGCTATAACCATCCAACTTTGTACAATCAATAAACAAATAACGACCAAATATTTTAACAACAAACAAACAACCAAGACCTTAGTACACTAAGGTATTAAATACAAAAAAAAAGCGTTTCTTTAAATATGGGCGAGACTCATTCTTTCGGCCGAAGTTTTGGACAGCGCGATTCAAAAAATTATATTTTGTATACTGCGCCATCTATCTTGTTACGATTCGTTAGACCAGCTGTTAATAGATGGCGTCACATTAGGTACCTATTTCTATTTTCTTAAATATTTATTTTTAAATTTAACTACAATGAAAAAAAACTAAATGTTACTGTGAGTTATGTATAATTTTTATGTATTAAAGTTATTTACATTGGTTTTGTACTTTTTATGTGATACACGCACAGACAAAAAATTATAAGAGATGGCGTTGATTGAAATTAAATCGCGCTATTAAAATTTATTCTTGATGTAGTGTATTAATAAAACGGAGGTTTTAACAGATTTATTATATGTATAGATATAGATATAAATATAATCTATTTATTATATTACCTTTTAAATGGATTACATGTTCTAATAAGAGATTTTTTTTTTCAGCAACAGGATATTCGCATGCTATTTCACTGCAGTAAAGTAATGGATAAAATAATTCGTGTATTAATACAGTATGTGTACCTCTTAGTAATAAAACAAAATGTAAAGGTATCCAAAATTCTCCTTTTGTTTTTATCAGACTTTAAACCGAGACTAGAGACAACAAAGGAATACTTCGAAAAGTTTAGGGACATAAAAAAGGAATTTCGTCTAATCAAAATGAACAAATCAAATAATAAGAATTCTTTGTCTGGTCTTAAAATTTTGTAATGCGAAAGAAACATTTTTTGATTTCGAAAGTCTTGTGTCATTTTTAATTACATTAATTATCTAAAAAACAAAATTTAAAAGAAAATAGATCTAT
The DNA here is from genome assembly GCA_036937285.1 of Euphydryas editha. Classification (NCBI taxonomy): domain Eukaryota; kingdom Metazoa; phylum Arthropoda; class Insecta; order Lepidoptera; family Nymphalidae; genus Euphydryas; species Euphydryas editha. The sequence goes on from JAUPFZ010000020.1 coordinate 11,129,037, forward strand.
CATTTATCATTGACGCTTCCTGATAGTTTGTCAACGCTATTTTAGCATATTGTCAAGTGTTTGTATACTTATTGTTAGTGTATGATGACAGCCCCCACTTTTTTATTTAACCACTTTATTATAAGTATAAAAATCAATGTGCGAGTAAAGTTATTATTACAGAATGGTTGAGTATGATTTCCGATAGGTGGTGCTAAGTCATTTTCTCATTTATCTTTTGATATCCTGTTTTCCGAATCAGGTTTCATCACAAAATTTATAACAATAACTCTATATCTCGTAAACATATACACTATCAACTCTAAAATCGAAGACATAGCATTCCTGTTATTAAAATCGAATTGCCGGATTTAATATTTTTTTAACTAAAGGGTTTATTTTATTCCTTGAACAAAATTTAAATATTTACTTCTAGTGTTAGAATACCTACTAGAATAGTACCAATTCAACCAATCTAAAAATTATCTTTTTACGTTAATGAATCCTCAAGGTGTGTCAAATGTAATATATATATATACTGGAAATAAACAATGTTATAAAAAAAAATTGGCGGAGCCTTCTGTAAAAGAATGGCATTTATCCAGATAGATCTTTTCTATGCCATTTTTGTATTCTGATTTCAAGTGACCTAAAAAGAAGGTTCGATTTTGACCTTTATGTTATGTATATTCTCATGTATAAATGATTTTGTTTTTAGTCCATGTTAATGCATAATTAGATTTATTGTGTCACCGACCGTCAATTTTAATGATTGTTTTTTGAATATTATAGGATAAGGCATAAAAAATTTCATATTAAATCGAGAACTGATGACCTAGTTAAAGACAATAAGCAGATTTTTGTTATTTTAGTTAAAAGAAATCGATTCAAAAATATTTATCAATTTATATTATATTTTATATAAATTAAAATGGAACATATTTATTTTCATGTTTTCTACAAGTAGGTACATTGACATCAATTTGTTAATACGAAGAAGGTTTATCTTGGAATATAGAAAAGTATCACATGTGTGAGAGTTTTTCAATGTCTCCTAAACCTATTAACATAGTTATGATACAAATAAAAGTATGCACTACTTTTAAACTAGATGCAAAAAAAAAACATCACTTGAAATAAAAACATTACAGAATTTGCAAAAATATACATAATATATTTTTATTAAATGTCAATATTTCCTTAAGATATTAATACGTAGTATTTTTATTTTATTCTTCCGCATATGACTACAAGATTTTTTTTAACACTTTTAAATAATGAATTTATTCCGATCATAACATTTGTCAACGCTATTTTAGCATATTGTCAAGTGTTTGTATACTTATTGTTAGTGTATGATGACAGCCCCCACTTTTTTATTTAACCACTTTATTATAAGTATAAAAATCAATGTGCGAGTAAAGTTATTATTACAGAATGGTTGAGTATGATTTCCGATAGGTGGTGCTAAGTCATTTTCTCATTTATCTTTTGATATCCTGTTTTCCGAATCAGGTTTCATCACAAAATTTATAACAATAACTCTATATCTCGTAAACATATACACTATCAACTCTAAAATCGAAGACATAGCATTCCTGTTATTAAAATCGAATTGCCGGATTTAATATTTTTTTAACTAAAGGGTTTATTTTATTCCTTGAACAAAATTTAAATATTTACTTCTAGTGTTAGAATACCTACTAGAATAGTACCAATTCAACCAATCTAAAAATTATCTTTTTACGTTAATGAATCCTCAAGGTGTGTCAAATGTAATATATATATATACTGGAAATAAACAATGTTATAAAAAAAAATTGGCGGAGCCTTCTGTAAAAGAATGGCATTTATCCAGATAGATCTTTTCTATGCCATTTTTGTATTCTGATTTCAAGTGACCTAAAAAGAAGGTTCGATTTTGACCTTTATGTTATGTATATTCTCATGTATAAATGATTTTGTTTTTAGTCCATGTTAATGCATAATTAGATTTATTGTGTCACCGACCGTCAATTTTAATGATTGTTTTTTGAATATTATAGGATAAGGCATAAAAAATTTCATATTAAATCGAGAACTGATGACCTAGTTAAAGACAATAAGCAGATTTTTGTTATTTTAGTTAAAAGAAATCGATTCAAAAATATTTATCAATTTATATTATATTTTATATAAATTAAAATGGAACATATTTATTTTCATGTTTTCTACAAGTAGGTACATTGACATCAATTTGTTAATACGAAGAAGGTTTATCTTGGAATATAGAAAAGTATCACATGTGTGAGAGTTTTTCAATGTCTCCTAAACCTATTAACATAGTTATGATACAAATAAAAGTATGCACTACTCTTAAACTAGATGCAAAAAAAAAACATCACTTGAAAGATTGTGTATCTGGTTTTAAAAGAAATAAAAACATTATAGAATTTACAAAAATATACATAATATATTTTTATTAAATGTCAATATTTTCTTAAGATATTAATACGTAGTATTTTTATTTTATTCTTCCGCATATGACTACAAGATTTTTTTTAAGACTTTCAAATAATGAATTTATTCCGATCATAACATTTCCCTTATAAAGAGCATTGACCTTGAATCTGTTTTATAGAACAACATCAGTTATTAGGCATCGGCAATTTTATAACAAATGCTTTCAGTGTCCATTATAAAACTTCTACAGCCGTTGCATCCGCATTTGATGAAAGATAACATGACCGACAAACTTTTATGTTCGTCGTAACTAACTGTAAACTGCCCATTATAAAGTAAGTACTATGCAATGCCAACAGTACTCGTTTGACGTCACGCTCCCACAAATATAAAATCATTAAAAATACAATGTACCTATAATATATCAAATATAATTATATATTTACGCTAAAAAATAAAATATATTTAATATTTCAAATTGATTGCTTATAAAGGTAACCGATAGCTGTTATGTGTTTTTGTAAATGATAAAAAAAAATTAATAATTAATATATAAGTTTCTATTCCGTAAATAATATAAATAAAGTAAGTCTAATAAGACTTATTAGTAAAAATAACACTTCTTTGTTTCTTATTAGTAAAAAAATATTTCTTTTATCATATATGTTATTATACACAAGATATTTTCTATTCGATTTTAAAATTTATTAAGTTGATATACACGAGAAATTCCCGTAATAACAGTCGCCTATCATACCAACATCGTTTGATGTCAACGACCTATCAACGCTCTTGACAATGACACGACTCTTCCATCCATTCTAATTCCGCATCTTATTCAGATGTAGGTGGTGCAGATCCGGTTGTCGTGACCCACAAACCTCGTGCACGGGTTGAGCTGACCGACGCCTTCACTATAATTGCACTGAGTGCAATGTACACCGATCTCTTTGCCTCGATTTCTTACGTTAAGTTACGTTTGAACAGGGGAGTTCGGACATCTCTTGTGAATTGAACTTTGTTGACATTTATAACTACTTTTTCGTTTTATAAATAGTAGCGTGATATTTTACAGCCTATTTTACTATCAAATATTGTATCGATAAAATTATTTTTAAATTATCTATAATTTAAAAATAATATATTCTTTAACCATTATACAACCTTTAACCCTAATATTAAAAAGGAACTTTAAATATCTATTTCTTTTTTTGTAAAGCTATTAGTTGGGTACATTGAGCTTTATAGGCAGAATATTTCATAGTGGTTCTTTAAACGACATTTTTACAACAAAAATATTGCCAGTAAAATGTTACGCAAGATCAAGGTAGGTAATATACATATATATTAGAATGTTTTTATTCAAGTTCAATGACCGCCATTAAGCTGATAAAGATTATTTTTTAAGTTTCCTTGTACTTTTATGTACGAGGAAAATGTTCTACTTTTTCCATTTGTATAAAATTTTATATGCGTGATTGTAATGGATCATGACGTGGCAGTTTCGATATGAACTTAAAAAAGTGGGTTTCTTTCTATATTCATAATGTCTGTGTATTTATCAGCATTTGTGGGTACGAGTAACTTACTCATGTTAGTGTTATAACAATTCCTTTAAATTATTAAAATCCGTAATCTTTAGAACATGTATTACTACTTCCTGTAGGTAACAACAGTAGCAACGAACATAGACTGAACCATGCTGTGGCACCTTCATATTCTGTACAACTGTACAGCTACCTTATTTGTTATTTAGTATTAGTACTTATAGATAGACGTAAAAATTACTTTGTTTAATTTAATTGAAAAGGTGTAAACACACAAAGGCTAGACCACCTGTCTCCCTATGTGTTAAAAAAGAATACATAAAAAGTAAACAAAAAATTAAGCGCACCTGTCTAATGAAATATACCTGAAATCGATGAGTCATCCATGCGTCCCTTTTCATTACTAAGTTATTTATGGAAGTGAGTCTACTCATGGCATTGAATCCATTAAATTGTACGAAACAGCCCGGAATCGATACATCTACGCATCAATGCTGGGACTATATTTAAACCATATTATCGAGGTAAGTGCTCAATAATAATTTTGTACGTTAGGTACTAATGTTATTCGAAGAGTAAATAAGCAGATAAATGAAATAAAAATATCCTCGCGTGTGTTAAAATTGATTCGTTTGCGTATTACATACGTATTAACGCAATTACATATTAGTACATTTCGTTATCGACTCGAATATTATAAAGGTAAACTCTAAAATCGTGTCTCGGAGTGACTTTGTGGTGTTTATTTCTTTTTAGTTGATGCATTAAGTAATAATGAACTTGTGCACTTAAATGAGAACCACACAAATGAGACGGTTTGTTTTCTAATATTTTCTCATATAATATATGTGACGACCGTTCTAGTGTAGTGGTGCAAGTAGTTGCCTCAAAGCCGCGCGCCGGCGGTCGCGGTTTCGATTCCCGCTCGGGACAGATATTTGTATTTGTACAAATATCTGTTTCCGGTCTGGGTGTTTGTCCTTGTGGGTCTCCTCACCGTGTCTCGGAGAGCACGTAAAGTAGTCGGTCCCGTTTGTTATTATAGACACCTGATAACGATCGTTACTCATGGTAGGGAAATTATCCACCAATCCGCAGTGGAGCAGCGTGGTGGATTAAGCTCCAACCCTTCTCCTATATGGAAAAGAAGCATTCGCTCAGGAGTGGGTGGTTTATAGGCTGATACTGTATAATATATGTACAATATTTTGACAGGGGTTGAACGGATGGCCTATCTAAAATAACTGGATGTGAAAGTACTACTAAGTCAATAACTATAAATATGTACACTGATCAAATAAATAATTGCTAAAGCATTGAAAACGTCAAACAATAGAATTCCGCTACCGACACGATGATTTAAAGGCACTGATAGTATATACAAGTACTGAGTAAAATAGTTCAGGGACGCTATCTATTTCAATCATATAGCAGTGATAAATCAGTGAAGTTTATAATGCTAGATTTTGTTAAAAGAATATTAATTAAAATCGTTTTTTAGTCACTCAATTTTTAATTACAATTTATTTATTTATTTATTTATTTGAAAAGCACACTTACAACATACATATAAAAAATTCAAAAAATCAAAAAATATATAATTATAATGAATCTAATATGCATGTCACTTACAAGTGTACATAACACTTTGGAATACATGGATTAAAACACAAAAAATCACAAATAATAAAAATATTTGAACTTTAAATAAGCATTAATTCAATTCAATATTTGTAACATTAAAAAAAAAAAAAGAAATAAGTGACTCTTTATCTTCATCATAATCAAAACGATCGAAATCAAAACTAATAAAGAACAATTGTCATGATCAAAATAAATAAAAATTAGTAACAAATTATCATAATCAAATATACATTAATTATTACAATTCATATAAACATTAATAAAATTTAACAATTGCATAATTAAAATTAAAAAAAAAATTACTTTCTATCATCACAAAGAAAATAGCAAAAACAGAAATTGAGAACCACTATCATAATCAAAATAAATAAAAATTAAAAACAAATTATCATTAATTAAATAATTAAAAATATGGAAACAATAAATGTCAAATCAAGATTCACAGAAATTCCATATAATAAAAAATTAAAATGATTGTAAAATATAAGAAATAATTAAAATTATTGTAAAATAATTTTTTTAAACTAATCATGCATTTTATAATAACTAAGCAACTTACGTCTAAAGACAGAGAGAGAGTCGTGAAAAATGTCAATGCCTGGAATCGATTTGCTAATACTATTGTATTTATTACACAAGCGCACTAGGGGAGCTTGTTTCCCAATGTGAGACTTTACGCAAGGAATGTAAAATATCTTGTGCGCGTGGATACTTCTGTGTGTCCTGGAGGGAACCGATATGAGTATCCTCTCTGTTATTTCAGAATTGGTAACCTTATTATTTAGTATATTGTGCAGGAAAGTTAGATCTGAAACCTCACGCCTACTCCGAAGAGAAATCATGTGAAACCTTGCCAAACGCTCTCCGTACACTTGTCTGTGCGAAAAATTGTTTTCGTAAAAAGCAAGATGCCTCGTAAAAGCACGCTGAATGCTCTCAATACGCTGAGAGTGTATACTGTACTGAGGATTCCAGATAACACTGGCGTACTCAAGACAGCTGCGCACTAGGGAATTATATAAAATAGTTTTTGTTCGTCTTGAAAAACCCTGCGTGTTCCGCTTGATAAAACCAAGATTTTGTGCAGCTTTAACCACTATGTTATCAACATGTGCCACAAAAGTTAAACGGCCGTCTATAGTGACTCCTAGGTCTTTAATTTGTGATTTCTCTTGCAACAGAACATTTCCAATTGAGTAACTAGAGACAAGCGGTTTTTTCTTCCGGGTAAATTTTATATGGGAACATTTTTCTACGTTAAGAGTCATTTTATTGTGATGACACCATTCTATTATATTATTGAGATCCTGTTGCAACAAATCTATGTCTGACTTGGTTTTAACTGCTTTATATATTTTCAGGTCGTCTGCAAAAAGTGAACATCTACAATTTTTAATATTTTGGGTTATGTCATTTATAAAGACAAGGAACAGAAGGGGGCCTAAATGGGAGCCCTGTGGAACCCCACTCTCAGCAAAGTACGTGTCAGACTCAAAGCCATTAACGGCAACTTTAAGAGGTCTTTGTGTTAAATATGATTGAAACCATCCAATGAGTGTGTTCCCAAGGCCATACTGATGTAGTTTTTTAATTAGTATATGATGGTTTACTTTGTCAAATGCGCAGCTAAAATCAGTATATATAGCGTCTACTTGGTCCCCCTTATCCATTGCTAGTGCCAAGTCTGAAGTGAAAACCGTTAAATTGGTTTGCGTTGATAAACCATGCCTAAACCCGTGTTGCGAGTGTGTGATGATGTTGCTGAAATATTTACTGAGTGAGGGATACACAAGGCTCTCAAACAGCTTGGAGAAGCATGAGAGGATAGAAATTGGATGGTAGTTCTTCACGTCCACTCGATCACCTTTTTTGTAAACTGGTACTATTCGAGCTTTTTTCCATTCCTCAGGAAAAATTCCATTTTTTAATGAATTGTTAAAGATGACAGTCAAGGGGAACGCAAGAGCATTTCCGCACCTTTTAACAAATATAGGAGGAATTCCATCAGGACCCGGTCCCTTTTTGAGATCTAATAATTTAATTTTTTTTTATAACCTCCGTCTCATAGAATACTATTTTATTAAAGGTCGTCATACTGTGTAAATTATTTGCGAGTGTAGCGTTATTTAGATTATTAGGAGTATTCGTGAGCATAGTTTTGCTTCGGTAGGCGGAAGAAAAGTGAGTGGCAAAAAAATTTGCTACTTCCCTACCACAACCAGTGCTTTCACCATCCAGCGACATTGATGTTGGCAGAAATTTCGTATTGCGTTTACTCTTAATATAATTCCAAAATGACGATGGGTTCTTGGAAATATTGTACTCTAGATTTCTCTTGTGGCTATTATAACAATTATTAAACAAATCGCGACAACGATTACGCAGTATTTCATACTCGAGTTTATCCCTAGGGTTACCATATTTACGATACCTGATGCGAAGCCTCTCCTTCTCCTTCAACAATTTAATAAGGCTGTGTTTGAACCAATCAGGGTATTTGGAGTTTCGATTTTTCCGTTTAGGTACCAATCGTTCTATTATATCATACAGTACATTATAAAAAATCGTGACCATGGCATTAACATCCTCACAATTGGAAAATCTGTGGTACCAATCTATATTATTTAATTCATCGCCAATCCCTGCATAATTAGCCCTATAAAAATTGAATTGCATACAGACTTTGGGACGGAGGTACGATATGCGAGAATACGAAAAACTTATCAACAGATTAGGGTGATACAAATCCAGTTTACTTAATGAGTCAAGAGGTTTAGCTACTGTTACATTAGCCATATTACTAATTACCAAATCCAAAAGTCTGTCATCACAGTTCTTAATAATATTGTATTGATGCAGATCATTAGCAGATAGAAAATCAATTAATGAGTAACCGAGCACGTTATTGTACTTAGACGGAACCATACATGAAACATCGTCTCCAGCACTCCATTCAATAAAACTCATATTAAAATCACCCATTATTATTACGTCATCAATTTGATTTATGACAATATCTATGCTTTCAAACAATTTTTTTGCTGTTTCAACCTTTACTGGAGGTGGCAGATAGACAACACAGACACCAATTCTTTTTACAAACTGACCACAGACAATATCTAATATTACCCACATATTTTCACCATCAGTCTCCCAATGTGACATTCGACACGAAGAGATATCTTTAGATACAGCAATCAATATGCCCCCTCCGTCTTTTTTAGAGTTAGAGGGAGAACAAAAACGATCCTTCCTGTATACTATATAACGCGAATCGAACAGTTCATTACTGGAAATTGATGAATTTAACCAAGTTTCAGTAAGAGCTACAATTTTATAATCGGAATTTAAAATATTTTCCATGACATTGTTCGTTTTTGTCCTCAATCCTCTAACATTTTGATAATAAATATCAATCATTGTTTCAATCTAATAACTGTAACATTGGTGGGCTTTATAACGCTAGTCGATAATATTTAAATAATCCATGCTCTTAACCTGTTTAGCCTGACTAAATTCATCTTTACGTACAAAAATTCTTCCATTTCTGATCCAAGTGAAACGGTAATTCATCTCTTTGGCCTTTTTACGTGTGGCCGCGTGAAGAGCTTTATTAGTTGGTGACAAATGTTCCGAAACATATATTGGCCTAGAAGTTCCTCCGATTCCGAGGTGACGTGTATTTAACTTTTCCTTGGGATTTTTTTTATTGTACTGAGCAACCGATGCGAGAACTGCGTCACGATGTCTTGCACTTCGCAACTTAACGATGACACTCCACGGTTTTTCGGTAGTCCTGTTAAATTGTGCAACTCTAGTAACATGTTGTATGTCTTCTTCAGTCAGAGGATTCTCAATAATTTTACTCAAATGAACAACAACATTCATCAAATTCTCATTTCGATTCTCAGGAATACCATTTATTTCAATATTACTCTCCCTCATGTGCACTTCAACAATATTTAGTCTAGACGTCAAATCTTTTACAGTGGATTTAAGAGCATCATTTTCGCGTTTTAGTAGGTCAACCGTGTTAGATTTTTCCTCAAGTTTTGTTTTCATTTCTTCATACTGCGCATTAATAAAGTTTATTGACTCATGAAATCCTTTAATTTGATCTTTAATGGTGTTCAATTGCTCTGTGACTAAGTTCTGAATTGTTGAAGTCAACTCCTGCTGTATAATGTTACGAAGTTTACATTCCGTCAGATCTCCGAGTATATTGTCGACTTTAGATTGAATAGTGGGCCATTGTGGCGATTGACTTAGTTTTTTACGTTTCGTAACATAGGATACTTCATCCGTGTCTATGGGAGACTTGTTACAGTCGTCCAAGGTTGTAACAGATCTTATTGGTGTATGTATGTTGCCCTGTTTTGGTTGCTTATTTAAACATTCCGGGCACTTCCAGTTGTTTTTTTGATGCATTTCCATTTGTTGAAACTGTCTAAGAGGTACATTGCCACACTCGATATCGTATCTAGCTTTGCAGCTTGCACAAGTTAGAAATTGCTTCTTAGGCAACGTAGTCTTGCATCCCGCACACACGTTACTAGAGGATGCGCTCAACATTTTAGCGAGGAAATCTTAATTACAAAAATATAAATGAAAATAAATATGACAAGCAGCACGTGTGGTTTGAACCCGTGACGTCTTATGTCGCCCGCTCAAATTACACCCCAGACCACTAGACCAAGCGTTGATTTAACGTAGCGAGTGAATTTTGTGTATCGTATTAGCTCAAAACTTATTGTGAATCGATCTATAGCCGGTATAGAAAAATAGCACATCACCCACAGTTAAAAAAAGAATTGTCTTTCTTTGTTCTAAGTTCATTGATTATGATTATTATTTTATATTAAATTAAATTCAGTAAGAACATTATCTTTCACACTATTAACGTTTCTTACACAACAACGTTTATTTATTTCTTTGTGTCACAACTCACTAAATTTAATCTTTAGAAACACAACTACAGATCATCATTTATCATTTATTTGTTTATATTATTCTAATTCATTACTGAGATTAGCCGAACACAACACTGTTCCTTAGAACTAACTAGTTATGATGATTTTATAACCACTCGTATGATTTTAAGCGCTTTCAACCACGATAAAAACAATTTAAATACGGAGCTCCTCTTTTACGTACGGATGTCCGAACTGTGAACTACAATTGTAGGTACACCATCAGAAAAGTGTTAAGCGCAATTAAACATTTTATATTGGCAACATTGTTAAAAAAACTACTAAGATACTCTGTGGTGAGCCGCGATGGCTGATCTTATTGTTGTGTGCATAGCTGTGTTTTGCGATCATAAGAAAACAGAATAAACGAGCAATATATCAAAAGCTAGTTTCCTTCAAACTCCTAACAGGTTATGGGCCCAGTGCTTATAATTCTGTTTTGAAGATCGCAGAGATATTTTTTGGTGCGATCGCGCCGGATGGCGTGGTGACGGCGCGAGCGGTGTGCGGCGTATTTCTTGGTCTGGTGAACAACACCGCAACACGGGACTGTGTTGTTGTTGATAGCGGCGTCTGAAGGAGGTCGTGTGGAGTGCAAGCAAGGCAATCACGGCATCAGATTTCCGCGGGGTGCAGTTGGCAAATGTCGGAGACAGACCCTAGCATCATGGCGGTTGCGTCACCCTCGGTCATCAAACTGGAGGGCCAGCGCAATTGGAGCGTGTGGAAGTTCCAAGTGACAGTCACTCTGAAAGGAGTTGATGTGTTTTCAGTGATTGATGGAACGTTTGTAGAATCGGAAACTGGCGATAAGACGACCTGGGTAAAAAAAGATGTCAAGGCGCAGAGTATCATCGTCTCTAGACTGAGTGAGGAGGCCATGATTCACGTTCTAACATGCGAGACGGCGGCTGAAATGTGGAAAAAGTTGCATAGCGTTTTTGAGTCAAAGTCGGCTACGAGTACATTGATGTTGCAACAACGTTTTCTTCAGTGCAAGTTTGAAGAAGGAGAGCTTTCTATATACCTAGCCAAGCTGCAAGAAATGGCTTGTCAACTAAAACAAGCTGGTGAAACAGTGTCTGAAAAGTTTTTAATGACTAAGGTCCTAATGTCACTACCAGAATCATACAGTCACTTTGTTTCAGCTTGGGAATCGGTCGACACGGACAAGCAAAATTTTAATGATTTAGTGGCGCGGCTACTCGTCGAGGAGGAGAGAATTCTGGAGGAGGTCTAAGGGCCATGAGAGTGAAAGCACGGCGCTGTTCCTAAAGAAAAGCGGCTTTGTCAAGCGCTGCAATCGGTGCTATGTTCCTGGTCATCTGGCGAAAGACTGTAACAGTAAAGTGGAAAATCGTCGTTGTTTTTCTTGTGGAAAAATTGGACATTTAAAAGGTCAGTGCAAAAAGGGTAATCAAAACAAAAATAGTGGTCAATATGGCGGTGGACATTCAAAGGGAAATGCATTTACAGTGATAGGAATGATAACCGGGACCGGTTGCGAATATTTGAGTGACTCGAGTGGCATAGACAATCGTTCAGTGAATCAGTTCAAAAATAAATGGTTGATGGACAGTGGCGCTAGTGCCCACATGACTGGTGAACGAGAACTGTTTATGGACTATACGTCAGTGTCAAATCGGTTTGTTATTGTCGGAGATGGACGACGTTTACGCGTTACCGGGACTGGAAAAGTGGAACTAAATATATATAACGGTGAAAGTTATGTGCAATCAACACTCCATAACGCATTGCACGTGCCGGACTTACGAGTGAGCTTGTTTTCTTTGTCGACTGTTACCAAAAAAGGTCACAAAGTTGAAATGACGTGTAGTCAGTGTTTACTATGGAAAGACAATAAACTGTGTGCCGTAGGAAATCGCGAAGGTGAAAACTACATACTAAATGTGATGAAAGATGTCTGTAACAGTGTCGCGGCGGTTGCCACTTTGTCAAACTGGCATGAAAGACTTTGTCATCAAAATGTTGAGCAAGTGAAACAAGTGCTCACCAAGAACAACATCAAGTACACAGGAGACAGTTTCAAGTGTGTTCCATGTCTGGAAGGTAAAATGCATAAACTACCATTTGCTAAAAGTGAACATCGTGCTAATGCACCTCTAGAGCTTTTGAGTGCTGATCTGTGTGGCCCAATGGAGGTGGAGAGTGTTGGAGGCTCCAGGTATTTCTTGCTAATCAAAGATAACTACTCAAACTACAGGGTGGTCTATTTTTTAAAGAAAAAGAGTGAGGCAGTATTATGTATAAAGCGGTTTGTTGCTTGGGCCGAAAGGCAAACTAACCACAATGTAAAAGTCATACGCACTGACAATGGACTAGAGTTTTGCAATGATGAAATGTGTAAATTTGTGCAAGAGAATGGCATACAGCATCAAACAACAGTGCCCTACACGCCTCAGCAAAACGGCAAGGCGGAGAGAGACATGCGTACACTAGTTGAAGCGGCAAGGACCATGCTGAAAGCGAAGAGGTTGCCAAAGCACTTATGGGCAGAGGCAGTGAATACATCAGTCTATGTATTAAACCGTACCTCGAAGAGCAAGCAGGAAAGCCAATCACCATATGAATCCTTTCATAAACGGGAAGTAAACATCAATGATCTAAAAGGAGTATTCGGTGAACGAGTATTTGTGCACATACCTAAAGAAAAAAGGTTGAAGTGGGACGATAAAGGAGAAGAAGCAATCTTTGTTGGCTATGAAGACACAAAAGGATTCAGAGTGTATTATGAGAAACGACGAGAGGTCCATACTCGAAGGGATGTAGTATTCATGGAAGGAAAGAGAATAGAGGAACCAAAACGTGACCAAAAGGAGGTGATGGAGGAAGTGGTTTTGCTGGACATGTCATCTGAGGACGAAGAAATAGAACAACATGAGGAAAGCGAAGAAGAGTTCCATGACACAAATACAGATGAAGGGGAAGAACAGGATAAGACACCGGAGAGGACAGAAAACATATCGGAGAGGACTGAGGAAGGGAGAAATCAAAATGAGACAGAATATCAAACTACAGGGATAGGAAGTCAAAATTCAGCAACGGAAGATCAGAGTCAAGGACAAAGAAGCAAAAGAAAAATAATAAAGCCAAACAAATTAGAAGACTACTATCTGTATGTTACTGTAGAACCTAGCAACTATAGAGAAGCAATGGCATCACCGGAAGCTGAAAACTGGAAAGAGGCCATGAGAAAAGAGCTAAACCAACTAAAGGAAAATAACACATGGACAGAGATAGAGACAGTACCAGAAGGAAAAGAAGTAATCAGCTCTAAGTGGGTTTTAAAAAGAAAAGGAAATGACTACAAGGCGAGGTTGGTAGCTAGAGGCTTCGAACAAGACTGTAATGAAGATTTATATGCGCCTGTAGCAAAACTTAATACTTTTAGAATTTTTGTATCTGTAGCTACAAAACTAAATTTGAATATTTGTCAAATGGATGTTTGTGGGGCCTTTTTAAATGCTAGGCTTGATGAGGAGTTATATTTGTCATTGCCAGAAGATACTGAGGTAAAAATTGTAAGACTAAATAAATCAATCTATGGTTTGAAGAGGTCTCCCAAATATTGGAACGAAGCATTTAATAATGTAATGATATCTATGGGTTATAAACAGTCTGATAAGGATTATTGTCTGTATTCGAAATGTGAAGGGAAAAATAAAACATTTTTATTGTTATATGTAGATGATATATTGTATTTTGGAAATAACAAACTTGAGCTGAGTAAATTAAGAGATATGCTATGTCAAACATTTAAAATGAAAGAATTGGGGGCTATAAGTAAATTTTTGGGTATTGATGTAAAGCAAGATTTAAATTCAGGGGTCACTATAATTTCACAAAAGGACTATTTAAGAAACATTTTGTCAGAATATAATATGTTAGATTGCAAAACATTGTCATTGCCTATTGATAAGAATTTTAATTTTCATATTCTAAAGAGGGAAAATTCAGAGAGTGTTTTTATTGAAAATAAATGTAGAAGATTGATAGGAAGATTAATGTATGCGGCAATGGGCACTAGGCCAGACATATGTGCAGTTGTTAATATTCTAAGTCGGTATCAAAACAATGCATCCACACTTTTGTATAAAATATTGTTAAACATTTTGAGATATTTAAAGGGCACACTTGATTTATGTCTTATATACTATAGAGATTCTAATGTTGATGAGATTATAGGCTATGTTGATAGTGACTGGGGTGGGTGTAATGATCGTAAGTCAACAACGGGGTGTATTTTTAAAGTTTTTGGAAGTTCTGTAATGTGGTTTTCGAAGAAGCAGGCGACTGTTTCATTGTCCTCTACAGAGGCTGAATTTATTGCTTTGTGTTCGGCAACCAGTGAAGCTTGTTGGCTAAAAGATATTTTGTTCATTTTTGGGTTTGATATTAAAATAGTAATTTTTGAAGATAACCAGTCTACTATCAAGATGGCACAGATGGCCACTGGTAATTCTAGAGTAAAACACTTAGAGATAAAGCTTTCATTTGTAAAAGAAAAGTTGGATAAAAATATTATTGAATTGAGATACATAAATACCAGTGACCAACTCGCAGACATATTAACTAAAGCATTAGGGGGAACTTTGTTCAGAAAATTAAGAGATAGGTTGTTTAGTAAATAATAAGTCATAATGTTGTTAAAAATATTTTATTGAGGGGAGGTGTTAAGCGCAATTAAACATTTTATATTGGCAACATTGTTAAAAAAACTACTAAGATACTCTGTGGTGAGCCGCGATGGCTGATCTTATTGTTGTGTGCATAGCTGTGTTTTGCGATCATAAGAAAACAGAATAAACGAGCAATATATCAAAAGCTAGTTTCCTTCAAACTCCTAACAAAAAGCATTATGGTATCACCGTTATGACACAATTTAAATAGTAGTAGGTAATAAATATGTACAAAACCTGTCAAAATACTCATTATGAAGTTATTATTTGACCCTTGATCTACTATTTAGACAATATTGCAATACTACAAATACGGGGTCGGAACATTAGGACATACAATGGTAAAATTCACTGTGATAAATCCAATTCATGAACCAATAAATTTATTTATAAATATAAAACTATAGTATAGTAAAATAAGATTACTAAGACAGTTGCTTTTACTAGTTTCAATTAAGCATACGCAAAACTTAAATCAGTTACAAAACTACAGAGTTACAAACAAATATCATGTATGATTCGTTTGTTGACTGCGCAATTTTAAATTAAATTTGGTAATGATACTTTATAATTAAATTTATAAATTATTAATCATTAAGCTATTTAAAGAATTTTTCTGAAAAAAATTAGATTACAAATATGTGTTAAAATGTTCTTCGAATGTTTCAAGACATTCAATAAGTATTATGATAACGACGCATTCAGAAACTTTTTTTTTTCATTATGAAACCGATAATATTCTAAAAACAATACGTAGTTGAGGTACTCTGATATCACAGTCTATCTACTGTACACTGTGCTGATACGCAGAAAGGGAACGCCATGACGAAAAAGTTATTTGAACGCCGCATTGCGGTGCTATATTATTTATGAATAATTAAAGAAAATATCACACAACCTTTTAAAAAATAAAAGGGAAATTTTAATAACGTTATATTAAAAAAACATGCATCTTATAAAAGAACTTTATAATTTGATTATTTACACGGTATCAATGAAACACACATTTTATATAAAAAAGTTTTGCGTTTTGTAAAAAAAAAAAGAATGGTTACAATTTATGAATTCTATAATTATTGATTTTGTGCTATTCATATTTCTGAGTATATTTTTCATAACGACACTTTTATATATGTACGAATATAGATCTCTGCACCGGGTCATGGATGTGTATTTATGTATATATGTATTTATATCTTAAATTTATTTCCGTTTTTAGTACCTGTAACACAAGTTCTTACGAATATACCACGGGGCTAGGTTAACGTGGTGTGATTGTTGGTTAATATTTATTTATTTATTTATTTATTTTAATTCCGTTACTTTACAACAAAGATAATTTATTTTAAGACTGTTTTCTATAATATGATAATTTACCGATAGAATTAGAATATCTTAGATATAAATGTTGACTGTTTTTAGTGATAAGGAAATTGTACTTACATTTTGACATCGTGTTGAACTGGATACAATCTTAATCAGCGAACCTTTAAACAAATTCAACGATTAATTTAACAGAAAATCAATGCGCGACTAATTGTTATCACGATGTAAACACGTGCACATAAACTAGACCAACGCTCGCTTTGTTACTGTTTTTTATGATAAGAAGTGTTGACAGAGTAAGACATTCATTATTTAAAAGATTACAATGGTAAATAATACATTTATAGTTCAATAAATTCTAATTAGACCGAGATGGCACAGAGAAAAACTCGAATCGAATTTAGATGGTTGCGGGTTCAAATCCATGTTAGAACAGGTGGATTCTATCGAAGTTGAAGAGAAATATTCTGTGGAAAATGACATGCTTAGGAAGAAATTCTGAGACATGTACGAGGATATTAATCAGTAAACGCATTACAGAAACATGTCGAATCAACCTCCAAACCATTTTTCTTAGATAGGTGAAGAGGCCTATACTCAGCAGTGGAACATTAACAATTACAGTTAATAAATTTTCGTATTATTTTAACTTTATGAAATTTTTCATATTAATTCAATGAAATCAAGGGAGGTATTGATCGCCGATTGGAAAACAGAGGACGATTTTAAAATAATTATAGGACACTATCTAATATTATTTTAATAATATCTAGTGATTATATCAAGCTATTATATTTGAATTTACTTCAAAACACTTTTTGATATTATTTATAAATGATTATAAGTATATATAATACACATTATTATTTCGGTTTTTTCGTATAGAAGGTTTTTTTTTTAATAATTACAATAAAATATTGTAATAAATAAAATTATTGTGAATATACGTAGTAAGGACTAAAAGTTTCCGGCCTACCCACATTAGATTAATCGAAGGTACAAAACTACGAGTAGCTTGTCATTAAAACATTGGGTCATTTCAATACAAAGACAAAACGTTTTAAAGTCAGATAGTCGATTAAAAATTCGTAATGGAGAAAATTGAGTATCGAGCTATAATCGAATTTTTTTTTAAAAAAAAGAAGGGAAGACCCCGGCCGAAATCAAACAACATTTGGATGCTGTTTACGGATATTGTTCTCCTTCGTATTCCACCGTCAAAGAATGGGTGAAACAATTTCGCTTGGGAAGACAATCATTTGAAGATGAATCTCGCCAGGACGTCCATCTGATGCCGTTACTGATGAAAACATTATTTTGTGGAGAAGACAGTTGTGGAAGACAGACGGCTAAAGGGTAAAGAATTAGCAGCTAGGACAGGACTTTCGAAAACAACTGTGCTTAGAACTCTACGTGAACATTTGGGTATAAATAAGGTCAATGCAAGGCGAGTTCCCAAAACTTATTTCCGCTGTTCAAAAACAAGAACGAGTAAAGCGCTGTGGTCAATTTTTATCCCTTTGTGACAGTCGATAGAAAGAAGATGTGAAAAGTGTATTGAAATAAAAGGTGATTAAATCGAAAAATCAACGTAGTGGTTTTGGATTTATCGTTTATTTTATAGTTCAGGCCGGAAACTTTTGAACCTTACTACGTAATTTTTTTTATTATTTATCTTTTTGTTTTATCCTTAATGAATTAATTTTTTTTAATAAAAAATCTCAAAAACTTTAATTAATAAATAAATGCACTAACAAATAAATAGAGGACTTAATTCTTCTGGTTATATTTTTTAAAGTTTTCTTTTATAAGTTGAATGGATTCTTATAAATATTATTATATTTTACTTACTTATTTTTGTTGATTCCACATCGAGTAGGTAAACAATAAAATTATTTAAACTACAGATTTACAATATGCTTAAAAAAATAAAACAAAATTTAAATACCATTTTTAATTGATATATTTACTCCGTCAAAAGTATTTTGACGTTTTAGATTTGAATTTGTCATCGTTTTTTAAGGTTTGACTAGGAATTATACAGATTGCTTAATAAAACTAAAACCACGGCTAAATAACAAACAGGGCCCGATCCAGCTGTTTCGCCGCTCCGGGCAAAATAATATTTGCCGCCTTTACGTATTTCCATAGATGGTGCAATTTTAACCTATAAAAAGACAAATTTTCCCTACCGATATTATTGAAACAAAATAAGTTGTGTTTTAAGATATTTATTCAAAAATAAATTGAAAAACTTCATATTTACAGAAGTACTTAATATTATTATATTAAGTATCATCATCACATAAAATCTTACATCATACATGTCCTGAAACCAGAGCTTTGATTTTGGAGTGCAAAGTAAGAATAAATAAATAAACAACAAATATAAGCACATGTATTCATTTAATACAATAATTTTCTTCGAACTTTCTGTTCTGCAAAATCTTTAATAATTTCCTTCAAATTGGCACTGTCACAAACTTCGTGTTCTATTGAAATCATAGCCGATCCAGTTAATCTATTTTGTGTCATGATGAATCGCAGATAATTTTTAATTATTTTTAATTTGGAGAAACTTCTCCCACCCAATTTTGCCGCCCCTCAATCTTGCCGCTCCGGGCAATTGCCCGGTTGGCCCCCCCCCCCCCTAGATCGGGCCCTGATAACAAACATGAAACACTTCCATATTTAATATCGCCCTAATGATTATCTTATCTCCATCAATAATTTTATGGTAACTGACCACAAACTGTTTAAAATTGGGTTAAATTATAAACAAAATGTCCCTATTTTTTATTATTATTTAATAGCTTATGTGTCTATAAGTTTTATGGCAGGAGCAGTAATGCTAAAAACTACAAAAAATTCTCATAAATTTCGTCGCATTCGATATCAATCTTATTAATTTAAAAAATTTACGTTCGAAGTAATTGGTTTTATATTTATTCAGTTCGGAAGATGTGTTTAATTAGTTTTCTTTACTGAGGATATTCCGAGTTGTAAGCTGACAAATTCGTAATGTAAAACATTTTTTTTTAGTATTTAGACAGCAATAAACAAAAAGACTTATTAAGGGGAATGTTCGAAAAATACTTTTTGACGAGATAACATCTTGTAAATCGATGAATGCCGGCTGCACGCACGTAGAAGTGTCACGTGTCGCGAGCGAGAGCGCGGAACAAGAAATAGAGAGGCACGATCGGCCTAAGCGTTGTGAATGAAAAACAATAACGCAGATTGGAGAATCCTAAATATCACACATGTAGTTATATAAGTTGTAAATAAATTGTTAATAGCACATTGCTACTTGTAATTAATCTTAATAATTAAAGTAATGAAATATTTTAATTAACGAGTGTAAATAAATGTAATTTTTCGAAAAAAGTTGTAATTAATTGAATTAATTCATTCTTTGTATTATACAAAATAATGATAACTCAGTGATAAATATTCACAAAACTATGCGATTTTTTTTCAATGTTTTCTTATGACGTTATTACGTAAAATTATCGTCCGTAAACCGACTTTACAGACAACGAATAATTTTTTTTTAAATAATAATAAGCCTATAAATTTTATACATAATCAAAGATATAAATATCGTGGAGCAGTTTTTCATTGTACGACAACATAAATTGTTTTTAATAATTCTGAAGTATTAAATATTTTATTGTCTTTACATATCATGAACTAGTTCTAGTAAGCAAAAATATATTAATATATTATATTGTATGAGTATACCCGTACATATAATATTAAAATACGATCCAATGTCGTAAATAACTTTAGAAATAAGTACCGTAACAAGAAACGACCGGCGTCGAATACCGATTTCCGTTGTGTTTGTTATCGAAGAAAATCCTTCCGAAGGAATCCTTTATGGGAATTTTATGCATTTTTATATACCTACATTTTTATTTTCGGTAAATCATAATTGTTACAAGTATATAATATGAATTCAGAGTGGACAAAATTATTATTAATTTTATTAAATTGTAGAAATGTCTATGTAGATATGAAAGTAATAATGTATTTTTATTAAAAAGATTCTAGTTTTTATAGTGCGTATTTTATTATTTTATTACACGTTCATTTTTATACATATTCAATGTGTATAATGTATATAAATGCGTTATCACCTGTCCGAAGTCCCATGAGTCACAACCTCACCCCTCAGCTTTACAACTAGTTAAAAAGTGCACATTCAAAATAACGACATAAGGATATAATTACTAATTTTCATAATCTTGCTATACTATTTATTTTACGCGTATTTTTATCTTTTGACGACGACAATATTTACATGTGTGTACGTTATAGTATTACTATATATATCTAAATAAAATAATTGACTTTATTGATACCTAATTTCTAATTTTTTGTATATTTATATTTACTAGTGGTCGCTCAGTGGTCGAAATTCGACCTAATCTATAAGTTGTGGTTGAAATAATATGATTGCGCATAACATGGTGAACATATGCAGCAGTCATTGAAACTGATCTGTGATAAAAAAATAGATAAAAAAATTCGTTGCAAGACCTGTATTTAAAACCGTGTTGACAACAGACAGTTTACTTTGACAATAAACAAAATTTGTGTATGTAATGTTGAATGTACATATATATGTACATTCAACATTGTACATAATTATGTGTGTATGCCGTACTGTGTATTGTTCTTTTTATTATTTTCTTATTTTTTTTTTAAATTAATTTAATGTATTTTTTGAGCATTATTATAAAAAATATTAGGATTCCGCACTTCTTCTCCATATAAACTTTAACTGTGCCAAATTTCATACTTCTCCGTCCGCGTAATTTTCGTAAGAAGGGGTACAAAGTTTTTGCTTCACGTATTAATATATAGTTTTTTTTTTATATATAGACTGAAAATAAGTGGCTAAGAATGTTTGAGATGTGTGTAACGAGAATATCACAAGACGAGAGATCAATAGGTACTTCTTAAATTACAGATGTACTATCTTTACATAAAAATATAATTTATGATAAAAATAATAAAAATATTTAATTGGTAAAAAATTATAATAATATGTGCTATATTACTCTGTATACGTAAATCTGATTGCGAATTATTTAAACTTACTGGATTTAATAAGCTGTCCAATATTTTTCTCACATATCACAATTTTAATATTTAACTATCCACTAACTCAAATTTTTAATACACAATATTTATAGTAATTAAAGCTATTTGAATGCTTATGATGTTCATATTTTGTATCTATAAATATGTATTAAAGTTATACTATTAAAATCACAGAAAATAAAACGATTATTTTGTCTATATTTGTTATAGGCACCCTCAAGGTACCTACTGTAACTGTGGCCGTATTTTCTCATTGAACATGCCACGAATTTTTCACCCTTAAAATTCATTTACGCATGCGTACATTTTAAGGTTATCGACTTTCTCCTTTTACTGCTCATAAATAAAAGAGACAGGCGTAAATAGAGTGACATGCGCATTGCTGGTTCAATATTGATGGAAATAGATTTTGACGGTATTTTATGGCTTATTGTAAATTCACCAATTTTTACTAAATACATAAACAACGTTTATTTTATTATTTATTAAACAGTGCCAAAAATTAAAATGAATTCATAATTTAAAACATGTATAAAATTATCTAGATACTAATAATTACTACGAAAACAATACGAAGTGTTTTAAAATAAGCTGGAATATGGTCAGTAGCGCCATCTACCTAAATACCAGTGCAATTTGACGGTCCTGGGAGCTCCGACGATTTATAATGAGAAGGATCCGGTTGCGGGCCGACTCGACTGCGTAGGGATTTTGTTAGATGCCAGCACCTTCCGTGCCGCGAATTTTCTCGTAATTCACTGTCCTTGAGCCGCCAACCGTACTCATTATTGCTGGACTCAGCGAAATAGTATTTCTGCTCAGGTAATGTTTTACTACGCTTTGCTAGGTATTGTACTCTACCGAATTCAGGCTTTGATTTATATAAAACTTTAGTTAATTCTTTATCGACTGGGCGCATAACCGGTTCAGGTGTCAAATCGTCATCTGATTTTTGAAGTCTTTTATCTTCTTTCGGGTTTCCGAGACCAACTTCAACAATAGAATGTCCATGACGAAGGTGTTTGACACCAGGTATGAATTTTCCATCTCGTAAGGGTGTTTTTCGACGATTGAACCCCGCTACTACGTGATCCCTAGTAATAGTCGGCAAACCACCTACCATATTGTGAGCTATGACGTCAGTTTCGAAGTAATTCGTAGGTTCCCGAGTAAGCGTAGCCGCTTGCTGAATTTGCTCCCAGTGTTTATGTATCCAGTTAAGACGCAAGCGATTTTCTTTTTCATAGTTTTCAATAAGAAATATTATAATAGCCGGATTAGTGATATCCAGTAACGGCATTTTTGGATAGTTATAAAAAATATAGTATGAATATAGAAGAAAAAATTATATTATTATAGAAGCAAACTTACGTTTTATTCGATGTCAAAAATAAGGTCTCGAAACAAACGATTTACTTCAAAATGAATATGTCACTTAGCGTCTTCGTCGTGCCAGATGGCCAATAACAAAATAACATTGAGATAAAATATCAGTTGCCGCGTTTCGATATACCGGTAATACCAGTTTTCACAAACTTTCTAATTTTCTTGATAAAGTAACAGGTACAAAAGTTCAGTTTTCTTTAAGTTATGGCTTAGAAACTGTTTCGTTGATATAGTTGTCATAATATTGCTATGAAAATTTTCAGATAATTTATAGAATCAGAATTTGGTTTTGTATGATCGTACGTTACGTTACGTACGTTAAATTTAAATGTATAATATTACATTTAAAGTTTTTAGTATAATAGTATATTTTAAATTTACTATTGTATTAATTATTTGTATTAATTTCGTTTAAAAAATTCCTCTCGAACGGTTGTTTTAATCTGATAATTTTTAATAGTTTTTATAACTCTTTATGAATAGATCAACGACATTGTGAAGAAATGTTATATGTACTCGTATATTCAACTCATTGTTATAAAATAAATTTACCTACGAACTAACGTACAATATTTTTTTGTGGTAAAATAAAATCAATATTAATTTTAGTATGAGAATCGTTTAAATATAATTTTTGTAATATTTTAGAAATAATACTACATAGTACTTTATAGAAGAAATAAAGTACTGCTGTTATTTTATTAGTTTCAGAAACTCATTTCATATATTATTATATATCTTTGTATTAAAATATTTATTATTTTTTATATAACATTGATATGTTGACCGATGTTTATTAAGCCTAATGGTATTATATGTCTATAGTAAAATATTTGCTGTCATGCTGTGTGTAAAGTTATTTAAAAAAAATTAACATTATACTTCATTTAATGAACATTTCTACAGAGAAGCAGGATAATAAATAAAAAATTCTAGGTAAATTAACTCATATTTGGTTTCCAACAATCAAGGTTATGGTCATGGGCATTACTATTATGTATGTAAGAGAAATATTGGCAAAAACAATAATACATTTATGTTAAAATAAAAGTCTTCGCTTATTTCAAAATTTGTTTATTCATAAATAAATAACATTTGTTTGGAACAAAACAACCTCCATATTTATTCACACACCATACGACTCGTCATAGTGAATTACAATTATTAATTTTCTAATTACTTTCTAATAATACTTACAGCAATCTTAAAATTTACGTTGTACATATTTCATTACCACAAATAATTTGAGATTTTTATTTATGAAAATATCTAATGTTTATCTATAGAGAGAATCATTCCAATTAGAAAATATTTTATCTATATTTCGCTATGGAACAATATAAATTGGTCATATTGTTGTACGTAAGGAGAAGAATTGGCATTTTTTGTATAAAATACAGATATTTAGATATAAGACCCTTTTATATATCATTTTATATTTTAGATATTAATTTGATTAAAATTTGAATTCTTATTTAAATTAAGAAAGAGAAATATTTAAACATTGTAGCGATTTAAAACCGGGTCAATGATTCTGTTAAAAACGTACGTAATTTCAAAGTTAGAATTTTACAAATACGAGGTTTTCAACGTCATTTTTGTTTGAACATCACAATTCACAAAAATTTATAATTGGATTGTTATCGTGAAAGGTATAATAAATAACGGAATAAAGTCAAGAGTTTGTGCAAATTTTGATTTTACAATAACTATTGTTAATTTACCGGTAGAACAACACACCGGTTAACAATTACAAGATTCTTATAATTCATAAACATTTTAACAATATACATGGTGACAATAGTATATTTATTTAAATTTATATCAAAGCGCAGTTTATGAATATAATACGGCTGCTAGTTCATAGTAATATGAGAGAATCGGAGGCTCGAGAGAAAATTTGAAGAATAAGAGGAGACAGAATGAGTTCCGAAACGAGAAGTTAATTCACATCATGCTGAAAAATACTAAAATATTTAATTGACATTTTGATTTTTATTTTGTTTGTTTGTGATAGTTATTATACTGTGGTTTTAGTATAGCTTGACAAAACAATATGACTGGAATGGATTAACGGGTACCGTAACTGTCAGTTATAAAAGTAGCGCGAGGTGACGGTTCCTAAAAGCATAAAAAGAAAAAAGCAAATCGAGTAAACGGTTTAAGATAAGTACTTACCCAAAAGAATAAAATATATTAATTTTGTTAGACAATTGTTATATTTACAACAATGTTGTGCGATCAAAACTTAAATTTTTATTGTCCACATACATTTGAAACACGTGATTTCTACGTTCGAGACAAGGACTTACGTACTAAAATTAAAAATAACAATCTAGTGCAAATTATATAATCGCAATACTCAAAACTTGTATTTTTCGGAATCGATTAAAGAATAATTTAGTACAATACCTAACTATATTAGAATTTTTGGTATCTTGGTCATTTATTTGCTAAGTGTCACGACAGTTAGGCCCTGATATTTTAAATCTGTGGTTATTTCATGAATTAACGGATAATGCTAAAGTGTACATAACAAGTATCTTAAATGATACCAAAACTAGCGACTCACACGAATAAACTTCATGTTATATATACGTAGTAGGAATAGACGAATGAGGTAAGTAAATCTTATCATTCACATACGTAATACGACATCTCGTAAAAAATACAAAGGTACATTATAATTCGTATAAAAATAATGCAAACAAAAACATGATAGATAGTTAATCGAATGTAGAATCGCTTAGCGTTAGATGTATAACAAATTCGACTATCATCTACACTGCACAAATATCACACAAATAATCCACGCACACAGAGCATACGTTACACGTTCACACCTACATTCCGGACCAATAGGAACACACCAGAATAATGACGATTACAATATGAGGTACTAAACGGAACTGGACAAACACTGATAAAGTTATACATTAAAAAAAAAGTTAACTCAAAACTGTCAACGCTTAGCTAACTATTGGTCTAAGAAATGAGGTTTTGGACGCAATCGTTGGCGGAATTAGTTCATTTCGTTCAGCTGACAAATTTTCGGATCTCTCGGGAGGGTTAAAGCATTGTTGCATACGAGTCCGACGACTGGATTTTCTAAGTTCTCGTACTTAGAATTGGTTTCCGATGATAAGCTTACCGCTCCGCTACTGTCCCCTTCATAGGTGTTCTCGGTATCGTCCACGTGTGAACTTATGCTTGATTTGTCGTTTTTTTCATGCTGATGATCCTTGTCGAGACCGTAGTCGAATTTTTCACCGTTGTTTTTGTCATTATTCGCTAGTTCAATCCAATGCGATCGATTTGATTTCACTCGATCGAGCATAGGTTGTAACGCCGGCGAAAGCACCGCGAATGCCTGTAATTATAATATAATATATATGGTAAGATAATATTATATTGTGTCACAAGGGACGAAAGTACTACTTTCTGTCCCACATGTGACAAACATGCGGGAAAAGATGTGTGTAGAACTTTCGTCCCATGTTGCACATACTTTTTTTTCCTACCTAGCCCAAAAGTTCGGGGGAAAATCGGTTCGGGGGGAAAGGGTGTCAATTTGTCCTGCTTCATAGTGACAAAAATCGAACTTTCGGCGGAGGTAGGAAAAATAATAATATTAGCTATTAATTTCAAATTATTTTTAGTGCTAAAAAGTATTTACCTCATATATCGGGAGGCAAATGGTATCGATGAATTTGACTTGCATAGCAGGGAGCTGGTCCTCTTTATCTCTGTTCATTATGTCCTGCAAGAGAATAAGCATAACCTATTTTTAAAAAATACAAGCACGAATATCTTAAAAAAATATTTTGTAGTTATATACTCATCATATTATGACAAATTGAGGATCCCTTAAGTTACACTTGATTTTGGGTATAGGGGTATTCTAAAATCTTTCCACATATCATCAGGGGAGGTGGTTAAAAAGTTGCTAAAAAACATCTAAATTGACGACCCCTTTCCGAAATGGTAGTTTGGAATCGGTCGAAGCCATAGAGCTTACACTGTGCAGCCGAAAGTAAAGACGAGGTTATAGAGAGAGACAGACATTTATTTATTTATTTTTATATTGAGGTCATAAACTTACATCGGACATATCGGAATACATGCTATCTCTCTCTGGTCGTACACGATTGGCTATCGATTTTTTCCCTTCATGGCATAAACCATTCGTGTGCGACTACAGAGAGAGATAGCATCTAGTCCGATATGTCTGTCTCTCTCTCTACAACATCGTCGACACTTTCGGCCTACGGGAAGCTGCCTCGAGTAGTATAATGGTCTACGGTCGAAACTTACGATGGGCGTGAGGTTGAGGTTCTGCCGCTCGAGGTCGCCCTGGCGGAAGAACTCGCCGGCGACGAGCGCGGCCACGCGGCGCTCGACCGGCCACGGCTTGGTGATGGCGGCCAGGTCGCACGCCGTCATGAGCATGGCGCGC
This sequence comes from Euphydryas editha, assembly GCA_036937285.1. Classification (NCBI taxonomy): domain Eukaryota; kingdom Metazoa; phylum Arthropoda; class Insecta; order Lepidoptera; family Nymphalidae; genus Euphydryas; species Euphydryas editha. The sequence continues at coordinate 11,156,599 of JAUPFZ010000020.1, forward strand.
AGCAGGCCGTGCCGCCGCTCGCACGCGCCCCACGCGCCCACCGCCGCGCGCTCCGCGCCCACCAGCTCGATGAACGCCTTGCGCTTGCTGCGCAGAGACAAGACGATCGCACTCATTTCTCATTATCTTAAGCGAGCTTAGCGATAAGGCCGCCTTTTGTACTTTTTTCCTTTTTTTTGGAATATTGCTTATTGTTGGTGTACAATAAAGAGTTTTTATACCTTTAACTATACTATGTCCTATAAAAGAGAATATTTGCCCTCCCTCCCCCCCACGTAACACGCCGTAAATTTTTCCTGTACCCCCCTCCCTAAGCGTTACGTAACACCCGAGTTACAATTTTTACCTAAAAGATACAATTATGTTGAGAAAAGTAACAAAAAATCACTAAAATACCTTTGTTAATCGCGAGGGACTGGACGTAAACCATAAAAGAAAAGGGTTGTCAACTAGAGAAAATTCCTAGTTTTTTATTTAAAAAAAAAAAACAATGTTACGTAACGCGTTGTATGAAAAGTCCCCTGCCGCCCTTGTGCGTTACGTAATACTTGAACACCCTCTTAGTGATGTAGTTTTATAATAAACTTAATACAAATGTCTACATTATAATACTTATACTAAATACATATAGAAATTAAAATATAATTATATATCTCTATTATAAATTAATAAATATTAGTTTAAAAAAATAATAAAGTGTATAGATAATCCCAGGCTATGAAAAATTAATCCTTTGCAACCCGAACGGCGCCTCTCAGGCGCCATCTTATTCTATACTTCAACTCAAACGACGCCCGAGAGGCGCCATTACTATTTATGATAATATTATGTACTTTAAATTTTGCACGAATTGTAAATCGTTTTCCTTGGTGTGAGATAAGTCCGCTATATATTAGATAGTGGACATTAAGATCCTTCAGTCTGACCATGAGCATTTCTGACAAAATCGTTGCAATTTTTTTGGTGCTCTGTTAGGTGAAAAGATTGATAAGTAAAATTAATTTGATAAACAAAATTCTGCAATTATTACCAATGCTTTTAACAGTATGTTAAAAAAAAAAGACGTTGTTTCGATTTTGCTCATCAATTAATTTTACTTATCAGTATTTTCACCTAACAGAGCACCAAAAATTAATTTCTCAGGCGCCGTTCGAGTTGAAGTAAAGAATATAATGGGGCCTGTGAGGCGCCGTTCGGGTGAAAAGAGCGATTCTTCGGTCTGAACACTATACAATTTCTGGCAAAATCGTAGCAAAATTTTTGGTGCTCTGCACATCTCAGTGCTTTGTTGAGATCAAATAATAGGTGAAAACACTGATAGGTAAAATTAATTGCCAAGCAATATAAAACTACTGTCAGGTAGCTAAATACCCATACTAAAATATGATTTGGGTGCAAAAGATTAAGTTTAGTTGAGTATTTAAATTAACATTTAAAAAGTCGACTCTTCTTTCAATCAGGTAACGTATTTACAGCTTTAATGCTACTTAGTTCTAATGAGCGGTGGTGATCACCTACAATAAGATCTACCTTTTCCAAACACTCGTTTGTGGGCTATTTCTATTAAAATTAATTATTAACCAGGTAGAATATGAAGAGAGTATACAAACTATCCCATCCCATAAAATTTGGAAATATTCTTAGTCATTTTTAACGTTTTGTACAACTAAGATTACATGTCACAATAAGTTGTGGTTGCTAAGGACTATGTAAAGTGATAAATAATTTTAGTTAAAGGTATTTATTAAAATATTTATTCACTTAAGATTCAATTATTCGACATTTATCATTATTGAAAAGTAGTGTTTGGTTCTTGTAAAATATTTTCAACACATTTCGACGATAATATCAAAGGTGAGTTGAACAAAACTTAATTTTATCATATAGAAATCATAGAGTTAGGTTACCTAAAATATACAGCTAAATCGGTAGATAAGATAGCATCTTCCAAGACTTTCACGACTTTCTCGTAGTCTTCTGAAGACAAATTAGCCAAAATCTGATTTCCGGGTGAATTTAGGATCATCAAACATTGGTCGAAATGGTGATGCTCCATTGTCGATGTCGAGTATAATTGTGCTAAAGGTGATGACGCCCTGAAAATATAAACAATTACTTAAGACTATATTTAAGCTTCTTCAGTGTTCTAATGATCATTTTAGTAGCATCAGTGCCTCCAAGCTATGTTCTTTTTTTGTATAAATAAATTTTTACATTATTTAATTTTGTTACACCCGTAATTAATGTTTACTTTGCATTTTTACTGATGAAAAAAATTCTTACTTGATTTGAAAAGAGTTATTGGTCCCTCGATGATCAAGGTCGTGGCACAAGCAACCTATTATTAAAGCCAAACATTCCAATTCGCCAAATATCTTCCACCATTGTGTCTCCTGAAATATTTACAACATCAATCAATCATCATCATCAATCAGTGGTTACCAAGGTAAAACAAATCTTAGAATAAAATATAAAATAACAACGCTTTTGAAAATTAAAAAAAAAAACAGATTTTGAAGAAGATGAGGGCATTCAAATGCTAAACTCTTGTTTAAAATATACTTTAAAAAAGACAGTTCCTCATTGTATTTTGAAACATTTTTTACACCTATTCCATGTGTTACCTTATATTACTTTTTAACCTTGAATCAATATAAAAAAGGATAAAAAAATTATAATGAATTGTTTTAACATAACAACTTTTGAAAATAATCAAATTTTAACAATATTACTTACGGTTAATATAGCGAACATCATTTGGGCGACGTTAAAAGCATGCCTCCAGTTATGATAAGTTACATTGCGATAATTCTTCTTCACACTCAACAACCATCTGCAGAGCACGCTGTAATCTATATGGAATCTTTCAACAAAGTCTAGGTCCAAGAACATTCTGAGACAAGCCCTGAGGGTGTCGTCATCAGTTAGGTCTATATCGTCGAACGCAAGCTCGTGAAGATTAAAGTGTACTGATGAAGGTATCCTTAAATTCTGTAAAGGATTATAAAATATTTTTAAAGAATTACACTTAACGAGCTATTATTCAAAATGACGACAAAGTTAATTAAGCGTGGAAAATTTCCGAATATTAATTAGTCTATATATATATATATATATATATATATATATATATATATATATATATATATATATATATATACGTTATCAAATTCTCATGGACCGATAATTTAACGAAAAATTCAGACAATTGATATTTAAAGTATACTAATACTAATATATAAATTATTAACTACTGTTTTTTTGACACAAATAACCGAATAAAAACTAATATTTGATTTTAAAAAATCGTTATAAAACATTCCTTGAATCATATTATGTGATTTAATCATTTACGTCAGAACCAAAAATATTGTGTTACATATAAATTGTTCTTTTTTAACTTACCCGCAATCGCTGGGCGTCATCTAAGGAGGCGGAAGCGTGGTAACTTAACACCTGAAACATTAAATGTATATTATGATGTCATGCGTACAATGAACATCACACACATTATTTATAGCTTCCAGATCTTTACATCAAATTACTTCTATATACATCGGTTGTTTGTAAATCAAACAACAGCTATCTAAGCATATATCATTAAAAAACGAAAATAAAAAGTAATTAATTTTAAATATTTTTTTTTATTTATACCTGTAGTTTTTAATACATGGAATGACTTCATATCCTTTCGCTAAGAATATGGCGAATATATTATGTACAACAAATACCAGCAATTAATGTTAAATTTTTGTAGCAAATACAGACGAATCAATAGAAAAATATAACTTCATTTAAATGCTACGTATTAAACAATTCTAGTAAAAAATGAAGAAATATAATATAAAACAAACAATTACGTCTACAAATAGTGTGTGTGTGTGTGTATATACAAACACGATAGAACATCGAACAAATAAAAGGTCACTCACATCGAGGGTCACGCTCTGCTTGGCCATGGCAGTGATTGCCTTTTCATACATATGGGTATTGTGTATACCCATACCGCAGAATATCGCGAACGCCTCAACGAAATTCTCATCATTCTTTGTGAAAAGTAAGTCGTCGAATTTGTTGATTAACTGAAAAGAAAATAATTAATAAAAATAATTATAAAATCGATTTTTTTTTGTAAAATAATTAAAAAGCTCAAAAATTAGAGCATACAATATTAATTTATATGCGGTTATTATCTAGATAGCCTGGAATGTCTGTTATGTAATGTAAATTGTGCTTTAAACTTTGTTTGCTTAACAATGTTTACGGAATTCTAAGCGTAAGGAATTAAAATACTTCCAACCCGAGAACAATATCTTTTAACAACTATTACTTAGACAAAACATTTACGAGAAACTCGGTATAACGAAATTTTCATTCGTACTTTATCTCAACATAATGTACGCAGTTTTAATAAAAAAAAGTTAATTTCCCCCGGCGCACAAAAAATATTATGCGAACAGAAATTACCTACAAACTGCTCTTTGGACTAATTAAAAATACTAACGACCGAATACTTGGCTCCTGAAACTCAATGCGCTAAATCTAGTTATAGCTATATAATACACCAGGGTGTGTTCGGAGAAGTTAATTAGTAAAACGAGCGACTTCGTCACGTGTGGCCGTTAAACGGAGTCACAGGTTTCCATGAACGGTAACACGAGACTCGCGATAATCATTACTAATATACATAAATGAAGGCAACATTTTTCTGTTATGAATATTTTGAATAATATCAGAAAATAATTGAAAAAATATACAATTTAATGTTTTTAATCTCAACCGTTCTGGTGTAGTGACGCTCGGGACAGATATTTATATTTGTAGAAATATTTGTTACTGGTCTGGGTCTTGTGTTGTTTGGGTCTTGTTTTGTTGTATTTGTAAAAATATTTGTTACTGGTCTGGGTCTTGTGTTGTTTGGGTCTTGTTTTGTTGTATTTGTAAAAATATTTGTTACTGGTCTGGGTCTTGTGGTGTTGGTTCTTCTCATCGTGACTCGGAGAGCACTTGAAGTCCTCGGTCCCGGTTGTTATCATAGACATCTGATTGGTTCGTTAGGAATAGGAAATTATTTGCCAACCCGCAATGGAGCAGCGTGACGTATTAAGCTCCAACCCTTCTCCTATATCGAGAAGTCGCCTTTGCCCAGCAATGGGACGATTACTGGCTAGTTCCGTTCAGTTCAGTTAATTTCAATTGTTATCATACTTTTAATACAAGTGAAATGTAAAACAAAACATCAATAAAAAATATATTGTCATGTATGCAGAGTCATTGATCTTGATTAAGAGCAGTGTTTCGTACGAGGAAAAAAAATAAAATAAGAATTTTCATTTTAATATACATACTTTATTGTTTGTTTAAAAGTCCTCAACTAAATCATAAACCAAAACTTTCCTACATATAGAAATTCTAAATCAAAAGTTTATAACTTTATAGATTATTATAAACTAAAAGTTTTTATAACGCGAAATTAATTCAACTTTGAATGTGGACTGCTGTAATTTCAATTAATTTGCACATAAAACATTTATATTATAATACATATTATATATATATATAAATATATACATATTATAATTATTTACTTATTTATTAGGGATGGTACACAGCACAAAAAACGTTACAAAATAAAAAAAAATTAATACAATTAGGTATGAAGATCAATTACGACCATCCATCCGTTGAAAATTAAATTAAGTTTATAAAACAAACGTGAAAATAAAAAAAGGGAAAAACAAAAAATAAGCAATATGATAAAACCGAAAAAAAAAACCAAACTTATTATCATATTAAACTAATTAATCCTAAATAATTAAAAACATCAATAAAAAAAAAAAAGTGGAATTATCGCTAAAGTAGCGAACAGGTTTAACTTATAAACTCGTAAAGTGGTTTTGATTAAAAAAATTAATAAAATTTCAATATATTTAAAAAAAAAATTGTTTTAAATTTTTTTGTCATTTGTTTGATCTCAGTAAATTAAGGCTTCCGATTTTAGACAGTGATAAAACATATTTGAATATTCATAATGGAATGAACAAGCAAAATATACGGCGTGGTGCATACAAACGACGCTATTCCCACAACGTATTTACGTGATCTCGTTCAGTAAGACAATCTGCCCTCGGCTTTACACTTACACGAATTTTGTCGCATTAATCCCCCCGCAATGCGCAACACCCAAAGACAATTAATTTGTTAACCTCTGTCATAATTTTTAATTCAGTAGGTTACAGTTTATATTACATTATACGTTTACAGAACACGGTAAATGAATATAAAAGTTTTCCCTTCCCTTCCCACGATATACATATTTATGATATTTTGATGTTCATATTATGTTTTTTTTTAATGACTTGTGTATATTCCTTTATAAATAAAGTAATTGTAGCTTATAATTTTATTTTGGAATTTCGAAAATATGTGTTATGTTGTATTCTGGATTTCCAACTATCTTCTTACTAAGGAGTTTCATCGTAATAAGTTCAGTAGTTTTTTAAATAGTTATATACATTTATTCATCCTCCATCTTTTTCTCTTTACAAACTTTTACATTTATAATGTCATTAGAAGAATAGTAGGCTTGCATGTGTCTCATATTACATCCGAGTGCTCAACTTACTATTGTCACTTAACCAAGGGATTAATTTTATTATTGAAATAATTTAAAACTGCAAATAAGTATAGAGAACATCAGCTAAAATATAATACAATGAACAAAAAATATAAATAAATGTACAAACATCCGACGGTTTTTAAGTTTCTCATCAAGATTAATATAGGCAATCTTAGGTTATCATTAGGCTTCCTAGCGATAGAATATACTTCGATTTTTATATTTTTAGTTACAATTATAATTGTTAAAATAAAATGTTTAGATACTAAAAACGAATTATTTTTATATTCTTTTATGAAGTACGATAATTTAAGCAATTGAATATTAAATAATTCCATTGGTTGAAAGATCAAGAAAGATCTATGAAGGGAAAAAGACGCTCAATTCTCAAAAATCGAAAAGTATTAAAATATTAAAATTATTACTAAATCACACGCTGCATTTCGTAGTGTCATAAAATCTTATAAGATTATCATAATTTTATTTTAAATTCATTTTATTAGATTTATTAATAGATATAATTGACTGATTGAGTCTTTCGCTGTGCGCTTCATTTACGGATTATAAATGTACTTACTTGAATCACGCCAATGATTCTACCCTCTGAATTCTTGATAGCCATGCAAAGGATGGTGTTGTGTTTGAACCCCGCGCCCTCGTCGACGGAGGGGTCGAAACGGGGATCGAGATATGCGTCAGCAATGTTAACGGTCTGCAACATAAAATCAAATATACATGATCATGGATTCCATTCATTTTATTTACTGCTGTTGCATATGTATTTTAGTAAAAATGTACAATAGACGAAATAGTTTAATGTAAACAATATGATAAATTTTATGTCTAGATAAATGACGATGTGAAAAACTTTTATAAAATTGGTTGCGACACTGATTTTAATACCTTTGTAAGTAATGATTATTAAACTATTGATTAATATTTAAATATACGTATAAGTAATAATACGCCTTTGACAATCTCTGTACGTTATCTTTTTATATATTGTATTTATTGTTTGTAATAAATTACATAAAATTATGATTCACACTCACCTCCCCAGTGGTAGCAACGTAGCCAGTAATACCAATATTAATAGGGAATCGACTTTCATATGGTGACGTTCTCGGTGTTCCGGGCTCCTCATCATCCCCAGCTTCTAAGTCGAATACACGAGAGAAACTGCCCTTAGACGCCTCATGCACTAGTAGGACCTGTAAGAAAAAAATCATTATTACGATTTTAATTACAATTGTATATTGTTAAGGTTATATATATAATAATTGTTAATGTAAGCCTATTTTGTTCTTCTTCTTTTTTTTAATGCCTTAATTATACTCGTGTTAAACTCAACGGACGTAAGGAAGTAAAAAGCTACAAAATGTTCTAATAAATTAGAGATTATTATCTCTTAGCGTTTTATTTTGATTTACGTAAATCTTACACTTTACAAAAAGAAGCTTTTACAATACTAAAGTCGTCGTAGAGGTCAATGCGGTACTTTTAACGAGCAAAAAAATATTTATTACATCGCCCCTGTCGACTTAAGACTGTAATACCTTTTTAAGAATTAAAGAATCGTCTTCACTGAACTACACACTACTGAAAACTGTGTCTTTCAACCAAACCATTTTGTAGAATATGGCAACATTCGTTCACACAAACAAATAAACAAGTTTACGCTCTAAATGTATGCATAAACCTTCACGGTTTGGTCGCGGGTAGAAACGTGAAGAAAATATGTTAAACATAAAATAGGCATTACTTTAACGTCAATGCGTATTTTATGGAACAACACTTAATCGCAGCTTTTAATATAATCACACATATTATAGAATGTTGAGCGATTTACTCTTACTTAACCTTTATAAAACATTATAAAGCCTAATTACAGTAACATGAAAACCTTCTACGAAAGGGAATTTGTAAAGAAATAACGAAATCACATTTAAAATTAAATTAACCGGAAATTATGATTGAAGTTATTTCTCAAAATACATATATTACGAATGAAGTTAAATACGGTGCGTTTTAATGATTACCCGCGTACGTAATTGGTATAACAATCGATGGTGGTTTTATTAGTCAATCTCGGAATGTAATTGGTCCATTAGTTCGTTTCGCGTTAATTATTTTCATAATAGCCTTTAAAGTCATAAACATATTTTATAAGAGTGATTTTGAAATTTCGACTATATATATATATATATATATATATATATATATCAATATCAAAACTATAAACTATATACTAAGTTTTTTTTTTCAGAAAATTATTCACAAAAATACAAAAAAGAAATAGATTAATGAATATTTGTCTATTTATTTGCATTTTAAATAAAACTTAGGAGTAAAATATTTTGAAGTTCGTAATCTACCATTACAATCGTGTCACAATTGTAAAGCCGTTACTTCAAAATAATTGGATGGATAGCTTTATATCGTACTATTTCAATTATGAGAAAATTTACATTGTATCTACTTTTGTTTATATTAAAAATAAAATATGGTAGACAATGTGGTACATACATATAAATTTTCGGATGTAAAATACGGGTATATAAATATAATAATTATTGTTGCTTAATCTGTGTAAAATTTCAACCAAGTCCGATTTCACATAAACTATAATGAGGTAAATTCGATGTACAACAAATAAAATGTTTTATTATCTCATATTTCGTTCCATCATCAATTTCATTGTAAGCACATTTGTTTTAATTTTAAATCAAGATCGAGGACACATGTACATCCTTACACTCAAAATGATTAATGCATTTTATTTTGCAATTAACCCACCGACATCACTATATATCATCGACTATATCAGTGATTTGACATTAAAATTGATATATTACATATTATTGTATTAATAAAAAGCAATGATATTTAGAGCAGTCAAGAATTGCACATACAATCTTTTGTAATGTATGTTGTGTAGGTACCTATATGTTGTGTTTTTGTTGTTAATACGACAAATATTTAGGAAGGTAGAATCAAGGAATTAATATCATAACTGAAACACTAACTTAAAAATATTGTATATTCAAATATGCACCTTGAAATGACTAGCATAAGGTTGACATTTGTTTCCAACATATTAAGAAGAAAAATCGTTCCGAGCAGGACCGTTGACTATATGGGATTTTGTATCTTTCTTTTGTAGGGTGGCTATAAAATTAAAAAAAAAATACATGTGGTTGTATTAAGTATATTGTAAAAACAATAAAATTTACTATTGACAATCAGTTATCAAAGTTTATTGTAAAAACAATAAAATTTACTATTGACAATCAGTTATCATGACTATTAATTTATCTGTAAAAGTGATGAATGACAAAAAGTAAATATTCACAAAATTCTGATATTATGAAATCGATGAATATTTTTTCCTAGAATTTAAATTCTTGACGTGAAATTATTCTCATTTGAACCAAGTATATATTTGTGATATTTGGTTAAATTGAGAATTTTACAATTAGTATGACCTAGAGTCATAGACCAACATTTCCCAAACTTTATTACAACCTGGCCCAATTTTTCGATTGAGATTCTGAGGGTATGGTAAGGATTTCGTTATTTTTTTTAAATGAATGAAACCCTAAAAAAAAAAAACAATTATGATTCATAAAAATAATTTAAACTTTATCAACTAATAATTAAAAACAAACAATATGTTAAATCACACATGTTTTTCTCGACACATATATTTATATATACAATAAACGTATTTTTTCGATTTTCAGCTCAATCTTAAAAATAAGAAGTGTTGTGTACAGATCCGTTCGTGTGAAAGACTTATTTACGCCTGAACTATTTTTATATAAAAAAAAAACATTTTACAATTTTCATTTTCAATTTTAATTTTATAAATATGCTGTGTATTTTTTGTCATATTCATTATTGTATCTAAAAATACTACTATACTATACCTACGAGAAAACTTTATAAAGGGTATTAAAAAGGAAATGAGGATTCACAAGCCTTTGCCAGCAAACTTTCCATTGCCGGAAGCCTCTGACGGTAATACTAAAATACAACGAACAATGTTCTAGATTAAAGATTTTTTCGACAAAAAAATATGTTTTCGCTTAACCGAAACTATTAATACTTAATATTTCAAAGTACCATAATGTATAAAAGTAGTTTGATAAACGACGGATATTACTTTTACGATTCAAAAATGCAAATATATATATATATATATATACAACTTATATAACGCTTTAACGATATTATGTATTATATAAATTCTGTCTGGAACTGAAAATGTTCGCACATTTCGAGAATCGTCTATGATACCGTTAAAACCTTTTGCTAAAATAATAAACTCGATCGTTATTCTCTTAAATCGACCGAAAATATTAACAATTTCGCGACGGACTTAACTGTAACGAACTTGAGAGAAATATACATAGTTTAGTCATAAAAACTGTTACTAAATATTAAAAATAAACAAAATATTACATTTTAATTTGTAATCTGTCATTTTTATATGATTGTTCACTGTGTTTTCTCATTTTCGCGCCAATACATTGTAAAATATTTTGTGATATTAAAATGGAGTGGGGGTGATTAAGAGAACCGAATCCCTGTGATTGCATTACACAAAGCAGGTATGGAGCCAAATACAATTTTTAACTCTCCATACGCTTGGTATTAGTCAAATGTTTGTATACTACGTTTGGGCTATTGATAGGTACAATGAAGCTTCCTCTGTTTGTGACAAAAAAGATCTGGCCGTCCATGTAGTGTTCGTACGAAAAAGCAGTAAAGGAAAAGAATTAAGAAGAGAAAAGAGAAACCCTGTCCGAAAGCAAAAGATTTTATATCGGGAGATAAACATAGCACCTAAAACCATGTCGGGTATTTTCAAAGATTACTTAGGACTTGCAGCCTATAAAATTTTGTTTACGGATGCGATTTTTTTTACAACTGAACAATATTTTAACAAAAAAAATGACTGTATTTATGCTTAATGATCTAAGGAAGCTTTCCAATTAGTTAACATAGTAAAACGAGGGCATTATCCGACTTAAGTGATGGTTTAGTGGTGCGTTAGCTATGAAGGAGTAACTGAGGCATATTTTTGTGAAAAAGGTATTAAAACATCGGCACAAACATATCAAGATACCCTTCTTGATAAGGTAGTTAAGCCCCTTAACAACACCATGTTCAATAACCAAGAATGGTCCTCGATCTTAATCCGCTGGATTATGATTATAATTTATGGTACACAGTTTTAGATAGTATGGCTTGCTCTAGATGACATGATAATATGGAGTCCCTAAAACAATCCATAACTGACTCACATTCTAGAGAGGAAGAAATTAAAATCCGCATCCAAAATACCCTCAAGTGTGGTGCAGCCTTGCATAAAGTGCTCGTGTCCAGGCTTTTAAGTAAAAACACCAAACTGCGGATATACAAAACAGTTATAAGACCTATACTGATGTATGGTTGTGAAGCCTGGACTCTAACCCAGAATGAAGCACGTAACCTCTTAGTCACCGAACGAAAGCTTCTTAGAAAGATCTTTGGTCCTACAAGACGAGAGGATGAAAGCTGGATAGTCCGAAAGAACGGGGAATTACAAGAACTTATGGCCGAGCCAAATATACTTGGAATAAAAGCACAACGCCTCAAAAAATGTTTTTTTCTTTGTAACAATATTTAGGGCAAGATTTTTTTTTTTGACTGGCCCGTGGCGCAGTTGGCAGTGGCCCTGTTTTCTGCTCCAGGGTTGTGGGTTCGATTCCCGCCTCGAGTCTGGGTGTAATACGTTTATATATATAAATAAATAAATATATGAGACGTTCTTTGTCAACCGGAACACCTCTATACCCAAAATTCCTTTTGACCTAAAAATATTTTAAAATATGGAAAATTTAGGATTTTTAATGTACTTTCCATTAGTGCGTGGCCTTTTTTGAAATTTCGTTTACAGACAGAGCAGCACATCCCCTAACCTTAAAAAAATACCACTTTACGAAATGATCAGGCTGTCAGAAATCACAGGGGCTCAGAAAAATTCTAGGCAACGACTATTTTCATGTATTTTTTGCTGCTGAACACAAATCCGGCGGTATATTTTACCGATACCTCAAGCGTTCGCCCCTAACCTCAAAAAACACACCCAAAATTGCAGTTTCGCGCATTTGAGAGCTTTGTCCTGTGATGGACGCGAGGAAAATTATTGACAGACAGTATTTTTATGTATTTTTTGCTGCTGAACACGAATCGGGTGGGATTTTTTACCGATACCGGTGTTTTTTGAGGTTAGGGGCGAACGCTTGAGGTATCGGTAAAAAATACCGCCGGATTCGTATTCAGCAGCAAAAAATACATAAAAATAGTCGTTGCCTGGAATTTTTCTGAGCCCCTGTGATTTCTGACAGCCTGATCATTTCGTAAAGTGGTATTTTTTTAAGGTTAGGGGACGTGCTGCTCTGTCTGTAAACGAAATTTTAAAAAAGGCCACGCTCTAATGAAAAGTACATAAAAAATCCTAAATTTTCCATATTTTTAAATATTTTTAGGTCAAAAGGAATTTTGGGTATAGAGGTGTTCCGGTTGACAAAGAACGTCCCATATATATATATATATATATATATATATATATATATATATATATATATATATATATATATATATATATATATATAAGTATATAATATGTACCTAAAACAAAGGCATTAAGTTGCCTACCTTAGGAACAGACGACCGTGTGTGTATGTAAAACATATTTATTTATTATTTGCTTATTAAAAACTTGGTAAAAACTTGTGACTATTTTGCTCGCGGCTAAGCCAGCGGTTATTTTTTTTAGTTTACTAAATTGTTAATTAAAATAGTGATTTAATGACTAATGAGTATAATGAGTATAACCACTGCCCCTTAAACTTTTTAAAATCACAATTCACCTATTTAAAAAATACTTATTTTATAACTGATGTAAAGTTTCCGATATTAGAATGCTATTTGAAGGAGATAACAAAATTTTAAATGATTACATCTCAAGGCAATGCTTTCCACTCAGAAAGCTAGCAACTAAAATATTATAGAAAACTGGAAAAAGTAGGTATATCTTTAAGTTCACATTTCGTAACATTATGTTTTCATCTAATACAAGAACAAGTCCTTAGCCTTGCTAGTAACTCACTGGGTTTTGGTTCCTATAACTGTAATATTTTTAAAGTATAAAGTTCTATGTACGTAAAACAATAAACTTAAAGTTAAAATTTTGTTATTACATATATTTGCAATTATATATTATATTGCGGGGAACCCAGGATATTTGGCACTGAACTTAGGGAGGACTTTTTCTAGCAGTGGACTGCGATAGGCTGATTTGATGCGATTTTACTAGAAAAATTAAAAAAAAAATAACGGTTTAGTTTCTTCTAAAGCTATTTGACCAATAACTTAAAAAAAAAAAAAAAAAACTAAATTCGATTCATAATTAGCGAATATATCTCGTACGATACAAACAAAAATGTTAGTTGAATTAAAAATCTTATCTTTTTTTGAAAATCATTTAAAAGTTAAAGCCGAGTTTTTGGCGCGTAGGCTTCACAAAATCAACATTACATCTAATTACTAAAGTACCATAAGCCTATGAATTTCAATTGACGCTATCTAAACGACCCTTGTGAAGTTACAGCAACGACAAAATTAAATTTCGATATCGTTTTACAAACAAAAGTAATCGGGTCCAATGGTAAACTCGTTTAAGCACAGTTTATATTGTACATAATATAACCCTGAGAAATTGAATTTGCGATTCTAATGTTCAATTTTGTATAAAATTATTTCGGCATTAAAGTGTTTAACGACTACTTCACTCTGAAAGTGACACTGAATTTTAGGAATAAGATGTGATGGTCCAGTGAATAGGATTCGTGAATTTTAAAAAGTGAGAAACGGATTCAAATTCGGACTAGCACTGCTGAATTTTCAAAAAGTTAAAGCGTAATTATTATCTACTTTATTAATGCTGCATATTTTGGAAAAATCTAACATGTATATATTCGCCAATGCGCCGTTCTAAATTAATAGGTACGACGAATTGTAGCGTTTTATTATATTTTGAAAAAATTATACTTGATTTTTCGTCGTCATTATTTTTTTTGTTTCATACAATAAAATCATTCTTACATAAACAATTTAAATTAATTTAATTTTTATGAATAACACATGCTTGATAAAAAAAACAACTGCATTTTACGTAAAACATGGTAAACAATATTTTTTTACTTCCTACGAGTAGGTATATTATTTACTCCATTTGTAATAATATATGAATACCGAGGTTTATATGTTTGTTTTAACGCGCTTATTTTAGGTAGTTGGATAGTTGTAAAGTATAAGTGATTCTTTTAGTTTATTATATTTATAAAAAAATTAAAATTTTGTTAATTTATTTATTTGAACGATCTCATGATCTATCGGTCTGACTATTTTTTTTTTTGTAACATACGTTATTCATAAAACTATTAATAAATAAGAAATAGTAATCAAAACGTTAAATTATCTCAAATCTGAAAACAATCCATGTCACGGGAAACGAGAAGTGTTATATGATGACGTGAATGATGTACATTGACGTCAATTTGGCAAGGTTTCGGAATAGCGCTTTCCATCTTATCCTTATTTTGACACCTTATTATTTTCCTTAGTTTTTTTTAAACTGTTTATTGTAACTGATATCAAAACAAATTTAATTAACTAATTTTCGAACATAATAGAAGTAGAGCAAACCTTGAAAATTAAAAAGAGTAGAATAAAACGCTTTAATTAAATATGTTTTTTACAATACTGCCAACGTATATACAACGATTATATACAACGTCTACATATTTTACAACGAAATTACTTGAAATTTTTCTCCTTAACTCAACTGAGGATTTTTTTATAAACTGGAATCCCAAAAATCTATCTCAGTTTAAAATTAAAAAGCTGTCTTATAATAAATTTAAACTGAGATATTATTTTTAAATATCCAAATAATATTTTTTTTACTGCCAATTTTTACAATTAATATCTACTATTTCATTGAACGATTACAGTTACAACTATATCCTTTTACTTACTTCACCGCAAAATTTCTGAAAAATACTTACCACTACATAAAAAAACTACTTCCTAATAATGACAGATACGTACATAAAAAATTAGTGCAAAGATAGGTTTTTTCTTTGAACGATGTCACAATCATACGTTTCGAAATCGGAAATGTTGGCAAAGTTCCAATGCAACGTGCATTTTCGAATATTGTTCTTTCTTAGGAATGAATAGCCAAAACGTAGTAGTAGCTAGTGCCAAAAGCGTTCACTTATAAAAAATTAACATATGAAAAAAGTGGACAGACGTATCTAGAACTTCTGTGAAATGTAAATGTTTTTCGCTTAATGAAACTATACTGAGTCTATATAAAATAATTTTAACGAATTTAATTTTTGCTATTGACACATAACTCAAAAAATACAAATTTTTAAAAGTTATTAGTAAGTTACGCATCATCATCATCATATAAGCGATTGGATGTTCGCTACTTAACGTAGGTCTCCCTCATCGACTTCCAGAGCGACCAGTTTAAAGCAGCCTTCGTCCAACGGCTTCCGGTGACTTTCCTCAAGTCGTCTGTCTATCTCGCGGACGGCCGTCCGACACTGCGCTTCGTCGGTACGTCGTCTCCACTCGAGAACCTTTCTGCTTCATCGGCCGTCAGTTCTACGATCTATGCGCCCCATCCACTGCCACTTCAGCTTGGAAATCCGTTGGACTATGTCGGCAACCTTCGTTCATCTGCGGATCTTATCATTTCTGATTCGATCTCGCAGAGAAATACCAAGCATAGCCCTCTTCATTTTACGCTGTTCGAGTTAAAACTGCTTGTTTGAAAGAGGCCCATAGTCAGAGACGTCTCAGATTTTTATGTCATCAAACAACAATTCGTGCTAGTGCTCCCTGTACATATATTTTGGTTATATCTAATATTTTAATTTTTTTTAGAATAGTCTATTTAAATAATATTTATTTTAAATTTAACTTTTAATTAATAACACAAGTTTTAATTAACAAAACTATTTCGTTTTCTCGTTTTCAGTAAAAAGCAAATATGTACATATTTATGTTTGTTTTAATAGGAGGATTTTCCCCGAGGGCTCACTCTGCACGCTTTTCCCGCTAGTAAAAACATCTACAACGTTTTCTTACCTCATAATAACTTAACATTACAAGTTACATGTTACAACGAAAGGATAATTATATTAATTAGAAATTTTAGGGTACTGGACCCAAAGGACGCAAACGGAACCTATTACTGAGATTGATAGTCTACCTATCAGTCACTAATAGCAATTAATATTCCGTTCAAAAGAACGTATGTAATTGTCAATATACTCGTAACAACAAAATTTTAAAAATAAAGTTACAAAACAAACTATTACAAGGAACGTTCGGCGGATTATACGAGTAGATATATTATACGGTAGCGTGGAACCAATTGCTTGCGATTCCAATTCTCACTTAGCTACTTTTTTTTATTTTACCATATCAAGTTTTTCATATCATTTAAAATATATTATTATACGTAAAGTGTTTGTTTACTATTAAACAACAAAAAAACAGCACATATTCAACGATGAAACAACGTGACGATATGATTACAAAATTAAAGTCATCATAAACGATATAAACAAGCGATTCTCACTATTATCGACTCACAAGTACCATTTAGTATTCCGATGCTTGTTCGATGATCGCGATAAGGCCGCTGGCGCCAGCGACGGCTTAATCATCATTACATGGTGTCGATTAAATAGATTTTACCGGCGTCGGATAGCCGGTCGTGTTACGGCGCCAGAAATTATAATAAATCCCGATACCCTCAGGCAATATCGACAAAGAGATCAAAGACACTGTATTTTAAAGTGGCATGAATATAAAATTACTGTCGCATGAATTTTATTACTCTTTCGCAGACGAGTTTTGTCGGTTGCTTCTTTTAGCAAAGATTCTTATGTCTTAAAATTGCAAATATAAATTATAGGATAACTTTATTTTCGTTAGATTTTTTTTGTAATAATATAATGAATATGTAAAAAAATCTCTCTGCTGTATTTTAAAGATAAAATATTTTTCAACTGGCATTATAATATTTGGGAAGTTTCCAAACCCAGGCGGTCGTAAAACGGTAAAATAAATGAAAGGGTAGAACATGACCGTATCGTAATACAATAAACTATAGAAATATCGAAACTAATAAAACAAAGCATTCGTGACTTGTATATATATATATATATATATATATATATATATATATATATATATATATATATATATATATATATATATATCACTTGTTTAGAGTAAATAATGTGTAGTTCGATCGGAGAATATATTAAATCAAGTCGTTAAATCCGTAGTTTAATATGGTACCAGCAATACAGATTTTTATAGCTATAATGTAAAAAGCATATAAATAATATTACATAAATTATTTAAATTCAAAATTGTTATTATCGCGTTATATTTTATTATCATTTACTACATACTATACGCACAACTGACAGCCATTATATTAAAGGATTGTATGGAATAATTCATTAACTAATTCCTATTAAACAGTCTTCATTCAATTATTGCATAAAATTATAGCTAGCTATATACACAGTATATGGCTAATATAAATAATATACTAAACGCAAAAAAAGAAACATAATAATTAGTATATGTGTGATAAAATTTTCCTTTTATGTAAGGCATAATTTAACTATGTGAAAATAGATATTTAGCAACAATGGACGAAAATTATTCACCATGTTTAGAAATGTGTTCACACTAATAATTATTTATTTGTTAATATTCATTAACATATAGAGTGCTGTTTCACATTATACTAATGGAAATGAAAAGATCGATTATAATATTATACGGCCATTATAATGTAGGTCTAATAAATCTTATATATATATATGGCAATTTCACATTTATTAAAATGTACACCAAACAATCTAAACACATGCATACAAATCAATTATTTCTAGTACTGCAATGATGGGTATTCAAACAGACTGAGATACTTTTTACTTTAAATACAAGCAATGTTTAATAAAATTAGTATTATGTTCTTTAAATTTATATTTTTTTGAAAAGTCTGAAATGTACAGACACATGTAATGTACATGTTTAAATTAAACTTATTTAGAAAATATTAGTTGAACAAAGCAAATTGCTACGGTCAAAATTAAGTTCTAAGCAACAAATTCTTCACACGTTGTAAACTATTTTACTACAATTTAGGATGATTTCTGCTAAAATCAATCAATAAACTCAATAAACAATGTCACCAAACGTAAAGTAAAATAAATCTATTTACGATATCGCGTAACGAAATATTGTCATACTCATTCCATGTACTCTTACATTTTTTAGACTCTTACAGTTACTCTAAACAGGAATATTTTAACAGCTCTTAGCTCTCCAAAATTATTTTAAGCCTCATCAATCAATTCATTTTCAATTTGAAACATATTTTGCTACTTTTAAAATATTTGAAGCTTTTATTTCATAAGTATATTTTCCTATCGATTTTCTTTCTTGAGTATTTTGTAATAAGTATATTATAGATACTAAAATATTTCTCCCAAAATGTTGGTCCTAGTATAAAACCGCAACGCTTATATGGATGAAATTTTTACGGACGTTTTATTTTATCCTATTTTATTATAAGTAATAATAGCATGAGTGGCCAAAGTGGTCACGACTTCAACGAATATCGGTTATTCGCTGTTATACTAGAGACATAATACTGTAATAAATTTATATGTTGCCTAGCAATACGAATAGAATATGTATGAACGCATGCTGTATTCTCAAACGGTCTAGTTCAGTGACAATCACTGCTTCGTAAAGTTATTCAATTAAAATTTTATCAGTTTTATATCGTTTATACAGTTGAGATGTATTTAATGACTTCATCGGATAAATACCACACTCTCATAGATTATCTATGAGAGCAACTTTAGTTGATTATCAACTTAATTTCCGATACTTCGACTGTTTCTACCTCCGTTAGTTATTTAACCAGCACCGCATTTGTGGTTCTGGCTCTGCAAAAGTTTATGGGCGGTAGTGATCACTAGACATAAAATGAACCTGCTCGTTGGCTGGATACTTCACACAAAAAAAAAGTTCGACTAACCTGTACCCGCTGGCACCGTATCAAACTCTGCGTGTGCGTTAGTATCCTCAACACCATGTGCTCTATCGTACTTTGCTCTTCGAAGACCATCCTCGCTAAGTCCAGAAGTACTTGATTTCTTTTGACTTCTAACTGAGATCTCTCGTACAACTGTGCATTCCGAAGACCGATGCCGCAAAATTGAAGGTAAGAGGCGAATACTTTTTCATCGTATGCCGTGAATGGGCCATCGTTTTGTTTGTTTATCACCTGAAATATAAAGTTTATAGATACATTTTTATACTATGGATCACCTAAAACCTTTTTTCAAGTGATCTGTCTACATAATATCATTACGTGTCATGCACGTGAATTATTTTTCTGGAGTACAATTCGTCTTCGTGATTCTTATGAAAGTTTGATTTTATTTGAACTGTCTATGAATAAAATCCAAGTAAACTCGGAGTATAAAATTAAACCAAATAAACTATTTTTAAAGAATAAATTAAAAAGGCAAGTTATAATATTCTAACGAAATTATAATATTCTAACGAACTAATTACCACTTCAAAAATGCTTTTGTTTCTGATTTGAAATTGGTTGATAATAATTTCGTTATTTTTCGTTTTCTCGGTACCTACTAAATTATCTCTGTCAATCTCATTTCAATAAAGCAATTTGCTTAACAAGACAAATAGAAATTCAAATCGACGCCGTTCACCAATTTGAGAAATCAATAAAGTTTTTTTTCCAATCTACTTCATCCCAAGAGAACGGGCATCCAGCAGGTGAATTTAAATATTTTCTAATTTTAGTCATATTTATAAAAGAATCGAAGTTTTGCTCGAAAGGAAATGCGTAGTCTGGCTCATTTCGTCTCTTTATGTTTTTATTTATTATATTTGATTGCTTTCGTTTGAATAAAATCAAATAGGTATTTCTTACGAGAAACTGGACAACTAACAAATTGCCAAAATTGTCAACAACAAAGAAATATGTATGTTTTTTAATCTCCTATGATTTCAGATTTAAATTTAGATATATTTACAGTTTTTTATTATATTAAATAAAAACAAACATTAAAGAGACAATACAAATATTATTGGTGCATTTCATAATTTATCATTGGATATGAGGTGCCTACAAATAAGCGCAATTAATAATAATTTAAATGACATTAAGCCTGGGGAATATTTTATCCGTATGCGTAAAAGCAATTAATTTATTATTACTTTAATTACATTTTTAAAATATTTAACTATAAACAATACAATGCAACTAATATTGCTCAGATTTTTATTTTTATTTTTTTAGATGCGAAAATGAACCACAGTCGGTTAATTTCTGTCTGTAAGCTCAGTAGCTATAGTTATTTATCATACATTATGTCACGTACTAAATCTAAGGTAGTTAGATAATGGTTATTTTATTTGTAGCTATGAAACTTGCCATTTAGATAGTATTGGTCAGTCAGACTTAGCGCATATGCGTACTCGTAGAAATTCCTACATTAGAGGGAATTACGCGGATAAAACCTCTATTGAAAATGTTATTTTTCTCCAAATGTATATTTTGTATAAATTAGTAAATTGATAAGACAGTAATGTAGAATAAATAAGATTCCTGACCTGTGCGACACCGATGACTTCTCCATTGATATCCTTAATCGGCATGCAAAGAAGTGACCTCGTCTTGTAACCTGTCTGCTGATCAATGTCGTGGTTAAATCGCTCGTCCTGGAAAAAATAATCTTATATAATAATATATATAGAACGTATACCTAAATGCAATAAAGCATATATTTAATTTAAATTATAATGCTTATTTTTTTTTTATACATAATAAAATTTGAATTTTATTTATATATGCAATATATAAATGCCATATGCAATATTTAAATCAAATTAAAATTTTATTTTAATAAAATTTTAGTTTAATAGCTACCGAAAAAACGTTTGACTCAGAGAGCGTGTTTATTCAGAAAGGTTATACAGGTTATAAATATCACGGTAATACTCATAGGAGAAAAATATTGAATAAAAATGTCAATCCTATATCAAAATTTAATACTAGATAAACCACGCTTGTCATCTGAACGGAGGTGAACTAAAATAGCCTGTTAATTTCCGATTATTTACAACAGGTTTCCAATATACGAAAAGAATTGAACCTACTATTTCACTTTCCCGGTTTATGGATAAATTCCCTACCAAGAGTAACTATGGATGTCTGGTGTGTATACCATAATAACCGACACCAACTTCCTTGTCAAGGTACGGTGATGATAAATACACAGACCAGAATCTGCTCCAAGCGAGCATTGAACCAGCAAAAGTCAGCGTTATTGAAACTTTTTTTGCCACTATACCTTAGTCATCTAGTATCTCAATAAAATGATGTTCTTTCTTACTTTATTAACAATTGTTTTTAATTACACTTTAAATTACACGATCCCTACATAAAATAACATAACTATTATGGTCTATTTGTATTTCAATTGGATCTTGAAGCTCGGGGATATTACTATAAAGTCAATTAATGCAACCATATATGGTAGCAGCTGGTAGTTGCTTAACATAAAACTAATAACCTGTCAACTCAGAGGCAAAATAAAGGCAGTGTAACTTCTTAAATACAAATATTTTATTGCTAAGCAAAAAAAAAATAGGAATCGTTAAAATCGAATGAATGAATCGTGTTTCTTAATGGAGTAATAATTACAATTTTATAAGGATTATTTCTAAAATTATAATTTTTTAAGCTTACCCGATGGCATTATAATACCCGTTTTTATTAATAAACTAATACCCATTTAAATAAACATAAACAACATTTAAGGAAAAGAAATTTCTCTAAAATATTTTCTTATCGTGCACGTTATTAATTATAAAATATTAATAACCATCGATTAAAGGTTTAACCTATCAGTCGGTGTCAGACTTTTATATTAATAGAATAGTATATAAAATCTTAGTACTGAAATTGCTAAAAAAACTTAGTACAATCAATTTGCCTTCTACCTAAAATGAAATGTCTATTTGGTTCAGATTAAACACAACATACCTATTGAAAAGGAACTGGACCTTGAACGTAATCCGAGTCCACCGGCCACAGACCGCAAGCGTTGTACAGAAACACTCTATACTCTAATTGCTCCTTCGACTCGTTATGGCAAAAATTTAATGTAGGGAAACTGAGATCATTTTATCACTGTTTTTGAAATGTTTTATAGTTAAAATCATATAAATTTTGAGAATATAATATATAGATATTTGCTTATGATATTAATTTTAAGACAATTTACATTTACTGCCTTAAATATAAATAGGAGTAACTTAAATAATTCAAAGGCTAAGTCATAAAACGATTATAAAAAAAGTTATTTTTCTAGTGACTATTATGGTAATAGTAACTAAAAATCAGCTTATGTGCCAAATTATTAGAATATTGATTTATTTTCTAATTAAAAAATTACTACAAAACGAAATTGATATCTACTTTTTAATTATAATGTCGTCGAATATAATATTAATATTGCAAATGAATTTTTAAAAAATATTTAAATGAACATTAATATAAGATTATTACGATTGCATTGCATATAAAATATTGCATTGTGCCCGTTACAAAGATGAAAGCATATAGCATGCCCAAGGGAGGCATACGATGTTACAGTAACGAAGCTGTCTTAGCGTATACGAATACTGTAAAAATATGTTGCATTGCTGAGATGTGTATCAGATATAATATACGGTAAAAATATCATACAATACGATATAGTGTATGGACATGACCGTTTTGCGGAAAATCAGTGGCCGCTAGCCATTGACTGAATAAAATTCCTCGTTTCGTATAATTGGGGCAGGATTTTAAAACTGAATTTATACTAGTACAATAATAATTCAAAATATTTACTCAAACTTTATAAGCAGAAGATTTTATTTTATTTTGATAATAACAACATTCTATAGGAACTATTTAATGCTATAAATGCGATTAGAAATATATTTTTTGGAATATGATAAAAAATTCGATAGCCAATTTGAAACTCAACGCCATCGAAAAGTGTTATTTATGCGCACGAATGAAAAATATGGCTTACGAAATATTAATAGTGACAGTATCGGCAGTTGTTCACATGATATATTTGATTCGATATAAATAACGGTTAGTGAAAGATAAACAGATAGGTAAACTTTTAGCCATAAAACACGAACGATATATAGGCTGTACTGATGCCAATTTCTGGCAATCAATAGTGTTGCTTTCGAGAATAATAACCGATTTATTTTCCTGTAAATGATATGTTTCAGTGAAAACATATACATTACAAATGGAGTATGTATTTGATAGTAATATTTTAACATTTATATCAAATAGGAACTAACACTTTTGTACATTATTGAACGTTTCGGGACTCGACGTCTCTTAATGTTTCTTGGATCCTTCTAGCGAATCGCAATACATTATCTCAGAACCTTTCTACATTATCATGCAATCAAATGCAAAGAAATCGTTGAATTACATTTGTCATAATTGAGATTAACGGGATGATAAATAGTGAATTAGAAATGTTACTTTTGTTCCAAAATAAATTACATCTTAATTTGAATAATTATACTTGCTTTTTTGTATACGAGTAATGAAAGATAGAAAATACAATGTAAATGAATATCGAATCGTAAGTCTCTTGTAATGTAGGTACATGTACATTGTAAGTATTGCCAAGTCCCACTGCTGGGTATAGGCCTTTTTTCTTACGAACGACTACAGCCGGAGCTTAATCCACCAAACCTCTTATGCGAGTTTGCGGATAAACTGATATGACAGACACTCGTAAAAGATAAAATATGTGAGACACAAATATCTGGGAATATTCCTTGATTGCGTTGTGAGCATGTTCTTGAATCTTGATCGAGTTTTCCCGTTGTGAAATTCTTGTTAAGGAAAATAAAATTTTCAAAAGAACTTAGTCATACTTTAGATAGAACGAAATACAGATATCAAATTGGAACCGAATATATGAAGTTGAGCTGAAGCACGTTTCGGATAGACTTGTAATAATCATATGATATAAGCGCTTTGATTCTCTCTGGTCAATCGTTTTGAATCAAAAAAGTTGTTCGACTTTCTTAGCTATAATTAACTATTACTTTCTTTTGATTTTTCTTTTTATCCGATTATAATTAAACTTTTAGAATATACATGGTCTATGAATTTACACATGTATTGTAGTAATGAACACGTATACCACCATATAATTAAAATGATAGAGGATTTTTATGTTTGTGTAAACGTACTAATTTCAAAGTTACTGAACTGAATCCGTCTATAAACATCCTGGGCAAAGGCCTCTTCTCCATTTCAGAGTTAATACATTAAAAAAAAATATTTTTTTTTTCGTAAAATTCCTGTTTTTGAGGAAAATAAAAGGAAAAGCTGTAAAACATCACATTAGGACTCATGGTTGCGAAAAAGTAAATAAAAACATCAACACGGATCAAACCACGCGGGTTACTTATTAAAGTATAAAATCTAAAATTATAACGAGGTAAATTTTGTATATTGAATATTTTTACAAAACAATATTTTCTTGCTACTTGTTATTTTCCTTGTACTAAAATACATACATATATGTCATATTAGTATTCAAAGTAAATTAATTAACAATTTATGTCATATCTAACGCGAAAGTTTTCGCTCATTTAATATTTGAATATCTAAGCATATATAAATCATGCAAAAAATATTCCTATGCGTATATTGTGTAAAGACTAACAAACATATTACAAAGGCTTACATAACTTCCGGCAACCTTTCAGCCACGTATTATTATGGTAATTTGTAGAATATAAAATATATGCTTTGTTATAGCCAATTCAATGAGAAATATGAACGAAGACACACAAATGCTTTTGTTATCCTGACGTGTTGTGTAATACATTGTACAATTACAATAATAATTTTAAGTGTTTTAATTTATTCTTAATTAGTCTCTGTAATTATCTTTTTATTTTTGTAAATTCTGAAAAATTTGGAGAATTTCATAAAATAATTATATTAAAGATATGACATTAATTTTAACGCTTCAAGTACTCATTTTCATATTTAAAAAAAAATGCACAGCATGCTTGACTGACAGACAATACACACCAATACCTTACAATACCAGCTTAAGCTACTCGAAATATTATGTTAATAAATTTTAATTATATAGTTAAAAGTTATTAATATTATTGTTAAGCACACAATAAACTCTTTATTAGTTCGAATTGAACCCGTGAGAAACTAGGGCGTCACATTATTTATATAACAACAACTTAGATCATTCTGTTACTTGACATTTTGCGAACACGAATTAATCGAAATGGAAACATAAGGCATTTATATGTAAATTGTTCTCATAAACAATTGTGACGCGAATTTGAGAACACATAACTGCTAATCGGTCCAAGGTCGATATTTTGGATGGTGGCCAGAGTTCGTGCGTGCCACGTCATGGTATTGAGATCGATTGTGATGAATTAATCCTTACACACGACCTTGATGGTAACAAGCGACAATTGGTATACTTTAATGACACCACTGTGTAAAAATCTCTTCTTTATTTAGTTTAGGATTGAAAAAAAATATCAAAACATGTACCATACCCAATATTTCATTCATCAAATTCTATAAGTTAATTACAATTATTACATACTCGCTTCTGCTAGCGGCTTCGCCCGCATGGATGTCGGTTATTGCGGCCAAAAAAAGTATCCTATGTTACTTCTAATATCTCCAAGAATACGTGTACAAAGCTTCGGTAGTTTTCGCGTGAATGCGTAACAAACAAACTTATTTTTTACATTTATGATATAAGGGATTATAAAACAAAGTACCGTGTCTGTCTGGCTGTCTGTTTGCGATAAAGTAAAAACTAATATACGGATTTTTATAAGGTTTCCACCAATAGACAGAGTGATTTATGAGAAATTATAATTTATTAAATTAATTATCTCAGGAGATATTATATATATATGCAATATACCAGCCGACGAGGAGGATCATCATTGTGCATCGTTTGAGTAGGTTTTATCTGAAATCCCAAGGAAGTTGCTGGTCTCCTACTGGGCGCGTCCCCCGGTGGCGGATAGGCGAACGCCACTCGAATGCCTCGCGAGTGGTATTGGTCTTCGGACCCCCGCGGACCAAAACCAGCAGCGGTGGGCGCGAAAGCGCAGGAGAGGGATGACTCGACTCGATTAAATGTATGGGAGTGTTTAATGTGAAAATTTTGGATATTTCTCGTTTTATTTTTAAAAGTTATTAATGTCATTTTACTCATTAGGTAAAGTACTTTCGATATCAGTTTAAAGTTTTTTGATATCTGTAATAGTTACGGAATAATCGCCTGTGCACACTTAACGATTACACCCGGTATATAATTATTTCTTCTGATATATACAAATTATTCAATTCCAAGCATTACACCGATGATGGGACTCGCTTGATGCGATCACCAACGCACCACATTCCTCGCCGTCGCTAAGAACACTACCTCGCCGTCGCTAAGAACACTATATTGCAACCACCCGTGCAAAGCCGGTTTGGGTGACTAGTGCAAAATAAATAAATTAATTAACTTATACACTAATTTAATGGAGCGTAAATAATTTTTGTTTTTTTTTTTTTTTTTTTTTTTTTTTTTATGTTAGTTGGATAGGCAAACTGGCAGACGTTCCACCTGATGGTAAGTGGTCGACGTCGCCCATGAACATAAACTAGTTTACCTGGAACTAGCCCAGCCAACTCATTTATGTGTTGCCTATCCTGAGACATATGATGTTAAGTCTCGGTGCCAGTAATTACACTGCCTGTCTTGCCCTTCTTTCCGAAACACAGCAAAGCTGTTTCACGGAAGAAATAAGCAAGATGGTGGTACCCATGCAGCCGGGAGCGCGGCACAGCGCATCCCTCCCACCGGTTGTTTCCACATAAATTGTTGTATACTATAAAGTTAGACGTTTTATTTGAATTAATTATCTTTATTAATCGATTATAACGTTCTTCGAATCAAGCTCAATAAGTTATTCTTTGCAAAAAAAGATTTTTTTTTTTCTACTAACAATACATAATCTCTTTAGATGGTATAAATTTGAATCGGTGATTAAACATAGGTAGTGCTCGTGATAAACGTTTAAATTAATAGTCATCAATTATCATGCTTCACCCAATTTCACTTACATAATTTTTCAACAGAAGCAACCTACATCACAGAATTCATGAAGTGTGTGAAGACGGATGGCCTGCCATTTATTCAGACGGCTCGCTACGAATTATTCATGTTCTTAACAATTCTAGAGTGAGCGCCACCAATAGTTTACTGTTTACAAGTAAAATAGGACACCAGTATTATATTAGTGTCATTAAAATATATAAATGACAATTAGTTAGTATAGCACTTACGGAGGAGCCCGATAGCATTTTCCGTCGGAGGATACCTTTCGAAAAATAATTTGTCAGTTATTATCTAAGCGATTAAAAACTAAATTATAATCTGTAGAGATGAGTTGGTTGGATTGAACGCATAAATTCTAGAAATTACTGGTCATACTAAAAGAAAAAAACGTTAAATGAGAATATTTCTTTCATATATTGTAGGCCTGACCCATACAGAAACGGGCAATACAATTATGTCCATAAATGAAAATTGGATTAAAAACGTCGTCTAGATTATAATAAGGTACAAAAAAAGGTGTATTTCATGTTTCTAGATTCGCCGGTTTGAACGATGCGTGTTCGTCATTCAACGTTACAGTTTTTATTAATAATGTAATTATTACTTTAAAATACAAAAAAATTAATGCTAAATGTTGAATGTTGATTCGCAAAACACAATTAGATATCAAACAAAACAAAACCAAAATCGTAAACGCCACTTCATATTTTGTTTACAGAACGCCCATCTTTTAAAACTCTTTGAATTATGATGACATTAAAATTATCACATCGCTCATTGAACAAACATAAAATATGAATATCGTGTTTTTATCATACACGTTTCGATATTTTTTATTATTAACGTTATTAAATTATTATCTATTAATTATTACATTTTTAATTAATCAGAAAAATTATAATAATAAAAAGTCCAGGTTCTGTTAAATATTAAATTAAATAATTTTAAAATTTAATGTATAATCATCAGAATTCTTACTATCTTTGAGTCCACATTTACACGTAAATTTTTACTGTATAGACACAATAAAAAAAAAAACCCTTTCATTGATGCATCTGTGATAGTGTGACACAAGCGTATAATTTGTTTTTCATACCTATTTAATATTCACTTATAATTAGATTCAATTAAAATTATTTGATTATATTTTAATTAATTGTTTGATTCATAAAATTATTGTAATAGACATACGTATTTTTGCGAACAATAAAGAAGGAGTTAGTATTTCAATAAAATAAAATTCTAAAGAGAATATAACTTAATTTGTTACATAACTCGTAAGTATTTGAGAATAACATTTCATTTTAATGAATTTGTGTAATGATAACGATTTTCGATTCAATGAGAATAAAATTTGAGTAAAATACCTATTTAAATACAAACATAATTGAAAATAGACAATTTCCCAAAGAGATGATCATTTAAAATTTTAACTAATCGTCTTAAGTATACTGTTTGAACTATTTACTTATTATGTTATAATATAGAGTAAGATCCCAGTGCCCCCAGACCTACGTCATTTTAGCAAAGCTGAAATTTTGAGGATTTCTAGTCTACTATGTAGTTAAGATAGTATGCGTACTTACTAGTTCGAAAGCGGGGCCCTTTCACAGGTAGCGCGAACTAAAGGTATATAAAAACCTTACTCACCTACGTTAAAGTAGAAAGGCTCATATTTGAATATGTTTTTAAGAATATTATCAAAAACTGATATTTATTATTGCCAGACCATTTCCGTGGGCCATTACTTCCGCCAGACGTTATAAAGGTTATTTAAAAGTTAGGTAAACTACGTTATACTAGCAAGCCTATATTTTACATATAACACTCATGGTACTATTTTAAGATCCTTTGTAAGCAGCCAGACCAATCCGATGGGCCAATCATTCTCCCAGACGCCTTAAAGAAAGCCTTAGTTGACGTAGATGCTGCGCGATTTCAGCATTTTATTAATAAATATACAGTTGTCAATGTAAATGAATAATTCAACCGG
Organism: Euphydryas editha; assembly: GCA_036937285.1. Classification (NCBI taxonomy): domain Eukaryota; kingdom Metazoa; phylum Arthropoda; class Insecta; order Lepidoptera; family Nymphalidae; genus Euphydryas; species Euphydryas editha. The sequence continues at coordinate 11,186,615 of JAUPFZ010000020.1, forward strand.
AAAAATTGAAATAAAAAATGAAGATGAACAGTTTGTAACATAATAGATAATATTTTTTTAAACATAAATTATGTTAACTGTAACATTTTCAACAAAAATTTTAATAAATAATGTACATCATATATTTTTTTTTAGTTTTATCATTCTCTTATTTTAGAAGTTACAGGTGGGGAACTTTGGAAGTGTCTCTCACGCAAACTATTCGCTCCACTGCCCGTGTCAACTACTAGTTGACAAGAGTTTACAAACTCTTATAATAATAACCGTTATATTTATAACCTCTTATAGCAATTACCGCCAGCGCCCGTGTCAAATAATGGTCGCCATGGGTATATTGCCAGTGTCAACTTTTTTTTCGACACGGGCATTAGTACGCGAAGTGCACCTGTCAACTATACGTTAATTAACGTATATTACATTATTACCAGTGGGAAATTACGTAACAAAACGTGAGAGCCCTTGGACAGTTTTGTGCAGTTGGTAAACTAAAAGGTCATTGCCTGGACACTCAAGCAGATATTCAGTGTAGAAAAAAATGATATTAGAAACCTCAATATCATTTTTGAAGATCTATCCATAGATGACACGTATGAGTTTGATGAAATTTTTTTTTGGGTTTTAGTTCTAAGTACGGGGAACCCCCACAATTTATTGATTTTTTCTATTTTTGTATGAAAATCTTAATGCGGTTCACAGAATACATCTACTTACCAAGTTGCAACAGTATAGTTCTTATAGTTTCGGAAAAAAGTGGCTGTGACATACGGACGGACAGACAGACAGACATGACGAATCCATAAGGGTTCCTTTTTTACCATTTGGCTACGGAAACCTAAAAATAACCATAAAATTATTTACACTTCTTCTAATTTATTGCATCTATTTTACCGAAGTAGCGCCATGCTGCTTGCAGCTGAATGGGCCGGCGCGCCCGGGGAAGTACTTCGCTCTCACTTAACACCGACGTGAAATGACGGCACTGTCGTCGTGTTTCGTTCGGTTTGTGAGAGATCCGGTAGCCCATCCCTTGCCTTCCCTCCAGGATCCGGTGGAACATCCCTCCCCTCTCTAGAAGGCCGGAAACGCACCCGCTAATCCTCTGATGTAGCGGGTGTCCATGGATGTCGTTTTTATTTACCACCAGGTGAATCGACTGTCCGTTTGCCCCCTCTAATATAAAAAAAATCTAAATATCAGTGAATGATCATAACTATATTTATTTAAAATTTTAATCAAGATGAATAAATAATAAAAGCATAATTTCAATTATCTATCTTATAAAACCATGTAATGTTCTCACTCGCATTCATGCGCAAGAATAATGCCCTCACGCTCGCACTCACAGGGGAAGCTTTAAGACGTCTGGGAGAATGATTGGCCCATCGGATCGGTCTGGCTGCTTACAAAGGATCTTGAAATAGTACCATGAGTGGTATATGCAAAATGTAGGCTTGCTAGTATAACGTAGTTTACCTAATTTTTAAATAACCTTTATAACGTCTGGCGGAAGTAATGGCCCACGGAAATGGTCTGGCAATGATTAATATCAGTTTTTGATAATATTCTTAAAAACATATTCAAATATGAGCCTTTCTACTTTAACGTAGGTGAGTAAGGTTTTTATATACCTTTAGTTCGCGCTACCTGTGAAAGGGCCCCGCTTTCGAACTAGTAAGTACGCATACTATCTTAACTACATAGTAGACAAACTCAAAATTTCAGCTTTGCTAAAATGACGTAGGTCTGGGGGCACTGGGATCTTGGACTAATATGTTATTTTTAACCAAAGAAAGTTTTTTTTTTGTTTATTTGAATATCCTATTAAAAAAAATAGATTTGATAAAATAAAAGATATTGATGTAATTTAAATCCGTTACTACACATTATTTTACTTTAGTTACAGTTCAGTTACACACACACACACACACACACACACACACACACACTCACACACACACTCACACACACACTCACACACACACACACTCACACACACACACTCACACACACACACACTCACACACACACACACTCACACACACACACTCACACACACACACTCACACACACACACTCACACACACACACACTCACACACACACACTCACACACACACACTCACATACACACACTCACACACACACACACACACACACACACACACACTCACACACACACACACACACACTCACACACACACACACACACACACACACACACACACTCACACTCACACACACACACACACACACACACACACACACTCACACACTCACACACTCACACACTCACACACTCACACACTCACACACTCACACACTCACACACTCACACACTCACACACTCACACACTCACACACTCACACACTCACACACTCACACACTCACTCACACACACACACACACACACACTCACACACTCACACACTCACACACTCACACACTCACACACTCACACACTCACACACTCACACACTCACACACTCACACACTCAGATGACACAGAAAGATGTTAAATCTCTCGCGTTATATTACGCGAAAATATCATATGCAAAATATTACCATAAGACCTCTTTACAACCAGGTTTTAGAATATATATAACAAAACGGATCATCAAAATAAAGAACCCACAAACACAGACGTGAAGTGAGTTATATTAGCCCTTTAAAATTTTATATCAAGACCTTTATCAAGACCATATCAAGAATTTACGCGTAGACGTTATTTCGAAATACTTAAGCACGTAATATTTTTTGAAACTTCATAATAATATTTTCGCTTTGTAATTTATTGTAATCGCTTTTTAAATATTTATTTAGCATGGCTGCGTATCGATATTCCTTTGCATAATAATGCTTTATGTTTTCAGAAATGAATTTTATTAAATATTGAAATTTGCTATACATTGAAATTTGCTTTTAATATTTAATAAAATATATTTTCTTAGTGGTTTTAACATGTACTTCAAATTTTCATTAAGCTATTAATTATCTACAGGTATGGGTATATATGCCAAAATGAGTGGTCCATGAGGTTCGAATCCCTCAAATAGGAGTAGGTATCTCAAATAGGAGTAGATGCAAAAAAAAACTACTCTAACCGGGTAAGTGCGTGTTTAAATTCAAAACACAAGAAGTTACGGAGTAATCATATTATTCATTTAAAAAAAGGCAATATTAAACTTGCACGTGGTTAAAGAAACTATCTCGCATATATTACTTAGTTCATATACAGAGTAAATGTGAGTATTTGGTATTGGGTTTGTTACTTGCGAAATTCCCTTTTAAATAAAAATTGATGGGAAGTACTATTTTTTCTTGAAGATTATATATTTATTTACAGCAACCGATTCGATAAAATTAACGTAGATATTAACTATAAAGTCAATGATACGAGACAATATTGCTTTTCATTTTTTTTCTTAATTAGTATTTAAATTAGAATTAATTATTAAGTAAAAGGAGCCCGAAACAGAAGCTAACTTTCTAAAATACTTAACCATTAAAATTCTACCTTTGTGTCAAAAATAGACGCCAAAACCTTTCAGCCGAGCTTATAACTGTATAATTTTCTTAAGTCAGTTATAATGGTTTTTACAAAGTCATTTTTCTAGGTTTGATTGAAATTTTTCATTAAATTCAAAATAACGCATTTATATTTCATCAAAAACGAAACAAAAAATCTGGCAAGTCGGAGTTTCGAAGAATCGAAACATCAAACAATAGAATTGTGCAATTAAATTACTTAATTAACATAAGTATAACGGAGATAACAGTGAATGAGTCATTGTAAATATTATTTATGTTCAACTGTAAAATAACATTACCGTACCCTTTTTTATATACTCGTACATTACAGAGAACATTTTACAAATGCATTAACATTTTTTTTTAATGTAAGCTTTCACATTAGGAAGCAAATAATAAAAGACACGATTATATTATTTTCTGCTCTTCTCTTTAGTTATGGTTATTTATAAAACCATTATAATTTACTCTTAGCAACCGAAATGGTAACATGAAATCAGTAATTAATCAGTTTACTGAGTCTTTAATACGATGTTACTGATAAAACTGCTATGTGCAATAAATAAATATTTAAAACATGTAAATGCATGTAAAGGAAACATTTAGGGTTTAAAAGATACACCTTGGATTATACGGTCGTTATTGTTCTCGGCCGGACGGTTAGATGAACTTATGTTGATGGACGAACCGAAGGAGTATGGAGCTTTAGAAATGGAATCCTGATTGCACTCTTGCTCTTATAAGGAATACTAAAAAAAAAACAAAAAACCATAAATCAATCTATCGAAATATCTCAATCATCTCATCTCATACCAAATATCCAAATCAACAGAAATATTGTACATTATTTTTACAAACAAGAATAACGGATGAAAATATATTTAGGAAAAATTAAAAGGAAGCTCTATCAATGTCCAGCTTTCCTTTGCTTTCTAAAGGGTCTTTACTTCTATAACGACTGGAATAATGTTATATTAAAAATATTGATAAATAAGATTATAATACAATTGATATGAATGAAAATATAATAAAATCCTTGACACTTAAAATAATAAAACAGCGATGTAAAAAAAATGTATTTTCACGGTTAGTTAGGTCTTAAATTGAGTATTTAGTAACACCTTTAGATATGTTTTCAAAGAAAATCCTTTGAAAACCTGTAATTAACGTCCAAGGGCAATTAAACAAGATGTAAAGAAAAGGAAAATTTTTAATGGACACGCCGTTCCTTATCTAATTTACTTTGTTTGAATTACCTTTTGTAATTTGTTTAAATGTCCATTGCAATGTACAGTTGTTAATAATCTTTTTAAGAGGATTAAAAATTGTATTATAGAATTCAACGTATACTTTGAGAAATAAAATAAAATCATGCAAAAGTTGTAAGAATTGACCAACGTTATTTAATTGGCTCACTTTGTGCGTTTTAAGAATAGATTATAATCTCATCTAGCTGTTACATATAAAAATCCTAAACAAATCACATGCTCTCCTAACAACAGTATCTAATTACTTAGCATCGTCAGTATAAGTTGTATTGCATTCGTTTCTAATAACTGTTTTAGTTTATAGTTTATTTACAGTTCCATATTTCCAAACTTTTGCCACTTCGTCAGCAATATATTTGCGTAATAGAAAACTACCGCTTGAAATATAGTAAGTTTTTCTCTAGTGTAAAATAATAAATCTAATTACGTCAGATATGTGAAAAAGTACGTCGATCATTTTCACTTTAGCAAATGTCTTTCTAAATGTAAAAGATAATTTCTCCGGTGGCCTTACGAACGTTAAATTTAGCACTCAGACCATCAATCTTGCTTGATTTAAGGCCGTCTTAAAATTTACCGCTTTAGTCAATTGTACCAACATTTATCTTACGAGTATAATAAAAAATTTAAAAAAAATTATACGATATTGTTGTACGTTACGTGTAATATTATAATGTGCCAATTTCACTATTGGGAGTTTATTAAAATTCAAAAGCAGTTCACAAGAGTATATATTTAACACAAAATAATAATTATTTTAAAAATAAAAATTCTTTCACATGTTATACAAAAAATAAACGATCCTTTAGAAAATATCAAGCAAATACCGTAGGGAACATTCTCAAGGATTTTAATTATTTTGTAATAAAAGAACATTATTTTCCATTATAAGAAAATACATACATTGGCTGGTGTTGGCTTGGTGGCTACGTTGGGTGGTAGAGAATGCTTTTAGCATTAAGCCCGCCTTTTGTACAATTCCTTGATGTATTGTGCAATAAAGTTTATAAATGTAGTATGTAATAATTGTTTATTATAACATCGATCTTTTTCAAATTTACTAAAAAAAAGACAGAAAATATCTAAGTATCTACATATAATTGTGGCTTACCACCACAGAAATAACGAAAGTATTTGTTTTGCTTTCGCATGAAATTCTTAACTGTAACTTAACGTAAATTTATTAACTGCATAAAACCGTCATGTCTAAATTTACAAAAATAAAAAAATATACGATATTTTTTCTTTTTGTAAGTTTTCATGAAAGAAATAACTTTATTTGGCAATTAACGTTATGAACGTTGCAAATAAGGTATATGTTTTTGTTATGGACAGTTGTTTTTAAATTACTTTTGTAAAATACGCTGAGAGTGAGGCATATATTATTGTTTATTAAAATAAAATGGATATGATTCTAAATAGCCTATAAAATGTGGGCAAGGATTATCAGACGAAACCGAGCTAAAACTGGTTTCAAGTCTTAAATTTGTTTACAAAATTTCAAGCTCGTATCTGCATTAATTTTTCAACATTGCGATATATTTACGTCTGTTACGATATTGTGATTTTTACTCACATATTATTAATTATAAAGATCAGTCATTGCTTTTATTGCTATTACGTTTTAATACTCGTAGTCACGTTTTCACAAAGAGCTGTTTTCATTATTCCGAAATGTACCTACTTGGAGCTAAATTGCTAATTAATTGTTCACTTACACAAAACTTTTTATTGATACTTTTTGTGAAATTCATAAATTTACCTACTTATGATTGTTATATAAATACGAGCGATTGTTACTGTTACTCGACTCATTCTTGTCTCTTGTGCGAACAGCCGTAGAGTGCGTATCTCCTGATTGTTACTGAGACACAGTGAAATTGTGTATTTTAATTGTTGTAATTTACAACAAGCTAACTGAACAACATACATAAGTAATGACCAAGGGTAGAACAAAAACTTCAAGATTAAAAAAATCCTTAAAAAAAATTATATATCATTAAGTCGAAATTTTTATTGCAAACCTTCGTCTTTATAAATCAGTCCAATACAGCCTTACGCATGAACAGTACCATTTAATATAAAACATTACATTTCTTTAGGCTGAGCTTAAAACGTCAGAGAACACGAGTACTTCATTTTAATCTATAATTATTTATATTCTGCGAACATATCAATTCTCTGCATTTTGTAGTTACAGACACATTCCTATGATAGACAGAATGATGGACAACACAGTCTTGTCTCACCCTTTGGGTACCGAAAAAAAAAAATTATTGTACCTTATAAGCATCAGGTATGTTAACAGGCTCGCCGCTCTCCGCGACGTAGCCAACAATGCCACTTCCCCACGGTATCCTGATCTCTTCGAGTTGCTCCATCTGCTCCGGCGTGGACTTCGAGCACACGTCAAACAACTTCGACACCAAACATCTGTCAACAATAAGTAAAATCTATATAATAAAAATAACTCGGGTTTTCCTTCCTGACGCTATAATTCCAGAACGCACCAACCGATTTCCACGGTTTTGCATTCGTTGGAAAGGTCTCGGGCTTCGTGAGGTTTATAGCAAACGAAATTCAGGAAAAATTTTAACAGAAAAGCAGGAAAACAGGGAAAATCATTTTTCACATACAGCGCCATCTCTGATACATAGCATGTACTACTTCATCTTTTAATCCCCAAACGAAATGTTACAAAAAACGAAGCCATCTGGTGGCGAAGCAGAGTTCGCTGGATTTGCTAGTTTTCTATAAATGTGTTTAGTGTGATGGTGAAAGATTTATTAGAATGCGTTGCTAGGCAATCAATGTTGTTCATAAATAACTATAACTTTGAAAATATCTTTCACAAATTCTTATTGTGATTTTATAGGTACGCTATATAAGATATTTTAATAGAATGTCAGAGCTTTTTAGCCATACAGAACCTGTATATAAGTCTGCTTAGATTTATTTCAATTTCAAAATATAATAGCCTAAGTGTAGATAAAGATGTAGTAGAAACTAAAGATCACTATTAGTTGAAGGTTAGTTTTGAAAGAGTGAGATAATTTTTCGTAACAGATTTTTTTTATTCAACTCGAATTCCCTCGCGGTTTTACTCGCATTAACATGTATGGCTACTACTATTTATTCGCTTATTTCGCTACTATTTAATAGTCAAGTGATGTTTTTTAGTCTACTTCTGGCAATAAATGGTTGGTTAATACGTTTTTTGTTTTATTTAAAAATGACATTATTAAAATTACTTCGGCTGTAAACAATGACCACATCACAACGACCACGCAAATGAAGTTGCGAGACCGTAGCAAATTTAATGTACAATGTAACTTAAATTTGTACATAAATTACGCCTGCGGTCACGGGTTCGATTCGCGCTCGGGGCAGGTATTTGTATTTTTGCAAGTATTTGTTTCCGGTCTGGGTGTATGTCCTTGTGGGTTTACCCACGGTGCCTCGGAGAGCACGTAAACCCGACGGTCCCGATTGATATCACAGATACCTGGTAACGATCATTACTCATGGTAAGGAAATTATCTACCAACCCGCAGTTGGAAGCGTGGTGGATTAAGCTCCAACCCTTCTCCTACATGGAGAAGAGGCCTTTTCTCAGCAGTGGGTTGTTTACAGGCTTATTAAGTTTAGTAATACATAAATATATAAATATAACTTTAGATTTAAGAACACGTGTACGACATCTATGCTGGTCATTGAAAATCTATTGTACGGGACTTATTATACGGAGATTTGTTCGACCACATGCCTCCTGATTCCCGATATCGGGTTTTATTAAACGAATCCTACTAGTTATTCGCACTATTGGAAAATTCCACAGGCCGTGCAGGAATTTGATTGTGCTCCAATCCCGATATATGTTCAATCGATTGGTTTAGTTTAACCAATAATTGGAAACGTTTTGAAACCAATGCAAAGATGTTACAAACTTCAAAATTATGTAGTTGTAGTGTCGTATGGTCCATGTTGAAGAAACAAAGTCATATAAAATTATAAATAATAAGAAATTAACAATGATGACAGATAAAAAATGTAAAATCAGCAGTGGGATTTTTAAAATTACGTAATTTTTATGAGATGTTCGTATGCATACATTTATCGAGCTTTGTGAAAATTATACTGACAATTATCATATAAAAAGTGTAAATTAATATTAACTTTAAATCATTTAAGTTCTCACAATGAAACGATAATTAGTTAAGATTGTTTAATTTTTTGTTCATTGTAAAATTAGTAACGTTAGCAATATCATTCTCTTTATAAAATATATATTCGTAAATAATAGTAATAGTGTTTCTGAATTGAACTAGAAGGGTTGGTGCTTAATCATTTCTCATTAATGTAGCTTAATCCCTTATATTTAATTAAAATAGCATCTCTCACTATTATGATGGATATATCATATAATATACATATATAGTATTCATAATGATATGAAATATATATACAATATATATATATATATATATATATATATATATATATATATATATAATATGCTAGTGATAAGATTAATAAACATGTAACTTTAATTGCAATTTTCTAAAAAGTACAGACGATCCGTATCTTGCATTTTTTTTTTTAAAACAACATTTAAATATTTGGAAACGATAAAATGTATATATATTAAAAAAATGGAGACTTATATCAGACATTAACACAAAATAGTACACACACAGTTAAATAGTTATATACAAAATATAAAGAAGAAACCTATACGAGTATTTCCATAACTTTATATTATGTCAACAACGCAACGCAAATATCTTATTACATGGTTATACGACGTATAAAAAAAAATCATTAAAAAAATCTTCGTGTAAATGTTTACACAGCAAAATGAAGTTAAAAGCCAAAGACTGATAAAAAGTAATCTATCACATAAATAACATAATTATTTTCCATTACAGCATTTTTGTAAGTGATTACAGTAATTTAATTCTTATTATTGTATCTTATTCTTCTTATTGTATATTTTTATACATTAGGATAAACACTAAATATGATGACCGTTCATTGCCGTGTCTATTTTACTAAATAACGTCATGCGTTCGACCAATGAAATTAACCATTAACAATCGTGATAGGCCTGCAACCAAATAATTAATTTACTCTCGTACGGTTGTCATGATTGTTATTTTATTTAACAACGAAGCTCGTACGAGGTTTTCATTGTGTACACTTAAAATTTGGACGAGTTTTTTTTTATATTCTTGCTTTGTTTACTCTATTCTTATCATCATGTATATTAGTTCTAAAAGGTGTTTTTTCCTCGAGAGCCTACCTTCACAAATTTACTTTACCAAAATTAATAATCCATATACAATTTTAAAGCTTATGTTCCCAGCTTTTGACGAGAAATGTAACAATATAAAATAACGATACGAGTGTCATCTGTTGACAGTGTATTCAACTATATCTACACTACAAGCATATGAATCTCATCATTATCTTTGAATTTTTATATAGTAGAGAATGTTATTGAGAATTTAAATACGTATCTGTTCACTACCTATGTGTAACAGCTACGTATTTAAATGGCGCAAACATATAAAGAATATATTTTAAAAAATGGAAATAATATATCATAATACATAAATATCAACACATTGAACAAGAATTAAAACTAACCACGAGTGATGCCGCGACGGAAATCTAGTGTATGTGTCATATTGTGTATCACAAAAAAAAAAGTTTCAGTATATTTGTTAGCCATGTTAGCGTTATCTTGAGACATTTTGATACAAAATCGTAATGTGTCATGAGTCGGAATTGAGCCCTAATTAACCCCATTTCGGATAGTTTGATGATCTTAGGCTCTCTCTCCTTATTGCCTAATTGGTCAAAAAGAGGTAACGTTTGTGATGTAGCTTTTGCCTTAACCGACTCCAATAATATATATTGCTCAAAACTAAACATAGCGTTACATGAGACTATATACTGTATGTTTTATGTGTCTATATTTTTGCATTTACATTTTAATTATTTATTAAGTATTTACTATTTGTTTTGAAAATTGTATAATAGTTTTTATTCAAAGAACTGTAAGTGTTCTAGGCTCGTGGGCTATTTTTTTATGATACATTTATAATATGCGATACATTCAATAGAAATTGAGATTAACACTATAATCATAACAGGCACTTTCTAATATTGAAAATTAAAAATTTGTATCTCGTGTATCGTTGTATATCTGTAATTTGTGTCATACTTATAAAATAGCATGTCCTGACTAATTTATTTATTCAACGTAGTCTTAAATAATTTACGGAAATCTACCACTCCTAAGGGCATAAAGTGGGAAAAATTTGTATGATTTATATATATTTAACTTGAAGCTAAAAGCATAAAGCTTTATTGTAGGATTTTTAAGAAATTATAAAGCACGCTGCTTTATGGTATAAAAAAACTACCATTAGGGGCGAAAAAGAAATTACCATTTCTGTAACAGCAAAACCGCAGGAAAAGTAACATATATTTTTCGAATACCTAAGTACTATTTTGACTAACATTAGTAAAAGGGAACACAAATCAAATAAAGTAATGCTTTATGCTACAGACATACAGACATATTTGATGTTTTGGAAATAAAAGTAAGCTTCTTTAGTAGATAATTTTCGACAACTTTTTTGTAGAGAAAAATTAAACTGAAATTTCTTAAAAATTATGATAAAGAAGATGGAATATTCAAACAACAATGATTTATTGCACATCTGGACATTAGCTCGTGCAGAAAAAAGTCTCGTACTTTAAGTTCTCGTACTTTCTTGTCAATAGTTTAAGCTTTAAAACACCATAGAAAATCATAAAACAATTAATATTTAAGAATAAATATTAACGTACTAAAAGCACACTTACTTCACGAGGTTTTTCTGTAAAAGAGTGTTAAAAATGTGGTCGAGTAAACGGTACCTATACAATCTAACATAGACTCATTGTCAGCGATATAATTTGATATATTTTTAACTAGAGGCTAGCGCAATCTTAAAAATGTTGAATATTCTTTGGATATTTTGAATTATATGAGACATATTGTACGTTACGTGCGTTTGGGCGTGCATGTAAAATAAAATTATATTTCTGTATACATACTAGTATCTTGAGCCGGCGAAACACTATTATTTTAACCTTATTAATTTATTAATATTTTTATGAAAATTTAGTGACTGATTTGTTTACGTTATTTGTGTTGTACAAATACGGAAAAAGAAATGAAAACTTGGTAATTTTTCTACTCTGTCTGGAGTACTATTGAGGTACGTTTGTAATAGAATATTTTCACTAACAAAAATATTATAATAGTAAAAGCTCCTGTATCTCCACAGAAGAAAAACTTTGTTTGTGTTAAGTACTATATTGATACTTTTAGTAAAACGCATATTTTAAACCAATAAAAAATGTATACACGGTATATATACGAATTTAATTTTGCAGTCGATGCTAAATATACTCGTATTTCGTATAAATATAAAATTTTTGTAAGTCGCTAAGTTAATTCACATTCAGAATATTACAATTTCTTATTTAAATTATAGCTCCGAGGTATATGTTAAACTCATAATAAATACGTCGATAAATCGATTTTTGTTAGTGAAGGCAGTATTCTATCTCAAGATTTGTGGCGTTTTGCGGCAGCTCTGTAGGAGTTAGGTATTATCGGGAGAATAATGACAATCAATTTATAACCCTCGCTTAAATGAGCATCCATTTTCAAGCTTAGACTAGGATAGTTTATCAAAAAGCTGACTTTATTCAGTCTGACTTGATAGTCACTAGTAGACTGACTAATGTCAGCGAATCCTATTAATATTATAAATGCGAAAGTTTGTCTGTATCTTTGTTACTCTTTCACGCAAAAACTACTGAACGGATTTAGATGAAACTAAACAGTAAAATAGCTTATACATCTAACACATATGTTACAATTTATAAAGATTTTGTGTAATTTTATCATAATATAACATATTTTATAATAAATATCACACTAAAACACGTAAGTGCTATACAATTCCATGGCGCTAATGATATTCTTTTCGCGCGAATTCGATTGGCCTATAGGATAATTAGATTATAGGAATGTAGTTTAGTTTAGTTTGTATTTTGTATGTAAATGTATGTTTCGTGGCTAATCTGGCTGCGGCGTTTGTCATTAAATTTGATAGGACATATGTTTTTTTAATTAATAAGCCCACGCGGGCGAAGCCGCGGGCAGAAGCTAGTATTAATATAACAAATTAATGTCTTCAGTTTTTATTTTATAATTTTTTTTTTTGTTAACGGAACAAAAAAGAACTAATAATAATAAAAGAGTTGCTTTAGTTTAGTAATTTCCTTACGTTTTTCCATAGTGTTTCATTATTAATACAGACAAAAATATTAACTTTAATATTCTTATTAAGAGTGGATTACCCAATAGTCTACAACATTTATCAAATCCGAAATGTTTTCTTAACAAGGCCACGTATTATTTCAGCTCTTAATCCATATTCATAGTTTTTTCTTCTTACGCTGCCATGCGATTTTTTCTCTTAAGGCTCGATTTCTGTCCCTTCACAGCCTCCATTTAATTTGACCGTGACCTTAACGCCGAGAAAGCCCTATATCAATGTCTCGATCAATTACTTGACATCTTTGTAAATGTGAGAAGTATTAACAATACTTCTTCTATGAGCATTTGTGTTTATTTGTCACCTGCGAAACCTATAAACATTTATTTATTTATTTAAATCGACTTAAAAAATAAAAATTAAGTTTATATAATAATATATAAACTTCGAAAACAAAATCGCATTTTTAGTAACTATCCGGCTAAGTATAATTTTGAGAATTATTTATAATTACCGTATTGTTAGTAAAAATCTTTTGCAATCTACAAGATATAATTAATTTTATGTCGACACTGCCATAGGTGATATTAACGTTAATAGCTGATATTTAAGTCCTGTGACCATAAATACGTACAAATATATAGTAAAAGAGATTATCCCTTGAAACTAATACATTAAGTGTTAATAAAGTAAGAAAAATATAATTTTAGAAAATTTAGTTAACAGTGGATAGCTGTCCGTTGTTGAAAACGGATGATTATACATATATACACCACCAAACAAAAAACCAGCTTTTCTTTCGAGTGAAAAAAAAATGTTAGTTTTTGGTGTTTTAAGAGGCATCTCCAAAGGACAACTCAAAAAAAAAAAATTAAGAGGTCGCTCCAAATATTTTTAAAGTTCAAAAATCGTCAAACATCGATTTTTCTTTTGTTGTCATTTTTTTTCTCGTTACGGTATAATTTTATAGACAAAAAAAAATAGTTTCTGAAAGTTTCAGTTCAAAATTTAAATTTTGAAAGGTCGCTCATAATTTTTTAATTAATTAGTGCAGAACTTTAGATTTTTTCAAGTGACCTTTTAATATTCAAATTCAAACTCCATAAATTTTATTTAGTACAATAATCGATAAAAATACACCACGACATGAACTAAAAATCAAGCACAATATATAAAACATATTTTTTTATTTATATAATTATTTTATTTAATCAATTACAAAACGACGATTTCTGAAATATAAAAAAATTTGGAGCGACCTCTTAAAATTTTTTTTTTGAGCTGACCTCTGGAGAGCTCTTAAAACATTAAAAACTAACGTTTTTGCACCCAACTCAAAATCAGAATATTAACGTTTAAAAAACACAATACTTTTAGGACACAATATCATCCAGATATCTGTTTCGATGTGACATTATATGTTATTTACCATATTCAATTAATTGAATTATGATTTATTAAGCTTCCTTTGATTGATGTTACCTTCATAAATAATGGATTATTAAAAGAGTAATAAAAGTCCACTGCATCGTTAATGTTTTGTAAACTATTATAATAAAAACGTCGCGCTGGTGCAATGCACTAACGGCGAACAATAAACACAAATTGGAAATAAAGGAATGAGAAGAACATATTGTGTATTATTGATTATTTAGTTACATAGATAGATTTGTAAAATCATGTAAATGAAATTTATGTAAACCTTTATTTTTCATGAAATGTATGTAAACCTTTTGAGGGTAGAACTGAAAAATTTACCACCGCATCAGCCGTTGGATTTCCAATGCTGAACGTCGGCTTTCCTATTATGTCTGCGGGGGTTTGCCAATACTGGTCACGCTTGGGTGATGGGTTGGCGTGCGCATTGTGTTTTGGCAGGACGTTGTGGACGCTGCTGCCCGTCACAATCCTGGTTGGTATACAGTTGTCCGCACCACTATGGCCTTAGTCGCCTTTTACGATACCTCGACAAGAAAGAGGTCGGAACTATTTTTCTCTGCCGGGCACGGCTTAAGGTAGCACCTATACTTTTGTAAAAATAAATTTTGTCTGATTTTATGGAATTTGCCGAGAAATACGTTCTAAAGTAGTTAGAATACAGTCCCTTGAGTAAGTAATACAGTCAGGGGTTATATTTTTATCGTCTAATCCTGTAAAAAGGTTGTTGAAGTTTTAATAGAGAAATTGAAGAGGAACCCGACATCCTTTAACTTCTTAACTTGGCCTGTCTTTTTGCTACGAAAAAACGTATCTTCGATTTTTTAAACTCAATTCCTAAACTGTAAGTGAAAGTGTTTTACTGTCGAAATAGTTGTTGTGTTAAATCGTATATTCGTTCTCAAACCGAATTATAGTATAAATTGACAGGCTGTAACCCGCAATTTAAGGCTAGTATGTCCTGATTTAGAATAAAAACTTTAAAAAAAAAATTAAATGGTGATTAAATTTTCAAATCGTTAATTTCGATTTAGGTTGATTTTAAAAATTTAATTTCATTGGATGTCTGATTTTGTTATTATTCAGTTAGAAATACGAATATAGAACTTTGTAAGTGTATAGATTTTATTTGATAAGTGCCTGTTGTTGATCTCGGAAAAATTATTTATGTATGTTGGTTTTCATTAATCTTACAGATACGTGAACCGCAAAATTGCACTTTCACAAACTATCAGTCGGCGTTCAACATCATTAAAAGTTATATGATTAATTTATTGTTTTTGTTCATTATTTCTGTTTTAAGTAGTCGATATTTGGTGAATGGTTAAAAATTAACCAAGCGTGCCGTATACGACGAGTAGGTACTTACTGAATATTCGTTGCAACTCTAGACTAAAATCTAAAAGAGCTAGCCT
Source organism: Euphydryas editha (assembly GCA_036937285.1). NCBI lineage: Eukaryota > Metazoa > Arthropoda > Insecta > Lepidoptera > Nymphalidae > Euphydryas > Euphydryas editha. The sequence goes on from JAUPFZ010000020.1 coordinate 11,202,608, forward strand.
CATACATAATCTCATTTTTTCAAAATAAAAGTGTTTAAAAGAATAAACCAAATCGAATTAGACCGTGAAATTAAATAGGGTTCTATTCATAACTATACTGAAGTGTAAGAAATAAAAAGAAGTCGATTAGTGAAGTCTTTCGATCGTTATCATGACCACATACACGATTCGCACATACAGATACACGGACGTCCAATACAGAACTTTTTTAAGCAGTTTTTAATTAGTTTAAATAAAAAAATGGCATTAAAAGTATCAAGAGTGTTATAATGGCGTTTTTTTTTTAAATATAATGTGTATACATTATTTTACAAGTGCAATATACGATATATTTTACAGAGATATTTTAAGTTCGAAAAATCACTCGTTTGAGTAGAACCCACCTGAACGCTTCGCTTATGAGGCGTGCAATACATATAAGGTTTCTAAAGGTCATTTACCTTTGATTTTGATGTTAAAATAAGAAACACAATGCACAGCAATAATATTCATCTTGTATCGACGCTAATAGCTCTTTTGAACTATCTAGCATTATGTTCTGTTATACTTTCTGTACTTACCTGTATTTATGATCATTTATACCATAAATGATATATTTTTATATAATATATAATGTAACATAAAAAGCACATACTCAAAGAATAATAATGCAAATAACCTTATTAATGCCATAATACAAATAAAGAGAAAATGAAGAGAATGTGAAACAATGATTGCTAACGCTATAAAAGAAATTATAGTGACTATCAAAACTCCAACTGAGAATAATAATGAGAGTAAACGAAACCAAGGATGCATATTGTTCATGAACGGATTATTAATATTTAATAGTAAGAGTGCAAGACGATACTTACCTACCTGTTTAACGATTGCTATAAACATAAGCAAAATACACATAAATAGAGTGAGTATAATAGATATTAATCGATCGATAAGATGCATCGTGTTTATGGACGTTTCTACGTACTCCAATTTCTAATATGAAAATCGGGGCAAAGCCGAAATCTTTAGGTTAATCGACAAAAAAATCGATAGTAATAAACATTTGTAAACAAAATACATGACTAACTAGTGCAGTGCTCTAACTGTGAATAATAATGCCAGTAAACGAAGCCAAGGATGCGTCTTGTTTATCTACGCTTCTATTCAATGACTCACCCGCTTGTTATAACAACGTTGTACGATTCATTTGATTTGAAAAACACACGCTCATGAATATCAATGTTTAGTAGTAATACTATGTAGAGTGCGTCCAGCGGGTTTGTCCCTTATCACTTTTCAGAAGTTACCCATATTAATAACAGTTTTTTTATGTTTGGGTTCGTATTTTGTATTATCATACCTTATAGCGTATTCCGCCGCTACAGTTACTTACAGATATTATTTTGTATTATAGCCATTATTTTCAGCCGGGTTTATACCTAATTATCACCTTTCTCGTTACAATACATTTTTTAGTGATGTTTTATTATATTCTTTGTATCATACACGATTACCGCGTTTTCAAATCCTAAATTATTCTTACGTTTAATAATAAAATACCTATCTACAACAATAACTCTTACGTAATAAATGTAACACATTTCAAGAAACCCGATGCATCAATTTGTTATATAACGGAAAATTTTAAAGTAATGTATTTAAAAGCCGTAATTTTGTATAAGTGTCGTGGAATCGATAAGCGGAGTGTAATACCCTAGAGGCACAATACTGAATAGAACACGAGGCAATGCCAGGCATGCCTTGTCGTGAACATGCTGGCTTACGTCATTGTATGAATGACTGATTGAATGAAAATATTTTAATGTATATCTACTACAAAGCCGTAGTGAATTTTGTTATCAATCCATCACTGATCTACATTTTTTTTTTGCGCTTAATTAATAGCAATTATTTATATAACTGTTATTTTACGTTATTTCGTTTGATAAAGACCCGAAAAGTCACCCAAACACTAATTTTGATATTTGTTTAAAAGCTTATGTTTATAAGATTCAAAAACTGAATAATATGTTTAATTAATCTCGCAACACGTTTATTTACCACGAAACAAACCAAATGAAAAAGAGGAAAACCGCAGTCATATATTATATTACAATTAATTCTAAATTACATTCTGTAATATATTTTCTTAACAAAAAATATAATATAGTATATTTATTAATATAGGATATTCTATTAAAAAAAAACTGTTATATAAACTCGAACGTCTGAAATAAAAAATAATCCTCACCAAATATTAGGTCAGCAAACTGCCCTTTATTTTGTTCTCATACGACCTTGGAGACATCTTTTGGACATTTGCGACACTATATTCCTCCGATTGTATACGTTTAGCTTTAGTATTCCCTCTAGCGAAATTCCCTCTTTATTTGCTATCATGAAAATGACAAACATGTTAAGAGTTTTTAATATAATATATAAAAAAAAAAGTTAAATGAATGAAGAAAAAAAACTAGTATTTACTCTTACAGCATTTTTATGAATATATAATTACATTAAAACGGAAAATGTACTACTGTAATGTAAACGGTTAATTATTTTCAACTAAATACCTAATTACTGTCTAAATTATTTTAGTTAGATAATTATTATCTGTTTCAACTATGATAGTTAAAGCCAATGTCATAATTTTTAAAGTCATATTATTTCTTTTACGATAATAAAAACAAACACGTTTTTAATACTAATATGTACTTAAACATATTTGCTAAGTCATTATAAGAAAAGTATAGTTTATTATTTAAAATGGTTAAAAAAACATAGATATTATACTTTGCTACATACCCACTCGTAAAATGCCAAAACATTTCAGTGTATCAAACTGAGACAAAGAAAGAAGTTTCGTTTTTAGCCCAGACCAATCCGCATCTAAATCAAAGCAGATGATAGAATTAAATCCGGAAAAGCGTCTACGTTCGTGCATAATTATTTCTCTTGCAACCGTTAGTTTGAAAAAAGTTTCCAAGTTACAACCGTCAAGAAAAATTCAAACACATGAATTTCATAGACTCTCGGGCAACTGACTTTGTGAGCTCAGAACTGAAAATAGACTGAATATTAAATTTAAGCCTGACCGTTTATTTGTGACTTCTGCATAAGTTTTATACCTCTCGGATGCGCCTAACCGTAAAATATTTGCTTGAATGACGCAATCTTTTAAAATCCTTTTATAAAAAATGTTGCAAAAGCTATTTCTTAACTTAAAACGAACTTATCTTCAAATAGAAAATAAAAAGTTGGTTATTTTGTGGTAGTCTTAATCCGCAATAAATGTAGTGCACAGCAGTACTTTACAAGACAAACAATCTCCACCCGCAGAAGCAAATATTGTAATGTTAGACCACAAATCCTACATGCTAGTACATGATATCGTACACCGCTGCTATAGTTAAATGGAGTGTGTAACCAGAGACAGATTGCGGTGATGAAACCCCTTGTACGACGCGAGCGATATAGATAGATTAGTTAAGTAACTTGGATTTCTGCCAACGATCATCAACTAACTGTAAAAAAGAATGTTGGAACAAAATAAATAGTCGAAACAAAAACCAAGAATCCGTGATTCCTTGTACAAAGGAAGTTTAATTTTCTAACATTGTGGTTAAAATGGTTAAATGTAATACAGATATATGTTTACTGCACAGAAACAGTAGTGTTATTCTACTTTATATAAATTGTCTGTGTTTCTACGTTTGAATGAGAAATAAGAAGTAAAGGATTTTATTTTGAATTTTAAACACGAATTGTATTTTTGTGGTTAAATAATTTTACTAGTTGAATCACTTTAGACTTCTTTTATAAGCGTTAATATTTGATATACTCGTATATTTTTATTTTATGCAAATAATTCATTCACTTGTCTGCATAAAATATAGTAAACTCCACGATACTTTTAATTTACAAAATGCAGTAAGACAAGCTTAAGTAGAATATGAAAAAGAAGAAGGTGTACTTCTATTTTAATAGTAACTTAATTATTTTTTTTTGTCTTACTATATTTGAAGTAAAATATTTAAGATAACGCAACGTATTATATTTCATTTTCATTGTAAGTATTAGACCGATTCATTTCGAAAATAATATTGTACAGAACTGACATACAGAACCGTTAGATTATAAACCTTGGCCCGCAGGATGTAGGGAACAGGGCGAATGTAGTGGACTTCCGATTTTTCTATTTGTCACGGTCTAATAACGACAAAGGTTCACTAAAACGTTTCTCGGATCGCCACGAGACCATTTTTTCTTTCCAGGATATGACGCAAGGCGATCTCTTTATTTCGACCAATTTGCTTCGCTGAGATAACTATTTATGTTTTCCTTTAGGTTACGTAAAGATTTTACTGTCGATATGAAATATAAAGAGTTATCTTATTCAAATGAGATGATTTCAGAACTCCGATAAAGAATAAAGGCATATTAATAAAAAAATTGGTATTTTGAATTTATTGAAAGCGAGGATTACCCACTTTATCTATTCTTCAATTACAATTTCAGACTAAGGTCTTACCGAAAGAAAAACCGTCTACCCGAAGTTTCTATGAAAAAAGTTTGCATTAAAAATTAAATTTCTATTTTTCACGCCGCCATAACAAGTGCTTTTTTTTATAAAAACGCAGAACTATTCGAACGGCTTCTAAAAATAGACGCTGAAAGGTAAACCTCAAATAGATTTTGAGATTTTCATTTCAGCGTCTGATTTTGATTTTGAACAAGACGAAGTACCATCTCAAAAAAAAATCCTTCGTATATCACGAACGATTACTTTAGATTTATCATATTATTACGCAATAGAAAACTATGTCATATATTTTTAAATTATAAATATTAACGTTTCGAGTAAGTTTTTGTGACTGACTGCTTTTAATTAATTTACAACTATTGCAATCGATGTTGTGCGTTTTATTTTTACTATAAATTTTATCACTTTAAATTACAAAAATACTATAAAGAGTAATAGTTAGTTTGAAATCGCGAAACTCTGAAGTTGTTATTGTATTTTTTTACTATAAGAAAGCTAAGTGAGATCAAGAGTGCATGCAAAGCTGTCGGACCCGGTTGTTATTACGACACTTGATCGTTTCGTTGATATTGTTTTGGTTAATATGGTAGAAGTAATTATTCGCAGTGGAGCAGCGTGGTAGATTAAGCTCCAACCCTTCTACTATATAGAGAAGAGGCATTTACCCAGCAGTGGAATTTTTACAGACCTATTCATTCAATAATTAATACAACTGGCAAAGATATATGACAACATAAACGCACCATTTGAAACATGTTAATACATACACACTTTCACACACTTGTAACTTACTCAATGAGGTAAAACTCACACACTGATAGAAAAAACAATTTGACTCAAGAAAATTTTTTTCTTCAAAACATCTTTGTTGTTTCAAGTTATTCAGTTCTCTTAACTTAAGAAATTGACTCTCGAATCAAGAAACTTGGTTGTTTCCAAATAAAGATGTACACAACTTCGCCCAATAATTTCTTTCTCTTGGATTAAGATAGACGGTAACAATTGTTCACCGTTCAAGATATTATCATATTACCGATTTGTTCCAAGAATGGCGCGTATTTTGAATTATGATTATTGTTCAACACTACCAAAACCACATCTATACTACGGGACTTACAAAATAAATACGCCGTTGTAAGGTGAAATAACTTTGATTTATTAAAAAACCAAAGTCAAAACAATTTTGTATGGATACCTATATATTGATTCTGTAAAAACCAAACGTTAGCGCGATTTAGCGGCTGATGGTCGTACGCTACTCGTGCCTTTGGTACGGTGCCACCGGTAAATTGTAAATACCGTTAGATTATAATCTATCTCGTGAGATTGTGAACTGTCGAAGTGTATATACATGTGCATAATTAACAACAAAAAGAGAAAAAATACTTTGTTCATTTGCTTTGTTGTTTTAACTAATTAATTTAAATAAATTAAACAAACGTCAAACTATAAACGTTTCCACACTTACCGAGCGGAGCATCAAGAATTTAGGTTAGTTTATAAATTAAGAATGATATATAGAAATGTGTAGTAAAAAAAAAAAGAAATAGGTCGAAATCTTAAACTCTAATTAAACAATAAGACTTACTAATCGTGTAAAGATAATTTTATATGTTTAACAGCGATGAAAAACATGAAATTTGAATATTCTTTCATTTTGTATAATAATATCGAGAAAGAAATTTAAACTTAAATCGGAATAACGTTATTTATAGTTTTGGTGGTAAAATTGTATGTGATATATAATTATATGACCTCGATACAGTAGGTATAAAAATCTTATTTATGTTATTATACTTATTAATTTCTACTTACGACAGGAAATGAAAAGCTTTTTATACCCTGTACAAGATAGCTTGATCTTTTTGACAGATGTAAATTTTCTGATAGACATAACTTTGAAATGACGAACATATTATTTTCTTAATTTAAATGATTTTAAAAAACGGTCGAAACAAAAATCCGACCCACCGATGTAACATTGTACAAGCGTCTATTATTTTCAGTGTTCCTATTTAAATTTTACTTTGAAGCAATAAAAAGTCTTAAAATTTTGGGACAACGCTTGAATCTTTAGGGACTTTTGTGTTATATATATATATATTTTAAATATTTTTACAATTTTTAAAATCATTTAAATTAAGAAAATAATATGTTCGTCATTGCAAAGTTATGTCGATCAGAAAAATTTACATCTGTCAAAAAGATCATGCTAACTTGTACAGGGTATAAGACTAAGTTAAAATCATTCAGCCTATCTAAATGGGCATAGTAAAATCAAAAAATGATACGTTCAATGTCTACTGGAATTCTCGTAATGTTCACCGACAATGAGGCGTCTCGGAGGAAATGAAATCACCTTTAATGCATCTATAGTGCGAATGTAAACTCGTTCTAACTCCGGGTGTCCATTTATTGAGGTTTTGTTCAATAAGTTCGTAGTTATGATAAATTGCCATATAATTTTATTCATTGGTTTACTGAATGCGAATTGTGTTTTAATTTATGATTCATGTTTTGAACAAGTTTTGATTTTATTCAATAAATTACTATGTAGCGAAGCTTAGAAAATATTTTTAAAAATGTAATATTTGCTTTTACTCACAAAAGCTTTGCCCATACGCGAAAGCAATGTCAAAGTTAAAACGAACTTTATAATTAAAATAGTACATTTTTTAAAATCAAATGGTAACCCTATGTAGAACGCAATAAATTCAAATTACGAACCAAGGCTTGGAGTCAAGTGCAAATTCTCATTTCGATTTGAACGTCAGTAGACTCTTTCTGTTTATTGGCTATGTCTAATTATTATTCATCCAATTTCCATTGCCTAGACGAGATTCTATGTCGCAGTAACGCCGATTTTTATTCTAGAATTTTTATTTAATTAAACTTTTATTGAAAATTCTGTTATTATATTTGATTCAAAGATATTTTATACTGGAATAGACAATTTTGTATTGTATGTTAAAAGTATGATTCGGCTTTCCATTAAAACATATTATTAGTGAAATGTTCATGTTTTAATTAATATACAATAAAGTACATAACATTTTAAGACTTTGCATAGTAAGAACAACAAGTACAAATAAAGAACCCTTATCTTTAGATTTTCTCCACACTTACGCCGGGTTGCACGAAACAAATTTTAAATTTAAGTGTTTATTAAACTAATTTAATCACAAGAATCGTGATTATCTGTTGCACGAAACCTACATCTGATTAAGTTAACAAAAAGATTTAGTTTAATTAAAGACCTATCTAACGGATGATTAATTCCAACAGCTTTAAAGTAATCATAAGATCAACTAATTTTAAGATTAATTGCAACTTAACTAACGGAAAGTTAGTGACGGTTTCGTGCAACTCGCCGTTAAAGGCAAAAACATAAAAGCGTAATATACATTTCTAAAAAAATATGAATACACTGGATGTAACTCGATCGTAATAATTAAATGTAATAATGAGAAATCTTCCTTGGTACAACCTTGAGAGAATTTATATCGAACGATACATTATAACCTCATTTGCCAATCCCAGGAATGTACAAAAATGTTTTATATGTATATTGTATATATAAAAATGTTATGTATAATCTACAATAGCTTTTGCATATAAATCAGAACTGTTTAAAATAAGTCAGTCAACATGAGCTAAGATTTAACTAACTATACACCTCGTTCCATTTATTTCAAATTTAATTTATTCTGAAACAAAATGTTTTAAAAATTTACTTTAAATTTTAAACCTACCTTCCATTTTGTGGGTGGGGTGATGACGCTCTCTCGCCCTGCACGAGAAATAGAGAACCTCTGTCAGCGTCGAGTAGTATTGATACGTTTTGAAGGATCTTGTGGCAGAGAACTCGAACCTCCAACTCGTTGCAAATATCTTTAACCTACGAAAAAAATAAATTTCGTGTGAACTGTGAAGTAGATAATGAGATTTTTTATATTACTCGAATTAAGAATATTTTATAGCTAGTATAGTTCGACCCGCAACTTAGAACGAAACAAAGATACATACATATACAGTTACTTATTGAATAAAGGATTCGAGTATGTTTTTTGTATATCTTGGGATCCGCTAGTTCCATTTTTAAATTATTTTTTGAATTATTATGCATTTTTATTGGTTAAGATTATAATATATAAAACATTACATACAGTGTTGTACACTTCACAGACACGTTATTTACGACAAGATGATCGATTTTGAATTTCCTATTTTGTTGGTAGTTTCGCCTTTGAAGTATCAAATTATAGATTACACTATAACATTTATGATATTAATCGCTTAAATACAGATAGTGTGTCCGAAAACCTGGATTTATCGATTCGCAGACTTTAGACCTTTTTTATGGCTTCCTTTGATATATTATACAGAATGCACTCGCATCCGTAAAAATACAGGTAACTCAACGACTGCACCAAAATACAGCGAAATATTTAAGCAAAAATGGTGTTGAAGTAACAAGAAACATAAGAGAATTTCTCCAACAAATGAGTCCCAGCAGAAAGTCCAGGTCCCATTTGACTGTTTCTTTTAATGAATGAAAAATTCCAAAAATACGAATAAAAACAAAAACTAATAAAACATTGCCGGCATCTTGCCAGTTATTTTTATTTTTATTTTTATGTAGAACGATTGTCATTTGGGTAACAGTTATGACGTAGTTTAAATGTCCTTGAAATCATTTCAGTTTTCCTCATTACTAGAAGATATTGCTATAACTATGATAAAGACGTTACGTTAACTAATATTAAATAGCGGCGGTAATTTGATTATTGTTTCTTCATTTCTTCTAGTACATGCTGCGAACTGTGATCCTGATATTTCTCGAAAAAAAGATACAATTAGATGTCTTGAGTGAATAATGAAAATTGAGCTAAGTTACGCGACGAGATGTGATGCTACAACATACGAAAAATACGACGAATCAAATATTATGTGAATTAACGAGGCAATCTATAGCGAATATAAACACAATTATTACTTAATGTTATCGCCTCGCGTTTTATCGAGTTTTTTTACAGAATTGTCACTTTCCCCACGCCAATATATTAATATATCAGAAAAAAACCTTCAATAAAGAACATAATTAAGCTACATTTAGTTTAACACATTGTTTTTGTTTTTAATTCTTATCTACGAGTAGCCAAGTGATTTATGTATATCGAAGTGAGTTATTACATTATTACTAGAACAGGCACATAATTTAATTTAAGGAAGAAATAACAATGCCTATATATTTAAATTGTTTAGGGAACGCTACAACAAAATCTAATTTAAATTTTCTGTGTCATTAACGTATGAACAGTAAAATAAAACAATAAACACCTTCAAATTTTATTCCTTAGAAAGATATTACATTTCTCTCGTAATAACGCGTGTTTCATTATGTTTTAATGTCAAAATCGACATTATAAATGTTTAAGCTTTCGCAAAAAAAAAAAACGCGCTAAAAGTTACTTTTTTAAAGGAAATCTTAAAAAACATCTTGAATTTACAATTTTTTGTTAATTCAGAATGTACATATAAATGTTAGACCACATATATAAAGAATAACATAAGTACGAATAGAGTTACGAAGTTTGCTGCGCTCTTCATTAAACGTGGTAACCAAGTTAAGTGGTTGGTTTCCGAACTAATTTCCGTCCCTACTGGCGAGAATTACAATTCGTTAATTTTGTATGCAAATAGTCGTACGAGTATTCGAAATGTGAATATTACTTAAACAAATACAATAAATTGACGAACTTCAAATTCACATTTCATTTTCACACATCACAATATTTTGCTACGAAATAAACGTTCACACACAGTTTTAAGTAATACCCATCCTTTTCGAATGCATAATATTTTTCTTTTACCCATGTTCGTTATATATATTTTTAACACTATCTTGCACTTTTTTAATAAATTCCTCTAATCTAAAATCGTCTATAAGAGATTGCTTAGGAGTTATGACAATAATACCTTCTTTGCATGCTAGCTATTTTTTTCCCCTTTTCTTGTTTATAATTTTATGTATTTATGATTTTATACAATAAAGGATAAAGTAAATATTGAAATGCAAAGTTAGTAACAGTTGGAATGTAACGATAAATTCTATATTTTATCTATCTTGACTCGCCCGTGTTAATAATTATCGGATGTTAAGAAAAATAAAATTGTGTGAACTGAATGTAATGCTAACAATTGGTTTTCCATTGATAGACCTTACTTTTACCTTAGATATTGGTTATAGTGACGGCGTTTGGGTTTGGGTCCTAAACGTAAATATCGAAGTTATATCGCTTCTAAATCAACGACATTTTCGTGTCTGTATATGGATAGGTCTAATCGTTTTTTTCCGGTCAATAATTCAACGCTATCGTAATTTAGATTTCACCACGACAACGGTGAACATTTGTTTAATCCAAGATAGCAATTTATCCCAGTCTTGATTGATACACGAAATGATTAATAATCGAAAATTCAGGCCGAACGTGACCGAATCTATAACTTCCATCATGATTAAGAAAATTGCTTTCTATTCCCTTGATAGTAAAGATCAGAACCGCTCGAGTATTATAAATCAAAGATTTATTTACGTCCTAATAATACAATTAGGCGTAAGCTATGAAGAACATCTTATAACCGATAAGTTACTTTTAGGATAGCTATACCTCAGTAATTGTGAAATATAAATTATAGAATAAATACTTTTTAATACTTTATTAGATATGTGTATTCCTCATAAAAATTTGAAAGTTCTTTTTTTATATTTATTGTTCCTATCTAATATCTAGAGTTCCTCAATAAAATGGAGTCTAACGTAATAAAAGTCTTTAGCACTTGACTGTATTAACCGCTAGTTCATTGAAGCCCCGGTTCCAATACTAAGAAAACGATTCGTTTTGCTTACGAACCATTTAATTTGGAACGAGTTGTGACTCAAAATAATCCCTATAAAAAACTATTCGTTTGCTATTATATTGACACTCAGTATCTACGTATGATATTATAGTATTAGTATATTTAAATAGGTATAACGTATAATTCCAATTCAGAACCGACCGATTTTGAGCGGTAAGGAAATTTGGAACGATCCGTTTTTTAACAGACGTTTGACATTTGAAAATATTTATACAAATCATATTGTCTGTCTCTCACATATATTTTTATTACACAGCGTTCTACGTAACCTTCCCAAAATGTTTTTCGAATATAGGAAAACAAGCTACGTTGCTTGTTTGTCTAAATACTTAAAAATTAATATAAGAATAAATCAATAAGAACGGAAAGTTTTCTTAAAAGAAACACTAATAAAATATTCCCACAACACAATATTCAACTTTATTACATATACAAACATTAACAAAAAAAAAAAAACAAACATGAAAATTTGCTCATAAAAAAAATCTCACATGATGAGTACATAGTTGATGCGTAAATACGAAATGTTTTAAAATTCAAAGAAAAAAGTAAAATACAAGGCTATATTTATTTACATAACAATTATTATACAACTGCAAAGAAATTCATAACATTTTTTCCGTTTTGGTAATAAATTTGTACATGTACGAAAAACATTAAAACAAGGCCTTAATTTTCGAAAAAATTAATTAGAATATTTAATTATTTAGAACAGATTTTTAAATTATTTAATATTAAAGTCAACAACTTACTGTACTTGTGTGTTGTGTAAATTAGCTGGTTCTTTTTTTTTTTTTTTTTTTTTTTTCATTGAATATACGCTATCTCAACAGATTATATTGTGATGTATAGAAAAGCTTATTTCAACGCTAGTAATAAATTAACGTAACAGATCAAATCAAGGCTACACATTTTAAGAATAGCATATGGTTTTAAAAAGTATTCGGAACGAGGTTGTTTGGAAACGGAAATTATGTTTACAGCCGTCTAACACACGTATAAACATCAAACAGAAACAAAAGGCGAATGTGAAGTGAAAAACATTAGCAAGTATAAAATATAATATAGATTTTATCAATGTGTGCATAATTTATTATAAACGACGTCAACCTTTAACTTGTGTTTACCGGACTACGGAAAAGAGGCTTGTCATAGTATTGAGTCGTGTAAACATTATAATATACTGACACATTATTTACACATAATAATTATGTCTAGAATAAATGATAATACGCAGTATATTTTATTCATGCTATTAATTCATCCATTAATACGCACTCGTACACATACATATGTGAAATAATTGTTTGACTAACTCACATTAATTATGTGCCAGCACTGGTTTAGAGTTAATGATTCATTAGATGTGGTAGACGAAATTTAGGGGTAGATATCCATGCAAGAGTTATAATTTCTGTAAATTCAATATAATTCTCTAAAATAAATATATAAATAAACACATAAATATATATTTTTCTAACAACGTAAAGTGAGAACTAATCCATGCGATAATTTTAAATTATATTTTACCGAGCTCCTTATATTAGCACTATTAAGATGCACTATGAGACTTTTGACCTTTGCTAGACTGTTAGAGGTTAAACAACGAATCAGTTGTTTTATTTTACTAACTATTACAGTTTCATTTTAAATGTCAAATACAAATATGAATGTGTATAAAAATTATAATACTATGATGAGTCGGAAGAAAATTTCTTAACATACGAGTACCTTTTTTTAATAGTTTCTACTCGAATAGTCTTTTTCTATTAATTGAATCAATCATTTTTTGTTTAAACAACCACGCACTCTGCTCTAATAAGCGAATTGGCGAATATTTATTTGAGTTTGAATGTGAAAATAATTCTTATTCTTAATAACTTTGAGATACCCCTATAAGAAATTTCGTGAACGTACTAAAAAATAACAAAAAAATAAATATTTAAAACTCAATTAATACGTTAAGAAATTCACGGAGCATAAAAAGTTTATTTGACCTGAAATAACCCTCTTTAAAATTCCCACACCGTTACGAACGAGATGTTAACACAATTTCGTGGAGAATTTAGAGCTCGCGTAATGTTCGGGATAAGTCGGACGTTAGGTGCAAGTGAATGGACGAAAGTATTTATCACTTCATTTTTTATTTTATTTTTTGGGATCGTATAGAATTCATTTCAAGTATAAATAATATAAAAATACTGAATAAGATATACAACGATCTATACAAACTTTATATAGATAAACAGTCTGCTTATTTCAAAAAACTAATCTATAAAATAGGTAACTAATCTTAAAAATAGGTACTTTAGGTTTGAGAGCGTTTCGAAAACAATTACTGAATCTTAATCTAGGGCGGATAGACGAGGTGTAAATATAACTAGGTATATATACGAACTACTTAAAGACCATTATTTATTTATTTATTTATACCATTCAGATTCGATTGTTGAATTTTTTTTTCATTTTGAAGATAGTTTATTAAGGAAAACGTGTTCTGAAAATTCTAAGTGGCTACATACTCGGGTTGCAAAGAAAATATAATTAGCACTGTGACGAACAGACGATCGGACGGATATTGCTGTCTTAGTAATAAGGTCTGTTGGCATCCTCTGTTTGATTTGGTTACGGAAACCTAAAAATAACCAAGTGGTTACACGGTTATTGCTATTACGTAAGAAACATTGCCGTTAGAAACACGTCGAATATTGAACAATCGTTCAATTTGTTGACGTTTACGGATACAGTTATGTTGCTACGCGTCAACGTCTTTTATAATATAGCCTATATTAACAGTTGCGTTTTTGCCGTAGAAAATTTATTTTTTCATTTCACTCCAAATTTTCACGCGTTTTTGAATTTTTATTTATATCTAATCAAATGCGTTCAAAATTGTTGTTTATTTTTATAATAAAGCAACTCCTAATCGAAAGTTTGTCCTCCTTTTAGTAAGAAAAGATATAGAGACGGAATTTCTAAAAATCCTTAATTATTAAATACTAACGCTTTCATTTTTTGTCACATTTCAGATATCTATCTATCTCCAATAATTTACCCTCGGTGAGGATGAATCAGTCAGTCAGAATGTTATTTTATAAATATAGATAATCTAGTCGAAAGGTAGGTAATGCAAAATATTTTTTCGTTCAAAAAAACAAATTTTTCAACTTTATTTATAGCATAGTATGGATGACGGGTTGGAGCAAAAGCTCACAACCGTTATGGTGTAGTGGTGCGAGTAGTTGCCTCAACGCCGCGCGCCGACGGTAACGGGTTCGATTCCCGCTCGGGACAGATATTTGTATTTGTACAATTATTTATTTCCGGTCCGGATGTAAGTCCTTGTAGGTCTCCCCACCGTCCCTCGGAGAGCACGTAAAGCCGTCGGTCGCTTTTGTTATCATAGACACCGAATGACGACAGTTACTCATGGTAGGGAAATTATCCGCCAACCCGCAGTGGAGCAACGTGGTGGATTAAGCTCCAACTCTTCTTCTCTATGGAGAAGAGGCCTTCGCTCAGCGTGGGTTGTTTAGAGTCTGATACAATACAGTACATACAAATATATGTTATGAACTTAGCGTTTGTTTGTGTTGCATTTGCGGGCCCTTGACACAAGATTTCATCTTACCGTTGAGCGCGAGGCCTTATTAAATAGTATGGATAAGATGTAACAATTATCAATAATTAAAACATTTATAAAAGCTTTTGCAGTTTAAATACAGAAAAAACATCTCTGCATACTCACAGCTTGTACCTAGGTACTTACTATACCGCAACGTCTAATAGATTATGTATGAAAAGTTCTGCCCCGAGCTTAGAAAGTTTTAATCTTCACTCGATCGTCTTTCATTCTTGGATATAAATTCAATAATAAGATATTTATAAGAAAAAACTTTGTATACATATTCTTGGAGGTATTAGAAGTAACAAATGATACCTTTTGCTATATATAAAAAAAAATATATAGGTACCATGCGGGCGAAGCTGCGGGCGGATTTATATGGGCGGATAGCTAGTATATAATAAGTCTTGAAAGTTAAAACAAATTTTAAAATTAAATTTCTATTGTATTTATATCATAAATATGTAAAAGTAATACCATCGAATTTTTAAATTGAAAATAAATATAATTCAAATCCAACTATTAAGCAATATGCATAATGTAAATATTGTCACTGTGGAAAACTTATAATTTTCATTCACTGAATATGAAAAAAACAAATTTCATTAATTATTAAAAAAAAAAACTCTTTACAGTGTTAGAGTTTTTCATTAAGTTACGATAGTAATTTTCAGCCGCTTATATGGTACATATTATTGCAATAATTATCCAAGTTTAGCACGATTCGTTCCGAAGCCTTCGAGAGAGTATGCACACATCTTAAGCGATAATTTGTTGTAAGGAAATCAATTTAAATTATACACAAAATTACGAGGATTATGCTAACTGGACGATTACAAAACATCGTGTCAACGACACCATAGCCAAACAAATTTTATCATCAAATGAGGTGGCTATTTGCGTGAGAGAAAAATAAATATCGGTAATTTACTTCTCTCTCCCATACATTTATAACCGATAATACAATATACGTAGGTACTTCATTATTCTATACAATACACAGGATACAAACGTCTATCGTAAACACGCGAATTCGGTCGAGTGGATTAATATAAAAGGAACAGTTTTTATTACCATTCTATTTCCTAAGATAAAGTATTCCATTTTTAATCATGTAAAGTATCTATATATAATATATTAAACTAATGATTTTTTTTTAAATCTATCAACCAAGAGACAGCTGGAGATTTATATTAATGGTTCATACGGGTAATTCTTTATACGACTCTATAATTATATCACTTATTACGTTCAGGTTAGCAGATTATTTATTTTTTCTCAGTTTAAATATTTTTTTTTTTTAATTTGGTTTTACATGCTTTTCCTGTTTTACCTTATCTGTGACGTAAAAGTGTATTATGAAAAGTCGGTTTATCGAGCCGTGGGTGGTGTTGTGTGCATTTAATTATTATCGAGCTTGGCCCGCCATCTTATCGCCTGACCCCCGGTTCAGAGGCCTAAATTGGTACACATGTAAACATTAAACGTTTCGCATCCCAGTAGTTAAATGGTTGTTATCGTTATACGAGCACTCAGACACGTGTTACGAAGTATAGGTATAGAAAGAATATATTTTGAGTAAGTTTGTTTAAAGAATATAGGTAGGTACCTTTACTGTTCTCTTATATTTACGCGAATTTTATCGCGTTTATTTATATTAATGTTATTGATATTAGCAAATAAAAAGAAAATATATTGTCTGAATAAGATTATCATGAAAAAACAGGAAGCTTTCGTTATAATACATTCAGAAAAAGTTCACCAGGCTTTAAAGAAAAAAAATCATCAAAAAAAAATCAATTCATTTCTATAGTCGAAATTGTACGAGTATAAATAACGACTGCCAATGTTGAAAACATTAACAATCTTATATAAATTTTTCGACGACTCTTTAGCCTTTCGCAAATATTTCTTTTATCGTTTATATTGACTTACGGGAATAAATGCACTTCAACTTTCATCAAGTACTAAAACCTTGGAATATTTAATCATTTGACTTGATCATATGAACGACAGTCGACATATACCCATAATTCACACAAATAATTCAGAAAAGTGAGCAAATTAGCGATGTTTTGACTCATGATACAATTTTCAATAATCACACAAGGCCTACTTAGAAATACGTCGTTAGTATTTGAAAAACATGTATAATTCCATTTAAAAAGCTTTATCATTTAACCCATAAAAGACATGTCAAGAAAGTAAAAAAATTGAAAAAAAAATCTATTTTATTATACATATATTACTTATTTTTCTTCCCTTCTAAAATAAATGTCATATCAATATTATTTGTCTTGTAGTCAAAATACCGAATAATATATAACCAAATAATATATATCAAATAATATAAATAAATAATAAATAAATAAATATTAACCAACAATCACACCACGTTAACCTAGCCACGTGCTAAGTTCGTAAGAACTTGTGTTACGGGTACTAGGAACGGAAATAAATTTAAGATATAAATACATATATACATAAATACACATCCATGACCCGGTGCAGACATCTATATTCGTCATACAAATTATCTGCACCTGGCGGGATTCGAACCCGCGACCGCTGCGTAAAGTGTCCAGTTGCCTGACCACTCGACCAGCCGGCCGTCGGTATATAATAGGTAATGAGCTTGAGGTTGTAGAAAAGTCAAACAAAATTCGTAAACCATATAAAATAATGTTCGATGTCCATCTTAGGGTATATGAAAAAGGCGTGTATTAATGAAAAAAGCTCAGTTAAAAAAATATATTGCTATGAAACAAAATGGATGCGATATATTTTTTAAAGTGTTATTTAACATCACATCTAATCTCCATTACAAAATAATTTGTCTTCTTTATTTCCACTAAAACTAGAGCACACAGTATTTTAACACGCCTGCATTATATTTTTTAATTTATGGTATGAAAAATTTCATATCATAAAATCAACATATTATCGGTATCAAGACGGTCGGACGAATATTTCCTCTCTAGTTTAAAGAGGATTTAGAACTAAATTCACCACGTCGCCTCACTGTAAATTGGCGGATATGGAAGTTCTCAAAATGTCTTCCGACACGTGTAGGTACTATAATATGTCTTCCTATCCCAACAACTGCAAGCTGAATCATAATATACTTGTATTATAAAGTTGCGTGAAAAAAGAGAGAAAAGAATATAATAGCAAAATGTAATAAGCTTTGTGATCAAAGAAAACTATTTTCCCTTTGTATGCGATTGTTGAAATATTAAGAACTGTAATAACGCTGCATATAACGTGTTACGCATATTTTTACGGTTCTGTAGAAAGGGGCGCTAACGTGACCCTTGTATTAAACACTGTTCTCCTTCCGTCCGTTTCTCTATGCGTCCCGTATTCCGTCATCTACATAGCTATACTTTTGGAACCATAATACGAAGTAAACACGTGAAATTTAACAGAAAATATATAACTATTGCTGCTATAACGCCGAATAAAACAAAGATAGTAAGTAAAGGAATTTAATACCCAAACCAACCCGTACCTACTCATACAAGAATGTGGAATGTAGTTTCGGTGTTTTAGCTTATAATTAAAAATGATGTGGAAATTTAATATTATGCGGTGGTAACGGTGAATCCTTGCGCGTGGGATTTTCGACATGTCCAGTTTTTTGATATTTTATCCCGTCGAAACCAGTATGTGACGATTTAATTTTCAAGGAAGTTTATAAATTTTGTTAATGTTCACTAGTAATTAAAATATGAAATCTGACTTTGACTGTTTGCTATGTAGGTAGTCTAGACGATGAGATGATTAAATAACTTCTCTTTGTACAATATTATGATAATTATTACGCAATCTACAATTCATGGAAATGTTTTGTTACTTCATGTTGATTTTAGGCTATTTATAGTAGTTGTAACATTTCATCATTTTTGCTAATTGAAAGATATCATTGTATACTAAATATTCACCATTTTTAGGGTTCCGTAGCCAAATGGCAAAAACGGAACCCTATGAATTCGTCATGTCTGTCTGTCTGTCCGTCCGTATGTCATAGCCACTTTTTTCCGAAACTATAAGAACTATATTGTTGAAACTTGGTAAGTAGATGTATTCTGTGAACCGCATTAAGATTTTCACACAAAAATAGAAAAATTCAATAAATTTTGGGGGTTCCCCATACTTAGAGATGAAATTAAAAAAATATATTATCAAACCCATACGTGTACCCCACACGGATCTATGGATAGGTCCTCAAAAATTATATTGAGGTTTCTAAAATAATTTTTTTCTAAACTGAATAGTTTGCGCGAAAGACACTTCCAAAGTGGTAAAATGTGTGTCCTCCCCCCCCCCTGTAATTTCTAAAATAAGAGAATGATAACACTAAAAAAAAAAATATAAGATGTACATTGCTATGCAAACTTCCACCGAAAATTGGTTTGAACGAGATCTAGTTAGTGCTTTTTTTTATTTATAAAAAAATACACTATTTTATTAAAACATCGATTAAAGTTACAACGAACTACAAGAACTTTTATATGATGTTACTTGCTGCTACGGAACTCTTCATGGGCGAGTCCGACTCGCACTTGATATAATTATTTTACTAAGCAATGATAGAATAATATTTATTATAATTTGATAAGTTTAGGATTAGATGGCTGTTAAAGGGTTCTGTTAATGGTCTTAAAAGGTTACATTTTACTATTAGCTATGTAAACGAAAGTTTCAGAAGAACGATGGTTAGCTGGCTTCGGACAAAATGTTTTCCACTGATAATCTCATCTAGATAATGGATTGTAGGAAATAGAACGGAATATTAAGTTACGGAACTTTAACAAATCTATCTGGATGGAAGCTCGATTTCGATTTGAATTATTTTTATATGAAATAAATCGACGATATTTTATTTTATTCACTCTGTTTATTGCTTTGTAGATGCCATTTTAAACGTATCTTTACGGTCTTCCTATATATCCACACAATAAAAACAGAAACAACAACACATTAATTTGTTTAAGTTAATAAGCCATTTAACGTGCATGAGGAAATAGACGTACTCATACACACATCGATATAATATGAATAAAAGCAGAGTTCATTTCGAAAGTCAGACGTTAATATAAACAAAACAAGGTCACTTAAACGATATATGTTTTAGTTCTGGTTAAAGTGGATGGATCGCCAAAGTGTAGCAAGCAGTTCTATACTGTGTATCAATAATACGGGCTCCTTATATAATTGTGGATCGTATAAGTACCTCGAATCTAGCGATTCCCGTTGTGAAAGCACGAATTATTGTAAAATGTGAACTACAAAACATATCTATGTGGTTTTTTATTTTATTTCAAGGGCTGTCATATAATTTGTTAGACGCATGACTTTTATTTTGTGTGTTTATTGTAAGTAAATAAAAAGACGAGAGGCCCGAAACAAATTTTGACATGAAGGACTAGCTACGTCACTGATAGAAACTTACTAATTCAAATATGAGTTCCTTTTCGTCCAGCTGGCGAAGTTCGTGCCGCGACCGTCGCTGCGGCCGCGACGGCGTGGCGTGTGGAGGCTGGTCGCCGAGGAAAGTGGGAGTACCGTCGACTGTCGTTACCAACGGCTTCAAGAGGCCACCGCGCTCGAATTCGTGCGCTGAGATCTTCCTGTCAAAAATAACATGGAATTTAGATTAAATAAATTACAAAAATAATACTGAACTTTTTGTACGTTATATTTTGAACGCGCTAACACAGATCTACAAATCCGATTTAAAATATAATTTTGTTGTATGAAAGTCTGCATGTATTGAAGAAGGTAAGGTAGTAACTTTTAATGTCTTTAAACGTTAGTGAAATCATTCAGATCGTCTAGTAATTTTCATATTTTTATACATAGGTAATATGAGCATTCAAGACACGACGCCTATTTTTATCACAGGTACATATACACGTACATATAACGTCTACTCGAAGATGGCTGGGACATCGGTAAAAAAATCAATTCAATCAATCAATCATGAAAACGTGTAATACGACATTTAAATATCATAAATAAATCGTGACTCTTCCTCGAGAATATAGTAAAATTGTAGTTCAATAAAAAAGAAATCTGTGTAGAAATCATATATTTTAAGGAATCAAATTTAGGTTTTATTTTTTTATTTTTCTACATTTAAAAGTATTTTCTGTCTCTTAAGAAATATTTATTTTGTTTAATTAACAAGTAAATGTAAATAAATAAATATGTTTAAAATACATACACGGTCGTCTGATTATTGTATTTCTTGTACATTGGAATGTACAAGAAATACAATGAAATACACATTTCTAAGGTACGTACATATATAAATAATACATGTTAACATAAATATAAAATACTCAACCCTGGAGCAGACAGCAGGGTCACTGCCAGCTGCGCCAAAAGGCCAGTCAAGTAATACAATACATAGATAGATATTATAAGTGTTGAATGCGGAAAATGTTACGTTTTAAAACAATAAAATATCATCAGAAGCTGAGTCAATTAAATTTTCAATATTGCCTTAATGAATATATTAAACCTAAACACCATAATTTCGAATATATTGTATAGGTCCGTATCAAATATTCTCAATAATGAACCGTAATAATCAAACTGACTGAATGGCGACAGCAGTCCATATCACACCGCTGAGAGATAATTGAATGCGAGTGCCAATTCTAACAATCTTATATGGCACCTAATTATAAATAGGTCATTGAATTTATTAAGCAATATTTTTTATTTTGTAATGAAGAAAATAATAATCAGTTTTTTACAAGTCGGCCTTATCCGTCCCAATGTGTTGCTTACTATGGTATTCTTTTTTACTGAATCAGAAAGCCTCGTCACATTTTACTCTAATTATTTTATTTTGAAACTTAACATATAAAAATATTCTTTTCAACAATAGGTATCGTATTATTTTTATATTAAGGTTGAATATTATGAAGTCGTAAAAATAATATCAAAACATGGGACCATTTCACAAAGTAAATCCGTGTCTATTCAAATACTTTCACACAAAATCATGGCATAAATTTCCGAAATTTCCAAATAATATACCAATAAACAATTTCACGCTAAATAATGTTCGAAATAGATTGGATAGAGATAATAATATAAAATGTGACCGCATAATCTATTGCCATCCGCTTGTGGAATAACCACTGATTAATACTTTAAGCCCCATTACACAAGAATATAAGTATATATAATTTTGTTCAAAGTTTTGTTAGTTGACACAAAAATTAACACTTTATTTCAATAATTACTTTCACAAATCACAAACTAACATTTAATTATTCAATTCAGCAAAATAAATTATTTATTTATCTATTTATTACATAATCTGTAAACTCTACTATTATTTATTATTAGAAGTCTTTAATTTTAGAGCCTAATGGAATATTGTCTATTTGATAATCTGTATTTTTATAAAATCCCAACAAATACTAATAACTAAAGGGTTAAATTCGTTAAAAATAAAACTGCCATATAACTCAAAGACAAACAAATCTCTAAAGGTAACAAATAATTTATCAAATAAAGGATATCTGTTCCCAAACTTCTTTCGAAAGAAACTTTTAAGAAGAAAAGATAAAATTTTATTTGAGACAATTTTTGCATGTTTAAAGATATTTCTTATAATATTAAGCTATTACGATTCAAACCGATTTTTATGTTTGAAAACAAACTTCCATCTTATTTAAATCCAACGTCGCGTCGCCAAATTGTCTGACTAAAAAGTGTTTCCTATTTCGCAGACATATTCAATTGAAGTACATAACTAATAGTTTTTTTTAAATATTAAACTTCAAATAATGTTTTACAAAATTTTAATAAGTTATAAAATTTTAGGCATTGTTAAGAGCGAAACGGAGAAAAAAGATTTTATTAAAGACCAATTAAACTTCTAGAAAAAATAATTGAAATTACAATCACAGTTATTTAAATAGTCAAAGGAATGACGGAAAATTTAAATCTAATATAGTCGAGAGAATAAGCGAATGATCAGAGTACAGTGTTATAGTATACCATCACAAAATTTCATTGAAAACTAAAAATAGATAAGCGAGTAGAAATATGCTGTTTGTATTTCAAAAATAATTCATCGTATTTACAAGGGAGGTTGGTTAGCAATCTATTTGAACTGAGCATGAGCGGCATAACTAGGATTTCCAGGGTACACATTTAAAAATCCGGGATATAAAAGTATTTTATTATTCATGTTTTTCTTATTACTGGTTTTTTTTACAACTAAATAATATAAATATTTATTGCCTTCAAAAAATACAAAAGTAGTGATTCTGTTTTATCGGCTAACTTATTATTTAAATAATCTCATTTAATTGCTTAAATATGGGTTCATGTTTTACAACATACAAAATGAACTGTGCGGTTTCATAAACGTTTAAATTTAACATTCCGCTCCCGCAGGACATACTATAAAGAGTATAAAGTTTTTTATACAACCTGCCTCGTAAACACAAAAACAAAAAAATGGAACCGGTAAATTGGCGTGTTCAAATAAACAAAACGTTGTAAAAGATGTATAGGTATATAATAATTTTTAGGGAATAGCAAACAAAAGTGATATCTTAGATCTTGTAATCAATCAGACATGTATTGAAACTTTAAGAAACGGATAATGAATCAAATAATACTAATAATTATTAAAATATTATAAATAGATCTATTTACTCGTCTGCCATTCGATTACTAAAATAATAACCCGTGCTAGCGACTCGATCTTGGGCACCAAATTTTCCGTAACACACATCCGATTATTAAACAATATGTCTTATATGATTATAGAAACTTAAAAAAATAAATAAATAAAAACAAACATGTCTAAAAGGTTTGCGCTATAAATGTCCGGGAAATGATAAAAAGGAATGTGGCGACCCCAGCTGTATGGCAGTAGGTATAGTGGGGTGACATAAGATTGATGAAGGCTACAAGAGCAGTTTGGGACGACTAGGATAAGGCGAATTATTGACGCTCCAATAATATGGCAATATAAATTATGTGCCTTCGAAACGATTACGGTTGATGTTATAATTTTTGACGTTGACAGCTAATGAATGCTAAAAATCAAATATTTAAAAACAAATCATAAAATGGAGATTAATCTAAGAAGGACATAATAAAAATTGACTGTGTCTTCTGGACTGACCTGCGTAAATCGCGATCTTGTAGGAATTGTTTACTTATTTAATATTTATTATTTATATTACAATTAACACAGTATTTTCTATAGCGTTAAATAGTAATAAAAATCCATTGTAACCAACTTTCGCATTTATAACGTCAGTGGAGTGTACGCAATGTAGATTAATCATATAAATAAATAAATAAATATTATGTTTGACATACACACATGGTCGTCTGTTCCTAAGGTAGGCAACTTAATGCCTGCGTTTTAGGTAACAGTTGACTGATATACATTTTTTTTTTAAATAAATATAAGTACATATAAATAATACATACATAATAAATACATATTACGCCCAGACTCGGGGCGGAAATCGAACCCACAACCCTGGAGCAGGAAACAGGGCCACTGCTAACTGCGCCACGGGCCAGTCATATTATTTCTTTTTTGGATATATCTATATCTTAGATTCAAGCAGGTTTCTCCGATAATAAGACAAAAAAAAATTATTATTTTGCCACGTTCTACCTAAGATTATTTATTGATAAGATTATATATTATTAATTTAAAAATATTCTAAGATTTATAATGAATTAATTGATTATAAACTAGCTTCCGCCTGCGGCTTCACCCGCGTGGTGTGTTGATAAATTGTAGTCTATGTGTTATTCTGATATATAAGCTATATTACTGTAAAGTTGCATCTAAATCCGTCCAGTAGTTTTTGCGTGAAAGAGTAACAAACATCCGTCCAATCATACTCACAAACTTTCGGATTTATAATGTTAGTAAGATATATTAATATTTTTTTTAATAAATAAGAAAAAAAATAACTGTATATAATAATATAGGAAAATAAAAATAAGTACTGCGATATTCTGTTAACAGAATTTACCTATTTTAATAAAAGTACCAATGAAATAATTTATTCGTCTATTATGAGAAATGGTGTTAACAGATGTGTAGGGTTATTTAAGAACTAAATACTATGTGATGAATATGCCCTATACAAACAACGTTAAAATAACAAGAATTAATATATTTTAAACAATTTATAGTTTCAATAAAGAATTTCATAAATGCGATTAAGTCAATTATCTCAATGTGCCCGCCGCTCAAACAGAAGGGTCCTTAACAAGTTATAAGCTACTAATAGGCAATTACCAACTTAATTTCGATCAACCAAGTTCGCCTTTTTTCTTTACTTCGTGGTAGCATTAAGTTGAAGTTACGTTTTATTATTTCCTGATACCGGATTTTACTTATTCAGAAATTTTAATATAAAAAATAATTGAAGCTGTTTTTGTATTTTTGTAGCAATTTCCGTATAAATATATTAATTAGTAGCAAACATTAGCGATACTTCAGGTGACTACAAGCAAATTAAATTGTTAAAATTCCTTATTGTTCAATCTGTTTAAAAGATCAAACTCCACAACACGACGCATCGGCGCGGCGTGGCGACATTGGTTACCTTCATCAAGCGTTTCTTTAAAATATATTGTACATGGCAATAAAAGATCATAATTATGTAAACCAGCATATTATCTACATCAATTAAAATTCCGAGAAATACATATCCCCGTATCCTCGAAAGAAAACTTTACCTAACTGTGGGATATTTACAGGATATTTACAATACAATAGAGATTACTGTTATATCTATAGGTCGAAAGCGTATATATCCGACGCACGTGCTCACGTTGTCGCAGATACGGAGCTCTTTAATTTTACAAGCTCTGCGACAGCCCGGTTAATAATTTAAAAGCTATGCGGGGAACTTTGTCACATACGTCACTGAAAACACTTAGCCTAATTTCTGTACCTGACAGGAGTAGTTGCGCCTGATCCTGAGCCTGCTCTCGAAGGGGACGCTAGCTCAGCGCTAGGCGGCGTCGCATGCGAGACTAACCACGCGTCCACTACCTGTCGGGTCGCCTTCCTGTAGAAAAATATTGTATTAGTAACATATTACGGCTCTGCTCTTTATGATTTTATTGTTCTGATCATCATTTATATAGTGTATTAAACGCAAGTTTTTTCGATCTGAATAAACTGCATTAAATCATTGAACAAATTCATGCAACAAAGAATCGTGTAGGTACCGTATAACCCTATTGTAGTATGAAAGCTAAGCTAGGTTAGTTTTTTGGTTAGGTTTTTACAATATTAACTATCTTTATTACAATTTCTTACCAAACAGAAGAATAATATACATTATATGTTAAATTAGTTTAAAAAATCGGCTAGTATATTTATTGTTATAAATTAATCTTTACTATGAATATAGCATATTAAGCAATTGTAAAAATTAATATTTTTAGGTTTAGAATCTAATATATAAACTACACGTATATTACAACTAAGTATAAGAGGATATTGCTTAGAAAAGAAGAATATTGCTTATATACAAATATTAGCATATTATTCATTGTTATGAAGTCAGCTATGCATTAGCAAGTCAGGACTGAAGTCACTATTGGATTTATTTTATCCAAGCTAAGATAAAAACATAAAAAAAACTTGAATTTTATCTTTTCACGTTTCTAGAATACGAATATATTCTTCAAACTTGGTCAAACATTTATCATCTAACTATATGGAAACAAGATTTATATTTCAAGTAATAAACTATCAAATTCAATCATATTTTTCATATAACAAACTTCGCTTCTTATATAAACAGGTACTTTAAGTAAAACAGTTAAACTAGAATGAACTGATTCTTACCAGAGGATATTTTTTACTTACTTTTTGTAATATTTCATTTAAAAATATTAATATGCCGTCTAATCAAATCAATGTATAATAAAAAGAACCATTAAAAGTAGTTCAGTGTCGACAAAGATGTTACAGAATGTTATATAAATGAACTAATCAGACTTTAAGTGCACGTGTAATAGTTTCAATGATTTTACGACATCAATTTACAAATAAAGTAATCGGAACGACTTAGGACAATAGTTTCAACGTTAACTGACTTGATTCTGTCGTCCTCCGCAAAGAGGCAGATTCAACCAGTCACAATGATATTTATTATAAAGTTTATGAAATTGCCTTGTTACGATCGTCACTAAGCTTATTTAAGCTTGTTTCATCATTGTGCTGTCAGTATGTTTGCATACGTAGGACGGTCTTAACTTAACCCTTAACTTGGCAAGTGTACTAGAAGGCACATGAAATTAAGATATGAATTTCGGCATGTGACCTATAGAGCACGGGTCTGTTTATAGAGAATACAAAAAATATATTAAATGTCAATGTGTTTTAATAATTTTAGCTTCTGGCTGAATTCATAAACATTCATATGTCAGCGTCATAGTTTTTGTAGGACGTCATTTTTAAATATTACCCGCCAAAATTACGAAGCCTCAAGATTGGAGGTCGCGCCTAAAGGTAAATCATCTTGTATTTTTTTATTTAGTTGTTTTACTTAGTGTATATCACAAAAGTTTCATTGTTAAATAATCAATTAATGATTGTATCACTTTATTTGATCAGGTTTCACCATATTATTTTAGATATTTCGTTGTAAAGTAAACTGTGCCCTGTAAGGTACGCTACGAACTTTATTAAAAAGAGTTTTTGTGCCCTGCAGGGTACCTTGCCAAATAGGTTTAGTTTAATTTATGTGACCTATAGGTCACTTACATATTTTTCATTGATTATATTATATGCTCTTGACCGTAGAAATATACATAGATGCATACTATTGCATACATTATAACTTATTTTAAATTATTTTGTAGGCGCCCTACCTACACATTATAACAATAATACTGTAACTTTAATGTACACACACTTTACATAATACAAACAGTAATAATTATATACATACAGTACACACTATATTACACATATATACATAAATATATATATATATATATATATATATATACACTATCCCACTTGTATCGATATCCTATCGACCTATCGATGCGACGGATATCGATAGCCTTCGCGCCCCGCACTATTTACAGAACCAGTTTTGAATGCAACGAGTATTGCGTACGCGGCGGCAGGCGGCCGCCAGTCACGACCTCACTTTGACGCGGGACGCTTATAATTTAAACCCTTGCTATCGTATAGTATTATCTCATGCTCGTATCCTATTGTATTTTGCTTTCGCTTACTTGCTCTCTAATACTCTTAATCTTTCTCGCTTCATGTATCTGACTTTCGTGTTGAACTTCCGTGCTCCTTCTATATATGTGAATGTTGTAAAGTTAATTGTGAATGTGAACAATAAACATTATATTACTCTCGGACTATTATCTTATTTATTCCCGGTGAGTGCATACATTACATTTAAATAACATCCACAATTCTACACTGGTGACCTCTAATATGAACACGAAGGACGAATCCAACGGACGCGGGTCGACGACCGGCCATAGTGATGGGCAAGCATCGAACACATATGTCGATATTTTTAAAGTCGGAGTAAGAGTGCCACCATTCTGGGTTGAAGAACCGGAGATCTGGTTCGCTCAGGTCGAGGGTCAATTTGCCATATCTGGTATAACAAACGACCTGACTAAATTCAATTACGTAATTGGCCACCTCGACAACCAATGTTCAAGGGAGGTGAAAGATATTATTATCAAGCCACCGGCGACAGATAAATACGAAAAGTTAAAGTGCGAGCTTATAAAGAGACTGTGCGCATCCAACGAAAAAAAGATGAAGCAGCTCCTAATGCACGAAGAGCTCGGGGACCGTAAGCCATCACAGTTCCTGCGACACCTGCGTGACCTAGCAGGCCCTAACGTTCCAAACGACCTACTTCAGACTATTTGGATAAGTCGTCTGCCTCATGGTGTCCAAACAGTTCTCGCAGGCCAACCAGCCAGAACGTCACTAGAAGATTTATCAGACCTAGCTGACCGCGTGAACGACCTTGCTTCGTCTGTTCCGAGGGTTGCAGCCGTTGCAGAGGGCATTCCCAGTTCTGTTATTAGTGACCTTACTAGAGAAGTTGCAGAACTCAGGAAGCAGTTCCAGCAGATGACGTCCCGGAGAAGTAGAAAGCCGCAGCGTAACAGTGGGCGCTCCAGGCGAAACCGTAGCAGCTCTAGACACCGGTCAGACTCCAACTACAGAAAGCACCCATTTTGTTGGTACCACAGCAATTTTGGAGAAAAGGCCCATGAATGTATTCGACCATGCGACTACAAGTCGGGAAACACCAAGGGCAGTCGATAATGGCGGCTGACGATTGCCCTTCCACATCTTCAACTGGCCGCCTATTCGTCACCGACCGCACCTCCAAGATGCAGTTTCTGGTCGACACCGGTAGCGACCTATGTGTCTACCCGCGGTCGATGCTTCGAGAACGCCGTGCCCGGACATCTTATACATTGTGTGCAGCAAATGGTTCTAATATTGCTACATATGGCTACATAACTTTAGATTTAGACCTAAGCTTACGTAGACATTTTGTTTGGCGTTTTGTAGTAGCTGACGTAACAAAGCCAATTATAGGCGTCGATTTTTTAAATTTCTATAGTCTTATTGTAGATTGTCGCAATAAACGTCTTATAGATAATTTGACATCTGTTTCAGCTATAGCCACTATTGCAAAATGTAAAGATGTGTCTTCAGTGAAGGTCGTGACTGGTGAGACTCGGTATCATAAGATACTTGACGAATTCCCAGAGATAACGCGACCAGCTGGTAAGCACCATATTACACCACACAACACAATACACCACATCCGCACCACACCAGGGCCGCCAGTTGCTACTCCCCCCCGTCGCTTAGCACCAGACAAATTAAAAATCGCCAAGAGAGAGTTCGACGCCATGCTAGCTAGTGGTATAGCCAGGCCCTCGGAGAGTCCCTGGTCATCACCTTTGCATTTGGCGCCGAAGAAAAATAACGGCTGGAGACCATGCGGCGATTATCGGAAATTGAATGCCCGTACAATACCCGACCGGTATCCGATTAAGCACATCCATGACTTTACCCACAATGTTGCAGGATGTAAAATCTTTAGTACCTTAGATCTGGAGAAGGCATACAATCAGATACCGGTTAGCCCGGACGACATTCCGAAGACTGCTATCACAACCCCATTCGGGTTATATGAATTCCCATATATGACGTTCGGTCTTCGCAATGCAGGGCAAACATTTCAGCGATTTGTCGATGAAGTTACTCGGGGTCTCGACTTCGTCTATTCATATTTAGACGATTTTCTCATTTATTCACGCAGCCAGGCTGAGCACGAAGAGCATTTACGTGCTGTCTTCACACGGCTCAAGGAATACGGTATGTTAATAAATACTTCTAAGTGTGTTTTCGGTGAAGAGGAGGTAACATTTTTAGGCTATCGTATTTCTGCGAGTGGATGCAAGCCTCTGGACTCTAAGGTGCAGACAGTAAGAGACTTCCCTCTACCGACGAACGTCCGGCAGCTTCGAGGGTTCCTCGGTATGATAAATTTTTATAGGAGGTTCCTGCCACGAGCCGCACAGATCCAGGCCCCACTTCATGCCTTGCTCACGGGTTCAGCTAAAGGTTCTCAGCCAATTACAATTACTGGTGACAGTTTGGCAGCTTTCAAAGCTTGTAAAGAGAGCTTGTCTAACGCAGCGCTTCTAGCCCATCCCGATTGTTCCGCTAAACTCGCTGTAGTAAGCGATGCATCCGATAAAGCTATCGGAGCGGTGCTACAGCAATTTAGAGATGGTGCTTGGGAACCTTTGGCATTCTTTTCCCGTAAACTTACGCCTTCGCAGACGAAATATTCGCCGTATGACAGGGAGTTGCTGGCCGTATATGAGGCCATCAAATATTTCCGGCATATGCTTGAAGCTAGGCATTTTATTATCTACACTGACCACAAGCCGATCAGTTTCGCATTTCACGAACGAAAGGCAAACTGTTCGCCCAGGCAGTTTAGACACCTGGATTTTATTTCCCAGTTCACTACAGACATCCGACATATATCTGGAAAAGATAATGTTGTCGCAGACACCTTGTCGCGCATAGATGAACTGGCAGCGCCACCGAGCTTCGAGTCATTAGCTGAAAGTCAAACCTTCGATGCAGAATTGAAAACTCTTTTACAAGAGGGCTCTTCACTGCAGCTGCAAAAATTGCAGGTACCTGGTAGTCCCGTATCCCTGTACTGCGACGTCAGTACACCGATTACCAGACCATACGTGCCCAAAATTCACCGAAAGTCGGTATTTAACAGCCTACATTCCCTAAGTCACCCCGGAGCCAGTGCCTCAGTCAAGTTAGTTTCTGAGCGTTTCGTTTGGCCAGGGATCCGTAAAGACTGCAGGGAGTGGACACGCGCATGTACACAGTGCCAGCGAGCCAAAGTCACCCGTCACGTGACTGCCCCGCTAGGCACTTTTAACTTACCCCGCGCTCGTTTTAAGCATATCCACATCGATTTAGTGGGACCACTACCTTCTTCGTGTGGATATCGTTACTGCCTGACAGCTGTAGATAGGTTTACGCGATGGCCGGAAGCGACACCTATCGCCGATATCACAGCTGAAGCGGTTGCAAAAGCCTTGCTGTCGACCTGGATAGCTCGGTTTGGTTGTCCGGTGGACATTGTTACAGATAGAGGCACTCAATTTGAATCTGCCTTATTTAAATGTCTAGCACAACTGACCGGATTCGAGCATAAAAGGACAACAGCTTACCATCCCGCCTGCAATGGCTTAGTCGAGCGTTTTCACAGGCAGCTCAAAGCAGCCATTGTGTGCCACGCAAACGACAGATGGACAGAGTCACTACCTTGGGTCTTGTTAGGCGTACGATCTGCATTCAAGCAGGATCTGCAGGCCTCCTCAGCGGAGTTAGTTTACGGAGAACCCCTTAGACTTCCGGGTGAGTTCTTCGTGCCAACTGCTGTCGGTACCACTGACATAGCAGATTTCTCTGCACGGCTCAGAAATTTTGTGCAGAATTTAAGGCCTGTACCGTCATCTAACCATAGTAAGCCAAAGATCTTTGTTTATAAGGAGCTATCCACATGTAGTCACGTTTTCCTACGTGAAGACGCACCACGTGGATCCCTACAGCCCGCTTACTCTGGCCCGTACAAAGTCCTTAGCCAAGGAGATAAGGTATTTAAAATACTTTTAAATAATAAAGAAAAGACGGTATCTATCGACCGCCTTAAACCGGCATTTACCTTATCCGATCATACTACTACCGAACCTCCCACTCCTGTAATACGTCCAGATTACATATCGCGTTACGGGCGTAAAGTTAGATTCCCGGATTTTTATCGCCCATGACGGTCTCTGGAGGGGAGTGGTGTAGGCGCCCTACCTACACATTATAACAATAATACTGTAACTTTAATGTACACACACTTTACATAATACAAACAGTAATAATTATATACATACAGTACACACTATATTACACATATATACATAAATATATATATATATATATATATATATATACACTATCCCACTTGTATCGATATCCTATCGACCTATCGATGCGACGGATATCGATAGCCTTCGCGCCCCGCACTATTTACAGAACCAGTTTTGAATGCAACGAGTATTGCGTACGCGGCGGCAGGCGGCCGCCAGTCACGACCTCACTTTGACGCGGGACGCTTATAATTTAAACCCTTGCTATCGTATAGTATTATCTCATGCTCGTATCCTATTGTATTTTGCTTTCGCTTACTTGCTCTCTAATACTCTTAATCTTTCTCGCTTCATGTATCTGACTTTCGTGTTGAACTTCCGTGCTCCTTCTATATATGTGAATGTTGTAAAGTTAATTGTGAATGTGAACAATAAACATTATATTACTCTCGGACTATTATCTTATTTATTCCCGGTGAGTGCATACATTACATTTAAATAACATCCACAATTCTACAATTTGCATTTTGTTTTACCGTATTAAGGATGATATAACAGCACAAAAGGACTCAGACACAGATTCTGACGATGAACGAAAATATTGTTGAGCAAATGCATCGTATAAGTGATACAGATTCGTCGAGTATAGATGAGGTATCCGAGTCATGCTGAATACCGAAGTAGCGCCATGCTGCTTGCAGTGAATGGGTCGGCGCGCTCGGGGAAATACCTCGCTCTCACTTAACACCGACGTGAAATGACGGCACTGTCGTCGTGTTTCGTTCGGTTTGTGAGAGATCCGATGGCCCATCCCTTCCCTTACCTGGCCCATCCCTTCCCTTTCCTCCACAGATCCGGTGGAACATCCCTCCCCTCCCTAAAGGCCGGCAAGGCATTTGATGTAGCGGGTGCCTATGGATGTCGTTTTTACTTACCGCCAGGTGAATCGACTATCCGTTTTCCCCTTCTTATATAAAAAAGTCACCCAAAAACATACAATGTTTACACATACACCCCCGCACATACAACCCCAGTCACATTGTTCCCAAAAAAACACCACTAATTTTTCGCCTTGCAGTTCAGTACCGACACCAGCAGCATACATAGGTATCTATCAACTTATAATCTGTAAATTCAAATAATAGAATATCGTCGTATCAAGATAGCCCATTTCAGGAAGATGGCGAAGCACAATCTTCATTGATGGTACACTGCAATAATAACCCATCTATAGAAATATCAAGTCCATGTCCAGCTGGTGCTAGTGATCTCAAATCAAGGAGGTCAAAGAAAAAATTAAGTGCTTCGGCCAAATCTACGTTTTGTAAAAGATGAGCTCTATCACCCAAACCTACGACATCCAAAAACGGACAAAATAAAACATCAGGGAAAGTAAACAAAATTAATAGTAATGAAAACAAAGTCTACCCAATAAAAGTCAAAACAGTAAATAAAGATATAAGACAAAATTTGATTGGAAAAAACATCTATTTTTACACGAAATACATAATACTAGAGAAAATGTTTTATCACAATCAGAGATAATTCGATCACAATTCGAATAGATTTTATAAAAAAAAATTCTCTTTTTTTTTTTTTTTGTTAATTTTTGTTTAGATTTATATAAGTTTTGTTATTGTTATTGTTTTGTCATTTTTTTAATAAATTACTTATTTTGTGAATAAATAATTATGTTTTTATTGTTATTTTGTAATTATTTCCACTTTTACACTATTGTAAGCAAAAGCGGCACTGTGCCTTGCGGGACACAAATAAAAGTGATCTCTAATTTAAGCAAAATTCGTACTGTACCCTTTGGGGCACCATTAATATTTTATAATATAACATACTAATGTTATAAAAAATATTCATTACAATGTATTTAGGCCCCCTTAAAGCTATTTAAAAATAAATAACTTGTTAATTTGAAATTTTAAACTTTGCCAGAATACTAGTGAACAGGTGATTTTCATTTTGCCAAGTTAAGGGTTAATACTATTAGCATTGTATTCGTGAACAGATTTTCAATGTTATAAATTTGGATTTAAATTCTATAGGTATTACGTAGTTTGGAAGCAAGAAAACGTGTTCACTTTTTTTTTGAATTATGACAAAAGTACTATTTATTAAGTTTGACGAGCTCGGCGTTATGATATTTGAGTGCTAAAACATTTTATCATGTACACGTAATGTTTAGTACCTGGGTAATTAATAGTCACTATCGATATATATATATATATTTTTTGTTAATTATTGTCTTTAGTTGATCCAGCAAATGCAGAGGATACTTTAATGAAACTCGTCCCACGTTAATACAATTACCATTAATGACCAACATCATGGACCGAATCTTAAGGAACTGGCGATTTTACGGTACTTCAAATTTTAAGTGCCGTAAAATCACATTAAATAAACACTAAAATTATTTTTTTTTAAATTTATTTATTTAAGGTCGTTTTTTAACAACTAAGGTCATTAACGACCACAATTTATAACAAACAAAATATTATATTATACTAATTTATAGACATTAATAATTTTTAGGAATTTTAATGTTTGGTTACAACCATTTCCATTCAAGCAATCTTTAAGACAATTGGGTAAGTTACATACTTGTTTTTCATTATTATATGCTGTGCATTCTATTAAAAGATGAGAGACACTCATTTCCTGCCCACACTTGCATTTATTTTTCAAACGAATGATTAAAGGAAATGGTGAAAAAATATTGTGACACGATTGCATTATTAATTACCTAAACTGTCGAACAACCATTATTATATTATTAACAATCTATCTTTGTGACATTAATGTGATAGTACAATCGGTCCCCAGGAGTCTGAGAGATTATGCTGAGTTACTAACGAGCCCCGAGACGCGAACTCGACACCGCCTTAACGACTGCAAAAAGATAATGCAACTATATATTATACTAGCTTCTACCCGCAGCTTCACCCGCCTGGATGTCGGTTATCGCGACCAAAAAAAAAAGTATCCTATGTTACTTCTAATACCCCGTAGAAAATGTGTACAAAGTTTCATGATGATCGATTAAGTAGTTTTCGCGTGAAAGCGTAACAAACAAAGTTACTTTTGCATTTATAAGTATGATGATTATCTGTATATCAAACGATATTATTTACAATTTGTTATCGTATAATTGCTACGAGTATATAATATGTCTGATATGTTTTAAAACAAACATTATTATCATTCAGTCGCGTTAAATAATTACAATTATAAAAATTAACGAAATCATGTGTGATTCGCGTACCGAGACGTCTGTATCACTTAGAGCCAAAACACATAACGGCGTTGCGGCGACGCAACGCTAAAATCGGCAGTTTGCGTTGCGGCGTTGCGGCGCCGCGAAAAAGAGCGTTGTTGTAGGGTAACCAGTTCTTCGTGATTTTTTATTGTGGATATTAATTTAATTATTTTAAATATTATAGTTCACGTGAAATTTGTTAATTATTGTTTGTGAAGTTGTTATTTAGTAGAATGCATAAAAAGTAATCCTTTGTACCGGAAATAATTTTGTGAATCAAGTTTGTATGCTGGTAGAATTTTAAACAACTTTTGTCTCATAAAGCCTAAACAAAATTGAAACAAAGTGATACATAAATTAATATCTTACTATATTAGTTTTATAGATTAAATATAAATAAATAGGTTTTGTCCGCGGCTCCGCTCGCATGGTACAGGCACCAACGGTAGTCGGTACGTAAAGTAGGTACTCTATCCTCCTATCCTTTTCTGTACCCCAGACAACTGGTATGCAGAATTTCATGATGATCGTAATTCAGGTAAATAGTTAAAGCGTGAAAGCGTAACAAACAAAGAAACTCACTTTAGCGTTTATCATATGCATGAAATTAGCATTCCCCTATAATTGTGTAAGATAGAAAAAATATCACTATAATAACTTTTCGAAACGCTGCTTTATTACATATTTATAATTTAGGTACATCATACATGTCATTTTTTGAACCGAGTCATAAATTAGCTGTAAATCTAATAGTTAAAAGTGGTTAAAAGTAACAATACCTATAACAACAATTGAGCTGAACTGTGAGCCGTTTCACAGCTCCGGTTCAAGCATATGGCTCATGAGCTTATCTGCAGTTCATAAAAATTCATTGAGATACCCATGTCTAATAAAGACACAAAAAAATAAAATATAAAAATAGACACAAAATGTCAATAAATCATGGTCAACAAGTATGACGTCACAACGCCGGAATTGGCGGTGCCGCGCCGCTAAAATTGGCGGTGACGCCACCGCCGATTTTAGCGTTGCGGCGCCGCAACGCCGTTATGTGTTTCGGCCCTTACGTCGATTATTTATTGTTTTTCTTTAAATATTAAAATCTAATCTAATATAACCCTTGAACTTAAACACACAAGTATGACCTTTCATAACTTAATCTATTAACTACAAAGTTGAAGCATGAAATTTTTTTTCTGCACTTTTTTATTTTAATAAATAGACGCGTATACTAGCGTTCTTTTATTATTATTAATTAGGATTATTGGCTTTCACTAGTGGCAAAATAGCACAGATGATTTTGCCAATGTCACGTAGAATGGAGAATGGAGAAGACACGAAGGAAATTGATCGGTGCATTTGAGGTTATAAGCTAAATAGAACTTTTAAGTCTGTATGGGCGTTTGTACACTACAAAGAATTTTACTGTCCGGCAGCCCGATTTTTTACGGTCCGATAGGCACGCCATATAAATGTATACTAAGTTTGTGCACTATACGTAATTTTAACGTCCGACATGTTACGTTTTCCCATTCATTTTTATCTCATTTTCATTCTTTATTTTTTTCATGCCACATCGGACTGTAAAAAATCGGACTGCCAGACAGTAAAATTCCTTGTAGTGCACAAACGCCCTATAAATAGTAGGTATTTTACGTTAATCCTTAACCTAGAACAACACAAACATTTAAAATACAATTTATATACCCAAATATTGTAAGAAATCTATTTACAATTACAAGCGTTCTTGTAAATTTCATCCTAAATTGACTGAAGTAGTGAATGAGAGTATTTATGCAAAAATACGCGGGCAACATCTGATAGGTATATAATATTACGTTGCGAAACTGTAATAAAATAACACAGGTGAAATCACGCGGATCACCTAGTTTGCCAAAATACCGTTAGATAAAAAATAGTCATAACAGAAAACATATTGTAATAATTGCTTAATAAGATAAAACTTTGTAAATAATATTAGATGGGATAATGCATTTAATTAAATGTCAATCATGCTCTTTTGAATGAAAAGCAAATAGAGTTGCCGCTTTCATTACAGTTCGAACGAAAGTTTAATCAAAAACAACTATGCAATATCACGGTTAATAACTTCATATCATTTATTCACATTATATTTCGCGTCTAATAGCCCGAAGCTTAGTCCGGTTACCAGATTGAAGTAATTGTAACTCTTTTAATAGTAACATTTACTTAAAGTGTCATACTATTTTATTAATTCTGTAAATTTCACAAATCATATATATATATATATATATATATATATATATATATATATATATATATATATATATATATATATATATAGTATAAAATTTACGCTTTCTATACTCCATCAAAAAACAGACAATTTTAATTTATAATAATGACATTATAATTTCAAAGTCAATATTTGTTTTGTCTAGTGTCTATTCAAAACAATAAGCCGCTTAATCAAATTTCACAATCGTTAATTAACTCTCTTACTTGAATAATATTTCAAATGCAACACAGATAATATCGCAGTGTATCTAGAAATCTAGACAAAGTTTTATAACGATTTACGTCTTCAATTGTATATAAAAACGACTTACTAGTCGATTACACAATTAGAGAAATATTTAAATCAATTTTACTTGAATACTAGACTAGAAATTAATTAATATCTCAATCCTAGTTTTTTTAGTCAATTTTATTAGTTACTAGCGGCCCGCCCCGGCTTCGCACGGGTATTTAACTAAAATTTCAAAAAATATAAATTTATATTTTTTATCACCTACACCTGCGTCGATACTGGAAAATATTTCATAATAGACGGATTGAGTTGTCAAACATAATATTTTAGCCCGCGACTTCGTCCGCGTAGAATTCGAAAATGGTTATAATAGGATTTTTATTTGTTTGTTTTTTTACGTTATTAATTTTGTTATAACATATAAATTATTATGTTAAAATATAATACTTATAAAATATAACAATCTTTATTACAGAGTAGGGATTTAAAGTTTAAATAAACATTAAAATAAAAATAAAAATTGTTATATTTTATGATTAAGAAGCTCTGCCTTTGATCTGGAGAAAGTTATATGGGGGTATTATCTTTTTACAACGAAATCGAAATACTACACCTTCCGTAGTATTTCGTTATAAACAATATTTTTTGTTATTACCAGGCTATTCTGGAATATGCCACATACAACTGACTGTGAGAGAAGCAGCTTTCGCTTAAGTATACTCCCGCTATAGTAAGATTTTGACCTTAAGCTTTGTTTATGGTAAATACATACTCATATACACTCATACATTATATTATTATATGGTTCCCGGAAATCACCATTTCCTATTTTAAGCAACAGGTCTGAAAACTGTTCGGCAGTAACATCTCCCTTAGATGGACTCTCATATTTATAATAAGGCTCAGTTTCGTCACTGCAGGCCACAAATGCTCCTGTACTGTAGTGTATCAGCCTGTAAATAACCCACTGCTGAGCGAAGGCCTTTTTTCCATATAGAAGAAGCGTTGGAGCTTAATCCACCACGCTGTGGTGGGGTTACCCACTATACACCCAGACCTGAAACAAATATTGGAACAAATACAAATACCTGCCCCGAGCGGGAATCGAACCCACGACCACCGCCATTGAGGCGAGGCGTTGAGGCGACTACTTGCACCACTACACCAGAACTGTCATCAATGCTTCGTTAGTTGTATCGTAGGTATAATTACACCACAAGTTAATACGATTTTGTCTCTTAGATTTGAATAAACCCGCAAATAATTATTTTTTAAATTGTAATTGACTCTGCACAGTTGGTAGTGACCCTGCTTTCTGCTCCAAGATCGTGGGTTCGATTCCCGCCTCATATCTGGGTGTAATATGTATTTATTTCTATATGTATTATTTATATGTATATTTATAAAAGATGTATATCAGTCGGCTGTTACCTAAAACACAGGCATTATGTTGCCTACCTTAGGAACAAACAATCGTGTGTGTATCTCAATCATATATTTATATTTAATAATAGTCCAAGACAGCTTTTATCTCCTCCTTCTTAGTTTTAGTGTAAGATAAAGTTAAATGGGTACATGATTTATAATGTTTTCTGATCTTGTTCCAACATTAGTCCGTGGTGCCAATCTGTACTAATTGGGGTGATAATGCCGTATAATTTAAAAATTTTCCAAGTTCACTTCGGTGTCTTCTATATCTGTATCATTGTGAACTACAGATGGCTTGCTGATGAGTCATTTACTTTAATACCTTTGACTTAACACAACACCAACATTGAAGTAAAAAATATTATATAAGACACTAATTTACAATAAAGCAATCACACGGTATATTTACAACTAAATTTTGTTACGTTTATTATAAAGTCTTGCCTGTTCCACCAGGAGCACCCAAAAAAAGATATTACCTACACCTGCGTCAATACTGGAAAATATTTTATAACAGACGGATTGGTTGTCAAACATGTGTCAAAATAAATTTTAATTTAAATCAAAATCACTATGGAGTATTTATATCAAAATAATTTTCTCCCCCCTTTTAACATCGTTAGAGGATGAATTTCGATAAAATACGAATCACGTCTTCAACCAATTCTGTTAAAGAATATTTATGCGAAATTTGAAGTAGATTGGACCAAGGAATCATGTTGTCCCATACAAACTTTGCTCCCCTTTTTCACCCCCTTAGAGGTAGAATTTCGTAAAATCCGTTCTTAGCTGACCTCTACTCGGTAAAAGGAATATTCCTACCAAATTTCAAGTCTCTGCGCCTTATAGTTTCAGAGATATCGTGATGAGTCAATGTATACGTGGAAATCTCTTTTATATATATAGATAACTTTTAAACGAGTCTACTTCTAACTTCTGTATTTATTTCATCTATTTATAGTATTAAATTTAATAAATTTTGTACAGAACTAGCCGAGCCGAAGAAAGAAAAAAATATTTTCTAGAAAACACTTTAAAATAAAATCATAAGCAAAATTACCAATTCAGATTTTTGTTCAACATTTTAGAAACTTCGAAGCCTGACTTCACTATCACTATAAATTATAAAACAAAGTATCTCGCCGCGTCTGTCTGTCCGTCTGTTCGCGATAAACTGAAAAACTATTGAACGGATTTTCATGTATTTTTCATCAATAGATACAGTGATTCATGAGGAAAGTTTAGGTGTATAATGTCAATGTTTTAAGTTTTTTTTTTTTTTAAAGGCGATAACTTTTTAAAATATCGGAATAAGTCAAGCCGTTTGGGAGCTTTTTTTTTTTTTTTTTTTTTTTTTTTTTTTTTTTTT
This sequence comes from Euphydryas editha, assembly GCA_036937285.1. Lineage (NCBI taxonomy): Eukaryota > Metazoa > Arthropoda > Insecta > Lepidoptera > Nymphalidae > Euphydryas > Euphydryas editha. Next base: position 11,243,758 of record JAUPFZ010000020.1, read on the forward strand.
TTATGTTAGTTGGATAGGCAAACTGGCAGACGTGCCACCTGATGGTAAGTGGTCGACGTCGCCCATGAACATAAACCAGTTTACCTGGAACTAGCCCAGCCAACTCATTTATGTGTTGCCTATCCTGAGACATATGATGTTAAGTCTCGGTGCCAGTAATTACACTGCCTGTCTTGCCCTTCTTTCCGAAACACAGCAAAGCTGTTTCACGGAAGAAATAAGCAAGATGGTGGTACCCATGCAGCTTTCATCGAAAACGCTACCTAATCCCTTTGAGATAAAATAAAACAATACACAATGGAATTATTCCTCTTTTATAGGTCTACAAAAAATTCAGCGATATAATATATGCCATATCTATTAAAAATTAAAAGAAAGCTTACACCGATTCTAACTTCTAAAAAAATTGTCAATATTTTAGAAATGTGTCCATTCAATGCGATACATTTTAGGATTAGGTTAAGGTAATATACCGCCAGATTAGATTTATATGTATTTACATCTAATTTCATTGATTTACGTTCGAAATTGTTGATGTTTCGAGAATTTAAATTTTTCAACTTGCTACCCGATACATACATACCTAATGATGATGATATTTATATAATTTAAAAAAAAAACGCTACATTGACTTTTAACGTTTCTATAAAATTTTGAATTGTAAATTTTATCTGGTCATTAATATTATAATAATGTTAAAACTAAAGTAGAAACTAGTAGAGTAACTCGTGGTAAGGCATGAAATTAGAACAAAATTTTTCGACGACACAAAATAAAATTGGAATGGTTTGTAAGTGTTTACAAAGACTATTTGGATTTGAATTCTTTTGACAAAAGCGCAATTAGACATATTTGGATAAATAAAAGAACGCTTTTTAACATTAGTATTAGGTATTTGTAAAATAAATATAACAACACGACTTCTTAGTTCTATCTTTTTTATGTTATTATATGTGTTATGTTAGATATACTCGTATCTGTATATTTTAGGCATTTTATGATATTTTTTTTACTATATACAATATATAAACTACCAGTATTATGCGGCAATTACGTCCGTATGGATATACGATATACGTTCCTACGGACGTAGAACCCTAATCTAGTGCATGTAGATGCATGTACACTACGATACATTTAGTATCCTACATTATGTAGTGCACTAGATGTAATATGGTTTAATCTTCATTATCGTTAGCGTGGCCCCAGTATTATAGCGACAATGTGAAAAATCTTGGAGTGTTCATCGACAGTAATCTCTCTTGGGCACCTCAACTGAGTGAATTGAGCCGAAAATTATTTCCAGCTATCGCAACGCTTGTAACATGTACAAAATAATGTTACAACTGGATCAGTCATCGAAAATTGCAGTTTGGCACGGTCAGGCGCTTACGTATAATTGGAAATGTCTCGGCTCGTTTAACTTCGGTTATCTTCGAGGTATCCGTTGTCTACTCGAAAGTTTTAGAATATGGTCGCGAGGTGAGGGAGACGTGTGAGGACTGAGGAGGACTGCTAGTGACCGACCGCTTAAGCGAGAGTCTTTCTTTTCGCATTCCGCCGCGGTGCAGGCCATACAATAAATTAATTGGGTGAGTCATTCTTGGAAGAACATTTTAGTATTAAAGTTATAGTATTGTCTTATTTTTCTTAGTGTAATTAATTACTGATTGTATTCCTTTTAACGATATATTAACTTATTTTTTCAATATAATTTATGTGAAATTTTATTCCTTACGGGCCATTTCTGTGTCAACCCTTAGACATTGGGGGTCGATTACGGAAAGGCTCACCCTTCTTGGTGTGACATTACATACATTACAAAATTACTCAAGAGTTATTCAAAAACTTATAACTTAATTTTTTTACTGGCGGCCTTTGTATTCTTTTTTTTTTAAATCTAACCATGAATATTAATAAGTAAATTTATTGTAAAATTCAATATAAATATTAATATACTTATAACGAACGAAATCTTATATTTTTATTATTATTTACCTACGCAGCACTGAATATTATATTTTTTTATTCTTAGTTAACCACGCGACACGATTAGACGGCTTCATTATTTCCTTCCCTTACATACTAGAACTGGGCTAGTACAGTCTTCTTGTCTTCACGAATATAACCATGCAAATACAAGCATGCGGATTGGGAGTCACTTAAGTTTATTGCGAAAAACCTCTGTTTTTCGCAATAAACTTAAGTGACTCCCAATCCGCATTCGCAGGAATACTTACATCCTTTCGTTACTATATTGTATACTTTTCCACCCAGGCACACCTCATTACCTCAAAATCGCTTTCGGTTCATTTGTGATACTCATGTACGTTTCCTTAGGTCTGACTTAAATTTAACTCTTAATTCTTTCTTTGCTGAGGCTGTTCAATTATGAAACTCTCTTTCTCTTTCTATAAATAAGCTAAATCTCACTTTTGTTTCACAAGGCGCACTATTTGTTACTTAATATGTCATGAATGTCTTTAACATCTGCATAATACAAATAGTATGGTAATTTTTTATTTTTCGCCATGAAATGCACATCCTTTCTTTTCTTTACAATATACTCCATGATCAAAATTCACCTCCTTACCTCAAGTCCCGTTTTAAATTTACCCCAACTCATTCTAGAGTTCTAGACGGTCTCGCATTACAACAATGATTGAAGATTTTAAATTAACATGGTTATTTTTATAACTAAAATGATTCAAATCGGGATATTTACCATTTACTACGGCCGAGAAACATACAACCACCTAAATTATACGGAATACCCAAAATACATAAGCCAAATGTCCCACTGAGGCCGATAGTAAGTCAGATTGGCTCGCCCACCTACGAATTGGCAAAACATGTATCAAAAGTACTACAACCGTTAGCAGGCCAGACAAAATCTCATGTCAAGGACTCCAGACATTTCGTCGACATCTTGCGTTCGACTACGGTTGAACCTAATGATTTGATGGTCAGTTTTGACGTCGAGTCATTGTTCACGAATGTGCCGATCGTCGAGTGTATGGATGTCATAAAGGTGAAGTTACAGCAAAATAACATACCGGCTGAATATATGAAATTGCTACACCATTGCCTAGAGAACAGTTACTTTGTTTACCAAGGCGAGTACTACTTGCAGATAGAGGGTGTGGCAATGGGTAGCCCAGTCGCTCCTCTAGTCGCGAACATCTGGATGGAACATTTCGAGGAGATAGCCATGTCAACGGCAAAGTCTGTAACTACAATTAAACTGTGGAAGAGGTACGTAGATGACGTATTTGCCATCATAAAGGGGGATAGTGATAGTGCAATGAATTGCTTAAATCACTTAAATAGCATCCACTGCAAAATTAAATTCACCTGTGAAATGGAGAGGAACAGAAAAATAGCATTCCTTGATGTTGAAATTGGAGTACGTACGGATGGCTCTGTAAGCCATACTGTCTACAGGAAACCAACACACACCGACCGATATCTGCAAGCTAATTCACACCATCATCCTCGACACTTAAACGCTGTAGTAACATCATTGACCAATCGCGCATATGACCTTTGTGATGAAGACCACATACAATTAGAGCTAGCACATGTTAAAGAGGTCCTACAGCGGAACGGATATAAGATGGAAAACAAAGCTACAAGGGATAAAAAGTTACTGCGACAGTACAGGGTTGAAAGACAACCAGCATTTACGCCATATATCAAAGGAGTGACAGATAAGATAGCTAGAGTCCTGAGCAGATATGCGGTTAAGACTATATTCACTCCTTTCAAGAAGATAGGGCAAATGTTGCGTTCGCCTAAAGATAACTTTCCCCTGGAAAAACCCGGAGTTTACAAAATCGATTGTAGTTGTGGTAAATCCTATGTTGGACAGACGAAGCGTACGGTATCTTGCCGTATTAAGGAACATATCAAGGCGGTAAAAAACAATGACACCAAAAAATCAGCCATCGCAGAACATCTTCTAGAAGCCGGACCGAACCATTGGATCGAGTTTTATAATGTTCAAATACTCGCGACAGAACGCCATTACATACCCCGACTGGTACGAGAGGCCATTGAAATTACTAAATATAGTAATTTCAATAGGGAGGATGGGTTTCAACTGTCGAAAATGTGGAATCCGGTGATTAGATTATGCAAACCCTTGAACAATAATATAAAAAATTCGCGAATCGATACGGTGAGTTTCGTCTGTAAAACACGAGATCGAGTGTCGAGTGCACGTAAAACAAACAAAACAAGGGACAATAGTAGGTGTGAAAGTGACAATGGTAGTGGTAACCAGTGTTTGCGCAGCAAACGTACGAGAAAGGAGGTAGTCCGATATGGATACTTCTAATGCCGTCAACATCTACCCGCAAACTTCAGTCTCGTGAACAAGACATTCGTAGATAATGTCGAAATATCGAGCTCCAACAAATGAAAACAAAAAAACATGGTAAATATCCCGATTTGAATAATTTTAATGATTGAAGTCCCTAAGTATAAAACCAATTTTTTACTTAATTATTTTACTGTGCTTGCTGCAATCTTTTGAAATAAGCTCCCGAAAGTCATTCAAGAAAGCACATCATTGTACTTTTTCAAGGACAAGTTGAGGAATCATCTTCTCACCAAAGTTACTCCAAATCTATGAGACGTAGAATTTACGCCTCATAGATTGGGAGATCGTATATATGTTGAAGTAATATACTATACATTATATTTTAGCTCTTTTTTTTTTCTCTTCTTTGTCACTAATGTACTCCGCGTTAACGTCTGTCATCTCTCACCACCATGGGTTCACCAGTTCCCCTTTCTTTCCCCACCAGTTCGCCCTTGCCAACTTCCATTGTAACCTTTGAATTGTCAAAATGTTTGAAAGTGCAATAAAGAATATAATATTTATGTATATAATTATTGACAGTTTAGTGTTCTACTAATTGAATCACTTATACCATTGATTTATGACATTCTGGTAAAACATTAGGTCGGTGTCTTCTTCAGGTAGTTGTATAATACATGTAATTCTTTTTTTCGAATGAAACAAAAGAATATTTAAAAAAGGAAACCAACTAACTAACAGCGGATGTTTAGTAATGGACGTTTGCACTATTTGAACAGAAATTGTTTAAAAAAATAATAATATAGAATTGGCGTCATTACGATTTAATTATAATGTAGAGATGTACATAGCAGTTAAGTATATAGTATTTAACTCAAAGACAAACAATTTATAAACTTGGTAGTCGAGTCGCTTTTGTCTAAGCTCTGTAGAGTACCTACTCTTGAGATATGTTGTGTTAACTACTACGAGACACATTTAATTCATACTAATAAGGCTTACTGAAGATTTGAGAGCTTTGAAATAAGGTAATGTAATCTAACATAATGGTTTAATCAGCTTTTATATTTAAAAAGTAATTTTTTCTTTATATTTACGCCGAGTTGCACGAAACAAATTTTAAATTTAAGTGTTTATTAAACTAAATTAATCACAAGAATTGTGATTATCTGTTGCACGAAACCTACATCTGATTAAGTTAACAAAAAAAATTAGTTTAATTAAAGACCTATCTAACGGATGATTAATTCCAACAGCTTTTAATTAATCATGAGATCAACTAATTTTAAGATTAATTGCAACTTAACTAACGGAAAGTTAGCGACGGTTTCGTGCAACTCGCCGTTAGTCACTTTAAAACACTGTGGACACTTAAAATGTACTGTTGTCTATTATAAAAGTGACTATCTCTTGTAGTATTATAAAGTTATATTGATATTATACTGTAAGGTTAATTAAGAACATAATTTTAAAATGATTTGCCACATATTTTAAAACGGTAATCAAAATGTAAAACTGTAATCATTAGTATTACTTACTACCTATATTTATTTATATACATATAGTCAAATTGCTTTTAATACTCACTCCGCGAATTATATTTTGACACTAGCTACTGCCCGCGATGTCGTCTGCGTGAACGCTATTAGATTACACGTTGTTACAGAATGCGTTGAAGAAATAAAAGTTCACTGCTCGTTCCCCGTAGGTAATAGCGTGATAATATGTAGCCTATATGTTGACCCGACTTCTTAATAATATTCGTGCCAAATTTGAAGTAAATCCATGCAGTACTTTTTGAGTTTATCCCGGACATACATATAAACAGACAGACAAATAGACAAAAATTCTAAAAACTATATTTTTGGCTTCGGTATCGATTGTAGATCACACCCTAAGTATTCTTTAAAAAAAAATCAATGTACAGTTTTGACTTTCCTACCATTTTATTATATGTAAGTATAGATTGAAGAAATTATTTTAGACCATGTTGATTTCGTAAAATAACGATACATAAAAACATTAAATATCCTATAATATGTTACAATACTGTCTTAACATGACTTGACGTTAGTAATGCATTTAATAGCGTACATTTCGGTATTTTGCCTGCTATGGTTCTTTTTTTGTGTGTGTGTGCAATAAATAGTAAACAAATAAATTAACTTACCTCAAGAAATAGTCGTGTACAAACTCCTGATTTTCGTCGAGCCAGGCTTCAGTGCGGGCACATTCTGCGTCGTAACAGGTTGGCGCGGGCATACCGCCGCCCGCGCCACCTGGCGGCTCTTCTATGCTCCGCAGCTGTAGACCTGGAACAACAGAGAAATATTTTAATTTACTGGTAATTTTAAATTAAATTATTCATAACTTTAATAATGTTTTACGTGTCACTATTATAATTGAAACAGAAACGCAGAAATTCGTCAGACGTAGGTTAAATCACGTAATCAGGTATTCAGTTAACTAATAAAAAAAGCTTTTACGTGTATTATACGTAGTTCATCCTTGCTGAGAATTAAAAGAATAAAAAAATATAAAAATCCTTACTGGGAACTTTATTATTCCAACATTTGAAACAACAACTTAAATCTATGAATTAATAATCGTTTGAAATAGCTTTTCTGTCACAATGTTAATATTTAAAAATATTTAGAAGTCATTTTGAATTATTATGCATAGTGATACTCCTTGTTGTCATTTTATACAAAATTTCTGACAAAAATGCATTAGTTTAAATTAAAGTTTACAATATACAATAATATTAATTTTAGTTTTATTACTAGCAACATTTAATGTGTTGACTTGAGCATACTTTAATTTTATATTTTAATAAATTTTATATATAATTATATTATAAATATTTAATTATATTACATTAATAAACATACATCAATTCAATTCAAGCCATACAACAAAGAGTTTAATCGAAACAGCAAATTTGTAAAGCAATTATTTATTTCGATATTGTGTGATAGAGAAATTGTCCTGTGTTACCAATATATTACGGGAACAATATACCAAAATTATAGAACATGTATAAACTGAATTGAACTGAATCAGGCTGTCAACGAACTTAACAAATATTTACTTTTTTAATTTCAATTTTTTGATATGCAAATAGTTATATTATGAACTGAACTTAATCAGCCCGTGAACGTCCCACTGCTGGACAAAGGCCTTATCTCTCCAAATAGTTTAAAAATTTTAGTTTTAGTTTTTTATTCTTATTTTCATCATTCCTTTTTTATGTAAGATTTATTATTATAAGGAAATAAAAACATATTCACAAAATTATAAGTAAATTTTATTTTACAATATTAAATATCAAAAGCGGGGTAATCAAATTTAGATCAGGCATCCCTAAGTATGATTACTGAAAATTCACTAATATCTACACGACCGTATTGTCACGAATTGCGTATTTAAATAGAGATGTAGCGAGTCATTTGTTTATACTGTTCCATCAAAACGTGTTCAAAGTTCATGCTATTCCATTATATGTTATTTTTATATTTCATATTCATATTATTGTATTTCAATATAAAATAAAAAAGACTATATTTTCTCTAATCCATAATTGACAGCATTGTCAACATCATAAAAATATGATTGCGCAAAACATGGCGAGCATGTGCAGTAGTCATTGAATCTGATCTGTAATAAAAATATGTTTAAAAAATTCCTTGCAAAACCTTTAAGACCGTGTTGACAACGGACTTTGACAATAAACAAAATTTGTGTATATATGTACATTGTAAGTACATATGTGTGTGTCGTAGTGTGTGTAATGTTTTTAAATTAATTTAATTTTTTTTCGAGCATTATTATAAAAAATATTAGCATTCTGCACTTCTTCTCCATATGAACTTTAACTGTGCCAAATTTCATACTTCTCCATGGTACAAAGTTTTTGCTTCACGTATTAATATATAGATACCTAAATTAATACAAATGTAATTGAAATTATTGAACCGATATTAATCATTATATTATTATTATTATACATCTACAATATTGTCAACATAGGCTGTATATCATCATGATATGAATCATAGTAGCGAAATACCAGCCCTACATGTCAAAGCGGAAGAAATAGCAAGAGACATCTAGTGCAAAATTTTTTGGTTGTGATATTGTTCGCATGCATGTTGATTTGTAATCAAAAAATTGTAAGTCGCTAAATTTTAAACCAGAAATAAGCTCAAGTCTAGAAATAAGTTTACGCTGGCTATAACAAAAAATTTTTTCGGCATCTTAAAAAGTCTACCTAACTTCAGCGTCGACCTAATCAATGCTTTTTGTTCTCTATTTAGGGATGATTCAAAATTTTATGATTGCAACGAATTTTTTGCAAACTGGTGACGTCAAAATATTACGGTGAAATACGCACAATAATAATTTTTTATTATTTAATAATAATTTGAAACAAAAATATATTTTTAAAAATCAAAAAAGTTTAAAAATAAATAAAAGCCAATTATGGATTTAAATTATTTAAGTTTAACAGTTGTATTAACATTATTAATTCTTAAAAAACACCACTTCGATTTTTACTTATCGAGATCTATTAAATTATCATAATTACATGTGCTTTTTGTAATAAAATCTTTTGAAAAAATAAGTTATAAGTAACCAGTATCTTTAAAAACACGTCTAATATATTTTTGCCGACAAAATTATTACTTTGTAATTATCTATCAATTATATTTAAAAAATATATAAAATATTTTGGTCATACTAATAACCAATTAATACTTCACACCTACATTGGTTAAATATGTTTTACCAGTTTCAATTAATTGTTTAGAGTTTGTGTTTTTGTTTATTTAAACAATCAAGTCAAAATTTTCTCTATTCTGTTGGATTATTTTATTTATTTTTATTTATTTAAAAAACCTTATAACGAAGGTTAGGCTATTAAAGTTCACGCTTATGGCAGCAAAAGAATAACCATAAACGCAAGAGAAACAGCGTTGATCGTTATATTCAATTCTACAAACATATATTTTTTTGTTTTGTTTTAAACGATAAAAATAATCTCAGAAACTCTGGCTCATATTTAAAAAATATTTTTAATTTAGAAGCTATTTGTCAAGGAAGATTAAATATTATAAAATTTATACAAGTTCCGAAAAGTTCGACTGAAACTACGTGGAAAGTATATTTCTTGATAAACAGAAGTATCTGATAACCAGTCAACAAACCGATTAAGCTGACTACAAACGCTATACTCTGTAATATGTCTTAATTGCAATAGACACGCTCTGATGGTTATCGCCAGATCGTATACGACCTCATAGCTGGCAATTAAACGAGCAAAGGAACGTTTGCTTTCGCCTAATTGAAATTGACACGAGCTATCGCATGCAAATATATCGTATACATAAATTTTTTAACATTGCAATGATGTTAATTCAAATACTAGTGTTTTTTATTAAACGTCTAATGGAATTGCGGTATGTAAGTAATGTAATGTAAATATGCATGTAACATTTCATCTGCTGGCTTTTTTCTTCAACAATTATAACTGTATAATGGACAATGTACATGTTACAATTAAAATGTATATAGAGCAATTAAAAAACGTTGCGATCTACATATTGCCGCAGCGTGTATTTTTAATATTATACTTTTTTGTTCTTCTAGCGATGCGTAGAATTGTAATTTTCATATAATTTCACAACTAGAGTAGTGTTAATTAACTAGAAAATATAAAAGAACTATCAACATTACGTAGGTCACTCGATAAGTTTTGAGATGCTCGTATTTTAATCTCGCATCTGTATTATATATTTTTACAAGATGACTATAGAAGTGGTCGCCGACAAACGGCAGTAGATGCAGAAAATATGTGGACTACAGAAATGATGGTGCGAGAAGACCCACGAATTACTTACTCGGACATCGAGAAGATTCTTGGCGTTAGTTCGGGGAGAATTAATTTTGCATCAGCATCTTGGAGTGAGGAAGCTTTGTTGTCGTTGGATCCCTAACAGGCACTGAAAAACAGGCCCGTGTTGATTGGTGCCGCGAAATGTGTCTACGATTTATTTATTTATTTATTTATTTATTCGGGAACAAACAGAATAAAAAAACAGAAGTGGTGTAATGTCCGATAATGATAAATAAAAATAAATAATAAATAATAATAAAATAATGATTTGAAAACGGAACATCCAGACGTGATTCGGAAATCATCATAGGCGACGAAAAGTGGATTTATCAATATCCGAAAAATAAGAGACAGTCGTTAGTATGAGTCTTTTCAGAAGGAAAGTTGCCGGGAAAAATTCAGACACCTCCGATTCCCTAAGAACACAAGCGTTTCTTGAGGAATCCAGTGTTGAAACCTTGCTCCATCCACCATACAGTCCTGATTTAGATCCCAGTGATTTCTGTTTGTTCCCGATAGTCAAAAAATAAAAAATATATGGTTTTTTTCCGTGTGCCGAAGAGGCCATGGCCACCTACAAAGTTGCAATTTCGGACCTACTGATCAAGACTGACAAAAGTGTTTTAATTTGAATAGTTGGTTTAGTCGAATGGAATTTTGCTTAGTGAATAAAGGAGAGTACATATTTCGAAAAAATGTAAAATAAATATTGTTAATATTTTGTATATTTTTTGTCTCAAAACTTATCGAGTTACCTACGTAATGTAAGAATTATCTAAAAAAAGTTTTATTTTATAGCAATAGAACTCGAAACAAATTTGTAGTTTAACTATAAAAACGCCCGCGAGTCATGTTGTTTTATACTTCATTATAATAACAACAATGTATAAATGGGATATGATTTGATTGTGTTGAATGTATTCAAAATTTTCCTTACAATAACGAATTTTTGATAAACGTAGAGCAGTTGAACAGATCGTATAAGACAAAAATTATTTCGGTAAACAAAATGTTAACATTTATTAAAGATTGGAAATATATTGCAATGAAGCGAACCGAAGGCAACTGTATTATGATCTCTGATATAGGAAAAAAAAAAGTGGGGTTAAATGAAATGATTTAGCGATTGAATTATTTCTTCTTTTTCTTTTTGCTTAACGGCTATCAATGGTTGAATTATTTCTTCTTGCCAATTAATCATAATGAACGGAAATGTCAACATTTATTTCGTGACATATCTAACGTCTAATATCTTACTTGAAACATTTTCAACGTTTTCGACAATTATAAGGTTGTTGTCTACCCTCTTCGCTGAAATTTTTACTATGTTCAATTATTTTTTCTATATTGTGCTTCATGGTATTTCTTGCCGTAGATTGTCGAACGACGCTTCTTGTTGTCGTCCGCTTATTCGTACAGGTATGTTACAAGCCTTAAAATGTTTTTCGTCCTGAATTTCCAACGTATTTTCCAAACTAACAAAATCAAACAATAGGTTTCCAGGAAAAGCAATTTCAAAATTTTACTTTGAATTATTTTGAACGGTAGTAGGAACTTCTAAAAGGATTATATATTTTTTTTTCTTGCAAAAAGATTACTTTGCCTTTGATAAATGTTGTTAAATTAATCTTCACTGACCAGAAGATATATTAAAACCGCGTTTATAATTAAAATTTGAAAGCTTAAAATAAACATTTATTACTACTTCTTTATTATTTATTTTTAAACCCATTGTAAATCGCATTATTTTTCGTAAAAATATTCTAAAAGTCCTGTAAAGGTTCCACCATCATAAATCATTATGTTGCGGCTTATAGACACTGAATCCATAATTCTAATAGCAAACAATACCACAAGACACATCTACTTTAAATAATAAAATTATTAATAGACAATAATTAGCTTCAAAGCAATTGTAACCTATTATAAAATTTAAATTCCTGTCATGGCCCAAACTCGTCATTAATTTGCCAAAAAATTGATGAAATGTTTGTTGTCGAGTTCCTGTCTCAAATATAGAGAATACATAGAATTACTTCCGATCCTTCTAGTTTTATGTAAAAGCCAACTATTGTAACCCTCATCTTCTGAGGGCTTTGTGCAAACTATAAACTTTATTACGATGTATGCATGTGACGTACGATAACGGACATTTGAAGATTAAACATATTTATGAACTTGTTCTTGTATTAAATTAATATTTATATAGATTAAATTGTTTTAGACACCGTAAATATATTGTGTTGGATTTACAGAGTTTTGTTGTTTTTGTTACATAAAAAAAAAAGTTTAATTAAATATGTATTGCTTTGAACATTTTACTCTGAACTGAATTGACTGAACTGAATCAGCCTATAAACGTCCCACTGCTGGGCATAGGCTTCTTCTCCATGTAGGAGAAGGGTTGGAGCTAAATCCAAACCACGCTGCTCCACTGCGGGTTGGTGGATAATTTCCCTTGTATGAGTAAACCATCTTTACCAGGTGTCTATCATAACAACCGGGACCGACGGCTTAACGTGCTCACCAAGACACGGAAACCCATAAGGACATACACCCAGACCGGATACATATATTAGCAGAAATACAATAATCTGCCCCGAGCGGGAATAGAACCTGTGACCGCCAGCGTTAAGGCGACTACTCGCACCACTACACCAGAACGGTTGTCATATTATATTAGTCTACAAAATCTTAATACGTTTTACCTTTAATTTCCATATAAATTGCTTCTGATTTAATTTAATTAAATAATAATTAAAACGAGATTGACAAAATAAACATTCGTTTAAAGACTTACAATAAACATTTTTTGAGGAACTAAATCATATTCATTTGCCAGACTTTCAATATAAGCTTCAATTTCATTATTCAATGGAATAATGAAATTGAAGCTTAACTAGGTTTATATTAGCAAAGCAAATATATTTCATCCCTTATTGTATTATCTATGTAAATCCCACGGTCCAATAAGGGGCTTAGCGCGATTCAAAACAACTGTTATTTATTTTAGATAAGCTTATTAAGAATCGGTCTATTAATACGACAGAAACAATATTATAACCCTGTTTATCTGCTATTTGAACGTTCCCTCAAAGAGTGTGTTGTGATGTCATGTTAATTTTTTTTTTTTTTTAATATACATATATTTATTACAGAAATTTTACAATATTATACATATTTACAATTCAAGACTTAAAATAATTATTTACAAACAGTTTTGGTATAAATCATGTCCGCGTGGAATGGTGCCAAGAATACTAGCAGCATTTCCCCGTTTAAAACTATTTAACTCAACTAATAAGCTCTATTCCATAGTTACATATTTCCACTTTTATATTTGAAAATAAGAATACTCAAAACATTATGGAAATCTCAAATCTCTACAGACAAGTACATATATGAAACTCTTTCGTACGTCGAATACACTCGTAAAAAAATAAAATACTACACTACAAACTTCTAAGGGCCGAAACACATAACGGCGTTGCGGCGCCGCAACGCTAAAATCGGCGGTGGCGTCACCGCCAATTTTAGCGGCGCGGCACCGCCAATTCCGGCGTTGTGACGTCATACTTGTTGACCATGATTTATTGACATTTTGTGTCTATTTTTATATTTTATTTTTTTGTGTCTTTATTAGACATGGGTATCTCAATGAATGGGTATGTAAAATGGGTATTTTATGAACTGCAGATAAGCTCATGAGCCATATGCTTGAACCGGAGCTGTGAAACGGCTCACAGTTCAGCTCAATTGTTGTTATAGGTATTGTTACTTTTAACCACTTTTAACTATTAGATTTACAGCTAATTTATGACTCGGTTCAAAAAATTACATGTATGATGTACCTAAATTATAAATATGTAATAAAGCAGCGTTTCGAAAAGTTATTATTATATATTTATTTATGCATTCTACTAAATAACAACTTCACAAACAATAATTAACAAATTTCACGTGAACTATAATATTTAAAATAATTAAATTAATATCCACAATAAAAAATCACGAAGAACTGGTTAACCTACAACAACGCTCTTTTTCGCGGCGCCGCAACGCCGCAACGCAAACTGCCAATTTTAGCGTTGCGTCGCCGCAACGCCGTTATGTGTTTTGGCTCTAAAGCAGATACCTCATTTGTTGACGTTGTACGGTTTTATCGTAGTCTAGTCACAACCCACGCTTTGTCCTTCTGATTTCCTGACTTCCTTGTTTTAAGTTATCTTCTAAAACTTACAAAATACGTCTATCACTGATATCACGAAATAGGGGAGACCGGGGATAGTTGCCTATAGGGGTAGGTAGACTAATCGAAAAAAACTCGTCACTGGTACAAGTTTTGCGTCTTCCTCTCACAGTCATGTATTACGCTCCGTACCCCGCTCATTTGTCCAAAACATCAGATCGCGGATACACTTCGTTTTGGAGCAGTGACATGTTTTTTGTTTTCTTACAATGAAAGTAAAATTTCTACATTGCATATTTTTTTATCTGATGCCTACACATTTTGTGTAAATCATTTTTTTATTAATCAGAGTAATTAATGAGTACATATTAAACATATCTTATGTCTTATTTTTCATGTCGATGACAGTATCAAGGTTAACCATGCCTAAAAAACAAAAAATTGCTTCCGGGGTTGGTAGACCTATTTCTTTCGGGGCTGGTTGAATAAGGTAGTCAACCTACTATATGGATAAGAAACAAAACCAAACACGGAGAGAAAGTTTTAAGAAAAGAAAAAAGAGATAACCTTGCGCTACAGAAGACCAAAATTGGAAAAGAAAAAGGATTCAGTGCATAACCTGTAAGTTATGGGCATATTCCAAATGTAAAAGAGGAAATGTAATATTTATTGAATACAAACATTGTATTTCTGCTATTGAAGACTGATTATTTCATTTTTAATTTTCTGTAAATAAAAACGAACATGATACTGACAATAAGTTTACTTAAAAATATATATATCATTACTTTTGAAAAAACAAGTATTAAGTTACTGAGTTTATTAAAAAAAAAACCTATATGGTTAAATTTAGAAATTTAAACGAACGACCCAATTTCTCTTTTTTTTAATGACAAAGAGGCAATAACGGTCTTTGATTTATTTAATAGCATTAGAAAAGTTAAATAAAAAATGTTATTAAATGATTAAAATTGTTTCAAAAATAAAAGTTGATAATTTTGTTAATAACTCTATTAGAAATATGTGTATCTGATTTAATTTTGTTTTAAGATGTTTATCTTAAGCTGTTTAGCTCAGTTATATTCAGATAAAGGTTTAATTTTTTCCCTCTTCTCATGATTTAAGATTTATTGGTACATAAGTCTACTTACCCCGGACCAGGGGTAGATTGACTAAGATTTTGTGTGCTGTAAAATGTATTATATCTTCACCATTTTATTAAACTAAGACCTGGATATTATATTTTGTAATAGATTAATAGTTTTTCTATCGACTAATTTGGTTTTATTTTGTACTTATATTAAAACACAAAAAATATGTATGATTTAGTTAAAAAGTAGTCAACTATCCCCGGTCTCCCCTACGTACGAAATAATTTCTTTTAGTGGCAATTTCATCGATTGCTGGAAAAGATTTTGAAATAATTATCTGACATGTAGCATTACACAACAGATAAAAGTTTCGAATATGTTTTATGTGTTTGACAATTATGTTCCGCTTTAAACCTGTGAAACCAGAAGCTGTAACTATATATCGGAATTACTGATAAACTATCAGATACTCTATCGTCAGGAGCTAAGACAGGCCGTAAAAATACTTGTACGTATGTACCTTTATTATTTAAATACAAACTAACACCACACTTATGGATGTTACCAGTGTTTATCTATAGCTTTGACCGGATTGTAGGGTATATTAAAAATATAGGTCACATTATTAATTTCTTATTTTCAAAGTGGAAGAAACATTTTTAATCAGAATATAACCAAAGCGTTTTCGCTTAAAATGTTCATGTTAAACATAATTGACAATTACAGATGTAATAAAAAAATAAAATGTTGTATACGTCTAATGTTAGAATAGTCCATTGTTATAGCTAAATAAATAAACGTCTAAAATTCTAGGAAACAAACACAATACACAAGCACAAACGCCCAGACCACGACAAACGTCTGTATGGCCTATACAAATATTTGCCATGTGCGGGGATCGAACCCGCGACCGTCAGCGCATCAGCCAGTTGCTGTGACCACTGCGCCAACGCGTCTCATCTGTGTACTATGCAAAGTTCTCCCGAAACGTAAATAAAGATTTTGTTATGGTAATTTTATTCATATTTATAGAAGCATACTATTTTCGCTAGATGCAGTCTTGTGACAAAACATTCAAAACATTCAAACCAGATAAAACATTCGGAGCGAGCGAATCAACGATTTTATCATAGTCAATATTTCTATTTTATATTTTTATTAACATGTACATAAATCGGCTAAGTGCGAGTCGGACACAATGAATTCTGTACCAATACAATGTTTTGTTTGCAATACACACGTATTTGCCAACATAAATAAAAAACGTCTAAAAGGAACTATTTTTTAAATTATTTATTGATGTAGCGATCCTGGTAATAAATATTAAAATATTAAAATTATACATACTTTCGTATTAAATAGAAGTTGTATATAAATTAATATAAGCCCAAAATACCGACTTTTAGGTACTAAACCTTTAAAAGTATAATGTATCAAAAACCTTAAATGCAAAAATAACATGAAATTTATTTTATAACTATTTATTTGAAAAGAAAAATAAATATAAATATATTAAATATAAATATTAACCAACAATCACACCACGTTAACCTAGCCCCGTGCTAAGTTCGTAAGAACTTGTGTTACAGGTACTAGGAACGGAAATAAATTTAAGATATAAATATATATATACATAAATACACATCCATGACCCGGTGCAGACATCTATATTCGTCATACAAATTATCTGCACCTGGCGGGATTCGAACCCGCGACCGCTGCGTAAAGTGTCCAGTTGCCTGACCACTCGACCAGCCGGCCGTCTAGAAATGCCAAATAGATTTTAGCATCAACGGATGCGCAAATTTTAATATCAAAATACTTCTAAATATATGGTAAAATATAAGTGTAGAATTTTCTGCAATATTTTATACAGCAGTACGTCAATTAAATTCGTTATTTTAATGATATTGCAGGCAGGGTTTGAACAAAAAAAAAAACAAAACATAACATTCTTTTTAAAAAGAACAAAACATCCTATTTGAAACAAAAAATAAAAAACAAAACATGTTTAAACAAATATTTATTATGTTTTTTATGCAGCTGTTTAAAACGTGTTTTAAACATATTTAAAATATTGTTTTTAATTCATTAATAAGTATGTATTATTAGTAAAACAGCCTTATTAAATCTGCTCTACTATAATGGATGAATCTGGACCAATCAATGATATTTTAACCACATGATCTACTAGTCATACTGAACAACTTTCCCCAAGAAACAACAAACAAAGTTTCTTTTTTCATCTCCCATACAAAGTTCGATAGTTCGATATTGCTTGTTGTTAGTTGCTTACTACTGTGCTATTTGAGCCAGATTCATAGACAGAATACTTTTCGAGATTATTTTTACGTCCTGTTATAATTTGTAATTATTTATCACACAGCCTTAGTAAGCTATATATACAATATCCTAGTTAAAAACAAATTCTAACTTAATTCCAACAAGAAACGTACAAGAAACAATCACCTCTACTTGCTAACGCGCACACGCACGTTGCACACACTCACAGTCTCGTCCATCCGTACACACGACCTACCCCTTATTTCTATGTTTCGGGAAAACCCGCCGGTAAGAGAAATTAGAGTTGCCAGCTTCATACATAATATCTACCAAAAAATTAGGATGCGTTCAATTAATCACTTCACGTAAAAAAAGAAGAAGAAAAAATCATGAGTTTTTTTATGCTCGTTTAAAAAACGTTTAAAACAAATTGTTGTAAAACACTTAAACATTGTTCTGTTTTAAACACTGTTAAAAATAATTGTTTAAAACAATGCCAACCCTGATTGTATCAGTGCGCCGAGTTGACACAACTGAAAGCCATTAAATAGAGAATTTAGTTTAATTATTATAGTATTCTCTTACTTAATTATTATCTATAAGCAAAACTGAATAATCTCAGTTATTATTGCAACAAAATTAGACATAGATTATAAAAAGAGTTTGAGCGTTATATATTTACTAAGCGAGACAAAAAAAAACAACATTAAACTCTAAATTTTTTTTAATTGTAAAACTAACTGATTAAAAACAACACAAATGAGACAATATTATCAATTCAATTTAAAAAGATACAAACAACCTAGTCAGCTGTCTCCAGAATAACACCACAACGCTGAACACAGAATTTACGAAGTCAGACGTCGAAACCACAGAGTTCAGTAAACCCAGTTATTTGCATGCTTACATTAATTCCCCTATTTCTCTCGCGAGCTGGAATTTTAAAACTTTCGTAATATAAATTTGGAGTAGACTTTGTATTCTCAACTTTTACAATGTTATATTATGTTAATACCTATTTGGGATCAAATCGGAAAGCATTGTCGAACATTTATTATGAAATGACTTTAGATTTGAATTTTAATTTAAAACTATGACATTTAACATAAGTTCAGTTTATGTTATTTTTAATCTAATTGATTAAAAATAACATAAATAAATAAAAAATGTTGTTACAATTATACTTATAATAATATTAGTTCGACTACCTGTATCACTTAATAACATTGAACGAAGGAAATATTAATCTTTCCCTTGACCTCTTCATCCGCGTGTTTCCTATTAGAGTATCTTCAATATCGTAATAAAACACAATGTAAGAAAGAAAAAAAAAGATTTTTTTAAATTAAAATACTTTATAATATACTAGCTGCCCCGTGCGAAAATTTCGCATAATATTGTAGTCAAATAACGGTAATATAATGTGAAAATGAATAAATGTATGAGTTCTTGATGTTCTAAAAAAACATCTTTTAGTACTAATATATCGTTTTTATTAATATAAAACGTTAACACTATAGAATTATGCATAAGTCGATATTTATTAATTTGCGAGATAGATCAAAAACACTCGCATTAAATGTAAATAATGTCATACTGTCATAGCTGTGATATTAGTTACAAAAATTATTCATAGATGGCTTCCGATGTACTTGTTCTTGTAGTGTAAATATAGAAATAATAAAATATGATTATATATCAGTTTACATACGTTTGAATTTTCTATGCAGACATTAGACCTGTACATATTGATTTGTTTGTTTAGTTATCTATACGTAAAGTGAAACAGAATTGTAATATACCTTTATAATTGTACATTTCAATTTTTTATTAAGACGGCCGCTTCGCATACTTGACATAAATTGTGTTTATGAATTTGGACGCTGACGTGATAGTTACTAGCTTCTAGCTCGCCCACTCATTGACGCAATAAGCGTATACACCATGTATACACCATGGAACAAAACCCTTAACAAGGTGCGAAATAAAAGTTTATTGTTAGATATACTAGAAGCTGTTTTTAAGTTAAAGAAATTTTAAATTTACAAATTTCATATAAAAAAAAAAACAAAGAAGGAAGCAGAGTTTAAAGTAGGAAGGAATCAGCTACTACCTAGTGACTTTGTGATATGATGTTTTTCTTCACCATAACTACATTAGAAATAAAGTTCGATATGTTTCTTATATATATATATATATATATATATATATATATATATATATATATATATATATATATATATATATTCTGATATTAAACAGCTAATAGACTATAAACAGGCTATATTAGTACAAGTTAAAAAATAGTGTTAAAATTCGCCCCGTGTTTTGATACTTTTTAATTTATGCATTTAACTAACAGCCAATACTTGTTTATCACTGTCGATTTATGTAAATCGATAGATTAATGTAACTTCTTCCAGCAATGACAAGGACATATTTTATGTCATCTTGACCTCAATCCTCTTGTCATGCTTTAGTCTTTAAAATTAAGTAATTTGTCGCATGGTATCCTGCGTTTTAACGTTTAAATTGTCCACTTAAATCATTGGATTATGTGTCGTAATTTTTTCTCGTAAGCTATTAGGAACTATTTTAATATCTTCGTTCGCTTTTTGTCCACTTTTCTGTACAGTTTCGTAGAATTTTTCTTTAATTCAAATTAAGGATGCGGTTTGATCTTTAATTAGTCAAGCTATTGACTATTAGTGTTTTCGATATGTTCTTATTTAGTTTGCAGTATTGGACAACGTAATTGCTCTTTAAATCCATAATTATTACGAGAGGTGATCCAAAAGTAATGCTAATCGGCTATATCTAGTTCGCATTAAAAAAAAAATTACTAGCTTATTTACCCACTAGGTCAACATAAAAAAAAATCATATAAATAGCCCACAATTTGGAACCTGGGAAGTGCATTAATTTGAATACGAACCGTCGAAGAGATAACATCAAAATGAAAAAACAAAAAAAAAAAAACTAAATTAGAGCTGTGATGAAGTACCTACAAAGACATACACAACGACTTGGTGGAAATATTGGGGGACTCTGCTCCTCCATATTCCACAGTTACAAGCCGATCAAAGGAGTTTAAGCTGGATAGAACGTCTGGGTAACGTCGACGTCTCTTACTGATTTTAAGATACCATGAGAAAAGGCGATGATGTTCTTATGGCAGATCGAAGAGACCATGAGTCATATAGCTGAGAACGCAGGAATCTCATATAGCAGCGTTCAAAGAATCCTTACAAATGAATTTCATATAAAGAAGGTATCTGCGCGTTGGGTACCGAGAATGTTAACCAACTAATAAAAAAATCAATAAAAGAGTCGACATTTTGATTTGAAGAAGTTCCAAGCCAATCAGGGAAAATTTTTGTCACGTTTTGTAACCATAGACGAGACTTGGATCCATCATTTTAATCCTGAAACAAAATAATAGTCGATGACTTGGAAACAAGTCTCCTCACCGAAAACGAAGAAACTCTGAGTTGACAGTTCGGCTGGAAAGGTTATGGCGTCGGCTTTTTAAGAAAAAAAAAATAAATAGATAAAAGAAGCGGCAAACTGCGAGCTGGAGTGCTGTTTTACCAAAACAACGCACTCACTCAAAGCCCGTTGAGGTATTTTGGGAGAGACAACAAAAAGATTTTTTTCTAAGAGAATCCTAAGTTTCCAAAATGATAGACTAAATGTATTGACTTGTTAGCAGACTATGTAGAAAAATAGATTATGTTTATAACCATACTCACTCTCTTTTATTATCATTACTTTTGAATTACCCCTCGTATTAGAACGTTTAAGGCCTAAGTATATAATTATATCATCATATAAATTATAATACATAATTTGGAGGTTGAGAGGCTACCATTGAAAAGGAAGGGTCCAATATCCAACAAGACGTTTAATTTTCCTGTACACTTATATAATATTAGTAAAAAATATATAAAAACTTAATTTTTAATGTATAAAGCCTTAAAATAAATTTTTAACGTTTTATCTGAGCTCTTACTACTACTGTTATAACAACAAACAATACACACAAAAGTGGCGCGAAAGTTGCTTACAACATAAAGAAACAAAGTTACAAGCACTCCTTTTCTCTAACGAATTCCTACCAAGCGTCATACAGTGAGCAATCGACAACAAAGTTGAAAGTCTCGAAACTAACAAAATGCAGCGAATTCCATAGAAAACGCTTTTATGAACAGTTTGTTTTGTGAGCAATCTTAAAGAGTCGTATTTCAGCATTCGCCGAGCTCAGGGAAGTTATTCTGTTTTATGTAAGTGAAGTATAAAATAAAATTTGTTTTAATGGAATAACAACAAAGTCGTAAAACATTCTAGTTTTATAAAAGTTTACAGGAATAAACGTAAAATTCTATGAATTTATCTATTTATATGTATAATTATTTATATAACAAAGCACATTTTGTATTAAACTATGTTTAAAAAGATAACGCATAGATAACTTGAAATTCAAGTTTAAATTTAATTCAAGTCTTGAATTAAACTTTATCAAAATCAACTTCCTTACTAGTGTCAATTACTATGTTAGAAGTAGATTCGTTCTTTATTTGTACTAATAAATTCTTAGATGACAGCTATTATCCGGAAAATAAACTTGAAGAAGTAGATTATTTAAAGTTACTTTACGCTAATGATGTGTCATTTTCTCATCCAAGCAGAGACTGGCAATTTGTTCGCGAAGTTTAAATTGTTTTGTGGCAAACTGTGTAAAGCCTCGCCTATCAACATCTCTGTAACCGTTGGTACCGTCATTATCGAATTGTGAGACTAAGTTTTATAAGAAACTTAATTTGCTTCACTTCCTTTAAAGTCTAAAGTTCCTGCTTTAGAAAAAATTAGACAATCCGCAGTCATAGGTAATAGGCTATCTAACGTTAATCGTGATATCCCACCGATAAATAGCGAGATTAATTCGTTTAAACAATAAACAAAAACAAACAAACCCACATCAGTCGAGGGGTCATAGACTTACTTGGGACACGTCAGACGTTACATGTTAGGGCTGACGTATTTTATTTTACAATATATCATAAAATCTTCAAGTCGTTTGTCCACTATAAATTTTTACTATACATATATAAAGATAAGATTCTGTGTACTGTGTAGTATAGTATACAGATATATGTATATAAGTAGGTAAATATATTTTAAGACTCTTATTTATGCTTATACTATCAATCGCTATTAAAGTATCCATAGAAAATATATTTTCTAACAACACCAACGGTATTATGGCTAATAAATATAACGATATACTCATAAGAAGCAACCGGGCGGCTGTAACGCTGGTAATAAAAGCATCAGTCTATCGATTACGGGTTTACAACGTAGTTAACAACGTAGATATCCGCTCACGTGTTACAGTTGAAATAAATAGTTTGATACTCACTTAGAAAATACATAATCCTTTACGTATCTGGTTATATATGTATTTAACAAGTATGCTTAATTAAAAAAATCAAAAAACCCGACTGCGTAAAATACTCTTATTATAAACTAAAAAGAATAAAACAATTTACTAGCTTTCATTTAATACCCATATTGCTACAGTAAGAAAAAAAAATTCAACCCCCCCCCCCTCATTCTGTCATTTGCGGGCGCCGTTGTGAAAATTTATATAGCCTATGTCACTACTACAATTTAGACAAATCCAACGACACCTCATATGTCAAAAACCGTCCAGCCGTTTGGCCTGTAGGGCGTGCCAAAGAAATGGACATACATACATACATACATACATACACTCGAAAAACATAACCCTCCTTCTGTCGCAGTCGGGTAAAAAAAGCGTTTTTAATAAAAAAAACTACGTAATATCGTGAATGGTTATACGAATAATCATATAAAAATTGCTACTAATTATAAAGTTTATTTTAATTCTAATAACGAATTAAGTACACACACATACAAAACACCTTTTATCAAATCAAATCAAATCAAAATATTTTATTCGTTATTAGGTGATTGATTACACACACTCAACGAACGTCAAAAAAAAAGTCTCGGTAGACATCTACAATTTCATCATCGGCTTTACTAAATATTACAATAATATAATAATGTCCTAGTGTAGGCCGAGAGAAAAAAAGCCGGAGGAAAAAAAACTCTCGGCACTCTTTTTACCATATCATATTTTGTACATACAATATAAAAAAATTATTCACAAAGAACGAGCAAATCATGTCACTGCCAAGCAGCCTTGTCATTTGAAAAATCTTTAATGCTATAATATGCCTTACTACATAATTTGGATTTAATGAAGTGTTTAAATTTATTTAGGGACAAGTCTTGCACATTACCAGGCAGTGTATTGTACATGCGTATACAGTTACCTACAAAAGAGTTACTTATTTTGTGGAGCCTAAAATTAGGAATGGCCAATTTATTTTTATTTCTTAAATTTATATTATGTCTATCACAGTTCTTGACAAATTTATTTTTGTTTTTATGTGTGTATAATAAATTTTCAAAAATATATTGAGAGTAAACAGTTAGTATTTTTATTTCCTTAAATTTATTTCGTAAAGACTCATGGGTGCCCATACCGTAGATAGCTCTGACAGCTCTCTTTTGAAAAATAAATATACATTGAATATCAGCTGCGTTTCCCCACAGCAGTAAACCATAAGTCATGATGCTGTGGAAATAGCTGAAATATACTAATCGCGCGGTTTTGATATCCGTCAACTGGCGTATTTTTTTTACTGCGTAAGCTGCGGAGCTGAGTCTGCCAGATAACTTCCCAATATGAGGACCCCACTGTAATTTTGAATCTAAGGTTATACCCAGAAAGACAGCCTGATCGACCAATTCTATTTCCTTATCCCTAATCCTGATACTGGTTGTAGCCAACTTAACATTCGGTAAAGTGAATCTCACACATTTTGTTTTGAATTCATTTAATAGTAGATAATTTACATTAAACCAGTGGATAATCTTAGAGAGAGCCCTGTTTACATCGTCGAGTGAATTTTGTCCACGTTTAACCTTAAACAGTAAAGATGTATCATCTGCAAACAAGACTATCTCATGTTCATCTCTAACAAGATGAGGGAGGTCATTAATATAAACCAGAAATAGAAAGGGACCTAAAATCGAACCTTGAGGTACTCCCATTGTTACAAGAGAGGCGGGGGACCGCTTGTCGTTGATCACCACGCTTTAGGTCCTGCCACTCAAATAAGAAGTGACAAAATCGAGAGCGGTACCCCGGATTCCATAATGATGTAGTTTCCTGATTAATGTCTGATGCTGGACACAATCAAATGCCTTAGAAAGGTCACAGAATACACCATAGGCATCGTGTGACTGATCCCAGGCCTCATAAATAGTCTCTAAAAGTTTAATTCCAGCATCAGTAGTAGACCGGCCGCGAGTAAAACCAAAGTGTTTATTGTGTAAGAGTTCATTACTTTCAAAATGTTTTTGAAGTTGATTTAGGATATTTTTTTCAAAGATTTTACTGAAAGTGGGAAGTACCGATATTGGACGAAAGTTAAAAGGATCTGCGGTACTTCCAGATTTAAATAAAGGCATTAACTTGGTAAATTTCATCAAGTCAGGAAACACACCACTATCAATACAATTATTAAAAATTAAAGCCAGTTCTGGAGCAACTATTTCAATTAGGGAATTTATAAGATGTACAGAAATGCTCCAGAGATCTGGTGTTCTTTTTATATTTAACAATTTTAAAGCCTTTAAAATACAATACTTATTCACATGACTAAATTTAAATTCTACATTACACATTGGTACGTTAGATTTCAACAATGATTCTGCAATGGGAGTAGATGAGTTCAGGGTTTTAGTTAATTCTACCGGTATGCGAGTGAAGAATTTTTGAAATTCGTTGGCAATTTCTAGGTCTTCAGTAATGATTTTGCCATTGATATTAATTTTATAGTCACTCTCATTACTTTTTAATTTACCCGTTTCCGCATTTATAATTTTCCAAGTAGATTTCACTTTGTCGACACTATTTAATATTTTATCACTAATATATTTCTTCTTTGCAATTTGACAGACTACTTTGAATGTTTTTGAGTATAATTTAAAATAATTTTGAAATTTTTCCGTTGTGTTAAACTGTCTTTCTGCGTACAACTCATACAATCTCTGTCTACTCTTATATAAACCTACAGTAGCCCACTCACTAAATATTGGGGCGTCACAAACTGTAATCTCCTTGGATTTATATATGGAGTTAAATTCATTTAAAAATGTCTCAAAAAATATTTTATACATTAAATTGGGATCCATGTCATTACTCAAGAAAGGAAGCTTATTACACAAATTTACTCTCATACAATTCAGGCGACTTGCTGTCATTGGCCTACATACTATTTTTCGTTTCTTGACCCTTTTTTTCTACACTAAAACTTGCTAGTTGACCACAATGGTCTGAATCTAATTTATTGAATATTATCTTACTATCAGGATTAATGTTACAGTATATATTATCTAAACAATCAATTTATCCAGGGTTATAAATTTAAGACTTCTCAGGGGATAACAGATAAAAATTTTCTTTGTATATGTACCTTCTTATATCGGACACTATGACGTATACGAAAAGATCAAGGAATTTATATACAAACTGGAATGCGCACGTGCACTCAAAAACGTTCCTAAGAGAGGAG
The DNA here is from genome assembly GCA_036937285.1 of Euphydryas editha. Classification (NCBI taxonomy): domain Eukaryota; kingdom Metazoa; phylum Arthropoda; class Insecta; order Lepidoptera; family Nymphalidae; genus Euphydryas; species Euphydryas editha. The sequence continues at coordinate 11,270,213 of JAUPFZ010000020.1, forward strand.
TTGCATCCCTTTCTACCATGGATTCAAGACAACTCGTAAGAAAGAGACAAAATACTAGTAGTCAACGAAATGCTGAGAACGATTTTTTCACTATACATGTTGGAAACAAATATCAATCTTATGATAGTTATTTCAAGGCGCATATTTGAATATACAATTTTATTAAGTGAGCGTTCCAATACAAATTCCTTGGAAAAGATGTAATACTTTGTACACTACATAAAGGCTGAAGACAATCACCTAGGTCTATTTAAAAATTTTGTTCGAAATAATGATGTAGGTATCATTTTTGATATAATGACTGGAGTAAATTAACACGAAGAGAAACATTATTTGTGGTGTTAGTCAGCAGCGTCACCATATCTGCCACAACACACTGCGCTCGCCAACCCCCTTGTCAAGCGTGGCGAGTATTGGCAAACCACCCTAGAGATCATGAGGGAGGCCTAAGTTCAGCAGTAGACGTCCAATGGCTGATACGTTGGTGGATTTTTCCATTCTATATTCTATACATTTTATTATTTACAAATTACTTGATAATTCGAGTTAAAATCCCAATAAGGCTGTCAACTTAAATCATTTTTAAACATAAGAAATGTAAATATGTATTTGGTATTATCATTTCGGCAGTATTCAAGTAAGTCGATAAACAGACTCGTACTCGAATCACATCACCAGTTGAACCTGCAGAGAAGTAATTGATTGTTTTGAGTCCAATGTATATGAAACGATAAATATGCGATAACCGAGCAATTGAGAATGTATCGATTTATATTAAAACTTGTAAGCCATTCATTTGTAAGCAAGATAAAAGTAATAATAAATGTTGATAAATTTTCTATATAATCAATATTTTTCAATAATGTTTGATACCATACCACCTATTGAATTTATAAAATGTTATTGTAATTTTACTGCTATTACTATTGTAATTTTACAAAAAAAAAAATACATATTCAATATAGATTTTTATATAAAAAATAATAATACTTTGCTAGACCATTTGTTACGAAAAAGTTAGTTACATTATCTATACAAGATTGAGCAAATAGTACAGTACAGTGCGTCATGACAATTTAAGACGTAAGCTGTCTTGTTTCTGATTTGAACAATATAGAACAACATTTATACATAATACGACTGTTTTATAGTTATAAAAAGGTTTTAATTATATCATAACTCTGGAATTTAATTGAAACGATGAGCTTGCTTCTATTTTATTTTGAATTTTTCCCTTGTAAAAATTTATACATTATTTAAAAAAAATATGCATAAATAAATAGACAATATTATCTATACATATAATAAAATGGTAGAGTCAAAACTGTACATTGAATATTTTTTTAAAAGAATACTTGGGGTGTGATCTAGAATCGATACCGAAGCCAAAAATATAGTTTTTATAATTTTTGTCTGTTTGTCTGTTTGTCTGTTTGTCTGTATGTATGTCCGGGATAAACTCAAAAAGTACTGCATGGATTTACTTCTTTGGCACGAATATTATTAAGAAGTCGGGTCATAACATAGGCTACATATTATCACGCTACCACCTACGGGGAACGAGCAGTGAAACTTTATTTCTTCAACGCATTCTGTAACAGCGTGTAATCTAACGACGCATATTTGAATGTTGTTATTATGTTAATAACCATGCTATAAGCTATCTTCACACTATAAAAATCACGAAATATAAGTAACTTAGGCTGATAAACATAATGAATGTAAGAATGAATGTAATATAAGAAATGAATATAAGTAGTATCAAGACAATTTTAGAGCAGCGCCATCTATGAGATTTCAAAAACATCAAGTCGAATTACACGTGTAAACTCTTTTTGGATATAAATAATTTAAATTTGATCATGTTGGCGAGGTTAATAGTTGTTTTTAAAAGTCATAGATGGAGTTGTGCATTTTAATAAAAATTGTATCGTTAATTCGTTTCAGAGATGAGCAAGACAATTAAAAAAAAAATGTGTTTATATAAGTTTTAAGCTGCTTCATCTATGTCTTATAAAATTCATCGAGTTTTTCTGTATGTAATAACAAACAGAACTCAAAAAGAACTGCATAGATGTATAATAAAATTTAAACTCGAAAACGGCACGTTATTGCTGTAAGCAATTTGAGCTAAATAACGAAGAAAGAGGAAAATTAAGCATGCCATATATATTATAAAGATAAGAAATGCTTATGCTTCTCAGGAACCTATTTCCTCCAAAGTTGTGTAACGGGACCCGCCTTAAAGTCATCTCGCTCCACAGACACACCATTGAGGCGGAAATTCTTACGGGTTGTGGCGTCGGCGAAGCAGTATTTATACCACGCATTCCTCTCATACCTCATAACTTCCCGTTCCAGTTCAAGCGCGTACAGTTCCCAGTGAGTGTTTGCTTCGCGATGACCATCAATAAGTCGCAGGGGCAGACACTGAGGGTAGCTGGTGTCGACCTCAGGACGAGCTGCTTCTCACACGGGCAGCTGTACGTCGCTTGCTCCCGCGTCACCAGTCCTGACTCTTTTTACATTTTGGCTGCGGAGAGCCAAACCACTAATGTTGTTTATCGAGAAGTCTTATAAGTATGTATTTATACCCTATTCGGTATTCCTTATTTATTAATTGCTCCATCTATTTCAGTTACAACTTATGACTTAATTCAGCAGAATCACCATAACGTCATTTATTCAAAGCAGGCTAAAAATAAGCACTTTTTGAAAGTCAATTTTACAAAAGACAGTCTCCCTCTGTTACTGCACTTTCTGTAGATATGAAATGTAAAGAAGAAACGGGTAAATGAATGTTATTTTAAAAGGTATAATCGTCGTTATATTTTTTGCTGTATAGCGTTCACGCAGACGACGTCGCGGGCAGCAGCTAGTATTACATAAAAGAAAAAGTTTGCTTTTAGTATTTGAATTATAATATACAAAGATAATTGTTTATAAAACAATCACGTTTAAATACTTGTTTGATTGAGTGTCTATTTAAGATCTGGCCGCAGATGCGGGTCAAGCAGCAATTTCCTGATTGAAACATGTATTTTAGCTTCCGCAAACCGAAGCCCGTTTTTTGTGAATAAGCGAATGATAGCTGTAATTAACGTGTAAATTTTACCCAAAATATTTATTTTTAATGGAAATAGCAAATGAGCAGACAAGTCACTTGATGTTAGGTGTTCCATACAGCCCATAAATATTTGCAGCACAGAGTAACAACGATTTAAGGTAAAAAGAGGAGCAAGATTGAAGCAAGGATGCTAGGAGGCATGAAGGAAAATAGGAGAGGATATTGGCTTCAGAAATCCACCTCGGTTACTTACATCTTAGCTGTAAAACACACTTCAGGTGTAATGTGAGAGTATGGTGCTATGCTGATTGAGTAAGCTTTATACAAACTTTAGCTAAACTGACTACAGCTCGGCTCTATGACCATAAAATCTAAGCAAGCAACTATGTGTTGTATTTCTACCTCGATTACAGTTTGATATAAACTTTTATTCAATATTGAATGGGAAAAGGAGAACAGAGGTTGATTTCATTTTATTATGACTTTACTGATTCAAATAATTTTACATTTTAATAAACAATTGCGCACTTATTGTAAGCATTATATTTATACGATTCCATTTTAGGCTATTCACCTTTGTAAATATATACTTAGGAGAACAGAGAAGCACAGCTTATTACTATATATCGTGCGATTTTTAATCGACTTTTTTTGTTTTTATAAACAGCTTAAATTTAAATATGCATTAATATTTGTTTGCTTTAATGCTTCGTATTTAAATTTTTGAAGGTAGAATGGGAAAATCCACTACCACATCAGCCGTTGAATGTCCACTGCTGAACTCCCCCCATAAACTATGGGATTTGCCAATACTCGCCACGCTTGGTAGACGGATTAGCGAGCGCAGTGTGCTGTGGCAGGATATGGTGACGCTGCGGCCAACCACCATCTTGGTTGGTGTACAGTTGTTCGCACCACCATGGCCTTAGTCGCCTTTTACGAAACCTCGGCCAGAAAGAGGTCAGGACAATTCTTCTCTGCCGGTCACCGCACGGCAAATATATACAAACGTATCTTTCATAAAAATAATATTTTAAAGAACATCGTATTTTTTTATGTTGCATTCATTTAAATATGCTTTGAAGTAAACATGTTTAAATGTTCATGTTTACGTGTTTTTTATTAAGTATGTAAGTAATTTAAAATTATTAAAGACAATGACGTAAGTAATGTTTATGTCAAGAGTTCCTACAAATTAGAATAAATTATAATTTAAATTAATTTTACTTTTATTAAACCAAAAATATATTTAAACGACGGTAGTATAGAAATAAATTGTTGTACGTTTTTCTCACTACTAGTTAGCAGTCTGCCCCGACTTCGTAGGTCTACTTTAATAAAGAAAACAAGACAAAGAACTAAGCATTATTTCTTTGACAACAGAACTTTTTTCTTTCCAACTTCTCCGATGAATTTCCAAACATTTCTTTTTCTATCAAACTTATTCTGACTCTGACGATTATGAACACAACAAAAGGTCTGACAAATCGGGCAATTTGTTGCTCAGCGGTAGAAATAACAACCCTTAAAATTTTGTTTATTTAAATATTCAGAATAGCTGTTTGCTAAACTACAAACAATTTATCAAGATACATAAAACCGTGCTTCTCTTTCATAACAATTGTGGAAAATGGAATATGATTAATAACCTCTTGTAACTAAATAATATTTCGCACAGAAGCCGTGACGTATCATAATTCATAGTTAATTACAGACAAGGCTTGAACAACTTTAATATTGAATAACAAAACATAAAAATATAATTACTACTAAATATTATGAATTGTAGTACTAGTTTTTGTCAATATTGCTAAGTATTTTGAAGTAGGCTTAGATTAGATAACTTTAAACCAAATTATTATATTTAAAAAGATATAATCGGCTCCAATCAACTGTTGCTCATACAAATAGAATTGATTCACGAAAAAGCTACCTGTCGGCGACGAGACCCCATGTTAAGCCATCGGCTTCTGACATGTATCGACATGTATCGACATGTCAGAATAATTTTATAAGCTTTATTTGTCAAATATTTTTGTGTTAAATAATAAGGACAATTTGTATTGTAAATAATTACGTAAGTTGAAAAAGTGAATTTTTGTTTATAGAGATATAGTTTTGAAATTAGTGTCAAAAGAAAGGTCTTGACTCATAACGAGATTTACAAAAAGGTTCAAGTCAGTAGGACTTATAGTTTTTAAAATATTTACGAAAATGTATATAGTGAAAGTTGTTTTGATGAAATGTTTATAAGTTTTGTTTTAAGAAAATTCTATTATGTAAGGTAATGTGTCTAATTTATACGTTATATTGTAGAGTAAGGTTTGACGTATCTAAATATGTATAAATTGTAAGGGTTTTTTTACTTAAAAATAATAAATAAAGGCTCCATGGTTTCGGCTCAAAGTGAAAATCACGAACAAAAAAGCACTAAAACTCGCGGCTCTCTTTACGGTATTGCCGCGACGTAAGTAAGCGGGCCAATTCGGGCTCAGTTATGTCGACGCCGACGATAGCGCCTATTTTGCGTCGTCTCGTAGTCAATCCCTGGCGATTGCAAAGTTGCAGCGTCTGTTGGACCTATTGCCGGAATGGCTCGAGAAGTGGAAAATAGCTGTCAATGTCGGTAAGACGGCCGCCATTCTCACTAGCCGACGCCGCCCTCTTCGACAGCTTAAATTCCGAGGTCAGGATATCGCATGGAAGACCTCAGTTTGCTACCTAGGCTGCCATATTGACCGAAGTCTGCGCATGATACCCATGGTAAACCATGTGGTGAACCACTCAGCCGCGGCTCGGTCTATGCTATACCCAGTTTTGGTATCCCACCTGCCAATCCGTACCAAACTGAGAGTGTACCGGGCCTATGTCCGCTCGCGTCTCACGTACGCGGCGCCGGCTTGGTATGCCCTCTGTTCCGCCACGCAAAGAAGAAGGCTTCAGGTCCAGCAAAACCGCGGTCTAAGGCTGATTGTAGGAGCCTCGAGATACGTCAGGAACGACGTTATCCACAGGGATACCTCAACACCCACCGTGGAGGAGTTTGTCAAACACCTGGCCCGCCGTTTGTTCGCCAGAGCGGATAACGGTCCACACTTACACCTGCACGGCTTAGCCCCTCTCCACGCAAGGCCTCCAGAGGGACGTCCCTTGGCTCGAGAGCTCCTACAGCAGTCGTCACCCGGCCAACCAGTTAATCTGCCCGACATGGAAGTTGGCTCGGATTGACGACGAGATGGCGCAATCTCGCGCTATTCGTTTGTAATAACGCCAGTGCCATTCAACATTCCACCACGCCACCCCGTTCAGTGCGTAGGTAGGTAAAAGCGCCAAAGCGCTAAATGACCGAGCAGGAGTATTTGCTCGAGAAGACGCCCGGGTAGAGAGGACATTGTCCAGAGGCCCGTAGACCTTGTATGACTACTCAATAAGAGAAGTCATCAAGAAGAACCCCATGCTCAGTTATGTCGAGCGAACCATACGAACAAATTAAGAAGTAATACGAAACAGTCGCAACAAAGCCGTCGAAGAGGCAAAATAAGGAAGAAACAAAACTCATGAGCCGAAACCTGCGGATCTAGAAGAAATATTGTTGTTTCATTTAATTCGTCTCTCCGAGTTCGTGGTGTAGTACATACGTATTCAGGGGTGCGTGGTGGCGTACGTAACCAGCGCAAGCTTCTACAAGGACGTACGTCAAATAAGTGGGAGATTGTCCCAGAACGACAGTGCGCCCGCACTGGACGTCTCACCTGCCGCCGTTCGAAACACTACCTATAATAAAACTGTACTAAGAAAGTACCTACACAAGTTTTTCTAATTACCGTATTTATATGGACAACTCATTCTAACAACCATTTAGAGATCAAGATATAGCGACAATAATTACATCGATGTTTCCACGTGTAATTAACGCAACAGACAATGATAAAAAAAAGTTATGTATAATAGAGCCCCATATATTAAAAAACAGTTAGTTTTGTTCCATTGTTACGACTTTCTCGTTTAATCTACTGGCATAGTTCCTACTTCATTACTTATTTGTATAAATTAATTTTGGTTGCGGTAAATAATTGAATAAGCGATAGTTAAAAGGTATTGAATATTTATGTGTTCTCATGTTTTACAGACGATATATTAGTATCTAATGTAATGTGAGATAATATAAGATTGTAAAATAAGATAAAATAATAACCTAACTAAAGCGAGCGTGTGACACACTACGGTAAAAATCAATCAAAGTTAAAAACGGACAAGGCAGTACAAATATAGATCAACGTACTGCCCAGTAATATTGCTAAATGAAATTTATAAGTTTGAATTGACGAATCAAATACAATCAAAATATATCTTAAGACCGTAATATCTAGGCTTAAAAAAAGACATAAAAGTATTATTATAAAGGACTAAGGCGAATTTCTAATAATAGAAACTTTACGAACTAACAAGATCGAAAAAAAAAACAAAGTCGCAGAGAACTGTTTCATTTTGATAATTATCAATTTCAATTAAAATATAAAATGAAAGCCCGTCTAATACAACGATGGATGAATCCATCGTGACTAATGACTAGTGAACTAGTTACATATCTGACAGTCGTTACCAAAAACTTACAGCATGAAAATTTATTCAAAATGAAATTCGTTATTAAATTGCGTTAGTTAGCGAAAATATAATGTTCAAAAAGTTTCAAAGACAATAAGGATGAGAGATGCGATGCATTAGCTGAAAAATTTAAATTAAGTTATTACATATATGATATGAACAACACAGTTGTAATAAAAACAAAGGAAAAAAAAGGGAACACTACTTTTTCGTTTAATCGCTTGAAAAGAATATTTTAGCGGTCGTATAGATCATTCAACTCTCATGTGTGCGTTGTGTGCTTATATGCGTGTGTGTGCTTGTGTGCGTGTGTGTACTTATGTGCATGTATGTGCGTGTGTACGTGTATGTGCGTGTGTGCGTGTGTTTGCGTGTTTGTGCGTATGAGTGTGTGCGCGTGAAAATTTACTATAGTAAAGTAAAAGAAGATAAGTCTTGAAAACAATTATCACACTTCCTATTAAAGAAAATCAAAAACATTTCAAATGGTAATTTTAATTTAACGCTTGCCATTGCATGATTTAAAATGACATTAAAATTACGAGTATAATATAGTGGAAAGCATGCCGAACGCCTCCTTATTACATTCACCTAAAACGTAGGTCATATGAATGTCATTTTTTTTTACTTGTTATTGTCCCGTTGAAAATAGCGAAATACGTACTTTTCTTGTGATGGAGACATGATCCGTGGAGGCGACACATGCTCGCCGTCTGCCCCATGCAGGCGCTACCTCGGCCGAGACTCCATCAGCGACCGTCAGGCGGCGCGACTAGCACTATAGGTCCATTAACATCACGACACCACACAGTATGTATTTCACCTGTTCATTATTTCACACTCGATTCAATACTAGCTGTTTTGTTATAAATAGTCTTTGTGTTGATTATCCCAGTTGATTATTTATATTTTGATAATAACTGCGAATATGTGTGCAGTAAAAAATAATTAATTACATAATTTATTGCTTATATATTATTTAGATTTAAATTTACAAAACACGAACTTTAGCCATTTTAGTAATAGCTAATATAAAACGTATTTAAAAGTGAAAGACGAATCCAAAATTGCGACTCGGAAATTAAATATTCAGCAGCAAATAGCTAAAACAGATTAAATCTTAAAGTAGCGAATCTCGACCGCGAAAATTACTTTAGTGCCTTCTAACAACAAAGACATCTGTTATGCAGATTTTAATCTTTTTAACTGCTCGGCACAGCCTTTTCTTGTAATCCTGGTTAAATACGTGTTAAAATACCACTATGTATTTCTAGATTTTATGATATTTCAGCTGACATTTAGCTTTGCAGTAAAATGCTTATTATAATATTAAAAAAAGATTAAAAATTTGTTTTAATATCTAGCATTTAAATCGGTAAATATACAAATATTTTAACACGAAATCGTAAATTTTTGTTAGTTTTATAAAGGTTATATTTTCGAACAAACTGGAAACAATAATATTTTTATAAACGACACGTTTATGTACAAGGTTATTAATATAATAATCGTATTAGTTTGACGTCAAAAACTCGTAAAAAAATAGGTAGATACTGTTCTATACAAAATTAGAATAAACGACAAATGTTTATAATTATTATATTAATTTAATATAGTAAAGTAAAGAAGATAAATTTTGAAAGTAATTATACTTCTTACTAAAGGAAATCAATAATAATTCAAATAGTAATTTAAATTAAATGCTTGTCATCGCATGATTTAAAATGACATTACAATCACAAGTATAATATAGTGGAAAGCATGCCGAACGCATTACATTAAGGACGCGTTTGCGATTTGGACAAAATTATGCTGTTTTTCGGTACATATTTTGACAAAACTAAACAAAATCATATAAAACGAATAATTACATCATATAGATTGGTTCTTTATCTTCAAACAATAGTAACTTTTTTTTTTAAAAAGTAGTTTTTTAATATCGTATTAAACGTTCTCCCATTACCATTTTTCACAAATTAACGAAATCGGGTAGACTTTAGGTACATTTTTGTTCTATTATCTACATATATAAAGATTTCTAAAAATAGTATGAGCAAGGAGATATGTTTAATTCTAAATCATATTAACAAAATAATACAAAAGTGCCATCAATAGTCGTAGAAAATATAAAAACTGGACCTGCTTTTTTTCACATTTTGCTATTAATCATGACTCTTATCCCATTGCAATAAGGTTTATTTTATCGTTGGTATTTGTTTTGATTTATTGCACAAACATTTTCATTTTTCGAATGAGACCTCAGTCAGTCCGCGCTCGGCCGCTGTCAAGGGTGGACGTTGTGTCGCCTGCTAGCAGCAATTCGAATTGAAAAACATCGCTGCTCAAATACAAAATATTCGATAAACCAAATTTGATACTTGACAAGGTAAGATAATTTTATAATCACATATTTTTATTTTATTATTTTATTTCGCAAAAAGTACATAGGTAAGTAGTTTATATATGCCTTATCCTCTCGGACTTGAGTAAACCTGAAGTTGTACTTCTGTGACTGCTACTGGAACTCCTCGACGATTTGAACTAGGTGTGCCAAGTTTGGATTCGTTTTGTTAGTTATGATGAGACTTTACCACCGGACTTGATGTAATGACCTGAAGGTGTACTTCGGAGACTGCTACTGGTACTCCTCGACGATTTGAACTAGGTGTGCCAAGTTTGGATTCGTTTTGTTAGTTATGATGAGACTTTACCACCGGACTTGATGTAATGACCTGAAGGTGTACTTCGGAGACTGCTACTAGTACTCCTCGACGATTTGAACTACGTGTGCCAAGTTTGGATTCGTTTTGTTAGTTATGATGAGACTTTACCACCGGACTTGATGAAATGACCTGAAGGTATACTTCGGAGACTGCTACTGGTACTCCTCGACGATTTGAACTACGTGTGCCAAGTTTGGATTCGTTTTGTTAGTTATGATGAGACTTTACCACCGGACTTGATGTAATGACCTGAAGGTGTACTTCGGAGACTGGTACTGGTACTCCTCGACGATTTGAACTACGTGTGCCAAGTTTGGATTCGTTTTGTTAGTTATGATGAGAATTTACCACCGGACTTGATGTAATGACCTGAAGGTGTACTTCGGAGACTGCTACTGGTACTCCTCGACGATTTGAACTAGGTGTGCCAAGTTTGGATTCGTTTTGTTAGTTATGATGAGACTTTACTACCGGACTTGATGTAATGACCTGAAGGTGTACTTCGGAGACTGCTACTAGTACTCCTCGACGATTTGAACTACGTGTGCCAAGTTTGGATTCGTTTTGTTAGTTATGATGAGACTTTACCACCGGACTTGATGAAATGACCTGAAGGTATACTTCGGAGACTGCTACTGGTACTCCTCGACGATTTGAACTACGTGTGCCAAGTTTGGATTCGTTTTGTTAGTTATGATGAGACTTTACCACCGGACTTGATGTAATGACCTGAAGGTGTACTTCGGAGACTGGTACTGGTACTCCTCGACGATTTGAACTACGTGTGCCAAGTTTGGATTCGTTTTGTTAGTTATGATGAGAATTTACCACCGGACTTGATGTAATGACCTGAAGGTGTACTTCGGAGACTGCTACTGGTACTCCTCAACGAGTAGAACTAGGTGTGCCAAGTTTGGGCTCGTTTTGTTACTTATGATGAGACCTTACCGTCGAACTTGATGTAATATGTATCTTGTTAATAAATTTTAATAAAATGCATTTTATGTAACTTTCATAACTCAAACATAATTGAATTGAAAACGTCACGATTATAGTTGAGAACAATTATTGTCATAAGTTATTTTTTACAGAGCTTCTGAAAGTATTCACAATCCTCGTGATACATCAAAGGTGTATCCAGAAAAATGTAATCAAACGGGTTGTAGTACTTCATGAAAATATTTTGGAGACGTCCAACGTAAGTTAATAATACATTTCAAATTACATACTATTGTTTTATATTCACTTTATCACAAACTTTATTTAGCATAAAAAATAACACTTGTAAAAATGTTTTTTTTAGAACTCCAAATATGAAGAAATAAAACCGCTACAGGTTTCAGGACGAAGGATCATAGAAATGGCATATTTTATTAAACAACTTCATGAAATTGCGAATCATACTTCGATGTTCAATTGTAATTTAAGTACTGTTACACGCAGTACTCTACCACATTTTCAATCAAATATTTTAAAAATAAATAATTGATTTCGTTTTATTTGTGGTTTTATTAATCGATCGATGTTTACCTTTAGCTCACTTCATCTAATCCAGAGGTAAGATCTTATGATAAATATCAAAGCGAGACAAACTCGGGACACCTAGTTCTACACGTCAAGAAGTTCCAGTAGCAGTCACTGAAGTACAACTTCGGGTTATTCCATCAAGTCTAGAAGTAAGGTGCTATCATAACTATCAAAACGAGCCCAAACACGGCACACCTAGTTCTACACGTCAAGGAGTTCCAGTAGCAGTCACTGAAGTACTGTTACACACACCTTCGGGTTATTCCATCAAGTCCAGGGGTAAGGTCTTATCATAACTATAAAAACGAGCCCAAACTCAGCACACCTAGTTCTACACGTCAATGAGTTTCAGTAGCATTCACTGAAGTACATCTTCGGGTTATATCATCAAGTCCAGGGATAAAATCTTATCAAAACTATCAAAATTAGCTCAAACTCGGCACACCTAGTTCTACACGTCAAGGAGTTCCAGTAGCAGTCACTGAAGTACACCTTCGGGTTATTTCATCAAGTCCAGGGGTAAGGTCTTATCATAACTATCAAAACGAGTCCAAATTCGGCACACCTAGTTCTATTCGTCAAGGAGTTCCAGTACCAGTCACTGAAGTACACCTTCGGGTTATTCCATCAAGTCCAAGGGTAAGGTCTTATCATAAAAATAAAAACGAGTCCAAACTCGCCACACCTAGTTCTACACGTCAAGAAGTTCCAGTAGCAGTCACTAAAGTACAACTTCGGCCTACTCCGTAAGTCAAGTGGTAAGGTTTTATCATAATTATCAAAACGAACCCAAACTCAGCACACCTATTTCTACTCGTCAAGGAGTTCCAGTAGCAGTCACTCAACTATACATTGGGGTTACTCCATCAAGTCCAGGGATAAGGTCTTATCATAACTATCAAAACGAGCACAAACCCCCTGTCTCTACTAGTGGAGGCTTGCTTACAGTGCCTAGTAAATTAGCAGTGACTGAAGTTTGTATTATATATTATACTATTGGCATATTTATAAATAGGTATAATTTAGTAAAAACAAACAGCAATAAAATATATATTTGTAGGTACCTACTTATTATAAAGAAATAAAAAAAAAAAAACAAATTGTAAAGTATCAAATTAGTTCATTTGACTACAATTCTCGAACCTAACCGTGCGTACTGCGTCGTACGCTTGTGTGTGTGAGTTTTGTCAATGTAGTAGTTCGATTCTATACCCATCAATTTTGTAAACGCGTCCTTAACCTAATACGTAGGTTATATGCATGTCATTCCAATAAAAGTATACTCTTTGGAAGTAAAAAAAAATCATAAAAATTAGCAACATCATATTCATAAGCTCGTGTACGTCTTCATTCGATATAATAGAACCTTACAAAGAAGAGAAAGTAGTGGGACCGTTAATATAAAATAACAAATGTTGTTGATTAAACGTCATATGTATTCGGTTCGAATGTCATTCATGAATGGAAGTAGTAGTAGTAAATCATTCGATCGATGCCATCCACGCTCCCTAGCAGAGCAAACATTCGTTCAGTCAGTGAACCGTACACAACTGTTTCAAGTATACGAGTAGATATAAATAGTTTGAAAAATCCAAAAGTTCACGCCTCAAAATCTCATTTTTCACAGTAAAATTGTTAAAAACAATTTAACCCCATTTAATTAGAGTGTATAATTAAATAGGATTCTATTCGTAACTATACTGAAGCATAAGAAAAAAAAAAGAACTCGATTAGTGAAGTCTTTCGGTCGTTATCGTGACCAGATACAGGATCTGCACATACAGACACATAAACGACCAAGACAGAACTTTTTTAAACAATTTTTTAATAAAATTATTACTTTAAATAACAAAAATGTCATTATTTAATGAAGAGTATCATGCGTAATAAAAATAGGGTTTTTTCTTAATATATGTGTGTATAATTACAGATTAATTTACAAGTGCAATATATGATAAATAGAGACGAGTGTTCGAAAAATCACTTGTTTTGCGTGAAGTGAGAGTAGAACCCACCTCATCGTTTCGCTTATGAGGCGTGCAATTGATGAAGACTACGTAAAAATTTTTAGTCCATTTACGAAATAAATATTGAAAATATTTAGATTAATTACGACTTTGAATACTGGTATAGAAAATTCTAAATTTCGGTGTATAATGTATGGCATTTATATGTGTAAGGTATCACAAACTACTATAAATAAATGTCACGACACACAGAGTGAATTCAAATTCTTAATATTATTGCTTAAATATAAGTATAATAAACCTCGTATGCTAATCAACTTTTTATTAAATAAATCATCAATTTACATTACACAAGTAATAAACGAATGGTAAAGGACAAGTTGAAAAACGAATAGCAACAAATTTTTTACTTACGGAATAGTACAAGATCCGGCTGCAAAATTAGCGCACTCATCTAGTTTTTACCAATAAAACTATTTTTTTCATACATTTATGCTTAGGAGAATATAAATCTACCAGGCGAGGCCACTTTTTGATAGGCCACCTGGTACATTTGTATTCTCCTAATCATAAATGTATGAAAAAACGTAAAGAAGTCATTCGATCAGTTATAGTAGTTTACTCCTCATGTTTTTTTCATACCAGGGGCTTTATATGAAAATCGATTATTTAGGATTAAACTAGAAAAATTAGGTTTTTAGCAAAAACTCGATGAGCGTACTAATTTCGGAGCCGCGCCTTGGACCATAACGCTTTTTTGTGACATAAAAATCTTAAGACTAAATAGAAGTTTCACTTCAAAAAATTTCAAGACGAAAATATGAAGGTCGATTTACAGTCTTATTGCTCGTATCAATATACAAAGTCGAATATTTTTCAACATATTAAGTAATTTGTCGAAAATTAAGGTTGGTCCCTTAGGTTCACCATGATATCTCAAACGAAACGGATTCTTGATGTTCGATGAATGATAAAGTACTCGTAAAAGGAAGATAGATGGTTTTATTTGTTTGTTCGAAATCAGAGAGTGTATCGACTCAATCAATATACAATTTACCAATACCATTACTCAAACTTCTCCTTTTGACGTTTCATTTATTTGTAACTACAAGAAAAAGTGTCCTAGAAATTGAAAAAGATGTGGTCAATGTACTCATTACAGAATGTTGAGGGCATTTAGGACGGGCCGAACATTTGACAGTGCGCGTGAGGAAACCTAAAAGCTATTAAGAGCAACAGCAACACAAATTGTAATTAATGACTTCAGCGGTTACGGCTTACGAATTGAAAACATTTAGAAATGCCAGAGAGAAAACTGATAAAAAAAATGTAAAAACAAACAAAACTTTCCTCTTAATTATTTTACTATAATTTTAAACATCGAAAACCAAAATTACAATAAAGAAATATGAAGACTTTATATAAAAAAGAAGCTTAAAGAAACATTATCACTGACAAGTCTTAGTAGTGTAAATGACAATGAAGAGCGACGTTACTTCTATTAACAATCCATTTTGTCAATATTGGTGAAGTTTATTATTATTATTTTTTTAAATAAGAAAAGTTGTTTGTTGTGTGTATTATACACAACAAACACACTGTCGAAATAAACGCCACCTCTAATCGAAACCCGAGCTAAGGTAACAACAAACACATCTCACAACATTTTGTGTTTTACTTCAATAATAAGCTGTTAACTGTAACGTATTTGGGTTGAAGAGATAAATTTTATAAATAAACAATTTGAACAATGATACGCCAGTAACCTAAACATCAAGTGTACAAATGAGGTCGTTGAACGCAAAGTACCGTGCAAACTATTTCATTAAATATTTTCTATATAAGGATTGTTTTGCACTTTACATTTATTTATTATGACATATATGTGCGTCGTTTTCTTTTTTTTTTTAATTATGGCCTTCTAAAGATATGTTTCGACCTATATGGAACCTAAAGCAAGTCATCTACAATAAAATAATACTAAGTACTAATTTTACAGGAAAGCTTTTAAGTTCATATATAAGATATAAGATATAATAAGATATAATATATAAGGTGGCGCAAACCAAAAAAAAAAAATATTGATACGTTGTTAGGTCTTTTGGTTTTGCTAATTAGAACTAGGTATTTCTTGCTAAATGCCTTTGTTAAAACTAGAATTAACGCTCAAAAATAAAAAAAAGCCTAACAACCTATCAAATATCAATAATTATTTTTTTGGCGTGTGATATAAATGTATAGGGCCATATAAATGTATAGGGCGTTTGTGCACTAAGCGTAATTTTACCTCCGATATTTTACGTTTCCCCATTCATTTTTATCTCAATTTCATTCAGTTTTTTTAATGCCACATCAGACCGTAAAAAACCGGACTGCCGGACAGTAAAATTCCTTGTAGTGCACGAACGCCCTATCTGCCATAGTTTAGTGAATTCAAATAATAACATTTCAAAATAACCGACTGCAAAAAGATTCTTCGTATTATATAATTTTTAAGCCGGCCCTCTAAGCGTTTAAATACGAAGAAATATCTGTTGCATTTATGTATATAAAAATCAATATCGCATAATTATTATCTCTCAGAATACAAACAAAAATATTATTTTTAGTTTATTTTGCACTGCCAGGTTGCAATCCACGTCTTTAAAAAGCACTTTGTATTTATTAATTTATAATAAAAATAAATTGGTTGTCTGTAAAATCGGATTACGGACGATAATTTTACGTGATAACATCATAAAAAAAATCATAAAAAATGCATAGGTACTTTTATGAATTTAATTGAATTATTATCACTGAGTTATTATTATTCTGTATAATACAAAGAATGAGTTAATTCAATTAATTACAATTGTTTTCGATAAATTAACATTTTATATATAATTATACAGATTAATTACAAGTAACAATCTGCTATTAACAATTTATTTACAACAGCTTATATACATGTGTGATATTTACTTATACGATTCTCCTATCTGCGTTATTGTTTTCATTGACAAGCCGAACGCTTAGGCCGATCGTGCCTCTCTATCGCTTGTTCCGCGCTCTCGCTCGCGAAATGTGACAATTCTTCGTGCAGTGGAGCCGGCATTCATCGATTTACAAGACGTTATCGCGTCAAAAAAAAAATAAAAAAACATAAAAACGACCTATCTGTGTATTTTTTTAGAAATTTCTTTAATTTCCCTGAGATTCCACCATCATACCTTGATTCAAAGTATGTGATACCACCTCTGTAGCAAGTTTTGAAGTCTGTTAGAAGCAACCAACTTGAACAAGTAAATGCTGATTATATACGATGTTTTTTTTGATGTTTTGTTTATTAACGGTCGGTTTTAAAACAAAAAATCAACTCATTACATAGAAATATCTATTTTATATATTATAGACTTATGTTTCACATTAGTGAGATTACAATACGCTTATTAAGATTTAAATTAAGTACGTTTTAAATTGAATACAAATACTGTATAAATAAAAATTGTTTATTTATAATAAGCCAAATAAAAATAGACCAGCCAGTCTTGACATATTTATTTAATGAATGAAAAATTCCCAAATACTAAGTGATGAACGTGATAACGTACCTACCTAACGTTTCATTAATTATTTTTTATGGAAAAATTTGCAATTCCAAATATATCCGCCAGGAGCGTTTCACGTTTTCACGGTAGTTACAAACAGGTTGTAAGTAGAGTATTAATATTATTAACCTTTCATGTAACACGAAGCCACGTGCATATCCAATATAGAATTAATAATAGGATTTATCTAAACCTTCGTTGTGATTCTTCCGTGTAGGTACTATTTGCAACAATTATATAATTGGTGAACTTTACTGGCTTCAATAATAAGCAACAACTGCATTGAAGTGCAAACTTTCGAATATTAAATACGTATATTTTAAAATCTAATCATAATAATCATTAAGAAAAACGAATTCGATTACTTTTTGTTAAAGCGACAGTTGTGTTATTCAGATATTTAAAAGTTATTTTACACAAAACAATGTTGGTTTGTTTATTTATGTATTTCACGGAAACAAATCTTGTTTACTTGTATGTAATGAAAAATGAATAACAAAGGTTTTCCAGAATATTAAAGACGATAACTTACATTTATTATCTGTACACATCACATAAATTAAATAAAAATGAATTAAATTAGTTCCTAATATATCAAATAGGAAATCCACTCCAGTACTTGACGATGATGAGAATTGTAATGGCAGTAATTCTTCCGCGGTGCAGTATGCAATGGGTCCCTCAAGGCGACAAGGCAACGCAATCTGAACCGCCAGTCGAGAATACTAAGCATCTATAATGTATTCATCCGAGAAAAATCGTGATCAGCCCGCCCCAGGTACACGCTTCGAATGGAATATTAACCGAAATATAACTACGGAAAGTTTCTCTATTGAAAATCTTTTTCTATAACTTGATCGCGATGTATGTATATTCGCTTACGTTCGATTTTATTTACGATCGAGCTTTTGCCAATAAATACGTAGCGACCAAACATCAATTTTAGTGACTTAATTATGTTCTTTTTTTTAATTCACTGAATTAACGATAAAAAACCACTAGCGCGGAAAATAATTTACTTGCATATTCCAGAAGACTCCACTTCATGGCGCCAACAGTAATAAATTTTGCGAGTCGAAGCATTAAAATCTCGTTAAAACGCTATCCAGTATCGAGAGTTCCCTATACCTAGTAGTTACAGCTCGTCGACTGTGGGTAATGTAACGTAATGAAACAACCAACGCGAAATGGACGCGACGTTCGTCATTGCCAAAGCGCAACAAGTGAGCTCACTCAACAAGTCGCTAAACTAATCTTCTCGACTAATCGCGAGGAAAATGAAAAAGTAAAAAGACTTGCACTTATTTAATTAACTTACACGTTTGTTTACGAAACCCTCTCATACGTACGTAATTACTGTTTAGAAGTGAATAAACCGTTGCCTGGATCGATCGTGTTTTATAGAGACGTATCTTTATAACGTTATTTTTATCACGGGACGGTGTTGTTTATCTTGTTTCACTTATAGAGAAAATGCTATACAAGTTGACAGCATAAATGTTTAAACATAGTTCGATCCTTTGCCTCATATAATGACAAACTCTTACTAGATATCATAAATAACTGGGCATTCGTGCTATTTTCTCAATGGCGTTAAAACGTATGTATCATTTCTTTTTTTAATAAGTGTTCATATTTATACCGACCAACAAGTAAAACATGAATTTCTTTATAAGATATATGTAGTTCTCTAGATGTATTGAATTCTTGGAAGTGAAGAATGACTCAGTCTGACGGGAGTCAGGTTTCAAGTCAGTTTATTTTTTATTCAGTTGTATCTCCTATAAAGGATGAAGGTTGAACAGTTCTCGAAAGATCCGACGATTCCTTTGATTGAGGTAAGGAAAATACGTAGTTGGTTTTCGAACCATCCTTGAGTTCCGTAGGTCGTCGAAAGAATGGGTGTCATTGTCAATACAATTTACCGATACAATAGACAATAGTAACCATGTATGGTGTCATTTGGCTCACACCTAATTTGTATTACACATTGATATTGATTGTGTTAAAAACATGTGGCGCTTGTTGATACAACTACTTCATATTATCTAGCATTGTCAACGGTGAACAGAAGTTCAAAACTTTCAAAAATTCTAATGTAGATAGAAAATGTATTGTAAACACCATATATTAAAAAAAATAACAGCATATTATGTAGGTATGTAAAACAAAAGTTTAAAAGGGATCTTTACAAGAACTATAAATGCTTAGGATATTTGTCTATTTGACTTTGTCTGTTCCCGTATCGCACAAAAACTTGTACCTACGAAAAGGTCAAAAGATCGTCTTAGTCGGGTGTGTATTTTAATTTAATCTTAATGCACATACTAGAAGTGAAATTATAAATACATTTAAATATTTATCTAAATCCAGTTCTAGAGTAAAAGTCTAAGGCAAGATCCAAGCTAAGATCTATATCTTTCTAATATTAATAAAACGGTGCCCTAATTTCGAAATTTAAAATTTTAAACATTCGGCTTCATGGTTTGTCAACTTATCGGACGACCAGTCGCAACGTCACGGAATGCCGTCGCAAGGTCGGGTACGTTCATCAACCGACGATCATCTGAGATTTTCATAGTACGGAGTAGAGATACCAGGAGTGCGAACGGTATAGGATTTTTCACGTTATTTATGTACACAATAATAAACCCAGATCATAGTTCTCTTTTTTGCTACTGGCTGCGCAAGTATTGAGGAGGCACCGGTACTATTATTATTATTTTCTTGTATACATTACGTATTTCTCCCTTTTTTTTATATACTGAACCTCCGACACTAAGAAGGAGTCTATGTTTACAATTTTTAAGTATTAGCTCTTTCATTCAATTCTCGCATATACTCTGTTCACCTTGCATTCTGCATACCAATTTCTTCTTACATACATCCTCGAGAGCTGGAGAATATCTAAACTTAGCTTTAAGTTTTTTGGTACTGTACCCATTGCCGACATAATAACTGATACTATATGGACTGTGTCTGTTTTCCTGTCTCGCTTTAGTTCTATGGCTAAGTCTTGATATATTATTACACGTAAATACGGACTAGCTAACCTGGCTCGTGAATGTAAAAATAAATTAAATTAAATATAAAATATAATTTTTTTAAAAATGAATTTAGGAAAAGTAGCTTTGTTGACCTCAACGTAAGTATTTAATAAGCGAGTAGGTAATTGTTGGAACGTAGCGCGCCCTACTGGCAAAATTATCTGCCTCCTATATTGATGACTTCGTGGGTACGAGTATCACTGTAAGAAGCAACAAATAAAATATATCTTTACGATTACTCTACGACCAGTCGCAAGTTAATTCCAAGGTAATAAAATGAATAAAATAATTACAAAAACTGCTTGGTAATTAAATTTAACAAGATTTTTTTTTTTTTTTTTGTAAATTATGCAATTAATAATTATATTAGCTTTTTTTGTTTGTTTTAAAGCCGACGCCAACAAGAATATTATATAAACTTATAAGGATTATAAAATTTTCTATAGACAGAACTCAAAGACTGTGTCTTTTGGTTAGTAGTTAGTATAGGTATAGCTAAAGAATTATCGATGAAAAAAGATTGCAAATGTTTAATTTATGTGTAATTTTAAAATAACTACAATTGCTTAAAAAAAAAAAAAGAAACGAAAGAAATCAGTTAAAAATAAATATCGATTTGGTTAGAATATAATATTTAAAAAAATTGCCTACATTCAAATCGATCAAATCCTACGTTAAATTAGTTTTCATTAAACCGAGCCGGTCACTTTTAAAAACAATAAACCTTTTCAACATTCGAGGTCGCGCGTCATTTTAGTTTAATTATCAAAATGGAATTTTCCAGTGTTTTCTGTCAGTTATTTGTATGTGAAGGTTACTTTGCACATAATATTATACAGAATACTCCTGAAAGTCATAGAATCATTTTAACGTTTAAGTTATATATACATCTTACAATTAAATATTAAGCTCAGTCACGGTTGTACAACACGTAAATATTGAGATATATCTGAGAATTCTCATTTAAAAACAAAAAAATATATATATATATATATGTATATTTAGAAATTTAGATTTTTTTCTTTTTTTCTTTTTTCTTGTTAAGTAATACGCTTTTGAATTGTAAAGTATGTTAAATCAGGAATAAAAGAAATACTATACCAAAACATTTTCTAACGAGTGGGCAATTCATCAAGTACTTCCAGGGTGTGTGTGGGGGTTGTTTTTTCTTCTTGCAACTCCTGTGTGAGGGGTGGTGGCACCTCTCAGGAGCCTTGCCGTGCTTCGTAAACATTCCGAGTACGCCCTGACACTTCCATAGACTTTACATCACTGTTAACAATTGCCACACCACACTAAACTGGTCGTTACTTGCCAACTACTCACAAACACTAATCACAAAGAAATACCACTAAAAGGTCATCTGTAGCCATCACCCTGCCAGCCCAACACTACACGGGTGCAGCGGACATTAACTGCAAAGAAAAGAAAACAAAAAAAAATGTAGTAATGACCCTCCCCAAAATAAAAAATAAAAAATCTAAATATAATAACGTAGGCATGAGACACATCGGATAAATCTTAGGTGCTCCACAATATTAGCTTCCGCCGTTGCTTGATACAAAATGATGACAAAAAATACAGCTGTGACTGTTTTTTATTCGCCGTTACGACAAGAAAGTAGAAGTATGTCAATATTTGGCTAGCGTATTGACACGAATTTTTATTAACGCACACGATCTGTTAGCTCCAAAATAGCCTCGAGTACCCTTTCTAATGGATGAACTAAAAGAGACATCGGTTTTTCGAAGAATTTAAACTATGTCAATCACGTATGATAAAATTAATCTATATACCTATTTAATGGATACAATGTAAGAATACTTTAAAACTTAAACATACTCATACCACCTAAAGGTATTCAGTTACACTGACATCAAAAGAAACAAGAAGTAAAACCAGTTTTGATAAGGTCTTTTTCTTGTTTGTAAAAACGATAAGGCCGTCCATGCTTGTGATTATTAATCAAACATTCTTTCACGATAATTTACAAGAAATAAGAGAACATTTTGTATGACTAACTAAATTACAATTTTTTGTGTAAGAATTTGAAATATGTTCATTAGTTTAGATAAATTGTTTGTCATTTTAATTCATATTTTAAATAGCAACACAATACGTTGACGACAAAGGACATGAGTTATGTCAGGAACACTATATTGGGGAAACTAGTCATCTATCGTCGGACTTGTTTGCATGCGGTCACAGACCGGCTGAGGAAGGTCAAGGCGCTTACTCTACGTTCCATGCTTGAGCAAGGTTTTTATCATTGTTCCGTTAACATTATGAGTGGGTTATTGTTGTTTTTTTATCTCATCTGTTACATACAGCTAGACAACCACTGATATTCAGCGGTATTACAATACCGAATTAAGGAAGTTTTAGGAAATTATTATTGAAAAAAAAAAAAAAAAAAACGAAACATAAAGGTAATGTAGGTACGTAAAGTAATATTACCATAAATTAATATTTAATGCTTGATTTTCTTGTCTACTTTTTTGCCTAATACTAGGAATATGGCGACTTATGAACGTATAAATTGTTATAACTTAAATATTTAATAATTTATATCACTCGTACCTTTTTTTGGTTATAGCATTATAATTGTAATAAACATTCTTATTATTAAATAATTGAAATACTAAATTTGTAAAAAAATAATTTATCGTTGAACAGCCAACGAAGATAGTCAACATCAACAAGTCATGTAAATGGAATACACATGTTATTTTAATAAAAGTTGTAAAATTCTATTATTTTCTTAGTCTTTCGACGCCATCTTGAGTTTTTTCTTTGTGAAATGAATTATTCCCGTATGACTACCGATGTTTCCGTTACATAACAACTTCATCCATCAACTTCAGAGATCAGGACCCAATCGATTTTGTTTCTTACAACCTTGTATGCATGTTTGAACAGTTATTCAAGTCCAAGTCCAAGCTTGGTGATTCACGTTAGACCAACTATGGAATTCGTTCGAGTGTTTATCTTGTTTTTACTATATTTTTATAGTACACAACTTCTTCAATTCACAATTTCTAACGTTAATCACTCCAATATATCTTTTAACTTCTATTTTAGTCAATTTTGGTAATTAATATCGAGAGTGGATATTATATGTAGTTTTTTATTTACAATTATGTTAATAGTATATTTTGTCGATTGCAAGTTTGCAATAGCAGACGTAATGCGAACTATTCTAATAAAAAAAAAAAGAAACAGATGGTGCGCCTTTGAAATCCTAACTCATCCCTTGTATAAAAGTGGCCGTTAGGGAGAGCTTAGGGGAGTAAGAGGGGTAGATGTTCATTCATCTGAAGCCTGACGTCACACGGGGTCGTGTCCTCGCGGTTAGCGACAGAAAATAGATGACGAGAAAAAAACTTCGTATATCAAATCAATCTTATACACGATTTTCCCTTCAATATTTGTCACTTATCTATTTCGGTTCAAATCATATTCAGAATATCGTGTACGATAAAGTATGTAGAGTATTTTCAGCGAGCTAATGCATTTTTAATGTTTTTTAAACACACTCCTCGTCAACAAGACGCTACACATTCAATGTAGCGTCGCATTTCATTTTCTATTGTATTTGCGAAATATACGTATTTAGTCGCCAAATAAATAGAAAATACTTATTTAACAAGTACATGATACAAGTACATATATGTAGAGATAGTATTACTATTATCTTCTAAAAACTCCCTTACGTTGCAAACTATAATATTATAATAAATAGCTTGCGTGTTGAAATTAAATCTATTCTGATTCTAGAAGTTTCTGTTTGATGCGTGACTGACAATAAAAAGTTGAATGATTCTACTTCAATCTCTACACAGGAATAAAACAAAACTCTTGACATCTTTTTAACGGACTAAATTTTACATAAAATTTGCGGTTTCTTATATTCCATACTAATATTTATATGTAAAGAGTTTGTTTAAATGTGCTAATTGTAGGAGTTTTTAGTTCGATTCGAATAGATTTTTTTTTTATAATTTAGAAATCGGGCTTATCGACAAATGTTATTGGGTATAAAACATCAAGTTACGACACAGAGGAACGTAGCAGTAACAAAACATGCCAACCTATCTGATAACTCGTAACTTGTCACGTTTCAAAACGCGGGACGTCAAATTATGAACATAAATACAGAAAAAATAGAAACTATATCTACCTTACAGTTTATAATATAAGCAAAAACTGATCGGAACGGCAAGCAATAAAGTAATAGTGAGTGTTTGTAACATAATGTTTCAGTGAGGGCGTATCGATTGAATTAATGATATGTGGGCGCACGTGTGGTCCGCGCTCAGCCGTGGACCAGATTACAAACGATCGAGTTATCACTATAAGAATTATTCTATGGTCACTTTATGACATAAGAACAATAGATACGACTTTTGTAAAGCGGTTGTTGGCTTGTTTTTGGTTTGTACAATCTTAAGTGCCAACTATTTCAATCATCATTTCAAGCACGTAGCTGTTGCGAAACTATTGAGAAAATGCCTAAATCCCATATATTTAAATTCACTTGGCCTATCCACACCTCAGCGTTGTGAAATCACTATTAGATTACGACATTAGTCAAAAAGAAAACCTTGAGCATTATTTTAGATTTTTCGATATTAAAAAAATACCACAAAATATATATATATATATATATATATATATATATATATATATATATATATATATATATATATATATATATAGAAAAGTCTAACAAACATGGATTACATATTACTTACATAAATCTTATAAATAATCAATATGTAAATATTAAGAAATACAATAAAAAAGAAGAGGTTGGTTGTTTGCTTAAAGCGCGCTTATATTAAGATTTTAAAAATTCATCATCATCATCATCATCATCATATCACCCATTGGATGTCCACTGTTGAACGTAGGCCTCCCCATGACCTCCAGAGCGACCGGTTCAAAACAGCCTCGATCCAACGGCTTGCAGCGACTTTCCTCAAGTCGTCTGTCAATCTCGGGGACGGCCGTCCGACGCTATGTTTGCCGGTACACGGTATCCATTTTATTATTGTTCGAAGACTTTCGACTTCAGGCACTGAGGCCCGAACCCAGCCCATCCTAGTTGGATTCGACGATTGACCTCTGTCTCGAAGTTGAATCCACCAAGTTGGACATTTTGTCCTAGGTAGATATACTCGTCAACGACTTCTAGAGTAGAATCTCCAAACAATATCGGGGTGGGCATGACATGGACATTCGACATGATTTTTGTCTTATACTCCATCGAGATCACTGAGCATAATGGCGAGGTCCTCCAAGGATTCTGCCATAAGCGCGATATCGTCGGCAAATCGAAGGTGATGAATGATGTACTCGCCGTTTATGTTGATGCCAAATCCTTTCCATTCCAGAAGCTTGAAAGCGTCTTCCAATGCTGCGATAAAAAGTTTCGGAGATATGACATCTCCCTATCTCACACCTCGCTGCATTGGAATCGGTCTCGTGCTATGCTTCTGTACTCGAATCGACATACTGGCTTTATTGTACAAGCACAGCAACACTTTGATATACCGGTAGTCAATGTGGCACCGCTGGAGAGACTGCAGCATCGCCCAAGTTTCTATTGAATCGAAGGCTTTCTCATAGTCCACAAACGCACGCACAATGGCCGATTATACTCTTCGCTCTTTTTTATAATCTTCCGCGGCGTATGTATGTGGTCTATGGGACTATAGGTTTTTCCGAAACCGGCTTGTTCGGGACGTTGGAAGTCATCAAACTTGCCCGTCAGACGATTCGTGATGACCCTAGAGAACAGCGTATAAACGTGGCTCAGAATGGGCTTATAATTATTCAACAGGGTGTAATCACCCTTTTTGAAGAAGAGTACCACCACGCTTCTGTTCCAGGCTTCCGGCGTTACACCTTTGAGCAAGATGGCATTAAAGAGCCTCTGAAGAACTTTAAGTACCGGTGTTCCACCCGTCTTACCGTCGTACCGTCACCCGTTACCCGTAATACCGTCTTCACCCAATGCCTTATTGTTTTTAAGCTGTCCCAAACCCATACTAATCTCGTTTAAGCTGATGTCCGGGATTTCTTCGGAATAATGTCGGATTAGCTCGGCTCGTGGATCTTCAGCCGAACTACAAACAGGTCGGTTGAACGAGGTACAACTGTCAAAACCGTAAAACTTCTGGACCTCCCTCAATATCTCTGGTCGACGCTTTACCTCCATCCTGTTTTCAGCCTCGACAACCGGCTTTGACCAAAAGACGAACCCTTGAGTACACTTTGGAGCCCCGATTCCACTCTTTAGTGTCTTTAATATGTTTTGTATTAAAGACACGTATATCGTGTCTCAGAGATTTCCATATACGTCTGTTGATAGGCCTATGTGCTTCAGCGTCACCAGAGGACTGCAGGTTTAACAAGCATCGTTCTTTCATGAGACTTTGAGTTTAGTCAGAGATTTTTCGGGGGTCGCTTTTACGGCCGGGTCTGTAAAATCGGCTCCTAACTGTATGGACAGTGTTCACCGACCTGCGGTTTATATCGTTCACAGAGACGCAATCGTTAAGACAATCAAAACGATTAGATAAATCGAGCTGAAAACTCTCGAGATTTTGGATATGTGCGTTAGATTGTCGCAGTATAGACTCCATCAGGCGTGACCATTCCAGTTTAACATTGATATTCAATGTGCCTCTAACCAATAGGTTTAGTAGGATCACTCCCGGTTTTCGCCCTATGGATCACGGAGACGTCATTGAATAGCTGTCGTCTGGTGGTCATGACGAATTCTATTTAATTCCTAGTGGAACCGTCAGGGATCATCCAAGTCCATTTCCTGTGAGGCGGTTTCTAGAAGGAGTTCATCATAAAGAATCCTTCCTTCTCCAGAAAATTGGCCAACCTCTGACCCCTGGGTTTCCGCTGTCCATATCCAAATTGCCCCACTCTCAGCTCATCATTTTTTGCTTATCTTCGCGTTAAAGTCTTTTATGACAACATTGAAGTAGGTTTTATTCGTATGTATGGCTCTACTGATGTCTTCATCTGGGTGTGCCGAAGTCGGTGCGTATACCTGTTTGACCTTCAGCGAGTACGCAACCCTGTTCGACACACTTCCGATGGCCACAATGTTGCCAATGAGGGATCTGTGGACAATAAACCTGCCACCTCTTTGGGACTGATGGTACTATTATCCACTAGATATATTTTTCGATATTTTGTGATTTCAGTAAAAACATTTTTATAGTGTGACAACACTAATATATTTTTTAATACCAGTTGTCAATTCTGACGGCATTTCACCCGATGCCAACGTGTTAGTACCAGGGTATGAAAATATTTCTTGTAGTGTATCTGTATATATATTTTCATATATATGTATAATGTATTAAAATTTATATTTGTTCGGGTGTTTACCGTGTGTATAATTTTATTGATTAAATTGATTAAGTTAATATTATGTGATCATGGCAATTGAAACATTGCCGAAATATAGGGACCTCAATAAAATTATAAACGCGGTAAGCACAAATATAAATTTTAACATGAATAGTGATCGCGTTAGTTTAAAACAATGTATAATGTAATAAACATGAAAGCAAAAAAGAAAATTAAGTCAACACAGTAGAGGAGACGCGTCATTGTAGTCGCGATAACGAATGATCGGGTAAGTATGACGGAGGCTTGCCACGATAACACGAGGTCAAACATTGAATAAAACAGTACCCCGAACAATAACAACATTATACATTAATATGATTTACCTAACATCCTGCCAAATTATCTGCTAAGAAACTTTTTAGTCAAGGCTACCTTTTGGACTCAAGTTGTTTCGTAACGCGATACCTTATTCTGTATTAATTTAAGTTTAATAAGAAACTGAAAAATATTAAATTTTTTATTTCGGGGAATTTATTCTTAAGCGTTTCAAGAATTGCTCCAAGAAAGAAAAAAATCTTAAATTTATAGTTTAACGATCATCACACTTGCGATGTTCATGTTCAAACAGAAAAAAATTATTAATTAACTAACTATTGCATAACTAATTGAAAAATTGTGATTTAAACTTTATCCAGGCGGATTATTGTTCATTTATCTGTCCAGTAAGTGCCTGATTTTTTTTTTAATTTTATATTTAATATGTTAAAATAATTTTTATTAATAAAGTATCCAAAGTAGACGTGGCTTACGCAAGCTAGAGCACCCGTTTTAGGCGGTATTTTCGTGCCTCTAGGAAAATTATAAATATTGGTCCTACAGTTCTGAGAGTTGGGATTTTTTTTTAGGAAATTTCTTCCTTTTTTGTGTCTTTTATTAAATTTGAAAAATATAAGGTAATTAGTTTTTGAGATATTTGCTAAAAACTGAACCCCCTTTTAAGTTATTTGTTAACAACTTTTGTAATTTTTGCAAGCGGTACTTCATTTTTTTCAAAAATCATCCAGATGACATTCTAATTCAAATGATATATTAATTATAATTTTCGAAGACTGCTGAAAAAAGTTGACCAAAATGGAACTTGTTCACTAGACTATATAGTATGTAATAAATAAAAAAATAGGATATTAACGAAAATATTGTAACGATAAGGTAATAAATATGCAATCAACATATCTATTAAGAGTACAAATTAAATGAAACTGATTATTAATTTTTAATTCCTTTAATGTTTAAAAAAATATATTTCGTTTAAACATTATAGGAATGGAATTGTAAAGCCTTAAGTAAGAATAATTGCTATTCCAGACGCAACGCTTTGAACGCAAGCAGGGTTGTTCACCTTTAGGAATTAATGGTGTGTCTTTCTAATGCTTTTGTTATGTTCTATCGTAAAAATTGTAACAAAAACGGAAATTGATAGTGATTATACACCATTTAGCATTTGCTAATGGTATTGACGCTTTTAATCCTGATAATATTATAGATAATATTTTTGATATCATCAGTGATTTAGTATCAAAATAGATTTTATAACCGCGTTACTTCTGACATTTTTATAGCTATTACTTACAGTCGACAGATATCGAATTTCTTGAAAGCAACATTGAGACAAAGCATCATTATTTCACGTTTTTTAAATTCACCCATAAAAATAATGATTCTTATAAATAAAAAGTTATAATCGTTAGAGAAAATTTGGTATTCAAAACCTCGCAATCACATTTGAGTGACATCAAGAGCACGTGCTTTAAAAATAATCGTCGATGTGTGTGTAAATACACTTGTAGTTGTAATTGCGTATCTTAGTCGGCGGAGAGGGCGGGGCGGCGCACGCGAACTGATATTAATTATTAGTCTAGGGCAATTAAGAGGCGCCAGATATACGCCATGGATGAGATAGCGGACGCAAAGAAAACAGAGGCCGGCTTGAAAAAGTCATCTATCAACAGATCCGGGTTCTGTAACTGGAATAATTTGTAACTAAATATGTATAAATATCGAACTAACGTCTATTGTATAAACCTTTTCATGTCTTTAATAATTATCTCTTTCAGTAGACAAGCTGTGTCCATTTTATAGTTATATAAAGTTGTCGTCTCTAAGATCCGATCTTGGATAAGCAATTTTGCAATTGAATAAACGATTGGTTGGAACAATCGCATGCTTGTAATATGTTTAGTTACGTGTGTGTTCTTGAATACGTTTGCACGCATCGTTTGTAAAACAGAATGGAATAATACTCTTAACGGTTGAAAACGATCGTCATTACTTACTAGAAATGAATTTTTTATTTATTTTACTATATATATTTCATTAAAATGTTACGCTTGCATCTTAACGAGTCAATCAGATATTTATTTATCGGTACTGGGTAAATCGTTATTGTTGTGGAAAATTTTGCATTGTATCTATTAGCACGCGATTGTGACGACACACGACACGTTCTCTTTGACATAACCGTAGATGTATCATAATATGTTTTCCGGGTTATTAACTAGAAAATGCGATATCACATATCTACTTATGAATAACAAGGGAAAGTTTACTAACCATTAATATAAACATTAATTGATAAGATAGAGACTGTACTACGTCTCTCATTAGGCATATCGCGTTATCTTTGATATTAAACAACTTTCGCAATTGAACTGAATTATGTTATGACGAATATTTTCTCAAATTATGTCTTTGTGCAGTTTGAAGTCGAAGCAGTTGGGCCTTGGAATAGTAGCGCAAAGAAAACCTAAAAGATACATATATCTCCAGAGGGTAATAAGAGGACTGGGTAATTTTTTTCCTAGACCTACAGGATAAGGAAGAGAAAATGATGACAGCATCCTTGCCATCATTCCAAGCGGACATGATTTATACAATACATCTTTTTTTATCAATTAATATGTAATTATTTTTTAAGTTTTTTTTTTTTTTTGCTTCTCCTACAGGGGTGACATGATCACTTCGTGACCAAACTACTTTAATCAAATAAAGATTTAAAAAAAAAAGTTTTTTTTTTTTGTAAATATGTATAACAATTAACATTAAACATTCTTTTATATAATTTTATGTATATACTTACATCGAATTGCTTAAGTTTCTAAATACAATAAAATATCAGTCGCTTTATAATCGTTATTCATTTTAGCAAAGAAATTGATATTGAAATAAGCTTGATCGTTACAGCGAGAGTCATCAAAAACCGCTTAACTATTATCAAACAATCATCAACGTAGAGTTTTCCTCCTTACGAGTGAATATTCGTTCATTTATTACAGATAGCCATGGAAGTTTCGTCCTAAACTTAATTAATGAACGGATCAACTTGATGGAAATATAATAGAATAACTGTTTGTTCTACGTTACTTTGTAAACAATCGTTAGGACCGTTGGGAATAATTAACAAATAAACGGTATAGATTAGTCTCACTTAATATTGAAAATAAATTAAATTTATTGAATTCGTTTTATTTTTATAATTCATGTATAAATAGTTGAAAACTTTAAAATAAAATCAGCAATTTAAAATTTATTCATAAGATGTTCATATAAAGATAACATAAAATCCGATATAATCTAAGTAAACACAATATTAATAAACATATATTATCGATATATAAAAATAAATATATATTATCGATATTTGATAATCTGTTATAAATATCAAGTTTTAATTACCTAATACATTTGTAAATAATAAAAAAAATTATTCATAATTTTATTTTAGGACATAACAATTAGTTACATGCGTACCTATTGTTGTTGTTAGAAATTAAAACGATCAACGATATTTTCGCAATAGTTAATATAGTAAACTAGCTGCACCTCGCGATTTCACCCGCGAAACTTCCGATCCTGTGGGGATGTTGGGATAAAAAATTGCCTATATGGTATTCTGTATTTCAAGCTGTCTGCGTCTCAAGTTTTATTAGAATCGGTTCAATAGTTTTTGCGTGAAACATCAACAAACTTCATCCAAATGTTTATATAATATCAGAAGGATGTGGTATCAGAAGGATTGGACGTAAATATCGGAACCCAGTCAGTAACTCAAGGGCTGCTCTAAATTATTATTTAATGAACTATACAATGCAATGTCTAGAAATAATCTTTAAGTGAAATTTACGCGATAGTATGAGCACCATGTTTTGATCGATAAATCTCGAAATTGCGTTTTTAATTAAAATTAAGTAATAAATTACTTAATAATAAATATTTAAGTAAATAAAGTAATAAATTACTTAATGTTACAAAATTTATTACCCCGATTTCCTATACGGAAAAAATTTCCAAACATTTTTAAAGTATTAAATTACTTAAATTATACTTATTATACATAGTATACCTGAGGAGTTTTTTTTTTTTTTTAATTTTGTTTCTCTCAGATTCATCTTAACCGACATTAAAAATAAGTGTTTTCGGTTGTCTGTCCATAGAATGCCTAGGTTATACAGTTACGCTACAATTCAGTAGAACATTGTCATATACATGAAACTATTTGAAAAATATCTGAAATTTCAACGCGGACATAACCGCGTATTTACGTTTAGTATTATAGATTATTCATAACCTCGAAACTTTCCAATATATTCACAATAAATGTTTTGAATATATTAATCGATAATTCTAGAGTACGTTTAACGCAAATTGGCGCAATTTATTTTTTATATTATTTATTATATTTTTTTTTAATTATCGACACCGATTGATACTGAACGCAGTGGCACATTTATTTGCGTATATTTTTTAATTATTCGTAATCCATCTTTTTTATTTTTTACTAATAATATATTATTTATAGAAACAGGTAATTTAGTTTTAAAAAAAAATCAGTAAGAACCGGGCAAGTGATGAGAACAAAGTTGAAAAACTTTTGAAATCATATCTTAATAATAAAAAGATATCGTATGTTAATATTTATTTACAAAATGAGGACATAAAAAAATTACTTTTTTCTCTACAAAACGGTTATTTAATAAATTAAAATTAAATTTTATAAAATAGATCCCGTGAATATGAAAACAAGCGATAGGTACAACTTAAAATATTTTTTTGTATATTCACATTATGATAAGATACTTTATCTATACAAATAATAAATCTGTTAAAACCTTCGTTTTATTAATACTCTATATATCATCAACAATAAATTTTAATAGCGCGTTTTTTTTTTCAATCAGCGCCATCTCTTATCGGTTTTTTATGTGTGCACGTATCACGTAAAAAGTACAAAACCAATGTACTCGTAGTATAAATTAGTTTTTGTTTCATTGTAATTAAATTTAAAAATAAATATTTAAGAAAATAGAAATAGGTACCTACGCCGCCAACGCCATCTGGTCTAAGGAATCTTAAAAACTCACAAAACTTATTCTTGAGTTATTATTTTGTTAAACTTAAAAGTTTACTAAATATGTCGGATAGGAATAGAAATCGTTTCAATATTTTAGATAAACATCATTTTCAATTAATATAGGTACTATTATGTTAAATGTCACTAAATATAAAAACGATATTCTACCATTATACGATAGATGGCGCATGTAGGTGATAAAAAATATAAATTTATAATTTTTTAAATTTTAGTTAAATACCCGTGCGAAGCCGGGGCGGGCCGCTAGTAAATATTATAACTTTATATACATACACAAACAAAAAGGAACAGTAAAAACAGAACCGGAATTTTTAAGGCTTTGTATCCAAAATAATAAAAATAAAATATATTTAAAAATTAAATAATTTCTCCATTCAATAAATACGTTTTCCGGCAGTAAAAATACAATTAGGTACTGAATCATATGCTGGTCCAATAACACTTGGTCGAATTTTTTACCTTCCATTAGTGCTTCTCTCAATACTAACTCATTTACTTGTTTTCTTTACGTTGATTATTTGCTATTAATATACAATATACAATACAATAAGAAAGAAACCATTTTGAGATTTGAACGACTATAATTTTCATGACGTAGGGATTTACAATTCATCACGATTAGTGCCTATTGATGTGGAAATCTCTTTTAATGAATCGATTCAAATAGTCGATGTGCTAAAAGATTTCTCTTGAGAGTAAATAAACGAAATTAAACCATTGTACTGAATAACTAATCAATCGAATTAAATCTGTAATACAAACATTAATCTAAATCTATATTAAATAAACTAAAACTTAAATCTAGTATAACTAGTCACTAGCATCATTTTCCTTGCTGACAGCTGCAAACTTTTATATTACTAATGTATCTAGTTATAATTTAGTTAGTTATAATTAATTTAACTACTACATGTTTGTGGTAATAAAAAGGTTTTAATATCTATGAAATAACACTTAGAAATAGATAAGTACATCCGTGCTGAGCGGAAAGCGAACCGGCGACCGACGCTGTCGTAGACAGGCGCGATTATTGGTCTAGACTCTAGACGATGATTACCGTTAATCGTATAATATATATTAATTATATACACTTAAAACATCGAGACGGTCGACATTAGTGTGTATAAATGTATGTAGAATGTAGATATTTCCTTCACTTATACAACTTTATAGGAGAAATTAATAAGTCGATTTAATGGTTAGGTATTCATAAACAACAATATTAAGATAAAACAAATAGATTTAGGTACAATAATTTTAAAATAAAGGCGAATATTAATTGGAATCGTTTTTATGCAATAAAAATAACATGGGCGTAAATTGTAATAAAAACTCGTTGCATTCGTTTTTAATTAACATTCACTTTTTATTATTTTACTAGCTTTAGTATTTACAGCTTGTATACGCGACTGAATAATTTAGATTGTTTTAATGATAATCCCCAATTTTTAATTAGTATTTAAAATCCGTTGCCTAGTGAGGAAAATTAATATAAATCTGAATGTGATTTGTCTATAATACCGCCAAATTACAGATGACACTGATAACGTCTGTGTTAAGCTCGATCCCAGGTAATCGATATTCTTTTAGTATCAATTAAATAAATAACCAACCAATTAAATAGGTTTATGGAGAAATCGTCTATATTGAAGTATCAATCTATCAGCTTACCTTTCACAGTCAATTGAAATGTTGAAGCGTGAAAGCAGGACGAACAAACAATCAAAAATACTTTCACATTTTATTTGTAAGGATGAACCAAATATGACATGTCATGTCGGTCAATAGATAACCTATAAAAATTACTTTCACTTTATTATTTAAAAATAAATCATTCGTACATGACCAAAATATGTACGTAACAAGATAATTTTTTTCAATCGTATAAAAAATCTGAGCGCTATGTACCTTGACCAGACTGAACTCAAATAGGGGTCAACACTTGTTATTTACGAATGAAAATATTAATCTTCGTTGTTTTTTTCTCATAAATAATTCGGCGTTTCAACATCAAGGTCATCAATTTCATCTGTTAACTTAACTGATTTTTTTTTACTCACACTCAACGGCCTCCAGTAGGGTGTTAATCCTGTCGGGGGTCCAGAAACACACACAATACACAAGCACAAACGCCCAGACCACGACAAACATATGGTATGGCCTATACAAATATTTTGTCATGTGCGGGGATCGAACCCGAGACCGGTAGCGCATCAGCCAGTTGCTATGACCACTGCTCCAACGCGTCGTCAAATTCTACAATGTAGTAATATAATACTTATCATTAATAATTTGAGACTAAACATCACTCGCGGCTTCACTTGCGTTGACGTACACGGCTACTGGTTGGTAGGTACATGATTAAAAATGTTCAATACCAAGCAGAATATATCGATTTCAAAGAAACTATTTTTCCTTTTTATAATATAAGTTTTGATAAGAATTATTATTCTGACATGGAAATATTGTAATATTATATAATTTAAAACATGAAAATTCAACGGTGCTTGCGCATATAAAAAAAAAAAAAACTAGAATTCCTATGACTGTAATGTTTATGATTTCTGCGTGCAAGAACTGATACGAGGTGGATTAGAATCATCTAGAACAGGACTGTCCAGACAACGGCTCGCGGGCCGCAAGCGGCCCACAGCTTGTTTTCATGCGGCCCGCGACGCGTGTAATGTTAATCAAAAAAATAGTTTTGGACATAAATAGTTTGGATAATAGAATTCTTTGTCAAAAGATATATCAATATTTGGTATAATATATTTATCTTTATTCTTGTAACATTAAATCCCGATAACGAATCGATCGAGAAATATGATGAAAACTGAAAACATTTTTTTCTGCGGCTCTCCAGCTTTTGTAGTAAATTTAATTAGCCCGCAAAGGTATGTAGTTTGGACAGCCCTGATCTAGAATAAGACAGCCAGACGAAATTACCTGTTATTGAATTCGCACTTTTGTATCGATAATGTCTTTAATTATTGATATTGTAAAACATATTGTATGCGTGATTACAATCTTCTTTTACAATAATTTAATATATGGAAAGATGAATAAAGAAAAAGTTCACGAATATGTAATAAATAAACATTCGAATTCTACAACTTTATCTCATGATTAAGAAAAGTGTAATTAAAGTCAAAAACTTATTTTATGGGTTAATTAATGGATTATTAAACATTTTATTATTATTCTTTCCATAATTATAAAACTATGCTATCCAGAAAAAAAACTTCTCGTTATGAGTCATCGAAGCGAACAAATTACCATTTCAAACAATCATTTATTTATTTATTTTATCATCTTACATCTAACATTACAGGATAGTTATCCTAATGCGTTAGTGTCGTTGTCATGTTAGATACCTACGTGTCATATTAAGATAAAAGTACAATAATTGACATCACATTCAATTCCATTGAGTCATTAAACAAAACAAAAATTATTAGTGAAACTTCACAATAAATAATCAAATGACATAATCAATATCAATAAAAAAATAATAATTTAATCAATGTAATAATTTCGTTAATATATATAATATATTAATATTATATTATTATATGTATATAATAATAAAATAAATTTAAAACCTAGTCAATAAAACTAAAATCATGGATATCACAACGCACTGGCGAAACCGCAAGAATAATTTTTGTTATTGTTTGTTTGAATATCTTAGGAAATAAATACTGGTCATATGATTTTCGTTATTTTTTTAGCATTAAAAAGCCTGTTGAAATGGAATATAGACTATATTATAGTATCGCGATAATACTGATAACTGCGGTGCAGTAATCATAAACGTGAAGCCACGCGGGTCAACTAGATTTCTTAGAAAAAATTTCTGAGACTGACGCCTCTAAATACTACTATACTGTACGTTTTCAGGTTTATAAATTCAAATTTTACTAAAAAAATTCAACAAATTTCTGAGTGTTTATATTTCTGTCAATTATACATCATCACTACATATTATAAAACAGTCCTCTGCCGTGTCTGTCTGTCTATTCCCGATAAACTCAAAAACTACTAAACGAATTTTCATGCAGTTTTCACCAATAGATAGATTGATTCATGAGGAAGGTTTAGGTATATATATTTACCCCGGGCATAGCCGGGGCGGGCCGCTAGCAATTGTATAATTCACGCTGACGAACACCAAACGATCACTCTTCCTGTTATGACTTTAATCATTCAACAAATACCCTTTCAACTAGGTTTCTCTGGTATTTGTTTAAATTTTTGACTCCCATTAATTGTTTCCTTGAATTAAATTCGAAATCATCGGTGAATGAACTTTTTTCTCGTATGACATTGGA
This sequence comes from Euphydryas editha, assembly GCA_036937285.1. Lineage (NCBI taxonomy): Eukaryota > Metazoa > Arthropoda > Insecta > Lepidoptera > Nymphalidae > Euphydryas > Euphydryas editha. The sequence continues at coordinate 11,307,875 of JAUPFZ010000020.1, forward strand.
AGGTTATCACAATTCTTTGCCCAAACGAGTTGTTTATATTACACTTGTAGTTTATTAATGGTTCTTTACTCTTTTACCTTTATATCGCTCTTAATAGATAGTTTTCCTAGAAAGATAGATCGATAGCAGACATTGGTAGAATTACGAATTGTATTTGTAAACTAGAAGAGTTTTTTTTTCCCTAAATTCTAGATGCAATGATTTGTAATATCTGGAGTTGTTTTATATTTTCCAGTGCTTCAAGTACGTTGTTAATTTTCTATATCAAATTTTTAAGTTATTTAATAACCGAATGATGAGTAACTAAGATCAAATCAAATTTATTGGCATACAATATATTACATAAATATAATAAAATTAGAATCATAATTTTATTTTAAAATACGTTCAAAGGAAAATAGCGTTTGCATTTATGAAAAATAACAACTACTAATATATTACGAAAAGAAGAAAAAAAATTATGTTACAAAATTCATAACCCCTTTAGCACACAAAATACCTGTGACTTTTTCCGCTTCTTTATTTTAAAAATCTTTTTACAAAATAAGTATTTACACACTCAATGAGTCTTAGTGAAAATTCAAATTACTTCAAATTCAAATTTAGAACTACTTCATTTATTGAAAGCTATTAAAAAAAAAAAATTAGCGGCAGTTTTATAATTATTCTACAATGTATACTGTATAGTTTCGAGTATTTTGATATATGGACAATGTTTTTTTTCTTTTTTTTTATGTCATGAAACCACAAAAACACGAAATGGTATTAGTATCTTGAAAATAATCAATAAAATATGTACGTATGTATAAAACAATAACATACTTAGTCAGTAATTATAACATTATAATATTTTGACAGTATTAATAAATTATTATATAATTAATGATTTATTATTACTACACGTATTTATCATAAAAGTGTTTTTGTAATGATAACCAGCGATAATAATTCATAATTATATATTTATGTAAATTTTTAGGATTTTAAAGCTGTCAGCTGTGTCATTTGAATTGTAAGAGGTAGATATATATTCGAAATTTTTACTATACTACATTGGCAATAAAATAAAATTATTTAGAAAACTCAAACGTGCACGCCTCATAGGTATGTACATTCATTTAATTTTTAAGAAAAAAAAAAAACACCGGAGGTCCACGTAAAATTATTTTCCAACAGGTTATTATTTTTTTATAGCAAAATAAAATTGATTTTTACGGAATATGAGATAGATTATTTAAACTGTTTTCTTAAAATACATCTACTCGTATAAGTGGCAATTGGTTGTGATAAAGGCAGTTTAAGAGTAAAAAATTGCTTGCCTTTGACGTGTCGAGAGAAAAGCACAATACGACCACTTCGCGGTGGAGGAGTGCAATAACTAATTTCTTTATAATAAGTTTTCAAAAACTAACGATAAAAAGTATTCGGAGGTATTTATTTTTATTAAATTAACACAGCATTGTTTAAGATATTTATTAACTATCTGATGTTGTAAAGACTTACGATTTTAATATTTTTGTACGTAAATGTATTTTTACTGTAATTTTATCTTAAAATTTATGTTTCTCGATTGAGTAACTCACAACTCTGCTTTACGACTTAAGACGTAAAATACTCGCGTATATATTAAATTTACAATAGAACACAGAAGAACGTATGTACCTACAATCATTTATACACAACAACGACAAACATAAATACAAGTATATGAAGACATGTATGTACTCGTAACATTATGTTCTCTCGCTCACATGCTTGCGATAGTCACTGATTTAACTTTGAAATAGGTACATACGTTGATACTTTTACATTAAAATATTTTGTAATAACATTTAAATATGGGATAATCAACAGGTGATCGTTTCGGAGTAGTACACATCAATTTTATACAGCTAGTATCGTAAATCGACCGTGGTCATACTTACAGATAACGTGTCACGGATCCCAATGATGAATTTAACTACACAAATGTTATTCGTCAACAAAAACACAGGAGATGGGGTGCAGGCACTGCACACAGCGGCCGTTAACCCGGCTAGCGGGCTGCGTTTCGAAAACTTCGCAGTGAAGCGTTTAGTGAATATTCAAAAATAGACCGACGGATTCTGAAACACGCGCAACAGTGCATGTACAAACTTCCAAATGCGGGTACGATATACAACTAGAACGACAATGAAATACGCGCGGATATCGGATCCTTGCAAAAATTGCATTAAAAAGTTTCCAGTATACAAAGTTGTGATCGTGATACAGGGCTCAACGCGTTAACAGCGCGGCAGCCCCGCAACGTTCCGAACTCGACTGGCGCCTCAGACCGCTCCACACCTCGCGTCACTGAGGAACACCCACACAAATTAACGCGCGCACACACCAACGCCGACGGCTCGCACACAGGCATCATGCCCACAATTCTACACGCCACACACGCACAACCCGAAACTGATAAACAGCTTAAAAACACAACACCACTATGCAACTGCACTATAACATATCCTGCAGCCGACTCGAACTTGTGTCGACACGGACACGCTGTAGATAGATAAACCAGCTGTTATTATCAAAACTATTGTAATAAATCTCAAGAAATAACATGTTAATGCAAAGTTTACATAAGAGAATGAGAGATCTAATAACTTCCTCCGTCGAATATATGAATATATCAAAAATAATATATGTACCTATGTTCAAAGCTGATCCGTAATTCGACGAGACAGCACACAGTGGCTGTTTGATAAAACTGGTGTAATAAAGTCGATTATTTCAATAAGCTTATGGTGCTGATGTTATACCAAAAATTTAGCTTTCACGAAACGAAATAAACGGTTTTTAAAACAAAGCTGCGTTATCATAAATATCATTCTAGAGGTACGTGTATATAAATGACTGTTTTTAAGAATGCTCTATATGTATAGTAATGGTATTGTTTATAATTTACAGATAAAAAAATAAATAAACACAAAACTAAACAATATAAAAGAACACAGAAAATATACTTACATGTGTGAAAACCGTCTAATTTTCTTACTGGATGGTAATTACCTGAAATGAAAAAAACTATCGAAAAATTTTTATCACAAATTTTAACAAAAAAAAAAAAACATAAGAAAAATTTAAAATCATGAAACTGAAATTGTCTAACTAATATTACATTTTAATTAATTAATTTATTTATTTATTTATTAGGGATGGTACACAGCACAGAAAAAGTTATAAAAGAAATAAATGTAATATAATTATGAAGGCCAATTACGACCATCCATCCGTTTAAAATTAAATTAAGTATATAGAACAAACGTGCAAATAAAAAAAAAGAAAAAACAAAAAACAAACAATAAAAAATTAATTATATTAAACTAATTAATATCCTTGGGAAGTATAAATTACAAGTACAAATAATTTTCGCATTATTTGAAAAGTAATAATATACATAATATATAGTATAATAGTTAGTATACATAATATTATATAGTATTATAGTAGTAATATTATTACATGTTGTTTTGATTATGTTGGTTAAAGAACTGTCGTTTGATTTTATTTTTAAATATATTTTTGGATCCATTGAAAATATTTGTGCCTTTAAATTTCAAATTATAGGTGTTGGGTAATCTTGTAAAAACAGAATTCGGTACATAGTTAGTGTGGCAGTTCGGGACATATAATAAAGGAGTATGTCTCATTTGACGAGAAGGGATGTTCGGCAAAATATGTTCAGCTAGCTCCGGACAGTCTAGGCGGCCACGAATTATATCATACAATAATCCCATGTCTAATACAGTTCTGCGTTCCGTTAATTTTAGAAAATTATAAGCTCGGCAGATATATATGTATTCATCGCCTATGTCAGCTTTTCTGCATTTAAATTTAAGGTGATGAATAAATTTCTTCCGTACATTTTCGGTGGGTTTTATATAAACATAGTGCCGCGGGGACCAAACAGGAGGTTTAAATAGACTACGTGTTCGCATTACTTAACCAAGATTTTTAAGTGCTTTGGATCTAATTATGTCAATATGAGAAGACATTAACATTTTGCTCTACCAATCTCAATGCCATTAAAATTATATTTGAACACAATAGGATTATTTTTGCGAGTGAAAGTAATACATTGACATTTTTGAATACTAACTTTTATATTATTATTTGTATAATAATCAAATAGATTGCTACTATCATGTTGTAACCGCTTACAATCATCAACCGTGCGCACGCTCATGTATACTTTTTTGTCGTCAGCATAGAGTTAGCGTTTTGAGTTTACAAGAACCGTACCTATGTTATAAATATACGCGCTATACAAAAGAGGGCCCGAGATGGGATCCCTGGGGTATCCCAGAGGGTACATTGGTATAGTCCTATAACCTAGATCTATAACCTCCAAGAACAACAGTTTGTGCTTAGTTAGTAAGATATAACTGCACCCAACGTAACAACGTAACGTTTTGAAATAGGACGACATGGTCTACACGGTCAAAAGCCTTTTCAAAATCTGTATAGAGCACGTCAACTTGCCCTTTCTCTATAGCTTTTAGGACAAAATCAGAAAACAAAGTTAAATTAGATAAGGTGGACCTACCGCCTAGGAATCCGTGTTGTGATCGTGGAATGCCTTTAGCAAAAACTGAGTAGAAATTTTCATACACCACCTTTTCAAACAGCTTAACAATTGTATTAAAGGTGGATATTGGAAGATAATCCTTAATTATTAAGAACTTAGAACCTTTTTTATAGTTGGGAACATTTTGAGGTTTTTCCAAGCATCAGGTAAAACTCCTTCTTGCAGTGACCTGTTAAGCAAAATTGCAATTGGATAAAAAAGGACATCAGCACAAGAAGCGAAAAACAATGGCGAGATACCGTCACATCCTGCACCTTTACTTTTGTCTAGAGTTCGTAAAAGTTTTAATACATTATGTTTGTTAACATTAATTTTAGACAAACAATCAATACAAGGGTGAGTGAAGGTGTTGTAGAACTTGCTGCCTGAGGTTTTAAAAAGACACTTTAAAAAAATGTGTTTAATGCGTTACATATATCATCGCACCTAGTCAATTATCGTATTATCAATCCAATCAATATTATTGTTTGTGAATTTAAAAGGATAGCTTGTAGATCCCAATTTGATTTTGACATATTTTCAAAAGAATTTAGGTGATAAAATAATGTTTATGTAAATACCTAATGATAATATCTTTAATTTCACTTTTAATCACAAGCGTATATCTATATTAATATTATAAAGCTGAAGAGTTTGTTTGTTTGTTTGTTTGAACGCTTAGCGCGTTCTAACAAACAAACAAACAAACAGTTCTCAGGAACTACTGGACCGAATTGAAAAATTCTTTGTGTATTGGATAGCCCATTTACCGAGGATAGTTATAGGCTATATAACGTCATGCTATGACGAATAGGAGCTGAGCAATAATAAGAAATGTTACAAAAACGGGAAAAAATAATATTTTTTTAAGATCTTCCGTTGCGTCCTTTATTATTTGTCTTCTTGAGACATTTTTTAACTATAGTTCCACTTTTAAAGTAAATGTAACATCACTCTTTAATTGAGAATTTACGAAAAATAAAAAATTTACTCAATAATACGTTGAACGATCCAGGAATCACACCTGAGACCCCTAGCTCGGCAGTAACGCTTGCGACCACTCGACCAACGAGGCGACCTACTCTTAGAGTAATTGTTTAAAAATATTTAAGTACGTTTTTCCTTCAAATTAACGCGGGTGTAACCGCGGGGCACAGCTAGTAAATTATAAATACTATGAATATTATTTAAAAAAGCGGAAAAGTTTTAGTCGGAGTTGGAAAAAAAGGGTTATGTATAACCACATAATTTTAACACTACGCGTTTTTCTAGATCAGGCTAAATTACTTTAAAAAATATTTCTTTTTTATGAAATTGGCATTCTTGAATTTTATCTTTCTTTAATGTAGAAAAAATTTAAAATCAGTAACAGACTGTAGCACAAAACCATTTCACTGAGAGCAAATTCGATTCGCAATAGTAAGTTTATTGTTTTTTTTTTTCTTTTTTTTAATTAATTATAAGTATTATACTTTTACAAAAAAATTTCAAACAGATTTTTCTTATGAATTTTATTTCTATAAATTCTTCTTTTAAAAACTAATAAAAAAAGGCGAAACATTACTACATTTTTAGAATATTATATTATATCAACAGCAACGACAAATAGTCGAAATATTTGCCTTCAAACGGCTTTTGAAGTTTATTATTGAAAATTGTTCGAAATTTTGTGTTACGAACATTGTTCGTTAGAGATATTTTATACTGATGTAAATAATCTAAAAAAATTAAAAAAAAAATACTATAAAAAAATAAAAAACTTAAAATGACTATCAAAATTATTTCTTTTTAAAAGATATTGTGCAATAGCAATAATAAGGTTGCTAACAGTACCCTTGTACTAAGGTTTCACTCTACAGCTTTTCGACATTTTTTATCAGAATTAGACCGTCTATACAAATAAGCTAAAAATAGTATTACAGATTGTAATATAAAAAGGCGGTTCCGGTTTTAGATTATATTTTTATATTTTTTATTTCTTTGTCTTAGATGCTCGTGTTTCTCAAACTCTACGTGTCTACGTGTTTTTTTTTATCTTTTCTAATATATTGTTTTTACCCACATTACTTTTAATCAATACTCAGGTAGTTGATATTAACGTATAATAACTTATAAGTCGTAGCGTGATATTTTAAAATCGTCAATCTTCCACAGTTAATAGACGCTTAACACAAATGCATACGCAGTCTGAAACAATGACAGGAACACAAACTGTCTAGGTTTACAGTTACAGTTATTATATATATTATATATGTATTTTTTTTAAATAATAATTTAAATATTGATAGGGACTTGCCAGTCATTCTGTATATATTTTTATAAGCTTTTTATTAATTTGCAAATTTGCAATGTTTGTAATTAAATAATAAATTAGTATTTTTAGGTCAAATCTTATAAGCTAAATTTAACCCACTCCTCAATATTCGATTGAACTGGAATTCGCAACACACTTTTAGTTCTGATGACAGTGCAATTATAAGTTATCAATAATGTTATTAATCCATAACGGCCGCCAATAAAAAAAAGTGGCGGATTACATATTTTTATACAACTCAGCCAATATGGGTATCAAAGGGAAGGGTATGGTGACTAAGATGAGCTTAATATTATAAATATATGAGCAAAAAAAAATTTTTTTTTTATAACAAGCTGATAATAGTAAATCCAATATGGTAAACGGTGCATAGTGGCGATTTAAGTCAAATTTTGCAAGCTAAACTAGAACCGCTTCCTTTTGTATCCTACGGATTTGAAATATTGCATGTTAGTTCAGTTTCGATAACAATGCATTCTTATGGTAAGCATGACCTGAATCTGATCATGGCACTTCTGAACGAAGAATTTTGCCAATCATATATCACATTATGCTGGGCTAGCACTGTTCATTAACTGTTGATAATTCCATTGCTTTGCTTAAATAAAGTAACCCATTATAAACTGTCAATAAAGTATTATACAAACTATTTCTGTTTTTATAGTAAAATAAAACTATTTAAAATTTATTTATGTTAATAATAAACTTTAATACGTACATCTGTTGTATACATTTTTATTGTGAAATTAAATTTATTTATTACTTAAGAAACTTTATTAGTACTTAAGAAACTTTATTAATAACTTTAGTAGTACTGGATATGCAAGAAAAAGGAATCTTCATAGGTTTAATTATAATTTTATGCGTAGCATTTCCTCTTTTTTATCGTCATTAACAATAATTAATAGTATTTTTATCGTTTTAGAGCCAAGCTCTAGGATATTGCTACATCTCGTAAACGGCTCTCTTCACCGAAATGCTACCATACTGTAACAAAAATCGGCTTCAGACTGTTACAGAAGGTACGTTATTCGTTACTATAAGATACATATATATCTAAGAATCACGATATTAACGATTAAAGAACCTTCAAGCTCCCTGGTTATCTGAGGAAATTAAAACTTTAATTGATAAAATAAATCCAAATACTCGTATAAATCTAATACCATCTATTACAACCGCGATAAATATAGGAAAATTCGTAATCGCTGCAACACATCATAGAGAGTAGAGATTAGAGATTGAGTAGAGATGTTCAACGACGACACATCCATGTCTGTCGAAAACGGAGACATTGCTAAAACTTGTAAATTTCTTGAAACACTAAGAGTTGGTAAATCATCTCGTAAGAACTCTAAAAATATTAACATCGAACTTCTAAATAAGCATTTCTCCTCCTGTACGATACTCAACGATGCTGACAAACAACAAACTATAAATTATCTTTCATCGCTACCAACTTCTAAAATCCCACCGTTTACCTTCTTGTCTTTCACCGAAAGTGATGTTAAAAGGACTGTACTTTCTGTGACCTTGTATGCTGTTGGAACCGACTGCATATGCCGTAACATGATCATCCCTACCCTTAATATAATTATTCCTATTTTATTACACATCCTAAATTACTCTATTACATGTAGTTAATTCCTAAAAGCGTGGAAAGATGCACAGATTATCCCAATTCCTAAAAATACTAATGCTCTCTGTGTATCCGATTTCCGACCGATTTCTGTTCTCCCTTTTCTGTTAAAAATCCTAGAAAAAATAGTTTTTCAACAATTAAATAATTTAATTTATGAGTATTCCCTCCTTAATCCTCTTCAGTCCGGATTCTGTGCTGGTCATGGTACGGTTTCTACTCTTGTCAAAGTAACCGATGATATTCGACTAGCTATGGATAATATGGATTCTGTTGGATTTTAGTAACGCATTCAACTGCGTTGACCATGATATTCAGTTGAGTATGTTATGTGCTTTTAACATATCTTCTTCGGTGATAGGTTTCTGAGTTATCTTAAAAGGCGAAGACAGCGTTTACGCCATGATGAAACTATATGATGAAACTATCTTCATGGTGTTATGTCCAAGCCGGAGTGCCTCAAGACGGCGTTCTATTTCCATTGGTCTCCTTAATCTTCATCATTTTGATTAATCAGTGTATTTATTCTCTCAATCATATCTATGCAGACGATGTCCAAATTTATAGCCACACAGCACTTGTAAAACTACAGAGTTAACTGACATGATCTACAGAGATTTAGTTAATATTTCAGTGTGGAGTAGGCGTTACAACAACGCTATTTCCTATTATTTACGGTAATAGTTTGCCATATTGTACCACCGCTAACGATCTTGGTGTATATCTCGACCCGACTTTATTGTGGTTAACAGAATTGAAAGAAGTAAGTAGAAAAACCTTCGCTGCGCTGAGCTACCTGCGGTGCCTCAAGTCCTTTATTCCGACCAAAATTATGTTAGGAAATTTTCTCCTACTGAAGATTCTCGACTATCCAGATGCAAACTATCTTAATCTAACAGAGGACTTACTTAGCTTAATAAGCTTAAGCGACTTCTTAGCCTCGCTATACGATTCATATTCTGCCTTCGCAAATATGACCATGTTTCTGAATTCCGTTCTAAACTCAAGTGGCATTCGATACGTTTTTGCCGAAACCTACATACTTTGTCTCTTGTGTACTGTGCGTTATTTGACCCAAAGGCACAGACGTATTTGAGGGAAAAATTTGAATTTCTTAGGGACCATTCTTCTTTAAGTGGTTTAAGTACAGTAAAACTTTTTTAACTTTAGTTAAAATTTAGTAAATTTCAAGTCCGTACTTACTACTGTTTAAAAAATTCAGAGTTTTGCGATACTTGCTATTGGTTTGACGGGCGAAACTCTTGGATATGAAACATTAAAGCAGTTTAAAAACTTGAATATTAAATAATTAGCTGTTAGAACTTTTACATAGTGTATTTCTCGAATTCTTTACTTTCAATTCTCTTAAAAATATAGCCTAAGTAATGTTGCTCACAAATACAATTTATTTTAATAACCATTTAAATTATTACTTCCACTAAAACTAGTATAACTGGAACACGAAATCGGGTCACTCTGCATTATTTTTTTTAAACGTATTTTACTGCATCAAGGGTCCAGCCAAGAGTGAGTTGAAACAAATACCAAATATTTTTTGGCAATAGTAAGCGTTTTGTCGTCCATAAGAATATTCTTGCCAACGGATAATGTTATCTATGAATTTATATAACTAGATTATAATTTTCATTAATTGTTATTAAAAACAAAAAAAAAAAAACATGGTCTGAAAATAGACACACGTCTTTAAAATATTTTTATTGCAAAAATTATTTATTTTATTTTACACGATAAATACAATCATAAATATATACATGATAATTAAAATGCTTAGGTCGATCGTAAAGTAACAAGCACAATATATGATTGTATATTTGAGATAAACAAGTGGGTTAGTCAATCAGATGTCATAATCGGTAATGTATCAATAATCATATGAAGTATTATTTGAGTGGTTATACTAGTATATATAGAATAAGAACTTATTAAAAAATTTATCGTGTACACGTTTTCTTACAAGGAATATATTCTACATTAGTTAATTTAAATTTACCTATATATTTTTGTCCTTATAAACGCAATGCTGATAAAATGTATAGTAACTTCAACACACTTTTTTTTGGATTATTTATTCTATAAACATATAAAATGCTTTGTCCTGAACGACTGACTGGCTGACTAACTGACAGATCAACGCACAGCCTAAACCGCTGATCGTAGGGACGTGAAATTTGGAGGGTGTGTTTTTTTTATGACGTAAGCATTCGATAAGAAAGCATTTTCCGAAATTTTACACCTAAGGGGTTGAAAAAGGGGGTCAAAGTTTATATGGGACAACGTGATTCCTTGGTCCAATCTACTTCAAATTTTGCATAAACCTTCTTAAAGAGAACTAATTGAAAACGTTTTTCATATTATATTGAAATTTATCGCCTAACGGGGTTAAAAAGGGGTAGAAAGTTATTTAAGGGGTGATTTGCTTCGAAGTTATACAATATATCAATACTCCTTAGTGCTTTTAATTTAAATTACATTTAGTTTTGATATATGCTTAAGAACTCAATCCGTCTATTATAAAATACTTTCCAGTATCGACGCAGGTGTAGGTGATATCTTTTTTTGGTTGCTCCTGATGGAACAGGCAATACTTTTCTATTAAATTTGCTGTTGGCCAAAGTGAGAAGCAATCGTGATATCGCCTTAGCGTTCGCATACTCGCATTGTCCGGAATTACTGCCACGCTGCTAGAAGGAGGTAAAACTGCACAATCTTTGTTTTAACTTTTTTATTTTAATTTGATACAAACCGAAACCTCTTTATGCGTCCATCGTGCATCTGCGATCCTGGATGTTCGGATTCTGTCCTCCACGTCCTTCTGGACTACCCGGGCCACGGTCACCAGAGGCAGATATTAGAGTCCACATTAGGTGTCAAAATTGAATAGAATTGACATTAGGAAATTGTTAGAAGAAAGGACAGAGATCTGTTCCTTAAATTCTGTATAAAATTATGTAAGACTGTTAATAACAGAAATACAATAAGTTGTAACAAAGTATATGTTAGATGTTTATAGCTTTTATATATAGGCTAACATATGTAAACTTGTATTAATAATTTTAAGGAACATGAATGTAAGGTAGCTAATAAGATTTAATTGTAATATATAAAAACTGCGTTTTATATATTACAATGTTTTATATTATACTAGCTAAACTTGGATATTTTGTATTTTATATAATTTGTTTTGTAAACTTCATCTGCCCTTTGTAAATATTTGAATAAAGAATAAACCTAGTATAAGATTAGATGTAAGAGAAAAATTGTTATTATAATAAAAAGTTATATTCTGTTTTCCCCCCTCATTGTAAACCCCCCCGCCCCCCGTGTAACTAGTCTATAAGTATACAATTTAGTGAATCTTAAGCCAGAGTGTGAATGAGGATGGATAAAAGAAAGACAAGGTATGTGGAAGAATGCGATGCGAAATGCGAAAATGATGGCGAGAACTTATTATGAAAGGGTTGAGTAAAAATTACACTGTAAGCACAGTCTCACACACATGAGTGTGAGGTCTAGTTTCAAAAAAAAAATTTTTTTCTGCAATAACTAAATAAATATGTTTAACATACACACACGGTCTTCTATCCTTAAAGTAGGCAACAACAGCCGACTGATATACTTGTTTTTGTTACATACTAAATACATACATATAAATAATACAGAAATTTTACAATATTATACATATTTACAATTCAAAACATAAAATATATATTTACAAACAGTTTTGGTATAAATCATGTCCGCGTGGAATGGTGCCAAGTGCCAATAATACATATATAAATAAATATATAATATAACAGGATTCAGGGCGGGAACCGAACCCTGGAGCAGAAAGCAGGGTCACTGCCAAATGCGCCAACGGGCCAGTCTAATTTACCTATTATACCCAAACTACTTAATATGGCAGAAGTATTCCGCAAACCGAAAGTAATTGTTTGGGATGAGAGTACTATGGCTCATAAAGACCTGTAGAATGGTTATTTGAGAGTGCTATTCTAGCACCAAAAATGAAAAAGCCTCAGTCATAAATGAAATACTTTTGAGATCATTCGAAGAAGTCGAGTATCAATATAAATCCGTCGACTCGGTAATGAACACCGATGATGCGATTCATTATCCGGTCGAGACGCTAAATACAATGAAGCCCTTAAGAGTTGGCTAATAAATAAATAGTCTCTCAGAAAATATCTGACAAAAACAATTCACGAATTAACTACAACTCATATAAACCACCAGGCTATTTATTGCACACTCTTCCATATAATCGGCGTCAAGTGACGGAACCAGATGCTAACATTCTGCTTTCTCTTTCCCTTTCTTATCCTTTTTACCTCCTACTCGTCTATTTATCTTAAGCTGGAAACTCATTACTGCTCCTGCCGCAAGTTGTTGTGAGCGGAGGTGATCAACCCAACGCTTTCTAGCGATTCTACAACGAAAATCACTCCATTTTAATAAAGGAACAGTAAAAACAAATATAACAAGACAAAAATATGATTAATTAATTAAATATTATATTTTGAAGAATTTCAAAGGTCAATTGAATGTCTTTTATACAAAGCATCGATAAATAAGCTTGTGAATTTTAGACAAAGATTTTTGTTTTCGGAATTATAATAATTAAATATCTCGCTTACTTTGTTTTCTAACGTCAAATTTGACGGGAATTTAATATCTGCTAATTAGATACGTTTTCGGCACCAAAAGCAACGAAGTGATTTAGTAAGGACTGAAATAAATAACGGTTGTCAAGACAGCTTAGTTTACAAGACACTCGAGAGGAGCTGCTGTTAGAAATAATATATTTTAGACAAAGCTTCGTCATTTGTTTCGACATCCCGGAACGTTTTTGTTACCACCAAATAAATTGTTTACATTTTCTCGTTAAATAAATATTATAATTGGAAACCAGCCCAAGGTTATTTCAACATATATCTTATATACATCGTATCTTACACTAAACATACTTTATATTAGAGTACGCAAAATTAATGCTTTTAGTTGTTACACAACACACACACATTGGTCGAAGTCTTTCGACTTCAGACACTGATGTATGATAGATGAAAAAACGTTTTTTAACTTCACTAACGCTGCTCATCCTAGTTGGATTCGACGATTGACCTCTCTCTCGTAGTTGGACCTACCAAGTTGAACCTTTTGTCCTAGGTAGACGTACTCGTCAACAACTTCGAGAGTAGAATCTCCAACCGATATCGGGGTGGGCACGACATAGACATTCGACATGATTTTTGTCTTGCCGATATTCATTTAAAGGCCCACCCGTCGTGAAACTCCATCGAGGTCATTGAGCGTAATACTGAGGTCCTCCAGGAATTCTGCCATAAGCACGATACCATCGGAAAATCGAAGGTGAGTGATATACTCGCCGTTTATGTTGATGCCGAATCCTTTCCATTCCAGAAGCTTGAAAGCGTCTTTCAATGCTGCGGGAAAAAGTTTCGGAGAGATGACATCTCCCTATCTCACACCTCGCTGCATTGGAATCGCTCTCGTGCTATGCTCCTGTACTCGAATCGACATAATAGCGTTATTGTACAAGCACTTCAACACTTTGATATACCGATAGTCAGTGTGGCACCGCTGGAGTGACCGCAGCACCGCCCAAGTCTCGATCGAATCGTAGGCTTTCTCATAGTACTAAGCACAATGGCCGATTATACTCCTCGGTCTTTTGTATAATCTGCCCCAGCGTATGTATGTGGTCTATGGTACTATAGCCTTTTCGGAAACCAGCTTGTCCGGGAGGCTGGAAGTCATCAAACTTGCCCATCAGACGATTCGTAATGACCCTAGATAACAGCGTATAAACGTGGCTCAGAAGCGAAATGGGCCTGTAGTTCTTCAACAAGGTGTTATCACTCTTTTTGAAGAAGAGTACCACCATGCTTCTGTCTCAGGCCTCCGGCGTTACGCCCTTGAGCAAGACGGCATTAAAGAGCCTCTGAAGGACTTTAAGTACCGGTATTCGACCCGCTTTCAGAAGCTCAGAAGTAATACCGTCCTCGCCCGGTGCCTTATTGTTTTAGGCTGTGCCAGAACCGTACTAATCTTGGGCAAGCTGATGTCCGGGCCGATCTCTCACTGGCTCTCTTCAACAGGTGCCACGAACTTCGGCATTTTCCCGAGCCCTAGAAGGAGGCAACGGTGATCTTCCTCCACAAGCCGGGGAAGACCACCTACACGACCCCACAGTCGTATCTACCGATAGGTCTCCTTTCGGTACTGGGGAAAATGCTGGAGAAAATGCTTGTCGCCAGGCTAAAACACCACATAGCACATAGGCTCAGTACCCGCCAGTTTGACTTAAGCCCCAGCGGAGCACCAAAGACGCCCTCTATACACTAGTAGAGCACATAAGATGTGGTTTATTAAATCAAAAGCTGTTGACGCTTGTATCTCTTGATATAGAGGGCGCCTTCGATAACCCTTGGTAGCAGCGTATCAAGGTTAGACTGGCGGAGGAACGTGAGCCCATCAACACCAGGAGGCTTCTGGGTAGCTACCTAAGCGGCAGGCATGTGAGAGCACGAGACTGTGGGGAAGAGCACGTGAGGGAAACCGGGAAGGGTTGCGTGCAAGGATCTTATCGGCGGGCCGATACTGTGGAACCTCTTATTGGATTCACTGCTTCGCGAGTTGGGGGCTAGGAATTACTACACGCAGGCATTCGCCGACGATGTGGTTCTGGTCTTCGAAGGTGAGACGGCTTTGGAGGTCGAACACAGTGCCAATACCGCCCTCGAACATGTGAGGGAGTGGGGAGTCCTGAATAAGCTGAAGTTTGCGCCGCACAAGATCAGTACCATGGTCATCACGCGGAAATTGAAGCATGACACCCCACGCCTCCACATGGGTGGGGTCGACATTGCTATTTTCGGAGAACTCAAATTACTGGGAGTCGTCCTAGACCAGCGCCTCACCTTCAACAACATTGTCTGTAAGAAGGCAGTCGCCTTTTATGCCCAGCTTTCGAGAGCCGTGAAGGTGAGTTGGGGCCTCCACCCCGTAGTTATCCACGCTATTTACAGAGCGGTGGTTAAGCCCGTGATGCTGGATGCGACTGCCCTTTGAGCGCCGGCCGTGGATAAGCTCGGTATTCGCAAGCGGCTGAACATGGTCCAGCGGGGCTTCACGCTGACGCTATGTAGGGCATACCGTACTACCTCCCTGAACTCTGTACTGTTGCTCGCTGAGTTGCTCCTTCTCGACAGGAGGGGGGTGCCCTAGCTTGAGATGGGAGGTGGAACTGATGTCCTCGGCTCTGCGGTCCCCACATCCCGCTCAGAATATCAACCTCGAGTTCAAGTGTCTGGTGGACCAGGAGCAACTCATGACTAACGATGGCCATGATCTCAACATCTACACGGATGGCAGCAAGATTGACGGCAAGGTGGGTGTGGCGTTATCCATATGGAGTGGCGCTGCCGAAACCAAAACCCTCAAGCTTCGTTTGCCATCCTTTTGTTCGGTCTACCAGGCGGAACTCCTGGCGATATGTAGGGCAGCGCGGATGGCCGCAGATAACTCGGCCAGATCAGTTGGGATATATTCCGACTCCTTGTCGGCACTGCAGACAACTATTAATCCAGAAGCCCTTCATCCCCTGGCCGTCAAGGTGCGGCGCCATCTGCGCAGGGCTTTGCTGCAGGACAAATATGTAAATTTGTTTTGAATCAAAGCCCACGCGGGTTTAGCGGGGAACGAGCATGCCGACCATCTGGCCAAGGAAGCTGCGCTAAAGTCTAAACGCGCTTTTGACTGTGACAGCTAAGCATTCGTATGCGATCGTTGTTTACGGAGCCAGCGTTTTTACGGATACGATAATTTTCGTATATTGCATACATTTATTATCATTTTATGTAAAACGTCTTTACAATCATATTCAACTCCACAAACTGTTTCAAGCAAATTACCAACATTCCCGTTTTCGTAGCTACATTACTGTGATAACGCATGAGACATTGAAGGGCATAAGTATGTCAGCTATAACGCGAACAAGGACAAATATTTGGACAATATATTGAACAATATATGTTGCACTCGATATTATTTAAACGGATTACGTCACTATCAATAATGTACTCATAATTCTATGTTAAAAAAAGGTATTGTTGTTTTTCCCGTGCCTACTTATTAATTATATAAAGTTTTATCCTTTTTTTGTGAATAAGTACATAGTTTATCATAAGTCTCAAGGATCAAGTAACAAATTTATATTTCTGATATAACTCTAACAGGATAAATTCTGATACTGAAGACAAAAATGTAATTTTTAAAATTTTTGTCTGTCTCTCTGTCTGTCTCTTGGCTACACCAAAAGTACTGTATAAATTTAAATCCAGCACGGAGCCCTTCAGCCCTTGGAAGTTCGGATGAAATTTAATATGTGCGATTTATAATGCATTAACGCGTTGTCCGATTTCATGTATTCTTTTTCTGTCTTTTTTTTTTTTTTTTTTTTGTTACGAAGGAGATAATTTAATTTTGTCCCCTAAATATATCAAGGTCTTTGGTTGGTTGGTTCAAAAGTTATGGAAATCATAACTTCCGAATTCTTTCTTCTTTCTATTCTTCACTTCAAGTCTTATCTCCCAATAAATTGAAAGCAGGAATGGACATTTTAAGCTGGCGTATACATACTTTATCTTATAAGCTTAATGAAAGAAATAACAATCGCGGACGAAGTCACGGGTACATCTAGTTTCTAATATCTTTATTGTTTCTTTATTTACATACTGTACTTGCCTCTTAGTTTCATCCACGTTGATTTCGATACTTATTAGATTAATTGAAATTCACTATAAACGAAACCTAGAAAACCACCAGCATTAATGTAAAATATTACTATGTTAAATACAGATGTTTTTTTTTTTTTTGACGTGATAACGTCTTGTAAATCGATAAATGCCGGCTGCACGCACGAAGAAGTGTCACGTGTCGCGAGCGAGAGCGCGGAATAAGCGATAGAGAGGCACGATCGGCCTAAGCGTTCGGCTTGTAAATGAAAAACAATAACGCAGATTGGAGGATCTTAAATATCATACAGTATATAAATACAGTATATATGTAAATAAATTGTAATAGTTGTTACATTGCTACTTGTAATTAATCTGTATAATTTAAGTAATAAAATATTTGAATTAACAAGTGCAAATAAATATTAATTTATCGAAAAAAATTGTAATTGATTGAATTAACTCATTCTTTGTATTACGTATACAAAATAATGATAACTCAGAGATAATAATTTAATTCAATTCATAAAAGTATGCATTTTTTTCAATGTTTTCTTATGACGTTATCACGTAAAATTATCGGCCGTAAACAGACTTTACAGACAACCAATTTTTTTTTAAATCTTGTAAACTGTCCTTTAACATAATTCATATAATTCGCATCTGAAGAGAAAATACAATTAATACATATAAGTTGAATAACGTCGTAAATAAAAATTAGGAAAGTGTATCTTGAAATTACCCTTGGCAGTAGCGTTACGTGATGCCTTTCAATTGTTCAGATAGAAAAGACGGCATGCCTACGACAATTTAGATATGCCAATTAATTATTCAAAACGAATTTATACGAAAAAGAACTATGTAATGTGGAGAAAAAAATAACCTTCGTTGTTGTTTTTGTTCGTTTCGTAGTGGACTGTGAGTATAGCTTATTTAATATAAATTATATTTGTAAAGTTACATTAAAATGAAATGAATTGTTATATTTTCCTTTTTCTGACTGAATACTAAGAGGCACATTAAAATCATCCATTTTACATATATCAGTCTCGAATTCTCGTTGATAAATCACAAACGCGGAAGTCATGAATACTAAAAAGGTGAATTTTGTGATATGCTAATGCTAATGTATTATGTGTCACGGTAAACTACTATCACAACTTCTCATTTATCCGATTTCAATTGCTTTGCCTGTAATATTCCAAGCTCAAATTAGCACGGGATAAAAGACATTTATTTAAAACAAATAAGAACCATTTCAGCTTGATTTTATCACGAGATATGTCCAAGCATATGGACGTGAAATTTTCCACGGAAGTTTCAAGATCGTTAGGAATTGGCGGTTTTCGTTGATTCAAGAATGTATTTTTGGCTTAGTTCGTCTTGGATACATGAAATCGTGATGCATATACGAATGGGTTAGTGACCTCTGTCGCAATACAAACAAACAACTAATCGATATTGTTGTGTCTTATATTATGATCTCAGTGTAGTTATGACTTAAACATACAAATAATAACAGTTTGTTACATACTCATTTTTAATTAAGATGACATTACTTCTTAAAGAAAATGATTTTATTTAAAGAATACTCAAGGTCAATCTTTGAGCGATGATAAAGACGTATCTTTACGGAAGCTTATAATTAGGAGATCCGTCGAAGACCCAGTACTAATGGTGTAGTGGTGATACGCGGGGCATACATATAACAAGAAGTACTGATCGCGCATAGGGATACTTATTGTCAGAAAATAGACCTTAAATAGACCGTGAAGCTGGTTTCAGCGGCGAGGGATCGCAAAAGTTGGAAATCCATTTAGAGATCGTCCATTAATCACGTGAGGCTCTAAAAGGGGTGTAATGAGATATCACGATTATTAATTTTTCGGTCAAAAACAACCTGCAACCATAATGTCTGTCTGGACATTTTTATCACGATGCTTAATTTACCACAATTTAATCAGGTTACACCTGTATTTCTGTATTTAAAGATAATATTCTGAAAATTTCAAAATGCTTCGTACCAAAAAAAAAAATACACGTGATTTTTGGGTATTGTATTCTAAAACCTCACCACATATCACCAGGGTGGGAGGCGGTTAAAATGTTGCTACAAAACATCACGTGATTAATGGACGACCCCTTAGAGCAGTGTTTCCCAACCTTTTTTAGGCCATGCCCCACCTTAACATTTCTAAAATTTTTATGCCCCATGCATAATTTTTTACCTTCAAAATTGTTTTGTTCCCTTAAGAAATATAAATGATAACTTTTAGGAAGAAATCACTATGAAATTGTTATCAAACCATCGTAAGTAAAATTTCAAAACATATAATGAAAAAAAAACTGAAATTTATAGACGTAAGCTGTCAAAAAGATAATAAACGGTTGGAAAAGGTATAGCATTGCATTTAAATAACCCAAAGCAAAAGGGTTAAAGTCGTGTTGAGTCCATTTTTAAATTGCCCCCCTTAACTATCAAATTGCCCCCCAGTGGGGCGTGGGCCCCACGTTGGGAAACACTGCCTTAGAGGCTTAGAGTATGAGTAGTTGGACAATTGAAGGCTTACAAGTTACAACCGACGACTACGTCTTTAAATACTAAAAAGATTAAATTTTTAAGAAACGGAAACTGCGCCGTTCGTTCTAACGAAGAATTTATTAGTATTTATTACTCATGATTTCAGTAATATTACTGTAAAAAATGACTCAATAGCAAAGCTATTGAAGTTTTCTACTAAGTATGTAGATACCTATTATTCATCAATCTCAAAATCGTTATCCGTAAATCAGTTGGCTCAGTATTCTAGGAAACTATAAAAATATTGTGTATTGTTTACGTGTATTTTTTCGATAAATTATTGCAGCGCTCCACTCGTGTGAGTTGATTTTTTGAATATATTGCAGAATTTTACATAAAAATTGAAGAATGACGACGCAGTGGCGCAGAGGTCACAGCAACTTATGCGCTAATAATAGCGGGTTCGATCCGCGCACATGACAAATATTCGTCTATACATATATTTGTGCCAATAGACCAAATATTGTGATGATCTGAGCGTTTGTATTTGTGTGTTGTGTGCGTTTCCGGACCTCCAACACAGGATTTACACCCTACTTATAGCCCGTTGAGTGTGAGTTGTTTATTTATTAATTAACTTATTTTCTCAATGTAGTTTCTTTTACCGTTTGAACAAAATAAATTTTAGACTGACATTTATAATTTGACAGTCCGAATCCGGGCTTCCTATTTTTAGTTATAATGCGTGCACATTTTGCATCCAATAGTGACTAGACTATCTCATCTCACTCGTCTCTGTTGTACAAATACAGACTTACAGAACAGTAATCCTAAAGTCAGTAAACAACTCTTGACGTTGTCAAAACTAGTCAGTACTACGCATATATTTAAGCAATCTACTAAAAGCTCGGAATATTATTATTTTTTAATTCGATTTATAGAGTCAATTTTAATTTTATATAACTTAAATAACACATAAAAATACTGTAAACAACGACTCAAGACGAAGACAGACATAAACATAAATTGATTACGCATAAAAATATTACAATGTATTGTATATTATATAAATGTATATATAGCAAGGTTATCTTTAGGTTATCTTACGCATTGTACCAAAATCAAGATAGGTCAAACTAGATGCTTACTTTACGCACGTTAAAACGCACTAGCGCTGTGTACCTGATGCTATGCTAGGACGTCTTGTTCCATTGAATCCATTAACTAACACAAAGACACGTCGTGACGCGACATTGGGCACAAGTTTTAAGGCAGCAGTACTACGTAAAACTTATCAAATACACAAAATAGTAATAGTTAATGAAAGAGATAAACTGCCGCTGGTCATCAGGCGTTGCAGGACGGCATAACGATATTTGCAACAAGTTGTGATTTTGTTCTACAACTTGGACCTAATACCGTCTTTAGCTTGACGTTATTAAACGAATAGCGAAGCTGCCGTTATGATTAGCTACATTATGTTCATAATCATATACCAGCAGCTGATGCAACTATGTAGTTCGTCATAGTGCAACGCTGTCAGAGACTTGGCGTTAGTACAGAACACTATGTACGCATACATTTCGGATAAGACATCTATATATTAATACGTAAAGCAAAAACTTTTTACCCCTTTTTAAGATAATTACGCGGACGGACAAGTATGAAATTTGGCAAATTTAAAGTTTATATGGAGAAGAAATGCAGAATACTAATATTTTTTTATAATAATGTTCAAAAAATACATTTTTATTTTAAAAAACACTACACACACTACGGCACACACATATGTACAATGACATACACACACAAATTTTGTTTATTGTCAAAGTATGTTGTCAACACGGTCTTAAATACAGGTCTTGCCACGAATTTTTTATCGAAATTTATTATCACAGATCAGGTCCAATGACTGCTGCATATGGTCACCATGTTATGCGCAATCATATTTTTTGTTGTTGACAATGCTGTCTATTATAGATTAGGTCGAATTTCGACCACTGCGCGACCACTAGTACGAGTAAATAATTATATGACACACCGATTTAATTAAAAGACTTCTTTTGATTACGACATAGACAATGACGTTTCGAATGTACATGTTTCGGATACAATTCCACATAGTAAATATCTCTAAAGGCGTCGTTGCTCAAGTATTTTTTTACGAATAGTTTCGTGTTTACGTACTTTATATCAGCTTAAATGGAACTTAAAGAGGAATATAAATAATTAAATTGGTGAATTCGCCTTAACTGTTGACTTGTGATGGTAAACGCTATTACAATGTTTGCTTAACTCTCAAAGTACCTACGTTTTGTAGTTGACTGGGATCGTTTCGCTAATTCAATGAGCATAAAAAATTAATCGAAATCCATTAAAACGTCCCATTGGTAAAACTTAAGAACGTATAAATTAACTTTCGAAAAGTTTTGATAAAATTAAAGTTACCTCTCTATAATAAACTAAGCTCGTCTTGTGCCTGGCGTCTTATTCATTAAACGTATATTTAAAAATATTTAGCAGTGTTAGAGCTCTTTTAATTTCCATTTTACGTCCAAGTTATCTCTTTGCTTATGAATATATTTCCGCTGCAAAATTTTAACAGTATTCATCCAGCCAGCGTATTAAATTCAAAGCATGTATCTGCGATCTTACATTCGAATTTTAATAGTATTTGAAAAATATGACCAACAACTCCCACGACACACCAATGAGATTTAGATCTAAGCAATAAATACATACTCGTGTTTATGAACGTCTGTGCTTAAATATTTTTAATTAATTTAAATTAATTCATATTTTAATAAAAACCAAAAATATAAAATAGTTGTTAATATTTCAGATGATAGAACAGATGTTTATTCATTCTCCTTACTGTTCCTTGAATCATAGAATGGTATTTTAAAAGCTATCACATTCCTTTTAAAATAAAGTGATAGTAACTAATTTTGTAAATTGATATAAGTATCCTCTTTGGTTTTATTATAACAAGAAGACAAGATACGTCTTAGGAAAAAAAGAAAAGAAGGAAAAAAATAATAATAATTAACTGCCTCAACATGTCGTATCTTGTATCTGTATATAGGTAAGTTACGTATACGTTGTTGCTGTTTCTAGGAGTTTTTATGTGATTTTAAATTAAAATAATTATTCGTTTGTAGTCAACAATCTTTAGAGATTAGCGCTATTGAAACAGTTTTAATAATTCGATCTTTAACCGTTAGAAGGCTGCAGTATCCAGAAGTAATATAGGCTAACCTCGATGGACGTCTAGTAATATTGAACATTTGTCAATCAATTAACTTTAACTGATCCAAAAAGTTTTTTCCGAATCGACCATTTACATTTGTTACATTGTCGATAAAATGCTTCTCAAAGAATTTTCTAAATTCATCAGTTAGAATTTCATCAATGTTCAAATAATGCTCATTTAACCTTTACGGAGTAAATAAACATAATATTCCATAAGTATCTTCGTTCTGAATCTTCGAAGATAAATCATTATTTCATACCAATTGTAACATTTTGCTTAAGTATTTCTGTCTGTCTAAGTACAATTTTTGGCACGTTTCTTTTGTCGGTATCTCAGTATGAATTGCTATTTTTTGCAGAAAACATTTTATTCCTACGCGAAAAGATTTACGTAATGTTACACCTACTTTGCACTTAGCACAATTACTATTCAGTAAGGTTATGTTATCTAGTTCGCGTTGGACTAAGCCAGATAAGGTGAATCTGAAATTAGGTATTAGAATATTCTCCAAGTTATATCACATATATATTTTAGAAAGTAATTAGCATAAATAGCCAATATCTGAAAAGGAATATTTTGAAATTACGAATAAGTAAACTAATTTAGATCTAGAAATAAATATTTTATGTGTATTGTTTTATTAATTGCATTTTTGAAGAAATACAAATGAATATGTATTAAAAATCTACACAACATCATATTTTTTTAAAAATAAAATAATTTCATTCATATAAAACGGTGTAGTATATGCCATATTATAGATATGGCATATACATCACCGTTCTATATTTATAAAATAATATGTCTTGACTGACTGATTGACATTTACTAACAAATTTGATGAAAGCCTATTAATTAGAAATCAGTGAGGGTTTCAGAGTATATTTAAATTTTGTCTTTATGCCTGTAATAATATAAAAGATATCAGTTAGCGTTATCGGTAGGACTATTTCAATTTTATATTATCGAATTCTGAGCAAACAAAGCTGTGGGTAACAGCTAGTATAGATATAATACCAAAACTAATTGCTGTGGCGTATCCCAATATATTTCCCTTCACAAACTAATGATTCACCCAGAGCTAATACACATAGTTCCAAGCTTAGTAGTTAATTAACGTGTACTACATTCAGTACGCCGCTTATGGGTGACAAAGATATATTATGTATACCCGTATACAAAGTTTATCTCATGTTACACTGAACGTTAGAAGAATTTCAAATAGTTCGATTACCCTATCTTTTTTGAGTTCCATGTAATTTAAACAAAATTAAAGGTAAATTTCACATTTATACGTTCGGGAGGAAAAAAAACAGCCTGTTCTTACATAAGTGTAATACCATAAAAATAATAAAAACAATGAAAAAGGTTTATATAAAATAAACGCCTCAATGGCCCCTAATAGGATGCAATCCTGTGTCGGGGGTCCGGAAACACACACAACAAAAGCATAATCATGCAAAAACGACAACATTATACGATACACACAACAACAACAAATATTTGTATGGCTTATACAGACATATGTCATGAACGGAATTGATTTCGCGACTGGTAGCCTAATAACAAAATGCGACTGCGTGAACGTTTTATCTTCAAAGTATAATTAAAATTGCATGAAAAAATTACTATAAAAACATACGAAATGAAATTTATCTCTGTGACACCAAAGCCTTTTCGTGCTTCCTTAGGATATATTTTAACCAATATAATGACAATAACGAAATATTTATCACGATTATAATTCTACAACAAATTGTATGACTTCGAAACTTCCGGTACACATTATCAATCGCCTCAATTGTTATACTCGTATGCTGTTTGTCGCTTTGTTTTTCCGCTCGATAGGCGATTATCATTATCAGAAATAAGATATGCCATCAAAAACATAACTTGTAAAAAGAAACCAAGTCTCGCAACTCACTTCTTCTTCCGTAAAAAGTTGTGAGATCCATGTAATACCAAGTCGGCTAATTTATTCAATCCCTACTTAAGGGTTCTTCTATTTTAAGTTGTTACGTTAGTAGCTAACCTAACAACATCGTATAGTGATCATATCAATATTAAAAATCTTTGATGTTTTAAATAAATAGATTGACTTGGCTATCGCACTAAACAATCTAATTTAATATAATATTCCTATGTGTTACTTCTTAGATACATTGTTTTCATGCGATTGCCAAGTCAATCTATTTATTTAAAACATCAAAGATTTTTAATATTGATATGATCACTATACGATGTTGTTAGGTTAGCTACTAACGTAACAACTTAAAATAGAAGAACCCTTAAGTAGGGATTGAATAAATTAGCCGACTTGGTATTACATGGATCTCACAACTTTTTACGGAAGAAGAAGTGAGTTGCGAGACTTGGTTTCTTTTTACAAGTTATGTTTTTGATGGCATCTCATTTCTTTTTGTAGACAGTCCTACTTATTTTTCCTTCCGGTGTCTTCTACTTCTTTAATATCAACAACGTATTTTCTTAAAGCCTTCGCTCGGTCTAATGAGATTTTCTTATTTTTGTAGATATTCTTCCTCTTTTTCTTTTCCGATACGATACAGATATATTATTTTATTGTTATGTCATACATATTGTGATCTCAAGTTGACAACTTGAAATACTTGACAAGAGAGATGAATGAAGTATGTTTAGCCGGAAACAGTGTTTTCAGATTGCTGTCGATTTTTTACACCTAAACTTCCATAAAAATAAACTTTTAAAAAATATTTAAAAAAGTGGATGTATACTTATGTACGTACGTAAAAAGTTATACTTATAATAAGACGATGCGCCGAGTTAATGGTTGGTGCGCGCCATCTGTAATCAAACCCTGAAAACCCACTAAAACAAAGTACTCGTCAAGACGAATCAAAGGAGCTGAAACTCGATGGGGTTGCGTCGTTTCATTACAGAGTTCCTATGACCACCTTCTAGATACATCATCAAACCCTGGTTACCATTGAAAGACAAACTACTCGTCTAGAGGATTCAAACGAGCCCGAACTCGATGAGGCTGTGTCGTTTCATTGCGAAGTTCTTATGACTGCGTTCCAACTCTATTATCAGATTAGACCCTGGTAACTATCTAAAAACAAAGTACACGTCAAGACAAATCAAACAAGCCAAAATTCGATGGGGTTACGACGTCTCATTACAGAGTTCCTATGATCACCTTCCAGCTCCATCGTCAGACTCTGGTTACCTTTGAAAGACAAACTACTCGTCAAGACAATTCAATCGAGCCCGAACTCGATGGGGTTGCGTCGCTTCGTTACAGAGTTCCTATGACCACCTTTCAGCTCCATCACCAGACCCTGTTTACCATGAAAGACAAACTACTCGTCAAGATGATCCAAACGAGCCCGAACTCGATGATGTTTTGTCGTTTCATTGCGAAGTTTCTTTGCCTGCCTTCTAGCTCCATCAACAGATCAGACCCTGGTAGCCATCTAAAAATTAAGTACTTATCAAGACGAATCAACGAGCCTAAATTCGTTGGGGTTGCGTCGTTTCATTACAGAGTTCATATGACCACCTTCCAGCTCCATCATCAGACCCTGGTTAGCATTGGAAGATAAATTACTCGTCAAGACGATTCAAACGAGCCCGAACTCGATGAGGTTGTGTCGTTTTATTGCAAAGTTCCTATTGCCACCTCTCAGCTCCATCATCAGATCAGACCCTGGTAACCGTCTTGAAACAAAATACTTGTCAAGCCGAATTAAACGAGCTGAAACTCGATGGGGTTGCATCTTTTCATTACTGACTTCCTTTGACCACCTTTTAGGTACATCATCAGACCCTGGTTACCATTGAAATATAAACTACTGGTCAAGAAGATTCAAACGAGCCCGAACTCGATGAGGTTGTTTAGTTTCATTGCGAAGTTCCTATGGCCACCTTACAACTCCATCATCCGATCAAACCCTGGTAACCATCTAAAAACAAAGTACTCGTCAAGGCGAATAAAACGAGCTGAAACTCGATGGGGTTGCATAGTTTTCATTAGGGAGTTCCTATGACCACATTCCAGCTCCATCACCAAACCCTGGTTACCACTGAAAGACAAACTACTTATCAAGACGATCCAAACGAGCCCGAACTCGATGAGTTTGTGTCGTTTCATTGCGAAGTTCCTATAGCCACCTTCCAGCTCTATTATCAGTTCAGACCCTGGTAACCATTTCAAAACAAAGTATTCGTTAAGACGAACCAAACGAGCCAAAACTCGATGGGGTTGCGTCGTTTCATTACTGAGTTCCTATGACCACATTGCAACTTCATCAACAGACTAGAGGACTCAAACGGGCCCAAAATCCTTCCTTTGGCTATCTTCTAACTCCTCCATCAAATCAGCACCATGTAATCATAATATTGCATTGTCACATGATTTACTATTATTTTGGATCAAATTTAATTTGCAAGATTTGATGACAAATATCGAGACAGATGAAACAAAATAAAAGCTTGTAAAAAGTGAGTTGACACATCCAGCGCAATGAAGTAAGTTAGCGCAATTGCCCAGCGTCTACTACTTAGCTTTATGTTGTCGGTTTTTTGTCACAGAGTACACGCGCATCGTATAAAAATTTACTCTCATCAAGAAGTTATAGCTTTAAAATACAAAAGTTATTTTGAGTCCTTATTTTCTATATTTATTTTTACTAATTTAATGTTAATATACATTAATTAACATTTATTGCTGTTATGACTCACTTAATCAATCGGGTGCATTCTAATAATGACATAATTATATGAACTCAAAAATGATGACCACGCTGGCAAAATGATGCGCGCTGTTGTATATTAAGCGGGAGATCCCGTGTTCAATCCCCGGCAGAGTAAATTTATCTTTCTCTGATCTGCTTTGGTAGGAGTCTTTGGTAGTGGCTAGTTACCACCCTATCGGCAAAGACGTGCCGCCAAGGGATTGAGCGTTTTGCTACAATGCAGTGTAGAAACCGATTAGAGGGATAGGTTTAATATAGCTGCCAACTGAATAAAATAAAATAACTTACGTACGGTAAGCGTGGAAGCCGTGGAGCGGGCAAACTATCTCAGCCAGTCGCGGTTATGATTTATTAGTGTTCTTTAATACTTTGCGCGATTTTGGTACAGCTATATAACACATGTCTCATTCTTGCTTTTTCATTCGGTTGACCATTTTACAGGTTACCTTTGAAGAGAATTATATCTAGGTACCTATCTACACCTACTATTCCACTATATTATACTTATACGGGTACATTGATTCATTCACTGCAAATGTAACTTTGTAATCTTATATATTTATATGGGATTACAAAGTTATTTATGCAGTTGGTGTATCTAGAAAACTGGACCGAAATTGCAAAATATTTGAATTTTTCCTTGGTTTATATACTAAACACTAATGGTATTCTAAATTTGAAGCTTCTATGTCTGCTAGAAGTGCCTTAGAGTTTTGATGATCGGTCAGTCAGTGAGTGACAAAATTCGAAACTTTGACTAATTATAATTCTTAAACTACTGGTTCAAATTGAATGAAATTTGAAATATACCGTGTTTATACAATGCCTGCTTGGGTATTGAAAATTCAGACTTCTAGTTTAATCCACAACGAAGTTATAGGGGGTCGAAAATGGCCTGAGTTGCTTCGAGAAAAGGATAGTACGGCCGTGCCACTTTTTGTTTGCTCGACTTGGCGGAGGCACTGCCGTGCCTCCAGATATATCAATAGATAAATTAAAAAAAGCAAAACTATTGATTATTTTCTGTAATTGAGTTTTTACCTATCGAAAAAGTGTCCGACATATCTCGATAGTTGGACACCACTAATATAAAATAATAATTTATACAATACATAAACCAATCTGTAAATAATTTTTAAGTTTAACATTGTAATATTGTAAAATTTTGTAATAAAAAAGAAAAAAAAAAGAAATAATGCAATGGAGATGTAACATTGGTATTTAATATATTAACAGCAAGATTTAAAAAATTATGACATTTCTACGAGCTACATTTTGAATGATACAACAACAGTTTATAAATTAATTTAATAATATTTTATTTAATGTAACTTTATTCATTACTATTTCGTAAAGAAACGAGATTGGTAGTAAAAAATATGAATCATATAGTAGTATATCAGAAAATCCTATCGGATTGCAAGATTAGTCAAGTAACTAATAACACAATGATTGTGTGGAATACCCATTATACACTCGTACTATATATACTAAACTACTTGTAAGTACATTTAAGTTTTTATTATACGTTTATAGATAGAAGTGGTAATACGTACATTATTTATTGTAACTAGTGGTCGCCCAGTGGTCAAAATTCAAAATATATAAATAAATATATAAATAAATGACAGCATTGTCAACATTCGTAAAACAATCATAAAAATATTATGATTGCGCATAACATTGTGATTGGTGAGCACATGTAGCAGTCATTGTACCTGATCTGTGATAATAAATTTCGATAAAAAAATTCGTTGCAAGACCTGTATTTAAGACCGTGTTGACAACAGATTTTGACAAAAAACAAAATTTGTGTATATATGTACGTACATTGTACATAATATGTACACTACACACACTACGGCACAGACACATATTGTGTGTTTTTTAAATTAATTTTATGTATTTTTGAGCATTATTATAAAAAATATTAGCATTCTGCACTTCTTCCCAAATTTCATACTTCTCCGTGCGCGTAATTTTCGTAAGAAGGGGTAAAAAGTTTTTGCTTCACGTATTTATATATAAATATAATTATAAACAATGTTTCTTAACTTAAAACTCTGGTTCAAATTTCAACGAAAATATCTTTGAAATCCATTTCTAAGCTCTCTTTGAGAACTTTTAGTGTGTAGTATATAGTATAATAGCGTTTAGAAGTAATCAATTATTTATTATTGACCAACAATGTAAAAAAACAGTTGGAACAAAATGTGAACATAAAAAAAATAACAAATTGTTGGTGGTAACAACAAAGTAATTAATTTATACACAAATACATACCAGAACACATTCATATATAAATACATACAAGCAAATTCATACATGTATGTAAAACAAAATAAAAACACAAATCAATGCAATATAAATATATATACAGATAATAAAAAAAGCATAAATTAGAAACAGTATTTGTAACACACATTTACGAATCCAGAGTTTTAAACAAATGTCTCCGGAGTTGCTTTTTAAATCATCAAACATTAGAAGGGCAAGGTGGGAAATCTTAGCCCACCTTGCCCTTCTAATGTTTTCTGGGAGCTTATTCCATGAGTCGAACCCAGAATGGTGAGAAATATAAAGAGATTCTTTGGGACGAAGCTGACGATCATCATTGCCACACAGAAATTTGAAAATTTTAAGAATAAAAAAGAATACAGTAAAGAGAAGTCAGTATCGCAACTTTGTACGTTGTCGTAAGGGAAGCCGATGGAGTTGAGCTCGATAGTGATCAAATTTCTGACGATGAGACAGAAAATGACGTTTCATCCTTTGTCTATTAAAATATTTGCCTAATAGAAGTTCGTTAAGAAATATTTCATGCATGTTCATTATATAACAATAATTTTAAAACATATATAGGAGAAAATAGTAACACAACGCCTAGAATAGAACACGTAACAACTGAATAAACTTAACGAAACTTAGTTATGTTATTAAAACTTTCCCGATGTGTTAGATACACATGTATGTGCCGCAATTTCGTCAAATATAAGCTCAGAAACGATACCCATAACTTTCAGAATAATTTGCCTCTTTTATTATGATTCGGGGTCGCTGAGATCTCATAACAATATGTTATATTTCAGTTAAAATTAGTTGTAGGTACACCAAGGAATTTATATCATAACTGGAACGTTCACTTAATAAAATTGTATAGTCAAATATGCACCTTGTAATATTCGACATAAGGTTGACAATGGCTTATAACATGTAAAGTGAAAAATCGTTCCGCGTATTTCGTTGAGAACTGGTATTTTGTTTCTATCTTACGAGAGTTTGAATTCATGGTAGAAAGAGATGCAATCCCGGCCGTAGGAACGTTTTTTGAGTGCACGTGAGCATTCCAGTTTTTATATAAATTCCTTGAGGTACACTTAATCTTCAAAGACCACGCACACGTTACATCTACCATAATTTCTAATTTTAGTCTATATATTAAAATAAAAACGAGGCCAATTCGTGTTTATTTTGATACTGTGGTTAAAATCATGTTTTTTTTTTAAATTGTTGTCTGTTTGCATGAACATTTACTCAACTGATTTTCATAAAACTTGGCACGATTATAGTTTATTTACCTGGTCATAACTAAGGCCATAAAATATTATATTTTGCTTGAACATATCGTCATAGTAGGTAGAACCGCGTGAATTTTCTAGTTTAGAAGTAACAAAATGGCTGTTTGAGTACTTGTGGACGAAGATCTATTTTATTTAAACAACAGAAATTATATAATACAATAACATTTATAAAATTATTCACTGTAATTATATAAATAGATATTGTATGTCATAAAAAATAATCATTCAATAGCCTCTAGAAGTACGAAATCCTGTGTGTGAGGATGAGGTGAAAAATACACAGGCACGCACGCTCACACGCACGCACATACACGCGCGCGCACACATCACACACACACACACACACACACACACACACACACACAGACACAGACATAAACGCTTAGATAACAATAAACATCTGTATTGTTTGTATAGATAAATAATTTTAATGAGCCCGCGATCGCTGGCGCAATAGCCGTTAATGTCGCCAAGTTTTTTTACCAAATTTTTCACATAACAATTACTTTATTATATTTTTATATCACTTACTTTCTTAAATATCATCAATAATTATCATAATAATATATACTTTTCAAGCATCGAAATGAAAACTTCAGACGTAAATTCAAATTACCAAACTTAATTTCCTACTATTACAACTAATATCAAACCTCTTCTACTTATTAAGTTTAACGTTTTGCACATAATTAAGGAGAGGAATAGTTCCAAGAGCCCTTAGGATATTAACTCGAAAGTTATACAATTATTAAAAGATACATAAATATAAGAGAACAATACAAAACTTCAGAGCCTAAATAAGAAGTCGTTGTGAAAATTTACGCTGTCCATATTTCAGCAGAGGCACAATTAAAGTGGATACCTCTTTAAATTAAAATGTCAGAGCTCTTAGTATTTCACGCAAATTTATCTTGACACATTGAAGATGTTCGCGTTATTAGTTGCTTATGCGGTATTTTATCAATATATTTTTTGTAATTCAGTTTATATTCCGTTTAAACTGGTTTAAAAATCACTTTTTTCATCATTGAAACAATTTTTTACATAAAATAATATAGAACTCATCCTTTCTCATCTTAATTAAAACAAATTGTTTTCCTTCCATCAAAATAAGCACTTCAAAGTGATTAATAAACTTTCTTATCATCCATTAGAGTCGTGTCAAGAGAAACTGTAAACAATAACGCAGTCTCGAAGCCTTTCAGAATCTTTATTCCATTATAGCGATGCCTATCACAAACAAAACGAGGTCCGTGAGTTAACTACAGGAAACTTAAGAAATATAATAAGACCTATATAAAAAGAAGCAAAAGAGATTTCTAAGCGATCATATTTCATAATTACGATATTAGTGTTGTGGTCCTATAAAGTACGTTATCCTGTAGACTAGAAATTCCCAAAGTGGTCGATATTGACCCCTTGGGGTCGAAATCTGTTTCTCAAGGGTCAATATAAACGAAAACTGATTTGGAGGGTCGACAAGGTCTAAAAAAAATCTACCCCCTTATTAATTAACATAAATTCTTATTTGAAACTATCAAGATACTGTATAAGTTTATTACATGTATCAACTTGTTATAAGAATGACTAATACTTTAGTAGGAAGTTTCATTGGTATATTATTAAAATACTCAATCAAGTTTACTTACTTAACCAACCGCAAATATACCGTACCGTATACCATCGATTAATAGAATGTGTTCGGTATGCCGATAAGAGAAACGTTTTGTTCACTAATTTTAAATTAAATATTAATAATGTTGGTGTAGTACAAAGTGTATTAGCTGATCCTAAGTCTGATGCAGCTAGAATGTTGTTTAATATGTTTATAAGTTAGTATTAAATTAAAATTAGATATTACCAATTGTATTATGTGTAAATATATTTAGAATAAGGTACAATGGGATTGACATTGTCATTTTATGTACAAAAATCCCTTATCAAATAATGAATCAAAAAAAAAAAAAAACCAACCGCAAAGTTTTTAAATTACCAATTTAGTATTTTGTACCAATAGGGAAAAAAGCCAGTGATAGGATTTTTAAAGTAAATTGGCCATGGTGGTCTGAGGTATCAATCAGTTCATTTTGGAAAAGAGGTCTCTTGACCAAAATAGTTTTGGAATCCCTGCTGTAGACACACTTTTACGGTGACAATATTATTGACGATTGTAAACGACAAAACATACCTACACCTCTTTGGGATTGCTGGTTATCCTTCCTAGAACATGTTGCCGGATTGGCGTTTTATTTGAGTTCTCTTTTCAAATCTCCAATAATCTAATAAGATCCCAGCAAAACTTGCTCTATACTTATTGCAGTGATAATAATATTCTCGTCGGTTATCAACGGTAATCATCGGGATTTGGAGAGGGTTTTTTCAAACTTTTATTAAGTTTCGGAGTCTCGTACGCAGTAATCGTAACGATACCAGGGTTGTAGTTATTATTATTCAGACGCCCTTGCCATCTAATTACAATTGAGTAATAAGAGTCTATTAAGTTCACCAAGCAAATATTGTTACTAGATTGTATCAGTCATGACAATCCGTGTATCCAGGTAAGACTTACTTCGTAATTGTAGTTATTTGTTACTTTCTACGACGTTGTCACGAAGGAATTTTGATTTTAACTGGAAAAAAATATTTCGATTTCGTGCATCGACTTATAAACAAAAACAAGGAAGGAAAAAAAAATTAAAGTCTTGTTTAAATCTGTGTGTGTTAATATTATTATCTCGAATCTACTTTACGATATGCACTTAAACTGTCTTTATTAACATATAATTTGTAGTGATAATAAAAACTGATTTTGAATTGTCCAATTAAATTTAATGAGTATAATTGGCATCTAGAAAATGCATTTAAGATCATAGGTGTTGTAATCAACAACAGCCGGGTTGTATTCTCTTCCATAAAGGATTTTATGAGGCAATAAAAGTTTCTCCGAGAAACTATCGGTTTATATTTACATGAGCACTATTTATTATATTATTTAAGGAAATCGTAAAATGCGTCTTAAATTACTTAAATAGTTTCCTGCAATTAGACAACTGACTCCTCTAGGTCTTTATTTTTGTCCTTTTTTTATTATGGCTTGGAAATGCGTTTACCCATCCCGCCGTCCGAAAGCGACGAGTACGTGGGACTCGCGGAGTGCGAATTTCAAATACCCACTAAAACCTAGCGGTGCCCTCATCATCGTAGTGAGACGCCACGGGATTTGCGCATACAACCGTGACGCCCCGACAGTTGGCCCGCCTACGCAGGTCGCCTACGCATTTAGAGCACTCACGAGCACCGTGGGCGCTCTATTTCCGCTGCACCAAGGACCGACGTCCAGAAGAAACTGTGGCAGGTCATAAAGACATAGCCGCAGTCTCCTCCGTGACCTGGCGCGTTGGGTTTTGGGGAGCGGTCGGGGTCTTATAACTCTTTTAGTAGTTGTAACAACCTTTTCTTAAATGGAATACATACTTATTTATTGCTTATATTCACATACATTACTAGGACAATATATCTATTAAATTTTTTTCTGTATATTACTAAAATTATCATACGGTGGCTTGAGAAGTATGAAGACGATAATGTTAAGTATTTCAGGTTTTTGTATTCAAAGGTTTCGTTGACCGTTTCTTTGTGTACCCGTCTGTCGCAAGGCTGTATTTTTGAAACATATATGGTGTATATATATATATATATATATATATATATATATATATATAACACTTAAATTAATAATCAGAACGTGTGTAAAATAAAAGTAGAGACAGCAACCATTTAGCCTTTTTATGTAGTCCATAAGGTGAAATTTGTTAAAATATTTTCTTATTCTTGTTATTTATTATCTACTCATACGGAATATCCATTCGCATTATCTTCACGCTTTAGATAAGTAGGTAGAAGAAGATTTATTCGGCTATATATTGTAACTAAAGTCACGCGAAACTCATCCGAAGAAATTATGCATATATGATCTTTGAATATATTATGAGAAGTCACGAAAATGGTGGATCAAGTTCTAAAATAAGTCATAAACATGTTGTGTGTTCATTATCACGAATTATAAGGTTAAAAAGCCTTATTAATAGTCTCTTCTTTCCTTTCTCTTAGGCTGTTTTAAAGCTGTTTTATAAATTTATTATCTGATATGGTTTTACCCACGTTTATAGCTACTGCGCCGCTCCATGAATCTTAGCGTCATGTTTTTTTAATGACATTTAATTACAAACCGCTCTTATCAAATACAAATTACATGATAATTTTGATTTAAATTAAATAAAAGCCTAACTTTGCTCTTCTACTCATAATATATACTGTGTTACAGCTTCAACTGTTGACAGCTGTTAATAATGTTTATAATTTACTTCCTTCCAAAACAACTTGAAGACATAAATATTTTTTGAAATCGGAGAGAGGAGAGGTTCCAACAACTTTTTAACTTTATAATATTTTTTTTGTTTTTTTTTTTTATATTTGTAATGGAATAGGCGTTTGTCTTCCATCTCAACTGATGGAAAGTGTAGATGAAGACGAAGGTGATACACGCCCATCCAAAAGAAACCTGTTCACTCTACTCTTAAAGGCTCCAGAGTTAAACCTATCTGGAAAAATAGACCTAGGCAGGTCGTTCCAAATCTTGGCGACTCTCACCAAAAACGAGCTGCCAAACAATTATCGATAATTCATTATCGATAATCGATAAAGAATAAAATATTAAGTAAATATTTACATAAATTAGTTGGACGTATCATTTATTTGCAAAAATCGGCGAAAGAAAGAGTTCGTGGCAATAATCAAATATATAATAAACTCTTTTGCAAAAAAAACGGGCACTTAAGCAAAGAACTATTTTATAGTTACTATTAGTTTGTCAACTTTTTAACTTTATAATATTTTTTTTGTTTTTTTTTTTTATATTTGTAATGGAATAGGCGTTTGTCTTCCATCTCAACTGATGGAAAGTGTAGATGAAGACGAAGGTGATACACGCCCATCCAAAAGAAACCTGTTCACTCTACTCTTAAAGGCTCCAGAGTTAAACCTATCTGGAAAAATAGACCTAGGCAGGTCGTTCCAAATCTTGGCGACTCTCACCAAAAACGAGCTGCCAAACAATTATCGATAATTCATTATCGATAATCGATAAAGAATAAAATATTAAGTAAATATTTACATAAATTAGTTGGACGTATCATTTATTTGCAAAAATCGGCGAAAGAAAGAGTTCGTGGCAATAATCAAATATATAATAAACTCTTTTGCAAAAAAAACGGGCACTTAAGCAAAGAACTATTTTATAGTTACTATTAGTTTGTTTGACAATTTTAGGTATTGTTATCCTCAGAATTTTATAAATTAATTAGGAAGGAATAGTTTTCATCAGTTTTATCATAACATTTTAATTAAATTATTAAGAAATAATGTTTAAGCTCAAAACACTAGGATTGTACCTGCTCGCTAAATAAAAATGAAACGCGTTAATTTCTTTGTTTTTCTTGAATAAATTAAAAGCAGATAAAAGTTTAGTATTGAGTGTGACCCCGTCTTGCTGAAATCACAGCTTGCATTCGTCTGGGCATGCTAATGAGTATATCTTTTATGGTTTCTTGGGGAATAAGTTCCCACTCTGCGGTAATCACATTCTTTAGCTCTCTGATGGTATGCGGAGCCGGCTGCACTGATCTCACTCGTCGCTTCAGAACGTCCCAGACATGCTCTATGGGATTGAGTTCCGGACTTCTAGCTGGTCAGTCCAAACGACGAATTCCGACTTCTAGCATATACGCATCCACACCGCCAGACCGGTGGGCGCGAGCGTTGTCGTCCATAAAAATTGAGTTTTCGCCAAGAGCGGTTAAAGCGGGTTGTGCATAAGGAATTAGAACTTCCGTTATGTATCGGTGTCCAGTCAGTGTACCGTTTTCGATGAAGACTAACTCCGTGCGATCCATAGAATTTATTCCTGCCCAAAACATAACAGAGCCCCCTCCATTAGGTGTGATTTCTTCAAAACATGCCTCTGCAAAGCGTTCTCCTCGTCTACGTAGCACTCGCCGACGTCGGTCTTCACCATGCAGAGATATCCTGGCTTCATCGGAGAACAATACCCTATCCCAATCTTCATGAGTCCATGACACACAATTTCGAGCGAAGCTAAGCCTGGCAACTCGATGTCCACGGAGTAATTTAGGGCCGCGTGCCGGGCGATGACTGTGTATATTAGCAGCGAGAAGCCTCCTCCTGACCGTCCATAGACTAATTTGCACATTTCTTACTTCTTCGAGGGTGTTCTTGAGGTCCACATAAGAAGATTTGCGATTTCTCAACGCTTGACTAACTAGAAAACGATCATCCCGTGGTTCGGTACATGTCTTTCTGCCAGAACCAGGCCTTCTCTTGACGGAACCGGTCTCTTGATAGCGCTGCCAGGTCCTTTGA
Organism: Euphydryas editha; assembly: GCA_036937285.1. Classification (NCBI taxonomy): domain Eukaryota; kingdom Metazoa; phylum Arthropoda; class Insecta; order Lepidoptera; family Nymphalidae; genus Euphydryas; species Euphydryas editha. The sequence goes on from JAUPFZ010000020.1 coordinate 11,345,731, forward strand.
ACTGTCGACCGACTCACATTTAGCCTCTGAGCCACGAAGCATTGACTGCAACCTTCTTCAAGCAGCGCAATAATTTTGCTCGCTTTTATCACTTTATCTACCATTTTCGAGATTGCTAAACAGCAATAACAATACTTTTAAATGTCAAGGACACCAGATAATTTAATAAAAATTGACAAAAAGTTAATCAGAGTCAATATTAACTATAGGGAATTCGCGCCACAAAATGTAGTTAAAAGTTATTTTCTTTGAAAACCAGGCTCAGTCAAAAATTTGAATTTGGAATGTACTCTTATAAACATTATGGCACTTTTATAACTGGCCAGTAACATGTTCAAACGATTAAAACCTTTTTGGTATTTTATTTTTTTCAGCCAGGAAGAAAATCGAAACCGCCCGTTTTTTTTGCAAATGAGTGTATGTCACCATAATACTTTGAACACAGTTAGTTGTTAATTTTTCGCACCTAGATTGTGATGAAAACACATAAAGAGCCAAATCACTATGGATCCAATACGGATTATGATATTGTTGAATTTTTTGCAATCGCCGAGCGGGCGAAATGAGCGTGCCCTGATAGATGCAAGTTTGTTACTAGTTGATATCACCTTACAGTTTTACGGTTTACAATGAATAGATTGTGAACTTGAAATATTTTAAAGAATATGGTAATAAATGATAATATTTATTTAATTGTATTTTAAGCATTTACTATTAATGTAACATTTTTATAGATACTATTTTCGTGTTACCTATAATTTAAAAAAATACAAAATAATTTAAACTGAATTTTTAAATACGTTTTATGACTATCTTTCATCAATAATATACGTATGTAGTATTTCGGTAGCAATACATTTAAATTAGTTTACTGGGCACAAAGCTGAGTTACTTGTACGAAGGCAAAATAAGCGAGAAACGACCATTACCGACATAATATTATTGCTTCGAATAAAATTACTTTGGCTACATTCATGTGCATGTTTGCGTGCTGTAAAATAGCGTCATTACTCCTTTTGACTTGTCCAGACAAGCTACGAGCAAGTATATTAATTACAATGTTGGTGACAAGTTGAAACTCGGATAGTAATGTTGTTAAACAAAACAGCACAATATTAATATGAAACAGTAAACAAAGGTACGAAACGTACATGAAAATTCAATTTAATGGTCCATTACAATTACGTTTATAAAAAGTTTCGTATATGGTTACGAGTCGCAATCTAACGTTTCATTTTATAATAAAAAATATCCTAAAATTCTTCTAAAACTAAAAATATAACCGGTACTAATAATAGGTACATTTCTTCAAAAGATTATAGGTTTCCAGAGATGCTTTATGAGCGTTCCTCTGGATCTGTACACGTGTTATTAACAAAATCACATACATATATTTATTTTACGACACATACATAATTTGTTTTACGACAGAATGGCATTTTCTTTGCTGTATGTTAAAACTGCCTTGACTAATAGAGTTACAAGTTTTTACACCACACTTAATCTCTTTAAGCCAAAATTTCTTATTAACCACTCGCAAGTCCAGACCAATTAAGAATAACAATAATTTTATTTAGTACACAACAATAAAACAAAAACAATTATCTTGGAGCTAGACTACTCTTTCAACTATGATCTTTTTCGCACTTTTTTGTCATAGGTCCATTTTTCATCAACAGTGATCAATATTAACAAAAATGATTCAGTTTAATTATATTTTAATTGAGAATCGTAAATGAATATCGTGTGGCCCCTAAATATCGACTTTTTTGTATAGCCAGACTTTTGGTCAGTTCTCAGTTTCTCGGCTATGTCGGAACTACTAATGTGCCCATCTTGCTCCATTTTTCTCGAAAATAGCATCAACTTTATCCGTATGATGTCGACCAGAGTAAGCTGCATCTTTGACATCAAAATTCCTAGACTAATAACGCTAAAACCAACTTTGTGCCACTCTTACTGACACTGCATTAAGTCCATAAGTGTCACAATTTTCTTTTCGTGGCTTTTGTCGCATTTTTTCCTTTTTTTGTAATAAAACTTCATAATTTATCGAATTTCGTCGTTAGATTCACTCATTTTGATGGACAGAAAAACAATTGAAAAATGGCGCGAAAATGTTTTTAGCTTTTTATATTAATATTGATTTTAAGACCAGCCAGATACAAACAGTAGGTACAACAAAAGAAATTTTGTTTAAATTTTATACATACAAAATACAAAAAGACTTTTTCCCCGAACTATATGCTATGCTAGATGCGTATAATTTTGCAAAATCTGAGCATTACAAAAAAGTATGATGTTTTTGTTTAATTGTTCATGTTTTGTTTTTTAAATGTTTAAAGCTAGAATTTTATATTCAACTCTTTGAAAGCACTTGCGGCGTTTTAATGCAAGTATTTCATTGCGAGAATTTCATTGTCGATAAAGGGAATTGCAAATAAAATATACGGAGAGAAAATTAAATAAGTACAACAGCAGGCAGTTTAAAAGGTATTGTTTTTTTTTTACAATATCTACTGCATTTATATAAAGGGACCGAATTGATTGATTGAACATCAAAACGAAGAGATGAAGAATAGATTTATGTATAATCAAAAGTATTAATACTCAAGTCAATTACTTGTCGCGATAAATTATATCGATACCTCGGGGCTCAAAGGGCGTAAGTACCAAAACTCGACTTTATAGGAGAGCCAAAAAACCAAAAAAAAAATTTTTTTCGACATAACTTTCTAGATTTTTGTCCTAAATAAACCATTCTAGGACCAAAAGTTTTTTTTTTTTTTTTTGATGCAGAACTTTGTTTAATTATATTTCAAATAAATTTTAAAGTAACAAAAATAGCTTGTCTGTACGCCTCGAAAAATTGAATGTTTGGGGCGCTTATGCCCGAAAAATCAATGGATATGTGATGAATGATGGTTGTAACGGTCAATTTTCTCAATATTTCTATCAGTTTGTAGACAGCTGCTTTGTTTTCTTCATTTAATCGCTGTACGTGCAATTTTGTATGAACTTTATTAATTTTTCTATATACTTTATTAACCTTTTTTATAGACTTTATTACCTATTTATCAACTCAGATAACTAATTAGCTATACAAATAATTATTGATTTTATCTATGCTTAATTGCCTGGCCTATCTAAAACCTACTCAAAAACTCATTTATTATAAAAGAAAAATGATAAATAAAACTCACTTACTATTGAAAATATTGTTTATTAAACAAAGTACGAAAAAGACTCTTATTTTAATATAATTTCAGTTGTAACGAAACATCTTGATTAACGTAAAGCAGAATGAACGATTAAAACTATCGCTACAAAATTTTGCACTAATATCTAATCTTATATTTAAAACTGATAGAAAATACAAGGAACTCTTGAGATCAATTTTATATCATTTATGAAGTCTTTTGGTAAAAGGTTATTTAGGCAAATATCTTAAGTATACCTACTAAAAACTATATTTAGCAGTCTCATTAAAATTTGACCTTACTTGAATAATTATTCATTTCATTTCATTTATTGATCAACTTGAGAGATTGCTCTTACGACCCAAAACAATATATTTCCATGTAAAATATTAGACGTAAGAACATTCGTATCATCTACGATGTCGTTTACTACCTTCACGTTTATGATTATTAACAGTGATTGCTGTTACGATACAAAAACTAAAAAAAATATGTTTTATTTTCTACAAAAATAGGGTCGTAAACGCCTTTTTTGGCGAGTAGGAAAATTTTAAATATACTGATCGATAGAGGAGAAAAAAATAAGTAGGGCTGCATTAAAATGTCAATTTCGCCAAAATGGCGGTTATGCCCTTTGAGCCCCGAGGTATCGATATATCTCTGTTAAGACATCGACGAAAAAGAAAAGTCAATTTTGATCGCGTTCATTACAATATATTATTTTTATTTTACATATATTTATTTATTTTATTTATTTATAGCAGATTATTTATTTATATTAGATCAGGATTTATATCAGACAGTAACGAATATGTCAATTTATCAAATGTCAGTTTTGCCTTAAATTAGAATCGGAGCAGTTGTTATAAGCGCGGGTAGAACCCCAAAGGTCATCCAGTTTCTTCTATAGGATTATGACCAAATAAATTGTTAACATAACCACACATATAAACACTCTGATCTGAAATAAACTGTATCCACCTGTAAACGTCACAATGTTGGAGAAAGGCCCTGTCTCCATATCCCACTCACACAAGAGACCCACACGGATATAGACCCAGAACAAAAAAAAAATTCTTTAGATATTAATATCTAGCTCGGCGCGGCGTTAAGACCACTACCGCATCATTACACCAGAACAGTTGTCATAATTTCCTTAGTAATATATAAAAATATCATTTAAAAAGTAATGACTAAATCACTATTTGGTAAAGTGAAACTACTGGTATACATGTATAAAGCAGACAGATAGGAATCGATATCGTATATTAATATTTTCTTCGACTAAGAATCAGCAACCACCAATCCAATCGCCAATCGGTGCAGTTCCAATTGTTCTTTATATAAATTGTACGAGTAGGTACGGTATTTAATTAAAATATATATCATATTGTTCATATCTATGTATATTGGGAATAGAGTATACTAGTAATCGGTGGCGTAACTACCGGAGTGCTAGATGGTACCTTGCACCGGGGCCCCCAAGCTCAGGGGGCCCTCAGAACCTAACCAACAAACTAAATTGAACTACTGAAATTTTCTTGCGAGTAGAACCTGGACGGGCCCTGTTGTGCATGATGAGCAGATGATAAAGTAGCTTTTTAAAGTACCTTTAAAATATTTAAACATAATTATTTATATTTTGGCTTGTATTGATAAAACTTAAACAGTTTAGTTGGGGCTCTAGTTTATTTTTTGCACCAGGGCCTTTGGTTACCTAGCTACGCCATTGCTAGTAATATACGAGTCACGAGTATCAATATACCTGCTAAGGAGAATTTGATTTTTTTATGTAAATAGAAAGATCGCCTAACAACACAAATTTGTTAGTGGATTAATATAAGGAAGAGTATAAAAGGAGCTAAGGATGGCTATTGATATGATAGTTTTCGGTTTTCCTACTCAACATACGAAACATTGGTATTGTACTATTCTATATATAGTTCCAAACTAATTTAACAAAAAAGTAAACAAACCAGTTTGGTCAAAATTACCACACGATCGCTAATTTAATAACAAAAGTAACAAATTCACAGTTTTATTTTTTATTTTTAATGTTGAGTTATTAGACGATGCATGCACCAATGTCATTATTATTATTTTTGCTTACATTTATATTTCTAAAAAAATACTCGATGAAATATGTATATAAATACTTCACACTCGACGGCCGCATTAGGATACCTTACAACAACTGCTATAGAACACAAATAGGAACATACAAATCTTAACGAACATTTTGTTGCTACATCACAATATTAAATGAATAGTTCCGTAGCAGCAAGTAACATCATATAAAGGTTCTTGTTTTATTTTATATTTGAGTTGATTGAATGAAAGGTAAATTGCGGTTTACGATTTATGACGTATAAAAAAAAACTACTTACTAAATCTCTTTCAAACAATTTTTGGTGAAAGTTTGCTTGGTAATGTACATCATATATTTTTTTTAGTTTTATCATTCTCTTATTTTAGAAGTTACAGGGGGAGAGACACACATTTTATCACTTTGGAAGTGTCTCTCGCGCAAACTATTCAGTTTAGAAAAAAATTATATTAGAAACCTCAATATCATTTTGAAGACCTATTCCACATACATAGATACCACATACGTATGGTTTGTATGAAAAAAAATTGAGTTTCACTTCTAAGTATGGGGAACCCCCAAAATTTATTGTTTTTTTTTTCTATTTTCGTGTGAAAATCTTAATACGGTTCACAGAATACATCTATTTACCAAGTTTCAACAGTATAGTTCTTATAGTTTCAGAAAAAAGTGGCTGTGACATACGGACGGACAGACAGACAGACAGACGTGACGAATCCATAAGGGTTCCGTTTTTTGCCATTTGCCTACGGAACCCTGAAAACGAATGCACTCATACATAATGCACTAATTAATTAATTCTCGTAAAGACTTCGGTAAGGATAGTTCTCCGTTTGATAACTATAAATTTATTATTTAAATATGCTTTTCCGGTAGTTAGTATTTCAATTCATAAAATAGAATATAATTTATTATAATCGAATATTACGTGATTTTTAACTGTAACTAGATATCACTAGTGTCCATGGTCAGTTTTTAGACAGTTGAAGGTTATTTTTGTTAACTTTATTTTTAAATTGTTTTGTAACGGACTATACTTCATTCCAGATTTTCTGCAATAGTTGGTAATACCTTGGCGAACTAGCCGAACACCTACGAGCTGTGTTCCATCACACATTTTATATTACGAAATAAATATTTGAATTTTGCGTTTATAATTTCATGGAAGTAAGACCGAAAGTTCCTAATTACCTATAAAAGTATATAACATACCGATGTTATTTGTCTTTAGAACAAGCTATCCTTAAATATAGAATATCCCTAAATATATATAATAAAATGTCGAGGTAAACCATATCATACTTATTTTATATCAAGGAATATATTATAGCACAGATTGTGATAAAAAGTGGAGCGATAAATAATGTTTATTATCCATTATCGTTTCACATAAAACACGGAGATTTTTCTAGCCTCATAAATTTTATTATTTATCGAAAATTACTTTTAAAAAGGAAATAATCCACATTAAGAAATGAGACTTGTAAAATTAATAATTCACGTTTAAGACAAAAGAACCTGGATGACCGAGCTTTGCTCGGTTAAATTATATTTAGATACATTACATACAGATGAAACATAAATAATATTTTCGATCTTACCGACATAATAGTAAAATAATAGGAACTGGTTATTTAAATAAAAAATAAAAAGAGCTCTTAATTAAAAAAAAGGAAAAAAAGATTGGTCTGTAGAAACCTGGATTCGAACCCAGGTTTTCTAATTTCGAATCCGCCCGATTCCTATCTGAGCTATTAGAAGCTTGTCAATGACAGCGAAATTTACCTTCGTATTCTAATGGTATTTTTTAATTGCGTAAAAAAAGGGATAAAACAACATTTTCTAAAAATAAATCCTAGCTAGATCGATTTATCGCCCCCGAAACCCCCTGCATACTAAATTTCATGAAAATCGTTGGAGCCGTTTCCGAGATTCAGATTATATATATATATATATATATATATATATATATATATATATATATATATATATATATATATATATATATACAAGAATTGCTCGTTTAAAGATATAAGATGTAGTTCTCAAGGGCTAATTTTTTTTAGTTCTTCTTCAAAGGTTGAAGAGGAAAACATTGAGTAGAAACCTGTATGTCTCAGAATGAATTATAGGATATGTGCTTAGGTATATCTCTCAATGTTTTTGCCCAATAATTGTACATACACAAACTATTACTATCTTGACTAATGTAAGCAAAAATTAGGTCTAAGTTTGAGTGTGTTTGCCTAGAAAAATTTTATTCAGTTTTCAACACACGAATATTCGAATAAATAATGTGAATGAGAATCTTTTCGTGCGAGTAAGTTGGATGCCGTAGCCAGGAATAATAGGGCCACCTGGGACTGAAGGCCTGGGCTCTTTTTTGCTTGTCATAATGGGGGGGAGGGTTTTTGCCAGTAGCCGCCACGCTTGGTAAACGTGTTGGCGAGCGCAGTGTGTTATGCCAGGACATAGAGACGCTGCTGCCCATCACCACCCTGGTCAGTGTATGGTTGTTCTCACCGCTTTGGCCTTAGTCGCCTTTTACGACACCTCGGCAAGAAAGAGGTCGGGGCTATTCTTTTCTGCTGGTCACCGCACGGCCATGGCCTGATATAATATCAGAGAGTAAACATTAATATTATTCAGATATTAAATATTGAAGCAGCTGTTTTTGGATTAAAATTGGGATCAGATGAGACGTCAATGTCCTAGAGTACGATGAGATTCCTAATCAAAATACGTTAACAAAAATTCCATAACCTGAGACTTTGCTGAAAAAGATAAACCCGGTAAAATAAACCCAGATGTTAATTAAGACGGCAATCACCACCGGATCACCTGTCTGGTCACCAGTGGCTAGCGCGATGCTTTAGCCAGAATTATTTGTCAGTTAATGACGAAGTTATTCATAGGTGACTGGTCTCTTATAAAAATTGCATTCGGCTAGCGGTGTAGCATGTTTCGGATTCCACTGCTCTCGAAATTGGACGTTCCGCTACCATAACAATTTCGGTCAGAACATGTAACTTGGTCAACTGTACTTCAACAAATTCCTAAAGTGGCATTCTACAAGTATCAGAAGAGATTACGATAAAACACACAAGGTATGACAACTTTTATCAATCCATCACGATACATCATTTAGCGGTACAAGTTTTTCGCAAGGTATTTTCCGTAGCCACGGCAGTAATCTTCCTGCGTAAGTATTTCAAGATTATTAAATTATTCACTATGACTATTTGTCATCTAATCGAAATGTACCACGCTTTGCAATATTTGCAATTGAGTGAGCTGATTAAGTCAAGAAAATCAAAAAATGAGATTTTATTCTGCGTCGATATTAGCGTGCAAGGTAATATTTAGCTTCTAAGCGTTAATGAAATTCATATAACATACAAGTACGTGAGCACTCCATCACACTCTATCAAACAAAAAAGTGAAATTCATAAATTATTAGTACATCAGTATCGGTTTTCAAATATAAATAAGAACTTGTGTAATATATTATATATTATTATATATATTATATAATATCTTTAAACGAGCAATTCTTGTATATATATATATAATCGGAATCTCGGAAACGGCTCCAACGATTTTCATGAAATTTAGTATGCAGGGGGTTTCGGGGGCGATAAATCGATCTAGCTAGGATTTATTTTCGGAAAATGTTGTTTTATCCCTTTTTTTACGCAATTAAAAAATACCATTAGAATACGAAGGTAAATTTCGCTGTCATTGACAAGCTTCTATTAGCTCGGATAGGAATCGGGCGGATTCGAAACCAGAAAACCTGAGTTCGAATCCAGGATTCTACAGACCAATCTTTTTTTCATTTTTTTTTTTAATTAAGAGCTCTTTTTATTTTTTATTTTAATAACCAGTTCCTATTATTTTACTTTTATGTCGGTAAGATCGAAAATATTATTTATGTTTCATCAATATGTAATGTATCTAAATATAACTTAACCGAGCAAAGCTCGGTCATCCGGGTACTTATATTTTATTGGGTATAGGATATGGAGGTTAATTCAGTACTAGACTACAGTTGACGTTTTAACTTATAAACATTGTAAAAGGTTATAGAATATCCGAGTTTTTTTTTTTTTTTTATTACGATGTGGGCAAACGAGCAGACGGGCCATCTGATGTTAAATGGCTACCGTCGCCCATGGACATCCGCAACATAAGGGGAGTTGCGGGTGCGTTGCCGGCCTTTAGGGAAAAGGTGTCTGTACACACGACACTTGAAAACCCCCAAATTATAGCGTTCAGGGAAAACCTCAGGAGGAAGGTCATTCGACAGCTTACATGTGCGCGGCAAAAATGCGCGCGAAGCTCGCACATTGGTTGCAAACCAGGCATCCAAGTGGTGTGGATGAAATTTAGTCCTTCGCTTAAAAACGCGAAGGTGGCACCATCTCAAAGAGTTCCTCAGAACACTCCCCATTATACAGACGGTATAAAACACACAGGGAGCCAACGTCTCTCCTTATACTTAAGTATGGGATCGTTGACAATGCGAACTGCCCGACGTTGGATGGAGTCAAATGGTTGGAGTTGATATTGAGGGGCACCTGCCCAAAGGTGTGAACAATACTCCACATGGGGGCGCACCTAGGCCTTATAAAGCAGAAGCCGATGCCCCGACGTGAAGTACCGGCCCGCCCTGTTCAGAACCCCGAGCTTTTTTGCAGCCAGTTTGGCTTTGCTCTCCAAGTGACCCCGGAATTGGACTTCGTTCGTGATGTCAACGCCAAGGATCCCAATACTTTTGCTGATGTTTAGGGTTATGTTCTTTGCGGTAAACGCGCAAACTTGTGTCTTCGAGGGGTTAAATTGGACGAGGTTGCGTCTACCCCACACACATTTTTACACATTAGTTAAAATCTAAGTTTTCTCTCAATAGAGGCATCTCGACTAGAGATGCCACGAATAGTGATTTGGCCGAATACTAATACTCGACTACGCTCTTGGCCGATGCGCCGAATATTCGGCGACCGAATGTTCGGCAGCAGATGTGTGCATTTCGTGCGTGACATGTTACGACTTGTCTTATTGCGATACGTGCGTTCATTTAGTTATTACATTTACATAATATTGTGTTACTTATAGTTCTTACTAAAAATACGAAAATTTAGATAAAAGTTTTGTGGCAAATGAGATTGATTTTTATTTGAAAACTGCTTGCTTAAATCGGACTGCGAACTCTTACAAATAGTAGTCAGCCAACACAAAACCGTATTAAATCCTTACAAAATTCACTAACAATAAGATTAATCTATCATTTCCTGGCAATAGTGTATAGGATAAGCGGGTATTATTTATGAAGAAAAATGCAGTCCTTTGCTACCAAGAAATAGTGAAAAAATTGTTTTCATTCATCACAACTTGCCACTGATAGATTTTAAGTATTAAAATATTTTTGTGATTAAAATAGATATATTTTTGAATAAAATTTGTATTTTTTTTCTTCATTTTTTTAATATTCGGTATTCGACCGAATATGTATGCTATTCGGCCAAATACCGAATTTAAAAAAAAAGTGGCCGAATAGGCCGAATACCGAATATAGTAGCCGAATATTCGTGGCATCTCTAATTTCGACTATCTAATATTTATATATATTTATTTTCATTTGCCTTATGAAATTTATATAGTTTATACAATGTGCTTTACTAAAATTAGTTTGTGGCCGAAACTTCGTAATCGTTGAAGAATTATGAAACTATACGATATATTTAATGAAAGCGCCGAGTGAAACCTGTTAATGGCTTTTTTTTTATAAAATTTCAAATTACTAAATTATTTTAAATTACAGAAAAAACATAAATTAGGCAAATTTTTTCATTGCAATTGTCAAGAATTGTCTAAAACTTGTAAAATATTGAAGGTTGCAACAAATAAAGTTGCAGTATATCGAGATGAAACTTACAGCATATTTTGTGTTCTACCTCATGGGGCTGTAAAAACCGAAATCAATTTTATGCAGTGGTTTAATACACGTCTGGGAATAAACACACAACTAAATAATGACATTTGGTCTCGTTATTTCGCCTCAACTTATTAATTATATTTCCTTATCAATTTTCATAACATGGCTCATAGGCATCTTATAATAATGATTATAAAAGAATTACGATCTACTCATATTTACAATAAACTTATATTTACAATAACATGCGTAGAATTTTGTATTCTATACTCGTAAAAGAAAGTTGACCTAATAATAAGTGACGGGATCACTAGTGATATTATCAACATGAAACGTATAAAATATTGGACTGTCAACTTTTTCAAAGTTCTGTAGGATGGCTACATGTAAACATTTGCCCTAAAATGCGTATATGTGGTTAGAATATTAGGTATTAGATTGATTTTATTGAATTCCTTTTGATATTAAGAGATCCAATAGGTTTTACAGTATGTATGCGTGCGTGTGTGTGTATGCGGGCGTGTGTATGTGTGCGTGCGTGTGTGCATGGGTGTGTCGTGTACATATGCCTGTGTGTTTGCGTGTGCGTGACATGTGCGTTTGTGTTTTTATATGCGTGTGAGTGTTTATGTGTATGTAAAGTAAGTCTTAGTATCACAAAGGTATATATATATCTACATAATAATAATCAAACATTTAAAATGAAATCAATAACAAACAAATATTATATCTACGTTAATTTGGTAAGTATAAGTTGGCTAATGTAGAGACGAAAAATACACAAAGGATTGGTCGAACTGTATTAAAAATATTAAACTAACCCTTATAAAGCAAAAGTAACCGATAATACAATATACTCAAGAATAATAACTCATGGAACTCATTTATTTTTAAATTCTTCATAAACCAAAAATTTCTGTTAAACAAGAATTTCTGTTAACCACGACTTTTCTTATACCGGCGTACTTTCGTTACCCTAATTATTTAATATACTATTTACACATAATAATATTTACCTGGTTTTCTCCGCACTCGCCATTGCACCGGCGGCGGCGCCGGGCTACCCGGGCCGGACGATGCCAGCTTGAAGCCGTCACTACACCTGAAAATAAAAAAAAAAATAAAATCGAGTTAACAAGGACATTAATGTGTATTTTATAATTTTTTTATGTATAAAGAACTCTACAAAATTATTACTCTATAAATTGTAATTATTTTATGTACAAATAACTCTATAAATCTTCATTTTATTTTTATTATTTGTCGTACCTATTAAAGTCGTTATAACAACACGTATTCTGGTAATACATAACACAATTCACGTAATATGGTTTCACAGATATATAGATATATCCCTGTGATGACGAACCGACAGCAGAACCTCATTCAATTATAGGATTCAGTGGATGTGAATTCTTTGGCTGCGGGACCCTAAAACTGGTTTGATAATGCAAAAACATTTAAAAAGTCGTGCATATTTTAAAACGAACAATATGAAATGATAAAGAGATTACTTGTAAAAAAACATTTTTATTGACAAACTATAGATTTTTATTTCACTTATATATATATTTTTTTACATTTATGTTATTTATTACTAGGTATGTATTTTTTTATATTTTAAGTGATCAGTCAGGCAATTTCATTTCTATTCTTATAAAACTGTCATAAATAATATATCTCCAGCTCTAAGAAACGTAAGAATAAAGAATTTTTAGTAAACGTTACTTTTCTAGTGTATTAAAAGGGATTTGTGCTTACTAAGCGCAGCTATTGACTTTTCAATTATTTATACAAATGGTTTATAGCGACATCTATTGTCAGCACTATATACTAATACGTTAAAGACGTAGCAGAGTAACTGATTTAATGTTCACTATATTAGTTATCATTATTGTCGCTAGATGGCGCATTCCATTTTTTTCTATCATTAAACAAAGTTAATATGTTATATCACTTAAAATATAAAAAAATACATTGTAATAAATAACATAAATGTAAAAAAAATATATAAGTGAATTAAAAATCTATGGTATTTTAATATTATTTGTTAAGTATTATGTTTGTATATATGTATCTGTTTATGTATATGTATTTATATATATTATGTGCATATTGCTCATGTATTTAATATAATAATATTACGATTTTTTTTTGCCTTTTGAAACTAAATATATTTTCTCAATTTCCAACTTTTGCACACCTGTCAACTTTCTCTCTTGTACGTCTTAAGGTTGGCTGGTAGAGAATGCTTTTAGCATTAAGCCCGCCTTTTGTACAATTCAATTTTGTGTTGTGCAATAAATTATAATTAAATAAATTAAATATTATGAAACTAAAATAGAACAGAAACTGATTATTAACAATCTTATGAAAAGCATATTTTTATATTATTGCATAAAAAATATTAATTATACGTTTGTAATCAAAATATATAATTATTAAATAAAAACATATAATTATGTAGGTACATTATTTATTAATATAAATAATAAACTTAATAGTATAAAATATAATTAGTTTGACAATAATGCTAGAGTCGTAATAATTAATTATTCTGTTTTGATTTTTAATACTGTTTTGTTAAAAATGTCGCTAATACGTAAATACGTTGTAAGGAATTAGATATTCGGATATGGGGTAGGATCGTACAACCCGTAAATACTTCGAAATACAGTTTTTTTAAGACTGTTTTATGACATATAACTTATAAGGCAAGGCTGTTTTATTACGCACAGCTTATCAGTTTGGAGTTTGCTTTTAATGCTCCGACTGATTACACGTGTGCCGCATATAATAAAACGAAAAAGACAATTTTAATTTTTAGAATATTTAATTCTAAGTTACATTGATACCATTTTGGCTGTCCCATTTCAAAACCTAGCAAGGACTTAAAACTTTGTAAATTTTACAGGAAGCGCAAAAACTATTTATGTGTCAAGTAAAATAAGTGAAATTGGTATTTGGTTGTATAAAATACTAAATAATTAACGTGCTACATATATTAAAATTTAAGTGTATATTGAAATTTTTAAGCCCCTTACTAACTTTGATAAAATTGATACGCGATGGTGAGGTTCATGTAGTTAGGAGTTTCATAACAAGGAGCACTTGCTATGTTTTGTTATGGCTCATGAAATATTTAGTTAATTTTTCTTATTGATTCTTATTAATTTACTTCTTATTGATTTACATTATAATAACTATATAAATAAATAATATAATAATGTATATTATAGTAAGGCACATCAACCAGACGAAAACCTACTAAGTCTCTGAAACTTACTAGGTTTGGAATGGTTAAAGTGACATACTAGGTTTTTAAGTGGCTCAAAGCATTGGTGCATTTGCTAGGTATCGATGCGACAACGTTCGCGTACATATACAGGTCATGGGCGCCGGCAGAAATAATTTCCAGGTGGTGCAGATTTTAGTTTTCTTACAATCTTTCTCTTTGCCGTAGATGAAATTTTAGTCGGAATATTCGAGACATTTACAAACTGACTATTCGTTATGAAATAATTTTATAGGTACCCAGTCGTCACGGCTCACACCTAATAATTCCTGTTGACCCCGAGATTCCCAAGGGGTGCAAGTGCACCCCCTGGCACCCCCCTGCCGGCGTCCATGAATTACAGGTTTTGTATAGGTATATGTATATACCAACTTGAGGGTGATTTGATTCATTAAATGTTTAAGTTTGCAGTTAAATTATATATAACATAAAATTTGCTTTCATTATTATTTACTAATTTTAAAGAATATACGATAATTATTCATATTAATTCATATAAAATTAAAATTCGATAATTGTTTTATTAAAAAACAAAAAATACTCATTAGACTCAGTTTCACCACTTGCAATTATTAAGCTTCGGCTAACAAATAAAAATAAAAATAACCTAACAGGCACTTTTTTGACAGGTAATTGTTTGGGTTATCTGTCAAAATAAGTGCCAGTTAGGTTATCTGGAACTTTATAGCAAGTGGTGAAACTGGCCCTAAGATTATTAAAAATATTTTTCGAAAATTAATCGTGTTTGTTCTCAAACTGATAATGACAGTGACAACCGTACTGGTATAGTGGTTCGACTAGTCGTCTTATCGCCGGCGATCGCAGGTTATATTCCCGCTCGGGGCATATATTTATATTTGTATAAATGTCCATGTGGTCTCCCCACTGTGTCTCGAAAAGCATAGCAAAATCAAAGCCGGCGATCCCGGTTGTTATTATAGAAATTGGATAGCGATCGTTACTCATGGTAGGGAAGTTATGGGGTGCTATGTCGGTGACCTCGTGGTGCATTCTGGGCAACGTAGTCAGCAGTAACTTTGGAAGCAGTTAGTGCTGTTATAGTGTAGTTTTACAAATATACATAGTGTTGTGCTGTGGCCACTCCAGTCATGGTCAACTCTACGTTGACTATAGTTAGCACGCCAGCAATGGTTCTCTAGCTGTCGCTGGCTGACTGTGTCGTTATGGTTATATTAATTATTAATTTAATTCGATTTTCTGTGATGTCTCGTCGGAATTGGGTACTTTTGAGTATATCTTTATTCTGTATATGAATATTCATATCTATAGAACGAAAATATTTTATACTTAAGCTTGGGTTACGATATGTATGCTTTGTGCTTCGGAGGACACGTATAGCCATCGGTCCCGGTTGTCTTCATAGACACCTGATAGCAATCGTTACTCATAATAAGGAAAATTATCCGCCAATCCTCAGTGGATTAAGGTTAACGATTCTTCTATATGGAGAAGAGGCCTTTGCCCAGCTGTGGGACGATTAGAGGCTGTTTCAGTTAGTTCAGTAGGTATGCTTTAATATCTTTTGTATTTTTTCTTTGTATCACTTGCTCGAAATAAAGTATTTTATCAAAGTTAGCAAAAAGATCTTTCAATAATTATAGTTTGTCCATTAATTAATTTAATTTTAATCGTATTTAAATCATTTAAATCATTAGTCATTATTTTCAAACAAAACTCTACTCGATATAAAGTTTGAAAGATTCGGCAGGAAGATCTCAAAGTTTGAACAATAATAGCTTTGCTAAGACCTTGCTTGACAAATGAGCTTCTTTAAAGACCGCTTAAAGCTGGTCCTGATATTGTTGTGATAAATATTCAAAGTTTATTTAAATTTAGAAGACGTTCTTTAAGGATAATAACATATTAAAAAGTTATTTTTGTATTAATTATAAGACAGCAAATAATTTCGCTGTATTTGTAAAATAAAATTCTTATTTTTTTATCTTAAGTGTTTTTTTTTTGTTTATCTTAAATGTAATTAGTATTGAGTCGAATAAAATATGATATTTTAATAAATTTTATTATATAAAGCTTAAGTTATAAAGAAATATTTAGATTTTAAGCACCTACAAATAATAAAGACACTTGGATAGTAAAATAAAAATTATTTATAAAATTATTACGCCTCCCAATAGTCTCTGCTATTATAATTATAATATATGTAGTTCAGTATTCAAGATAATAGTATCAATATCTCTCTAAAAGGCGGCACTCTCTTCAAATATAAATAGATAAGCGCCGGCCTTAGCGTTGCGTGAATCAAAGTTGTGATAAGATCATTAAAAATCTTTTTGGCGTGAAATTATCAAGGCTCGACTTATTTGTAGTATTTTGTTTTCCGATATTTACCTATAGATTTACTTTAGCATATAGGGTTGGCAAAAAAAACAATTTTTTTTTAAAAGAACAAAACATCTTATAAAAAAAAAGCATGCTTTTAATAAATATTTATTTTGCTTTTTTTGCAACTGTTTTAAATTCATTAAGAAGTATGTATTACTAGCTTCTACGCGGCGTCGCCCGCGTGGTTGTATTGAGAAAAAGTAGCTTATGTATGGATTCAGATTATCCGTATCGAATTTTTACAACAGCTCGGTAACGAAAACTCTCTTACAAAAAACGTTCCTCCACGCTCGCAGAGTGCACGGTAATATTGCCCAGCCGACACTTGTTTTAAACAATTGTTTAAAGCAATATCAACTCTGAGCATACCATAAACTTACAGATTTATTTTTTGCAATAAATAGAAGCGAAGTTTCACCTGCTTAGAGTTTACGAGTGTGTGAGTTTTACACACATATTATTATGTATTTGTCAGATTTTAGTTAGATATATATATATATATATATATATATATATATATATATATATATATAGATAGATAGATAGATAGATAGTGTACTGTACACATTAGGTATTATACACCACCTTAGCTTCATCATCATCATATATCATCAGATTATACATCATTAGATTATACAAACATAATTTAAACAAAGTATTTTTGATGTGATATCGTCTATAATAAAATCGATGAACGCCGGCTGCACGCACGAAATAGCATGACTCAATTACAAGATCTGTATTTAAGATCGCATTGACAACAGATTTTGACAATAAACAAAATTTGTGTATATATGTACATGGTACATATGTGTGTGTGCCGTATTGGGTGTAGAGTGTGTGTTTTTTTTTTTTCATTGATTTAATGTATTTTTGAGCATTATTTTAAAAATATTAGCATTCTGCGCTTCTTCCCCGAATTTCATACTTCTCCGTCCGCGTGATTTTCATAAAAAAGGGGTACAAAGTTTTGCTTCATGTATTAATTTATAGATATTTTGAGCAAAATTTAAAGTTATTCAGATAGTTAACTATTTCAGAATTAACGAACACATCTTCCAATTCTGCTATTTAAATACATTAATATACTTATTATTAAAATTAATAAATAATATTAATAATCATAGTCAGATAGTGTTCTTTGACAAGATTTTTAAAATAATCAAGTGACTGCTTGTCTGATCTGGAGTGGTAAGGCATTCCACAATTTGACTGCCTGTGCGGCAAATGACATTTTATAAATATTGGTGTTGTGCAAACCCAGTTTGTGTCTGTCCTTGTGGGTCTCTCCCTACCGTGCCTCGAAAAGCACGCCAAGCCGTCGCTCCCGGTTGTTATCATAGACACCTGATAACGATCGTTGCTCATGTTAGGGTAATTATCCGCCAATCCGCAGTGGCACCAGCAGCGTGGTGGGTTAAGCTCCAACCCTTATTCTATATGGAATAAGAGCCTTCGCTCAGCAGTGGGTTGTTTACAGGTTGATACAGTACACTACAGTACACCCAGTGTGAGATTCTCTGCTGATTTTAGTAATATGCTATGTGTTTTAATTACAATACCTAATGATACGTGGACGTCTTCTCGTCGCTCACGTTATTCAAAGTTGCTTAATGTGTAGAATTACACAATAAATACGTACAGCCAGTAAAATGTTTTATACAATATATTATCCTAAGAGTCATAGTATCAACTTAAAGCGCTACTTAATGCGCCTCCAGTAACGCCCCTGCGCCCGTGTCGGGCCGGGATGGGAACCCGGTCCTGCTAGACACGGCGTCGTCGGGACTGTTTAGAGGGGAGCCGGACAGTCCCCATGAAGGAGAAGTCTGGCCTTTTCGCCGAGGCCAGCCTGTCGCTGGAGGGATCCTGTTGCCTGCAGATCCGGGACCCTCCAGTTAAAGCGGCTGAAGGCTTCCGCAGGGATTTAGTACGGTATTGCACTCCCAAAGTGCCGTGTCCGACATAGATCTAGGACTGCCATCCGGGCGTCCTGGATATCATCCGTAAATGGATTCCCCTGCGACAAAAAAAAAGACTCATAGTATGATATTTTCACACTACTAGACTACAAAAACAAACTATCGCTAATATTGAAGTTTTTAATTGAAAATCATATTAGTCGATATATTACACTATGTTTTGGTAATGACACCAATATATCTACGAAAGTTGTTTTTTAATGCAATATTAAATAACTCCTTAATATTTTATCTATATAACAGTTTTATGAAACCTAATTAAATGGAGACTATTATTCGATATATTTATCCATGTTTATACGCATTTAGAGTTCTTCTGATATTTTCATAAAAATCATATTTAGTAAGGCCTATCTTGAACAACAGCTTTAGCTTAAAATAATTAATTATAAATTATTTGTGAACAAAGTTCTTAAGTAGATTAACCCTGTTCTGGTTCGAAGTAGGGATGTTCATCGGAAAAAATTATCGATAATTATATTATCGATAATTATCGTATTGTGTTATCGATACTTATCGATAATTATCGAATGAACAGTTACCGATAATTATCGGATAAAAAGTTATCGATAGTTGGCGACAGTTATCGATAATTATCGGATAAAAATTATCGATAGTTGACGACAGCTATCGATAATTCGTTTACGCCCTGGCTCTATCCGAATACCTAAAAAAAAGGTCATCCGCCGTCCAGTATCGACATTACCCTCAGTACCCTATCCGAATACCTAAAAAAACGGTCATCCGCCGTACTATAATTATCGAATCACAATTATCAATACTTTTTTTTTACTTTTACTTTTATCGGATCCAAAAATAATTATCGATAATTATCGGATCACACAAAATTATCGGATCACACAAAATTATCGATAATTATCGGATCGCACAAAACTATCGATAATTATCGGATGAAAACTTATCGATAGATATCGATAATTATCGAATGAAAAATTATCGATAATTATCGAATCACAATTATCGAATAATACTTATCGATAACTATCGATAATTATCGAATGAAAAATTATCGAGTAGTTACGAATTATCGATAATTATCGCACACCCGTAGGTCGTAGTTCGAAGTTTCAATAAAAAGTTTTTAAATTACCTTCAGATACATCTCACAAAGGAACAGCTGCTTACAAATGTTTTTATTTTTAGTAAATTATTTATTATTTCATGAAAACATAATGTATCTCACAAGTAATGCATACGAGTATTGTATTAAATTAGATTGTTTAGTGCGATTGCCAAGTCAATCTATCTATTTAAAACATAAAAAAAATTAATATTGATATGGTCACTATAATATGTTGTTAGGTTAGCTAATTACGTAATAGCTTAAGACAGAAGGACCCTTAAGTAGGGATTGAATAAATTAGCCGATTTGGTAATACATGGATCTCATAACTTTTTACGGTAGAGTAGAAGAACTGAGTTGCGAGACTTGGATTTTTTACAAGTTATGTTTTTGATGGCATCTCATTTCTTTTTGTAGATATTCCTACTTGTTTTCCTTTCCAGTGTCTTCTACTTCTTAAATACCAACAATGCATTTTCTTAAAACCTACGCTCTGTCTTATGATCTTTTTTTATTTTTGTATATAATAAAAAAAGAGGTAGTCTTTTTCTTTTCCGGTACTACTTCTTGAGTTTCAGCTATTACTTGTATAGATAGTACTGGTACGCAAGAGTTTTTTGTTTCTTACAGGAATACGATTAACAGATATAAATACGATTAGTAAAATTTAAAAATAAAAAATCTTTTATTTGATCGTCATGTCATACATATTGTGATGTCAAGTTGACAACTTAAGATACTTGACAAGAGGGATAAATTAAGTATGTTTAGCTGGAAACAATATTGGCAGGTTTCTGTCGATTTTTTACACTTAATTCTCCACGAAAATAAACATTAAAAAATATTTAAAAAAGTGTATGTGTACTTATATACGCACGTAAGAAGTTACACTTACAATAAATTGATGCTCCGAGTTAACGGTTAGTGCGCGCCATGTATAATAAGACCCTGATAACCCACTAAAAATAAAGTAATCGTCATGACGAAGCAAACGAGCTGAAGCTCGATGGGGTTGCGTCGTTTCATTACAGAGTTCCTATGACCACCTTCCAGCTCCATCATCAGATCCTAGTTACCATAGAAAGACAAACTACTCGTCAAGGCGATTCAAACGAGCCCGATTTCGATGAAGTTGTTTCATTTCATTGCGAAGTTCTTATGGCCATCTTGCAGCTCCATCATCAGATCAGACCCTGGTAACCATCTAAAAATAAATTTCTCGTCAAGACGATTCAAACGAGCCCGAACTCGATGTGGTTGTGTCGTTTCATTACAAAGTCCCTATGACCACATTCCAGCTCCATCACCAGACCCTGGTTAACATTGAAAGATAAACTCCTCGTCAAGACGAATCAAAAGAGCCTGAACTCGATGTGGTTGTGTCGTTTCATTGCGAAGTTCCTATGGCCACCTTCCAGCTCCATCATCAGACCCTGGTTACCATCTTGCATTGAAGTACTCGTCAAGACGAATCAAACGAGCCCATACTGGATGGGTTTATGTCATTTAATTAATGAGTTTCTATGGCCATCTTCCAGCTACATCATCACACCGTTGTTACCATATAGCACCAAAGTACTCGCCAAGACGAATCAAACGAGCCTATATTCGATGTGATTATGTCGTTTAGTTACTGAGTTCCTATGGCCATCTTCCAGCTCCATCATCGAACCCTGGTTTCCATTGAAAGGCAAACTACTCTTCAAGACAATTCAAACGAGCCCAAACTCGGTGAGGTTTTGTCGTTTCATTGCGAAGTATCTATGGCCACCTGCCAGCTCCATCATCAGACCCTGGTTATCATTAAAATACAAATTGCTCGTCAAGACGATTCAAACGAGCCCGAACTCGATGTGGTTGTGTCGTTTCATTGCGAAGTTATTATGGTCACTTTCCAGCTCCATTATCAGTTCAGACCCTGGTAACCATTTAAGAACAAAGTACTCGTCAAGACGAATCAAACGAGCCGAAACTAGATGGGGTTGCGTCGTTTCATTACAGAGCTCCTATGACCACATTCCAGTTCCATCACCAGACCCTAGTTAATATTGAAAGACAAACCACTCGTCAAGATGATTCAAACGAACCCGAACTCGATGAGGTTGTGTCGTTTCATTGCGAAGTTTCTATTGCCACCTCCCAGCTCCATTATCAGGTCAGACCCTGGTAACCATCTAAAAACAAACTACTCGTCAAGACAAATCAAACGAGCTGAAACTCGATGGGGTTGCGTCGTTTCATTACGGAGTTCCTATGACCATATTCTAGCTACATCACCAGACCCTAGTTTACATTGAATGACAAACTACTCGTCAAGACGATTCATACGAGCCCGAACTCGATGTGGTTGTGTCGTTTCATTGCGAAGTTCTTATGGTCACTTTCCAGCTCCATTATCAGGTCAGACCCTGGTAACCATTTAAGAACAAAGTACTCGTCAAGACGAATCAAACGAGCCGAAACTAGATGGGATTGCGTCGTTTCATTACAGAGCTCCTATGACCACATTCCAGCTCCATCACCAGACCCTAGTTAATATTGAAAGACAAACTACTCGTCAAGATGATTCAAACGAACCCGAACTCGATGAGGTTGTGTCGTTTCATTGCGAAGTTCCTATGGCCACCTTCCAGCTCCATCATCCGATCAGACCCCGGTAACCATTTATTAATAAAGTAGTCGTCAAGACGAATCAAACCAGCCGAAACTCGTTGAGGTTGCGTTGTTTTATTACAAAGTTCCTATGACCACCTTCCAGCTCCATCATCAGACCTTGGTTACCATTGAAAGACAAACTACTCTTCAAGAAGATTCAGACGAGCCCACTCGATGAGTTTGTGTCGTTACATTGCGAAGTTATTATGGCCACCTTTTAGCTCCTCCATCAGATTAGCAACATGTCATCATAATATTGCATTATCACACGGTTATTATTATTATTATTTTGAATCAAATTTAATTTGCAAGATTTGATGACAAACATCGGGACAGGTGAAACTAAATAAAATCTTGTTGAGCTGAAACATCAGCGCAATGAAGTAAGTTAGTGTAATTGCGCGGCGCCTACTAGTTAACTTCATGTTGTCGGTTTTATTATTTTTGTCACAGTGTGCGCGCGTATCGTAAAAATTAGTCTCATCAAGAAGTATAACTTCAAAATACAAAAGTTATTTTGAGTAGGTAGTACTTATTATTAGTACTTATTATTTCTTTTTTTTTTTTTTTTAATTTTGTCTACTTTAATTCTTTTCAAGATTGTGGTACAATTTCATAAGACATGTTCCATTCTTGCTTTTTCATTCCGTTGACCATTTTAAAAGTTATTTACTTTTATTTACATTGATTTATCCACTGCATATGTAACTTTGTAATCCTATATATTTATATGAGATTACAAAGTTATTTATGCAGTTGGTGTATCTAGAAAACTGGACCGAAATTGCACAATATTTGAATTTTTCCTCGGTTTATATACTAAACACTAATGGTATTCTAAATTTGAAGCTTCTATGTCTGCTAGAAGTGCCTTAGAGTTTTGATGATCGGTCAGTCAGTGAGTGACAAAATCGTTAACTTTGACTAATTATAATTCTTAAACTACTTGTTCAAATTGAATGAAATTTGAAATATACCGTGTTTATACAATGCTTGCTTGGGTATTGAAAATTCAGACTTCTAGTTTTATTCACAACGAAGTTATAGGGGGTCGAAAATGGCCTGAATTGCTTCGAGAAAAGGATAGTACGGCCGTGCCACTTTTTTTTTTTTTTTTTTGCTCGACTTGGCGGAGGCACTGCCGTGCCTCCAGATTGGGTCGTCGGTATAGTCAACAAGGTCTAGAGGACTTAAATTTACTTAAAATACATTTCGTGGCGTCGTAAGTTCATTACTCGCCTTTCTAGAGCTGGGACGAAAATTTAGTTCACGACCACGTAAACTACATTACGTCGTTCTTTCACGAATTCCGAAACTTTCAGGAAATAATTTCAGTAATCTTTAAACATTAACAGTGGAAATTTTATTTATTACGTTAGTAAAGCTGTATTCACTACATATCAGTGAATTTCAATAACAAGTTAATGAATACTCACTAATACACATACACATATTCAATGATCAAATCACAGGATTCTGATATTCACATATTCATACATTGAATATTTACTAATTCTACATGGTACGATTTTCACATTGATAAAAAGTGAATAGTCACTTAAAATTTTTAGCTAGCTAGTTAGTGGGAAAGTTTACGACCACTCTAATTCTCTTATACCTACATAACAAAAAGAAATATTTTGTTTACATTAATAAACCGCGATTTCGTTCACGATTACAAGTTTTGACTTTCATCCCCTCTCCAATAGGAACCGTACTGAAGTTCGGGGTAAAAAGTATCCAGTGTCCTAGTTTCCTAGTATGGAATTAAATCGTGCCAAGTTTCATACAAATCCATTCAGTTTGGCTTCAGTATCGATTATAGAACAAATTGCAAAAAAAAAATCTTCCATGTATCGTCTTGTTACAGTTTTATTTTTGATATTTGTATTTGTACAAATATTTGTTTCCGGTCCGGGTGTATGTCCTTGTGAATCTCCCCACCGTGCCTCGGAGAGCACGCAAAGCTGGCGGTCCCGGTTGTTACCATAGACACCTGATAACACCGGTTAATAGGAACAATTATTATATATTTGGAATATATATGGTATATGTTATGTATAAAGTTATTTTTAACTTTTAATTATGAGTCATTTACTGAATAATATTCAACTATATCCAAGTAAAAACAAATACTCGTATGTTATAACACTTTATAAAAACTGTTTTTTGTAAACAGTCTCTCCCTACGAGTATGTCCGCAACACTCGTTAAAAAATAATTAGTTGACTTTCATCAACAATGAAAATTTGGTGCTTTTTAAGATATTTACAGAGTATTCTATGACACACATACACCACGCTTCGTACATTAACGATTACGAATTGTATATATTTTTTTGTCGCAGGGGAATCCATTTACATTTACTTCAGCCGCTTTAATTGGCGGGTCCCGGATCTGCAGGCAACAGGATCACCGATTACGTATATGTACCAAAGTTAACTAACAATATAAAATTTTGAAACTCATGCAAAGCCAATGTATATTACTAGTATAAAAATAAATCTAAAAAAATATGGTGTTCAATAAGAACTTCATTAATAATATAATTGTGAACAAAAGTCTAATGTTCTTATCGATTTTAGTGCCTATAACAGTTAAACGGGACAAAAGTTAACCTAAAACGATTTTCAAACGCGATAGTGTGAAGATGTGTTGATCTTATATACATGTATGTAGGTATGTACTTATGTATAGACTTTCTACGTACATATCATCTACATATATTGTTAATATATCCCATTTATTGTTACTTTTGTGTGTTGGTATGCAAAAAAGTGAATATATAAATAAATAAATAAAGAAATATGTACGCTATAAAATCTTACAACTGTATTGTTTTTAGTATTCTTTAAAAAACTATATGTATCAACGTTAACAACAATTAAATTTGAGATTGATTGATTTTGAACAATAAGAATAAATTTTGAAATACAATTGTCTCAAACTTATTAAAACTTGAAGCTTGCTTATGATGTCCACGCGAATACTCGTAGGGCTAAGCTGTAGACTACTGCTTGCTACCTGCGAAAGCAATCCCTGACGAAATAACGGCGAGGTCACCAGGGTCTAGTGGTGTCTTATGCAAGGACTAATTAGAAATACGATACCACCTAACAACTAGATAGTGGTATTTACATCTGGTTGTTTACATTTGTTATGTATAAAAAAAAAAAAACCTGAGACCTCGAGCTGTTTTAGATGAATATTTGTGGCCACTGGTGTAGTATATATATCGGAACGATAACAACACACCGTTTGGAAGAGTCAGGTCAGTCCTCAGGGGTTTATGACATGAAAAACAATCAAAAATGTTCATCACAAGTAGAGTTGTAAGCATTAAAAGTTATTATTTAAAATTGACGTATCGAGAATATTTAATAAATTATTTATTTTAATCCGGGCCAAAATTGCGACATACAATAGAGACAATGACACCAGGAAACACTAGAATGAGGTCGCAAATATTATTTCTATTCTCGCCCATATCATATTTTATAGTTATATATACTGTACATATCTATCGTCCTGAGTAAATCTAACTAAAATAATTATTGTAAATCCGTAGAAAAATATGTGTTTCTATGTTTAAAGGTTACTGACCTGAATTAGCATGTAAGCATCCCACAGCTGGGCAAAGGTCTTTTCTCTAGATAGGTAACATAATTATAGTCTTTATTTCATCAAAATCGCTTCTTTATCAAAAGTTACTGAAATTAGAATTCTGTATTTTGAATGACAGCGTGAAAGAGAGACGAGCAGGTATGTTAATACATTTAAATGTGATTCGAAAAACGGTAATAAAATTGTGTAAAATAATGTCTTATAACATTGAAATTATAATAATTAACAATTAACATTCGTATTCAAAAACAGAAGACGAAAAACGACTAAAAAAATACGTCGAAATCTTGGGTTGCGATTTATATTTACAACAGTTTGACACTATCATAATAAATTATGTTGATATCACTTTTTAATCGTAATTAATTAGCTCATACAATCACAACTACATAATAAGTAAAACATATGTCCGGGCGACGCCGCGGGAACAGCTAGTAATAATAATAAATTTAATGGAAAAAACCTATCTTATAATGAAAAAATATAATTAACGATATTTATTTATTTTTTTACATAGATTTATTCTTACATAATTTAGTAATTAATATTTGTTAACAAAGGAATTCTTTTCATAGATAACGTCTTTTATTTCAACAGTCTTATTATTAAGAAATATATTTCACCAAACGCATTTTATCCTCAAGGCCAAGGAATGATTGTCAGTCGTAAACAATGGCAGGTACCGAAATAAAACGATCGCTCGAATGTTTGAACTTTTAAGGCTGCTGCACATGTATCGTTTAATTTAATTCAGCAGTTAATGTAATATAATAAAATTTTGAAAAAAGGTTCCATTTCATTAAAATATATTCTTAATTTATTTGATACCGAAAGTGTTTAGGTCACATATTTATCAACTAAACTTAAACGTAATGTATATAGGTATAATACCTATGTCATCAAAGTCATTTCAGTCATAAGTCAAAGTTCAGTCATATACATGTTAATGTAATGACTCGACTGTCCCTACGTATACTATCGAAACTGAAAAAAGGTACTTTACAGGAGAGCACTTTTAAGTTAATTTTGTGTACAAAATTGTCATTCATTTGTTAAGTATCGATATTATACTCATGAGAAATGTGGTTTAATATGTATTTTTTAGCTTATTCTCTTTTTTGTATGAAAACATAAATATAAAAAGGAGTTTCTTAGTGCAATAAAAAAAATCGCAAATTTTCAGTTTCGATACTGTACGTAGGACAGTCGAATTGTCTTCCAGTGTGCGTAAGCACACATACGAAGGGGTTAGTCTGAACTAACCTTTATGTGAGCTGTGTAAATTTTATGAACCCTTTCACAATTAACAATTGGAAACATCTTCCTATTCCAAAATAAGCTAAAGCATTTATTTAAAAAAAGAAAAATATATATTTACAATTTAATGAATAACTTCCATAGTTTATGATGCAACTAAACTAAAGAGATGAAATTTGTGACGTGTTTTGTTCGTAATCGATAATTTCGGAATTTGCTGAACCGATTTCGATATTTTTTTACATCATTAGAAAGCTTTTATTTTTCACGCTGGGAAATGCATTTACGCATCCCGCCGCCAAGAGCCGGCGGGTAGGAGTTGGGACTCGCGGACTCCCGGACAACGGACTCGCTATCTTATGCGACAACGAGGCTTTATGTATCCCGAAATAATATATGCTATACCTATGAAACATTATCCTGTGACTCTTAGTAGTGGAACAGGACATATGACAACGGAAGGGAAGACTAAAATTTTAAAAAAATAATAATTTTATACGTCAACTGATATCAAGTTCTAGAATAATAATATTGGTATTTTATCTAGCCCTCAAAATAATACGCTAGGGTTTCCGGGGTTACCTTAATAGTTTTCAAGACATACAATATATCATAACTTAACCAAAACATTTTCCATAGAATACATATTTTAACAGGAATTTAGTCCGGTACGTCCAACAACTTCATTGGAGATCGGTGAATAGTTATATACATGTACTAGTATTTCTCATGAGATTATTACTTCAAAGAAACAACAACACATAATATAATTTGATTGAACTTAATATACAATTTTAAAAGGAAATTCCGTGTACATATTATTTTAAACAATGAAATTATTAGTTTTAATAATGTTTAATATTTAGAACAATCATAAAACTTTATTAACTATAATATTGACATTTAAAACGATTCTTGTAGAAAATTAATAAATTCTAACGATAACTAAATATTAAATTTATATATTAACTAAATTTAAAACAGTAATATTTAACACTATTAGTCTAAATTAGTCATTTACTCAGATAACTCATAAATATATGTTTATTTAAGGCTTAAGACCTGAACAAACAATATTATAAGGCAAGAGCTTGATTAGACAAAATTCAAACAGCGTAAAGGATGCCAAAGATTTTACGTGTTCCGGGCGTGAACAGAATCTCATCTAGTCGCCTTTGTTCAAACAACCGACACGCAGCCTGAATATTCAATACACTCTCATAAGTATTGAGTCTCGTCACACCTGCTTATTATTATTCGGTAACCTGGAAATGATTTTGTAGTCATAAAGACATGTTGTCTTTTATCATGTACGTTTTAAAAACTATAAGTAAATAAAAATGATGATGTTTTAATGTTAGTGCGAAAAGGCTTGGAATACATTACAAGAGAGGGTTCGAGAGAGAGTAATGATAAATTAAAATGACTTTTACATATAAATATTGTTCTTTGATATTGGAGAAATCTTTCATTCTATTTTTGAACGATCTAAACCCGTTATCCAAATCAATAAATGAAATAATACCTATATTTGTTTGCGTGTAATATCGTTAACAACATAATTTATACCAAAAAGTAACACAAGTAAGTATAATATAAAATTTCATAATTCCTTAGGAAATATCTATACTAGTTGACACATAGATTTATGTCAATGATGTGAACACTAAGAAATTGTTTACGAAACGTTCATTGTTTTTGTGAAATTCGTTGTTCGTTGATTTGATTGATGAGATGATGCGATCAGATATTCTATTATTGCACACAGGTCTAATAATAACATAATATTACTTTCATTTATTCAAATAATAAGCACTTTATAAAATGGTTTCAATATTTTAAATATAGCCCAATCCTATTACGTCGTTTACGGACCGTAAATCCGAAGGTAATAGCCGTAAAGGTACGCAATAAAAGTTGAGAAGAGCGCCTATTGGTACCAGACTGGGGGAGGTAATTTACCTCTGAAGGCCTCGGGAGTGCATTCGAATAGAAACACAATGACCAGACGTTTTTCATTTTAATATAAAAGCTTATAGATATTTAGTCAAATGTAAATAACTAAATTACGATTATTTATTGTCATGTACAGAGAGTACGTGTGTAATAATTATATATTTTAGGCAAGAAAATGTGTGGGGATACGGATGGGTGTTATGTTGATGATGTTACTTTTTCACGCTGAGATTATTACTGACTTACTATTTATTTTAATTTAAAAGTATCTCTACTGCCAACAACTAATGAGACTCGAGCAAGAAAAACGGCTGGAATTGAACAACAGAAAATGAAAGACCATTTCATCGTGATAACGCCAGACCACACACATCTTTGGCCACAAATCAAAAAATTGAGAGAGTTTGTTTGGGAAGTCTTAATGCATCCACCATGTAGTCCGGACCTTGCACCCTCAGATTTTCACCTGTTTTGGTCTGTTTCGAATTCATTGAGTAGTTTTAGAACATCAAGAGACGACTGTCAAAACTACTTGTCGCATATTTTTTTTTAAATAAAAAAATCCAAGACTTACGTTATTACAAGATATTACAGGAACGCGATTATGTCACTACAAAAAAAGTCTTGAATTTGTATATAAAATTTGAAGAAACTTTTCCCCCGACCTAATATAATAAATTATTGTAAGTATTTTAAAGTTCATTGCAAAAAAATTTTTAGCTGTCAAAAAATGATGTTAAAATAAATGAATATTAAAAAAAATATTTTGAAAATCAGCTTTTCTTTCAAAGCACTGTAAAGAAGAAAATAAACTTTGTAGTAAGTCAAACCCATCCTTTTGTTGCATTGTACAATTTAATATCAGCTTGTCGCGAGGTTTCCATATTAGATTTATTCAGATTCAGGTCTGTGATTTCCAGATTTATTCTCGCGACAAGCTGAAAAATATGTAAACCGCCATTTTTTTATGAAGGTTATCTTAGATTTGAATTTTTTTTTCGTGGTGTATTGTTTTCTACAAATTCAGTCCTTTTCATTTGATACCCATATTGGGTGGGTTGTACAAAAACATGTAATCCACCATTTTGTTGCGAAGGCCATTTTGGATTAACTAATTGCATTGCACTATCATCAAAATTAAAGCTGTATTCCAAATTTCAGCTCAAACAGACACTGAGAAGTGGGCCAAATTCAGCTTGGAAGATTTGACCTAAACATACTTATTTACTTACAAATAGTGCAAATTAATAAAAAGCTTGTAATAATTAACACACATCGTTACCTTTTCTAAGTAAATAAAAAAATCAAAACAAATTGTAAATTGAACTGTAATATTACTAATTCTTATTGGAATTATCTTGTCCAACGAGCTCGTCGAGCTTAGAGTCGACCTCAACTACATAACTTCCAGTCCATTTATTGATATATTAAGGATTAAAGTGATTGTAATTTATAGTATATTTTTAGTCTCTCTCTTCCTTCGTTTCACTCTTGTCAGAGCGGTCGTGGTCATCACTCCCCAGTAATGACACACTTGATGGTCCGTCTCCATTCCTCCCTAACAGCTGCTTTTCGGGAGCACACATGCAGTGGGACGTCCACTGCAGCCTTCACGGACTTCAACGGATAGGCGATCTGCCGCCGGGTCTAGTGCCTTCTACTT
Source organism: Euphydryas editha (assembly GCA_036937285.1). Classification (NCBI taxonomy): domain Eukaryota; kingdom Metazoa; phylum Arthropoda; class Insecta; order Lepidoptera; family Nymphalidae; genus Euphydryas; species Euphydryas editha. Next base: position 11,376,856 of record JAUPFZ010000020.1, read on the forward strand.
TTCCCTGAACGACTAGACGTTCATAGTCACGTCTAGTCACGTGACCAAAGAAAGTGAGAATCCGAGCCTGTACGATGGAAGATAGATACTGCTTGATACCGAGTTCCTTCGGAATGGACTTGTTGGTCCGGAATTGATTCCAGAACACTATCAACATTCTTCTCCAGCACCACATCTCGAGAATGTCTATTTTCTTCTTCTCACTCTCTCTCAAGGTCCTCGTCTCCGAACCGTAGAGGAATATAGAGAATACCAGTGCTCTAACTAGCCGGGTCTTAGTGGCCTTGGTATTTTTAGTAACAACATCTTTATTGAAAATCGTTCTGGTGTAGTGGTGCGAGTAGTCGTCTTAACGCCGGCGGTTGCGAGTTCTATTCCCGCTCGATATTTGTATTAATATTTATTTCCGGTCTGTGTCTAATGTCCTTGTGGGTCTCTCCAGTGCCTCGGAGGGTACGTAAGGCAGTCGGCCCCAGTGGAGCTGCGTTATGGAATAAGCCCAATATTGGGACATTTACAGGTTGATTCAGTTCAGAACAGTTAAGTTCTTTAGTAATGACAGAACACACACTCCTGATATATACATTACTTGTAATTTGAACGATTCTTGTTAAATACGTATACTCATCAATCATTCAAAACGTGTTTGTCATTTTAATGTTATTTTACACTTGATAATTTTGCATGAAAACATTGCCTACGTCATAGGTTTTTAGCTTATTTGTATAATTTTTTTTTTATTCAAACGGTACTGTATTCAAATGGTTGTAGGTATAAAATACGAAACGCAAATTATTATTCGTCAAAATGTGTGAAGAGTTTTTTTTTTTTCAAATAAAATTATTTAAACAAAAAAGACACGTATAAACTAAAATAAAACTAGAATGAAAGAAATGTAAAAGGATGATTCAAAAGCGCATGAAAATACTATTATATATTATATATGAAGGCATTCGACTCGGTGCCTCATTCATGGCTTCTGAGGGTCCTCGAGCTGTACAAGATCGACGGTGCAGTTCGAGACTTCCTCGAAGTATGCATGGGGCAATGGAGTACGATCCTTTGTCTCCAGGGCGAGAGACTGACGACGGGTGCCGATGACCGAATCCGGATACGAAGGGGTATTTTCCAGGGTGATTGTCTGAGCCCACTTTGGTTTTGCTTGTCCTTGAACCCTTTAAGCACTCTGCTGGAGCGTTCGGGGACAGGCTTTCAGTTTCGGAGAGGAGGTACTAAAGTCTCCCACCTTCTCTACATGGATGACCTCAAGCTGCTGGCACCTAATCCTGCACGCCTTATGGAGTTGCTGAAAATCACTACTGAGTTCAGCGGCTCCATCAGGATGCAGCTTGGAGTGGATAAGTGTGCGGTCGTGCATGTGGACAGGGGACAGGTGACGCAATCGACTGAGATTAGCCTAGAACTTTCGAACTTCAAGACCCTTTCCGAAGCTGAATCTTACCGGTATCTGGGCATGTCACAATGCATAGGGGTGCAGGAGGTGGATATGAAACAGGCAGTTTGCGAGGTCTTTTTTGGACGGCTGACAAAAGTTCTCCGGAGCTACTTGTCGGGCGCCAACAAGGTCCGAGCTTATAACGGCTGGGTCATGCCCACTCTCTTGTACACATTTGGCGTGCTCAGATGGACTCAGACCGAACTAGACGCCCTGGACAGAAGAGTCCGCACGACTATGACTCACCATCGCATGCATCACCCGAAATCGTCGGTCATGAGACTGTAAATCCCACGGAAGTGTGGTGGCCGAGGCCTATTAAGTGCCAAGTACATGCATAACCGGGAGGTGTGCAGCCTCAGGGCCTACTTTGAGACGAGGAGGGAGAGCGCTATGCATGGTGATGTTGTAGTATGTGACAAAGGTCTCACCCCCTTATCCCTGGCCAAAGAGGAATGGCGAAGACCGGTTGTACTTAGCACCTCCGACCGGGAGACCGTATGGATGGAGAAGGAGCTGCATGGACGGTTTTACAAGGCGCTCCACGCACCTCACGTGGATGTCAAGGCCTCCGTGCAGTGGCTGCGATTCGGGGACCTCTTTGGGGAAACCGAAGGTTTTGTCTGTGCAATACAAGATCAGGTGGTTAAGACGAACAACTACCGGAAGCACATTCTGAAGGATGGCACTCCCGACTTCTGTCGAGCTTGTCGTCATCCCGGTGAGTCACTCAGACATGTGCTTACGGGGTGTTCAGCGCTTGCCAACACTGAGTACTTGCACAGACATAACCAAGCGGCCAAGATTCTTCATCAAGAGCTTGCTCTAATGTATTGTCTCCTGGAACAGAGGATGCCGTACTACCAGTACACACCGGCGCCAGTACTCGAACGCGACGGAGTCCGGCTCTACTGGGACCTGCCTATCGCCACGGACAGGACGATACTGGCGAACAAGCCTGATATCGTGGTGATGGATAGGGCACAGTCGAGGGTGTTTTTAGTGGACATCACCATTCCGCATGACGAGAACCTCGTGAAAGCCGAAACAGAGAAAAAACGTAAATATCTGGATCTGGCGCACGAGATTGTCGACATGTGGGGTGTTGATTCCACTGAAATCATCCCTATCGTTATATCTGCCAACGGTTTGATCCCGGTTAGCCTCGCTCACCATCTGAGGCAGCTGGGTATCCGTGACGGTTCGCTCGCAGCCAGGATGCAAAAGGCGGTATTACTCGACTCGGCTAGGATTGTCTGCCGATTTCTCAGCCTACAGCCCTAACCCCCGGCCGTTTGATCCCCCTGCCGGGGCGTAATCCTCCACCCGCTTATATTTATCTAAGTAAGTTTATGTAAATTTATTATACTCCTTATATAAGTATTGTATTATATTTATTTATATGTATATATGTATATCTTGAACGGGTGGAGTGTAGCAATTAAATAAATAATAATAATAATAATAATAATAATAAGTTAGGTTCAGGAAGCATGTGCTAGAATCCAACCGATGAACCCAATCGCCATCTCTTCGGAGAACGTAGCTGATGCGGTCCGGCGGGCACCGAACTGGAAGAGTCCGGGGGCCGACGGCCTGCATCACTATTGGCTGAAAGGGTTCTCGGTATGCCATGCGACCTTGGCTCGACAATACCAAGAGGCGATAGAGCGGAAGACGCTTCCGAACCTCTTCACTACTGGGATCACTCACCTAGCTCCTAAGTCCACCAACACCGCGGATCCTACCAACTACCGCCCCATAACGTGTCTGACTTCCATCTACAAGACACTGACATCCGTTCTGAGCTGCAAGATCTCTCGTCATATTGACGAATTTAACATCTTGTCTGTAGCTCAGAACGGATGCCGTGGAGGCGGCCGCGGCACAAAGGAGCTCCTTATCATTGACTCTGTTGCGGGCCAGCTTGTCAAACGCAACCGTCGGAACTTCTCTGCTGCCTGGATCGACTACAAGAAGGCATTCGACTCGGTGCCTCATTCATGGCTTCTGAGGGTCCTCGAGCTGTACAAGATCGACGGTGCAGTTCGAGACTTCCTCGAAGTATGCATGGGGCAATGGAGTACGATCCTTTGTCTCCAGGGCGAGAGACTGACGACGGGTGCCGATGACCGAATACGGATACGAAGGGGTATTTTCCAGGGTGATTGTCTGAGCCCACTTTGGTTTTGCTTGTCCTTGAACCCTTTAAGCACTCTGCTGGAGCGTTCGGGGACAGGCTTTCAGTTTCGGAGAGGAGGTACTAAAGTCTCCCACCTTCTCTACATGGATGACCTCAAGTTGCTGGCACCTAATCCTGCACGCCTTATGGAGTTGCTGAAAATCACTACTGAGTTCAGCGGCTCCATCAGGATGCAGCTTGGAGTGGATAAGTGTGCGGTCGTGCATGTGGACAGGGGACAGGTGACGCAATCGGCTGAAATTAGCCTAGAGCTTTCTAACTTCAAGACCCTCTCCGAAGCTGAATCATACCGGTATCTGGGCATGTCACAATGCATAGGGGTGCAGGAGGTGGATATGAAACAGGCGGTTTGCGAGGTCTTTTTTGGACGGCTGACAAAAGTTCTTCGGAGCTACTTGTCGGGCGCCAACAAGGTCCGAGCTTATAACGGCTGGGTCATGCCCACTCTCTTGTACACATTTGGCGTGCTCAGATGGACTCAGACCGAACTCGACGCCCTGGACAGAAGAGTCCGCACGACTATGACTTACCATCGCATGCATCACCCGAAATCGTCGGTCATGAGACTGTACATCCCACGGAAGTGTGGTGGCCGAGGCCTATTAAGCGCCAAGTCCATGCATAACCGGGAGGTGTGCAGCCTCAGGGCCTACTTTGAGACGAGGGGGGAGAGCGCTATGCATGGTGAAGTTATAGCATGTGACAAAGGTCTCACCCCGTTATCCCTGGCCAAAGAGGAATGGCGAAGACCGGTTGTACTTAGCACCTCTAACCGGGAGACCGTATGGATGGAGAAGGAGCTGCATGGACGGTTTTACAAGGCGCTCCACGCACCTCACGTGGATGTCAAGGCCTCCGTGCAGTGGCTGCGATTCGGGAACCTCTTTGGGGAAACCGAAGGTTTTGTCTGTGCAATACAGGATCAGGTGGTTAAGACAAACAACTACCGGAAGCACATTCTGAAGGATGGCACTCCCGACTTCTGTCGAGCTTGTCGTCATCCCGGCGAGTCACTCAGACATGTGCTTTCGGGGTGTTCAGCGCTTGCCAACACTGAGTACTTGCACAGACATAATCAAGTGGCCAAAATTCTTCATCAAGAGCTTGCTCTATTGTATTGTCTTCTGGAACAGAGGGTGCCGTACTACCAGTACACACCGGCGCCAGTACTCGAACGCGACGGAGTCCGGCTCTACTGGGACCGGCCTATCGCCACGGACAGGACGATACTGGCGAACAAGCCTGATATCGTGGTGATGGATAGGGCACAGTCGAGGGTGTTTTTAGTGGACATTACCATCCCGCATGACGAGAACCTCGTGAAAGCCGAAACAGAGAAAAAACGTAAATATCTGGATCTGGCGCACGAGATTGTCGACATGTGGGGTGTTGATTCCACTGAAATCATCCCTATCGTTATATCTGCCAACGGTTTGATCCCGGTTAGCCTCGCTCACCATCTGAGGCAGCTGGGTATCCGTGACGGTTCGCTCGCAGCCAGGATGCAGAAGGCGGTATTACTCGACTCGGCTAGGATTGTCCGCCGATTTCTCAGCCTACAGCCCTAACCCCCCGGCCGGTTGGATCTCCCTGCCGGGGCGTAATCCTCCACCCGCTTATATTTATCTAAGTAAGTTTATGTAAATTTATTATACTCCTTATATAAGTATTGTATTATATTTATTTATATGTGTATTTGTATATCTTGAACGGGTGGAGTGTAGCAATAAGGATAATAATAATAATAATAATAAACGCCGTGTGGTTCCCGGCAGAGTAGAATAGGACCAACCCATCCTCAGCCTAGGGTGTCGTAAAAGGCGACTAAAGGCAACCAAAGCTGCATAACACCAACGCGGCCTCCTCGGACAGTCGAGTGCCTCTCCGAGGGAGTAATTTAGCACTCAAAACACATGGATGGAAAGAGAAAAGAGAAAACGCATAGGGCCGCTGCCTGGGGGGCGCCAGGGCGCGTCTGGAGCTGGCGCTGGACGTGGCAGCATGCGGGCCGCCAGCAACCCCCTCCGACCGGTACCACCACCTAGCCGGCCGGTATCTCCACCATCCCCATCAGTCGGCTTGGCGCCGACAGAGTCTCAAAGGACTCAACATTCGGCGCCCGCCGCTGATGGAGTGCGCCGCATGAGATGGACTCTTTCAATGAACAAAAATGTCATGCGTGCGTATTATAGGGCTGTAGGGGGGGAAACCGGGCGGACTGGCTACCGGGCAGTAATGCACCGCGAGTTCCTGCTTCTCGAGCCAAACCTAACTGTCACGGAACAAAACCTGGCAGATAGAGCTCGGTACATCCAACGAAAGGGCGTATTCAACGCCGCCGAGCTCGAACGATTACGACGTGAGGCTGCTCCTGAAGTCGAACCCGTATCTACAGAGCATAACGCAGTTGTAACGCAACAGGAAAGCGTTCGTGGCGAAGTGCCTGTGGATGCGATCACTGAAGAAGCAGTCTCCCAAAAAGTAGAGCAGATGAGAAGGATTTTGGAGGAGGCGATTTCCGAGACCCGGAGCGCTCCTCTGGAACAGAGGCCACGACTCTCCCGTCTTCCTCTTAATGCTGCGACGCGGGGTGCCATTGAGGCAGCTAACAGACTGCTACCTCCATATTTGGATGGCAGTCTGGGCTTGGATGATACGGGTTCTATTCTCTTTGGTGCCGCTCTAGCGGTACACCGCTTCATTGGAGCCAAAACCCAGGAGCCTGGACGCACTACTAATAATAGTAGTGACGTACCAGCCTGGAAGAAGAGAATAGAACGCCGTATCAGCCTGGCCAGGGCCCTCATTGGCAGACTGCAAAGCTTCAGGTCGGGCAACACTAGGCCAAGGATTGTGCGCTCCGTCAGAATAGCTTTTAATGGATTAGGCGTCAGGCTTGACCAGCCTGATGTAGCTGAAAAACTGACGGAGCGCATCGACGGCCTGAAGCAAAGAATCGCGGCATGGGGGAAGCGCATTCGTAGGTACTCTGAGAGAGTTGAGCGCTTCCGGCAAAATCGCCTCTTCCTGAGTGATCAGAAGAGGTTCTACAGGAAGTTGGAGAACCCGACGCCATGCTCTACTTCCCAAAAACCGAATACGGCTGACCTCGTCGCCTTTTGGCGAAATATATGGTCACGGGAGATGGAGCATGAGGAGGGGCCTTGGATTGCGGCGGTTCAGGAAGCATGTGCTAGAATCGAACCGATGAACCCGATCGCCATCTCTTCGGAGAACGTAGCTGATGCGGTCCGGCGGGCACTGAACTGGAAGAGTCCGGGGGCCGACGGCCTGCATCACTATTGGCTGAAAGGGTTCTCGGTATGCCATGCGACCTTGGCTCGACAATACCAAGAGGCGATAGAGCGGAAGACGCTTCCGAACCTCTTCACTACTGGGATCACTCACCTAGCTCCTAAGTCCACCAACACCGCGGATCCTACCAATTACCGCCCCATAACGTGTCTGACTTCCATCTACAAGACACTGACATCCGTTCTGAGCTGCAAGATCTCTCGTCATATTGACGAATTTAACATCTTGTCTGCAGCTCAGAACGGATGCCGTGGAGGCAGCCGCGGCACAAAGGAGCTCCTTATCATTGACTCTGTTGCGGGCCAGCTTGTCAAACGCAACCGTCGGAACTTCTCTGCTGCCTGGATCGACTACAAGAAGGCATTCGACTCGGTGCCTCATTCATGGCTTCTGAGGGTCCTCGAGCTGTACAAGATCGACGGTGCAGTTCGAGACTTCCTCGAAGTATGCATGGGGCAATGGAGTACGATCCTTTGTCTCCAGGGCGAGAGACTGACGACGGGTGCCGATGACCGAATCCGGATACGAAGGGGTATTTTCCAGGGTGATTGTCTGAGCCCACTTTGGTTTTGCTTGTCCTTGAACCCTTTAAGCACTCTGCTGGAGCGTTCGGGGACAGGCTTTCAGTTTCGGAGAGGAGGTACTAAAGTCTCCCACCTTCTCTACATGGATGACCTCAAGCTGCTGGCACCTAATCCTGCACGCCTTATGGAGTTGCTGAAAATCACTACTGAGTTCAGCGGCTCCATCAGGATGCAGCTTGGAGTGGACAAGTGTGCGGTCGTGCATGTAGACAGGGGACAGGTGACGCAATCGGCTGAAATTAGCCTAGAGCTTTCTAACTTCAAGACCCTCTCCGAAGCTGAATCTTACCGGTATCTGGGCATGTCACAATGCATAGGGGTGCAGGAGGTGGATATGAAACAGGCTGTTTGCGAGGTCTTTTTTGGACGGCTGACAAAAGTTCTTCGGAGCTACTTGTCGGGCGCCAACAAGGTCCGAGCTTATAACGGCTGGGTCATGCCCACTCTTTTGTACACATTTGGCGTGCTCAGATGGACTCAGACCGAACTCGACGCCCTGGACAGAAGAGTCCGCACGACTATGACTCACCATCGCATGCATCACCCGAAATCGTCGGTCATGAGACTGTACATCTCACGGAAGTGTGGTGGCCGAGGCCTATTAAGCGCCAAGTTCATGCATAACCGGGAGGTGTGCAGCCTCAGGGCCTACTTTGAGACGAGGAGGGAGAGCGGTATGCATGGTGATGTTATAGTATGTGACAAAGGTCTCACCCCGTTATCCCTGGCCAAAGAGGAATGGCGAAGACCGGTTGTACTTAGCACCTCTAACCGGGAGACCGTATGGATGGAGAAGGAGCTGCATGGACGGTTTTACAAGGCGCTCCACGCACCTCACGTGGATGTTAAGGCCTCCGTGCAGTGGCTGCGATTCGGGGACCTCTTTGGGGAAACCGAAGGTTTTGTCTGTGCAATACAGGATCAGGTGGTCAAGACGAACAACTACCGGAAGCACATTCTGAAGGATGGCACTCCCGACTTCTGTCGAGCTTGTCGTCATCCCGGCGAGTCACTCAGACATGTGCTTTCGGGGTGTTCAGCGCTTGCCAACACTGAGTACTTGCACAGACATAACCAAGTGGCCAAAATTCTTCATCAAGAGCTTGCTCTTATGTATTGTTTCTTGGAACAGAGGATGCCGTATTACCAGTACACACCGGTGCTAGTACTCGAACGCGACGGGGTCCGGCTCTACTGGGACCTGCCTATTGCCACGGACAGGACGATACTGGCGAACAAGCCTGATATCGTGGTGATGGATAGGGCACAGTCGAGGGTGTTTTTAGTGGACATTACCATCCCTCATGACGAGAACCTCGTGAAAGCCGAAACAGAGAAAAAGCGTAAATATCTGGATTTGGCACACGAGATTGTCGACATGTGGGGTGTTGAGTCCACTGAAATCATCCCTATCGTGATATCTGCCAACGGTTTGATCCCGGTTAGCCTCGCTCACCACCTGAGGCAGCTGGGTATCTGTGACGGTTCGCTCGCAACCAGGATGCAGAAGGCGGTATTACTCGACTCGGCTAGGATTGTCCGCCGATTTCTCAGCCTACAACCCTAACCCCCGGCCGTTTGATCTCCCTGCCGGGGCGTAATCCTCCACCCGCTTATATTTATCTGTGTAAATTTATTATATTCCTTATATAAGTATTGTATTATATTATATTTATTTATATGTGTATATGTATATATTAAACGGGTGGAGTGTAGCAATAAGATAATAATAATAATAATAATAAACGCCGTGTGGTTCCCGGCAGAGTAGAATAGGACCAACCCATCCTCAGCCTAGGGTGTCGTAAAAGGCGACTAAAGGCAACTAAAGCTGCACAACACCAACGCAGCCTCCTTGGAGAGCGTGAGTGCCTCTCCGAGGGAGTAATCTAGCACTCAATTTTTTCAATGGATGGACAAGGACAATAGAAAGCGCATAGGGCCGCTGCCTGGGGGGCGCCAGGGCACGTCTGGAGCTGGCGCTGGACGTGGCAGCATGCGGGCCGCCAGCAACCCCCGCCGACCGGTACCACCACCTAGCCGGCCGGTGTCTCCACCATCCCCACCTGTTGGCTTGGCGCCGACAGAGTCTCCAGGGACTCAGCATTCGGCGCCCGCCGCTGGTGGAGTACGCCGCATGAGATGGACACAGGAGATGAATCGAAATGTCATGCGCGCGTATTTTAGGGCTGTAGGGGGGGAAACCGGGCGGACTGGCTACCGAGCAGTAATGCACCGCGAGTTCCTGCTGCTCGAGCCAAATCTAACTGTCACGGAGCAAAACTTGGCAGATAGAGCTCGGTACATCCAACGAAAGGGCTTATTCAACGCCGCCGAGCTCGAACGATTACGACGTGAGGCTGCTCCTGAAGTCGAACCCGTATCTACAGAGCATAACGCAGTTGTAACGCAACAGGAAAACGTTCGTAGCGAAGTGCCTGTGGATGCGATCACTGAAGGAGCAGTCTCCCAAAAAGTAGAGCAGATGAGAGGGATTTTAGAGGAGGCGATTTCCGAGATCCGGAGCACTCCTCTGGAACAGAGGCCACGACTCACCCGTCTTCCTCTTAATGCTGCGACGCGGGCTGCCATTGAGGCAGCTAACAGGCTGCTACCTCCATATTTGGATGGCAGTCTGGGCTTGGATGATACGGGTTCTATTCTCTTTGGTGCCGCTCTAGCGATACATCGCTTCATTGGAGCCAAAACCCGGGAGCCTGGACGCACTATTAATAAGACTAGTGACGTACCAGCCTGGAAGAAGAGAATAGAACGCCGTATCAGCCTGGCCAGGGCCCTCATTGGCAGACTGCAAAGCTTCAGGTCGGGCAACACTAGGCCAAGGATTGTGCGCTCCGTCAGAATAGCTTTCAATGAATTAGTCGTCAGGCTTAACCAGCCTGATATAGCTGAAAAACTGACGGAGCGCATCGACGGCCTGAAGCAAAGAATCGCGGCATGGGGGAAGCGTATTCGTAGGTACTCTGAGAGAGTTGAGCGCTTCCGACAAAATCGCCTCTTCGTGAGTGATCAGAAGAGGTTCTACAGGAAGTTGGAGAACCTGACGCCGTGCTCTACCTCCCCAAAACCGAATACGGCTGACCTCGTCGCCTTTTGGCGAAATATATGGTCACGGGAGGTAGAACATGAGGAGGGCCCTTGGATTGCGGCGATTCAGGAAGCATGTGCTAGAATCGAACCGATGAACCCGATCGCCATCTCTTCGGAGAACGTAGCTGATGCGGTCCGGCGGGCACGGAACTGGAAGAGTCCCGGGGCCGACGGCCTGCATCACTATTGGCTGAAAGGGTTCTCGGTATGCCATGCGACCTTGGCTCGACAATACCAAGAGGCGATAGAGCGGAAGACGCTTCCGGACCTCTTCACTACTGGGATCACTCACCTAGCTCCTAAGTCCACCAACACCGCGGATCCTACCAACTACCGCCCCATAACGTGTCTGACTTCCATCTACAAGACACTGACATCCGTTCTGAGCTGCAAGATCTCTCGTCATATTGACGAATTTAACATCTTGTCTGCAGCTCAGAACGGATGCCGTGGAGGCGGCCGCGGCACAAAGGAGCTCCTTATCATTGACTCTGTTGCGGGCCAGCTTGTCAAACGCAACCGTCGGAACTTCTCTGCTGCCTGGATCGACTACAAGAAGGCATTCGACTCGGTGCCTCATTCATGGCTTCTGAGGGTCCTCGAGCTGTACAAGATCGACGGTGCAGTTCGAGACTTCCTCGAAATATGCATGGGGCAATGGAGTACGATCCTTTGTCTCCAGGGCGAGAGACTGACGACGGGTGCCGATGACCGAATCCGGATACGAAGGGGTATTTTCCAGGGTGATTGTCTGAGCCCACTTTGGTTTTGCTTGTCCTTGAACCCTTTGAGCACTCTGCTGGAGCGTTCGGGGACAGGCTTTCAGTTTCGGAGAGGAGGTACTAAAGTCTCCCACCTTCTCTACATGGATGACCTCAAGCTGCTGGCACCTAATCCTGCACGCCTTATGGAGTTGCTGAAAATCACTACTGAGTTCAGCGGCTCCATCAGGATGCAGCTTGGAGTGGATAAGTGTGCGGTCGTGCATGTAGACAGGGGACAGGTGACGCAATCGGCTGAAATTAGCCTAGAGATTTCTAACTTCAAGACCCTCTCCGGAGCTGAATCATACCGGTATCTGGGCATGTCACAATGCATAGGGGTGCAGGAGGTGGATATGAAACAGGCGGTTTGCGAGGTCTTTTTTGGACGCCTGACAAAAGTTCTTCGGAGCTACTTGTCGGGCGCCAACAAGGTCCGAGCTTATAACGGCTGGGTCATGCCCACTCTTTTGTACACATTTGGCGTGCTCAGATGGACTCAGACCGAACTCGACGCCCTGGACAGAAGAGTCCGCACGACTATGACTAACCATCGCATGCATCACCCGAAATCGTCGGTCATGAGACTGTACATCCCACGGAAGTGTGGTGGCCGAGGCCTATTAAGCGCCAAGTCCATGCATAACCGGGAGGTGTGCAGCCTCAGGGCCTATTTTGAAACGAGGAGGGAGAGCGCTATGCATGGTGATGTTGTAGTATGTGACAAAGGTCTCACCCCCTTATCCCTGGCCAAAGAGGAATGGCGAAGACCGGTTGTACTTAGCACCTCTGACCGGGAGACCGTATGGATGGAGAAGGAGCTGCATGGACGGTTTTACAAGGCGCTCCACGCACCTCACGTGGATGTTAAGGCCTCCGTGCAGTGGCTGCGATTCGGGGACCTCTTTGGGGAAACCGAAGGTTTTGTCTGTGCAATACAGGATCAGGTGGTCAAGACGAACAACTACCGAAAGCACATTCTGAAGGATGGCACTCCCGACTTCTGTCGAGCTTGTCGTCATCAAGGCGAGTCACTCAGACATGTGCTTTCGGGGTGTTCAGCGCTTGCCAACACTGAGTACTTGCACAGACATAACCAAGCGGCCAAGATTCTTCATCAAGAGCTTGCTCTAATGTATTGTCTTCTGGAAAAGAGGGTGCCGTACTACCAGTACACACCGGCGCCAGTACTCGAACGCGACGGAGTCCGGCTCTACTGGGACCGGCCTATCGCCACGGACAGGACGATACTGGCGAACAAGCCTGATATCGTGGTGATGGATAGGGCACAGTCGAGGGTGTTTTTAGTGGACATTACCATCCCTCATGACGAGAACCTCGTGAAAGCCGAAACAGAGAAAAAGCGTAAATATCTGGATTTGGCACACGAGATTGTCGACATGTGGGGTGTTGAGTCCACTGAAATCATCCCTATCGTGATATCTGCCAACGGTTTGATCCCGGTTAGCCTCGCTCACCACCTGAGGCAGCTGGGTATCTGTGACGGTTCGCTCGCAACCAGGATGCAGAAGGCGGTATTACTCGACTCGGCTAGGATTGTCCGCCGATTTCTCAGCCTACAACCCTAACCCCCGGCCGTTTGATCTCCCTGCCGGGGCGTAATCCTCCACCCGCTTATATTTATCTGTGTAAATTTATTATATTCCTTATATAAGTATTGTATTATATTATATTTATTTATATGTGTATATGTATATATTAAACGGGTGGAGTGTAGCAATAAGATAATAATAATAATAATAATAAACGCCGTGTGGTTCCCGGCAGAGTAGAATAGGACCAACCCATCCTCAGCCTAGGGTGTCGTAAAAGGCGACTAAAGGCAACTAAAGCTGCACAACACCAACGCAGCCTCCTTGGAGAGCGTGAGTGCCTCTCCGAGGGAGTAATCTAGCACTCAATTTTTTCAATGGATGGACAAGGACAATAGAAAGCGCATAGGGCCGCTGCCTGGGGGGCGCCAGGGCACGTCTGGAGCTGGCGCTGGACGTGGCAGCATGCGGGCCGCCAGCAACCCCCGCCGACCGGTACCACCACCTAGCCGGCCGGTGTCTCCACCATCCCCACCTGTTGGCTTGGCGCCGACAGAGTCTCCAGGGACTCAGCATTCGGCGCCCGCCGCTGGTGGAGTACGCCGCATGAGATGGACACAGGAGATGAATCGAAATGTCATGCGCGCGTATTTTAGGGCTGTAGGGGGGGAAACCGGGCGGACTGGCTACCGAGCGGTAATGCACCGCGAGTTCCTGCTGCTCGAGCCAAATCTAACTGTCACGGAGCAAAACTTGGCAGATAGAGCTCGGTACATCCAACGAAAGGGCTTATTCAACGCCGCCGAGCTCGAACGATTACGACGTGAGGCTGCTCCTGAAGTCGAACCCGTATCTACAGAGCATAACGCAGTTGTAACGCAACAGGAAAGCGTTCGCAGCGAAGTGCCTGTAGATGCGATCGCTGAAGAAGCAGTCTCCCAAAAAGTAGAGCAGATGAGAGGGATTTTGGAGGAGGCGATTTCCGAGATCCGGAGCACTCCTCTAGAACAGAGACCACGACTCTCCCGACTTCCCCTTAATGCTGCGACGCGGGGTGCCATTGAGGCAGCTAACAGGCTGCTACCTCCATATTTGGATGGCAGTCTGGGCTTGGATGATACGGGTTCTATTCTCTTTGGTGCCGCTCTAGCGGTACACCGCTTCATTGGAGCCAAAACCTAGGAGCCTGGACGCACTACTAATAATAGTAGTGACGTACCAGCCTGGAAGAAGAGAATAGAACGCCGTATCAGCCTGGCCAGGGCCCTCATTGGCAGACTGCAAAGCTTCAGGTCGGGCAACACTAGGCCAAGGATTGTGCGCTCCGTCAGAATAGCTTTTAATGGATTAGGCGTCAGGCTTGACCAGCCTGATATAGCTGAAAAACTGACGGAGCGCATCGACGGCCTGAAGCAAAGAATCGCGGCATGGGGGAAGCGCATTCGTAGGTACTCTGAGAGAGTTGAGCGCTTCCGGCAAAATCGCCTCTTCCTGAGTGATCAGAAGAGGTTCTACAGGAAGTTGGAGAACCCGACGCCGTGCTCTACTTCCCCAAAACCGAATACGCCTGACCTCGTCGCCTTTTGGCGAAACATATGGTCACGGGAGGTAGAGCATGAGGAGGGCCCTTGGATTGCGGCGGTTCAGGAAGCATGTGCTAGAATCGAACCGATGAAGCCGATCACCATCTCTTCGGAGAACGTAGCTAATGCGGTCCGTCGGGCACCGAACTGGAAGAGTCCGGGGATCGACGGTCTGCATCACTATTGGCTGAAAGGGTTCTCGGTATGCCATGCGACCTTGGCTCGACAATACCAAGAGGCGATAGAGCGGAGGATGCTTCCGAACCTCTTCACTACTGAGATCACTCACCTAGCTCCTAAGTCCACCAACACTGCGGATCCTACCAACTACCGCCCCATAACGTGTCTGACTTCCATCTACAAGACACTGACATCCGTTCTGAGCTGCAAGATTTCTCGTCATACTGACGAATTTAACATCTTGTCTGCAGCTCAGAACGGATGCTGTGGAGGCGGCCGCGGCACAAAGGAGCTCCTTATCATTGACTCTGTTGCGGGCCAGCTTGTCAAACGCAACCGTCGGAACTTCTCTGCTGCCTGGATCGACTACAAGAAGGCATTCGACTCGGTGTCTCATTCATGGCTTCTGAGGGTCCTCGTGCTGTACAAGATCGACGGTGCAGTTCGAGACTTCCACGAAGTATGCATGGGGCAATGGAGTACGATCCTTTGTCTCCAGGGCGAGAGACTGACGACGGGTGCCGATGACCGAATCCGGATACGAAGGGGTATTTTCCAGGGTGATTGTCTGAGCCCACTTTGGTTTTGCTTGTCCTTGAACCCTTTAAGCACTCTGCTGGAGCGTTCGGGGACAGGCTTTCAGTTTCGGAGAGGAGGTACTAAAGTCTCCCACCTTCTCTACATGGATGACCTCAAGCTGCTGGCACCTAATCCTGCACGCCTTATGGAGTTGCTGAAAATCACTACTGAGTTCAGCGGCTCCATCAGGATGCAGCTTGGAGTGGATAAGTGTGCGGTCGTGCATGTAGACAGCGGACAGGTGACGCAATCGGCTGAAATTAGCCTAGAGATTTCTAACTTCAAGACCCTCTCCGAAGCTGAATCATACCGGTATCTGGGCATGTCACAATGCATAGGGGTGCAGGAGGTGGATATGAAACAGGCGGTTTGCGAGGTCTTTTTTGGACGCCTGACAAAAGTTCTTCGGAGCTACTTGTCGGGCGCCAACAAGGTCCGAGCTTATAACGGCTGGGTCATGCCCACTCTTTTGTACACATTTGGCGTGCTCAGATGGACTCAGACCGAACTCGACGCCCTGGACAGAAGAGTCCGCACGACTATGACTTACCATCGCATGCATCACCCGAAATCGTCGGTCATGAGACTGTACATCCCACGGAAGTGTGGTGGCCGAGGCCTATTAAGCGCCAAGTCCATGCATAACCGGGAGGTGTGCAGCCTCAGGGCCTATTTTGAAACGAGGAGGGAGAGCGCTATGCATGGTGATGTTGTAGTATGTGACAAAGGTCTCACCCCCTTATCCCTGGCCAAAGAGGAATGGCGAAGACCGGTTGTACTTAGCACCTCTGACCGGGAGACCGTATGGATGGAGAAGGAGCTGCATGGACGGTTTTACAAGGCGCTCCACGCACCTCACGTGGATGTTAAGGCCTCCGTGCAGTGGCTGCGATTCGGGGACCTCTTTGGGGAAACCGAAGGTTTTGTCTGTGCAATACAGGATCAGGTGGTCAAGACGAACAACTACCGAAAGCACATTCTGAAGGATGGCACTCCCAACTTCTGTCGAGCTTGTCGTCATCCCGGCGAGTCACTCAGACATGTGCTTTCGGGGTGTTCAGCGCTTGCCAACACTGAGTACTTGCACAGACATAACCAAGTGGCCAAAATTCTTCATCAAGAGCTTGCTCTTATGTATTGTTTCTTGGAACAGAGGATGCCGTATTACCAGTACACACCGGTGCCAGTACTCGAACGCGACGGAGTCCGGCTCTACTGGGACCTGCCTATTGCCACGGACAGGACGATACTGGCGAACAAGCCTGATATCGTGGTGATGGATAGGGCACAGTCGAGGGTGTTTTTAGTGGACATTACCATCCCTCATGACGAGAACCTCGTGAAAGCCGAAACAGAGAAAAAGCGTAAATATCTGGATTTGGCACACGAGATTGTCGACATGTGGGGTGTTGAGTCCACTGAAATCATCCCTATCGTGATATCTGCCAACGGTTTGATCCCGGTTAGCCTCGCTCACAGATGCAGGATGCAGAGGGCGGTATTACTCGACTCGGCTAGGATTGTCCGCTGATTTCTCAGCCTACAACCCTAACCCCCGGCCGTTTGATCTCCCTGCCGGGGCGTAATCCTCCACCCGCTTATATTTATCTATGTAAATTTATTAAATTCCTTAGAGATTGTATTATATTATATTATATATGTGTATATGTATATATTGAACGGGTGGAGTGTAGCTATTGTGATAATAATAATAATAATAAACGTCTCACGCTCAACGGCCCCCGGTAGGATGTGAATCCTGTGTTTCTGGACTTCCGACGGTCCAGAAACACACACAATACACAAGCACAAACGCCCAGACCACGACAAACATCTATATGGTCTATACAAATATTTATTATGTGCGGGAATCGAACCCTCGATCGCTAGCACATCAGCCAGTTGCTGTGACCACTGCGCCAACGCGTCTTCAATAGAAATAAAGAATTGTCACTTATGTTTTTTTTTTAATACTCACATTATTGGTAAATGTTACGAATTTGTCTGGGCCGTAGCGTGATATTTTATAATTTTAAATAGATAAATGAATACATCCATACACAAAAAAAATTATGATAGCCCCTTTAGCATACATACAACACGTAATGTAATCGACCTTGACACAATTTTATTATATACATACTTTTTTTGACACAATTTTATTATATACATACTTTATATTACATTACTTTCAGTCTTCATACTTATTTAAAAATAATTGTTTACTACGCCGTTTAAGTTTTATGTACATACGTACAATGTGTATAATCTCACTAATTTACAAACATTGTTATCTCCGCAAAAACGACTTAAACTAACACGCTCATTTCACAAAACAGTTTGTAAATCTTACGGTCTGTTTAATAAATCTGTTTATCAAATCTGGATAGAGTTGATGTGTTTATTCTACGTCATTATAATTGTCTGTTCCGACATATACAAAAGGATTGTTTATATTTAAAAACGCCTGAATATATAATGATGGAACCTGCTCTTATCGGAATAAATTCTAGGATACGTATATATTTGAAAGGCGAAGGCTTATTTTATTAAAAATAAGAGGCCTTTGTTCATTGGTAAGTCACGTAGCGAATTTTAAAGTACGGCATTTGTTTAATAGTTTATTTTGTTTGTTTTTGTAATTTCAATTATGGACGAAGACAAACGGTGAAATATACAAAAATTGACTAAATATTAACTTTTATTATAGTTAGTGGGTAAAATGCAATTAGTACGTAGAAATTTAATTACGTCGCTGATAGCTTCGTGACGGGTAGAACTAAAAACGGGAATAATTACAGAAATTGCATCGACCATTGGAATAATGTTGATGAAGCCTCTTCAATTTTACGTTTACCCGCCAACATGGCGTCAATTTAGGTAGGCTTTAATTACGCCGTCGTACATAAGTGTTTAACCCAATAACGCAAATTAGGAGTTAAAAATCTAAAAACTCAAACAAGAGTTGCGAGACTGATTTAAAAATACTTTTTTGCGTTGAATAAACCATTCATTCAAGAAAGTTATAGGTTATGAAATGTGACGCTGAGACTAATAGGAATGTAGTACCTACATATGTCAATTTAACAAGCATGGAAAACTTAATGGAAAAATGTTTCATCGTACAAATTTTTGAGAAGAGTAATCTTGCTTTAATAAATGGCCCCAAAGAAAATGGATCTGAATATGTTTAGAGAGAGAAATGAGATCAATTTCATCACATTTATCAAACGGAAAATATTTAGAGATATCATACAACAATATGATAGGAATTAGGAATATATCAAAAAAAAAAAAAATGAGGTCGTTACCTAATTTTTATTACTATATTTTACGCGGCATCTTAAATTGTATTTAAAATATAACAGTCTGGCTAGTAAAGTCTACGCTTTGACTTACTCGTGCTTATATCTAAAACTCCAAATAATTGTGCTCGTTAAAGAAAGAACGACGTGACGTTTCAACTGAATTTCGTATATGTAGTAGCTACTTCATACCGATATCTCCGTATCCGTGGGAGTATGATAATAATTCACCTTTCGTACCAGCTTATAGCAGCAGCATGTATGAACTGTATTAATTACCTGCAAAAAAAAACATCATATAATAGTTGATTATAATGAAAATAAAAGTTATCTTGAAAGATAAATCAATTGGTTTATATCAAAAAAAATTTGATTCAAATCAAACTAATCAACACATTTTATTAAATAAAGTGTAAATAATACTAAACAGTTTGTAAATCTCATAAATTAATTATATTTTGTTTGCTTTTTTTTTATTAAATAAACCAGAAAAACAGGTGCCATCAAAAAACCCAGTCAGTTCGCATTCGTCCAATTAAAAGAACTCTGTTTAATTTTCTCGGAGGCTTTCAACAAAGTACATTCGTACGGAAGGTCAGCTATTAAGCAAGTTGTTGGAGCGTGCGATGAACAGACAAATTACACCGTAAAACGTCACAACTCGAAATATTACATTTTATATATGTACGTGACTTTCAGAACTTTATAGTTAATAAATGTTACGAGTATAATAACATCGATAGCCAAAACTTTGTATAATTTAAATATTTGTAATTTTGTTACCGTCTTGATGAAAACTCATTTATCATGCTTAATAATAATATTATTGTTAGGTTTATTTCGGTTTCTCAACCCCGTAACAAATAAAAACTTCATTGACCCGTTTCTTAAATATGACTAAAAACTTTAATAATAAATAATATAAACTGCGAATAATACAAATCGAATTAAACTGTTTTACAAATCACGTTTTTTTTTTTGTAAACTATACCTATATTAAATTGAAAATACTAACTTAGACGATTTTGCTTATGTAGTCGTGACGAAAGTTCCACTAATATAATTTCCGCTCGAAATGAATGTTGTATTGTACAAATTTTTGTGTCTGATCTGAATGTCCCTGCCTGTATGTCCCTCCACTAAGCCAAGAAGACAGAGTACAGCCCGGTATGATGGTGTTATAAGTATATAATAACAATAATTACTATTGGTTCTTAAATTATAATTTAAAAAGCAGGCAGATAATTATCTGCCAATCCACAGTTAAGGCATGAAACAAAAAGTAGTAGGTAAGGACAAGAATCATTTGTGCTTGCACTTAACAATTGAAACATTTACAAACTTCTATAGTTCGATTTAGTTTTAATATCTTAAGTCATTTTTAGGCTCTTGTTGCTTTGAAGATTTTACATTTTGTTCCTAATCAAACCTTGATCATTTTTTATTTGTAGATCAATTTCGCGAAGCTATGCAGGTACAGTAGATCATATAATGATATTGTTTGAAGTAAACATTTAATATTTATTTATTTATTTATTTTATTCTTTATTGCACACCACAAAAATTTAACAAAAGCATTGTTACAAATTAGTTGTGTCAAAATTGTGTAGTACAACAGGCGGTCTTATGGCTATTTAGCCATTTCTTCCAGACAACCTACATGGATAAGGAAAGTTCAGCAAAGAAAGAAACAGGTAGGTTGTGCAGTTATATAATAAACTTACATACTAATATATACATACAATACTTATATAAGATACATAAATAAATATGTAAATGCAAATATAATAAATATCTCTATTATAAACTAATAAATATAAACATAAATTAAATTAAATTAAATTAAAAGTTAAAAACATCTAATAAAAATAAAAGTAAAAAAAAAAATAGGTAAATAAATATTGTAATCAAGTCGTCTTCAGCTTAAGATATATCTTTAACATACTTCTTAAATGTTAAGAGTGATTCGGCTTTTCTTATGTGCAATGGCAAACTGTTCCATAATTTTATAGCCTGAACAGTGAAAGAATGTGCAAAAAATTTAGTTCGATGCGCAGGCAGCTTCAGCATAAGATTTCGAGATGATCCTAATTCTTCCGAGGCATTTCCAATATATTCAAATTTATCCTTCAAATAAGAAGGAGCCTTAGGATTAAATGGCACACAGTACAGCAGAGAAAGAATATGCAAGTTCCGGCGAGAGCGTATAGGAAGCCACTTGAGCTTTAAGCGAAATTCAGAAACATGATCAAATTTGCGAAGGCAGAATATAAACCTGATAGCAAGATTTTGGAGTCGCTCAAGTTTATTAAGTTGGTCCTCGGTCAAATTAGGATAGCTTGCATCTGCGTAGTCTAGAATAGATAGCAGGAGAGAGTTTGCTAACATAATTTTGGTGGGGATTGGCAGAACATATCTCAAGCGACGTAATGAGTTTAGTGCTGAAAAAGTTTTCCTACTGATTTCCTTCAACTGCACCGACCATGACAGCGTGTTATCAAGGTGAACACCAAGATCTTTAGCAGTGGAACAGTAAGGTAGCCTTATACCGTTATAAACAACAGGAGGTAGATTTTGGTTGTTTATTTTCGCAATAATGCCTGGGCTGCCAATAGTGATAACTTGCGATTTTCCAGGGTTGACACTAAGACCATAACGCTTACTCCATTCTAAAATATTTCTAAGGCCCATGTTGATTATATTTAATACATATAAGATGTTTATTTGTTGGTAATTGTATATTTTCTATGCATATAAACATTTATGACACAGAAAAAGAGCATTTCTTCAACCAGAAGCTTAAAAAATTCAAACAATTTAATTTTTATTTAAAAAACAATATAATATTATATTTTTGCCAATTCAACACATGTAATAATAAAATACGAGTAAATAGTTCTCGATTCACTCCTGATACTTGTTGATCTACATTGTCATAATTATATAAATGAAAGATCTCTAATTATAAAGAATCATGTCATTATAGTTATTTGAAACAAAGTAGTCGCTTTATTTTAACTATCATCAGAGTTCTATATAAACTGGAACGTTTTAGTTCATAGTTTGTAATCAGAAAAGGAAAAAAATGAACAAATATTTTTTTTTGATCGTTACAAAATTGCTAAAGTACATACAATTAAAGTACTTTAATTATATTTTTATTAAAGAAGCAATTCATTGAATATAATTAAAACGAACAAAATATAAAAATAAAAAATAATTATAATTTTTTTAACCAGCAATTGTTTTGTACACATGAATCTGTTATCGAAACGTGTGTCAACGCATGTAGTTAAAAGAAAAGAGAAATTAAAAACATTGAACTACGACAGCGTGCACCAGATTTCCACATGGATCATTAGCTGAAGGCTCTTAGATCCTTGTATTATGAGCTAAGAGCTAGCAAATTTATCAGTACGTCTCATCATTTTGATTTTGTCACACAAGTTGTAACCTTAAAAGTAATGATGACCGCTTAGATTAATGTGTGCCGCATTCAACAAGTTAGTAATTTGTAATATTACAATCGTATGATATCAATTACTTATTAAACTACCCTTATTTGTTCACATATAAAAAGGTATATAGCTCAAAGTGATCTTTTATACTTTCATGGCATTGATTGTATGTATAATAATTTAAGAAAATATGACACGATAAAGGCGTCATTTTATCACATATAACTTCTAATAAGAAGTGAGTTTACATTGGCATAACAAATATGATTTTACGCACAAATATTTAAACACACCTATGTTATTACTAAGATACGAAGTTTTAAAAGTAATAATAGAAATATATGTCCGTAAAATAAATATTATTTTAACATTTAGCTCTTAGTCTATTATCCTTGAGATGTTAAGACCCTGACGACGCAACGTCAGAATTGACATTGGCCTTTGCAAACATACGAATACTTTCTTTGTTTTACTCTTCTTGCCGTCCTCGAAATGCTAATCTGATTAACCTTGACATCGAGTAAATAATATTATGTCATTATAAAAGGACCTATTTTTTATTTAATTTGTGGTAAGACTCTAGGAAATACGATTGGATATGACTTACTTTGATTTGAATTACATATCTAATGTAGGAATGTAACTGAAATATTGATATACACAATACTGAAAAATATATAAAAGGATTAAAAAAATCAAAAAATCCGACTGCGTAAAATACTCTTATTATAAACTAAAAAGAATAAAACAATTTACTAGCTTTCATTTGATACCCATATTGCTACAGTAAGAAAAAAAATTCAACTCCCCCCCCTCATTCCGCCATTTGCGGGTGCCATTTTGAAAATTTATATAGCCTATGTCACTACTACAATTTAGACAAATCCAACGACACCTCATATATCAAAAACCGTCCATCCGTTTGGACTGTAGGGCGTGACAAAGAAATGGACATACATACATACACTCGAAAAACATAACCCACCTTCTGTCGCAGTCGGGTAAAAAACGGATACCGAGTACTATCCGTCGTAGAAGTAAATGGAAAGTTATAAATTTTAATGAATATATAGGATAGAGGATAATACTAAATCCTGACTGACTGACTCGGCGTGGATTGAAGATACAGAACAAGGTTCCTTTTACTCGAAAGTACGGTTCGATAAACAGTCTCATTTTCCTTCAAACCTAAGTGATATACAAGTAGCTCGTAAATCAAGGCATTATATGAAACTTTCTCGAATGCTTTTACGATAGCAAAAAGTGAGTAGGTACGTACTTGTGGATGCTTCTAATAAGCAAGAGCCTTGTTTATTAGAAGCATCCACAAAACACCCTTCTTCTATATGGAGAGGAGATCTTTATCGTTTTGGAGCAAATTTAATCCTAGAAAGTATAATTCTATCATAAGCCTTAGGTACTGAGAAAATGTAGAAGTAAGCATCCGGTTTTAGCTGTTATTTAATTTACATTATTTGGAAGAGCATGTTCAGTCAAAGGAGCAGTAAAATAATTCTATTATAATATTATAAATGCGAATGTTTGTTTAGATATTTGTTACTCTTTCACTCAAAATCTGCTGAACCGGTTTATATGAAATTTTACAGTAATATGACTCATATATCAGAATAACACATTGTCTACAATTTATTATAAAGATTCTGTGTAATTTAAAATTATCACGTGAAAACGCGTAAGTGACCTCTACACCACGGCGCTTAAGACCTTCTTTTCAAGAGAATTTTACTAAAGTATCGACTGCGAGCATTTATTACTGCGCACTCTGCGAGCGTAGAGGAACGTTTCTTGTAAGAGAGTCTTTGTTACCGATCTGTTGTAACAATTTAATACGGATAGTCTAAAGCCTGGCGAAGGACATAGGCTACTTTTTTTTCAATACAACCACGCAGGCGAAGCCGCGGTCGGAAGCTAGTTATTCATAGTATGTTAACGCTTAGTAATTTTTTGTGTTTCGGGCCTGTGATTTAATTTTTGTGTAAGAAATGAAAAAAACTCCAAAGTCACCTAATATACCTAAGAGATAAAACTATACTATCAAAAATTAATGTTGTTACGATGGAAATATCAAATGATAATTTCGCGCTGTTTAATGGTATTTTGCAAATGTAAACAAGTTTTTTATTGGGAACAAACTAAAATAAAATCGATTTTACTAAGATATTTTTCTTATTTTTTATACGATTTATAAAAAAATAACCATATTATTTATATAACGACGAAATTCCATTACTGTGGTTGAATTAATTATAATATAAAACAAGTGAATTAATTTCTCGATGTAAATATTGAAAAACACATAGATTGCTCGCATTTTGATAAAATTACTTGGAAGTAATAAACTTTATCATTAGAAACTTTCAAAAATGTTTTTATTAATGTTTAAAAAACAAAATGATAATCAAATACATTAAGGAACAATAAATTTCAAATTGATTCCTTTTTCTAGATATAGACAGAACTGGCACATTCAATAAGCCTTATACATCATACAGATCATATATAATACCCAGATTTTCTCGAGAATTTCACAACATTATTCCTCCTTCGTCTTTTTACTCGAAACACCATGAGTAATGTCATATATACCTACTTACCTATATTATATATAGTCATATACGTATATATCCAACTACGAGTACTATACATACCCAATCACCCATACACGATCCTCATACGACCTACCAGTATCTGTGCTTAAGTATACTACAACTTGGGAACATTTCATAGTTAAATAGCTCTTTCAACAAGCGCAATTTAAACTTAGAACAGTTCCTTTTTATCAGGAAAAGTTGAAGTCAAACGCTATTATGGATAAAAAATTGGATGTCTGTAAAGTCGGTTTACGGGCGATAATTTTATGTGATAACGTCACAAGGAAACATTGATGAAAAATTGCATTCTTTGATGAATTGAATTGAATTATTATCACTAAATTATCATTATCTTGTATAATACAAAAGAGTTAATTGAAAATTATAATTTTTTCGATAAATAACCATTTATTATTTTGCACTCGTTAATTCAAATGCCTTTTTTTACGACGGGAAATGCATTTACGCATCCCGCCGCCAAAAGGCGACGGGTATGTGGGACTCGCTGGCTGCGAAGCCAGAATACCCACTAAAACCCATCGACCGTTTGCGCCGTAGTGGGGCGCCACGGGATCGCTCGTGCACACAACCGTGACGCCTCGACGCTTGGCCCGGAAGCCCCTCCGCATGTGATTGGAGCCGCTCGACTGGTCCACTCTGCTAATTCAGAGAACCAGGAGCGGCTCCACCACCGAAATCTCCGCGCCCTCTCGGCGTCACTCCCTCACCGGCTGCACCTCCTGTGCCAACACTCTCTCCGCGCTTTCGCGCCCCGCCCACCACTGGACCCCAGCTACCCCAGACGGCGAAACCCCTGAGCTGGGCCCGCACATCAGCTGGTCCAGGGGTCCAGTGGCTTGTGCGCCTCCGCGCCCAACCACTGCGCTTTCGCGCCATCGAATGGAGGGGGAGAGCGAGTCATCCCCCTCCTGCGCTTTCGCGCCCACCGCTGCTGGTTTTGGTCCACGGGGGTCCGAAGACCCCGACCACTCGCGAGGCATTCGAGTGGCTTCCCCTATCCGCCACCCGGGGACGCGCCCAGTAGGAGACCAGCAACTCCCTTGGGCGTTAATTCAAATGCCTGCCGATGGAGTGGAAGAGAGATGCGTCACAAGCCGAACGCTTATGCCGATCGTGCCTTTCTATCGCTTGTTCCGCGCTCTCGCTCGCGAAACGTAACAATGAGTCATGCTTTTTCGTGCGTGTAGCCGGCTTTCATCGATTTATAACACTGGGGCCACACTAACGGGAAACGTTAATTATAGCATAAATATTGCGTTAAGTTTAAGGCGATAAAGTGAGTGACAACACTTGAACGTTCAATGTGAAGGCGCTAATACTATACCGTCACTTAAACTATCACCTAACCCCAAACAGCAATGTGAATGCCATTTTCAAATTATCGCATTAAGTCGTAGTTACACGTACGTTCATCACGATGTTAAACGGCATTTCCCGTTAGTATTCCGCCAGAATAAGACGTTATCACGTCAAAAAAAATACAATTTAAGAGTATTATAGCTATGTACTAAAGAGGAATAGGTATCTAATTTTTGGTATAATTTTATGGCTTAGGAAATATAGGTGATGAAGTTATGTGTGTCAAATTTATTATCATGTTTGTTGGTTACGTAAACACATAATATGTTGTTTTTTATTTCGAAAATACATATGACTGTATTAAATAATTCTGTGATCTGAAAATTAGATAATTAATAGAACTTTATCAAAAGATAAAATAGAATTTCACAACTTTTACAACATTATTTATCAAATGATCAAAATTTTATCTTATTTCAAATAAACAAGTTATCATGAATTATAAATATAATAGAATATTGTCAGTAATTGACAAGTTTTGTGTTTTCAGTCTTTCGATAATAATTATTGTATTTAAATGTAAATATTTATGACACCCCGTCGTTTTAATAACGTGACTGTATGTTAACTTATATGTTCCCAGGCTAATAAACAAGCGAAAAATGTTAATTTTATTTTCGTTCATTTAATAAAGTATTTTTAAAACTAATAAGGATATTTCTTTCATTTTTAAATTATACAGGACTTCATTTTGACACTGCACATTCTTGTCAAAGTAATTTATTATCTAATGTCTGGAAAAAAAACACAAATTGTCAATGCTGAAAAAAACATTAAAGCCTGAAAAATATAGAAACAGTTTTGATCTTCTGCTCTCCGACGCGCGGTGAGATCCAGATCTGGAATAAATGTCTTTGTTAATTTAAATATAGTCGGCATTCATTAAACTTTCGTCACCCACCAATCACTACACCAGAATGATTGATTATTATTTCTCCATGAAAAGCATTAAGTTTTTTATCTAATCTGTCAAGAGTACTTTAAGGGGAGCTTGAGAAATATTTTTTAATATGCGTAATGTCGTGTTTTTTACATTTTCGTTAATACACATGGAATAACATGGACTCTACTTTCATTAATTGTACATGATAACTATTTACTTATCAAATTAAGTGGATTTTTTTATTATAATAAAACAATAATTTTACCAAATTTATCCTTACAAGACAACTTTATAAATTAATCAAAATTTGCAATTCACATAACTTGTTCGTTTTTAAGTTTAATGACATATTTCCATTTTAATTATACCTTCTTAACAATGCAAATACGCACATTCGTTTTGCATAAAAGACCGCCTTGTAGCTACGTAAATAAATAATTAACAGTATTCTCATTTATCTATAAATGATATTTACATAAACGCGTACGTGCGTTACGCATTATACTGTACTTCCGCCCGCGGATTCGCCCGCGTGGTTGTCGGTTACTGCGACCAAAATTAGGCTATGTCCATCCTCATGACTTAAAGTCCATCCATGCCAAATGTTTGTCCAGCGGTTTCAACTTCAAAAGATAATAGGCAGACAGACACAAGACAATTTGTAATATTAGTCTGGATTAAGTTTTCCGCGTGGTTAAATATCGTTCACACGGGAGAAACTACGGGCGGAAGCTAACTTTTTGGATATCCAGTCTTCTGCAGAGTTCCTCCTATATTTCCTTGTAAACAATATTTTTAACCTTCTTATCGAGTGGTGGTAAAATGACTAAATTTCCGGCTGAACTCACACGTGAGCAAGCTACATAAAATTGGCCGTGCAAAAAACAATCAACTCTCAAATCTAACCCAGCGTATTTAAGAGTTTGGCCTAGGGATTTATCTATTGTCATGGGAAAACAAACCTTAATAGGGAACTGAACGCGTGTCTCACCCTGAGCACAGCCAGTTATAACAATGGCCTCTATTAAGTTTTGATGTAGACGCTTGACCTGTAGTCGAGTGCCTTTGCAGAGCTTTGGAGGCTCAAATTTCGTAATAATATTATAGGTGTCCCTGTTAGTAAGTTTGTGGGGAGGGAGACCCGCGGGTTTTAGAGAGTTCAAAAATTCCACTGGATAATTAACAGCGTCAGCCGTATTTATCGCTGTCTATCGAGTTTTATATCTTTTGCATTTATATCTCCTGTCATCGATTTCAGCATAATTTCATTAATTGCCTCAGCTTTGCTACCCAAGGAACCCCTATTTGATCCCTATAGGGTTTAAATTAAATTGTTTAAATTTAAACCCTAAAAATTTAATTATTATTAATAAAAAATTACAATTCCTTCTTAATGTGCGTCCGCATTTTGAATTAAAGTAACTGTCCAAATTTCACGTTTCTGCCATTAGCGGTTACGGCTGTGCGTGTGTCTATATGTCAGTGAAAACTTCTCCTTTTATATATACAGATAACTAGCTTTTAGCCCCGACTTCGTCCGTGTAAAAGTCGAAAATTGATCTAATAGGATTTTAATTTTTTTAACATTATTAATTTTGTTATAACATAAAAATTATTATATTAAAATGTTTGAATACTTATAAAATATAACAATCTTTATTATAGAGAAGGGATTTAAAGGTTAAATAAACATTATAATAAAATGAAATTTTGTTATATTTAATGAACACGAAGCTCGGCCTTTGATCTGGTGAAAATTACACGGGAGTATTATTTTTTTATAACGAAATCGAAATACTACACCTTCCGCAGTATTTATTTATAAACAATATATTTTGTTTTTCCTTCGGGTTCTAGAATCACAAGGCTACTCTTGAACATGCCACATACAACTAGCTGTGGGAGAAGCAGCTTTCCCTCAAATATACTCCCGCTACTTTAAAAGTTTAATTTTAAGTTTCGTTTATAGTAAATACATACACTGATAGATTATATTATTATCTAGTTCCGGAAAATCACCATTTCCTATTTTAAGCAGCAGATCTGAGAATTATTAGACTCTCATATTTATAGTAAGATTCAGTTTTGTCGCTGAAGGCCACAAATACTTCTGTACTGTACTGTATCAGCCTGTAAGCAATCCATTGCTGAGCGGAGGCATCTTCTCCATATAGAAGAAGGGTTTGAGCTTAATCCACCATGCTGCTCCACTGCGGATTGGCGGATAATATCTCTACCATGAGTAACGATCATTATCAGGTATCCATGAAAATAACCGGACCGACGGCTTTACGTACTCTCTGAGGCACGGTGGGGTAACCGAGAAGGACATACATCCAGACCGGAAACAAATTTTTGCACAAATATAAATATCAGCCCCGAGCAGGAATCGAACCCGCGACCACCGGCATCGAGGCGAGGCGTTGAGACGGCTACTCGCACCACTACACTAGAACGGTTCTCAATGCTTCACGTACGTTTTAACATCGTCCGCTAGCGTTTCTCTGGGCACTATTGGTAGAGTCGGCCGGAAATCAGCTGCTAACAATACAGTAACTCCTTCCATTTAACAATTATTCCTAATATCTTCTATCTATCTATTTTCGCGGAGAATCTGTGTCGAAAGGTAAGGAAATAGATGAACCATGAAATATTCTTTTAAATTTATTGTATGTAATTGACCATGTATTTTTTCATTGATTGTAAGATTATTATAAGATGAGAAGATTGTAAGATGTTCAATTAATTTTAAAAAAGTAGGGCACAAACTATACGAAAGCCATCATGTTCAGGAGGTCTTTGAAATCCATGATCGTGGAGAAAGTAATATAATCCGTGGAAAAGTAATACCACAGATATGTATTAATTATAAAATGTATTAATGGTTGAATAATAATGCTCAAAAAATACATTAAATTCATTAAAAAAACACTACACACACTACGGCACACACACATATGTACAATGACATACATATATACACATATTTTGTTTATTGTCAAAGTCAAACACGCTTTGAAATACAGGTCTATCAACGAATTTTTTATCACAGATAAGGTTCAATGACTGCTGCATATGCTCACCATGTTATGCGTAATCATATTTTTATGATGTTGACAATGCTGTTAATCTATAAGATTAGGTCGAATTTCGACCACTGGGCGACCACTAGTAGGTATATATTGAAGGAATAAGTATTGTTCGGAAATATTGAACCGATAATGATTTTATTTATTTAGTAATTTTTTTTATTTCATTGTTTTTATCTACAATCAATCACATTATTTCATAATAATCAAATTATAGATATTAAATCAATGAAATAAAATATAACTAATAAAAAATAACTGCAGATTCAAGTGTTCTTACTCGGCTGACACGGCTTGTTATCTAATGTACTAATAAAAATACAACATACAATAACACACTATTGGATTAAATTTTATAATTAATATTAGGATGTATGCTAGTTGTCATTTGCCTGTTTACTTTTCTTTTATATTGTAACGCTAGATGGCGCTACTTTGTATGTGGCTGTCATTCTAGAACTTACTATGCACTGTTTACACACCCATGTTTTGCCTAATTTTGCCACAACGCCCCGCCATTAACGATATCCAAGAGGCCTATTTCTGAAATGGTTTCGGTTTGTATAAAATTAAAAAGAAGTTTAAGCGTGATATCTGTGGAAGTTTTACTTCCACCAGTGTGGCAGCAATTCCGGACAATGCGACCGCTAAGACGATATCACGATTGCTTCTCACTTCGGCCAACAGTCAATTTAATAGAAAAGTCTTGCCTGTTCCACCAACCATGAAACGTACTCGTATTCAATGAAATGTTTTTAAGAGCATGACTTTCAAGTTTTATCAAAATCTTTGCTAATTTAAAGATTTTTTCATACAAACTTGCAACCCTTTTTTCAAATTTCATCCTTTTAGAGTTAAAATTGTTTTAAATCCCTTCTTCGTGTCCGCACACATTTTTTTTTGCTGTATCATAATTATTTTTCTTAGTGAGTACTTCCTTTTTTTTGTATATATATACCTACTTCTACTATATATCTATACATATAAAAAGCTTTGTCCTGAATGACTGACTGACTGACTGACGGATCAACGCACAGCCTAAACCGCTAATCGTAGAGACTTGAAACTTGGAGGGTGTGTTCTTTGTATGACGTAGGCATCCACTAAGAACGGATTTCCTGAAATCCTACCCCTAAGGAGGTGAAAAAGGGGGGCAAAGTTTGTATGGGACAACGTGATTCCTTGGTCCAATCTACTTCAAATTTTGCATAAATATTCTTTAACAGAATCGATTGAAGACATATTTCGTATTTTATCGAAATTCATCCCCTAACGGGGTTAAGAGGGGGTAGAAAGTTATAAGCTTCGAAGTTGATATCAATACTCCTTAGTGCTTGTGATTTAAATTACTTTTTATTTTGACACATGTTTGACAACTCAATCCGTCTATTATAAATATTGTTTTCAATATCGACAAATAATAATAATTGTCAAATCGAAGGCGATGGGGCGATTTTCGCCAGACTTTACCAGTAGTGCCTAGAGGAACGCAAGCGGACGAAGTTAAAGGGTATAGTGAAGCATTGACGACCGTTCTAGTGTAGTGGTGCTAGTAGTCACCTCAACGCCGCCTTAATGCCGGTAGTCGCGGGTTCGCTTTCCGCTCGGGGCAGATATTTATATTCGAGCAAATATTTGTTTCCGGTCTGGGTGTATGTCCTTGTGGGTTTTCCCACCGTGCCTCGGAGAGCACGTAAAGCCGTCGGTCCCGGTTGTTATCATGGATACCTGGTAGTGATCGTTACTCATGGTAGGGATATTATCCGCCAACCCGAAGCGGAGCAGCGTGGTGGATTAAGCTCCAACCCTTCTTCTATATGGAGAAGAAGTCTTCGCTCAGCAGTGGGTTGTTTACAGCCTGATACAGTACAGTACAATACAGAAGCATTTGTGGCCGTCAGTGACAAAACTGAGCCTTATCATAAATATGAGAGTCCATCTAAGCGATGATCTCAGACCTGTTGCTTAAAATAGGAAATGGTGATTTCCCGGAACTTGATAATTGTATATATGAGTATGTATTTATCATAAACAAAGCTTTAGGTCAAACTCTTAAGGTAGCGGGAGTATACTTAAGGGAAAGCTGCTTCGGATAAACTTCCGAAAAGCGGATACCGAATTTCGTCATGAAATTTGGCACGGACATTCTATTTGACTATTTATGAGTCCCCTTAAAGGGATTTTTGGCGGCACGCAATATTTTTCGAAATATTGAATTTTTTAAGTACGCTGCTTAGCACACTCTATATAAGAAAGCGAGTCGATCAAAAGAAGAAGGAAAAAAAAACCTAACCTGACCTATCCTAGAGTGCGTAAATGCATTTTACAGCGATTAAAAAAATTAAAAAAAAAAAAGACCTAACAACCTAACCTAACCT
The DNA here is from genome assembly GCA_036937285.1 of Euphydryas editha. NCBI lineage: Eukaryota > Metazoa > Arthropoda > Insecta > Lepidoptera > Nymphalidae > Euphydryas > Euphydryas editha. The sequence goes on from JAUPFZ010000020.1 coordinate 11,409,286, forward strand.
GACGATTTAAAAAAAATCTTAACCTAACTTAATCTTTAAAAAAACCCTAACTATTAAAAAAAAAAAGACCTAACAACCTAACCTAACCTAACGATTTAAAAAAAATCTTAATCTAACCTAACCTTAAAAAAAACCTGAAGTAAAAGAAACCTGAGTCTTATTGATTTTTGTTTTAATAATAACTTAACTCAATGTAATTTCATTAAAAATGTTAATAATAAAATCTTAGATTTAGTACTTACTGATCTAACAAATTGTATGGTTTTAGATGCTGTTGATGTATTGTCTAAGGTTGACCCACTGCATCCTCCTATTTCTCTTGAAGTGTCGTTTACTAAGTCACCAAGACTTAAACACAATGATGACGTGAAAAGGCTTAATTTTTTCAAATCTGATTTTGAATCTATTAACAATTACTTGAATAAGGTTGACTGGATTACGGAATTTGTGGATTGTTCGTTGGATGATATGGTGGCTAGGTTCTACGCAATTTTGAATGTCGCTATAAACAAATATGTACCGTTATCAAAAATTAAAAATTGCAAATATCCTTCGTGGTTTAATAAAGATCTCCTAAATAGACTGCGTGAAAAAAGAAAATACCTAAATAGCTATAAAAAGTACAGAAATCCTAGAGATAAAATAGCTCTTGAACTGTTGAGTAAACGTTGTGTTCGATTAGCATCTGAACTATATAAACAGTACCTATCTAATGTAGAAAATAATATAAGGAAGAACTCAAAAAGCTTTTTTAAATTTGTTAAAGATTCACAAAACGGTCGAAGTCATTATCCTGGTACATTTAAACATAATAATCTAACAGTAAGTGAAGGAGTTGATATTTGTAATTTGTTCGTTCAATGCTTTTTTTGTTCTTCAAATCAATTTTCTTCGCAGAGTGTGTCTAACTTTGACGTGAACCACGATAATCTTTCTTTCTTTGAAATCTCTGCTGAAGACGTTCTACAAAAACTAAAATGCATTGATGTTTCAAAAGGCCCAGGTCCTGATGGCATCCCACCGATCGTAATAAGAAACTGCGCCGCTTGTCTTTCAAAACCTTTAGTGATCATATATAACGCATCTTTATCTGGAGGTCAATTCCCGACTATGTGGAAAGAGGCTAAGGTTGTCCCTGTACACAAAGGTGGAGACGAGTCTCTAATATGCAACTACCGCCCTATTTCAATTTTATCCCAATTTGCAAAGATATTTGAAGCTCTTACTTGTCCATTTATTAACTACCACTTTAAAAATATAATAACTATTCACCAGCATGGGTTCGTTAAGGGTAGATCGACTGTAACAAATCTTGTTTCTTTTACTAACTTTGTTATAGATTCGGTTGATAGTCATCATCAGGTCGACGCTGTTTACACAAATCTGAGCAAGGCCTTTGATAGGGTACCCCATGTTCAACTCTTGCATAAGCTTTCAACTTATGGGGTATCGGGCTCAGTGTTGAAGTGGCTAACATCTTATTTGCGGGGACGTTCTTCTTATGTGGTCTTAAATAGGTTTCAGTCAGGAAAGTGTTTAATTGGCTCAGGAGTTCCTCAGGAGTTCCTCAGGGTTCTATTTTAGGTCCTGTTCTATTTAACATATTTATAAACGATGTTACAACTTGCTTCAAATACTCAATTCCATACATTTTTGCCGATGATATTAAATTTGTGCGTACCGTACGCTTCATGGAGGATTCATTGTTGCTACAGAGTGATGTAAAGCGTTTAGCGGATTGGTGCCAAATAAACGGTATGTCTTTAAACGTCAGTAAATGCAAACACATTAAATTCACTCGGAACCATAACATTTTTCGATCTGTGTACCATATTGACGGTATTATGATACAGGAAGTAGATACAATTAGAGATCTTGGGATTATTCTTGACGCTAAACTGACTTTCCTACCACATATTGACTTTGTAGTAAAGAAATCTTCTAAATTATTGGGTTTTATTATGCGTGTTACCAAGAGAGTTTTTAAGCCGAGCACCAAGATTCTATTGTACAACAGCTTAGTACGTAGCATCTTGGAGTATGGTAGTGTAGTTTGGCGTCCCCATTACTCGACACATTCTTTAAGGATGGAGCGACTGCAGAAACGTTTTACGCGACATTTAGCATTTTCCGTTGGAAAATTGGAATCATATAATTCCGTTGGAATTCCGTTGGAATCATATAATAGCAGATTACAGCATTTCAATATGGTTTCACTTACTGTTCGAAGAGACATGCTTGATATGATGTTCTTGTTTAAAATTTGTCGCAATGAAATCGACTGTCCTCAACTTTTGCAGTTGTTTAATTTCTACGTCCCACCTCGGTTGCCGCGTGGTGTAATTAGGCCTTTTCATGTTACGTTTAGAAGAACTGTGCTAGGGGCGAACTCCACAGTCCCGCGTATTGCTAAGATATTTAATAATTGTAGTTGCTCAATTGACATTTTCAGCATGTCTAGCTTGGTTTTTAAAATGAAAATTTTGAATTATCTGTTGCAAACGGCAAATAACACACAATAACATAGTATATGAACAAATATCTACATCATGCAAGAAGTTTTTTTTTTAGCAAGCTGTGTTTACCTTAATATAGGTTTACAATTTTTTAATGTTATCTATATATGTATTTTAATTGTATTATCTTATTGTAAAACTGCTGGTAAACCGTAAATAAAATAAAATAAAAATAAAATAAATAAAACCCTAACTGCGGAATGAATTTCTCAGCCTTCAAAACAAAAAAAAGTGGCGGAATACGTAGTGAAACAATGGCCGATCATCTATGCGAGTTTTTATGGCGTCATCGCGTTAAAAAATTGAACAATAATACGTTCAATGAATTATTACAAAATATAAAGTGCGTATCCGGGAAAATAAAAAAGTGGATTGATTATATATATGTGTATAAATAACACCTGTAGTGTGTGTGTGTAACGTGGCGATAAATATAGATATATTATAAGCGTGCTAAGCAGCATACTCAAAAAATTCAATATTTCGAAAAATATTGCGAGTCGCCAAAAACCCTTTTAAGGGGACTCTTAGATAGTCAAATGTAATGTCTGTGCCAAGTTTTATGAGAAAATTCGGTATCTACTTTTCGCTTTCTTATATAGAGCGTACTAAACAGCGTACTCAAAAAATTCAATATTTCGAAAAATATTACGATCCGCCAAAAATCCTTTTAAGGGGATGCTGAGGTAGTCAAATGGAATGTCCGTGCCAAATTTCATGAGAAAATTCGGTATCTGCTTTTCGGAAGTACACCCGCTGCTTCTCCCACAGCCAGCTGTATGTGGCATGGTGATTCTAGCAACCGAAGGAGAAACAAAAAATATTGTTTATAAAGAAATACTACGGAAGGTGTAGTATTTAGATTTCTTTGTAAAAAGATAATACCCCCGTGTGAATTTCTCCAGATCAAAGGCCGAGCTTCGTGTTCATAAAATAAAACATAAATTTATTTTATTTTAATGTTTATTTAAACTTTAAATCCCTACTCTATAATAAAGAATTTTGTATTTTATAAGTATTCATATATTTTAACATAATAAATTATATGTTTTAACAAAATTAATAACGTAAAAAATCTGTTAAAAATCCTATTAGAACCATTTTCGACTTCTACGCGGACGAAGTCGCGGGCTAAAAGCTAGTATTAGATAAATAAGTAACTAACACGATATAACTTGAAGGAGAAGAAATACTATGTAAGACAAGCAGCGTATATTAAATGGAATAAATTGTGACTATCCAAATAAAAGACCATGCTTATGTATCATATGCCTTAAACATAAATATCTAATCAACAAAATTCCATTGTCCAGTGAAGTGTTACTTAAAAATTTTTAATTTTTCTTCTTTCATTAACATAAATTTATCTGACATAAAAACTGAAGGACGTATAATATCGATAGTCGTCATAAAAAAATATTTATGCGGATGTCAAAAACATGCTTCGTAATTTAATCTAGGAAGTGTTAAATAAAAATGCGTCAATCGCAAGATAGTAAATTATCAAAGGCCGATTAATTAAGGCTGATAAAATTAGATATCACTCTATTATGCCTAAATATATAGTACGCAATTCCTTTTATCTTCGGCAAACAATTACCACGCGAAAGCCATTACATAGTGACATATCACGAGGCCTTATCTGTGATAAGATCTGCATGAACTAGACTATAGGCGCCAATAATCAAGTGGGGCTAGTTGGCTCAGCGAATAAAATTTATTCCAATAGAGTTTTCGACAAGTTTATAACATAAATTACGGAAATCATTAATTAATCATTCCATGTAACACCTTTTGATAAAGATAAACCTATTAGTAATGTTAACATTAAAATATTCTTATTTTTTAGATTTTAGAAGAACAGAAATATAAAAAATAAAAAAAATATTAACTCGCGTTTTTGCCGAATTAACAAATACTATAATTCTAAATAATTCGGACATCTATATATCAGATGATGTATATCGTCTGAACAAAATGAACAAATATTTTGTAATCTTAAACGAATATTGTGATATCAAGGCTATAAATCTAATTTAAATTTCTAAATATTCTCAATTGTATATACTAAATTTTGTAATCTTTAATAAAAAAAATAACCTGAGTGACTGATTCATAACGAGCCAAAGAGTTATACACGAAATTTTCCACAATTGAAACCAAGTAAACCAAATAAGTGAATGTACCTACATGAATTTTGGAGTGTTTACGCTTATGATGAAATAAAATTTGTATAATTAAAGTTTGTTATTTTAGATCTGGATTTTTAATGTTTTGATATGTCACAGATTAATTTAAAATGATTCGAATTTAAGACTAACTGTTATAAAATATTTATTGTACTTAGTAAAGTGGCGTCTATTTAGTGAACTCAGGCTTACATTGTAAATGACTCGTAACAATCATTCACACTCTTATAAAACATACTGTTCGTTCGAGTAATCCTGGATAGGGCTGAAGGTTGGGTGTGATCATAAACTAAATTCAACTTTGACCTGATGACCTTGATTAATCGAAAAATTACATTACCTTTTTTGTAGAGCGTTCAATGCTCTACAAAAATATTTGATGGACAATGAAGTGCAATTTATCGTTAATTAGTTATAAAAATCAGAAAAAAAAATTCCCTGTGTTTGATGGGAAACGAATTGTTCCATTAATACCTTGATTACCTGGTCTACTTGATAAGTATATTGAGATCTTAAAATATAAATTAAGTTGTCGTATTTTTTGCGGCTTTGTCCGAGAAACGCTTTGTAGGCCAATGTTACCTAGAAAACATCCATCATATTTTTAGACATTTACTTTAAAGTAATTATAAAATCTGCTAACTTTATAATAAATATTTAATTTTTCATAGCTACAACTGAGGTTATAAAACTGTTACGTATTTATAATTTTACTTAAAGCAATATTCTCAATATTGCCATGGATATTTTTCGGAAAATATTTAACATATGATAATGAGTTTTATTTGCAGAAATTCCGAACATAAATATGTCGTATTTAGAACCAGAGACTACAGACTAGAAACTTTAGAGGTGTGACATTATTTGAACGAACGAAAGCAAAAATAATGAATGATATATTATTTTAATGATTACTTTTTAGAATATACAATTTTTGTATCTATTCACTAACGGTGAATAAACGGTTTTCAAATTTTTATATGTATATATAGGGTAATAATAATATTTATTTATTATATACAGACTTTTACAAGTTTTGACATGCTTAATCTATAGGTACATATAATAAAATGGTAGGAAAGTCAAAACTGTATATTGGATATTTTTTTGAAGAAAACTTGGGGTGTGATCTACAATCGATACCAAAGCGAAAAACATAGTTTTTAGAATTTTTGTCTGTTTGGGATAAACTCAAAAAGTACTGCATGGATTTACTTCAAATTTGGCATGAATATTATTAAGAAGTCGGTTCAACATTTAGGCTACATATTATCACGCTATCACCTACGGGGAACGAGCAGTGAACCTTTATTTCTTCAACGCATTCTGTAACAACATGTAATCTAATAGCGTTCACGCAGACGACGTCGCGAGCAGCAGCTAGTAATATTCATAAAATGCTTTCCGCTTCTATCGTCATTTAGATTTGTCTGCTTTCATCCTCTAAGCCAAGCAACAGGCAAAACATATTAAATGTTTTTCATTGATACTAAGAAGTTTTTACTCAAGATTCATTTATGTAATACACTTAAATTAAGTTTTTTTTAATAAATATCATTAATAATAATAATAATTTATTAATAATAATTTTAATTTTTTATAAATAAATAAACTAATAGAAAAAAATTTTTTCTTTTTTTGGAATCAATTCGTCAAAAAATATATCTTCGGTCGCTCATATAATTATTATGGCTTATGACCTCTCAATCAGCAAATTAATGAAGTAAATATTTATTGTTCTACAAAAATTACATTTTTTTTTCCTATAATATATAATATCCTCATTAACATGTAAAGAATCTTGAGCGTTTAACGTAAATTAAAATTGTACCTGTATGTGATATGCAATGTCATTTAAATAAATGCTTTACAATTAAATCACAGTTTATAACGTCACCACCGCTTATAACGTCAGCACGCAGCCGTTTTATGATGTAACTAGCTTCCGCCCGCGGCTTCGCTCGCGTGGTTGTATTGACAAAAAAGCGTATTTCCTTCCCCAATCTTCAGACTATCCGTATAAAATTTTTGCAACAGCTTGGTAACAAAAACTCTCATACAAAAAACATTCGTCCACAATCACAGAGTGCACAGTATTAAATTTCGTCTCCCAGTCGACACTTTAGTGAATTCTTGCGAAAAGAAGGTCGTAAGCGCCGTGTTATTGGTGTCACTTACGCGTTTTCACGTAATAATTTTTAAACTATGGTATATTATGGCCAAATTACACAAAATGTTTATAAATTGTAGTCTATGTGATGTATAAGCTATATTATTGCAAAGTCATCTAAACCCATTCAGTAGTTTTTGCTTGAAAGAATAACGAACATCCATCCCAACAAACATTCACATTTATAATATTAATAGGATTTGCAACCGGCCAAAGTCAGGCGGGTCGTTAGTAAAAGTATAAGTACAGGTATTATTCTCATCTGATACTTACTGTTTACTCTAAGTACTGTTTTTTTTTAAATGAATTTGAATATTTTGTTCATAGTTAACAATATGCAAATAATGATTTAATTTACGTAAAATATTAGGTACGAGTTTTTAACATTGATATTTCTTTATTACCTAAGTGAGAAATGACAATATTTTTGGTTCAAGGAATACTACAGTCAGTTTTACTTCTTATTCTAAAATAGTCTGACTTAGTTACATACATGTTATTCCAAACTCCATTGTTTTAGAATTTAAATAAATAAATAAATAAAACATTTAAGAGATTTGAATTAAAATACCCGTTTTTATTATAAGTCAACGATTTAAAAAAAAACATTGATATGATTAATTTTCAAAAACAGTTGAAGACACAATTTACTTCATGTATTCTTATTTCATTAACGATAAAATTAATTGGTTGATAACATAACACGTGGAAAAGCTGTATAAACAAAGAAGTTTGTTTAAGACGTTCACATCTTAATAAATGTTTTTTTTTTTTTGTTACATATTCCTCTTTTTTTTAAATTGGGTAATACAAAATATAAAAAGAATGTCTTTTAAGAGCAAAGTCCTTGAAGTAGCATAACTTAATTTTATCGAAGGTAAAAAAAAATAATAGTATAACTTACCGAGACTTACTACGAGTATTGTAAATAATAAAAATATTATATTTTTGTCGGAAATTGGCTAAGCTAGATAAACACTTATCGCGTTTGACAACAATTTTTAGTAAACTCTAACCCATTTAACTTTTATCTGAACCAAGATCGATAAGTCCATATCGACATTTGACGTTTTTTTATAGATTTATTTATTTATTTATTTATTTATTTTAATACTGGTAGCCTGCCCCAGCTCTGCGCTGGTGCAATGTACTAAATTGAATATTAGGGATTTTCGTTTTTTACGATATACGTGTGTGTTGAAAACCACCAATATTCTTTGTTAATGAACATCCGTTATGTATTAACTCTTTGTACCAGAATTGTGGAAATACGCCGATCATTATATACCAAATTTTTGTTATTAATTGTAGTTGTGTGTTATATGATACAATTACTTAAATTAGGAAAATTTGACTACCTTTTATAATTATTTTTTATTCATTAATATTTATCCATTCCAGAAGCTTGAACGCATCTTAAAATACTGCGGCAAAAAGTTTCGGAGATATGATATTTCCCTGCCTCACCTCGCTGCATTGGAATCGCTCTTGTGCTATGTTCCTGTACTCTAACCGACATAATGGCGTTATTGTACAAGCACTGCAATACTTTGATATACCGGTAGTCATTGTGGAACCGCTAGAGAGACTGCAGCACCGCCCAAGTTTCGATTGAATCGAAAATCGGAAAGGATTCGGCATCAATATAAACGGCGAGTACGTCACTCACCTTCGATTTACCGATGATATCGTGCTTATGGCAGAATCCCTGGAGGACCTTGGCATTATGCTCAGTGACCACGATGGTGTTTCCCGACGGGTGGGCCTTAAAATGAATATGGACAAGACAAAAATCGTGTCGAATGTCCATCTCGTGCCCTCCCCGATATCGGTTGGAGATTCTACTCTCAAAGTTGTTGACGAGTATATCTACTAAGGACAAAATGTCCATCTTGATACGTCCAACTTCGAGAGAGAGGTCAATCGTCGAATCCAGCTGATGGGCAGCGTTCGGGAAATTAAAAAACGTCTTTTCATCTGTCATACCTCAGAGCCTAAAGTCGAAAGTCTTCGACCAATGTGTGTTACCAGTGATGACATACGAATCTGAGACGTGGTCTCTGACTATGGGCCTTTTAAACAAGCTCCAAGCCGCACAGCGTGCAATTGAGAGGGCTATGCTTGGTATTTCTTTGTAAGATCGAAACAGAAATGATGAGATCCGCAGACGAACGAAGGTTGCCGACATAGCCCAACGGATTTGCAAGCTGAAGTGGCAGTGGGCAGGGCACATAGCTCGTAAAACTGACAGCCGATGGAGCAGAAAGATTCTTGAGTGGAGACCACGTACTGGCAAACGCAGCGCCGGACGGCCGTCCGCGAGATGGACAGACGACTTGAAGAAAGTCGCTGGAAGTCGTTGGATAGAGGCTGGTTTGAGTCGGTCGCTCTGGAGGTCGATGGGGGAGGCCTACGTTCAGCAGTGGACATCCAATAGCTAATATGATGATGATGATAATGATGATGATTATGATGAATATTTATCAGTATATGTTAGATTTTTAATAATTTTGACTTTTAAATTTAGACTTACACACTCTCAATTGTGGATTGTTAGCATAAACTGGTACATCTTTATGTTCGTAGTCACACACACGTCACATTACATTGTAGCAGTATATATTTGTTATAAAAATAAAATTTAAGGAAAAAATTATTTAAATTGTTTTCTTGTCTGTTTTAAAATGCGAATCTTCGACTCTCTGCAGTTCAAGGTCAACGTCATAGTAAACGGATTGGAAATTTAGCGAGAAATAATAACAAATCATCATCCCATTTCTTTTATCTGTCTATGATATTAATAAAAAACTGAAAAATAATTAATTTTAATTTTTCCAACTGAGATTTATTCTGAAGCCTTTCAAGAATTTCTCCAAAAAAGGAAAAAAATCTCTAATTTATAGTGTAACAATTATCACACTTGCAATGTTCATGATCAAGCAGAATAAAAATTATTAATTAATTATTGCATAATTAAAAAATTTTGATCAAAATTTCATTCAGGCGGATTATTATTCATTAATCTATACATCTAGCCCATTTTTTATTTTTTAAATTTTATATTTAATATGTTAAAATAATTTCTATTAATGAGGTATTCAAAGTAGGCGTGGCTTACGCAAACCAGAGCATCCGTTTTAGCCCGTATTTTAATCCCTCTGGGAAAATTAAAAATATTGTTTCTACAGTTCCGGGAGTCCAGATTTTTTTTTAAAAAAATCTCCTCCTCTTTTTAATCTTTTTAAATTTGAAAAATCTTAATAGATTTTGAGATATTTGCAAAAAACTAAACCACTTTTTTCTTTAATTTTATTGTTAATAACTTTTGCAATTTTTGCAAGCGGAGCTTAATTTTTTTTAAATCCAGATCCAGACCTCAATCTTAATTTTCGGAGACTGCTGAAAAAGTGGACTAAAATGGCACATGTTGACTAGACTATCAATGCTTGAGTTACTTTGAATTATTTTAAGTGAAACATACTCTACGAAGAACATTTATGATCTTAATTTCAAGTTGCTTCAAACGGACCGATTTGTACAAAGTAAGCGATACTGTTGAAATTTCTTGAATGTTGAATAATAACCTAAAAGCAAACAATAGTACGAAATACGAGTGGCCTTAACCCCGAATAATCTAGAAAATACTCTCCTGCATGATTATTATATATCGGTCATGAGTACGAATACAAATTTTACATTCTATTTTATACATTCACTAGCTGCTGCCCGCGACGTCGTCTGCGTGAACGCTATACAGCACCAAAAATACCTACGATTATACCTTTTAAAATAACATTCATTTACACGTTTCTTCTTTACATTTCATATTTACAGAAAGTGCAGTAACAGAGGGAGACTGCCTTTTGTAAAATTGACCTTAAAAAAGTGCTTATTTTTAGCCTGCTTTGAATAAATGACTTTATGGTGATTCTGCTGAATTAAGTCATACCTAAGTTGTGACTGAAGCAGATGGAGAAAATAATGAATAAGGAATACAGAATAGGGTTAAATTCATATTTATAGGACTCCTCAATAAACAACATTAGTAGTTTGGCTCTCCGCAGCCAAAATGTAAAGAGAGTCAGGACTGATGACGCGGGAGCAAGCGACGTACAGCTGCCCGTGTGAGAAGCAGCTCGTCCTGAGGTCGACACCAGCTACCCTCAGTGTCTGCCCCTGCGACTTATTGATGGTGATCGCGAAGCAAACACTCACGGGGAACTGTACGCGCTTGAACTGGAACGGGAAGTTATGAGGTATGAGGGGAATGCGTGGTATAAATACTGCCTCGCCGACGCCACAACCCGTAAGAATTTCCGCCTCAATGGTGTGTCTGTGGAGCGAGATGACTTTAAGGCGGGTCCCGTTACACAACTTCGGAGGAAATAGATTCCGAAGAAGCATAAGCATTTCTTATCTTTTTGATATATATGGCATACTTTACATAATTTTCCTCTTTCTTCGTTATTTAGCTCAAATTGCTTACAGCAATAGCGTGCCGTTTTCGAGTTTAAATTTTGTTATACATCTATGCAGTTCTTTTTGAGTTCTGTTTGTAATTACATACAGAAAAACTCGATGAATTTTATAAGACATAGATGAAGCAGCTTAAAACTTATATAAACACATTTTTTTTAATTGTCTTGCTCATCTCTGAAACGAATTAACGATACAATTTTTATTAAAATGCACAACTCCATCTATGACTTTTAAAACAAATATTAACCTCGCCAACATGATCAAAATTAAATTATTTATATTCAAAAAGGGCTTACACATGTAATTCGACTTGATGTTTTTGAAATCTCATAGATAGCGCTGCTCTAAAATTGTCTTGATACTACTTATATTCATTTCTCATATTACATTCATTCTTACATTCATTATGTTTATCAGCCTAAGTTACTTATATTTCGTGATTTTTATAGTGTGAAGATAGCTTATAGCATGGTTAATAACATAATAACAACATTCAAATATGCTCGTTAGATTACACGTTGTTACAGAATGCGTTGCAGAAATAAGGGTTCACTGCTCGTTCCCCGTAGGTGATAGCGTGATAATATGTAGCCTATATGTTGACCCGACTCCTTAATAATATTCGTGCCAAATTTGAAGTAAATCCATGCAGTACTTTTTGAGTCTATCCCGGTCATACATACAGACAAACAGACAAACAGACAAAAATTCTAGAAACTATATTTCTGGCTTCGGTATCGATTGTAGATCACACCCCAAATATTCTTTTAAAAAAATATTCAATGTACAGTTTTGACTTTCCTACCATTTTATTATATGTATAGATAAACTACGAATACCATAGATATAAAGTTTTGCATCCGAAATTAAGGAAATTATGCGGCTTTAAATAATGTACGATGTCTTTTATTCTATTAAACAAAAACATTAATGAATTTTTATTATGTACAAAATCACACCGATGCAAATAATGCTATTGTTTCTCGCTTGATTTTTGATTGTTTCACTTCCATTTTTAGTAATGATGTCATCGATACTTCAACTGAATACGATCCATATCAAATATTAGTTTTCCAAAAAAAATATAGCTTGACGGTAGAAAAGTAACCTTGGATATACTTTGAGACTATTACATTCGACTAGTTATAAATCGAAGTAATAAGTATTTTACGTGTCTATATTTTTTTTTCTAACTTAATTTGTAATAATTTTACTTAATTTGAATGATGTTTTTGAGTTGTTTGAATTGGATTTCAGCTATTTAATTGCATGGTGAAATTAAGAGGACAACCATTGTGTAACTATTATTCGAATAATATTACAAAAAAAAAATCTGCTCATAACTTATCATGTTCAAAATGTAATTTATTTTAATTATATTTAATTATTTTTATTTCACCATGAACCTAGAAAATTGATATGTACTTTATTAGAATAGTTAGTTCTTTGTATTGTTAAAATCAAGATTTCTTGTTATGGAGAACGATGTACACACGTGTATTTATATATAAATAAGATAATTATAATGTTTCTTTTTTTTAATGCTCTTGATATGTCATTAAATAAATAAATAAACATATAACAAGGCCAAAAATTGTTGGTAAGTTGCAAATGTTCTGCTGAAGAAATTCTACTTCTTTCTACATGGACGACAGCTCATTTATACACAATAAACTCCAATGATATACAAGTTATAAAATTTTCCTTAATTTTTAACAACTTAAATAGGTTTAGTCGTTTGGATGCGAACAGATTCAGATCACCCATGTAAAAAAGGTGAGATTGCTTTACTCCCTTTTCGAAGATGAAAACCTAACCCTGAATCTTTGAATAAAATACTTAAAAGGTTTAGCGCTAGACAAAACGATAGTGGGCTCAAACTCTCACCTTGAAAAATATCTCGCATAATCATTATCAGCTCGGTCAATCTGGGAACATCAATTGCGCCTGGATGACGTGAAATGTGTTCCACTGCCTCATACACGTACCTAGGTAAGATATAGAGCTGCATTGATTTTATACAACGTCATAGCTTTCATAAGCCATGTGTGAGGCACTGAATCATATGCCTTCTTGTAGTCAATCCAAGCAGCAGCAAGATTTTTCCTGTTTCTACGTACCTGTTGGCATATAGTTATGTCTATGACGAGAATTTCTTTTGTACTACTTGGCTTACAACCATTCTGAGTCGTAGCTGAAATATTATTTGTAGTAATATGTTATATATGTTATATTTGTATTAGTACCACCCTTTTTCACCCACTTTGAGGTAGAATTTCGGAAAATACGTTCTTAGTGGATGCCTATGTTGTACAAAGAACACACTCTCCAAGTTTCAAGTCTCTACGATTAGCGGTTTAGGCTGTGCGTTGATCCGTCAGTCAGTCAGTCATTCAGGACAAAGCATTTTATATACAGTATTGATAATGTTTCCATTATATACGAGTAGTGTATGAAGCTGTAATGGCGGTATCTAAACATTAAGTGGTTACGTGTGCACTTAAGAGGGACACGAAAGCCGTTAAACATCGTTAGTGTATATGTTTAAAATATTTAAATCCCCTCATCCGCAGGCAATAATCTGATGTCCCTTAAGTAAAACCCTTACTATATTAAAATTATATTACTCATAATTAAACAAATATCTTTGCTACATAAAATCAGAGGTCTGTAGTGTTTGAAAACTGTTCAGTTATAATAATTTAAAAATCATCTACATAAACAAATATTCAACATATTTGTAATTTTTTAAAACATTAGACATAGTATAAAGAATTAGAAATTCCAAAAGAGGAATAAATATTATTAAATCAAAAATCTGTAAATATGTATTTAACAAAATCTAATATAATATTATTCATTTGAAATCAAGAGTGCATTTTGTTAATGTCGTTTATAGTTTTGTTCATATGTATGTTGTATTTTATTTCGAAAATATTCAGCGGCTACAAAATTATGCATACGAAAAATGTCGAAAAGGAGACATCATATTTTTAAATGGAAATAACCAGTACAGAATTGTTACATATTAAATGACTGTCGCTCATAAAAACTTGCGACATTAAAGGTGATGTAAGTGCCACTTGTAATCGTTGAATTCATTTTACACATTTTATTATAATATTATTTACATATATAATCTATTCCGTACAAGATAGAAACAAAAATTTGTTAAGTGTCTTATCGGTGTTTTATTGAAGACTCCCGGTACCCACAGGTGATATTGTTTATTTACTTATTTATTTATGCTTTATTGTACACCACAACATACAAATGTAATATAGTAATACAGATTACTTACAATAATTACAAATTGTGTAGTACAAGAGGCGGTCTTATGGCTAATTAGCCATTTCTTCCAGACAACCCGAAATAGTAATGAGTATTTATTTGAGAGATCGGATAGGCGGTGCAGTTATATTATAATAAGCTTACATACACATATCTACAAATTAATACTTACAAGCAATACATATTACACACTAATATAATATAATAGAATATAATAAATAAGGAATACAGAATAGGGTAAAAATACATACTTATAGGACTTCTCGATAAACAACATTAGTGGTTTGGCTCTCCGCAGCCAAAATGTAAAAAGAGTCAGGACTGGTGACGCAAGCAAGCGACGTACAGCTGCCCGTGTGAGAAGCAGCTCGTCCTGAGGTCGACAGGGTAGCTGGCTACCCTCAGTGTCTGCCCCTGCGACTTATTGATGGTCATCATGAAGCAAATACTCACGGGGAACTGTAAGCGCTTGAACTGGAACGGGAAGTAATGAGGTATGAGGGAAATGCGTGGTAAAAATACTGCCTCGCCGACGCCACAACCCGTAAGAATTTTCGCCTCAATGGTGTCTGTGGAGCGAGATAACTTTACACAACTTCGAAGGAAATAGGTTCCGAAGAAGCATAAGCATTTCTTATCTGCATGATATATTTGGCATGCTTAATTTTCCTCTTTCTTCGTTATTTAGCTCAAATAGCTTAGAGCAATAGCGTGCCGTTTTCGAGTTTAAATTTTGTTATACACCTATGCAGTTCTTTTTGAGTTCTGTTTGTTATTACATACAGAAAAACTCGATGAATTTTATAAGATATAGATGAAGCAGCTTAAAACTTATATAAATACATTTTTTTAATTGTCTTGCTCATCTCTGAAACGAATTAACGATACAATTTTTAAGAAGAATATGCACAACTCTATCTATATGACTTTTAAAAACAACTATTAACCTCGCCAACATGATCAAAATTAAATTATTTATATCCAAAAAGGGCTTACACATGTAATTCGACTTGATGTTTTTGAAATCTCATAGATGGCGCTACTCTAAAATTGTCTTGATATTACTTATATTCATTTCTTATATTACATTTATTCTTACATTCATTATGTTTATCAGCCTAAGTTACTTATATTTCGTGATTTTTATAGTGTGAAGCTAGCTTATAGCATGGTTATTTACATAATAACAACATTCAAATATGCGTCGTTAGATTACACGTTGTTACAGAATGCGTTGAAGAAATAAAGGTTCACTGCTCGTTCCCCGTAGGTGATAGCGTGATAATATGTAGCCTATATCAACACCCGACTTCTTAATAATATTCATGCCAAATTTGAAGTAAATCCATGCAGTACTTTTTGAGTTTATCCCGGACATACATACAGACAAACAGACAAAAATTCTTAAATCTATATTTTTGGCTTCGGTATCGATTGTAGATCACACCCCAACTATTCTTTAAAAAAAAATATTCAATGTACAGTTTTGACTTTCCTACCATTTTATTATATGTATAGATAAAACGGAGCCTTTGAGTCAAATAACACACAGTACAGAAGATATAAAATATGCAGGTTTCGGCGAGAACGTATTGGAAGCCACTTGAGCTTAGAACGAAATTCAGAAACGTGGTCATATTTGCGAAGGCAGAATATAAACCGTATAGCAAAGTTTTGAAGCCACTCAAGCTTATTAAGTTGGTCCTCTGTTAAATTGATATAGCTTACATCTGCGTAGTCGAGAATTGATAGGAGGAGAGAATTTGCCAACATAATCTTGGTAGGAATTGGCAAGAAAGACTTGAGGCGCCGTAGTGAGCCTATTATATATTATTATAATAATGAATATTGATAGGGAAGGGAGAAAGTTGAGGGGTATTTGACTTCCCACTTTCCCACTCACCCTAAGAAACACATTTATAGTACTAGTACTCGGTTGGCAATTTTTAGTCTTTAAAAAATACGTTATTTAATCTACGAAAATGCGTGGTAAAAAAAAAGAAACAATTTTATTAGTTCACAAATCAGATTATCAGAATACGATTTTTACGTCTTAGTTACTATGTTTATATAACATTCCGGTTAATCAACCGGTTTCTATAAGGCCGATTAATGTAATTAACGAATCGACGAATTAATTAATAAAATTAAATATTTAAAAAAAACCGATATACGAATTCATTTAAAATTAATTTATTAACATTACCGACAAAGTTTCGCTTTTCAAAGTTTAAATTAACGTATCTGGGCCTGTAACAGACGCGTTGTCAGCAAATCGCTAATCGCTATTAGTTGACCTATTAAACCATAAATTAAGAGTTAAGGAATACTTTTACTAAAATCTTCAAAATAAGCTATAACAAAAATTTAAAACGATAGTTTGGAACATCCAAAAGTGCACGCCTCATAATCTCATTTTTCACAATAAAATTGTTAAAAACAAACCACAATTAGAGCGTAAAATGAAATACGGTTCTATAGCTAACTATACTGAAGCGTAAGAAAAAAGAAATAACTCGATTAGCGAAGTCTTTCGGTCGTTATTTTGACCACAACAGGTTAATCCGCACATACAGACACACGGACGTCCAAGACAGGACTTTTTAAAACAGTTTTTTAATTAGTGTTAATAACAAAAATGGCATTAAAAGTATCATGAGTGTTAAAAATAGTTTTTTTTCTTAATATGTGTGTATATACGTTATTTTAAAAGTACAATATATATTCGAAAAATCACTCCCTTTGCGTGGAGTGAGAGTAGAACGCACCTCAACGCTTATGAGACGTGCAATAACATTTTTGGACGAATTCATTCATTGGCATTCCATGCTTATGTTAATGTCCTCTATTGGCAACGAAGATAAAAATTAAAGATATAATGAAAGATATTGGTATCAGTTTTCATTTAAACTTTTAGTCTTTTACATAATGTCATTTATACTTGAAACAAATTTATTTTATACTTATAAAATGATAAAATTTTAATATAATTACTTAATTCTATATGTTATTTTAAAGCATTTCAAAATAACTGAAACATTTTGACATTAAAATCTGTGACATAGCGAGAGAGAAATATAGCACTATAATAGGTTAATGTGAAATAAGTTAATATGATTAAAATAATGAATTAAAAAAAACGACTTCGTTAAATATTGTGGAAAATTGTTGATGAAAAGAAAATGAACGTACATTTCTTAATTTGATTATGTATCCATATTTGAGCACGTGTGTGTAAAGAGAAAGCGTTCCACTCATGTCCAAATTTTGTAATGTTTATTTGCATGTTTTTTTCTTGCATTTTAATTAACATTCAAACCACAAGTAATTTTTTTTTTTCAAAAATATATAATAATCATCGTTACAAAAACTTGATGAAAATTTACACTTGATCACATGATCATTAAAAACAGCGCTCTTGGGTGATCAATTTATCGACCATCTTTGCGAAAATTAGTCGCAATACTTACAACTAAATTAACAGTATTACAATTTTGATGATAGCCATGGATGACCACCACCTATTAATAGAGCTGAAAAGAGGCCAGTTTATATTTTCGACAATAACAATTACGACATTGACAACAACAATGTTGTGTTTTGAAATACCAGCTTTTAAATACATACATTACTCAATATAAAATATATAATAAATACTATATGTAATATTCAGCACGCTTTAAATTTTTGTAAGATAATTTGAAATTTGGTTTGGCCGTTTTTGTTAACATATATAATTTAAAATTGATAATTCAATTATATACACAGAACTAAAAAAATATGATTTTATTTACTGGATTAAATGTCGTATTAAATATGGACTATGTAATAAATGTTAATGTTTTTCCGACAATCACAGTATTCAATATTCATATCAGTTGACGTAATTATTGCTGTATTGCAAGTTGTACTCTACTTGTCTTTTACTTATAAAACATTACTTTATCATAGGTTTTCCTTTATATTATGTAGTTGCATATAATTATATCAATGAAAATTAAAATAAGGTACTTTTCCTACATTACTTCATACTTACACTCAACAGCTTCCAGTAAGATTTATTCTGTGTCGGGTGTCCGTAAAAAAAAAAATCTAATTAATGTTACACCCATCTTGTATTTGCAATAAATGATTAATTGTTCCCTTGTTTGTCAGCTTAATATATTTCAATAAAGTATAGAAGTAGTTGATGTCTAAATAAGTTGAATAATAAGTTCAATAAAAATATAATTCAATATTTTATTAACTATTTCAGTCAACTAGGAATAAATGATAAAAAATATCGCAGAGAATAACATGCCTAAAATATGTCATAAATGTGCGAAACTATATTAGAACAAGTATATCGATATACGTTTATGTATCAAAGTGAAAGAAGAGTAAGGCTAACCCTACGTGGATGAAATTGCTTTAAAAACATTTTAATTGGTAATTTATTTTTATTCCAAGTATTAATCTGTATTTAAAAGAAAATCAAATTCACATAAGTGCTTCAATTTTCAGTTTTTCTTTTTGTTATAGCAAATAAAAGTCACTAATGATCTTGCCATTCATTTCCGTTCTGTTGAAAAGCAAATAACCAACTCTTGAATGCATATTCTAGACTGTAGATAATGAAAAAATTTTAATAACGTTTTTTGATATTCGTTTATTTCCCTTTCTAAGTGTCAAATACATATTTCTACAGTTGAGTAAACAGTTATCTATAACATATTAATACGTGAAGCAAAAACTTTGTAACCCTTTTTACGAAAATTACGAGGACGGAGATGTATAAACTTTGGCACAGTTAAAGTTTATATGGAGAAGAAGTGCAGAATGCTAATATTTTTCATAATAATGCCCGAAAAATACATTAAATTAATTTAAAAACACTACACACACTACGACACACACATATGTACAATGTACATACATATATACACAAATTTTATGCGTAATCATTATGATGTTGACAATGCTGTCAATTATAGATAAGGTCGAATTTCGACCACTGGCGACCACTAGTTATAATTAATAATCTTGAAATTACTTTTTTAAGTAACAAATAAAGCTTTTTTACTGTTGGGAAATGCATTATAAGTAAAATCACTAAATACCAGCGATGCCCTCATCGTCTCAGTGAAGAGAGAAACAAACCTATAGAAAGGTTAATGACATCACGTCATTGATGGCTGCACATTTTATATTAAAATAAGAAGTATCAAATATTCGACTGAAAAAAAAATAACACTTCCATTTACATTTTACTAAATCTATCTATACTACTCTATGTCACTAGAATAGATATAAGATTTTTTCAGGAATTTAATCGACTCATAGAAAAAAAAACCCGTTATACTCTTTGGAAATAGTACTTCGTTGTTGGGTAAAACCAGACGTTATTTAAACACCAACATTGCAGCGCGTTAACAACACAAGTCGTGCCAAATAGTTCTGGCGATACCATTATTAGTATAAACACACAATACATATACTAGTGTCACAAAACTATTTATGTACATTCTGAATCGTGTATGCGACGTTTCAGTCGAACTAATCATAACTGACCCAAATGTATACTAAGTACTACTACTGAAGCAATAGTTAAAAATAAATATAAATTGTTTCTTCGTCTTATTGTCTCCTCTTGAAAAAAGAGTGTTTATAATTTTCGGCAAGACGTATTATGATTTAACGGGAAAATTCTTTTAATATTCTTGTCACTCTTACACGTGGGTATATTTTGTAAACGAATTTTCGGAAATTTGGTTTGGTTATGGTTTTTCTATATATTAATAATATTGCGTTTTTTATCCTATAAATAACCATTATAATTATAATTATTAATCAACCACTTATATAATTTATCTACTTATCACTTACGTTCATTTATTTTCATATTAATTACAGTGTAGAAAAATAAAACTTGTAATTGGGTATACAAGTACTTTTTTTATAATATACCTAATAATCAGCTTAAAAAGGCTTTTACGAAAGCAAATTTTGTAGTTAGGTGCGGATTGCGGAATTCAAACCTTCAAGGTCGAGTCAGCTAGTATTTGTAAATATAATGTCATATAACATTAGCTAACTTTACGGATATTCAGTGTATCTGCGTAGTTTATTGGGAAAACCCAGTTCACTCGAAATCGTAAAATTCCTGTATACGATTATTTCGGTAATAAATAAATATATACATATATTTATTTTTAAAATTGAACACAACTTGTCGTTGTCAGTTTTTAAATTTTCATCATCTGTTACACCATTTACAGATTATTTCACAGATTTTAATAAATATATTTCATTATTTATTTAGGCAACAATATTTTTTATTTCATTTGCAAAAAAATATTTCACGAGTTTCTCGCATGTTAAAAATTCCAATTACTACATCGCCTAGAGTGCCTTCTACTGAAAATATCTTTTAATCTTGAATATTTTTCATTTTGAATTTCCACTAAATTTGAATGATTGATCAATGATATAATGATCAATGAGATGAATGATGAGTCAAAACCAGACTTCAAGTTCAAATCCCGTCTCACCCGGCTGGCACCGCTAACATTTGTAGTGCTAAAACTTGCCTTTGCGTAGGATATCTAAATTTTAAAATAAATAGCAATACCTTAAACGTACCATATAAGTTTGAAATTAATAAATTTAATTGTTATTAAAAATAATCTTAATAATCTTGCATCAACATTGCAATCAGTAAATAGGCTTTCTAACACAAAAATTTTTTAATCAGATAAATTCTTAGATTAGTGCTTTGAAATGAAGAAACAAATTTATTAACATTTTCACTGTATATCACTAATAAAATACTTTAAAATTAATTAAAAAAATCAAAAAACCCGACTGCGTAAAATACTCTTATTATAAACTAAAAAGAATAAAACAATTTACTAGCTTTAATTTGATACCCATATTGCTACAGTAAGAAAAAAAATTCAACTCCCCCCCTCATTCCGCCATTTGCGGGTGCCATTTTGAAAATTTATATAGCCTATGTCACTACTACAATTTAGACAAATCCAATGACACCTCATATGTCAAAAAACGTCCAGTCGTTTGGGCTGTAGGGCGTGCCAAAGAAATGGACATACATATATACATACACTCGAAAAACATAACCCTCCTTCTGTCGCAGTCGGCTAAAAAGTATTATGCACAAATTGTTTGTTAATGAAATGATTTCTTAAAAAAGTGTATACTCGTATAGTGTATAGAAGATAATAATTATTCTATACTTCTGCATTTGTTTTTTTTTTTCTCAATTTTCTATAGCCTAGTTTTGGTGTACCTTAATGTGATTGATATGCGGAAGTATAAGCCACAGTGAAGACGTTGACGTAAGCATTTTATGAGATAAAATATCTTAAAATGAAGCTACAAGCTAGATTTATCATCACATCAACAATTTTATAGTGAGTGATAGGAATTAGACGTGTACGCGATGTTCTTAACATCCTAGCCAGCGACCCAGTATACAACTTTATAGTAAAAACCGGATCTGATTGTGACTCCATTCAACCCGCAGATGTTCAAGCCCATTTAATACTTTTAAATATTATTTCAATTAATGTGTTTGTTTAAGTATATTTAATATCATTAAAAGCAAAAGTTTGTTTGTTTTTAACCGACTTCAGAAAAGGAGGCTATATAACCTGATATTAATAGTAATACCATTAAGTACATAGGTATATTATTTAGAAAAATATTCTGTATAAAATTACGCTATGCTATATATATACTAGTATATATATATATATATATATCCGTCACTCGCAACACAGGTTATATTTTACATTTTAATAACGAAGAATGCCTATTTAATTTTAAACATTTCGTTAAAATTTAATATTTAAATATTGCCCCGCAGATTTACATACAATATGGTGTCATGTAATGTAACTAAGTATGATTAAAAATGTTGTGTGTAAGTAAATTTTGCTCTGTAATCATTCGTCATCCGACTTTAGCTCATTATGTTTTTACAGAGTGTAATTACTATATAACAACACGCATAGGTAGGCACGTGGAGTAAATATTTTCTTACGTAAACATCTAACATCGTAAACAATTTATTTCTCAGCAATTATATATATATCTTATATCTTTAAACGAGCAATTCTTGTATATATATATATAATCTGAATCTCGGAAACGGCTCCAACGATTTTCATGAAATTTAGTATGCAGGGGGTTTCGGGGGCGATAAATCGATCTAGCTAGGATTTATTTTTAGAAAATGTCGTTTTATCCCTTTTTTTACGCAATAAAAAAATATCATTAGAATACGAAGGTAAATTTCGCTGTCATTGATAAGTTTGTAATAACTCGGATGGGAACGGGCGGATTCGAAATCAGAAAACTCGGGTTCTGGTCCAGGTGGTCTCCACAACATTTTTTTTTCCTTTTTCTTTTTCAAGTTTCTTTTTTTTTTGTAAAAAACTTTTATTGAGAGCTTTTATTTAAATAATTAGTTCTTATTGTTTTATTATTATGTCGGTAAAATCGAAATATTATTTATGTTTCATCAGTATGTAATTCGTATCTAAATATAATTTAACCGAGCAAAGCTCGGTCATCCAGGTACTATGTGTATAATTACACAAATAATATAAATACTATATGAACGGCCCGGTCTCGTCCGTTTTAAATATAACACTTTTTTTTTAATTTATGTTGGTTTTATGGCTCTGCTGTGTATAATATAAATTACCCCGTACTAACCCCGTGTGCTATAATATAACTTAGAACTTAATAAACGGATTTTGTAAAATAAGATGTTCCAGAAATTAGCACGTCCGAAAAAACAAACTTGTCAAATCTGTTATATTATTAAATATAGGTTTAAGTGTTTACCGATAAGATATAACCGATTTAATAAATATCTTTATTTTTTTTAACTCATTTCTTTATTACCAATCTGGGGGTTGTAAAACATTTTTTATACGCTTATAGCATGTGTGTAAAATAAAAAAAATATAATAAATGTAAAAAGTTTATTCGAAATTGTACGTTTTACTGATGTCACGTGTACTTTACAAGCACATGCGTGGTACATGCCGGTTACTCTACAACGTCACAACAATATATATATTATTGTATATAACAATAAGAAATAGGTACTATATGAAGCGAGTGATAGGCGTTGGTCTTATTGATATGATAACGCTGGAATATCGAAGTCGCCTTTTACAACACCTTGGCAAGAAGGAGATCGGGACCATTCTTCTTTGCCGGTCACCGCACGGCTGAGATAATAAAAAAAATAAATATATGTATTTACAATATAATGCCAATAAATGTTCAAAATAACTTATGAAAAATTACGCCACTTTTTTCTCATATTACCTCGGAAATGAAAAGTACGTCGCACACTAAAAACAGATCAAGAGATACGTATATAGTTTTACTGCCAACCTTTATTGCAGCTATAACTGTAATGATGGAGAAGTGTCTTAAGTAACAAAATTCGTTTTATTATCCCTGCAAGGCGAAGTCAGTCGTTTACGAGCTATTTAGGGATACGCATGCACTATACGCCCCTATTGGGCTCATATTTGGAGGAATAATTTTTATCACACATTAACACGTAGCGACTTTTAGAGATTGTGGTGAGCTATGTATATGTATATCAGATAATCGATCAATAACTTTGTAATATTTTCTTTTCACAGTTTTGTTGTTATACTATTTGAAATGTGTCCTAATCATGTCATAATAGTTTCACTACTAAATAAATATTATAATCAAAACCTGACATACAAAGCCTCGCTGATTACCCATTACATCACGAATGATATGACCAAATCCCCCGCTTTACCAAATCTTTCCAACTTCTGGACTGATTTAAGTAATTTCTTTATCTAAAAATTTAATTCCTATCATTTAAAATACCAAAAATTCTATCTCTATCACAAAATTGAGCAATAATCCAGTCATTTTAGCCATTTTAAGCCCCAATCTGCGGAAAACTTCCTAGTGAGCTAATTTTTTGTATACACCTTTATTACGGCGTTTTAATGAAGATGTGAAAAATCGACATTGATATCGTGCCGGCTAAAAAAGTTATAAAGGTCAAAAGGTCACGAAAATCAGTTTTTTGCAAATATCTCGCGACCTTTTGCTCGGAGGTCAATTGAGGTCATTATAAAAATTGTTTATCACAAAATTATCTAAAAAAAATGCTTCCTGTATTTTTCTGTAAAATTAACCGTTTTTGGAGTAGAGCGCTGAAAAAGTGACTACATGCACTTTGTCCTCACTAAGTTTTTTTTAGATGGTTTTCCTTGTAGGAATAATCCATGATATGTAGTAAGAGATTTTTTTATTTATTTAAGAATGAATATTTTTTTTTTGAATGATAAATACAAAAAAAAATAATGTATGGTATATAATTTTGTTAACCTTTGTTTAAGTCCGGATGTCAATAATAGTAATATAATGTTTACCGAGGCATTAACTTATAATAATTTGACTTATTATTTTAAACGATTTTTTTTTTACATTCGTTAAGTGTGTAAAATCACCTTATGACGAAATAAATATTTTCATTTCATTTCTTTTCTTTTAGGTCGAGTTTCGCTGCCTACTCTTATACAAATATACATAAATATACATAAAATCCTGATCCAGTCTCCTTAACTTCTGAATAATTGATGTAAATCAGTGATTCCCAAAGTGGTCTATATTGACCCCTAGGGGTCTATGACAACCTGCAAGGGGTCTACGTCAGCGAAAAAAAAATTTGGGGGTCCATGAAATGAAAATGGGGGTCCACGATAGTGGATCTCAACACATACACTGATAGTACCTATTTACTTACATCATACTATCTTATAATATCAAAACATATACATTATTTATAAAAGTACCTATGAAGTAAAAAAATTATTATACTATATGTTTATAAAATTGTGTAAGTTGTAGGATGTTGGTATTCGCTTTGTGGTCGCAATACATTTTGAACTTGTAAAAACCTGAGAGTCAACTAAAAATATTGACTTATTGCTTATGTTATTTTATTTATAGTTTATTTAATGTTACGTATATTTTACATAACAGATACAAAATTTTATTTTGAGTAGTTTTAATTTAAATTCAATTAATAAATGTATAAATTAACATGTCTTTTTACTTTAAGTTTTAAACACTAAGCTTCACTACAGTTAGAAATTTACAGGAAATCAATATCAGGTAAGTAGGGGGTCTACCCAAGACGGAAAAACATGGCAAGGGGTCTACGACACAAAAAAGTTTGGGGAACTCTGATGTAAATGCTTAAAATTTATTTCATAAAAGGGATTTAAAGTTTAATACACCCTTATAGTGTATCGGTGCGAGAAGACACCTCAACGCCGGCAGTCACTTATTCGATTCCCACTCGGGACCGATATTGTATTTGTACTTATATTTTTTCCTGGTTTTAGTGTAGTAGGTTTCTCCACCGACCGTAAGGTCGTAAGCCGTAAACACGTAAAGGTCCTGGTTATTATAATTATATTCCCAGATACCTTGATAACCGTATTTATTTATTTACGGATAAATTATCCGTCAACCCGCAGTGGAGCAGCATGGTGGATTAAGCTACGACCCTTCTTCTATATACATATATATCTGTCTTTGTCCAGCATTAGGACATTTAGCGGCTGATTTAGTAGCTTGTGTTTATTGATTACAAAATAAAATGATTACATTGTGGTTATATTATATTAGGAATCGGTTTAGTTTATAAACAAGAATAAATAGAAAACCAAGTTAGGTAATAGGTACGACACGCACCGTTTTATAGTTTACGAATTATAGATTCATTTTAAGGTCTATCACATTTTTTTTTACTTAATATTCAGCAGCTTTACATTGTAGCATCAATTTACATTACCTTCTTATGTAAAACATTGAATATATCCTAAATGTCGACTTACAAAAATCCGTATTTTATAGCGTGTCACGTCTACAGAAAGGGGTCGCTTTATTTCGGTTCTAACAAGTAAGCTTCAAAGACCTTTTTTACGTTTTTCTAGTATACAAATCGTTGTGAGTTTCAAGGTCAAGTTATGACAGTTCGGTTTTTGCGTTACAATTTATTATAAAGATTTTTTTAAAAGTACCGATAAAAATTCAAAAGGGATTTATATTCATGCATAATTTTTATTACTTGATTTTTTTTTTGTTTGATTATATGCTTTTGGTTGTCCCAAGTGGTAAACCCATACCGTTGAAGCTTTCAACATAATAGTAATAGTAGTTAATATTTTTCTCGAGACACCCAACTTTAGCTTATTGGACATCTGGGTACTTAAAAATAAGGGGAAGACTTGGTGTCAATCAGGGGTCCACACGAAGTATCAGTAATTTTTATTAGATTTTAGCCTTGGGCACTTACCCCAAAGTATTATGGATACGAATAGGTTATAATAGTGGCTGTCTTGATAAGGGTAGTTTCTTTTTACTAGATAACATGATACCTGTATGCATGACAATTATATACTTTTTCAATCAGCGGGTGTATAAAAAAAAAATCAAGGAATACAATGTAATAATTTGTATCAACAATCAATGTGTCAGCAATAGTGATAACTTTACAATAATCAAGTAGGTACTATTAATGAGCAGACATGATATGATTAGTGTAAGCTTATGAGTATTGCTATTATGCAATGTTCATAAAAGGGCCTGCTCCAGACAATACTGAATTGTTCAATATATAAACAAGCCCAAATTATTACTTTTTTTTTCAATTTAAAGTTGAATTACTCGTATAATTGTAAATTATGAAAATTAAAAATAAAATTTCCCCATTATTGTTAACGATAAGGGCAAGTTTTTTTTTATACTAGAGGGAAAGAGGGGGCAAACGGAGAGTCGATTCAACTAGTGGTAAGCAAAAATGACATCCATAGACACTCGCTAAATCAGAGGATTAGCGGGTGCGTTGCCGGCCTTTAGGGAGAGGAGGGATGATCCACCTTATCTGTGGAAGGAAGGGAAGGGATGGGCGAGGTAAGGGAAGGGATGGGCCAGGTAAGGGAAGGGATGGGCCACCGGATCTCTCACAAACCGAACGAAAAACAGTGCCATCATTTCACGTCACTGTTAAGTGAGAGCGAAGTACTTGCCCAGGCGCGCCGGCCAATTCAGCTGCAAGCAGCATGGCGCTACTTCGGTAAAAGTGCTTTCAATTTTACAAAATCTTGTAGTGTTAACAATTAGATACCGAAGACCACTGCGTGCACGTATTCTTACCTCTAGTTCCCTTCTTCTCCCCATTCTGTCTTTAATTCAGCAAAAAATTTTATAACTATATATGTAAATGTATTAAATCAGGTTACCGAATTTGACTCACTATTTACATATTCATTGAAATCCATAATCCAATGTTCAGATATACTTGCATATGATAAATGTATCTTATCATAAGAGGACATAAAGGCGTACTATAATAAATAAGTCAATGCATTGAGTTACAAATAATGTAGACTATGTTAAAAACTCTGTTTAATTTTTGGTTATTTAAATCTCCTTTGTATTTGTTAACAATCAACCCTAATTTTAGAGATATGAATCATATGTAATGATATCATCATCATCATAAGCCATTGAATATCCACTGTTGAATGTAGGCCTGAGGCCTCCCCCATCGACTTCCAGAGCGACCGGTTCGAAGCAGCAACCATTTAATAGCTTTCGGTGACTCTCTTCAAGTCGTCTGTCCATCTCGCGAACGGCCACCCGATGCTGCGCTTGCCGGAGCGTGGTCTCCACTCAAGAATCTTTTGAGAGCCCTCTACATTGCACGCTGTGTGACATTGAGCTTGTTTAAAAAGCCCTTAGTCAGAGACCACGTCTCAGCGTAGCTCACTGGTAACACACATGATTCTGTATGATATTGATGTGATATATTATAATGATACTGTCATGCATATTTGATTTTTAACACATTTATCATATTTTTATGATAATACGGTGATCGTGAAATGGTAAATCGAGATACTGTATTTTTTCAAAACAGTTTTATCTTTATTTAGTCAACAGAATTATCGAAGATTAAGTCAGATAAATGAAACGAATGTTTTTGCGAACTGTATCAATAGTGTTGTATATATCTATTTTATTATATTTATTATGTAATCTTCGAAAATTAAAGAAATCATTAAAAGACACGTAATTTAATGCGAGTGTAGTTCCACGGAATAAATAAAAAATAAAATAAACAGTGGACAATGCAGTTGGAACAAGATTACGTCGGGTTAGGTTACGCGAATTCGGTTCTCGTTCATGACAAATGTTTGTATAAGCCATACAGATAGTTGTCGAGGTCTAGGGGTATCCGTTTATGTTGTGTATTTTTTTTTGGAATTCAAGTTGAGAGGTGTTGAGCTTAATGCGTTTAAAAAAGCTTATTACAACGTCGCGAGCAGAAACCAATAAGAAAATAAGATTAAATAAAATAACTTACCTACATACACAATTTTATGTATATTATAAATAAAGATATTATCATATTATCTATTAGATAATCAATCTCAATAAATTCAATCAGGCGTTAATGTCGTAATAATAATAATTTTGAACTTCGGCAATGACACAACTTCAAGTGCATAAGTTATCTAACATATGTTAAATTAAGGTGTAATAAATTGCGTATTAGTAATGCCAGTCAAATTATTATCTAGTTGTATCGATTACGTTATCATATTGTTTAAGAAAATGATAGAAATATTGAAATATTTTGATTAGTAGTCACAATCTTGAATAAGTAGTTATACCTCGATCTGCAAACTAATTAAATTCATTATAATTAACTGCACAGAATGGTAAAACCAACTATTTTTAAAAATACTATAGAAGTCTTGAACGCATATATGTTATATAATATATATTATTCTTGCTTATTCTCCTCTTATATATTATAATTTGAACCGGGAACCGAGATAGTCCTGTAAATAGAAAACGTGCTCGACAACGAAGAAAGATCGTGAGGAAACTTATATATATGAGGGGAGTAATCCTGAGAAATATACACATATTATGCGCATCAATGAAGTAGCCAGTGGAGAATTAAGAATCAATCTTTCTTTTTAACAGTTAGATACTTTGCAGTGCAGTATTTTAATCAATTCCTGATATTTCACTGCTTATTACGTCTTTTTATTTGTCAACACTTATTTTTATGAATTTTTAAACTTGTTTGCATTAATTAACATTAATACTTTTATTTTGATTTACTCATCGAAGTGCTATTTATGTTTACACTGTTATCTATTCGAGCCTAACTCATGGATATCTCTCTATCAGGCGAGTCTTAATCCCATCCAAGTGTTTTGTCGTTAATAAATGACGATAAATATAATAGATGCCTAAATTGAGTCACAGAGTTGAATTTAATAAGTTGAATTAATTGAAGTAATAAAAGTACAATTTGTGTAGTGATGTTCCGTGGTTTTAATCAGCTAATTCTAAATTTCAGGGGATTATAGATAAAGGGATAAAATTAACCGCAAATGAAAGGTAGCGTGGTTAATTTTCGACTTACGGTAACTTTATTTATTTTATGTACTAAATGTTCCACTATAAGCTAATTGTCATCTAACATTTAAGTTACAATAAATATTATTATTACCCATGTGTAAATCTTTTTTGTAACTGCACAGTTGCAAGTCGCTGTTTCTGTAAAACATACATATGTTTTTCATGTCTAGACTAGAGTGTGAAGTGTTTGATTACTATTATTAATGTCCAATGCTCATTCTTCTCGCTCCACTTGGTAATCGTTGAGAACTCTTTTCTCGAAATTGTTCTTCAACGCATAATTATAATTATACTAATAACATATTATAACTAGGTAGGTAGGACCAATTTCAAAAGAGAGAGAAAGTCAAATCTAAACAGGCTGGAGAGTATTCTCCCACACAAGATTTATCTCAAAGTCTCAATCCATTCTTTTTGGGAATCGGGGCCTTTGAATGTGAGGCGACAAAAAATTAAAGAAGATAATTAATATACATAACTATAAAATTTACAGCAATTGCTATTATTTGCTTTACTATGTCACTGCTTGTTTATGCATACGCCTATAATTGAGAGGAAAATGAACAGACATTCGATACAAGAAACATAGGCTGCCAAAATTTTCCGACGTTACGAAACTAAATTATAGATATCTATGTATATAGAACGAGGATATATACATCTGCATGTATCTTCGTCTTAACAAATGTCCATATTACTGTCTAGATTTTTTAGTTACATCATTAGTCTGACCGAGTCCAGATGTTTAGTTGAATTGCAATATGTTTCATACTTAAATTTACTCTAAATAATTCATAATTTGTAAATTGCTTGCAATTCTGATTAATATTATCTTAAAAAAATGATGTAATATTTTCACCGAATTATTTTTCAACAAAAAAAAATGTCGAAATTTAAAAATTTGAAGAATATTTCAGGGACCCTAAAAACAAACAGTAAAGTCACTACGTTCTACGTAGATAAAGTTATTTAGGTTATTAGATTATTCCCAATAACGTGACCTATATCGTAAGCAGCGTTGTGAATGTTTTCTTTAAATATTTTATTCTAAAAACAGTCGCAAACTTAATAATTTAGTTTTTTTTTTTTAATATTATGAAATAAATCATGAATATTTTATTTCCGTGTGATGGAGTGGTCAACATTGCTCAAATTATATAAAATTAGTGCAATGCTTTTGTGTTGAAATTGATTAAAATAATAGGTATTACAGCAAAAATAATTTGAAACCACAGCTAATCTTAGTTCCGTAAATAAAGGAAACGGACAATGTTAGATATAGCATACGAATACTATATACATACATATGTACAAAAACTACAAAAAAAAAAATTCGAACCATTGACAACTATTTTGGTGAATCACCAATCTTATTAAAAAAATATACGTTTTAGTATGTATTTCGCACAATTTTACTTACTTAACACTTTAAGAAACAATCACTATATCCTAAATTGTAAATAAACTTATAAAAGTAGACTATAATACAATTCACATTCCTAATTGGTATGATATTGTTAATTCAAAAGTATATAGGTATATTATAGTATTATATATGTAGTATAAAGTATTCGACTGGTCCGTGGCGCAGTTGGCAGTGGCCCTGTTTTCTGCTCCGAGTCGTGGTTTCGATTCCCGCCCCGAGTCTAGGTGTAATATGTATTTATTTATATATGAATTGTTTATATGTATATTTATTAAAAAAAATGTATATCAGTCGGCTGTAATCTAAAACACAGGCATTAAGTTGCCTACCTTAGGAACAGACGACCGTGTGTGTATGTTAAACATATTTATTTATTATTATTTATATTACAAATAATATCCTATTTAAGTATATTAAAATTTTAGATAACGCGTTAGATAAATTTTACTCGCCGAAATAGAGTTCGTATTTTTAAAAGTACAATTATTTTAAGCGTGATTTTAAAATCTTATTCATAAACGATATTATAGTGCTCTTTAGGTATGTAACGCGCTTTTGTTGTGACTACTACTCCCACGCTGAAGTTCTATTTAATATTAATACGGGCTTGTTCATTTTCTAGTTTGCTTCAACAGTTCAATAAGATCTCATTAATTAAATTCACTGTTACTCCTTAACAAGATTCCTTTATAGTGAATTAGATATAAGGATTCTCCATTTCTGATTCACATGTAGTGATTCGGATAGTGAGAAGGTATAACTACTGTAAATGCATTTTGCCATCTAAAATATACTGTGGCATATGCCATACACCTACAAATCATAATATTATCTTTAAAACGAAACTTTTGATTTATTCTTATAATTAAGCCATACTAAGTAATATATATACCCAAACAATAAAAATAAAATAACAATTTTTATAGAAAATAATAAAATTTTTACAAGGAAACTTCACTAATAATACACTAATTAAACGAAGAAGTTTTAAAAAGAATTAATTTGTTTTTTTCTACATAATACTATTTTCTTCGACTTCGTCTGATTAGTACTAACTTCGGTATAATTACTTAACTACAGATAGCAGTAATTGCTATGTACATATATTTAAATGTACTATTTTCTTGTTTAAGCTGTAACAAATAACACATATTGCCTATAGCATGCATGAGTTTATAGAATAGTTAGTTTTTTTAAGTATTTTTCACACCTTACAGACTTTATTTCAAAACTGTAATACGATTTTGATGCGAGATTTTGTGAACTTAGATTTTTATATACTAGGAAATATATAAAATAAATATAAGATTAAATACGGGTTTTAGTACAGCTCTACCATTTTAATACATATACGTAATGAATAGACATACACAATTTAAAAATTACCCAATGTATATAATTATATGTATATGACTCGTAGGTGAAAACAAACTAAAACTAGTTTATGTTACTATTGAGTTTCTTATATTTATAATATAAGTAGATTTATTGATTCTATAGCTTGAAACATGTCTGTCAAATTATTATTCCTAATCCATTTTATTTACATAATTGAATATTTTAATTACAGATAAGGGTATCTTTAAAAATTGCTTAATCTGCTCATTAGGGTTTTTTATCGTATTAATGTAAATCTACTAAAAATAAATACTTTGATGGATATTAAGATAACGGGGTGTGATACATTTATTTTGTTATGTACTGAAATAATTTACGTTATTTATATATTAATATTTTAAGGTAATTTTAATTATTTCAAAGGTTATAAAATTATCGTCCAGTTCTTTTTTTGTTCGGCAATCACTTGCGCAAAAATATTGCTCACCGAATCGTGGAAAAAAACTAAAAAGCATTCGAAAATTTGAAATAATTCGTTATAAAGTTTCTTCAACTTTACTTTATGACTCGATTGTTATATTAATGAAATTAGCACATAAACATAAATAGCTTTATTATTACATATTTAAATAATGTAGTCTAGAATTAAAACAATTATAACATAAACTAATTTATTTTAAACATACATTTATTGATTAAATTCCATTAAATAAAGTTATTTATTTATTTTTATTTAAAAATAATAATAATTGTAATGTATGTTAGGTAAACGTTTTGAAATGAGTTAAAACGTAAGCTCAATAAATATTAAAATTATAGGAAATATTAATACTTAGTAGTACCAATTGGCTATTATAGTAGTCCTTATCTCGGCGTAACCGTTATTATCACTAAAGTGATTAGTTCTCTACGTACCTATAACATTTATTAAAAGATAAAAACATACCTCACAGTTAGTTAGTCACAGCAACAAGTTCACGGTCGAAACTCACACAACCAAGACACAAAATCAAACAATACTAACTTTGTAAACACTATTCACACACACGCGGTCGCAAATCTAGATCCCGTTCCGGGCAAATAAAGTATGCGCTTAGTTGAATGAAACCAATACGTTTGAAGTACACTTTATATTAAATAACAATATCACTTGCATCTAAAGATTTTCAGTGAAAGTTTTCACGTAACACTGGAACGACGAATAGGTTATGTTATTGTTGTTGTAAACGAGGGCGTCAACACTGTACGAACTCTACTTTATTACTAAACGAGCGACCTGAAGTGAATTGCGGCCTGCGAAACTGTTTCGAACGAAAATGACGTAGGTTGCCGCGTCTCATTCCCGCGTTCTGTTGAGCGTTGACGCTATGTAGAGTTTTGTTTTGATTATTTTTAATTGTAGAAACTGCGCCGCTAGAAGAATAAGTATGTAAAAACTTGTAAACTTGACTTACGAATTTGTTGTAAATATTACGTTATTATAAAAAATTCTATTAGCGCTGACGATAGCGGGTTCGACTCTCGTGCGGGGTGGATAATTATGTGTAATTGTATAATAATTTATTTCTGTTCTGGGTTCCTTTTAGGTACCCCACTGTGTCTTGGAGAAGTTGGAGAGCACATAAAGCCATCGGTCTCTTCAGTTTAGTCCAATCTATAAAAAAAAAAATTATTAAAATTTTTAAACGAGAATAAATTTTGAGTTGTTATTTTAAATGCAGAAGGAATAACTATACTTATTGACGGCATTGAAATTCCATACAGCGAGAATGTGACTAACTTAGATGTTATATCTGATCAAACTCTCTCTTGGGGTCCACACATCTGTGAAATAAGTCTGAAAATTTTTTTTTACTGTCGGATCACTACGTAGACTGCAAATTTCTTTTCCTAATTCCACCAAAATTGCGCTTACACAAAGTCTTCTCTTATCTATTCTTGATTATGCTGACAACTCTTATATTGTCGTTACTGAAGAGCAATTAAATAAGTTTGAGCGCATTCAAAATCTATGTATCCGTTTCATATTTGGCCTACGCAAATATTATCATTTCTTTGATTTTCGCAATAAACTCAAGTCACTACCAATCCGCTTTCGCAGGAATACTCACATTCTTACTCTATTATACTGCATATTATTCATTCCGGCTACTCCTTCTTACCTAAAAGACCGGCTTAAGTTTCTCAACGATTCTTATGAACGAAACCTACGCTCTAATGACAACTTACTCCTTGAAATTCCTTCCCACTCCACTACTTTCTGTACTAAATCATTTACTGTTCAAGCTGCCCGACTTTGGAACTACCCTTGTCCATTAGTGCTCAATCCTTAACAATTTTTAAGAAATCTGTAAAACACCATTTCCATAAATTTTAATCCTTTACTTCTATGTATCCAGTCACGCTCGTATAATCATTTACTCTCGTCATTTTAAATCATATGATACAATTCCTTATTTATAGTATGTTTGTCTATAATAATTTTTATGCAAACATCTATCTGTATATATTATATATGTACGTATATATATATATATATATATATATATATATATATATATATATATATATATATATATATATATATATATATATATAAATCACGAAAGATATTTTGCGTCCTTTTATGAAACGGACTCACGGCGTCCATCACTACCACTGGCTTTATCACTAAAGTGTCTGCGTATATTGATTTCTATTTCGCATTATATATTCCTGGTCAACTTATATTTTTTAAAAGTTTAAAATTGTGGATATTCGCTCTTCAGTCATTACAGGGTACTAATGTCGTCCTTTACGTTTGCACTTCCCTGCGTATAATTTTCGTATACACCACACTGTTAGTCTTTTTACACGTATATCAAACGCGAGGGGTAGCACGTCCTCTTATTCATGAGACGTTGCCGCTTTGTGCATGCACGCGTTGTATCAGACTCATTTGGAAATATTTCAATTGCAACTACAAGATGTCTAAGTGGTCAGCGTACAAGGTTCTCGTACGGATGACTCGGGTTCGATACCTCGCGATGTATTATTATTTTATTTTATTTTTCTATCAATATATAAAGTGACTGTTATTGATAATTGAATTTTGAATTAAAGAAAACAATTCTTAACTGAACGAACACAGACTTAAAGAAAGAAAACTCAAAAAGCAGAGAGACAACGGGGTGATATTTAAAAAAATTGGACACGGGTCAAAGCAAAGAAAAAAAAACATATATATGAAATTACAAAATGTTTTGTTACTAAGACCAAACTTCAACTAAATTATTTACGAAAAATTAAAAAGTTATTTGTAATTCGTAATTCGTCTCCCTATTCATTATAAAATATTTATATTCTGTCATGTCATTTCAGTTTTCCAATAAGGAATGTACTTTAAACATACAAATGTTGAGAAGTATACCGACTTACTTTAAATGTTTAAATGCATTAAATACGTCGATAATATTGAAAACGCTCTTCTTCAAACGTCAAAATCACGTCAAAATTCGACAAAATTACATGTTAGCTACTGTAGACATAGAGAAATAATACGAGAAAAGGGGTAGACAACATTTTGTCGTGCGCGCATGCTAGTCGGACAGGCCATCATTTTAAAGATATTTGACATGTAGTCAACATTATAATATGTCATAATTTATTTTTTCAATTGCTTATATTATTATTTTTATTTTTAAACTTTGTAGTAAATTGTTATTAAAAACTTTGATTCATCACCAACACAAAATACTCTTGCATAATAATACATAATACTCTATAATACTATATATTTGCAATTATACAACAGAAGGAATGAAATAGTTTTAAATAGATTAAGACATCTTATCACTAAAATCCCGAAGAATAAATGCTCTAGATATGATAGTGAGCTGAACATAAAACATTTATTAATTGATTGTCCAATGTTTAAATCAGAAAGAAGTAATGTTAATCTTCATAAGACATTAAAAGAGTGTCTAACCGATTATAAAAATACTGTAAAATTTTTAAGATTAACTATTATACTTTAATTTAATTGCTATAAAATACTGTTAATATCGTTTAGTCGCTAATGACCCTAGATGTTAAAAGCTACTTAAAATAAATAAATTAAAAAAAATACTTTTGGAGATTAAATAATAAAGGTTAAACTTTTAGTTTAATAAAAGGTACGTATTTTTTAAATTATTCAATAAATATTAAAAATATAATGTAATGTTAACAATATAATTTACATTTGTATTATTTTAAGACTAAGTATACATATTTGTTAAATTTTTTTTTATTTCACATTCTAGAATAAAGTTATTTCAATTAAATATTTTGATAAAGTATGATAATAGTAGTCGGTGAAATATTTAAATTATATCAAAATGACTATAAATTTATTAAGAATAATAAAATTTATTGTTATTTTCATATATTTTTCAGCTATAAAATAAAATAAAAAGCCTTGCAGACAATCCACAAAATTAGCATAGCATCAATTATTGTGCTGTATCTTTTATAGAGAAGAAATATCAATACTTCTATGAAAGAATTCTAGATAAAATTACTATTAATATAAAAAGAAAAAAAACTATATATTTTAATAAAATTTCTTAATTACTTTTGTTTTATTTCATCTCCAAAAATATAAATATTCAATATATAAAATTATAATTATTAAATATGCGACTTAAATAAAACTGTTCTAGAGAACTAATATATTTAATTACACATACAGTGTTGCAAATTAGTCATAATTATTATTATTATTTGTTTTAGTTTTCCTAAACAAATTATTATTGTTGATTTTATTGCTTAAATGCTCATAATGAATAATATCTGAGTTGATACTAGAAGAAATAATTGTTTCTTTCTATATAGAATAACTGTACATATTTATTGAAAATAGGTTTTGAATTTACATACTTAGCCTTTAGTTTTCTCTCAATTATATACCGGATGTATTT
Source organism: Euphydryas editha (assembly GCA_036937285.1). NCBI lineage: Eukaryota > Metazoa > Arthropoda > Insecta > Lepidoptera > Nymphalidae > Euphydryas > Euphydryas editha. Next base: position 11,447,160 of record JAUPFZ010000020.1, read on the forward strand.
GGAATGCTTGAAAAGATTTAAACCTAATAATGCACTATTTATATACTATATAATGCATATAACCATTTATCTCGGATATGAGTCGGACTCGCGTATAGCATGATCGAGATAATAGGCGGCCATCATCATTATCTCTTATTATTAATCATATTCAATTATTTATATATATGTATATTATTTAATTCTCAAACCATAAGCAAAACGCTTAACTTGGAACTTATTAAACGATTAACAGTTTCACGATTTTCGGTTGATCAGATCGATTATTATTTATCAATGATAAAGCTAATGGTCAATAGAAACAATTTTTAATTTTTTTTTTCATTCATTATCCCACTACTTTAACAAAATAATATTACATAATTTTTTACACAATACGCAGTCTATCAATTTTCCTACAATTAATCATAAATCATTATCTTATGTTTTATTTATATATTTTTTTCATATACCGTTATATTCATTTTACAATCAAATAGTTTCTCTTCAAAATATTTATAATTCATAAAACAATATTTGTTTATTTACTTTTAAAATTCGGACTTGAAAACATAGATTTTTTTTTAATTACATGAAAGTGTAATAACGTAAAGCGATATTAATACTTTATTTTAAATTTTATTAACAATGGAAATTTACTAACATCAGGTTGAAATAAGATTCAGAGATTCATATAATTAGTGTGCGAATAACTTGCCATATACGTAAAAGTCTTGCGTAAAAGTTACAAAAAAAAATTTAATAAATTATAATTTTTTTTTACGAAACCATATTATATGGCAATATTTTTAGTAATTATTATAAAATTAAAGATTTAAAGTAATTAAGGTATATCCATTGTCATTTGTAATGAATTTAATAACTAGTTATATATATATATAATTAGTTTTAAGATCGGCTTTCTAAATATGTATAATATTGTAAAATTATAATAAATTATATAAATATATATGAATTTAAAAAAAAGTTATATACTTTGTTGAGAATACAAAATTTAAGATATTTTATAGGTAATTGTAAAAAAAAAGGTAGCTTAAACAATTAGTTTCGTTTTTAATATTTGAATAATTTTGTTGATTACCTTGTAACTGCATAGGAAGATTTATGATGATGTATGTAGCAGCTAATTTTACAATACCAAATACACCCGTATAATATTTTCAGCTGTAGATAAGTGTATTATATTATATTATTATATTATCCGGATTTTTGAAATATTGTAAATTTTAATTTATGTATATCTATTTACACCTTAAGGACATTACATTACATCATTCCAAATTAAGCAATTATGCTATACTTTTAAATAAAAAATAAACATTTTTAATTCACAGAAATAAAATTAATAAAGAATGTGTATTTAAATTCAAATTTTAAATTAATAGATTTTTTCCTCTGAAATATTAATATTATTGTTTATTTGTTATCATCTATTATCAAAGTAATAAAAGTTGTATGTATAATATAATATATATTTGTATCGAGCTAATGAATGAATTAAATGATGTACAATACAATGTTTATCTTCATTACTTGAGATAATATATTAATTACGAAATTTCGTTCCATTCCTTCAATTCATTAGTTATTTCTGCGTCTCATTTCCTTGCTCTAGACGCTAGTAATTCATTTATTTGTATTTGATAATCAATAATAATATAATATGCTTGTCAATAATAATATACTACCAAAGGAACTTCGTTTATCATAAATAAAACAAGTGCACCGTGCGAAGCCGTCCACCACCGTTCTGGTGTAGTGGTGCGAGTTGTCGCCTCAACGCCGGGCGTCGAGCTAGCCATCTATCACCAATACCGTAATAGTTTGTCCATTTTTACCCCAATTTTTAGCCTAAAAGTGACCTAGAAGGCACGACTCCAGGGTTCTGTCCACCCGACTAGAGATTATGGACGTGAGTTTATGTATGTAACAACTTTGGAGTAATGACTCAACTAAACAACTGACAATATTTTATTTAAACATTTTCTGACATTTCTATGTTACTTTTAATTAAAAAAGTAAAAATATTTTAATAAAATTTATTTCAGTATTAAATTTTTAATGAAGCTACATTAAAACTCTAGTTACTATTTTCATAAGCAAGTATAAATTTTGAGATATTATAATGGTGCCAATTCACTCTCGACTTCAGAGACTCGAACGTTCTATATACAGGGTGACTGGTGAATTACCATCGATATTTGGGGAGAACGCTCGGCGCGCGGTTCCCATGCGGGTCATGCAATAAAAATAGATACTTAATTTTTGACCAAATTTTCATAAATTTCAATTCAAATAAATGAAGCGATGACACTTTTCCAGTCATGCCGGCGGCACATGCACAGGTGTTGTAATGTGTCGCTTGTTCACACCTAAAAATTGCCAAAGTCACATAATTTACCTAGTCAACAAATTTGTTGCTTAAACGAGTAAAATATCTTAGTATTTTTGCCTTTCCTAAGCCAGGATTAAAGTATTAAGGGGGACTGGATCATGCTTGTTTATCCTGCTACCCTGTTTACACGTGGCGGCGTTTGGACGTAGATAAACTACCTATTTTGTGTCGAAAGTGCAGCTAGCTGCTAGGGTGTCCAGACGATGCGTAAATAATTGGATAATTGTTGAGTAACTTTACTTAAAAGTTTATTAATATTTACCTATTTTTTTTACATGATTCGAGTGGGAACCGTGCGCCGAGCGCTCTCCCCGAATGTCGATGGTAATTCACCAGTCACCCTGTATACTGTATAAAATATTATCCGAATTTTTGAAATATTGTAAATTTTAATTTATGTATATCTATTTAATTTATCTCTATTTTTTCTATTAAAATACCTTACGTATTTAAAAAATAAAGAACGAACCCGAATTGTCCGTACAAGAGACCCGTGTCCGCTGACCACTTAGCCATCTTGTACTTGTAAGTTGTAGTTATGAAGCTAAACTTTTGACTACTACATAAACTGTACGTAAGTAAAATTATATTTAATGTATGTTAAATCTTTGATTTTTTTGCTAAACTATTATAATACAAAACTATTGTAGTTATTATGTTTATGAAATTAAAATCATGAAAATACGTAAAATATTAAGATATCAAGATTTTTAAAAACAAATTGAATTATAACGAGAAGCCTATGTCCAGCTTGGACGCGCGTTGCCCGATGATGACTGATTTGGCTAATTATATTTCTTTGTCTGCCTAATAATTGTCAAGGCAAGGTTTTTATGTCATCATAATCTATACTTCTATACTTAGATATAAAGCTGAATAGATTGTTAGTTTGAACGCGCTAATCTCAGAAACTACTACTTTGAATTGAAAAAATATTCTTGTGTTAGATAGTCCATTTACCGAGAAAGGCTGTATGTTATACATATAACATCACGCTACGACCAATTGGAGCTGAGCATTCATGAGAAACGTTACAAAAACGGTAAAAAACATTCTTTTTACCCGACTGCGACAGAAGGAGGGTTATGTTTTTCGAGTGTATGTATGTATGTATGTCCATTTCTTTGGCACGCCCTACAGCCCAAACGGCTAGACGGTTTTTGACATATGAGGTGTCGTTGGATTTGTCTAAGTTGTAGTAGTGACATAGGCTATATAAATTTTCAAAATGGCGCCCGCAAATGGCGGAATGAGGGGGAGGAAGTTGATTTTTTTTACTGTAGCAATATGACTATCAAATGAAAGCTAGTAAAAAGACCAGTTCAAATATATATATATATATATAACATTATGTTTATACTGCTGTTTTATTTAATTTGAAAACTTTAGTTGCGTACGCTGCGTAAACGGTTGAAGTTATACAAAAATCATGTATCACGGAATTTATTGACATTAAAAGTTGTAAAAAAAGTCCGTGATGGCATATATCTATCTCTTAAGGTTGACTCATTATTATAGTAAAAGTCAAGTTTGTTCTAAAATAATGTTATTTAAGAAGGTGGTTTCATAGACGATATAAATCATTATCCATATAAATAGGTTACTCATCACAAATATTTTTTTTTGAACAAAATTGTCCTTGACATCATTTGATTTCAATGAATATCTTAGAAGATATCATAGTTTTAAAATAACTCCGCAACGAAATAATAATACCAAAAATTGAAAAGTTGATTTTATTGCATTATTATTAGCCAGGCATATGAATCCTTACGAATTATAGACACTTCATCAACGAGGAAACTTTATGAAGACAAACTTTGTATTTTATAGCATTTAATTTGGGCCTATAATTTAGAAGATAATGTAAAATCAAATGAAACGATGTGCGTCGCGCCGCGCGCTGGTGTAAGTCGCCTGAGTTATCGTTTGCTGTACTTAGCAATAATTACACAATAATTACGCACAGCACTCAGCACAAACATATTATTATGTACAATGTACGTTTTTCTCAAATTAAAGCGGGTATAACCGCGAGGCACAGCAAGTCATAAATAAAACGGGTGCACCGTTTTTTATAAAATTACGTGAATTTTTAACGGCTCAACGCACCAACCTCATTTCTGTGTTTTTGTTTATATTTTAACTTGTCTAGGCTTATGCATTAGATATGAGTAATTATTACATACTGATGAAATATGAATCATATTTTCTGGAACTGGTTATTTAAATAAAAAAGGCTCCTAATAAAAGTTTTTCTCTTAAAAGAAAAAGAAACTTTAAAAAAAGTCGGTCTGGGACTCGAACCCAGGTTTTCTGATTTAGAATCCGCCCGATTCCCACCTGAGCTATAAACTTATAAAAATGACAGCGAAATTTGCCTTTGAGAGGAGGGAGATGCGCGAGAGCACGCGATTCCCGTGGTTGAGGAAAGGGCGGGTGTGCGCCGCGGGCCGCGCCCGACCGTCGTCGTCGGTTCATACCCCGCAGTCTCCCACTACTAGAGTGACGACCTTGACTTGAGGCCACGCTAATCGAGTTTTTTTATGTTAAGAACTCTTAATTCATTTATTAATTTTTGACTTTATTTAATATATATTTTTTAATAACTAATTGTAAAAATCACAATTAGTTCAGATAAATCTGACATTGAACTTACCGAAGACGAGATTATTCGTTATTTTGATGTTGCAGCTACATTAATAACGGACAATTTATTGCCGCAGAAATCTAAAAGGTGCTTTTAGCGGTAAAAACTGTAAAATAGGCGATAAGTGTTATTCTGTGTCACATACAATTTTTTATTTATTTAATGTAAATGACCAGAGGGGTCATCATCGGCCACTTCGATATATTTCTATCATTAGTACGTATTCTCATGCGTAAATAGTTAAAAAAAATAATAAACTTTATATTAAACATACTTTTAGATAAAAATTCATTTTGTACTGTACTGTAATGTCCCCTTCATTACCTTACATATGTTAACGATTTTCAAAACGTTATCAAAAACTGTGAAATGTACCAATTTGCAGATGATACATGTCTTTTATCGACCCATCGCGATATAAAACAAGCAATAAAAAATCTTCAATTTGATTTTGATCAACTTTCGAAATGGTCACATGATGTTGGTCTAATATTAAATGCAGAAAAAACGAAAGCCATCTATATAAACTCAACACACAATAGATTCTCTGGAGATATACAAATTACTGCACACAGCCACCAATGTTTCCACAATCCACAAACTTATACATGTACTTGTAGCACTATCGAATTTGTTAAAACACAGCGTTACCTAGGAATTACAATAGATACAAACTTCAATTGGAAAAACCACATAAACAATGTTTGCGACAAATTACGTGCCCTTTTAGCAAAATTAACCCTAATAAGACACAAAATTCCGTTCTCGATACTATTAATGTTTTATAAATCCTTGGGAGAATCTATTATATCTTAAGGACTAAGCACCTACGGTCTTACATTTAAATAAAATCTTGATAAAATTTTTCATCTTCAATTAAGAATATTAAAAACAATTGTACCCATATACATAAGAAATAAATACAAAAATGATTACTTGAAATTATTTAATTACTGCAAAGTAATGCAGATTCATACTAAAATAAAATATGCGCTATTAATCGAACAATATTTTAATTCTAACATTCAAATCAAATTAAATCATAAGAAAATTACCAGAAATATTACAAATCAAACGTTACAAATCCCTAGACATACTAATTTTTATGGAAAACGTACACTTGAATATATTATTCCTTTGTTAATAAATAATCTGCCATCAGATTTAAAAGAAAAATTAAAAAAAAACTATAAAAACATTCTTAAAAAATTCTTTTTAGACCAACATATAGATAGTAAATAAAATGGCCACATATATATAATAATTTATAATATATTATTTTAATTTTAAAAATATATTTAGTTTAATAATACATAGAACTCTTACTCGTGTCGATCGCTGTCTCGAGCTATGTGTATTGTTTAGATGTAATTTAGATATAGTTTTTTATTTTATTTTATTTTATCGGCAATAAATGGTACACAGTAAAGTTTCATTGTAAGCTTATGTTGTACCTTAAATTTATATTTGTCTAAACTTGTAATTGTTATTAAATAAATAAATAAATAAATAATAAACGACCCACTGCTGAGCGAAGGCCTCTTCTCTTAGAAGACTTAGAGCTTCATCCATCACGCTGCTCCACTGCGGGTTTGCGAATAATTTAACTACCATGAGTAAATATAGTTATCAGGGTCTGTGATAACAACCGTGGTGGGGAGACCCACAAGGAAATACACCCAGACCGCAAACAAATATTTGTACAAATACAAATATCTATCCCGAGCGAGAATCTAACCCGTACCTCGTACGTACAATTCGGTTTCGATACTTAGTAATACTATATTTTTTTCAATTTATAAAAGATAATACAGTGCAACCTCGATATAACGAAACTGAAGGGAATTATGAAATATTCGTTATACCAAGTAATTCGCTATAATGAGGTTTGTTATATAGAGGTTAGACTGGACTGCGATTCGTTTTAACGAGGTAAGAACTTGGAATTAAGTGGAAATAATTAATAGGATACGTTATATCAAGGTTTTAAGTTGAAAAAATTCGTTAAATAGATGTAAAAATACCTTCTACCTATATTCTGCAATGATTGAAAAATCGTTATAAAGAGGTTTTTGATAAATGTTATTCGTAATGTAGAGGTATATTTTGTATTATCTCTTACGGGCAGTTCTAGGGGATTTCGAAAAATTCGTTTAATCGAGGAATTCGTTATATTGAGGCTCGTTATATCAAGGTTGTACTGTACTTTCATCGAGAATGAATTGGCAACAATAATAATATCTTATATTACTTGTTATTACTTGTTTGTGAAATTTGTAGTTTTTTCACCTTCATTAAAAATTGAGTAGTGCAATAAATAATATAAATAATAATATTAATATACAATAATACATTGGCTTATAAAACATATAATATATTAATAGTGGAATAAATAATAACAATAATATAATATAGGCTTAAAATTAATATAATAGGCTAGTTGACTAAATTTCAATAACTGCTTAATACTTTAGCTTATTATGCATTTTATGGAAAAAAAATGTTTATTTAGTTTTAATCGAGCATTAACATTTTAAATTTCGCGTTTTAAAAAACCAATTTAAATTTGGGTCTAAAACGCACAAAACTATCATGGCGTCTTGAATGACGTCACGCCACGGCGTGAAACAAAACAAAGAGCGATCATGTCTTCGTATATTTTAGTTTTTATCGTTTAAAAATGAATTACTCATATTATAAGTACTGTATTGTGTCCCAGTGTAATAGCACGACGATAAAAACCCCAGACAAGTTATTTATATAATTATGTTCCAAACAATAAAGAAATACGGAAAAAGTGGCTAAATCTTGCAAGAAGAGAAGATGCTCATAGTTTATCAACGGTTTCAAGAATGTATTTTTGATGTATTTTTGTGAAGATCATTTTGATGTAAGTGTTTTACATAACACAGTCTATTACTTAATTTTAGCAAACTAGATGTTTTGTAGAATCCGTAACGTTTTATTTTAGTTTTCTAATTAATGTTACAAACATACTCTTTTTATTATTCTAGTTGGCAAATGATATGATTAATTATATGGAGTATCATATTAAGGGAACAGTATCACAAGTTCATATGAAACAAGGTTGTACCTATGGCAAGTAAATTTGGATGTCAAGAAAACGGAAGAAAACGAACATGCAGCTGGACAGAACGACCATATATATTAAAAAAACAAAGAAAGATGATAATAGCAGAGTGTCTGAATGAATCGAAAGAAAGTTGTACTTCATGTTCTTCTCTTATAGATACTTCTGATAAAAGTTCAAGTATGTATAATATTAAACAACATAACGACCTAAATGATTTAAAGTTTGAAATGGCAAATACCCAGTTATTACTATAATAAAGCTATTCTGTTGTATTTCTTTTTCAGATATTGAAACAGATGGAGTAATGAGCCAGAAATGTTATGTCAACAGTCAAGAGATAAATCTGTTCAAGTATTTATAACTAAAAAATTCAGAAGTAAGGCTGTGCAGACCAATGTGAAATTGATTGATTAGGCATTATCACCTTTGAAACATTCTGTAACATCCATGTCCACATCCCCATTTAAAACTGTAACCGTTACAAAATTAAGTCCTTCTGTATGTGGTATAAGCAAAATTGCAAAAAATATATTTATTGAAGAACATTCAGACAGTGATATTTCTTTATATGTATATACCATCTGTAGCTTCCAATAGTCCCTCACTATCAATGGCTTCACTACAAATTAAATCATCTTCTGATTGTAGTGAATTAGTTGAAGACAAAAAATAGAAGTGACAAAGGCCATGTTGAATACAATTAAAAAAATTGAGAAAAATCCTATTATTATCAATCCAGTATTACACTAGTAAGACCTCCCAAGTGTTGAAAAAGGAAATGAGTAAAACTGAAGCGAAGATAACTAAACAGATTGCCAGCTTGAGGATTCAAATAGAGAGAGTTATTAGGCGCTTACATGAATTTTATTTGCTTAGACCACATGCATGTGTTAATTTCAAATTTGTAAAAATTCTTGACGAGATAATAATCATTGCATGTGCATTAAATAATTTGCAAGATTCTTTAATAAAATAAAACTAAGGAAAACTGCAAGATTGTTTTTTTATTTCAAATATGTTATAGTTTTACACTTTGATATAATAATGGGTATACATTAATTTTCCAAAAGTTTATTTTTATTTTTATTTTTTTTTTATTTCATAGGTACACTTACAATATACATATATACTTTTAATTTATACAGTAATTCCAAAAATCTCACTCACTGATATGCATATCATTAACTAAGTGTACACAACATTCTCAATCCATGCAAACAAATGACTATTGAATTTAAAGAGAAAACAAATAAGTTATGATTAGAATCAAGACAAGAAAACTAAGAAATATAAATCATAATCAAAATTAAAATTACAATCAAATACAGAATCGAAACTTTTACATAATCAGCATAATGTGAACAAAAATAATATTCAAAATTACACATCCATAATAAAATAAATCAATTCAAACTCCAAAACATAATCACAATTAAAGTCAATATTAAGAATCCACCTCAAAATCCACACCTCAAATCAAAATCAGAGTGAATATCAAAATTACTGTCAAAAAAACTAAATCCAAGTAAAATTCAAAATTTAAATCCAAGTTGCAATCAAGATAGAATCAAAATTAAAATTTAAGATTAAAATTTAAAAATTAAAATTAAAATTCAAAAATCAAAATTCAAATTTAAAAATTTAAAAACCAAGTCAACATAAATTTAAACAAAATTAAATTAAAAATTTTATAAAAATTTTAAATTGTCAGTAAAATATACTCAATTTCAAAATCCAAAACACAATAAAATTGACACTCCAAACTTGATCAATAATAAAGCTAAAAATAAAAATGAATTCCATAATCATGTCCAAAAGTTAAAATATAATATATAAAGTTTAATAGTTTATCAATATTAATTTCAAATTTGTAAAAATTCTTGACAAGATAATAATCATAGCATGTGCATTAATTAATTTGCAAGATTCTTTAATAAAATAAAACTAAGGAAAAGTTTAAGATTGTTTTTTTTTTTTTTTCAAATATGTTATAGTTTTACACTTTGATATAATAATGGGTATATATTAATTTCCCAAAAGTTTAATAGTTTATCAATCAAATTCTCAACATACTCAATATCAAATGGCACACTTAAAATCTCCACTTTTTGATTCTCACTATAATCTTGGTCCGCTATACAAAATAAACAATTTTCTTTCCTGTTAAATACATTTGAAGCTGCATTTGGGCACAATATTTTTCTGCAACTTTTCCATTTTTTATGTAATTTTTAAATGTGTTGGCATTAAATATTTTAGGCTACTACCAACTCTAGACAGTTTTGATTTTCTCCAATAACATTCACCAAAGTGCATGATAGTTCCTCACTTCTGCGATGAACCCACATAAGGCAAGCTATTGCTTGTTTACATGCCTTGTGAAGCTACGCAGTCTTGACATTGAACGGAGATAATAATATTATCTTCATCAACAACCAGTGTGCATCCATATAAATTTACGTGAACTCTGTGTTCAGGACATATTTTACACTTAACAGTACAAAATTTATCGTCACGCTTAAGATGGACCTATCTTATGGCGTCATCTCCATATGAAGCTCGCGAAAACCTGAAATTATACAAGTTTGTTACTATTTTGTATTTTTTTATACTTTGTAAATATAACCTCAAAATCAGTAGGTATCAATTATCTTGCAAAATGTACGTCAAAACATTAAGTTATTGTGTACTGAACTGAAATATGACATAGCATTTAAGTTTATAATTAATATTTTGTACTTATGTTTACTTACAAGGAAGTTTTAACATTGCGAAATTCAGATGAGCAGAAGTCACTGTTCTACGCGAAAAAAATGCCAAGCATAACGGCATCGATTCTCGGCGATTTATTACTGTTTGCTTTGCTAAATCCAGATTCCATGGTGAATTCTTTCAAATTATAACTTGCAAAAACTTGAAATTAGTTGTTAAAAACCAAATTTTATTAAGAACGAAAGAGTATCTAATATATTATATAACCTGTAGCGATAATCGAAATGTCAATGACACGCAAGATTGGTGTTTCGCACGGCGTGACGTAATGTTTTCTGATTGGTGTTCACTGTCACGTGTCTAAAGGTTATATTTTACGAAATTTATTTTTTAAAAATATTAATAATCTTTCACGCTTTTAACAATTGAAATTGTTTGTTATTTTCTCCATAATATAATTAATCATTATAAGCTCCTATCCATTATATTTGCTCTTAGGCTTGTGTCCAACAAGCCTACTATAGTTTATAGTTATCGCTTTTTTTACGTTATGTTATAATCATTATGTAACGAAATGTGTAGTGGTTATAGTACGAGATTTTTATAAAACTAAGGGTTAAACTAGGTTCCAATCCTCTTTGAATTTGTATTGTGTGATTTATTTATATTTTTTTCTCTTTTCTTTTCTGTAATTTTGTTTCTTATAGTAAATTCTTTTCCATTTATTTACAAATTTTAGCTTACTTAAAATTAATTTACTTACTTAATGTTAAAAGAAAATAAATATGTAAATAAAAATTTAGAATTAATAGGGAGACCAATTACGAATTACAATTAACTTTTAAATTTTTTATAAATAATCTATTTGAAGTTTTGTCCTATATATTTAGAAAGGCAAAAATTGTTAATCTATATATATATATAAGAGATTTCCACGTATACATTGACTCATCACGATATCTCTGAAACTATAAGGCGCAGAGACTTGAAATTTGGTAGGAATATTCCTTTCACCGAGTAGAGGTCAGCTAAGAACGGATTTTACGAAATTCTACCTCTAAGGGGGTGAAAAGGGGGGGCCAAGTTTGTATGGGACAACACGATTCCTTGGTCCAATCTACTTCAAATTTCGCATAAATATTCTTTAACAGAATTGGTTGAAGACGTGTTTCGTATTTTATCGAATTTCATCCTCTAACGATTTTAAAAGGGGGGAGAAAATTATTTTGATATAAATACTCCATAGTGATTTTGATTTAAATTAAAATTTATTTTGACACATGTTTGACAACCAATCCGTCTGTTATAAAATATTTTCCAGTATTGACGCAGGTGTAGGTAATATCTTTTTTTGGGTGCTCCAGGTGGAACAGGCAAGACTTTATAATAAACGTAACAAAATTGAGTTGTAAATATAACGTGTGATCGCTTTATTGTAAAATCGGTGCGGAGGTGGGTGTCAACAATTAAATTTTTAAATTTTCGAGCTGTAGCTTCTATAAGCTCCAAATTTGAAAAGAATCTGCTATATGCAATAAGCTGAAACTAAGGAAACGACCCAAAGTCCACGAAAGTATTTACTAGCGTTATAGATTGAAATATAGATAAACTATCAAGTTGAAATACTAAAATAAAATAATAAATTATAAAATTAGTGTAAGAAAAGTAGATTTAAGCGAAAGGTGTATTAGAGTCTATATATATAAAGAAAGTCGTGTTAGTTACACCGTTTATAACTCGAGAACGAGTGGAACGATTTTTATGATTTTTGTGTTTTTTGATTTGTCTTCGTCGGGAATAATACTTATTAAAATATGATATTCATCAATGAAAAAATAATTAATAAAAAAAATCAGTTCAAATGTTTCATCCGTACTATCTATACATATAATAAATCTGTTAACGAGTCCGTTTTATAATCTTAATCTTAATATATAATAGCGAAAGGTCACTCATCACGATATCTCTGGAACTATAAGACCTAGAGACTTGAAATTTGGTAGGAATATTCCTTTTGCCAAGGAGAGGTCAGCTAAGAACGGATTTTACGAAATTCTACCCATAAGGGGGCAAAAAAGGGGGGCAAAGTTTGTATAGGACAACGTAGTTCCTTGGTCCAATCTACTTCAAATTTTTCATAAAATATTCTTTAACAGAATTGATTGAAGACGTGTTTCGTATTTAATTCATCCCCTAACGGGGTTAAAAGGGGGTTGCTTTTGCTTCGAAGTTGATTTGACAGCTCAATCCGTCTATTATAAAATATTTTCCAGTATCGACGCAGGTGTAGGTGATAAAAAATATAAATTTATAATTTTTTAAATTTTAGTTAAATACCCGTGCGAAGCCGGGGCGGGCCGCTAGTATTATATATAATGATTACTATTAATTTTATAATTGACACTAGCTTCTCGAAGCGGTTTCAATTTAAGTCACATGTAATAAAATGTATAATAATATATAGGCTGATAAAATATATATATTAATAGTGGCATAAATAACAAATAACATAGCGTTTGCGGCAGTACCGGCCGGGGGGGCCGGTGGCGCGTGCCTATAAATAGCAAAAAATCATATCTGTATTGTCTAATGACAAAAAAAAATATGAACGTTGTATATAAAGACATTTTGTAGTATATTTAGTATCAGCATTGCACTCGTGCGGAACCGGGGCGGGTCACTAGTTCCTTAATAAATAAATAAACTTTCTATCTTCCATATCCATTTTCATGTCTAACTAATATTTACTAATTATTATTATAGAAGAAAACGTAAAAAATAAGGATTTTATTTTAATTTCAACAAAAAAACAAATGACATGATTGATTTAAAAAAATGAGATGTCGTCAATATTAGTGTAAATAGGGAAAAGACGAATATAATATTTACGAATATTTTGTGATAAAAACGTAAAAAATAAAATATATAAAAGACAGGTCATTGCAAAGTTTTATTTAATTAACTTTATGTTGATTATTAACAAAAATTACGAATTTAAAGTAAATCTATACGGAACGTACTTTAAAACATCAATAGGTCACTCTTGTTTGACAACTAACTTGAGGGTTATTTTAATTTAGGTTTTGAAAGTCAGCGTCGAATAAGTATGACCGACCATTGAAAAACATGAATGACGTCATCGGAACTGTAATATGTCCTTTTTTGCGCGCAAATGTCGACTGTCAATTCGAAATCTCATTTTTTGGAATAAATTATAGTGTCTTAATTTTTTTTTAATCTAAGGTAAGTGACCTCTCTTTCGGTGACTAAGGCGAAAAATCGATATATTTCTATAATAAGTGCGTATTCTCATGCGTAAATAGTTTTAAAAAAAGTTAAATTAATAAAGTTTATATATAACATACTTTTAAGTAAAAACTCATTTTGTACTGTACTGTACTGTATCAGCATGTAAACAACCTACTCCTGAGCGAAGGACTCTTTTCTAAAATTATAGGAGAAGGGTTAGAGCTTAATCCACCACGCTACTCCATTGCGGGTTGGCGGATAATTTCCTACCATGAGTAACGATCATTATCAGGTATCTATGATATCGACCGTGACCGACGGCCCACAAGGAACATATACCCACACCAGAAACAAATATTGTATGAACACAAATATCTGTTCTGAGCGGGAGTCAAACCCGTGACCAGCTGGCGCGCGTATTTGAGGCTACTCGCACCGCAAGACCAGAACGGTCAATTTTTTAATGATATAGTTGTTGTCAATTTTTTATTAATATTTTTTTTTTTCGATGATTAACTTAAATTTTTAAATTTTCAAAAACAAAATTTATGAATAAGAAACTGATAAATAATTTTTTTTTTAATTTTTCCAACAGATTTTTTTAAGCTTTTAAAGAATTGCTCCAAGAAAGGAAATAAAATCTTAAAGGAGATGGGGATTGGAGAGTGGGACAAAATTTAATACGTATAATTAGAGATATGGTTTAAACAATAGGTCATATTTTTTTGTTTTAAAATATAAAAAACCATCTCAATTCTGAATCTGCAAGCGGAGAAAAATGAGAAAGATATTTTTCATCACATTAATTGGGTATCGATTCGATTATAGAATAAATAAAAAAAAGGTTAGTACTAGTAAATTAACTCAAAATATTTAGATGCACAATTAAAGTTGTAAACAATAAAGTTCATTGAAATAAAGTAATATTAATAGCGAAACCATCAATTAGTATTTGATAAATCAAAATTATTATCGATTTTGTATTGATTTAAAATAAGTCATATTATATCATAATTTTAGTGACAGCTTTGACAGCTGACTGACATTGATAGTATTGATACTAGCCGTTTATTTTTTACTTACTTTTCCTGTATGACATTTGAATAATAACATAAATAATATTAATTGATTAATATTATATGTACAAGTTAGCTTGATCTTTTTCACAGATGTAAATTTTTCTGATCGACATAACTTTGCAATGACGAACACATTATTTTCTTAATTTAAATGATTTTACAAATTGTAAAAATATTAAAAAAAAAATACATGTAACACAAAAGTCCCTAAAGATTCAAGCGTCATCCCAAAAATTTTAAGACTTTTCGTTGCTTCAAAGTAAAGTTTAAATAGGAACACTGAAAATAATAGACGTTTGTACAATGTTACAACGGTCGAAACAAAAATCCGTCCGACCGATATATATAATTATTTTTTTTTAAATTTTAAATCTGAGATAACTTCTAAAGTATTTTATGTAATTTTAATGAAATAAGGTAAAGAACAGTTTTGATCTACATTAAATTTCAAAGGTAACTAATATATTTATTTGGATAAAGATCATTCATTAGGAGAAATTAGCTTTGCAAATAAAGTAATATTTTTAAATTAATTACTTAAAGATAAAAATTATTACTTTGAGTAAACCTTAGGACATAGATATATGCTATCGCGGATTTTTTGTAGGCATTTTTATGATATACAATTCCGTAGTACAATATTTTGATGTATCTCATATGGTTTAACCAGTGTTGGAAAAATCGTTTTTTTTTTTTTAACGGTTGCGTCACAAAACATGGAATTTTCTCTATTACTCTATTATACAAATACTTTATCAGAATGTTTTGTATGTATGCGTAAACCTTCGGGAATAAATTTTCTAAATAACAGTGATAACTGCATCAAAATCCGTTGTGCGGTTTAAACGAAGAAATATCACGAACAGACAGACAGAGGCGGAGAGCGACTTTGTCTTGTAATATGTAGTGATTTGGACGTATATGAATTAGTTTTTCATTTTGTAAATTTTATTTATAAGGTGCCTGATACAGGGGATAGCTAGGCTGATAGACAGAATATCAGAAATTGAAGTTATTCTCATTCATTATTATATTTAATTTATAGTAAAATTTATTACACCTTTTTTTACAGTTAAATTTATAAAGTTATTAAGTTTCGTTTCATTATGTCACTACGCTTAAAATACAAATAATAAAATCAAATCACCACGCAAGTAAGACTTTAACAAAGAGTATAATAATATTTTCGTTCGTCCGCCATTTTAGTGAACATAAATATGATATTAAACATTAAAATAAACCGTTCGCGTCGTCGCGACCTTGCCGTCAACGGCAACGTCGCATTTCGCTCCAAACGCGACCTTGTCGTTCGAACCATGAATGAACCAATGAACGAGACGCGTATGAACGAGACGCACGATGCGTCTCGTTCATGCGCGTACAACACAACATATTTTACAGTGGATGCACTAGTATCGGCGCTCCTTACGATGGTATACGTGCAAAACGTATATTGAAATTCAGCGCCTCTAGCGACTTTTCGGTGAACTAGCAATATACTCGTTCAGTTACTCCGGAAGAAAAATTACGTCAAAACGATTTTTTAAATATAGGCACCTGAGGCTTATAGGTATCGTTTGGCGCCAATCTCGGTTTGAAATAATACTGCGTCCGATATACGGGCGCCGTAAGTCGGTGGACGCACTATTACTATGCAGATTTTTTACCGTTGACGCAAAATGAGTTGCAGGATGTATATATATATATATATATATATATATATATATATTTACTAAATAATTAAAGAGCCCCGCTGTGTCCCGATTTGAGCCATGTTGCGTTTATTAATGAATTGCATACTAACGGATAGGGATTTACAAGTACATTTACGAAAAAATAGTTTTATTGTTATTCGAAGTGGGCGTATGTTTATAAGCAACCCAACATTAATTTAATGACATTTATATCTATGAAGATTCTTCATCAGTACTATCAAATATCATAAATATGTTTCACATTTCTGTTGATAGAGGTTTTATTGGCTGTGTCAGATGCCTTGCATACCCTAAATACCAAATAATAGTTGCTACGTGAGCTCAACAGCCTACGGTTCGAGCCCCATTTTTGCAGGTACAACAGAAGCATTTTATTGCGTCTATTCCTTCCATAGTCGTTTGAAGTCACTGGTGTTCTAGTGCTAGATGAAGGTTTATTTTGGAAGTATAAAAAAGCTTCTTCATTTTCCTGAGAAGTAGTTAATGTATGTTTTCTTATAGCTTCCTTGTGTCTTATCAGTGACATTGCACAAGAACATTTCAAATTCTTATGAATGCCAGTAGCATTTTGTTGTTATCCCGTACCAAGGGCTGGCATGAATCCCTTGGTACATCTGTCGCTCACATATCTTCCCCTCCAGGACAGACTTCAGAGGCATCAGAACGCATTGAATCACTAAATCTCCTTATCATGACGGTTTAACATATTTCCAGAGACTTGGCCCGTCTCTGGTTCTGGTTATCACCGTCACCACGAGGAGGTGCTTTGATCGCAAAGAGAATTACAGTGCCCTATAATATTTTACAAAAAAAATTATAAGCGATATTTTAACAAATGAAATGAATTTCTGCCACCCTTTTTTTTCCTTTTTTTTTCGCTGGGAAATGCATTTACGCATCCCGCCGCCCGAAGGCGACGGGTATGTGGGACTCGCTGACACGGCAGAACATGCCAGAATACCGCACTAAAACCCAGCGGTGCTCTCATCGTCGTAGTGGGGCGCCACCGCTTTCGCATGCAACCGTGACGCCCCGACGCTTGGCCCGCCTATGCGGACCGCCTTCGCCTATAGAGCACTCGCGGGCACCGTGAGCGCTCTATTTCGCTGGTGGCGAGTGGGAGGATTATAGGTGCCCCTCCCACTCTATTGCGGAGGGTGAAGGACCGCGTAACGGCGTCTCCTTCCTCCCGGTCGTCTCCTGCGGAGCGGGTTAGCGTTAGCGTCTGCTTCACGCTCCCGCTCCGCGGCCTCTTTCAATGCCGTGACCTCCTCGCAGAAGGAGGCCACGGCCGACCAACACCTCTCGCTGCCGAGCATGTAGCGGACCACGCTCGAGAGCGAGAGGTGTCCGCCTATCACGGCCACCAGGGCATGGCGCTGGGAACCCAAGCGGCGCACTCCTCGAGAGTGTGACGCGCCGTGTCTATAGGAGCGCCGCACTCGTGGCAGGCAGGGGTGACTTCCCTCCTCGCAATCTGGTGCAGGTACAGACCAAAGCACTCGTGCCCGATAAGTACCTACGTCAGCCTGAAGGTCAGCACCTCGTGCCGCCTTCTGACCCAGTGACGAAGATGGGGACGTATGGCATTCACCGTCTCTGGGCCTGCCGCTGGGGACTCCAGGTGCTCCTTCCACCAATGGATCAGGGCTCTCTGAGCCTGAGCCCTGACCCGAGCCGTCTGGTCCGCACTTGGGACTTGTCCTCTAGCTTTGAGGCTTGACCGGAAACGGTACACTCCGCAAGCACCTTCGCCTGGAGTTCCCAGGGCGGATCGCTCGCGAGAAGCGTCTCGCCGTCCATGACACCGTACGGTATCCGCGTATCGCCCTCACCGCTATGGCCCTCTGAGGCCTCCTTAAGAGGGTCTTGTTCTTGACATAGCATCATATGGGTGCACCGTACAGCGCCATGCTTCCCACTATATATCCTAATACAACGCAGTTAACTCTTTTGCTAACAAGGTATCCCCACCAAATACGCTCATAAGAACGATATATTCCATCGATATAGGCGATGAACTATCGAATGATATATAAACTACTTCGGAACTCGTCATGGCCTAAAACCCGTACTATCCGGGACACGGTGCTTTTTTTTCTATTCTATTGTATGTGTTTTTATGTATTGTATATGTTATTAAAAAAATGGTTGTCTGTAAAGTCGATTTACGGACGATAATTTTTACGTGATAACGTCATAATAAAACATTGATGAAAAAGTGCTACAGTAAAGGACTACAGTATCGGGTCCTTCAAGAGGGGAGTAAATAGGTTTTTAAAGGGTCGGCAACGCGCATGTGATGCCCCTGGTGTTGCAGGCGTCCATAGGCTACGGTAACCGCTTACCATCAGGCGGGCCGTATGCTTGATTGCCACCGTCGTGGTATAAAAAAAAAAAAAAAAAAAGTGCATACTTTTATGAATGGAATTGAATTATTATCACTGAATTATCATTATTTTGTATAATATATATTTATCAGGTATATATTATTATTGTTATGTCATCTGCCCATTTGCAAATGCAATATTACTGTCACTCTCGGGTTGTCTGGCAGAAATTGCTCTTTAGCAATAAGACCGCCTGGTTGTACAACTTATAATTATGTTATTTTGTGTCCTTAATTTAGTTCTAGTTTTGGTGTGCATTGCAAAGTATATTATTATTATCTAACTTCTAACTGCTTCACTCCACCTGTTCAATAATATATATAGATATAGATAATTAATACTTATTATTATTATATATGTTTCTTATTTAATCTCAGGTAGCCGGGAAGTTGATGGCATGGGCCAAAGTCAAATGTACATAAACGGCGTAATTAAAACCTTTGTACATCTGTCTTTTTTTCATTACAAATATTGTTATTTTTTTAGTGGTGTGCAATAAAGAGTATTATTATTTACCTGATTGTTTTTCTTTACTGAAATGTAACAAATATATATATAATAATTTATGTTTGTGGTTGGCCACAGTGATTGAGCTCACGTTGAAGAAATATTACTCTACTTCTACAATCTACATGTAGTCAGTACTACTGCTTTTTGCAACTTGTGATAAGTGCTCGCTGGTAATTTAACCATTATTATATAATGAGCAATTTTTTTTAGAAATAAACTTTAATCAAATTAATGTTAATGAAGTTTTAATTTAAAACTATGAAATGAGGATCCGTAACGTTTTTAGTTGAGAATGCAGATTTATAGAGCTAAGAAATCCTTAAGATACAGTGAAAAAAATTTTGTTCTACGACAAAAATTGACGAAGTTATGATCAAATTACTAGCGGAGTTCACTAACCGGCCGGCACGGTAGGCTGTGACGTCACTGTGTCCGAACCCGTTGTCAGCGATAAGGCGCGTAGGTGTTTTCATTGGTTTATTATGTCTTTGAAACAAATTAAGTGTCCGATTTGTGTCTAATTGTCCTTTCTAACTATGTATGAATATTGTATAGTGCCGTAATGTACAAATACTTCTTTTAAAAAGCCTGAAAAACTCTTTTTATACGTGCCGAAAGACCCAAAACTACGTGAAAAATACTATGCCGTTGTGAAAATAGATGATAAAACTCCACCTTATTCCCGGGCTACAAGACATTGTTGCGAAGATAATTTCGGTATAAGTACCTACATAACTACCTATACCTATATTATTTAGCTAATATGAATATAAGTTGGTACCTACTACAACGTGTCATGTACTTAAGTATTCTCTCATTTTAAGCCTGCTGTATTAATAAAAACATACCTACTTACTTTTTCTGTGTTTTGTGGATAAACCTAAGTACTTACCTATTCGCCCGTTCCGATTTCTATATAATATTCCAAGGTCAAAACAATGACACAGGGATGTACTCGAGTAAAAAAACAAAGAGTAAAGGCCGCGGCGCCGGCGTGATCCGAAAAGAGTAAGTCCTTCCGGGCCCTCTCCGCCGCCTCTTTCTGCGAGATGACGTTCTCGCAGAAGATGGCGACCGCGGTCTAGGCCCTATTACCGCCAACCAAAGCTCGCGCAACGGCCGGCGGCGACAGGTCCTCTCCAATGACTGCAGCGAGATCCCGGCGCTGCTCAGCCCAGGCCGGGCACGACACGCTCGTGTCTCGCGTATGTTGCGCGGAGTCCTCACAGCAGTCACTATGGTGGCAGTCCGGAGTCTCCCTCCTTGCGACGACGTGCAAGTATTTGCCGAAGCAGCTATGCCCCAACAACACTTGCACGAGTCGTCGTCGTAGTCCTCCAATATCGGCTGAAGCGCCCCGATGGCCCAAAGACCAACCCGAGACGCCTCCAGCCAAGCCTTCCACCGTGTGAAGGTGGTGCGGCGGGTGTCATCCCACTATGCGGTGAATTTGATCGGCGGGGGATTAGTGCCCCCCGTCCACGTCGCCGACACCCGCCGATAAACTTCGGCGAGCGCTTCCATCTCCAAGTCCCATAGGGGGGTTCCGGCCAATGCGCAGGAGGCCTCAGCAACTACCGTGCGGTAGCCGCGTATGGCCCTGACCGCCACGACCCTCTGTGGACGTCACAGACGGGATCTATTGTGGGCAGTCAGGGACTCTGCCTACACGGGGGCGCCGTACAGCGGCATTGACCGGACCACCCCGGCGTAGAGTCGTTGGCACGCTAGACTTTTTCCGCCCATATTCGACATTAGCCGACCGAGGGCGGACGCCGTGCCGACGAGCTTCGGTGCTAGTTGGCGAAAGTGCTCGTCGAAGCACCACCTTCCGTCAAGTACCAGGCCCAAATATTTCATGTGGGCTCGGATACCGATCACAGTATTGTCAACCGTATACGTAACGTAACCGTACCATTATCGAAGTACTGGCGGGTGGATCACATCGAGACCCATGGAAAAGCAGGGCCTCAAACTTGTTAAGGACCACCCTAAGCCCCCGTGCCTCGATCCTCCTGACCACCTCCGCGGTACCTGAGGTGGCCAGAGATGCCGCCTCCACGAAGATCCCGCCCCGAGCTGTAACCAGAGTGTCATCGGCGTAACAAATCAATCCCAGCCCAGGGGGGGGGGGGGGGGGCGGCCACGGAGGACTCAGTCGTACCCGATGTCCCACAGGAGCGATCCGAGAACAGAACCCTGTGGGACGCCACACGACATGGACCTCCTGACAACGTCCCCTTCACGAAGAGTTCACGAAGAGGACATTGCGACCGTCAAGGTAGTCTGCCACTAGGCGCCTTAGGTAGAGGGCACTCCATGGAACCGGAGTGCCTCCGTGATGCAGCCGAATGGCAGACTATTGAATGCGTTGGCGATGTCGAGAGACACCGCCAACAGCACTCCCTTCGAGGCGACGGCCTCCGAAGCCACGATCTTCAGATGCAGATTTCGAAATCTTGCATAATAAAAAGCACATGTCATATTATTAATAGAAGAGTAATTTCAAATCTCAATTCGTTTCGGAAATATTGATGTTTTCCAAAAATGCGTGGACTCCTCTAAAATATCAGTACAATAGTTTTCATCATCTTCTTCGAATATGATGAAAACTATTGTACTGATATATGAATAATTCATTCTTTGTTTCTTGCACAAAACCAGCTTCTACTTTATTAGTACGATTAGTAAATACGTTTTATATTTAAATATCAGAAAATTACACTTTATAACAACACTATATTTAAATAAATTTCAAATAAAACGACCAACCGCGTCGCCGCCGCTCCTTTGATTCGTGAACTGCGCTCGTTCGGGCACAATGACGTCACACGCACCCGCGTACACTAACTTTTAGCGGCAGGAAGGCATAATGTTTATAACTTAATATCTTCGTAAGTAATGGTCCGATTTGGATAATTCAAAAAGGAATATCATTCTTATGTCATACAGACTAACGTGGATACTAGTTCTATTGAATTTGCTATACCTTTACTGATCCTCATTGAAACCATTAATCAAATTCATGAAACTGATGCTTTTGAAAAGCCTCCCAAAATCTGCTTGATATAATAATATATTCCCTTGCAGTGCGTTAATAAAGTAATAAGTAAAAGTAAAGTAATACGTAAGTTTAATAAAGAAGTTAAGTTTAATAACTTAATTAAAGTTAGCAAAACAAATTAGATTATCATTAATCACTTATGAAAATAGTAAAAATATACTAAATAAAAGCAGCAAAATTTTTATACGATCGTAATTACCTATGTGAGTCCTAATAAGTTTTTAATCAAAATTGTAATATAACCTTATATTACCTACTGCACTCTCCGACCGATGTTACTTTTTTAATAATCAAATATTACAAATATATGAAATTTATATCGCTAATCAAATTCTTAAAATGCAAGAATTAATTACCTTTTTTGCTGCAATTGTTGTCACTATTATAACTTTAAAAACAATGAATTGACGTTACTTCAATATTGACAAAACAGTTTGCCGCCATTTGCCGCTGTCATTTCTACTCGGGTCTCGGACGCGTCGTAAGTTAGGCCGACCGCCGATCAGTGTTCCCAACCTGAAGTGGACTGACTATCGTACCAGGGGGCGTAAAATTATCGTACATGGATCGAAAATAATCGAAATTATCGTATTTTTTAGGATAATGTCTATTATAGATAAATAAATCATATAAATTGTAATATTGATATGCATGCAAGTACTCTATAGTCTATCGTTTTTAAACTACCGCTGTCAAATCAACAGAACACTGAAATCCAAATGTTTTACACGTGGTACAGACCCTGAACTGATTCCCTTTCCACTTTAAGTTCAATAAACGCGCCAAGCTTAAAATTCACTCAGACAAAATTTCACTGTTCCCATGCAAGTTGGGTATGAAACAGCGTTAGCAACTTGAAGTGGACTGACTATCGTACCAGGGGCGTAAAATTATCGTACATGGATCGAAATTATCGTATTTTTTAGGATAATGTCTATTATAGATAAATAAATCATATAAATTGTAATATTGATATGCATGCAAGTACTCTATAGTCTATCGTTTTTAAACCACCGCTGTCAAATCAACAGAACACTGAAATCCAAATGTTCTACACGTGGTACAGACCTGAACTGATTCCCTTTCCACTTTAAGTTCAAAGAGTGAATAATTCCTTTTGTCAGAGCGAATACAGACGTATAATCATAATAATATAACGAAATGACTGCCAACTTTTCTACACAAAATATACGATACATATGAATTGTGCACATAATTGAAATATCGAACTTATATTCTCTTAATCGCATTGGTAGATGCTATACTAACCAATAAGAAAGCGTGTACAGCAGGCGCTGGATAAAGTTACAGTATCGGCAGTAGTGAAACTTAGCAGAGCGAATCGTAGGTACCAATAGGAATAGAGAACTTGTATTTCCCGGTATTTTCCCAAGATTTTATTGGACAAAATAAAATCATGCTACTGCGATTTATACTATCAGCGCAAGAGTGAAATAATATAAATTCTCAAATTTTGCATCATGATAGAAATTATCGTACAATCTGCGTACGATAATAATATGCTATCGTACATCGTACGTAGGCACAAAATTATCGTATGTGTACGATAATTATCGTACGGTTCCGAACGCTGCCGCCGATCGTGAGCCGAACGCTTAGGCCGAGCCGATCGTACCTTTCTACCGCTTGTTCCGCGCTCTCGCTCACTAATTGTGACAATGACGTCATCTTCTTCGAACTGGCACCCAGTAGCTTTCATCAATTTACTAGACGTTATCACGTTAAAAAGAACTGTACACCTATACCATTATAGCATACCATTTCCTCAGCCCTAAGGTTGCCTGGAAGAGATCGCTCTTTAGCGATAAGGCCGCCTTTTGTACTTATTTCCTTTTTTTTCTATGTTTTGTTGCTTTTTTTTTATAATAAAGAGTTATTTTAATAACGAAGAAAAAAAAACAACAAACAAATAAAGGCAATAAATGGTAATTAAAGGAAATTTGTGGTAAGAACACGTGTAAAAATAACTAGTATGTTAAAAAAATACATTTATACCTATCGTGTATGGTACTAAAATTACTAATATTATAGAACCATAGTATATGTATACGTTAGGTTTATTTATTGTATTAACTAAGGTTACTTAATCACACACAGAGGCAGGACTGTCACCACTACTCAAGGTCTTGTTTTAATTTAATCATATTTACTATAGTAAGTCACTGTGCGTCACCGGGCCGTGTTTATGTGGTCCAAGCCTAAGATTAAAGGAGCGTGCTTACACCATAGTTATGCTAATTCAGAAAATGAATACTCCCTTACTGAGACTGTCTCAATGCTCACGTAGTCCTACATAACAAATTTATACTAATTGCCTCTATTTGTAGAACGAAATATTAATGAAAACATTATTTAATTATTTTTTTCTATATTAATTCATTTTATATAATTTGTGCTCATGATATACTTTAGGTTTTTTTTAATATTACAGGGGGCAAACGGACAGTAGATTCACCTAGTGGGGGTAAAAACGACATCTATAGACACCCGCTACATCAGAGGATTAGCGGGTGCGTTGCCGGCCTTTAGGGAGGGAAGGAATGTTCCACCGGATCTGTGGAGGGAAGGGAAGGGATGGGCCAGGTAAGGGAAGGGATGGGCCTCCGGATCTCTCACAAACCGAACGAAACACGACGACAGTGCCGTCATTTCACGTCGGTGTTGAAAGCGAAGTACTTCCCCGGGCGCGCCGGACCATTCAGCTGCAAGCAGCATGGCGCTACTTCTCTAAAAGGTTTGTGCAATGATGAATTATTTACTGTCAAAAATGTATTAAGATACCAGTTTTTTTATCGTATAAGGTGTGTATTATTAAAATTAGGTTTAATTTAATCAAAGAAATCAAAATATTAACTTTAAACAGACTGATAGAGTTATAATTTTGGAATCTTTGAATTTCAAAATGCTTAAGAATATTAAATATAGACACCGGCATATTTAGCGGAACACAAAAAAGGTCCAAAATTAAAAAAAAATATGGTTTTATTTTAAAATCTACTTACTACACTTCTTTTGTTATTTAAAGTTTCATTTGTTTTACTTAAAATGAGATCACATTAAGAACAGATTTTGCTAGTAATGGCTATTTGGGAAAAGTAAAAATTAATATTAAAATAACAATTAATTAAGTTAGAAAAATTGTGATTAATATCGCGTATTTCCTCCACGTGCTCTTATTAAAGTTTTTACCCGTCTAGGCATACTGAGAATGATGTTATCGATAGTCTCCTGGGATAGTCTCCGCCATTCCTCAACTACGGCGATTCGCAGTTCACCCACGTTGGCAGGAGCTGGAATTCTGGACTTAACTTTTCTTTTTAGCAAATCCCAAACGATCCATCTACCACCCAAATCCCACTCCATAACAGTGATATTCATATCATTAAGATAAGCTTGAGTTACCCGAGCGGTATGCGGCCGAGCATTATCCTGCATAAAAACAAAATCGTTACCGATATATGGGGCAAACGGTACGACATTTTCTTCTTAAACTTCTCTGATATAGCGGTCTGCAGTCAGACTCCCTCTGTCAATTACTACCAAGTCTGTGCGAGCTCCCAAACAAATGCCTGCCCAAACCATTATTGATCCACCACCGTATGCAACTGTAGTTTCAAAATTTGTCTGAATGTATCGTTCTCCTTTGCGTCAGTATATTCTTTGCCTACCGTTAATTTGATTTAAGAGAATTCTGCACTCATCACTAAACAATACCTTACTCCATTGGTCCGCGTTCCAAAGTCGATGTTCCTGAGCAAAAGTTAACCTGTTTCTACGATGATTTACCTCGAGCCTTGGAGCCTTGGCGGGCACAAATGAACCCAAACCAGCTTCTTCGAACCTTCTTCGTACCGTACGCTCACTTACGGTTACACCCCGCACTGCTTCTAACTCATGTCGGACTTGGACGGCCGTCAAACGGGGGTTCCTACGTAAACGAAGCCGAATGAAACGATCATCCCTACTCGAAGTGCGTTTTTTCTGCCTTGTCCTGCTCTTCTCACATAAGTACCGGTCTCCCTAAACCATTGGATACTGCGATGGATCGTTGAAACTGGTCGACGAAGATCTCTAGATATTACTCTGTAGGTTTGACCATTTCTTCGCATTTCGAGTGCCCTGGCAATCTCCGTTGGGGCTAAGTCAGTCATAATTCAGTCCTCAACTCCAAAAAGATACGCAATTAAAAAAAAAACTAACAAAAAAAAAGTATTTCAATGAAATATTAAATCAAACTCAGAAGGAAGAAATAATCGAAGTTGGCTCCAGATAAGGTGTATTTGAATAAAATTAAAACAATTGCATAAAATGTGATGTTCAGTTGTTTTCTTCATTTGAAATTATTTCTTTTTAAATTAAATGACGTATAAACCAGCTAGCAACCTTATATGATACTGATATCAAACCTTTTTTTATGTTCCGCTAAATATGCCAGTGTGTGTACTTTTGCTTAAATAACGTCATCTTTCATCGGTTATCATTTGTCATCTGTCACCTCGTCAGCTCAGTGCTACCAACATAGCAGCTTCATTTAGTTGCGTTCACAATACCACGATCCATTCCACGCAAGAGACAGTAGCAAAAATGAACAACCTTCAATCTTTTTTCGACCAAATGAAAATAGAAATGTCAAAACAAACAGATGACATTATGATAAGAATTGATGAAAAATTTACACCTTTTAGACAAGAAATGCAGGAATTAAGGGCAGAAAATGAGAAATTAAAGGAAAAGATATACAGTCT
Source organism: Euphydryas editha (assembly GCA_036937285.1). Classification (NCBI taxonomy): domain Eukaryota; kingdom Metazoa; phylum Arthropoda; class Insecta; order Lepidoptera; family Nymphalidae; genus Euphydryas; species Euphydryas editha. The sequence goes on from JAUPFZ010000020.1 coordinate 11,474,784, forward strand.
TGAAAAACATAAAAGACTCAACAACTTAATTCTATATGGAGTAAAAGAAACCGAAAAATCGACTGTCGATCTCATTGAAATAATTAAAAACAAATTTAAAGATGAATTAAATATTACTTTTGAAGATAGGGATGTAAACACGATCTACAGAATTGGCAAAAATAACACAGAAAATGGAAAGGAAAGACCGATTCTCCTGACATTCGTTGACCTCTGGAAGAAAAACGAGATAGTGGCAAATAAAAGGAAATTGAAAAATGTATATGTGTCTGAAGACTACCCGAAAGAAATCCTCGACATGAGAAAGAAACTACAGCCAAAACTTGAAGAAGAAAGAAAAAAAAGGCAATTATGCATTTATAAACTATGACAAGCTAGCTATCAAACAGGGGAAACCAGGAAACGAAAAACGCAAAAAGGAACCATCAACCTCACCTAATGTAAAAGAACACCCTCGCAAACAACAATTGGCAGCAAAAACAAATCGTCTAAATGCTTTCGACATAATGAGGAATAGAAGTAACTCTCTGCCTTCTGCCAACTTGCCAACTGATCAGATTGCATAGGGTATTGACATCAGCCACCGGAACAAAACTTTAAATAAACAAAAACTGGAAGAAAATAGAAACAAAACATTCCCCAACCCGACTTGTCCTCGTGGGGAATTAGACTACAACCCTCCACCAAATACAAAAATAGATCAAAATATAAAACCAACCCTCAAAATTTGCACTTATAACGTAAGAACACTTGCATCAACAGAACGATTTCTCCAATTAACTAACGCTCTAAAAAATATTAATTGGGACATTCTAGGTCTCGCAGAAATCTGAAAAATGGGGTGTAAGATCGAAGAGTACAGCGAATTTATCTTTTGCTACATCGGCGAAACTAAAGGACTACATGGAGTGGGATTTTTAATCAAGAAAAAATATAAAACCAACTTTATAGGAATCTCTGAAAGAGTAGCACTTTTACAAGTAAAATTTGAAAGCTTCTTCTTATCAATAATCCAAGTATATTCACCAACAGAGAGATCAACAGAAGAAGAAATCGAAAAATTTTACAAAGACATTGAATATGCTCACACCAAGACGGAAGGGAATGTCATAGTCATGGGAGATTTCAATGCAAAAATAGGTTGTCCAAAAACAAACTATTATCCAGTGATGGGAAAACATGGCTATGGAGTGTGTAATGAAAGAGGTGAACGTCTCTTAAGTTATGCTTACCAGCATAAACTGTCAATAATGAACTCATTCTTCAAAAAGAAAGAAAGCCGCAGATGGACATGGTTATCACCCGATCTAAAAATGAATAATGAAATAGATTTTATATTGATAAATCACCATAAACTTATAACTAATATTAAGATACTAAGCAAATTTAAATTCTCTTCCGATCACAGGTTAGTGAGAGCAACCTTACTTTTAAGTCGTCCAGTAAAGAGCAGAAGAACCTACACAACACCATCTAATATCCCCAAGACAGAAACAGAAATAAAAAACTACATCGAAAATCTACGAACAAACATAGAAAATATAGAAATAGACTGTATTGATATCCAAACATACTACAATATCCTGGAAAGAGGCATAACAGAGAGTTTAAAATTCAAAAACAATACACATCCTCATCAACACAATATATTCTCCAAAGACACAATCCAACTTATAAAAAGGCGCACGGAACTCCAACACACAAAGAATAAAAATAAAGATATGAAAGAAGAACTTAGCAGATTATACAAAGAGACTAATAGATCAATCCGTAAAGACTATAACAACCACAGATACGAGATTATCTCAAGAAACATCAAAAATTTTAGAAGTGCCAAAAAAGCCTACAAAGAATTAACTACACATAAGTCATGGATTCCAAAACTTGAGCATAATTCACTAGGAACAAAATCTAGAAAAGATGTAATAAACCTTGCAACAAACTTCTATAAAAACTTATATAGGAAACAAAATAACACTGAAATAAAATCGCAAGCAACTCACATGAACATGACGGGCTACATCAGACAAATTGAAGACTCCGAAGTTTACGAACACATAAAAAATCTGAAGGCAGAGAAGAGTCCCGGACCAGACGGATTATGCAATGAGGCCCTTAAAATAGGAGCACCTATTTTAACAGGCCATTTTACGCAACTGTTCAATATGATACTAAACGAAGAAAAAGTACCAAAACAATGGTGTACATCAGACATTATTCTACTCTTCAAGAAAGGAAGCTCCTTGAATATAGGGAATTATAGACCTATAAGCTTGCTGGCAAGTATATACATACTATTTTCATCCATAATATTAAAGAGAATATCCGACGACATTGATAAACAGGTTGCTGTTTTGCCAAGGAACAAGCAGGATACAGATCAGGCTTTAGCACAATGGACCACACACAGACATTAGAACAGGTCATAGAAAAATATAGAGAATACTATAGACCTCTGTATGTGGCATTCATTGACTACAGCAAAGCTTTTGATATCATCAGCCACTGTTCAATCTGGAACGCACTACAACAATCAAATATTAGCTGTAAATACATCAACATCTTGAAATATATTTATACAAAAAGCACGAGTAGAGTCAAATTAGAATCTAGAGGAGACGAAATAAATATAGAACGAGGAGTTAGACAAGGAGAACCTCTTTCCCCGAAACTGTTTATAGCAGTACTTGAAAATATTTTTCAAAAACTAGACTGGAAAAACAGGGGAGTGTACATAAACGGACACTATTTAAACCATTTGAGGTTCGCAGATGATATTGTTATAATTGCTGAAACTGCCAAAGACCTCTAGGTCTTTGGCAGTTACAGCAATTATAACAATATTTATGAGATTTGAACTAATCATTTCGTCTAGGAAATGATGAGTTCGCTGGACTGCGAAAGCTCCAAAATCGGACTAGAAATGAATGAATGTAAATAAAACTAAAATATTAACCAATAATTGCGAACGCCCGATAATGATAAAAGGCAACAATATAGAATACGTCAGCGAATACATCTACTTGGGAAAGCAAATCTCATTCAAAATGTCAAGCAACGAAGAAGAAGTAACAAGAAGAATCAACGCAACTTGGAATAAATTCTGGGCACTAAGAGAAATCCTAAAAGGCAACTACAGCTTGCATATGAAAAGGACAATATTTGATACATGCCTATTACCCTGTTTGTTGTATGGTTGCCAAACCTGGATATTTACAAATAAAATAAAACAAAAAATCAAATGCAGTCAAACAGCTATGGAAAGGAGCATGTTGAAAATTCGGAGAGTACATAAAATTAGGAACGAAAATATTCGTCAAAAAACTAAACTCACCGATGCTCTCAGGCAAGCACTCTCACTTAAGTGGAGATGGGCTGGACACATCTCACGATATTCAGACAGAAGATGGACAATTGAAGCCACACGATGGAAAGGACCAATAGGGAAAAGGAATGTTGGTAGACAATTAAGACGGTGGGCTGATGATATAACACACGTTGCAGGAAATGACTGGATAAAGTCAGGCAAGGACAAGGAATGGTGGATAAGGATGGAGGAGGCCTTTACCCAAACAGGGGTTCAAATCTCATAAATAATACTAACATTAATCATAAGTAACTATTCTTAAATTTAAGCAATAACCTATTAACAAACATTGTAATATTTATAGAAAGTGAGATTTGAAATAAATGGCTTTATTATAATTTTTTTTTAATTGCTACACTCCACCCGTTCTAGATATACATATACACATATAAATATAATACAATACTTATATAAGGAATATAATAAATTTACATAAACTTACTTAGATAAATATAAGCGGGTGGAGGATTACGCCCCGGCAGGGAGATCAAACGGCCGGGGGTTAGGGCTGTAGGCTGAGAAATCGGCGGACAATCCTAGCCGAGTCGAGTAATACCGCCTTCTGCATCCTGGCTGCGAGCGAACCGTCACGGATACCCAGCTGCCTCAGATGGTGAGCGAGGCTAACCGGGATCAAACCTCAAATTATTATTATTATTATTAAATATGCCAGTGTGTGTACTTTTGCTTAAATATCCTAAAATTAAATTTTTCTGTAAATTCAAGGTTTCAAATTATTTGGACCTAATTCTGAGGGTTATGATGTCAGTAATTTCTGAACGCAGAAATTCATGGAGCGGTACGAAGAGAAGCCAACTTTGCTAGGAATGTCTGGTACTGTGTGAACATAAGATCACTGAATAATTCTTTATCTGCGTGTAACTGGTTCGACTCTTATCTTAGAGGACGCTCACAGTGTGTTCATCTGGGTGAAAGTCACTCAAATTTGTACACTCTCAAGTCAAGTGTTCCTCAGGGTAGTGTTCTATCTCCTTTATTATTCTCTACTTTCATCAACACAATAACGATGGTAATCTCTTCCGAATTTCACCTTTATGCTGACGATCAACAATTATATCGCAGCTTAAGTGTTGCGGATAATGCCGATTCTATCGCTTGTGTGAATGAAGACCTTAACCGCATATATTCTTAGTCTGGGCGTTTTGGTCTTGTAGTTAATCCTGCGAAATCACAAGCGCTAATAATTGATAGCCATCACATGCTCTCATGTCTGTCCTCAAACAATATTAATACCGTGTTATATGATGGCGTGCCAATTAATTACGTTGATACAGCTAAAAATCTAGGTCTTTATTTTAGCAATGACTTATCCTAGGCTAAGCATATTAACGAAATTTCTAAAAAAGTACATTTCTCAATTCAGTCACCTTAAAAATCTCCAATACTTCCTTCCGATTAAAACTAAAACTCTTCTTGTTGAATTATAAATTAATTAATTTTACTGTGCTTCTTATATCTTTCTCTTTTTCTCTCGGGCTACGTACATCTATTCGTCCTTTATTCTGACGCTATTATTGTAACGCTCATGTGTGACGCGACCTTGAAATTTTACGAAGAATTTCCGAACTGTCAAACCAGAGGAATATTATTATATTTTTATATTCTAAGAAGATTTCTAACAAAAAAAAAAAATAATAATAAATAAATAAATAAAAAATTGTGATGGCTAGGAACTCAATGTATGCATTTTCTGCATGTTGTTGTGGTGTAGACGCTGGTCGAAGCTTTGGTGGCGTGACTTGCCCCTTGTCAGCTCTCGTTCGATTGGCTGGTGGCACTTGAGGGAGCTTCGGACTTTCGTCTCTCATAAACCTTCTCAGTGCCCCCGATTGCCTTTCATCAGGAGATGCCGATTTTGGGGCAAGGTGGGACAGTCGGGTGCCTCTCCCATGTCTCATAATTAGAGGACAAGTCCCAAATGTGGATCAGACGGCTCGGATCAGGGCTCAGGCTCAGAGAGCTCTGATTCATCGGTGGAAGGAGGACCTGGAGTCCCCATTGGCGGGCCCAGCGACGGTGGACGCTATACGTCCACATCTTCATCACTGGGTTAGACGATGGCATGGGATGCTAACCTTCAGGCTGACGCATGTGCTTACCGGGCATGGATGTTTAGGTAAGTACCTGCATCAGATTGCAAGAAGGGACCCACTCCACTCCTGTCTGCCACGAGTGTGGCACGTCGATAGACACGGCGTGTGGGCTGGGAAGGGGTCCCAGCACCATGTCCTGGTGGACGTGATATGTCAAGACCTTTTGTTGTTAATTGTGGTCCGTTGTAGGCTCGGCAGCAAAAGGTACTAGTGCGCCGTGGCCTCTTTCTGCGAGGAGGTCATAGCTCTGAAGGAGGCCGCAGAGCGGGAGCGCGAAGCAGACGCTAACGCTAACCCACTCCGCAGGAGACGACCAGGGGGAAGGAGACGGCGTTACGCGCTCCTTCACCCTTCAAAATAGAGTAGGAGGAGAACCTATTATCCTCCCACTCGCCACCAGGGCAATAGAGTGCTCACGGTGCCCGTGAGCGCTCTATAGGCGAAGGCGGGATGCGTAGATGTTTCCTCGCTTTCCCAAGCTGGTGACCCCGACGTGATCAGCCTTCGCAAACGTGACCTTCCCCCCCAAACATTTCCCAACTTCAATAAAAAAAAGAAAGAAAAATGTATTCGTCAACAAATTCGAGAGTAAAATTCCCAACTGATATCAGAGTAAGCACGACATGGACATTCGACATGATTTTCATCTTGTCTATGTTTATTTTAAGGTCCACTCGTTGGGAAACTCCATCGAGGTCACTGAGCGTAATTTTGAGGTCTTCCAAGGGTTCCGCCATAAGCAGGAAATCATTGGCTAATATTTATGCCGAATCTTTCCATTTCAAGAGCTTGAAAGCGGTAAACAGTTTTAGAGAGATAACATCTCCCTGTCTCATACCTCGCTGCATTGGAATCGCTCTCGTGCTATGCTCCTGTACTCGAACCGATTTGTAAATATTGAATGTGTTGTTGATGCTTGTGTTTAGTCCTTCTTGCCTTTTTTTTATACAAATAGATATTTAAAACGAAATAAAATTAAATTGTAAATATATAATTATGGTGAATATACTAACATAATTTAGCTGGATATAGATTACTAGTGCATATGAATGCATAGGCTTCTGAGGAGAATGGAGGTGGCTAGTGCGGGCCTAGGTCTGTCCATTAACAAGTCGAAGACTAAACTTATGGTGGTGGATCGCACTAACCAGTTGGATCTTCGTGGTTTGCTTGACCTACAAATTGTAGAAAACTTTATATACCTGGGCTCTAACATCTGCAACAACGGGTCTTGTGAGGGAGAAATACGCCGACGCATAGGTATGGCCAAAAGCGCAATGTCACAGCTTCAGAGAATTTGGAGGGACAGGAAAATATCGATCAAAACCAAGATAAAATTGGTACGGACACTGATATTCTCTATTTTCTTGTATGGAGCTGAGACATGGACCATAAAATCAGCAGATAGAAACCGCATAGATGCTTTCGAAATGTGGTGTTGGAGGAAAATGCTCCAAATACCGTGGACAGCACATAGGACCAACGTATCAATCCTTAAACAACTGCATATACAAACGAGGCTTTCTACCACATGTCTCAAGAGATTCCTAGAGTACTTCGGTCATATCGCGAGGAAAGACAATGATAATCTGGAAAGACTTATGATTACCGGTAAGATCGAAGGAAAGAGGCCTAGAGGACGAAGCCCAATACGTTGGTCCGATCAGATCCGGACATCTCTTGGCATTACTTTCAAGGATGCTCTCAAAGGCGCTGAAAACCGCAAACGTTGGAGAGATATAATAAGGAAAGCGCTTAGTGGTGGTCACGACCCTCAGCACTGAGGATATCGACTATAAGAGAGAATAGATTACTAGTAGCGTCTTCTAAATGTTTGTTTGTTTTTTTATTTTAATTGTCTGTTGTTTTAAGTCAACGGATAAGTATAAAATACCTACTATTTATATTGTCTTCAAAATTCTATCGACGTTGTAATTTCGACCTTACCGATTATCCTTCGTATCATCTCCATTCTACGTGACATTGAATGATAATTAAAATTTAAATTCTAATGATATGAAAAAATAATGGTTTAAAAATATTTTGTTGGATATTGAAAAATTTTAGCATATTTTGGCATTAATAGCAACAATTGCTAAGTTCGCGGACCCCTTCTAAGTGAAGATTTTCTTCACTATAATTGGAGTGCATGCGCACGTTATACATTAAGTTTCCGGACATGTTACTAGCGCCAAGTGTCATCGCGCTATAGATAGGGGAAGGGGGGGGGGCAAGACGGAGTTAACGTTTGGAGCGTAATAAAACGCACATTTTTAAGTATTTTGAATATTTATTTATTTACAATTACTCTTACATTATCAATCTTTATAAATAAGGAACTTGAGAAACTTTACACTCATAGAAAAAGAAAAAAATGACCAGTTTTGTCAAAAACGTCCAACACCCCCATCTTGCCCCCTAGGTAGGGTAAGACGGGGTACCCTATCAGGCAAGATGGGGTATGGCAGACATATTCCATTTTTGGTTGCAAAACTCGCAAACAAATACTGCCTCGTCGTCCTCGTCATCTATTTCAGCACAGCTATAGTGTGCCCAATTCCTACAGTAAGAATATGCGACCCATACTTCATTAGAATCCAAGTATTTTCCTTGGCAGTAAAAACCAGGGAAATTATCTTCTTCGTTGTCACAATCTGGTGAGTAATTAGGATTATTGTTATGTTTTCTTCTTATTCTTTTTCTGAGCAATTTTTTTTATTCTTTTACCTATTTTTTTCTTTTTTTTGTTATCTTCTTATTTCTCTTTTTATTATCAACATAATTGCAAAGTTCTTTCTCTTCGTTATCAGAAAATGTTCGCTTTCATGGACCTAAAGGAACTTTCACCGAAGTTGTAGGAGTAGCAGGATTTTCTAGGGCTGCACAGCAAGAGCCTCTTTGACTTTTCTTTCAAAGGTCATTTGAGGCACAGAATATGTTTTCGATGCTAGTTTATACCCCTTTTCCCTTCAATTACAACATCTACCGTATTTTTCATACTCTATTCACTCCAATTCCCCTATTTGTCTTTTTTTATAATGTTTCACCATGCTAAACAAGATAAAACTCAACTAAGTTTAAAGGATCATAAAGTCTCTTAAAGAAATCATAATTTTCTTCGAGGGGTACCTCATACCGCATTTTGCCCCCCACGCTCATTTAAATAAAATAGCATGCCTTAAAAAAACAAATCAAAATATGGAAACTAACATGTTCTTACCTGTTGGTGTAATCATTGATAAACAAGAATAACTTTTAGTCAGTTCTAAAAAACTAATGTTGAGGTACAGAACACATGCGATAAAAAAAAAACACGAAAATCACAACGAACTTAGCAAAAATCGAGTTTTTGGCGGAAGGGCGAAAACGCATGGACACACAAGCTGGTCACAGCGCTGATTGATAAACAATATAATAACGCGTCGTTACGAGACACAGCGGCCGTAATTGGTCGTCCGTACGACCGACGAGACCCGATACCCCGTCTTGCCCGCTACCCCATCTTGCCCCCCTTTCCCCTACACATGCTACTTAATAGCATGCTTGTAGTAGGTATGCTTATTGTCTAGTTGACAAATGTTAATGCTATTTTTAAAAACAATAACCCTTTTTTTAGTGATTTGTAATTTTTTTAACTTTTGCAATTTTTGCAAGCGAAACTTCCTTTTTTTTTAAATCAACTAGATGCCATTCCGAATCGAATGACATCTGAATCATAATTTTCGAAGACTGTTGACAAAAGTTGACCAAAACCGCACTTTTTGACTAGACTAAGATAATGCTAGTATAATAAGTAGCATGTGTATCTGTAACATATGTCTGCAATATTTAATCTGCTTTTATTATTTTTTTTATTTATATTTATTCTTATAGCTAGTAACATTTCATAATTTGTTTCGTACCATTTTATCTGTGCTGGACTTAAGTAAAGGTAATAAGATTCTGGCGGGAACCTTGAAAAAGCGCGGTTGAACTTAAACTTTAATTTTAAATTTTTCTAAAAAAAAGTGATTTTTTTTTATAATTAAAGTGAATTAAAATATTGCTATTAGCTGCTGAAAAGCACAATAGCAATGGAGGTAAACGAGGGGGGCGGGTCTCACCCGCCCGCCTCAAAAAAACGGTCACGGCCTGCGGATGAAGGAGGCGTGGGCGTAGGCTCTGGACCATCGGGCTGCGGCGATGAGCGAGATGCTTATCTGCCTTATTGCAAACCAGGCTATAAAAGACTATATCCGGAAGGCTCAACCAACACAGACTTTAAAGTGTATGTGGAGTCCACAAACAACGATAGATTGGGCAACAAGAGCCCTATATACTTGAACCATATTTTCGCAATGGATGTAAAAGGTGTGACGGGTATTCAGAGGGTGAATGCAAATAAAATAGCAGTTATTTTCAAGCAATATAATACGGCCAATAACTTTATTAATAACACCACTTTCCTCACAAAATATAATATGAAGGCGTTCCTACCGGCAGCGCAAATTGAAAAAACTGGCATCATTAGATTTGTTCCAGCGAATATATCTAACAAAGAACTTTACACAAGACTTTCTTCAATTTATGAAATAGTGGCAATAAGAAGGTTTTCAAAGAAAGTAGGACAAGAGCGCATTCCATTGCAGACTGTAAGCATCACCTTTTTATCTAATGTACTGCCTAATAATGTACAATATGATCTATTCTCGTACAGAGTTTTCGAATACATTCCACCATTACTACAGTGTTATAGGTGTTTTAAATTTAATCATTCAGCAAAAGTTTGTAACGGTAAACAAAGATGTAGTATTTGCGGAGGTGAGCACTTGTATAAGGAATGTGATAAACCAACAGAAATCAGCTGCATAAATTGCAGTGGACCTCATCTTGCGATATCTAGATTATGTCCTATTAAAACAAAGAAGATTATTGAAAAGAAAAACAACATATCTTATGCAAGTGTCGCCTTTACAAAACAAGTCACCACCAATGAAAAAGATTTCCCTTCACTCCCATCACCAAAATCTCAACCTGTAAATAGTAATGTTAGTGTAAATAAGTCTATAAATATCTCTGCAAATAAGTCTGTACAAGATGTAAATAAAGTTAAAATAGTCCATTCTAAAGACCTTAAAAGTCAAATAATTTCCGACAACGATGTACTTATGGCCCTAGTACAGACGTTGGTGGAATTAGCCAATAAAGATGACAGTACACCCACTAATCTAAAAACTATTAAAGATGCATTAATAAAAAACTTAACATAATGGATTGTGTAGGGCCTAGTTCTACACAATCCAAGTTACGTATTGCGCAGTATAACATTCAAAGTGAAAATAGTAAAAAACCTTTATTAATCCAATTTTTAAAACAAAAAAATATTGATATTTGCCTTCTTAATGAGACATGGTTCAAAGATAATAATTTTAAAATACCAGGATATAATATTTACAACAAAAATTCAAATAATGCACATAATGGAGTTGCAATACTGATAAAACCATACCTTAAGTATAATACATTAAATACCATATTTTATGAAGACATTCAAACAGTTGCTGTATCTGTATCAACAGGACATAGTAGTTTAACAATTCTCTGTGTATACTGTCCACCTACAAGTTGGCGTATTAGAATTAATAGACTCCGCTACATTATTAATGATCTACCAAAACCCATATTTATGAGTGGTGACTTTAATGCTCATCATATTGCATTTGGTTGTCAGTCAACGAAAGGTAGAGGTCAGGAGTTATTTAATTTAATTGATGACTTAGATTTGTGTATTTTAAATGATGGTAGACCTACAACTATAAATCGCCCTAAACAAACTGCTTCTGCCATTGATGTAAGCTTCATCAGTGGCAGCCTCGCACCACTGTGTGATTGGTCTGTACATGATGATACAATGGGAAGTTACCATTATCCAACAATAACAGAGATTTCATTACGTATAGATAAATATCATCTTAATTCCCCTGTAGATAGGTTTATATATAAAAAAGCTGACTGGGCAACATACACAGCTCTTTCAAAAACAATGTTTAATGATTTCATACTTCAATCACATGATCCTATTTCAACCTATAATAATTTCTGTTTTCATTTAGATACTCTTAAAGAAATGTCAATTCCAAAGCTCACTAAAACAAACACTTTCATAAGCAGGCCACCATCTCCCTGGTGGAATAGTATATGTGAACAAAGTGTTATTGCTTCATATAATGCACTAAAACTATATAGAAAAGAGCCTACTATTGAAAATTATATTAATTACAAAAGAAAAGATGCCCAAAAAAAGAGAACAATTTTAGAACAGAAAAAAATTGGATGGAATAATTTATGTAACACTTTTAATAGAAATACTCACATAAGTAAAATTTGGAATTTATTAAAAATGTTTAAAGGCATAAGACCTAAGAATAAATCATATACAAATGAGTTTATATCTCCACTCTTAGATAAATTATCAGATAATAGCAACTTAATTGAAGTAGATCAACTGAACATTCTTTTTGAAATCAACAATCATAACCCAAATTCTAAATGTTTACTGGATCCATTTTCATGGTCTGAATTTTTAACAAGCTTGCACTCTAGACGAAATACAACTCCTGGCTTAGATGATTATCCTTACATCGTAATTAAAAACTTAGATGTATCTGCCCAAAAGTTGTTTCTTAGCATTCTCAATTTGCTTTGGCGTAATAAATCTATTCCACAGTCATGGAAAACACAGTGTGTTGTCCCAATACTTAAGCCCGACAAATCTCCTGAGCTTGCTAGTTCTTATAGACCAATTTCCTTGTCATCCTGTCTTGGTAAAATATTCGAAAATATGGTGAAAGTCCGTCTTGACTGGTATGTTGAATCCAAGTGTTTCATTCCACATATACAATATGGCTTCCGTAGAGGGCGTAGTAGTGCAGACAGTTTCACCTCTTTAATCTCTGACCTGAAAAATGCAAAACATAGAAAATTAAACACTGTTTGCGTATTTCTAGACGTTCAAAGTGCTTTTGACAGTGTTGATCCTGGTATACTAGTTCAAATCATGTCTAGGTTGGGTGTGCCCGGGCACTTATGTAAGTGGATTTTTAATTTTTTGAACAACAGAACAATCTATGCTAGGCATAACAATATTTTATATGGACCCAAATGTGCCTCAAAAGGCACAATGCAGGGTGCCACACTATCTCCATTACTATACAATATATACACAAGTGAAATTTGTAAATATGTAAATAATAGGAATGTAAATATTTTACAATTTGCTGATGACATTGTTTTTTACAGCAGTAATTACAACTTAGAGATTGCAATAGATAATATGAACAAATCCTTATTTCAACTATTACAATATTATAATGATCGTTTACATTTAAAAATTAACCCCTCTAAAAGTAGTGTTATGTTTTTTGGCAATGAAACCTCAAATACAAATATTATTTACAACAATGAAATTATAAATAGAGTCACTTCAAAGAAGTTTTTAGGAATAATATTGGACCAAAAACTAACTTTTGAAGAACATATTAAATACATATCTAAAAATGCTCACACAGGACTAAATGTTATCAGATCACTTTGTGGCGTAACATGGGGTGCAGACCCTAAAATATTGTCAATATTGTATAAAAGTATTGTTAGAAGTCATTTAGATTATAGCTCACTCGCTTATATGAATAGTTCTCATGTAAATAAATTAGACATATTGCAGAATAAGGCTTTAAGAATAATATCTGGTGCTATGTGCTCAACTCCCATAAGGGCCATGGAAGTTGAGACAAAAGTGATGCCTTTGATTTTGAGGCGAATCTTACTCGCTGAAAGATACTGTCTCAAACTAATAGCATCAAACAACACTCAAATAATAAGTAAAATTGTACCTTATATAGATAGAACACCAAGAAGATCATTAACAACAGCACAAGGTCTATTATGCGGTAATTCTCCAACACTGTCCGACATACTTCTGGAAATAAACAATAGCTTTTTTAAAATTAGAAAACAGTTTCCATGGCCATGTTACTCTTTCTCTTATCAGTGTATTTCACATCCAATTAATGTAGTCCAACAGACAATAAACAATAATTCGGAAATGCTTCAATTTTTGGAGGAAAATACAATGTACTATGTTATCTACACTGACGGGAGCAAAGCAAGTGATTATGTACATGCTGCTCTATATGATCCACAAGCAAAATTTTCTTCAAGTTTTATTCTGCATGAACCCTGCTCTATATTTACGGCAGAGGCATATGCGGTGTATCAGGCATTAATGCGTATTCACGAAATCAATAACATCAAATATTTTTTAATAATTTCTGATTCCTTGAGTTTGATAACAGCTTTATCTACCCTCACAGTTAAATACAAGTCTAATTATATCCTTTATTTCATTAAACAAATAATTTACCAATACCACAATAAAAATATTCAAATTTTCTTTCTATGGGTGCCTTCCCACAAAGGTATCTCTGGCAATGAAATGGCTGATAAAACTGCATATGAAGGAGTTAATGCTGTTGATGTTAGAAATACAATGTATGTTCCTATGTCTGATTACTTGCAATGTATTGACCAGAATATTCAAAAGTTGTGGTTAGAAATGTGGAAGAAAGATCAAGATACGAAAGGAAAATGGTATGGAAGCATACAAGAAAGCTTACCTGCAAGACCTTGGTATCATCGTATACAAGATGCTACTCGAGACTTTATTACTATCATAAATAGACTGCGTTTTGGTCATAGTACTGCACCGTCACACCTTGCTCGACTCGGCATTATTGCGAATAAAACCTGTTCACATTGTAATTCAAGTGAAGGAACTGTGGAGCACATTATTTTCGATTGTCCAAAATTTTTGATTGACAGACTAGTGTTGGCCAGTGAACTTAGTGATGTTGAAAATAAGTGTGATTTATTGTCCCGCCCGCCGCCATTAAAACAATTATTACAAGACGAACATACTTACAAGCACATCTACAAATACATAAAGAATACAATTAAAACAATTTAATGAAATATGCTCAGAGGCGTACAATTACGTATATATGAATAATAAGAGTTGACCTAAAGGTTGTAGATACCAGGTCATAAAATCCCAAAAAAAAAAAAAAAAGTAAAGGTAATAAGTATAATATTTTATTTTATTTTTATATGTGTGACGCTTGTCAGTTGTCAGTTGTCACACTTGTTGATTTTAAGTTTGAAATTGTACTGGTCGTTGTTAAAGTTTTGTTTGATAAAAAGTTACGTCGAAACAAACAAAAATGATAAAAATTCCGCCGTGGACAGGCGGTATCGAAGAGGAGTATGAAACTCAACATTTTGGTTTTGGTTCGCAAAGGCTCAAAATATCTGTTCGTCAGATGGTTGAACAGAAAATCAGAAATGGCGTTAAAGACATGGAAAGATATCTTCAAGATTCATTGGATTTGAATGATAAGGATAAGACGACATTAACTCATTCATGTGATAAACTTATTCGTTTATATTGTGAGAGGGCTGGGCCATCTCTGGATATTGTAGATGAAGAAATTGAGCGTGTACTAAAAATACCTAACAATGTTTTATTACCTGAAGATGAAGTACAGTTAGAACAAGTATCAGACGAAGAATATTATAAGCTGCGGGAGGAGGTTGTTTCGTTAAGAAAAAGGGTAGAAAGAGGTGCTTTGATGGAGGCTTTGCTGACTGCTGAAGAAGAGGAATTATCTTCAGTTGAAAAGGTATGCGAGACAGCTAAAAAAGATATGGAAGTTATAGATTTATTGCAAAAAAATTTAGAAAGTACTGACAGTGTGAAAACTGTTCTAAGTGAAGTGCATTTTCTATGTGCCAGTGTCCCGTTTATAAACAAAAACAATCAAAACGATATATTTGGTGAATAATTAAATGTAAGTCTTAGTTGGATCATTTCTATTTGAAATTAATATACTGTTAAAATTAAATTGATAAAATTATAACTATAGTTAACTTTTATTCCCTCAAATAAAAAAATAAAAAATATATATCAGAACAATTTTACTTTGACTTGAGACTTAAAATTTTACTTCTTTAATGTTCAATATTAACTAACATCTTTGACTCCTACTAATTATATTTTTGTATAAGAAAATCTTGTATTTATTTATGTTTTGTAAGAAAACATTTGACCTGCTGATTAATAAGCTGCTGATTTCAAGTAAGTCTTCTTAGTTCCATCTCTTAGACATTTTACATTAGCAAAAAAAAAATCATGTCAATATCTTTATTAGGTTAATGAATTTTTGAGAAACAAAATTTTTTGTTAGCTATGCATGTTTTTACAAAGTAATTTTAAAAGCAAAGTGTTTTTTGTCTTTTGACTTGCTTTATAAGCAATGCCGACAAAGTTACTATATAAGTTAGTATTTCATAAAAATGTGTATGTAGAGCTTTTTTTTAATCTGTACTAGCTTTGATTAGTTTTGAATATGTGATACAATTAATTTCTATAACAAATTATTGATATTAATGGAGTTATAGAAATATGTAACAGCCAGAAATTTGTTCCACAGTTCCATATAACTGTTGAAAAAGTGACTGTTCTTAAGAGAGTTAAGCTCAAACTGTTACCTATAATAGAGGAGGGTTTGAGTTTAATCTATCATACCATTCTGTACTGTACTGTATCAGCCTGTAAACCAACCACTGCTGAGCGAAGGCCTCTTCTCCATATAGAAGAATGTTTAGAGCTTAATCCACCACGCTGTTCCACTGCGGGTTGGTGGATAATTTCCCTATAACGGGGAACAATTGTTATCAGATGTCTATGATAACAACTGGGACTGACGGCTTTACTTGTTCTCCGAGGCATGGTGGGGAGACCAACAAGGACATACAACCAGACAAGAATCAAATATTTGTGCCAATACAAATATCTGCCCCGTTCAGGAATCGAACCCGTGACCGCCTGGCGAGCGGCTTTGAGGCGACTACTCGCACCACTACACCAGAATGGTCGTCATACACCATGGGTTAACAAATACTTAAATACATATGCATTACAATAATCACCTTCTTAGAACTGACATATCAGCATTGCTAGCCCGGTATTTAACCTGTGACCAAATCAAATATAAATTGCTGTAAAACAAATGTCATTAAATATTTAATAAAACAAAAATAACAGTTAGTCTTTTAATGTAAAAACACAACTTAGAGATTTTTTTTTTTCTAAAAACAAAATTCATGGACATTATTCTAGTTATAATACTAATAACAACACAGTATTTTGAGTACATATTAAAAAATAATTATGAAATAAAATTGAAACATACATTTAGAGAATTGAAACTAGGTTGTTTCTATACACATTAGCATAAATAGGAAAATGATTGGCACGGTTTCTGTACAAAAAGTATTGCCTCCAAAAAAAACCTAATTTGTTTTATGGAAAAAAAAACAAAGTATTGAGCATTCTGTTCAATAATTCAATAAATAAATTTGTCTTAATGTCTTGTAATACACGTTCTTTCAGGAATTAAAGCTAACTATGCCAATGTTTACATACATGCAATTTTATTCTTGTAAAATGTAAAATTTCATTAATTTTTTACTATTACATTATATTATGTTTTTTCTGTATTCTATAGCATGATCGTTTTTTTTTTTTTTTGGCAAAAGAAATATTACTTTGTTTTCTGTCTTATTTATGTCATTTTCTAAATGTTGTCATGAATATTATATTTTATCTGGATTGAACTTATGGTCTTGTTTACTACTATTGTAAAAATAATTATGTGTGCAATACATAACATATATGTATGTGTTTAATTCCATCTGAACTTTTTTATTTTAATAAACAATAATTATATAAATTTATTTGCATGTATGTACTTTTTTTAAAGAACACAAATTAGCATATTTCTCCATTTAACACCTACCTAAAAACTATTCATCAATTACTTGATATCACATTGAGGCTTAACTACCAACACATCTATATTTAATATATCTGAGCTTGGCTTAGCCAAAATGCTAAGATCCTCTAAACATTTACAACAATAAAACACTTGGATCTCAAAATTATCAATATAGTAGTTAATATTATAATGACATGTTTAACTACACTATTTTTATGCATACCTATTTTATTTTTGGCATGATGATAATCAGTATTTTTTAATTTTATAAAGATATTTTATTTTGAATACTGATGAAAATAATATATAGTTTTAAACATGTTCAATCTAATAAAATTCATGATTACTAACATTTTAATCTATCACAATTAATATTTATACTGAAATGACTAATAACAATATTTATACATAATATTTTATATTAATTTGTATAAATAATTATATTATAGGAAAATAAATTAACTAGAAGTTTAAACGTTCATTAATATTGAATTTTTATATCTATTTTAAAATTTAATGATTGACTTTGTTTTTTGAACTACACTGGGAATTTTACATAATAATTACATAGATATAAAATACTAATAGATGTGAAGTTCAAATTTTAAAAAAATATAACTAAGTTCAGGTTTTATTAAATTCAAGTATCTGTGATTATATTTTTCAAAAAAATAAAAATTACTACTTTGAGCAGAAAAATAAAAGCACATTTTTTGTTGTATCACATAATTTGAAAATTATCCTAGTCCGACAGACGAAAGCTGAACCTGAAAAAATGTCAAGCTAAAATCGTAAAAAAAAAAAATTCTATACTAATATTATAAAGCTGAAGAGTTTGTTTGGTTGTTTGAACGCGCTAATCTCGGGAACTACTTGTTCGAATTGAAAAATTATTTTTGTGTTGGATAGCCTATTTACCGAGGAAGGCTATATAACATCACGCTACGACCAATAGGGGCTGAGCAATAATAAGAAATGTTATAAAAACGGGAAAAAATAATCATTTTTGAGAGCTTCCGTTGCGTCCTTTATTATTTCTCTTCTCGAGACTTTTTTAACTATGTATATTTCCACTTTTAAAATAAAAATAACATCACTCTTTTACTGAGAATTTTCGAAAAATAAAAAATAACCTAATAATAGGTTGAACGACCCAGGAATCAAACCTAAGACCCCTTGCACGACAAGGGGTCGCACGCTGACGCTTGCGACCACTCGAACAACGAGGCGGGTACCTTTTTTTTTATCGCTGGGAAATGCGTTTAGGCATCCCGCCGCCCGAAGGCGACGGGTATGCAGGACTCGCTGACTGCGAAGTCAGAATCCCCACTAAAACCCAGCGGTGCCCTCATCGTCGTAGTGGGCCAAGGGATCGTTCGCGCATGCAACCGTGACGCCCCGACGACGGCTGGTCCGCCTATGCGGGCCGCCGGGCCGCCTTCGCTTATAGAGGGCTCGCGGGCTATCGTGAGCGCTCTATTTTCACTGCGCCAGGAACCGGCGCCCGGGGGAAACTGCGGCAGGTAACGAGAGAGGTAACGGTAAACGGTTAACTCAATTTGATGATTTTTAATAACAATTCATTTATTTTCGAATTATTCAGGTTGTCAAATTTTGGGCAGGTAAACTTGTCCCTCAACGTTTTTTTATTTTTTATTATTATTAATAACATCACAATCTCTTAACAAGTTTTACATGAAATACAAAATGCATCGCATTAGTAAGCATCCATTACAAAATTAAGACAGTATTGATTTATCCTAGTTTTTTTAAAGTAACATAGGTACCTACTGGTAATATCTGGTAACAGAATGGTTTTTCGTACTTATTCTAACTGTCCCGGTAGCACTTCTATATATAATAAAGATCAAATAACTTAAATTTTTACTATTCAACCTACTTAAATTAAATTATTACCTTAAGATGGATATTGTAATATATTTATGTCATTTCAACTTGCGTTTACCTGCCCAAAAATTGATAATGACCCAATATTGATTTGTAATGTCGAGTTTTAGGATTTGTAAAATTAATTTTAACAAAATATATATTTTAAATACAAATAAAGAAGCAACATGTTTGTTGTTATGTTGAATTTTTGTAATGATGTTTTAATATTAATACTAAATTTTTATAAGTATCTACCTACCTAACTTGGGTTTAGCTTCCGTTTATCAGACTAAAAATATCTTTTATCACAGACAAAATTAAAATTTTTATGCTATGTTCTATTTACAACACTTTAGAATGTATGTTTTATGACATAAATAATATATATTAATTTACAAATATTTTCAAGTAATTATAATACATTTATTAACATAAACAATCCCTATAATTTCTTTATGTTTTTGAATAAATATATTGGTTAATTACAGATACCATTTCAATTTATTTAATATTTAAATTATTTAATTTTAGAAATTTTAAACATAACATATTTTTTTAACATTTTATTGTCTGTTCTATGATGAACACTTCATGTCCAACATTTTTACATATCTTAAGATATATAAAAAATATATTTTTATAACATAAACTATTTAATCTTTAAATTGTGTTCACTGATGGACATATTTAATTTAAGATACACTTGCATAATTAACATTTGATTACTAATCTGATAAGCTGCCAATTAAAAAAAAAAGATAAAATAAGTACCTATTTGAAATGTTAACGCCTTTGTGTCGCGGCCGTTTGTACCTTGCCTTAGAATATTAGTCATTAAACATCATCTATCGAATTGGAACCAAGTCCTCTAATACCACTGATCCTCTATTTGTCCTTGGTTCACAAACAACCGAAGTCTTTTGACGGCTACTTGCTTAACCAACTTTATAACAACACCAATCAATGTCTGAACTGGTTGACTGAAAATGCCTGAAAATGTATTTATTCATACAGGAGTAGTGTTGGAGCTGAATACACCCAACTCTACTATCGGTTGACACCCAAGTTTAATTTTTTAACATTTCGATCATCTTTATAACTATCAGTGATTGATTCAGATAGTGTATTTGGACTTTTTTTGAATATAATGTGAATAGATATATTTTTCTTAAACATATATTGTTGTTACCTTTTTATTTATTTTTTAAGTGTGCTAAAAAAAGTTAGCGACTAACTTAAAAAATATAAGTAGGTAATCAATACTCTAATAGAATAAATAGATTAATAATCTTAAAATGTCTGTTTTTTTTTGTTGTTTGATTGCATATCGTTATAAGGCAATAAAAACATTCTTTACATATTTCAATAATATCTTACACTTATATTAAAACTTGATTTCGTTATAAAATAAATTTGAAATTGTAATAATCTTTGATATGGTGACACTCTCTCAGATCTATATTTAATTTATTAACGCCGAGTTGCACGAAACAAATTTTAAAATTTAAGTGTTTATTAAACTAATTTAATCACAAGAATCGTGATTATCTGTTGCACAAAACGTACATCTGATTAAGTTAACAAAAAAAATTAGTTAAAGACCTATCTAACGGATGATTAATTCCAACAGCTTTAAATTAATCATGAGATCAACTAATTTTAAGATTAATTGCAACTTAACTAACGGAAAATTAGCGACGGTTTCGTGCAACTCGCCGTAGGTTTTCAAATCCTGACCTTGACGGTAATAATTTTTGAATTCGTTTATTCTAATACTCTCCCTATCACACTTCTACTACCTATAGGTATATAGATAGGATGGGTAATTTTAATAGCACAAAAATATAATAGCTTATTTATAAAGTGTTGTAGTAATAAAATATTACCTAATGTTAATATTTGTTTACGGTAAAAAAAAAAATATGGTTGAAAATAAAAATATACAGTTTGTCTCTTCTTTTCCAATGGGACGTGAACTTCTTTATAATTAAATTAATAAAATGTATATTTATATTTGATATGAGTAAAGCATTCATGACTAGATTTATTTCATAGGTAAATTAAATTAGTATCTAATAAAAGTCTTATTATTTTAACGATTTAACAACAAAAAGTTAAAAATATGTTTCCTTAATTTAAAGAAGAAATAAAACTTATCTCTTCTAAACGGTCATTTCGTGAAGCGACAATCCCTAAGCAAATAATTATTTATGCATTATTATAAGCAGTTTGTCAGACGAAGGCGGGTGGTCGCTCGTCAACGGCGGTGACCACGCGCCTGCCCGACGGCCCCGGCCAGTACCAGCCACTGTCGCTCAGTGCCACCAGTCACACCGGCCCCGACCACTCTGTGTTTTCCTATAGACAAAAAGATAATTTTATTTTTCGTTTTTTATTTACCGTGTCAAACTCGTCGTTAAACTTGTTGTTAAATTTGCTTTTGCTAATAGACTTAACACACTAATTTGCTATTACGTATATATCATGGAGTATAGAGTTAAGGAGAACTGTCTTGCATGAGGGATTACTTGAAAAAGTGTCCACTTGTAAACAGCAAATTTATTTACTATCTTGGCCTTTGCTCAGCAGTGGGTTGTTTAAAGGCTGATACAGTACAATACACCTCATCATTAATTGAATATCTAGGTAAAACACTATAACACACACCAGATTTAAGTAGACTTCCAGGTACTATGTGATAACCAAATACAATTTAGCTTAGTGGTTTTTGTGTGATCCAGGACAAACCCATAAACAGACAATTTGATTTAGTTTGTTATTTCTCTTACAAAGATCTGCCGTTTACAATTTGACTATAATGTATGGTAAAATTGTAAACAGTATATATGTTACCGTATAGTAATAAATCCTAGATTTATTTTGTTCTTATTTTGTCCTAAGATTTACCATTTTTATGGTATAAGTCTGAAATAGTATGTTTGTTAAGCATTAATTTCCAATTTTAACCAGTCTTCGTTCGGTATATATTAGGTTTTATCTTAGTGATGGTACAAGTCAGGTGTCGTTTTCTCTTGCGCCCGGTCCTTGAGCGGTGGATGCTCCGGAAACGCAAGCCCCTCACCTCCGTCTGACGCAGGTTCTCACCGGGCACGGTTGCTTTGGTGACTACCTGTGTCGGACGGCCCAGAGGGAGCCGACGACTGAATGTCACGATTGTGGCCGCCAACGCGGCCTCCCTCCGTGGGTGACGAACGGAGCTGCGTAGAGGGCGCTACTTAATGCGCCTCCAGTAACGCCCCTGTGCCCGTGTCGGGCCGGGATAGGAACCCGGTCCTGCTAGACACGGCGTCGTCGGGACTGTTCAGAGGTGAGCCAGACATCCCCCAGCCTATCGCTAGAGGGATTCTATTGCTCGCAGATTCGGGACCCTCCAGTTAAAGCGGCTGAAGGCTCCCGCAGGAGTTTAGTATGGTATTGCACCCCCAAGTGCTGAGTCCGACATACGATCTAGGACTGCCTGGATATCACCTGTAAATGGGTTCCCTTGCGATACAAAAAAAGGTGTTCTTTTCTCCACTTGGTAGTTTTCTGTAACTGTGTAGGTATATATAGTGTGTATGAATTCGAAAGCGCGAAGAGGAGACAGTCTCCGCCTGCTTTTTAGCTTTGTGAATACTAAGCATAGAAACCAGGCTTAATGTCGTGGCTAAGGCTGAAGCTAGGTACTAGCCAAAGTTGCGAAGGTGAGCCATGCATAAGTTTTGTTATACACGCCAAAGCGAGCAGGCTGTTCTTGAGGTGTCGTAAACCTTAAAAGAACTAGTTATTAAGATCATCATATCATAATTTTAAAATTTTCAATGGCTGAAAAGTCTTCAATAACTTTATTTAAAATCTTAACATTTTACACTTCATCTAGGTAAATCCTATGATCTAGGTAAACCTAAGATTTGACTGGCCGATATATCCTACAAACAAATAGACGAAAGGTGTACTGAAACTAAACAAAAGTATACAAAAATATTTTTTTTTAATGAAAACAAATGAGAAATTGTGTTTTATGTACATACCTTTTTAGAGTTTAAATACATGATTTAGAATTTAATTTTCTTTGAAATCTCGCCTATTATATGAACTGAACCGAATCAGTCTGTAAACGTCCTACTGCTGGGCAAAGGCCTCTTCTCTAGAAAGGAGAAGGGTTGGAGTATAATCCACCACGCTGCTCCACTGCGGGTCAGCAGATAATTTTCCCTATCATTAGTAACGATCGCTATCAGGTGTTTATGACAACAACCGGGGCCGGCTTTACGGTCTCCGAGGCACGGTAGGGAGATCCACAAGGAGACACACCCAGACCGGAAACAAATATTTGTAATAATACAAATGGCCGATATTTGCCCCAAGCGGGGATCGAACTAAGTACTCGCACCACTACACAAGAACGGCCTGTTATATACTATACTTATATTAGACAACCCACACAGTTTCATGAGTGTTAATTGCTGCTGTTTTGTTTTGACATCTAGTTTTATAACTTTAACCTTCCGGAAAGTAATCCGGAAAAACTTTCAACCTGAACCTACTATGGTATGACTCGAACGGATTAATTACGGAACGCAATTTAATGAGTATGTTTTTAATTCTTTTTGTGCTATTGTATATTTTTTATAATTACGACATATAAAATTTTATAAGGTACTAATATTAAGAAACAATTACTTGTGAAATGTTAACAGTCTTTGCATGCATTGGGCTCTGCGGCACAGTAGAATTTGTTGTAAAGTAGCCGCCTGGTCGCGGCCGCAAATGTCGATTGTGCATTTCCATTTGCACAATCTTCATAAACTCGATCTGTGCAGCTAGTTTTTGAACTTCTTCCTGAAATTGAAAAGCAAGTGTGAACTCATTTGATTTTTGCATACACGGTTTAGTTATTTGGCACATAGTTTTAATCAAACACCGTATATCATAGATGTTAGAAGAGTTTCCTTAAAAGTAGGAATCGATTTTCTAATTTTTGTGTTTCTATTTTGTGTCAAAACAACTTCTGAAATCTGCTCTATTGAATATACGACGATAACTCTAGACATTTTTTTATCTTCGTTTTGATTTTATTGTTAAAGTACCTACTAAGATAAACGTGAGGCTATCACAGCTCTTCATATTGAAGGCTTATCGTTTGTAATTGCAATTAAAAAAAATTAAACGTTTTCCATATCCCCCCCTCCCCTGTTTCGGAAATATTTTTATAATAAAATAAACTATCGAAGAAAAATGTGTCATATCTTAATTAAAAAAAGCGTTACAAAAAAGAACGCAACTACATCGTCGTAAGTTTAGTCTTAACCACAGATATTTGAAATAATATTTTTATGGTTTTAACAGAGAAATCACGTAAAGCTCACATTAGCAAATAAAATAAGGATGAGATATAAAAACAACCTCTGGAGTCTTCCGATATTAATTTGCTATGTTAATTGTAACACGAAATTTGTTGGTAAAATAGAAAACTGAATACCATTTCTTAAGAATTCTGGGTACTCATCTAAACTCTTCTGCTACGTTTTAGTCTACGTCAAACACTTGTTTGAAAAACTAGTTGGTAAATAAAATAGAGCGTCTCATACGTGTTTTTTTTTTTTTTTTTTTTTGCATATTACGAAAATTAATTACAGGTAAATAAATCTTTTTTTATGTTTTGTTTTTTATTTATTCGTTTTAAAATTGACACACTAACCTTCAGTTCCTCATTCTCTTGGAAGAGATCGGGTGGTTCGTCTGGCACAAGACCAATTCCATTAAGAGAAGATGATGCTGGTACGCCACGTGCACGGGCCCTGCTGTCCCATGTATCTCCTGTACCTCGCACCACACGAAGTACCTAAAATTGTGTAAATATGGCTAAAATAGTTGTAAAGTTTCAAATATTGTTTGTGTGGTTTCTTCTTATCTTTCTCTACTAGTGTAAGCTTTACGAACAGTATTGAAACAAAATAACAATATTACCCATTACTATTCCATATACCATTATTATAGCTATAGTCTAATAGCCTTGTTTAAATTTCATACTTACTCATTTACTAACTAATTACTAGTTAAAAAAAATGCATATGATTTATACCTTGGGAAGAAAAACTAGCAACACTGTCGTTGATGTCGATAGTTGCGTTCGTATAAAGCCTAATAAATACTTTATATCGGGGCCGGCTCGTGGTAGTATTAGTAAGCTGAAAAAATCACACAAGAAAAGAATATACATAATATGAAAAGAATATAAATTATGCAAATAAATTTAATATTATAACTATGCAAATAAATTCCAATGTAACCTTCCCTTATAAAAAAAAGAGATTTAAAAACATTAAAAATTACTTTTAATTCTCCTTTAATCTTTTCTTTCTTCTGTCTCCGAATATCGGATTCAAAAATGTTACGGTTATTTATTAGTGTTATTAGTGACTGAAATTTATTTAAAAATATTTAAAAAATTTAATAATTTTAAATCTTTCCGAATATCATGATTTTCGAAAATTGGTAAGTATTTAGACGTATTCAATGATTTAAAATGACTGAAGATATTGAAAAAGATTTAAAAAATATAAATATACTTTTAAATCTTTTAAAAAAAAATTTTATATAAGGGTTTAGCAATACCAAAAGCAAATTCCTCCTACTCGATAAAATAATATTTAGATATGAAAAATTTATTGTTTATATAATATTTTAGTAATTTTGAGTTATGTAATTACTGTTTAATATACAAAATAAATTTAACAACATAAAATTCGTAATTATGAATATAATATACGTTTAAATGTTATGATATAAATAGTGCCCAAAATGTAAATTTTGCAGCGTCTTGAAAAGGCATCTAAGTTTATAAGTGCATGCTCTAATGTAAAATCTTGTGACCAGTTAGATAGCAAATAAACCAATTCAATTTGAATTATATTAAAAGAATACTTACTGAAAGGCAATCATTAATGAATTGACGGTGAATATGTTGTATATAGCAATTGAAATAAGTCGTGCTTCGTTGTAAAGACTTTCAGCGTGTCTTACACGATAACACACTCGCACACCCCAAAGAAGAAACAGAATTTCTCCTGTAAATTGTAGAAATAACTAAATATAAGTATTCCAGTTGCTCTGACAGATTTTTCGTCGGTTTTTTATTAGTTTTAATCAAATTGCATACATTCTTATATAATAACATCGCAGATACGAGAACAATATCATTCATGCTATTTATTCATAGCTTGTTTTTCTGTTTATCCATATGTTTTAAAAATAAAAGTGAGACAAAACATACCTATGGCTAAACTGTGGTCCCACCAATTGTATGTACATTGTTTGAATTTTAGTCCTCTATTATCTGTAATCTGCAAATATTAAATACACTATTTAATAAATAAATATGTAAGTGAAACGACGTGTATGACACAACAAATCATTAGCAATTTATTAGAACTCAAAGTTACAAACATTAAAATAAGGTAATGGTAAGGTTTCAAGTGATGATGATATGTTTGCAAATCAATTATATATGGAAATTTTGTACCATAAGATACATAAGAATATTAACATGTAAGTAGACATCATGTCGCGAGTTATTATAATTTACTTAGTCGCAAATAAATTTTGCGTGTTTGAAAGTTAAAAATAGTACCTCGTTTCCCCTGATTTTAGATAAGATTTTATTATCTTTCAAAATAATTTTAAAGCACTTAAGTATATTCTTAGAACCCAATTCACGATTTCTATGTTTCTATTTATTCTCATATGTTACTTATATAATTTAAAAAAAAAAGTTTCTGTTATTATTAACAAAAATTATCCGCAATTTCCGACGACCGTTCTGATGTAGTGGTGCGAGTAGTTACCTCAAAACCGCGCGAGCTCGGTCGCGGGTTCGATTCCCGCTCGGGACATATATTTCTACTTGTGCAAATATTTGTTTCCGGTCTGGGTGTATGTCCTCGCTCGCGAGTCTCCACACCGCGCCTCGAAGATCACGTAATGCTGTCGATTCCGGTTGTTATTATAGACACCTGATCTTAACCCATGGTAGAGAAAATTTTCCGCCAGCCCGCAGTGGAGCAGCATGGTAGATTAAGGTCCAACCCTTCTTCTATATGGAGAAGACGCCTTCGCTCAGCAGTGGGTGGCTTACAGGCTGATACAGTACATACAGTACAGTATCCGCAATTACTGATATCTCAAATGAAATTAATATTTTTGCTTTAAAGAAAAACTAGTCACGACAATGGTATGATATGTTAACTTATGGTGTAAATATTCTGTATAAGTACTAAACGACGCTGACTGACGACGCGTTGGCGTAGTGGTCACAGCAACTGACTGATGCGCTAGCGGTCGCGGGTTCGATCCCCGCACATGACAAATATTTGTATAGGCCATACAGATGTTTGTCGTGGTCTGGGCGTTTGTGCTTGTGTATTATGTGTTTCCGGTCCCTCGACATAGGATTTACATCCTACTGGGGGCCGTTGAGTGTGAGACGTTTATTATTATTTATTATTAAATGATAAGTTACTTACGACTTCAGCATCGGGAGGTGCAGAGAGGGTCCAAGTTCCCAAATACACCAACATAATAAGCAAGATCGGCGCCATCCATTGTAAAAGTTGTTTATCTGTTAATTTTAGTTTGTGGGCTGATTTTACACGGTACGTGAGGGATACTCTGAAATAAGGCAGTTTTATCTTAATATGTCATAGTAGTGGTAGTAGCTTTAATAAAATCTAAAGGTTTTGTTTTTTAATAACAATTTCTGACTAATTGATTGATCTTTGGTGACTGAAAATTGTACTCATAATTCTATCATTGTAGAACTAGAAACAGTTAATATTTTTAGGCGTTTTTACATCCTTAAGGGATTTCTTCGCAAAAAAGCCGTCAGCAACTCTTAGAGTAGTAAGAAAAAATACTTTCTTACCTTGTATGCATAAATTATGTAAGTACTTTAACTTTAATAGCATATAACTTTAGAAGCAGTACAACTAACTTAATCAAACATTTTAGAGAAGAAAAGCTTGGTATGATATGCCATAAATTAAATAATTACCTCCAGGTCTTCATGAGCAGAGCAGTGTACGTAATACAGAATCCCATATGTCGAGTCCATTTTGTTGCGATACACGAGTATCTGTCTAGAACCGGGAATATAGCTGCCATCTAAAACAAATTATAAAATATAACTTTCTAAACTATCTTGATCACTAACACTATTGTTACGATATAAAGAGGGATATTCACCATGTTTATTGTTCATTGTGATAAGTTCCCGCTATATACTCGTATAATATATTTATAGTGTACCCATAAATACAAAAAGAAGAAAATATTGAACATAAGGCATAATTATGTACATGTAGTTACCGTTTTATTAAGTAGCTTATATGTTTCATATAATAGCTGTATTCATTAAAATATCGAGTAATAAATTTCATTCGCTTAAAATTAAAAACCATTTCGAACTTTAGCGTTTAAATGAACTATGTTATATATAGATATTCACAATTGTATTTTTATTAAAATCATCAAATAACGTGTCTCTCTAGTCTCTGTCAAAATCCTGATCATGCGCTGTGAGCTCTTTCTAGATTGTTCCATCTCCAAATTTAAATGTGTATAAAAATCACGAATGAAAGAGCTAATGTCATAAACTTTGTATACTACGAGTATCGCGCGGATATGCTTGTTTAATAAATATATATAAAATATTATTTTATAAATTAAATATTAATAGTTAATAAATATGTAATATAAATAAATTATAAATGCTAGGTAGCCTACACCACCCCCCTCTAGAGACCGTCAAGGGCGATAAAAATCTGGAAATTGAACTCGACGTCCAGAACGAGTTGTATACTGTTTCTGAATATCTGGCAAAGTTTCTGGTTCAGGATTTGTTGGGTCAGACAGTATAAAGGCCGGCTTAATGCGGTCTATTGATACCGTGACCTCTTTGCCCTTTAATAGGATTTTGAAAACTTTGTCATCCCTCGACAAAACCTTATGGGGGCCTGAATATGCAGGTTGGAGAGAACCACGCGATGCGTCTTCGCGAAGGAAAATGTGATCGGTGGTTGTCAGTTCTTTATAAACAAAGACTTTCGGGCTAGCGTGACGAGAAGCGGGCGAAGGTTTCAATCGTAATGCGATCTGTTTAAGGCGAGCGGAGAACTCAGACAGATCTGTTGTACCACCGTCAGCAGGTTGGAAGAATTCGCCCGGTAACCTTAATGGCTCCCCGTATACAAGCTCGGCAGATGAGCACTGAAGATCCTCTTTGAAGGCACTACGAATTCCTAGGAGAACCCACGGTAGAGATTCCGTCCACCTATCATTAGCATGGCAAACGATTGCAGTTTTGAGTTGGCGGTGAAATCTTTCCACCATGCCATTACACGCTGGATGGTATGCAGTAGTGCGCTTATGCTCGAAACCAGCAGTCTTTGAGAGGTACTGAAATAACGCCGATTCAAATTGACGACCACGGTCGGTTGTAATTGTAGATGGACAACCGAATCGAGCGATCCAAGTTGACAGGAGTGCTTTGGCCACTGTTTCCGCAGTAATATCTGCGATCGGCACTGCTTCCGGCCACCGAGTAAATCGGTCTACTGCCGTCAGACAATACCGATAGCCTTGCGAAAGTGGTAAAGGGCCAATAAGGTCAATGTGGATTTGGGCGAAACGTACTTTAGGCAAGGTGTATGTACCGAGAGGTGCAGTGACGTGTCGGTTAACCTTGGCCTTTTGACATGCTAGACATGTACGAGTCCATTCACGGCAGTCTTTGCGTATCCCAGGCCAGACGAATCGTTCTGCAACGAGTTTTATAGTTGCACTAGCGCCAGGATGACTCAGCGAGTGAAGGCTCTCAAAGACTTGCTTGCGAAAAATCTTAGGTACATAGGGCCTAGAGGTCGGTGTACTGACATCGCAGTACAGCGGAACTCGACTTCCAGTTACCATCAGCTTCTCTAAACGCAAAGACGAACCTGCTGTTAGAAGAGTTTGGAGCTCTGGGTCACACAATTGGACTTGTGCTATGTTCTCAATACTCACCGGCGTACCTAGTTCTTCAATCCTTGACAAGGTATCGGCAACTACGTTACTCTTTCCAGATATATGTCGGATATCGGATGTGAACTGAGCGATAAAATCGAGATGTCTATATTGCCTAGGTGAACAGTTTTTCTTCCTTTCATGGAATGCAAAACTGATCGGCTTATGGTCAGTATAGATGACGAAATGCCGGGCCTCGAGCATATACCTAAAATATTTAATGCCTTCATATATGGCTAGCAATTCCCTGTCGTATGGTGAATATTTCATATGTGAAGGGCTCAGCTTCCGCGAGAAGAAGGCTAGTGGCTGCCATGCTCCGTTCTTGTACTGTTGCAGGACTGCACCGATTGCCTTATCGGAGGCATCTGTCACTAAAGCAAGTTTAGCAGTACAGTCGGGGTGAGCTAATAAAGCTGCATCTGCTAGGCTGTTCTTACATGCAATGAAGGATTCAAGGGCCTCCCCAGTGAGATTTATAGGCTGTGACCCTTTGACAGAACCCGTTAGCAACGCATGTAGTGGAGCCTGGACTGCAGCTGCTCGAGGAAGAAATCTCCTGTAAAAATTGAGCATGCCCAAGAATGCCTTGAGTTGACGCACAGTAGTAGGAGTTGGGAACTCTTTAATCGCCTGTACTTTGGAGTCTAAAGGCTTGGAGCCGCTCTCAGAGATTGAGTAACCTAAAAAGTTTACCTCCGGCACACCAAAAACGCATTTTGCCGTATTCACTAGCAAGCCATATTCTCTTAGCTTAGTGAAAACTTGACGGAGATGGTGTTCATGCTGCTGCTCATCCTTGGAAAAGACTAAGATGTCATCTAGATAAACAAAGACAAAGTCTAGACCTCTGGTGACTTCGTCTAGAAATCTCTGGAAGGTCTGACCCGCATTCCGGAGTCCGAAGGTCATAAAAGGGAATTCGTATAAACCGAATGGAGTAGTAATCGCGGTCTTCGGAATGTCTGCTGGATTGACGGGTATCTGATTGTACGCCTTCAGTAAGTCGATGGTGCTGAAAATTTTGCAGCCCACAAGATTGTGTGCGAAGTCGTGGATGTGTTTAATCGGATACCTGTCGGGTACAGTTCGGGCATTTAGCATACGGTAGTCACCACAGGGACGCCAACCGTTGTCCTTTTTAGGCGCTAGATGAAGAGGAGATGCCCAAGGACTCTGTGAAGGCCGAGCCGTCCCGTTAGCAAGCATAGCCTCGAACTCCTGCTGAGCAATTTTGAGTTTATCGGGTGCTAATCGACGTGGAGTACAAGAGACGGGAGGGCCTGGGGTTGTGCGAATATGGTGTACAGTATTGTGTTTAATGTCGCGATGTGTACCAGTTGGACGGGTGATTTCGGGAAACTCCTCAAGAATTTTGTGATACCGAGTCTCACCAGTCAAGATTTTGACAGAGGCTATATTACAACAACTAACGACTTTGGCTGTGGATGAAATGGAAGTTATACTATCTGACAGGCATTTGTTACGACAATCAACAATGAGACCATAAAAATTCAAAAAGTCTACGCCTATTATAGGTTTAGTTATATCGGCTACAACAAATTGCCAATTAAACAATCTTCGCAAGCCAAAGTCCAGATTAAAATGTATATAACCATACGTGGCTATGGTAGAACCATTTGCAGCACAGAGATGGTAGTCCGTTTTGGCACGACGATCTCGAAGAAAGGACCTAGGGTAGACACTCAGATCGCTTCCTGTGTCGATCAAAAACTGCACCTTCGAAGATCGATCCGTGAGAAACAGGCGACTAGTAGTAGAAGATGGGCAGTCAGCAGTCGCCATTATTGACCGCCCCTGGCGTTTCCCTCCTTGAAGTCGCAGGGGTTTACGCATTTGCTGGCTTTCACTCCAAATTTCCTGTGGTACCAGCAAAGTGGGTACTTCCTGAAGTTCGACTGGGATCGTCTAGACCTGGATGCCGATCTGCGCTGAGATGATCTTGCGAATCTGGTGTTAGATCTACTTCTTCTCCCCGACGCCAGTTGCTGGAACTGCCTCCGAAGTTCGGCGACTTCTCTTGTTAGCACTTCAAAAGCTGAACCGGAACTGGGCTGGGGTTGGCTGGCAGACGCCACCGCGGGTGACGGAGTAGCCAACTCGTGGACACGATCAGCCAAATCTGCCAAATCGTCGATGTAGGTTGAAGAAGGTTGGCTTGCAAGCACTGTCTGGATTCCGTGCGAGAGACGACTAACCCAAATG
The DNA here is from genome assembly GCA_036937285.1 of Euphydryas editha. Classification (NCBI taxonomy): domain Eukaryota; kingdom Metazoa; phylum Arthropoda; class Insecta; order Lepidoptera; family Nymphalidae; genus Euphydryas; species Euphydryas editha. The sequence continues at coordinate 11,507,315 of JAUPFZ010000020.1, forward strand.
GTCCGTAGGAAGTCATCAGAAACATTGGCACCAGCAAGACTCTTCAAATGGCGCAAAAACTGGGAGGGTTTACGGTCACCAAGCTCCTCATGCATCAAAAGCTGCTTAATCTTTTTTTTCCTTAGATGATGTTAAGCGTTTAATCAGTTCGGTCTTCAGCTTCAAATATTTGTTAGTAAGTGGTGGGCTAGTAATTATATCTTTTACCTCTCTGGAAAATTCCATGTCGAGCTGTCCAACTATATAATAAAATTTGGTAGCGTCACTTGTGATCCCAGATATGGTGAATTGCCCTTCCACTTGCGCGAACCAAAGCTCGGGTTCCTCCGGCCAAAACGGGGGAAGTCTAGCGCCGACTTTAAAAATCTCGATATCAGATGACGACATACACGTATCACTATTATCGAGAGGTTTTGCTTTGGGCACGGTACCGCTACGTGCATCTTGAAATTTTTTATCCATGGTTCAAAAGCGGGGTCACCAATTTAGCGTTTAAATGAACTATGTTATATATAGATATTCACAATTGTATTTTTATTAAAATCATCAAATAACGTGTCTCTCTAGTCTCTGTCAAAATCCTGATCATGCGCTGTGAGCTCTTTCTAGATTGTTCCATTTCCAAATTTAAATGTGTATAAAAATCACGAATGAAAGAGCTAATGTCATAAACTTTGTATACTACGAGTATCGCGCGGATATGCTTGTTTAATAAATATATATAAAATATTATTTTATAAATTAAATATTAATAGTTAATAAATATGTAATATAAATAAATTATAAATGCTAGGTAGCCTACAGAACTATCAAACTAAAAAATACTTAATAGAACTGAAAACCATGTAAATGTAATCTTATTATCCGACTGGTGGGCTGAAGTTTTTTTTTTTTCACATAATAGGTAAATGTGAGTCCGCAAAACTTTAATACGAGTGAAAACAATATACAGACTAGAAACGAATATTTTTACAATAATGTAATAACATATCCATTCTAAGTAAAAATCGAAATCGCGATTGTCGATATAAATAGAAATATAGAAAATTATCTATTTAGTCGAAAAAATTATTTTTCGTCTATTTGTAATTTTCAAGAAAACCCTATTCTTGACTATTCTTGATACATACCATATTATACTATAAGTTCTTACTATACTATACTTATATTCTAAAACTAATTTCAAATTCGCATTAGTCATGTTAGAATTGTTTTGTTTGATCTGTAATTTAAACTCAGAATTAAAACCCAATTTACTGAGCAAACCTATTTGATTTCTAATAATTACTTTAGTTCGAAGTAAGTTACAAATAATGAAGTAATTTGTAATAGTTCAATACTTGGGATGAAACACAGATGTTTCTTAAAATGGTTACATACACAGCTGTATGTAAATAACACTGAAAATAAAAAATAAAAAATATTCACTCTTTATTTATATATATTGTATATTAATATTAATTGGAAATCTGTTTGAACTCAGTAATATTAGTATTTATGGGACCACATTTAAATAATATTTATTTTATCCTTAAACAGTGTATTTGTTGAGGAAAGTCAAGACAAGACTATTTGGACAAAAGCAGTAACAAATGGGTGTATATCAGCGTTGCCAGTTATTTTTTTCCAGTCGGGATTTTGGAACTTTTTGAGTGAAATTGCAAGATTCTTTCGTCGAAAGCGGGACATGTTAAAAAAACGTATATAATCAGAAATTTTTAAATATTTATTTTTTTTATTTGAATTTAAATTATGTTTACGTGACAATAGATAGCAAAAAAAAGTTATATAAAATGTATTTTAATATTATTATTATTGTCTTATTTGAAATCAGATTTACCCTATCGTGAAATAGTTGAGTCGTATTCGTCTTCTAAAATAAAAGTGCGGGCGGCCACACCAAACTTGTCTATGTCACCCGCCCACACCTCCTTAGCACGCTGCACGCACGATCAAGTTATCCCCGAAAAGCGGGACCGAGCATGTCCCGCGCGGGACATTTAATTTTTATTTAAAAAATCGAGACGTCCCGCCAAACACGCCAGTCACCGCCTCGGGACGTCTGACAACGCTGGTGTATATACACCTATATATATAGGTACATATATAATTATATTTAGTTTCGCCCATTCTGACTTTTGGGAATGGTATATATATGTATATATAACCATATTATCTAAGTTTTTATGTAACAGATGAATCACTCCATACAATGTTTTCGATACCTGCTGTTTTAAATGCATAATTATTTACGTCGCTGACCAATGCATGCGATAACGACCGTTAAGCCATTATTGCTTCGTTACTGCACGCGGTCGAGCGATCTCTTTTGGATTTATGTGGCATATATGTATACTTATAATAAAACTGTAACATGTCGAATTCTGTACATTGAAGATATTAAAAAAAATTAAGGCACTTTATAGTTACTCATGTCAATAATGTATTTTATTTTTTATTTGTGTGTCTGTCGGTGTAAGTATAAGTATCTTTTTCAATTTAGTTTGTCTATCTCCCGTCACATTTTGTCTGTTTATGTCTTCTTCTTCTTCTGCTTGGCATTAATAACCCCAAATGTTATAGCCAGGATCCTCCTTCCAACTAAGACTTCACTTTGAACAGTTATTTGCATTATTCAGAGACATTACTTCCTTTAACGCCCGGAAGGTCCGGTAATTACCTATCGGCTGTTCTCTAAAACACAGGCATAAAGTTGCCTACTTTAGCCACAGACGACCGTATGTAAGTCACACAAAAAAAATACCAGCATAAGTGCTGTGACCTCTCGCCATTTCGACCAAGCAGCGCTTGGACATCGTGATCAATGCTCCCGGACTCGTGCAGGACGGATCCATGGTATCTGAACTTATCCGAATTAACGGCTGGTTTAGGGGCTATATGAATTACTGTGTCAAATTTAAATGAAACTGGGCATGATTTCAGTTCATAAAAGGAGCCAGCACACTATATATTTTATTATAATATAATATCAAGTAAATATGAATGATTCCCTTAGGAGATAGGGATCTCATTCATTCTTTTTTTTTTTCTTTTGATAGCAAGTAAATATTTAAAAGATTGTCCCATGAATGTTTCAAGATCTTTGGTTTATTAGTTCAGAAATTACATGCATTATAACATTTATTGGATTCAAATAATCCTTGAAAACACTGTTCATCTTAAGCTGGCGTACATACTTTATCTTATAAGATTAATGAAATTGCAGAAATCACGAACGAAGTCACGATAAAACTTCTTTTTTTCTTAATTTATTATAAGTAAATATTTTACTTATGTTAAATAGCGGATAAGTATCCGTCTATTGCATATAAACCACGAGTATTAGTCTTTACATTGATACGAATTATGTAGGTATGTCAACGAAGTACATTCACTACATGATGTTTGGATTCAAGAAATACAAGTACATGCACTAGAGACGATTGGTGACAGCCCTCTGAATTGTGGGACTCGCAAAGTCTTTGGGACCGGTAGGCATTGTCGCGCCGTCGTGTCTCTATCGCAAAACCAATTTTTTTAATTGGACCAGAAAATACTATCCAAACTTTCGGTAATTCCCTACTTTTTCAGTGAATTTAAAAAATGACTTGCATATAAACTGATCGAGATATTCTCAAGTGATATTCTTACAAACATGGATACATTAGAAAGTTGTATTGTTTTTGAAAAAACAATTCATCATCATCATCATCATCATCATATCGACCATTTGATATCCACTGCTGAACGGAGGCCTCCGCCATCGACCTCCAGAATAACCGGTTCAAAGCAGCCTCCATTAAATGGCATTCCGTGACTCTCTTCAAGTCGTCTGTCCATCTCGTGGACGGCCATCCGACGCTGCGCTTGCCGGTACGTGGTCTCATCTCATCGGCCGTATGTTCTACGAGCTGTGCCGTGCAACCGGCAACTTTCATTCGTCGGTAGATCTCATCATTTCTGATTCGATCTCGAAACGAAATACCAAGCATAGCCATTAACGCTGTGCGACTTGGAGCTTGTTTATAAGGCCTTTAGTCAGACACCATTTTCGACTTCAGGCATTGAAAAACAATTAGCATGTTGATTTCCGTCAATAGATTTTGTGTCTGAAATGTGACTGGTGTCCATAGACAAACTATGTACTTGTTGTTATACTATGTACGCAAACCTTTATGTATTAATTAAAGTAAACCATACCTCCATGTACATGATAGCGCAACCAAGGAGTGTTATTGAGAGGAACACAGGACTGGCGACACGAAACACCTTCACCCGTCGATGATGACGAGTATATATGGTGAGTAGGACCGTCATAAACGCACAGCTCACGGATATTACCAATAACGATATCCTGAAAAAATATTGATATAATAAGAATGATGAGGAGGATGAAATATTAAGGCTGATTTTATCAAATATTTGCTTATAATTATTTTTAAAAGATAAAAATTGTTAAACTCATTATATTAAAAAATAAAGTTTATTATGATATAATTTAATTTTCAAGATTTTTTAATATACAATGGTTTGTGTGGTTTCATACCGAAAAGGCCAATTATATGTGGCGAGACAAGGCTCCGGACCCCGACATGTTTCACATCCCGGCTGGCATTGAAGACATTCATATGGCTCGCTCCAATTTTCTAACCCATTTTCTTCGTATTCTTGATAAGCAACTAGGAATAAAATAAAATCGTTTTAAAACTTTTAGATGAAAATTTAGTAGAAAATGCACATAAAATGATACACAAACTACTTTATGAATGTAGGGACATAAATTTAATATATATATAATCCTAGAAATTATAAAAATCATCCAGTCTATGGTCGATCTAACCTTCCACTAAAGATCCATTGAATCCTTCTGGATGATGCATGGAGTAGTATCCTGGTCGACATCTACAAATATAAGATCCACGCGCCCAACCGCTGTAGCGAACACTCATTTCTCTGATAGGTTTATATTCACACTGCGTACAAAACACAAATATGATAGTAACGGTCGTTGATAGAAAAACCCTACCCAACCCTAATAAGTATACTTTTTCTCATAATACAACTATGATAGATAATAGCAGTCATTAGATAACATGAAAAAACCCTGCCTTTCTTTTTCCTAGAGTTTTGTTATTATTATTTTTTTATTATTTAAATTTGACCGATTTTTTAAAGATCCTATAAAATAACAAAAACTTTTTCAAAAACTTTTCGTGCACTTGCATCTCGTTCCTTTATCGGTAGACAAGTACGGATGCATTGTTATTACCTAGCAATGAAGAATTTTTATTAGAGAGAAAAGTAATCGTCTTTTTTCACCATTCATATATAAAATGATTTTAATAAAAATCAATATATTAAAAAAGACAACAATAACATAAAGTGAGTAACTAAGAGATTCATAAAATTAGAAGAAAAAAAAAATTACATTTGAAGAGTTACGTGAGTAAAATTTAATTAGCTTCAAAATCCCTGTATGTATGAAATACATAAATAATAAATAAAATAATATATAAATATTTATCTCTTTCATATAAAAACTGGATTTGTATTAATATTCAAATTGCTGTTTAGCTGTAATTCGTTGAATAGAGTACCTATTGTTTATTAAAAATATACACGTGTATATGGCTGCTACATACTAGTACATTAATACCATACTCGTGTATAGGGTAATCTGTACACGTTCCTGGAATAAATACGTACATTAACAATGCAGTTTCATTTAATTTAAATGCCATTATACGTATATATGCTTATATGGTTATTTGCATTAATAGATACATCTATTTGTCTGGTTCATAATAAAAAGGCAAAAAATTGCTATTTAAAATACACAAGAAGAGTTCCGTGACATAGAACAACATTTAACACTATATTTTTTAAATAGAAAATACTTTTCGTTTCTTGTATTTATTTATTTTGATTATTTTCATTTATAGCGGTTATATTAATATTTAAAATTGAAACTTAAAAATTATGTTGTATTCGTCGTGTGTAAATTTTAAGTACCTGCCTATATACTACGATTGAAAAGGTCATATTTGGAATGGATGGGTGCACAGCGGTTTATTAGTAGGGTTCCATTCCTTAGGAAACGGAATCCTTAAAAGATATGTACTTAATAAGATATTTTTTAACAAATACAAAATAGTAACAATATAGGTATCAACACTTTTTTTTTCTTTTTTATTACGCTTGAATGAAAATAAACAGTGTATTTAAAGAAAAAAAGAAGGAAATCTATTTTAATACAAATGTATATATATATATATATATATATATATATATATATATATATATATATTTACTTACGTATGTAGTTTCATTCGGACATTTATGAGTTCCATGAAAGGAATAAATTTGATTATCATTATCCTCGTCGTTATTCACTTCGCACTGGTTTATTTCCAAGTTAGATATATCAATATCTAGAGAAACAACGCCTTTTAATCTGAAACGGAGTTACGTTATCATTTAATGAACATCCCTTACTCTCGCAAAACTTGATATCGCTTAAGGCGACTGTTGATTTGACTCGTAAAAACAGATTGATATACATATAATATACAATTGTTTGTTTTTCTTTAAACCAGTATAATTTATAATGTTTATGTATATGTAAAATGATAAAAAAATTATTATGTGGTTTGTTTTAAAGTTAATAACAATAAATAGATTATTAAAAAAAAAATAGTAGTGGATAGTCCTCTATTTCCATTGTCTTAATTAAATGGCTTACAATTAAAATACCTAAATATTATTTTATTTTCATACAGTATAATAATTATTAATTATTTAATCTATGTAAGTAACAAGTTCTGTTTTTCTTTAATGTTATAGAAATCCAGGAGAATAGAGATAAAAACATTCGTGTGCAAGTACATGTGCCTTAAGAAAGTTAATGAATAATTCAATCTTACCCGCGAATTTTAGACACAGGGACTGTATAAGATAGCAGCCAGCGCTTTGCTTCACAACTATAATAAGGGTATGTCCACCACCCTTCCATTGTCGCTCCTGGAGGTGAAGGCATAAATTTTGGCGATCTCAAAGATTCACTTTCCTCTGCCGATACGTACCTAAAACATATACTATTTTAAATAACTGTAAATTAAAATGTTACCGAGTTGAGTATGTAATTCAAAAAGGTAATATATTTTTATTTCTAGTATCTAAAAATGTTCGTTTTTATATCATTTTTAGTAGCAGATATTTTATATAAAAGTTAATAAAATACCAGGGATACTCAGGATCAGGTGGTTTTTCAAGTTGCGGTGATACGACTGCCACTGGTTCAGCTGCCCCATATCTCTCCCAAGCCACCGCGCTGTTTACAACACCATCACTCCTCAATACGAGTGCACGAGCACCAACCGCGCGCTCTGGTGCACTACCACCTAACACCAAGCTTTGTGAAACTGCCATGAGGATTTCTGAAACAACATTTATTATTTAACATATTTATCTGCCTGTAGAACTCTCCTTTTGAACTATTTTTTTTTTGCAATAGGGGGCAAACAGATAGTCGGTTCGCCTGGTGGTAAGTCAAAGCGACATCTATTCACACCCGCTACATCAGAGGATTAGCAAGTGCGTTGCAGGCCTTTCAAATATGAGTATGCTCTTTTCTTGAGGGTCCCTAAGTCATATCGGTTCGCTTCGGTGGCAGCTGGTTCCATTTAATGGTCGTGCGAGGCAGGAAATGCCGTAAATATCGAGTTGTTGTAGATTTCCGGACATCGAGGTGATACGGGCGGAATTTGTAATTTTGACTCGATTTCCCTGGTGGCATTCTGCTGCAGGTATTAATCCAAACAATTCCGTAGAACACTCCCTATGATAGATGCGGTAGAAGATGCAAATTGATCCGACATCTGTTAGCAGCGCCAAAGAATCAAGCCGATTGGAGAGAACCGTTTGTCGTCGACGTTACGAGCCGCCCTGCGTTGAATGCGGTCAAATAATAGGAGTTGATATTAGGGCGCTCCAGCCCACAGGTGAGAGCAGTAAGTATTCCTTTCAAATTACCACGAAATTGCACATTGCTCGATATGCCGACGCCAAGTATTCCAATACTGGCTGAGGCGGTTAGAGAAGTGCCTTTAATTTTCAAAGTAACGACGAAGGGCGATTTTTAGCGGTAGACGCGCAAACTTGTGTCTTTTTCGGGTTAAATTGGACTAGATTAAGTCGCCCCTATTGCGAGACTTTGGCTAAAAGAGACTCCATTTCAGACACAAGTTTGTTCCGACACTCATCGACTTGTTGCCGAAAAATATTAGAATGGCCTGTGTATAAGACATCTCCGGTGCTGTCGTCCGCATAACAATGAATGCCACTATTTTGCAACATGTCAATGATATGCAGAAGAATCAAGGTAGCAGATAGTATACATCCTTTGGGTCCAAGTATGCACCGTCGACAACGACCTTGATGTTCCTGTCTGCGAAAAAACTGGTGATCCATTTACATAATTTCTCGGGAAGTCCATAGGATTCTAACTTATATATTAACTTATATATGGACTTATATACGACAGGAACTTCGATACAATCGTGTTAAAATGGTATAGTTAACAAGTTTTAAGCCGAAAACAGTTTTTTGAAATAATTACTCATATTTAAGGACACACATGAAAAATTCTCATCTCTTAAATTCAATACATATTAAATATCTACTATACATACTACTTATTATTGTTTATATATAGGTTGTCGATCCTTCATAGAAAGTGATACTCTATACCTTGTCCAACCGTTTATTATCTTTTTGACCTTTGTTTTTGACTGAAATTTCGACATTAGTGACATCCTCACATGTCACCAATTCGATTTGAAATAATAATCGATTTTATTCAAGAAGAACTTTCAATCAATTTAATGAAATATTTTTAGTTTAAATATTAAGTATTCGTTTCTTTCCGGTTTTTTTTTAACGCGTGCATAGTTACATTTTAAGGCAGTCGTCAAAAAAATAATTAAACGAATGAACAGAACTATTCTTCTTCACTCTTAGTTTAAACTTAAATTCCAAGATTTCGACTTAATTCCTTGCAAATAATCAATCTTGGAGTCATAGATACTATTAATTATTTTTTTCATATTATCGATTTATCGTATTTCAAGAACTGTTTCATAGTCTGTGGTTGTTTGTTATGCACAGGGAACTTAACTACCCGTCATAAAGGACCATAAAGTACGACATTACTGTAGTACATTATTCCGGAAAAAGAAAACGATAATTTATAGACGTGGGCTGTCAAAAAGATAATAAACGGGTGGACAAGGTATAAGTGTTATAGATCACGTTCAACGTAAAAATTTTAAGACTTTTTTTAGTTTAACTTTGTCTCAATATACGAGCTACTCTTGCTGCGTCTACTGCATGAAACGGTCCATCGGGCGGCGTGTAAAAGCCAACACAATGTAAGCTATTTTATTCCTTTGCTCATCTTAAGAACTTAATAATATAAGTTTTTCATAGCTGAAGTAAGGTCGATCGTTTGCACAAATGCATCCTCAAGTTTAACGAGAACGGCAGTAACTTAAACGACGAACAGATGTCTTAAGACAAATATCATAATCATTTTCCATTTTAAGTCTTATGGATATGGAAGAAATTTTTATTTTAATTCAACTAATATAATATCGAAAACCAGGTTTAAAAATTTAAAAGATTTGTCGACAATATAGTAAATGAATTCGTATAAATCGATTAAATTCTAATAATATTAAGTACAATTATAAAAGTTTGTTACGAATGAATGTGTGTTTTAATAAATAGATGGATGTTTTGGTAGTCATTCGCGCAAAAACTACAATCGATAACTAGATAATAGAGATCTATAATAACAAACAGGTTACTTTATATTCTGAAATTTTAAAAAGATCAAGAATTACGCGGGCGAACTGCAAGGCATAGCAAGAAGAAAACGCAAAAAATTATTGAACCACTATACGACTTACGACTTACGACTCGTAATGTGTATTGTGTATGTAAATAATGACGCGTGTTATGGATAAACGTATAGGCCGCTTTTTTCTGAAAGGCTTACGTATTTGAACGACTTACTGGTACTACTACTTACTAATTATAGAACAATTTTAGACAGTTTAAATAATCGAAATGAAGCCCGGAGAAATTATAACAGAAAAAACTAAAATTTCAGTGAATACAAAAAATTAAAAATAAATAAAAGCATTTAAAAGTTATTACATTTTATAAAATTATTTATTAAGTTAATATGTTTGCATGTGACACAAATATCATGTACTTATGTGCACACAAAATGTTAAATTAGTAATAACTTTCTCAGTTAACGGCAATTACGGCACACACACATGTACAATGACATATATACACAATTTTTTTTTTATTGTCAAAGTCTGTTGTCAAAACGGTCTTAAATACAGGTCTTTCGACGAATTTTTTATCGAAATTTATTATCACAGATCAGGTCCAATAGCTGCTACATAATATGTCGCTCACCATGTTATGCGCAATCATATTTTTATGATGTTACAATGCTGTCAATTATAGATTAGGTCGAATTTCGACCACTGGGCGACCACTAGTAATCATTATTACTTGTATAATTTTCATTACTGAACTCAAGGTAGTTTCAAATTAACTATCAAGAGTCGCTTCAAGCTGTAACAGTTTAAGTGTGAACTGCCCTGCCATCTATCTATTCGTATATCCAAAAATTTTAATTTACTTTTCCTGTCAGATCACTTTATCAGCAGCCGGTAAAACAGGCCCTGATTGTTGTAAGCTTTAATCTGTCTGGGCAGTGTGTATGCCTTAAAACACTACAATACCCTGATCCTAAACAAAACAACCAAAGCAAACAAAACTGTTTAAATCTAATTTGAGTAACTTTAAAGTGAGTCAGTTATTCGTATTATGGGCAGAAGTCCAGGGCAGAAATATTGGCGACATTTTTGTCGGAATTGTCTTCAAAAAACAAAAAATAACAACCCGTTACATTACTAACTTAATCATATTTCATTGCAAATATAAGAAAGTGATAAGTGAATATAAAAAAATTTAGTATCAAAAGAGGACTTATCACCGTCTCAGCTTATGCTATCGCCGTATCTTAAAATCATAAATCTAGGCTTGCATTAGAGATTGGCACTTTCGTCTAGAGTTACTAATTAGATGAAGCCTGTAAGTCTCGAAAGTCGCTTAATAGCTGTGTTCTCTAAGTACAAAGTTTTAGCTCTGACTACCTTTAAATTCTTCGAAAATTAGAACATTTTGAACTAGCTTTTACCCGCGACATAGAAATAAATCGAATTTAGAATAAAGTACCTATCTTTTTTTTTCGTTTTTTTTTTTTTTTTCTATAATAAGCAGTGGGTCTTAATACAATAAAACAAACCGGGTCTGAGAATTATATAGGTCGAAATTGACATGTCTGATTTATTTAGATAATATTTATGAAGATATGTAAGAATTGGGTAACTCAGAGGAACACTAAGACCCAAATAACTTATTTTTAGCACAAATAGATAAACCAATTAAATATCGAAATAAGCTATAGAACATGTCACGGGTTTGTCAGATAGCTTATGTGATTGGTACTTTTAATTATTCGTCACGGTACTAAAATTCTTATACGTTTAACTAACGTAAAAAAAAAACAATGAAGTAAATCATAAAATGAATAATTGTATTGAATTATTAACTTCAAGATCTGACGTTGTATGAAAAAAAAAGCAAATACTCAGTTATTACCTCCAGGAAAAAATATAAAACCACATCTTATTTCATGCAGCACTTCTTAGGTAATGTTGGACTGGTAAACAAACAGATAGACACAACATTTAAAAAATAGTTGTTTTGGCTTTAATTGCTCTCCTAAAAAATACCTAACAACATTTTTCTTTAATGTATCTGGCATACTTCTGTATGTCGACTCTACAATTTCTATATATTACGAGTATGTATAGATTGTAAAGATATAATAATTTTGTGGATTTAGTCTGATATTCTTAATAACGAAAATTGCAGTCAGTCTAAAAAAAATGTACAAAACGACTTTGTTACAAATTAAATTCAATTGTTTATTGAGTAATATAAACCAATTCTAGACTAGTGTATCAACGTATGTAACCTACATTCAAGTTAAGCCTCCAGGATTATAACTGTGAAAACCACAATCTAGATCCCAGGTTCAAATCCAGATGTCTCAGAACATTTTTTTTTTCATTTTTTTTTTCAAGTTACCTCTTTTGTAAGAAAAACTATTCTTTAGAGCCCTTTACTACCGAGTTTTGCTCGGTATTTTTTTTTGTAAATCTTTTTTTTTTGGAAAAATATATTTAGATACGATAGAACTGATGGAGTATGAATAATATTTTTTGATCTTACCTATATAATAATATAGTATTTTGTGTCACAAGGGGATGAAAGTACTACTTTCTGTCCCTCATGTGAAATTGCCGCCGGAGCCGAAGGCGAGGGTAGCAAACATACGGGAAAGGATGTAGTACTTTCGTCCCATGTTGGATATACTTTTTTTTCCTACCTAGGATGAAAGTTCGGGTTTTGTCCCTGTGAAGCGGGACAAAAGTGGCACTTTCTGTGTGTCTCACAAAAATCGGACTTTCGGCGGAGGTAAGAAAAAAAAAAAATAAACTGGTTATTTAAATAAAAAATCATGAAAGCAATTAAAAACTGCTAGAATATTATTAAATAAGAAGGTAAATCGGGCGGTCTCGAAAACGTAAGACCCCGGTTCGAATTCAGATGTCTTCAGTCTGGTTATTTTTTTCCTTTTTTTTCAAGATCCTTTTTTGTGAGAAAAACTATTATTAGGATCTCTTTTTATTTTTTTATTTAAATAACCAGTTCCAATTGTTTTATTATTATGTCGGTAAGATTGAAAATATTATTCATATTTCATCAGTGTGTAATTTGTATCTAAATATAATTTAACCGAGCAAAGCTCGGTCATCCAGGTACTTTATATTAAGTTAGTAAATTAACAATCAATAAAATAGGCATCTACATTTTCTATTTCTTCTATTGACGTAATGCCTCGTTGCAAAAAATGAAAATTGCTTGATAAAAATTGGAATGACGTCTGCAACTCGTAGCTGCAACTTTATGAAATTATTGTCAACAGTTTTTCAATAGATAGATACGTAGTTGTTTTTTGCTTTTTGTTTGGTTAGCACATAACAAAGTGATACGAATTGTTACTTATTTTTATTTATGAATGGATTATGAAGTGTGCAATTTTAATACTTTTTTAATATTCAACTGAAAAATTACAGCTCGAGAAAGTAAATATTGTAACTGCTGGTCTGGTCTGGCAGACTTTTTGTTAGAAACAAATCATTTATTTTAGTTTATCAGTTTTTTTTTTTGTATTGTTCTGTAAGAGTCCCACTACTAGGCAAAGGCTAATACACCAAGCTGACTAGATGACACTAGAATCTTGAAAACTAATCAAATTCAACTTCACCACAAACAAGCGATATTTAATCGGGCAATCTTAAGGAAATAGGAATTGTAGCTAACGTTACATCTAAGTCTTCTTTTATCACGAGCATGAATGTCATACATGTATTATTGTCACTAAATTAAAATAAAATTTGAATAAAATTTTATATTTAATAAAAATAGTTTCATCGGCTAGGGGTTAATAATTAAAACATCTTTAAGTTCAATCATCTAACAAGTAGGCATTGATTAATGAACATGTTCCTGATCAGTTTTTAAAACTATAGGGTATACTAGAATGTATACGATTTTACGTTCTCTTACCATCAGATTCTAATTCAAGTTGATGTAGAATATTTGCTGCGAGGTCTGCCCGTGCTCTCGCCGTATCCCATCTTGTTGTATACATCGGAGCACGCAAACGACCGTAGTGATGTGTGACACACAGTGCTCCGGTAGCACCTGTGGCGACTGCGTGTACGAGGCGGAGGGATGATTCCAATTCCTCCTAAAATAACAAAAAATCATTAATTCGTTTATATATACGAAAATATAAAAAAAAAATGTTAATTGCCTCAACCTTTAACTGTAGTTTTTTCATTTATGTTTTAGACGATTAGAAAATGTATTTTATAGGTTTCATCATCAGCACTTGAAATACTAGCGAATTCTCGTGTTCTATCCTTTAAGCAATTTGGCTGTCAATAAAAATAAATAAATTTGGAAAATCTTGAAGTGCACGCCTCATTATCTCATTTTTTACAATAAAATTGATTATTTGTAAAAGTGTATATAAGTAGGTAGATGTACTCGTTCTCATGTGCCAATTATTTAAAAACAATTAAACCACATCGAATTAGACCGTGAAATTAAATACGGTTCTATTCCTAACTATATTGAAACTAAAAAAAAAAGAACTCGATTAGAGAAGTTCTTTGATCGTTATCGTGACCACATACATGATCCGCACACACATTTTTTAAGTTTTTTAATTAGTTTAAAATACAAAAATGGCATGAAAAGTATCATGAGTGTTAAAAATAGTGTTTTTCTTAATATTTGTGTGTATACATTATTTTACAAGTGCAATACATATACGATAAATAGAGACATTTAAGTTCATAAAATCACTTGTTTTGCATAAATGGATTCCATAAAAATGATTTGATTTTTTATTAGTCATTACAATTACTTAAATATCGATTTAGGAATTTTAATTAAAAAAGAAAGTGTAAAAAATAATAAATTTTTGTAACATAAATTTTATTTTTTTCCTCATATTTTTAAATATTTTTTAGTCGTAATATTCACTAAAAGTCCGCAATAATCTAGACCTCACTCTGAAAGTCCTCTGAATACTGGACTGAAAACCTAATTTGAAGGCAATAACGACAATTAGACCATTTGTGGATGGAATTGCTATGCAATAATAGCAATTACTGCTCTCCGCGTCGCGACCGTTTATTAGAACTGTCTATCTGGCAATCTGAATGCGCTAATATAAATCTACAAAACTGTTATAAAATTGTTAGAATTTATAGCTCTTTTTCATAAGCAATTTAATTAAAAACTTAACTCGTTTTAGATTTTGCAATTACCAGAGATAACATAAAGAAATCTACTTCTAGTAGAATAGAAATGAGAAAAAAAATTGTAATAAGAATTAAATGAAAACAAACACGAAAGATATATATTTTAATAATCAATTTTAACGAAACAATTTATCAATTTTACCCAAGTCGAAATTTAATCTAATCATAAAATCGATTTAGAGCCCAGTAGTCCGAAATAGAACCAATTATGAGCCCAGTAAGTCCGACTTAGCGCCTATAGGCGCTAATTTTTATTCCATTTAGGTCCGATTTTAAATTTATAATGTGTAGTTTATACGCTTTCGTTTTTGGAGTTTACTCCTTAAGAACTGATTTTCATATAAGGCCCCCAATATGAAAAAAATATGAGGAGTAAAAATCTACTGATTGAATGACCTCGTTACCTTTTTGTGCGCAACCTATTTTCACTTTTAAATCGTGAGTATTAAGACGTATAGTCCGCGCGCGAGCTCCGAGGTATCGGTGGTTGAGGAAGGGGTGGGTTTCCGCTACGCCCGATCGTCGGTTCATACCCCGCACTGTCACACTACTAGTGACGAACTTGACTTGAAAGCACGCTTATCGAGTCTTTTTTAATTAAGAAATATTAATTCATTGATTACTACTTTTTGACTTTATTTAATAATATATATATTTTAATTATTTAGTGTAAAAATCACAATGAGTTCAGATTAATATGACATTGAACTTACCAAAGACGAGATTATTCATAATTATGATGATAAAGCCAAATTAATAACGGACAGTTTAATGCCTCAGAAATCTAAAGGATGCTATATTTTCGCGGAAAAAAACTGTAAAATAGGCGATAAGTGTTATTCTGTGTCACATACGAATTATTTGTGCCTATTAAGTTAATCGTTCTTAAGGAGTAAACTCTAGTCGTGCCTCGGAGGTGACACAGTTTTTTTTTTAATTATTATGTTCCACCAAATGCAAAGTTTTGTATTTATAATATTTTGCAGTAGACTCTGAGACAATTGTATAATATTTTTTTGGTTGGTGTATCTCCAGTAGTTCATATAAAAAACCACCCTCAAATAATAAATATTGTTTTTTACACTTCAGAAAATTAATCAAAAACTATTAAAAAATACTAAATATAGAACTCATTGATATAATATATTTTTTCGCGTTGGATTCATCTCAATATCTGTCATAGTTTCTGAGAAAAAAAAACCGTTTGGGGCTTTTACCCCCATATCTCCCTTATGAGCGAAAGCAGAGATCTAAAATCACAATTACAAATACTTTCGGTGAAGAAGTAATATTTAAAGGTTAAACTATGTCCAAAGACGCCGGTGCGATTTCCTTATAGTAAGCCTGCTTACCCTTTCGACTCGGGTATTCATTTAAAGACTTCAAAATTTTACTTTTTCTCCTCAAAAGTTAACGTTGCTTATTTGAGATGGCTCTCTTCTTTTGATAGTGTCTAACTGTTGTCACTAGCAAATATAGGAATGCTAGACTTAATTGACGTCAGTGCAATGGAGCGTTGCGAGCTAAATATGTACCGGCCTCTCAAAATGGATAGACGACTTTATTTACTAACACTGTACTTATGTATCAAAATATTAACCATTCAATAAATGTGGATTTAAAATAGATTTTGTTAATGTCACTATAACTTTTTCGGATGGTTGGAGTCTAATACGCCATCGCTCCATTACTGGTTAATGAATATATACATATATGGTCTAATAATATATAGCTCTAATCACGATGTTTCATCAACTACGAGATAAAATTTCAAAGAGGGCTCTTGAAAACTCTGCGGTGTTACTTCTGATTTCAACTTAAAATTGTATTGTATCCATTTTATCCATCAAGCTATCTTGGTTATCTCAAACTATTTTGGCATATATATATATATATATATATATATATATATACAAATATTTCAAAGCAAAATATGGTAAAACAATTTAATATTTACTTTTTCAAAGTAGTTATTAGCTCTAGAAACGTAATATTGATTCTGGCTGTTGGAAATACAATGTTTTTCTGAAAATATCAGTTTGCTCATGTTTTAAATTTTAAACAAGCGTCTGCCTATTATTAGAGAACTACGAGATCCCGTAATAATTTTTACTTTTTATTACGATACTGAACCCTAACCATAAGTAGCCTATAATGAACTGATGAAATAACTGACATTTATGTTGCTAAAATATATATTGTTAAATGTGTCGAGCTCCATGCATAAATTAAATATTAAGAGGACGTTGCATATATTTTCTCTTTTTTAAATTGAAGTTCAATATTAAAAACGAAACGGAAATAAAACGGAATGTTTTTGTTTAATTAATTTTATATACACAAGTTATTAATTTTAAATACAAAAATTTGCATTTTTTTAAACGTGTCAAAATAGCAATCTGTGGAGTTGACACACAAAAAAATGTTTTATAAATCCGCTCCTCCGTTGCGGTTTGACGGGTAATTTCCTTGCCGAGAGTAAAGATCGTTATCAAGTGTTCATAACAACAATCGAAACGACGGCTTTACGTCTTAGAGATATAAAGGCTTACTCAAAAATATCTACTCCAGGCGGAAATCAAATGCGCGACTGTCAGCATAAGAATCTTTTCGCACCACTACACTAGAAAATTTGTCTGTCTCTATCTCTAAATAAAGTAAATCGTAATAACTTTCAGTAAATTTAAAACTGATTATACAAATATGAAAAAATTTGCGATCATCTATATATTAATACGTGAAGCAAAAACTTTCTACCCCTTTTTACGAAAATAACGCGGACGGAGAAGTATGAAATTTTGCACAGTTAAAGTTTATATGGAGAAGAAGTGCAGAATGCTAATATTTTTTTATAATAATGCTCAAAAAATACATTAATTAAAAAAAAAAAACGCTACACACACTACGGCACACAGACATATGCAAAATGACATATACGAGTACATATATAAACATTTTGTTATTTTTTTTATTGTCAAAGTCTGTTGTCAACACGGAACTTAAATACAGGTATTGCAACGTTTTTTTTTTTAAATACAGGTCTTGCAACGAATTTTTTATCGAAATGTTTATGAGTGCTGCATATGCTCACCATGTTATGCGCAATCATATTTTTATGATGTTGACAATGCTGTCAATTATAGATTAGGTCGAATTTCGACCACTGGGCGGCCACTAGTCAATATAAATGTCCTTTCTTTATAAAAAAAATATCATATTTACTAATAAAATTCGTTAATCCCATGAATTATGAGTAAAACGGAGGTTGTCGTAATATAGAGTATTACGACATAAAAGTAATAGCTATACATTTTTTATATGTTGTTTTTTTTTCGAAAATTCGCTGAAAATGCGGTTTTGATCTATTTTATTGATGATATGAATAACAATAACATGTAGTTTCAACAAGACATTATTGTTGTTGTTGATTTATTGCAAACCAAATTTCCCGATCGCATAATTTCACGAAATTCAGCTGTTAAGTGGCCAGCTCGATCATGTGATTTAACACTGTCGGATTATTTTTTATACGGTTATGTTAAAGACAGAGTCTATACAGAGCCAATCGAATCGATTGCAGCCTTAAAACTCAAAATTCGTGAAGTGGTTAACGAAATAGACCCACCATTATGTCAAAAAGTAATTAATAACTTTGATAAAAGAATTGACATCTGTAACCGTGGTCGTGGTGGACATTTATCAGATATCATTTTTCATTAATAATTTCCAAACCTTATTTTTTTTAATACAATAACAATTTGAATCATTGTCATATAATTTGTTTTTAATTTTGATTTACAAAACAAAATTCTTGTTAAAAAAACCCATTATCATAATAGTATGATAGTGCTGGCATAATTTCTTGTACATTTAATCGTACTTTAGAGAAATAATGGATCAGCACGACGAATTTATTTATGAGATCACTATCCTAACCGTTGTTTGTTAAACTGCCACCATAATGAATAAAGAGTTTTTAATATGTCGGTAGAGGTCACATAATCACCACCGCGGGTTTAATTAAAATCGCCCGTGGTTTCCTTTTGATGCCTGGACACATTATCACACTGTGCATTAATTAAATTCAATAATAAAATAATTTAGTATATATACTGACATCCTAATGTATGTGTAAAAGTCAACTTGAATATATATTATTATGATTTGGCCAAGGTTTTTATATATTTTATCCAACTTTAGCGTTTTTACGTTTAAAGTAGGTAATAATTTTATTTATATCAATAAAATAAATAAAATTAAGCATTAGTCTCTGTGTCGATAGAAATAACATTCCTTTAAAACCGCGGAAAATTTTGTACATCCAAAGAAGTTAGTTGAATGATTGATGTTAGAATTCATTTATGGATGTTTATTGACAGCCGAGACTACTTTAGGGTGAAACATAATATTAAAACATTAAAACATGATATTCCTTTTCATAATATAAAGGCTCACTAACGAAAGATTTTTAAAAATTAGACTTCGTAAGGTACAGACAAACAAAAGTGGCAAATATTGTATGAGACATAAATGATTAATTTTAATTCAGTACAAAAAGTTTTTATTAAAAATAAATATTTCTTTATTTTATTGCTAGCCAATATTCATGTCCTATATGTGTGAAACGTAAACAACTTCGTGGTAAACAAGGATGAAAATATGTGGGTTGACTAGTATTCCAAATATAAATAATTTTAAAATTGTGTTACATTATATATCAAGTATTATAAAATATGATGACTTACTTTAAATATATTGTACATTAGGTGATGTCAACTAACCACTAATATACCTATTTTAGTTAAGTTTTAATTAATATGATGAACGTGAATGTCTAACAAGCTTTTAAGCTCATTAAGGTCAATCAAGTTAAAAGATAAATTTCATACATTAATACATAATACAGCGCTATGATATAAACTTTACAATAATTAGGCGACCCACTCGGTTTCACCTATGTCGAGTTCTGATATTTGGCAGAATAATTGACGTCTATGTTTCCGGTACCGGTCTTATGAGTTTTAGATGGATGATTTATTTGTACAGTTTCCTCGTAAACCGAATTTGTAACCCAAGAAGAAATATGTAAATCTCGATATGAGCACACTAAACAAATACATATATAAACATGATGTTCGATTTTATTAAATAAAAGTGTTTTTATTGCTAGCTTGTGTCTAGTTGCTAGTCTGTAATGTTTAAAGTCATAATAATTTCTATTTTTTTTTTAATTTTTATGTATCTATTCTATTAACTTCCGCTTTTTTTTTTTGTTATCAAGATCAAACTTCGGCTTCCTACTGTCCTAATGTAACAGTACTAAGGTGTATATAAAGATAGGAAAACCTATTATTGGCCTTACTGTTTATATTACTCAAAAATTTTATATATATGTAGGATTTGTTACGCTGTTGGTTTTCTAATAAATAAATAAATAAATTTCTTTATCAAAATTTTGTTTCGTCTAATATAAATCGAAGACAACGATTGAAAACTTTTGTCACCAAAAAAAAATGAAGTATGTAAATATAGTATTCAGTGTCATAATATTATTTTTAAGATATTTATATTTATTTATAAAATAAGTAAATAGTTATTACGTAATGTTTTGTAAAAAAAATGTGTATATGTACAGATATATTGTAAAAAGTAAAAAACTTTGCAACCACAAAATCTCAAAGTTTAAAATGTTGTTGACTATTCTCACAGTAAAATTTTACTATCCGAAAATCGTTATTAATTGCCAATTGGTAAAATAAGTGCTTTGGAAATGTGCCATGGTAAAACCATACGTAAAAAATGTAGCAATTTTGCTCTGAAACTATTATAAAGTGATTTTTTGCTGCCCGGAATAGTTCGTACGATGTTAAAAAACTTGATAACTCGAAAATGACATATACTTCTCTGTATATTAGGGTGTCCGTTATTTACCAATATGAAATTTTTAGCTTATTGTCTAATAAAAAATGCCAGACCAAAATAAGCCCTTAGTATTCATAATAAACCTTGCCCTTAAGACGATACATTTCCCATATAAATTACACGGGATTTTGCCACGTTTTACAATGAATTTTTTTTCTCTCGAACAAGATGACTTACAGCAATAAGACACACACATTCTCAAGGGCAAGGTTTATTATGAATATTAAGGGCTTATTTTGGTTTGACATTTTTTAGTCGATAAGCTAAAAATTTAGGCAGCGTCGCAAGAAAAAAATTTACTTGGTAAATAACGGACACCATCGTTTGAATGTTCAAAACATAGTCGATAACGAATGTTTTTGAACAGATTGATTTACGATCATAGCAGGATAATATTTTAGTAATTTGATTGATATATTGCACTTTAAATGTTAACATTTTATTAGTATTAAGACTAGGTTTTCCCGTTTATAATTAGTTCGTTGCTATAAGTGTGCAATGTTTTATAGCGGATTTTTATATTCGTGATTACTTATTTTTTTATATACTAATGTTACGGAAAATGTTTGTTGATAAAAATATTAAATTAGTGCAGTTCAAGTTTTTCAGAAATGATGAAAAAAAATTAATTTTTTTGTTAATAAAATTTTGAGCTAGAGCTTACTTTGGAAGGAATCAATTTATATATTGTGTACCTAAATAATTTATGTATATATAAATGAATTACTCACTCGGTACGTAGTGACGTTGGCGACATATGCATGTGGCAAAGAAAGCAGGGCAAAGGGCAGCAGCAGCGCACTGGTTACGCGCCGCGGCGCCCTCATCTCCGGCGACCATTCGCGCAATTAAGCGCTTTCCTAAAACGACATCATCTTTTTACCAACACTTATATAGGTACACGATGCACCAGTGATGCCATCACTAATGATATTATGATGAATGTAAAGATGGATGGACGAAATTACTGAACCTTTTGCGATATCTTTATTTTAACTATAACTTTTCATCCCGGATTTCCTATAGAATCGGGGCGTTCGAGCAGAATAAGAACATATCGAGAATGACCTCTATAGAACTACCAATTTATTTCTATTAAAATTTTCCTTTTAATATAATTATAAATATATACGCTTCATCCTGAGATGACCTCATAGCCATCTACCAACGGTTAATGTCCTCGTAGGTAAGCTGCATACTTTTTTAGCATATTGTTGTTTTAATTTTTATTGCATATGCTCGTAATTGGAAATATTGATTTTTACTTTAATAGAACATGAATATCATTTATTATTTTTTCTTTTTTGTACTCGGTTAGTAATTCAGTGAATTTTGACTGATATACGTTATAGTGCAGCGTTTTTGTTCGTCGGTTATACGTTTGTTAAAATAATCTTATACTTTAATTTTGGGATTAAAATCTGGGTATTACTTTGATAATAATTGATAATCATGTGTTAAAATATATAGCAAGTGCAAAATTATGTTATAACAGATAGATAGTTGTGAATTAACACGTACAAGAACACGATTTAGTGGGTGAACAATCAATTAATTTACATGATAGTAATTTCGATATACTTTGTCTGTTAAAAATAATTATGAAAATCGGTTGAGTTCTGTACGATACATGAAAAACATGGATGCAACTGAAACCTTCGTTTTTTGTCGTATAAATAGAGGATATCAATTTGATTTAAAACAAAAATAAAGGGTCAAGGCTGTAGCTGATTAATCAAAAGAATAATCTTTTATTCCAAATATCACTATTCTAACTTTTCTTAAAAATATGTCTTATTTTTAAATTAAACTAAAAACTAAAAATTGTAAGCCAGGACAAGTCCAACGAACTCAAAAAAAATGGCTATCATGTATAATTTAGAAGTTATTATTAATGTTTTTTCAGTCTTAATGAGCAGATCAGCTCGATGGTACTATAAAGTTGCCTAGTGGCGACAAGTATAATAATATTATAGGTAGGTTAATCGAACGTCAAAAAATGAACCAAAAATAATTTAGTTAAGTAAACTAATATAATTTTGTGTGTATTTTTAAGTATACCACAACACAATTTAAAAACACACAAACATAAATCGAATAAAAAAAATATCGGAAAGAACTGGAAGCAAAAAATTTATAAAAAGATACTCGTAAGTACTCTTTTTGATATCTTCTTTATTAATAAAATTTATCTTATTAACTGATAGACATTTTAAACATCTAAGTTTAATTGTGTAAAACTACTAACCTAACCGAATCATAAAAATTTATACGGTGGTTCTTTTTTTCGTAGGTTAAGGGAACGCCACTCGGATGCCTCGCGAGTGGTAGGGGTCTTCGGACCCCCGCGGACCAAAACCAGCAGCGGTAGGCGCGAAAGCGCAGAAGGGGGATGACTCGCTCTCCCCCTCCATTCGGTGGCGCGTAAGCGTGGTAGTTTGGGCGCGGAGGCGAACAAGCCACTGGACCCATGGACCAGCTGATGTGCGGGCCCAGTTCAGGGGTTTCGCCGTCTAGGGTAGCTGGGGTCCAGTGGCGGGTGGGGCGCGAAAGCGCGGTGAGAGTGTTGGCACAGGAAGTGCGGCCAGTGAGTGGCGCCGAGAGGGCGCGGAGATTTCGGTTGTGGGGCCGCTCCTGGTACTTCTCTGAATTAGCAGTGGACTGGTCGAGCGGCCCCAATCACATACAGAGGGACCACCGACCCAACCAAAAAAAAAAAGGTTAGGTAGGTAATTAACTGTTTTTGAATTTTCAGGTCTAAACACATTGAGTTTGTTTGTATATTTGTATTTGTTTGTTTGTTGTTTTGGTTCCTAAGATATAATTTATAGACTTTAGATACACGCGTAGTATTAAATATATCTGAATAATGAAGTAAAGTAAACTTTAACTTGCAAATGAGACACTATAGCACACTGCTTCTTCTCCTGTTAAAGCGTTGAAGTTATGTAGCGTAAAATGCTACATAGCTCGATGGCAGATTGACGGATATGGCGGATAAATATTACTCGGAATTCCCAATAAACATGTAGTTACTTCGGCAAAATAATTAATAAATTTTAAAATAATTTAAAAATACTAGATGACCTAAAAAAGCTAGTCTATATTTGAATCTGCGACATTTGGTGTAGATCTACGTATTGCAATCACTAGGCTCTTAAAAGTTAAGTATTTCAAAGCTCTTTAAATATTTCCACACATCTACTGAACCTAACTCAAGTATCGAAACCTTGGGAACCGTATTAAGTTTTGATGTTTCCAAGTTTGTTGTTGGTCGAAGTCTGAAACTTGAAACCGATATCATCCTGATGTAGACAGCTATTTGGATTGAATTATGTAATAAATAGAAGGCTACGATCGAATATGCATGTATTTCAGTGGTTTACTGTTGATTACTTGAAAATAATTAATGATAAATATTTTCCCAATAAATTGTTAGCGGAAAAAAATGGAATTTTTTGCTACACAAGAAAGTATTACTAACCCTGAGACTGACTTTTGTCATAATGTTTAATCGGTGGACGATGATTGGTAATGTAAAGGTTGACTTAGATAGGTTTGTTATTCTACTGAATCGATGGTGATAATTATGCCGTAATGACGCTATTGATTGACGTCAGTGTCTGACCATTGGTCTAACATTGTGGCGATAGCAGACTTGTAGTCCTTATGAACAGAACTGAATACGCCTGTAAGCTTTCCATTCTTGAGTAAATCACCTCACCAGTTTGGGGGAGTAAGAATAGATCACGTCGGGGTCACCAGTTTGGGGGAGTGCGGAACAGGGTGTAAAGTTCATCAATCCACTTTTGAAAGCTTTGGATGCTCCAACCAGACAAGTGTTGTGGCTGGTGGGCTACTGCCCCCACGGTTGTTGTCGGATTCTCGTATATATTGTTCAATCGCTCGGATAACTTTGATAGTGCGATGTCAGTTTTTTAGTTCGTATGTGGCGAGATAGATGTCGTTACAGACCTAATATATATATATATATATATATATATATATATATATATATATATATATATATATATATATATATATATATATATATATATATATACTATATAAGAGAAGGGTGGGAGCTTAGTGTACCACTCAGTTCCATTGCGGGTTTCCCTACAACTATTAGGTGTCTATAATAACAATCTGGGCGAACGGCTTTACATGCTCTTCAAAGCACGTTAGGGAGACCCACAAAAACATACACCCGGATAAAAACAAATATTTGTACAAATACAAATATCTGGTCCCGAGCGGGAATCAATCGTCGGCGTAAAAGCGACATCTCGCACCACTACACCAAAACGGCTGTCTTATAATTTCTACTTTTTGTTTTATAAATATACAACACGACCCACACATATTATAGCTTTTAACCTTCTAGAAAAAAGCTTTTCGCGTTAAGTTTAATTTATTTTTTCCTTTACTTTGTGCGTAAAAAGTAATTATGTATAGGTAAATTTAACAACATTCGTAAATAAAAATATATTAGTATACATTTTTAATACATATTATGTATGAGATGTACAATGATGTTAAAATAGTGTTATACAGGTGACTGGTGAATTACTATTAATATTTAAGGAGAATACTCTGTACATGATTCTCATTCGAATTATGTAAAAAAAATAGGTACTTAATTTTTGAACAAATTTCCATAAAGTTCAATTCAAATAAATGAAGCGTGGACACTTTTCATGAGAGATTTCAGAGAATCATGTACCGAGTATTCTCCTTAAATATTGATAGTAACTCACCATTCATTCTGTATAATATGTGTTGTAAATATGTAAATCTTATATAATATATTATCTTGATATATTCAAAGGTTCAAGGTTCTCCAAGTATAACCACAAATGTTAATAATAATAATAGTAATAAATACTCTTTATTGTACACCATAAAGAAGCATACAAAACAAAATTCATACATTTTGTATGAAATGTTGTCCCAGGAACAGCTTTGATAGATTTGATTAATTTTTCTGCTTCGTTTATCTTATCTGAAAACAAGCATTTGTAATTAAAATAATTTTGCGGCTTCATGCATGATGTCATCTACATTTGCCACTAGCTTAACACTCACTTCGCTGTGGTTATCCGATTCTAATACTTAGAACAATTATTATTTTCCATTTTATCAAAAATACGATATCGGAAAACGGAGGTGAGATGGTTCAGTAGACTGAACCACCTGGATTTTAATTAAAAATATACGCATTCAAATTTGAGCTAGTGCACCGTTAAATTTTAAGTGCTTAGATATTTATAAGTTTAGAAACTACTTTAGTTGCAATACAGTACAATAATAATTAGGGTGATGATAATGATAAGAAATCACGCGAATACTTAGTATCTCTAAATTTTACAAAGGCTCATTTACAATACAGGCAATAAATAAATAAATAAAAAATAATAATCTTGCTGACTCACTCTGATACTACTTCCTAATACGTATTTTTCTTTTAAATTGTAGACTAAACTCGCACTTATAAGCTTACTATCAAATATCTTTACTACAATGTGTATAGAAAATGTAATTCTGTTTGTACATTTATTTGTTTTATGTAATTGTATATTTATTTATGTAGTATATGTACGTATATTTATGTAAATGTATTTATATTACAATTTAAAGCTTATGTATTTATTTTATTTTTTTAGTTATATTCAGCACCACACTATGTTACATATTTATTGACTTTGTTTCCAAACCCGTAAGGTTTTCTGGAAAAAAATCGCTACTAAGCGATAAGATCGCCTTATTGTGTGCATCTAGATATTAGCTTTTTCTTCATGTAATGGTGTTTTGCTTTTTTTTTCTGTGGTGTGCAATAAAAAATATAATAATTATTATTATCTTTTTATCACAAAAAAAAAAGAAACGATTAGGTTCTAAATGTATATTTTTATATTAATTCATAAGAAAAATGTGAATTCATATTCGTTGCGTTGTGTCAAGCACAGCAAAAGTAATTTAGCTGACATGCTGGGAAATTTGCATATGATAGTGTAATTTTTACGTCACTCAGAACCGTAATAACCGGGTGTGCTTATATTTTTCGGTAGCGTTAGCGAATCTTTGATGAAATCATTTGTGTTTTTTTGGCAAACGTACTTTTTATCGATAAACTTCAAAGCTTTAGCTAGAGCCCTTCATGTTGTAGGTGGCTTTTTAACCGAGATATAGTCAATCTAGGCTAATTGAATTTATTCAATTAGCTATCTACAAATATTCTTCTTTTTTAAACAAAATTCCCTATTAAATGCCTATCTCTGATTTTATCTTTTCTACTATAAAGAGGAAAGATTTGTTTAACTACTGAAAAAATTATCAGAATTCTTTCACCATTAGAAATTATACTAACCTGATGTAACTTTAGGCTATAAATGATCAATAATTATAAATGTTAACCAAAATTATCATAATCAATGCTGTTGAAACGATAGAGGTCTTGTTAAATAGTACTAAACTAGCGGCTTGCCCAGGCTGCGCCCGGAGTATGTATATGTATTCAAGTCTTCCTCATAAATCACTCTATCTATTGGTGGAAACCGCATGAAAATCCGTGCAATAGGTTTTGTGACAGACAGCGGCGGTCCTCCTTTGGACTTTTTATAATATGTAGTGATTACAAATACACAATGTTTTGTTTTATCACACATGGTAAGCTTTTGCTGTGTGTGTATGACTGTGTGTGTGTGTGTTTGTGTGTGTGTGTGTGTGTGTATCTGTCTCTCTCTCTCTCTCTCTCTCTGTGTGTGCGTTTGTGTGTGTGTGTGTGTGTGTGTGTGTGTATCTGGGCACTCGTATATAATGTACATGCTACGATAGTATCATTAAAGCCTCTTCTGTTCATCAAATGTAAGGTCAGTAAGCTATCGGTTTACTTTCTTCTTAAGATTTTTATGTTGGCTTATTAATATAGTTAATTTATTTTATTGTTTGGAACACGTTTAAAAAATACTTATACTTTAAATCTAATGTCTAAATTACATGTAAGGTCTACAGAATCACAAGGGAACAAATTTATTCATTTCATAAGATAAATGTGCCCCTTTGATTATCCTACCAATCTCGCAAAGGGCTCAAACGATTCCGATCTATTACGTCCCCAGCGATTTTCGGTGTTCAAGTTATTTAGTATTTACTTTGTACTATGGACTTTGTTATATGTACGTACGTCAAAGCGTTCCGCCTAAGGCATTTTGAACTTAATACAAAGAGAGTCTAGCTCAAAACACAATGAACTATAATGGATAACAAAGATACTTTCAATATTGACCAAAATTAAAAAGATTTTATAGGGAAATTATAATGCGTTACAACGAAGAAATTTCTATTACTTAAAATTTATCTATACTATAATATAATAAAGCTGAAGAGTTTTTTTATTTGTTTGTTTCAACGCGCTAATCTCAGGAACTACTGGTTTGAAATGAAAAACTATTTTTGTATTGGATAGCCCATTTACCGCAGAAGGCTATAGGCTATAACCACACGCTACGACCAATTGGAGCTGAGCAATAATAAGAAATGTTACAAAAACGGGAAAAAATAATCTGTTTTGAGAGCTTCCGTTGCATCCTTTATTATTTCTCTTCTCGAGACATTTTTATCTGTAGTTCCACTTTTAAAGTAAAAACTCAATAATACGTCGAATGACCCGGGAATCAAACATGAGACCCGTAGTAACGTCATTTTTATTTTTATTTAGTTAAAATAGTACTGGAAATCTTGGTTTTGGCACCTTTTAATGTTACTACTGCAAGATGTCATCAGTCAAAAACTTGTTAAATACAAAAGTATGTTTTTTGTCAATAGCAAGTAACTGTAACTTACTGTATCAGCCTGTAAACCACCCACTGCTAAGCGAAGGCCTCCTCTCCATATAAAAGAAGGGTTAGAGCTTAATCCACCACGCTGCTCCACTACGGGTTGGCGGATAATTTCCTTACCATGAGTAACGATCGTTATCAGGTGTCTATGATACAGACGGCTTTACGCGCTGTCCGAGGCACGCTGGGGAGACCCACAAGGACATACACCCATACAGGAAACAAATACATAATATATCAATACAATATCTGTCCCGAGCGGAATTGAACCCGCGATCGCTGACGCCGGCCAGATTGAGGCGACTACTTGCACCACTACACCAGAACGGTCGTCAATAGCAAGTAAAGCAATAGATAATTACTAGTAAAGATATAAATATGTATAGGTTGGATCTTTTGTAGCACAATACTCATTATGCAAAAAGAGAAATACTCGTCTATTTTTTTCCGAACAAAGGGGTCGGTTTCCACGTTTCAACTTGTGGCATGTCTTACTGTATCTAGATAGTAGATAGTATTGTATATTCACTAGACACACTAACCCCGAGTTACACGAAACAATTTTTAAATTTAAGTGTTTATTAAACTAATTTAATCACAAGAATCGTGATTATCTGTTGCACGAAACCTACATCTGATTAAGTTAACAAAAAAATTTAGTTTAATTAAAGACCTATCTAACGGATGATTAATTCCAACAGCTTTAAAATAATCATGAGATCAACTAATTTTAAGATTAATTGCAACTTAACTAACGGAAAGTTAGCGACGGTTTCGTGCAACTCGCCGTAAGAGGCTAAGCACACGGCGTATTTTAAACGCAGATGACGCACAGATGACGTCTGTATACGCGCTTCAAACGATATTGGAGTGCTACCGTGTAATCTACGCACACGGGGCGAGCATGAAATGCGCTACTACTGCGCGTATACACGCAGTTACAGCCATACGTGCTGTAGTCGCTCGTAGCTTCCGTGCGATTGATGATTGCACGCCTCTCCTCTGCCCCTCCTCCGCCCCTTTAGGCTGGATCCACACTACAGTGCTGGTCTCGGTTCGTTCTTGGTCCGATCTCGATCCGGTAAAATATTGTTACCCAAGAAACAATGAGAGTATTCATACTATCCGTGCCAGTCAAGGTCCGATCAAGTCACGCTCCAGCAACGATTCGTCATACAAAACATTTTACCGAATTGAGATCGGACCGAGAACGAACCGAGACCGGCCTTATACGTGCGTTTGAAGCAATGCAAACGCAACAATCAGCATCTACGGCGCTGAAAACGCGCGTAACTAAAACGCACGTCGTCTGCGCGTTTCAATTATGCCGTGTGCTATGCCTCTAATTTAGTTTTATTCAAACCAAAAAATGCAACTTGGGAATATAAATAATCTTTAAAAAAAGTATCTCTAGAATCCAGAGTAACATTGAAACTATAAGTGGAGGATATGAATAATAATTAAATAAGAGTCAAGGTGCGGACATTTCAGGCCACTAATGGATTTTTTATAAATAATAAATATTTTTTTGAGAATAGAAAACACGTGGTGGGCTTATTCGGTATACCATTAAGAATAAACTTACTATGAATTTAAAAGTCTACTAAGAAAAGACTGAGTATTATTAAAATAATAACTCAAATCATAATTCTTTTCTATTGCTAATTATTATTATTGTCTAACATAACTGAACCAATATTAAATATTCTGAATAATAATAATTATACTAAATTCGAATTGTAAAAGACGAGTACCTACTCCGGGCCTGATAAATCGCAAATAATCTATTCTAATATAATAATTCTGAAATATGTGGCTTACAGTCTTACACATATATCTTAAATGCGTGACATATTGAATTATAAATAGCTTGACATTTTCAAGCAACAGAATGTTACATCTAAGATGTTTCGCTTTACTGGGAATCAGGTCGCGGAAATCAATTTCCTTGCTGCTATTCCTTCTATTTATTAACTACTAATTTTCCTTAAGCGAAGAGCTTAGAGTAAATTAACGTAGGTCTTCTGTTCTTTTTTAACCGAATTCAAAAAAAGGATGTTTTCAATTCGTTTTTATCTTTTTTTTTACCCGACTGCGACAGAAGGAGGGTTATGTTTTTCGAGTGTATGTATGTATGTATGTCCATTTCTTTGACACGCCCTATAGCCCAAACGGCTGGACAGTTTTTGACATATGAGGTGTCGTTGGATTTGTCTAAATTGTAGTATTGACATAGGCTATATACATTTTCAAAATGGCGCCCACAAATGGTGGAATGAGGGGAGAGAGTTAATTATTTTTTTCTTACTGTAGCAATATGGGTATCAAATGAAAGCTAGTAAATTTTTTTATTCTTTTTAGTTTATAATAAGAGTATTTTACGCAGTCGGGTTTTTTGATTTTTTTAATTAAGCATACTTGTTTTATGTGTGTTACCTTATAACTTTTTACTGAGTGCACTGATTTTGATGATTATTTTTATATTCAAAAGCTGATGCTTGTCATGTCATCCATTTAAATAAGAGCAAGATCTGACTATTACTTTTTGAGTTTTCTCTTATAATGGGTATTTTTGTTTCTCCGACCGCGCGTAACCACGCGGGTCGCGTCTCACACAATCATTGCTTGTGACTCAATTTATTTTGTAAGACTGTCAAGTGTTATGTTTTTTATGTTTACTAAGAGTAAGGCTATACAATGTTATATTTTGTTTTTAAGATCACGACTCTGTTGTAGAATAATGTTGCGCTGAACTTTGAGATAGCGCCTTTTAAAGCGACATCATTTTGCGTTATTTGTCATAGACTAAAAACTTAAATGTGACATTGTGTGTGTAACAAGTGTATCTAAGTACATTTTTAAAGTGGAAAGTAATTAAAGATAGAATCTTGGGTGGCATTCAAATGAAATAAATAAATAACTTAAATTAAATAAATAATTTAACTTAAGTGTTTAAATTAATTAATTTATTTATATTTTAAATTATATTTAATTTATATTTTAATATTATATATTAATAATATCACAAAGATATAAGACATACTAGACGAGACATGTGGTGACGCCCGTATTGACGTACATGATTATTGAACGCTCCCTCATGAGTATACGATGTATTTATTATATACAAGAGAGAGAGAAAGGCCTTCTAACAAAAAATGGATTGCTTTTAATCGGTTCATCACACAGAAACGATCAAACTAAAACTCTTTTTCTTTACTACATAAGAATCATATTATAGTGTTTGTTTTAGTTGTAGTCATTTAGAAATATAACAAGGATTTATTTATTTAAACATGTAAGTATTTCGAAAAGTAACGTAGTTTCTTGGTCAGTATTAGTCTCAATTTATACTGCCGTTGTATTATTTAAAACTATTATAAATGTGCATAGCATAATAAGTGTTATGTACTCACATGTACTTACATGAGAACACGCAACGTAGTCTAATGTGATGTGTAGTCTAACATGAAAAAAGTATCGATAGGTACTTTGTGATATCGAGTACGTTTCGTTTCGATACCATTACTTTTGTACTCGATACTTTGTATTTGATACTTTACTCTCTGGTACTTTGAGTACTTTTTGATAGGTATCGTAACGAATAAATCTTGGAAGGTAACGTCATGCAGTTCAATTGTACTGAACCTTCAAAATCATTACATTGTGCTGGAAATCGTTAGAAGAATGTTGACTCCAGGATTGCGACGACCTTTTTTTTTGGAAATCAGATAGGCTACAGAGGTAAACATCGTTACGGAGTCACGACGACGTTTTTTTTTTTCGTGTGTACTTGTATCGAATACAAGAAAATTATCGATACACTTCGTTCGATAATTATCGAACATTAAGAATTAATTATTAAAGAATTAATTATTAAGAATATTGAAGTATTAATACTTTTGTTTTGATACATTTATGAGTACGATACTTTTTTTTCGATATTACTCATGAGTACAGTATCGATAATTTCTAATCGATATCGTGTATCTAGTCTAGTGTACCTATATGCGTAGCTACGTCTACAAGAACGCGTTGTCCATACAAGACGAGGAGAGGGGGATAAGACATTGTTGATGACTTTACCTAAATCTTAACTGGTTTTATGAGGAGTTTACGACTGTTGACAAGCCTTAACGGCAGGTGTACTAAACTTTATGGAGCGTTATAGACACTATAAAAATTTCATGACTAAGACAAATCCCGTACAAATTTTACAAGGTAATTGATTAAATGTGAAACATTTATTAATTATTACTAATTAGTTTTAATAAAAGTAAAAAAAAAGTATAAATTTTAATAAGTTCATTGTGTGTTATTTTATATTCATACACAAAAATATATGAAAGAAGAAAGTTACTCACTGATAAGCACGAAGTCTTAAAAATTACTTGACATCTGAACCAGGAATCTATTTCGTAGCCACGTATTCAGTTCATATGTATTAGAAATTAGTTAATAACGCATTTTAAACGATCTCCGTTAAGCTACTGAAACAGCGTGCACGTGAAGAAAGTCGCGAGTTTTGGCTAGTGCTTTATTATTACGTTGTTCAGTAGGTATATGGAAAATGTTAATATAAAGAATAAAACAAAGAAAAATATATTTTTTAATCAACAGCGTTCATTTGTCATCTATCAAAAATATTACGTAACCATATTTTTAATGGTTTAATTACATTAATATACAAAGTAGCTCTGAAAGTGGATTAATTTTTTTGTAAAACACTATCCTTGTAAAACATTACTGAACGGCCACAGATTCAGTTACGTCGTAATTATTAAGTAATCTGTGATTTCAATTTCAATTTCAGATTCTCTCAATTTCACCCACAATATATTGTGTCGTTCAATTTGGTTTTGAATGTTCTTTACAAGACGATCCAACCACAGCCTCCTGGTATATCGTGGATTGACAATTTACGTATGAAAAGAACTGATGTAACTCTCATGATGCGTCTTCGTTCCGGGCATATTCCGCTGAATAGGTTCGCACACCTCATTAAAAAAGTTAATTCGCCAAATTGCAGTACTTGTAACACCACAGAAGATGTTCTACATATTTTAGCGGAGTGTGCTCGGAACGAAAATTACAGACGACAACATTTTAAGTACTGTTCTAGTAATATTGGATATTTTAATAGTGTATTGGCTAATCCATACTCTGTTGAAGCTAGGCGTATATTGAGATTGGTGGAGATTGGCATTGGAAACAGATGATCACTATAGCCGGTCTTTTCCTTTCCTAAAGCTAATTTACTTAACTCAAATGTATCAAATTACAGAGCGACATAGTCAGAACTAGCTGACAAAGCTCTTAAAATATAGATTAAAAAAAAATGTTCTTTAATGTAAGCTTTATTTTATATAAATAATTTACTATGTTTTCTTGTGTGAGGTGTAGGTACCTAAACCTTACTCTGTAATAAAGTATCAAATAACAAATTATACTACGCGGAAGAAAATATTTAATACATTGAGTTTTAGGATGAGATCAACAACAAGCTGTATTTATGTACATAGAGCTATTAAAACGCCAAACATAAACAGTACCTACTACTTTATCTAAAAAACATGAAACAATTATTATTAAATAAAATGTCAAAACTGAACATACACTATACAAGTACATATCGACGAACAAAATTTATGATGACTAAGAAAGAACGGTTATAATTATAGGTAAACGTTATAAAAAGCGCAACTTCAAATACACTCCATTTAAATTGTAATAAGATTCTACGACTAGTAAACAAGATCATAAACAAATATCTCCTTGTTTATATCCTTTATGATTTTCGGATTATAGATAAACAGTATCATTAATGAGATAATCATTGGATTCTATATAATAGAACAAAAAAGGTGTATTTGAGCAATCTCGTTTTTTGTGTTTCATTTTTGTACAGATATACGTTAAGTTTTTTTCATGTGTCTCCCTAGAAACGAAAAACCTGTTTTAATGCAAAATTACGTTTATCAATCGCATAATCAATTTAACTTCCAGTGTTTTTTAATTTCAAAATTATAACTTTTAAAAGTAAAATTAAGATTTCAAATTTTAGTATAAGTATAAATTGAATAACATTGTAGCTATGTATATCTGTTTCTTAGTTTCCATTACTCATAAATCTTGTCTAAAATCAGTGATCGTAAGAGCTTGTGGCAGATAAACTGAATTGTTAATGCTCAGTGCGACACGGATAGCACTTGACGAAACCGAAACTAGCCCATTTTAATTTATATCTATGCGAAATAGTTTTTGTTGGGTACTATAAGTCTACTATACTTATTTATATTAGTAACTAATTTATATAGTCGTATGGACGCGCAAATATCACGATGAACTAATCTGATTAAAAAAAATTATATCTATGTTATATATCGTGTGTTTATCAGGGTTGGCTATAAAGTATGCAAGGATTCCTGAGTCTTGAATAATCTGCTTCTGAGTAGAGTAGTAAATATAAACGTCGGTGAAACCGCGTAGGTCATCTAGTATTGCATTAGTATAGTAATTTTAACAAATTTGACTGATTGTTAGTTTCGGTTTCGGTTCGACTTTTACTTAAAATGAAAAATCTTTTTATCGTTTCTGTTTCTATCAAACACTAATCGTTGTATAATGTAGAAAATTTAATATTTTACAAATATATATTTATCTGTCATCAAAATAGCTAATGGTATAAAAATTAATAAGTTTATTTTTTTGTATACCTATATTACAATTTACTTCATACGATTTTTCTTTGCAAGGTCTTATAACGCTAGCAGTCGTCCATAATTTAACTAATGGTTTTCTTAACTGTGACACAGTCATGAAAGAAAGAAGAATAATATGATCTTATATAATATTAAATCATATCTATTATTTTAATATAGCACCTTTGTGATTTGGTAAGCAGAAACTTTTTTATTACATTGTTCTTTTATATATTACATCATAGTGGTTATAACCATTTCAACTAGACAAACAGAATAGAATATAAATAAAATGTAAAAAGAGGAAAAAAATCAATGATTTTTTTTAAAATAAAATAATACAGACTAGAGTAATCTTGATAACAACAAGAAATCAATCGTTTTTAAAATAATCAAATATTTAAATATTAAATCATCAAATCCATAGTTTTCATTCAAAAATTTAAACAGTAGGTACTCGATTAAAATGCTTTTCTAGTACGATTAAAAACAAGAATAACATACCATCATTATATTTTTACCACATAACTGTTATAAATGACATAGCTTAACTTTTATTAGTTTCAAAGCGGTTCTTTGTATGAAAAGACAGTTTACAATGCAATCTTTCTTCATTCTTCCTGTGTACTTCGTGTTATAGTGGATTCCACGTGAAAGCACTTAAACTTAATAAACATTTATTGATTATAATGGTACCTTTCTACCTTTGTATCTTAATTTAATCTAAATAAAATTATTTTGCAGTAAACTTTAAAAAACCATTACATCGTAGTTTATTAAATTCACCTTCGAATCGTCATTTTTCAAATTAAAATTTAAAGTTTTAATTTGAAAAATGACGATTCGAAGGTGCTCGTGGGCTTTGTTGTTTTTGATTTTGATTTTGATATATATATATATATATATATATATATATATATATATATATATATATATATATATATATATATATATATATATATATATATATATATATATATATATATATATAAGAAAGATATATATATATATATATATATATATATAGATAAGAAAAGGAAATATATATTCATTACACACACAAGTTTATTTGTTCATGTGTTGCGTTGACATTCCGATTACTGCTGTGATAGAAAATGTATTTCCTACTAATAAACGAATGCGTTTGACAGCGTGCTATTGGGAACTGTCGACGGTTTTCAGAGATAATATGTATATATATGTATATCTTTATCAAAATATTAAACGTTACTTAATTTTTATATCATTATATATTTTGTAATTTTTATTTTTGTGTATAATTTTTCGGTTGTAGGTAATCGAGTTTTTTGTCTTTACAAATAGCATAGCAACGACAGATTGCATCTGTGCTATCTTATTATATACAAACTGACATAGCCAATAATCTGGTTACTTTGACATCTGCTCCTATTGAGCAAAATTATAAAATGAAATTTTGTGACGTGGAATCCGTTCCAAATAATAATTTAAATTAATAATTAAGACAACAGAGGATACCTCTAGCAAATTAATAAGGCATGACATTAAATTAGATAAATGTCATAATAATTTGATAAGGAATGCCCACAGTTGTAAAAATTTAAATACTGTAAACCTGGTGCACCAAAATATACAGGGCATGCTAGCTAAAGATCTTGAACTGGAGTTATTTCGAATGGTAAAAATATCAATATTTTATGTTTAACAGAACACTGGCTTTCTATTTCCCAGTCCACATTTAACTTCAGCGGTCACCAGGTAGCTAGTATGTTCAACAGAGAAAAAGCAATACGCGGTGGTTCTTTAATAATCATAAGTAAAATTTTTAAACATAAAGAACGTAAAGACATTATGAACCTCTCTGTTGAGCAAACTATTGAACTAGCCTGCGTAGAGCTTGAGCACTTCATTGTTGTATGCGTATACAGACCTCCTAGTGGGTTATATGAGTACTTTGAGAAAGTATTAGAAGAAATTTTGTTAAAATTAAATAATTCTAATAAGGTTATTGTTGTATGTGGGGATTTTAATATTGATTTGTTACATAATTCTAATATAAGTCTCAGATTTAAATCTATGCTTTTACCATATAACCTATATAACTTATTTACTGAACCCACTAGAATCACTGCTACCAGTGCTACATGTATTGACAACATATTTACAAACTGTAAACCGTATTTTAAAGCTATTATTAATAAGTTAAGCTCAGACCATTGTGGCCAGTTAGCTTCCTTTTCTTATTCTTTAAATACCAACAAAAATATTTTAAAAAAGACTTTTGTACCTATAAGTACTACACGTATGGAGAGGTAGTAGTAGTAGAGGTAGTATTGTGGCAAAACTTCCTTATTTATCATACACCAATGATCTACTATACTGCTACATATATAACTGTTTATTTATAACTACATATATAACTGTTTATTTAAATTAGTAAAAACTGAATTTTCTACAATATTTACTTCTAAAGCAGTCAATTCAGGGGGTCTCTAGACATTTGATGAATGGGCAACTCCTGGAATACACAAGAGCAGGCAAAGGCTTTATGAATTGTAGAGTGCAAAAGCCTATAATCATAATGTATCGTTTGCTTCTTTTGTACGTGCCTACTCAAAAATGTTTAGAAGAGTATGTTCCATGGCAAAATCCTTGTATATTAAAGACAAAATAAGAAATGCGCATAATAAAATCAAAATGACATGGAACATAATTGCTTGTGAAAGTGGAAGAGTCGCAGATCGCAGCTTCGATTTTAAGTTAAATATCAATGATTATTTTGTTACATCAGACCGAGAAGTTGCATCTG
The DNA here is from genome assembly GCA_036937285.1 of Euphydryas editha. Classification (NCBI taxonomy): domain Eukaryota; kingdom Metazoa; phylum Arthropoda; class Insecta; order Lepidoptera; family Nymphalidae; genus Euphydryas; species Euphydryas editha. The sequence continues at coordinate 11,545,617 of JAUPFZ010000020.1, forward strand.
AGTTTGAAAAATTTTTCACTGACATTCCACTTTCAACAACGCAATCACTTAATTTGTCTCCAATATGGGATTTATCTGTAAAAGTTGTTATTTCCATAATTGATGTTGTTGCACCTCATCTAGCTACTATATTTAATGGCTGTATATAACATGGTGTGTTTCCTGATCTAATGAAACACAGTAAAGTAATTCGTATTTTTAAATCAGGCAGTACCCTAGACCCTAATAATTTTAGACCAATTTCAGTACTCTCAACACTTAGTAAAAGTTTTGAAAAATACATACTCGGGCAAATGTTATCGCATTTTGATGCACACAATCTACTACATAAGAAACAGTTTGGTTTTACAAAAGTTCGCTCCACAGCAGATGCTAGTGTTGAGCTAATTAAAAATGTTTTTGAGACATGAGAGAGGTCGCAGGATGATCTTGGGATATTCTGTGACTTATCTAAGGCCTTTGATTGTGTGAATCACGAGACGTTGATCAGGAAACTGCATCATTATGGGATTTCTAATCCCATCCCCAATAAGGCACTCAACCTCCTGAATTCCTATTTGAGTAATAGAATACAGAGGGTTGATGTAAATGGTAAGAGATCTCCTGGGGCGCCTCTAGATATGGGGGTTCCACAAAGCTCTATTCTTGGCCCATTTCTCTTCCTTATTTACATGAATGATCTGCCATTTTTTGTAAAGGACAAACATGAGATAGTATTGTTCGCTGATGACACTTCACTTATTTTTAAGGTGAAACGTAATTTACCTATGTATGACGATGTAAACGATGCTCTCTCAAAGGTTGTCTATTGGTTTGACTCGAAAAATTTACTATTATATAATAAAAAAACAAAATTAATAAAATTCACTACACCTAATGTTAAACTTGTTGATAATGGTGTAGAATTAGGAGGGGAAATGTAAAAACCGGTAAAGTCCACTAAATTCCTAGGTATAATTATAGATTCGAAATTGCAGTGGGATCTCCATATTGAAGGGTTAGCGAATAGGCTCAGCTCTGCAGCGTTCACGGTAAATAAAATTAGACTTCTCACTGACGTAGATACAGCTCGCGTAGTATATTTTAGTTATTTTCATAGTATTATGTCCTATGGAATCTTACTATGGGGAAATGCAGCTACCGTTAATACTATTTTTGTCCTGCAGAAAAGAGCTATTCGTGCAATTTATAGTTTAGGTCCTAGAGTATCATTAAGAGATAAATTTAAAGAAATAAAAATATTGACTGTTGCTTCTCAATATGTGTACGAAAATGTTTTGTATGTCCTTAAAAATATACACGAATTTCCCAGGAATTGCGACATGCATAGCATTAATACTAGGAACAAACATAAACTTGTGCCTGTAACTCGCTTACGCCGAGTTAGTAATTCTTTTTATGGACAATATATACGCTTATACAACAGGCTCCCAGAAACCGTTCAAAAAGCTTCTATTGCCAAATTTAAAAAAATTGTGAAAGAATGTTTGTTTACCAAAGGATATTATTCTATCAACGATTTTCTAGAAGACAGTAAACCTTGGTAATGATGTGATCGCCTCCAGGCTATTTCAACTTATAGAGAATTATTGTCAATTTCAATATACTTTGAAAAAAAAACCATTACGTAAAAAAATAAGGCTTCTTCTTTCCGAACTGGTGGTAGACTCATGACGTTCAGTAAATAATTGTAATAATTTTATGCTGAATAAAATATTTTGACTTTGACTTTGACTTTGAAAGGGAATTTTCAATACGCTATATAATAGCTTTATCCATTATCAAAGAGATGAAAAAAAAACTATCCACCGCCAATCAATACCTGCTAATATTATATATATAGGTATTAGGGTGCTTCATTTTAAAACAACATTTTTTTTCTCAAAGATAGTAGTCGATAAAAAAACAAAAATTTTGAGCTATAACAAAGCACTTAATTTTTATTTTAAGCCGTTGCTCATCAAAAAGTAAGTTTTCGATGGGAGTCTCTCTATAATACTGTGATACTATCGATTGTATCAATACTATCGGTTGAGCAAAAGTATTAATCCTTTTTAATAATCAATTTTATCATATATCTATAATATACCGGTGGGAGGGATGCGCTGTGCCGCGCTCCCGGCTGCATGGGTACCACCGTCTTATTTATTTATTTATTTATGCTTTATTGTACACCATTTTTATACACACAACTTAAATATTCTTAGTAATTAGATAAATGTACAAAGGCGGTCTTATCGCTAAGTAGCGATTTCTTCCAGACTTTCTTGTCTTGACTCGTCTTGCTTGTTTCTTCCGTGAAATATCTTTGCTGTGTTTCGGAAAGAAGGGCAAGACAGGCAGTGTAATTACAGGCACCGAGACTTAACATCATAATATGTCTCAGGATAGCCTACACATAAATGAGTTGGCTGGGCTAGTTCCAGTTAAACTAGTTTATGTTCATGGGCGACGTCGACCACTTACCATCAGGTGGCACGTCTGCCAGTTTGCATACCCAACTAACATTTAAAAAAAATCGTTAGGATTGTCACGTGCAAAAGGTGTTGATATTAGGACTGATTTTCAAGGTAAACTATTGACAGTTCTTCAAAACAAGTGATAAGTGAGCAGGCTAACCTGTTAACACTATAACACTACATTGTAGAAAAACGCTCAATCGCTTAATGGCACGTCTTTGCCGATAACAAATCGGCGATAAAAAAATGAAATACGATTAAAAATCTGTTTAAAAGACAGTTAATTAAAAAAAGTTAATTCATTTAGCTTTTCGTAAATCATACAAGAGTTTTACGCAGCAAAGTTTTTTTTTTTTTTGTAAAAGAACAATTCTTTCAATATTTAGGTCATGTGAAATCAGTCACACTTTCGGTCGCAAGCTTGTGTTCCTTTATCAGGCTTGTGAAAATTCATTTTTTCCTACTATGAACTGCATCGCAGCATACATTATAACATACATTTCATTTTACTTTTTTATTCCTAGCTTTTTATAAGACTAGTCTAGATATCGGTTATTTTATAAAAAAAAGTAATTTTAAATTAGCTAATTTTTCGCGGTGTTTTATTTCACAAATAATAACGACATTTAATTTTATTGAGTGAAATATTATATGTCAAGCAAAAGTCGAATTAGGTTAGAAAGATTTTTAATTTAAAAATAAATGTATCAACCTTTGAAACATTTGCAAATAATCATTTGTATAAAAATAAGTCTGTACAATAAAATGTTCGTAATCTGAAAAGTTTTACAAGATTTTCATTTATTGAATAAGGTGTAATAAGCTATGCAAATGCTAAGCTTACTATAATTTTTCCTTTATGAAGTATTTTCCCGAGGAAACGGTTGAGTACGAGATAACTTTATTTCCTGAGCAACGGCAAGCGTACTTCATCCTGAATAAAAGCCTGCACGTAAATTAATTTCTTTTCAGTGCGACGAATAAATCTTATTTGTTATCATATTTTCCTGTTTTAAAGCTGTAATTATATTGTAAATACTGACACATTTTGTGATATCATGAAAATGAAATGGAAGAATAGTAATGACATTTAGACTGGTACCATTATGGAAACCAATTATAGGAACAAACGCAATATTGTAACCGGGTACATAAGCTATACTTATATGTTGAAGCTGAGAAATTATTAAGTTGATTTGTGCTAGTTTCGGGACCAGTATGATTTCATTTTTTAAGGAAGCTTTAAAAAAGCTATAATACGTCTCGACACATAAACACCATCGTCCAGTAATTAAAATCCTCGTGGGTCTCCCCACCGTGCCTCGGAGAGCTCGTAAAGCCGTCGGTCCCGGTTGTTATCATAGACACCTGATCGATCGATCGTTACTCGTAGTAGGGAAATTATCCGCCAACCCGCAGTGGGGCAGCGTGGTGGATTAAGCTTCAGCCCTTCTATATGGATAAGAGGACTTCGCTCAGCAGTGGGTTGTTTACAGGCCGATACAGTGCAGTACAGTAATTAATAACATCGAAATGACATATCTAAAAACAGTGACAAAGTAATTAATGCTTTATAATATTATTTAGCGATTCATAATACATGTTTACCTATTACTTTCTTCTATCAAACATCTACAACAAATCATAGAGAGCCCTAAAGAAACATTTAATTATTGGGCCTACATTAAAAGAGTAAAATAGCTCAAGGTAAGAAGAGTGATTACTAGACATAAAAAATTAAAAACTATCTTCCATGTCACCGGAATAAGTGTCACACAACGCTTTTTAGTTTATTTTGAAACAACCAATGAGTTGTTTTCTAAAGCCTTTTTTTAATCTGGCTTAAAATTATTACATAGAGCATAATAACTATATATAGGAGATATTTGTTAATATTTTTTTTTTTATAAATAAACGTCTCACACTCAACGGCCCCCACTAGGATGTGAATCCTGTGTCGGGGGTCCGAAAACACACACAATACACAAGCAGACCACGACAAACATTTGTATGGCCTATACAAATATTTGTCATCTGCGGGGATCGAACCCGCGACCGCTAGCGCATCAGCCAGTTGCTGTGACCACTGCGCCAACGCGTCTCTATTAAGAAACAGGGATATTCAGATTCAGATTTTATAGGATTATATATTTTATATAAAAAGATTATAAACTTTAGAAAATTAAATACACGAAGAAATAGAAAAATTGACAGGCAGATGAAACCAGAAGCATCAGATTTTTTTTTTCTTTGAAGGTAGGTAATTTTGTTTTTTTCAACGGATGGTAGTAGAAAATGTGTTGAGCTATTTTATAATCAAATAACATATATTATAAATGTACTATAGTTTTATAGAGAGTTTTGAACTGGGTAAGTATTACCAAATCGGAAGAGGTACAGAGCAGACCTTATTAATAACACTAAAGCTAATATTTTTTACTAGAACTATCTTATATCTTCAACAGTTTCGATTTTCTTCGTAAAGTCCTACTTAAAAATCCTATATACGATCAGCTGTCATGGTAATATTATCACAGAAAAGCGCGTGTCACAGTCCTGACGAGTCATAGTCGTACAAACGCGATTAATGCTCCAAGGTCCTGGTAGTGATAAGTCTCAGTGGTGTATGCCTGTCAAATAATGACAAAACGGACGAATTAATTGGGAAACTTTGTCGATAACTGTCGGGTACGCATGCACCCGGAATAATTCAAGCGACTGCGTCCTTTATTAAATCGTTTGGTCATACTGTATCTGTATATTGAGTGTATAGGACACATACATATATAATAGATGGTAATATAAGCTAGTAAATTCTCAAGTGAATTTAATTACTCATTCAGCATCAGAAACTCATATACATTACGAGTAACTATAAATATCTACGCAGATGACAACGCGAGATATTATATCTAATCTAAATATATAAAAATGAGTTTCTTTTTTTTTTGTTCGTCACGCCATAACTTAAGAATGACTACCGATTTCATTAATTTATTTAATATTTTGTGGAAGATTTCTAATACTTTTTGGAAAGTTCTTTTGGAATGAAAGATAAAGAAACTTGCGCAAATAATTTAAAAATTTTAAAATTTTAATTATTCTATTTAAAGATCACGCGTTTGACAGTCCGCACGTTCCGCATTTAAAAATTTACGCATATAGGTATATATATTTTTTTAATTATTTAATCCAGTTACCATTGAATATTCATAGCTAATAAGGACAACGCAAAACAGATGTAACGCGAATTATAATTATTGTCATCTGTTCATTATCAAGAGGACATCAGAAAGAGGGAACATAGTGATTTTCATAATAGAAATTTATTTCAATACGACCTGATGTATACTTAACATAATTATCAATATATATCATAATAGTATCAATATTGATATTTGGTTCTTTATTAAGCTTTAAAAATCTTTTTAAATGTACGTTATAAATTTCACACTTTGTTCACAAATATATCATATTAGAATAAAATCAAAACTATTAAAAAGTGTATTATAAAAGAGATAGTTATTTTTAATATGAGGACGAGGTTTTACCAAGTTTGTGTTGTGTAATATTAGGTAAATATAAAACGTTTGTTGAATTGTTTTTATAAATCTAAATTATAAATAGTAAAAGTATACTTACATCGTATTACGAGAACTTACGATTATTATTATTAAACATCTATTTTTAGTACCTATGCCGAAAACAAAACTGTTATATTATACACCTATTAAAGCTTATTTATGATATTATTTACTTGTCATCCACACTTCAATAACATAATTATATGAAATTTATTTTTTAAAATAAAAAAAAACCCTTAAGTAAAGCCTCTTCTCTAAAAAGTACCTAAATTAAAAAAAAATCTTTAAAGTTTTTCAACGTTTAGAAGCTGCAGTGGAGTAAACTTAAGCTGTAATTACAGTTGAAAGTTCTAAAGTCAGTTACCGAGTGAGTAAATAGTAACATTAGCGAGTTTCAACAACTTCCTCTTACGTCAGCTTCTATCATTATATATATTTAAAAAAAAAACACCACATTAGTAATTTATTCAAAAACCTTTGCTATTTTTTGTTAAAAAAAAAACTTCTACTTTGACACAATTTTTTAACTTATTAAACTGCGCCATGTTTCACATCGAACGTAAACTGTTTGATAACTGCAAGATGTCGTCGGGAAACTTCCCTTTTCAAGTTTCTATTACTTTAGCAGCATCGCTAATTTGGATTAATTTTATTTTAGATATGATATTATACACACTTTTGTATGCTTGTTAAAATTTAATCACCGAAAATAATAAGACAATTTATTGTAAAATTCAATATTTATATTAATATACTCGTAATTGTAACGATCTGAATCTTATATTTGTTTTTTATTCATAATTCCCCACTAAGCAGTATATAATATAGAAGTATCAAGTACTTTTATATAAAATAGAAGTTCAAGCGGAATCTGACAATCTATACTACATATTTTAATTTTATTAATATTATAATACTAATAAGACTTACCAAAGATGTTCAAATCATTATTGGATCTGAAATAAATAATAAAATCTAATTAAACATATAAAAATGTACAATTATTATTTTAAAAAAAGACTATTAACAAAATATTATTTAAATAGGAATTAGCATATGTTACTGTATAATATTTAGTAATGAATATTGTAATTAATCTTAAATCACAGCAGCTGCAGAAGAGTTGATGGTATTGTATATGCGTAGAATAATTTTTAATTTTTTTTATAGATAAACACAAATATTAAACATAATTATATTGTTATATTTTCAAAACCATTTAAACAATGAAGTAAATGACATCCCCTCATAATATGAATCTGAATACTATACACGATTTCATAAATAGCACCAGGAAAGTAGATCCACATCCGTATCTGCGAGATTCATTTCAACTCTAACTAGCAGACGCACAAGCGATACGAGAGCAGCTAACAACCCGCAAATGAAATGAAACCTGATATGAAGTATTCACAAGGGTTTCAGTAAACGACGACTTTTTCAATTTTACGAGAATTTTATACGGTGAAGCTTCTTCACGGCAATTTCCCAGATTTTATAGTATCTACTAATGAATTAACGACGTTTACTTAATACTTAAGTTGTAGGTAATTAAAATGCATACTGTTTTCGTATTTTATGTATAGCAATATATAGGTATGTATTACTTTTTCTTTTCTACAAATAGATATTACATAGATCCGTTGTCTGTCTTATTTAGTATGTAATTGTATCTTAGCTGATTTTTTCATTCTACATTTTCCGTGTTCCGATGCACATACCTCCTTTATTGACTTGCACTTACAATTTGTAGGGTAATAATCTATATGGACAATCGCGGTGAGGGTGATTCGGGGGTACTGTACGATATCGTGGGCTGCAGCTACTGCTCGGTCGGATAGGGCAGGAAGCGCTAATGTGGAGGTGGGGGGGGGACCTGGCAATGCAACCATATGGCACACGCGTAACGGTTGCCCTATACCCGGTCCTTGAGAGGTGGATGCCGAAAACGCAAGGCAAGTACCTTCCGGCTGACGCAGGTTCTCACCGGGCACGGTTGCTTTGGTGACTACCTGTATCGGACGGCCCACAGGGAGCCGACGACTGAATGTCACGATTGTGGCGCGGCGGTGGACTCTGCCCAGCACACTCTCGAGGTGTGCCCGAGGTGGGCAGCGCTGCGTCAAGGTCTGACGTCGGTCCTCGAAGGGGACTTGTGGCTCCCGAGCAACATCACCGCGATGCTCGGCAACAACGAGTCCTGGAAGGCGATGGTCTTCTTCTGCGAGAAAGTAATGTCCCAGAAGGAGGCCGACGAGCGGGTGAGAGAGGAGGCCGCCGACGTGGCCTCCATCCGCAGGCGACGAATGGGGGTGCCTAGGAGGCGCTACTTAATGCGCCTCCAATAACGCCCCTATGCCCGTGCCCGTGCTAGATACGGCGTCGTCGGGACTGATCAGAGGTGAGCCGGAGAGTCCCTATGGAGGAGAAGTCTGGCCTTTTCGCCGAGGCCAGCCTGTCGCTGAAGAGATCCTGTTGCCTGCAGATCCGGGACCCTCCAATTAAAGCGGCTGAAAGCTCCCGTAGGGGTTTAGTACGGTATTGCACTCCCAAAGTTCCGAGTCTGACATAGGGCTATGACAATATATATATATTGTATATATATATATATATAGGCCTACCCGGGCGTTTCCCCTGGATTCCCCTGCGACACAAAAAAGGGCAATAATCTATATAATTGTAATCCACTTAAAATATTGATATAACAAAATAATAAATATATACGACAAACGTTGTCGTATATGGAGAATGGCCTTTGCAGTGGAACGCTTACAAGCTGATTCAGTTCAGTTGAATATAAAAATATATTCATATGATGCTGCCTGCCATCTATTTGCTTACAATATTCTAGATAAGTAAAGAAATTAATTCAAAGCTATATGTAGATTTTTTTTTGAAAACGTATAAATAAAATATTCATTTCTGTTTCCAATATTTCTAGAAACACATTACATCATTATTATTTTTTACTTTAAAACGGGAATACGATGAGTCTATATTACATTTTAAGCAATTATATCCCGAAACGATAAAGTAAGCAAAAGCTGATAGTTTTTTTTTTTTTAATATTGTAAAAAAAAATTATAATAATACTCTTAATACTTTTTTAAAGCAATGACTCGGAAGATCCGGACTCCGGACTGGCTGGACACTAAATTTTCAAGTACTATAACGTCCTTAAGTTTCATTCTCGTGATGGATGACAAAAGAAATAATTGCAAAAAAATATATTATGTGTATGATTCGGAAAAAAAATTAAGACATGTAACCTTAAAACCATAGTGATGCAGCGTGGCGGATTGAGCTATAATAGTCCGTCCAAGAAAAAGAAAAAAAAAACTATTCCTAAGCACAGTGGTGGGACGCGTACAAGCTGTGTGTCGGGACACGTTGCAGTGTGTCCCATCATTTTCAATCATCATTAATTATCAAATTTACATTTCATTAATTTTACAAATACAAAAACAGCTTTACCACGTAAAGTTTACTTACTTTCTTTTATTTGCTTATACGGTAATATATGATGCGCAAGTTCATTGATTTTATTTAACTCACAAAAAACAGCTAATATATATCGTAAAAATGCCTATCTTTGCCTATCCAACTAACATTTAAAAAAAATAGGAATTATTTAGTTGCATTTTTTTTCTGCGTGTCTCTAGGATTGGAACTTTTAAATATATGATACACTGAATTACTTAATATTATATACAGGATGTCCCAGAACTCAACGTCAAGCCAAAACAGGTGACAGGATTGATTGTAAGCATCATGAGAAAAATCAGAAAAAAAATCTATCCCATGCAGTTTGGAACTTATGGGCATTTAAGCAAAACTTAGAAAATTGGTCAAACTGTAACCATTTTTCGGTTATTGTGGTTAATTTTTATTATTTTTGTTCATTTAAACTTTGGAATCGTAACCCTAAATAACATTTCTAGAACCACAATCAAAAATAATGACACAATAAACCCCAAGTTTCCTAGAATTAAGACTATTTGTTAAACTATGAATTTAAAATTTTCAAAATTTGTCGACTTTGAAAGGCCCACCTTTAAAAAAAATGTACTGCACTCTCTGTCTCGCTCGCTAATGACAAACATGTCCACTTTCCATCTCTCTCATCATTTTGCCGTTAAATTAAGAACCTACCAACAGCTTGTACGAATAAAAAACATTTGAACTGAGTATAATGGGTTAGCAAAAATCGGGTTACTTGAGGTTTTTATTTTTTTACTAGTTTTTTTTTTAGTATGAAACTAACAAGTATTGTACCATTTTACAATCCTGATTAAATGCGCGAACTTTTAATGGTACTTGCCAAGGCACTTTAGAACATTTTTTTTAAAGGAGGGCCTTTCAAAGTCGACAAATTTTGAAAATTTTAAATTCATAGTTTAACAAATAGTCTTAATTCTAGAAAACTTGGCGCAATTGTGTCATTATTTTTGATTGTGGTTCTAGAAATGTTATTTATGGTTACGATTTCAAAGTTTAAATGAACATAATAATAAAAATTAACCACAATAACCGAAAAATGGTTACAGTTTGACCAAATTTCTAAGTTTTGCTTAAATGCCCATAATTTCCAAACTGCATGGGATAGATTTTTTTTCTGATTTTTCTCATGATGCTTACAATCAATCCTGTCACCCTGTTTTGGCTTGACGTTGAGTTCTGGGACATCCTGTATATATGACTGACCCGTTGGCGCAGTTTGCAGTGACCCTGTTTTCTGATCCAAGGGTTGTGGGTTCGATTCCCGCCCCGAGTCTGGGTGTAATATATGTTTATTTATATATATATATTATTTATAAATATATTTATTTAAAAAAAAATGTATATCAGTCGGCTGTTACCTAAAACACAGGCATTAAGTTGCCTACCTTAGGGACAGACGACCGAGTGAGTGTGTTAAACATATTTATTTATTTATTTATTTATATATATTGCGTTTTATGTTAACTAGCGCATATACCAATGTTGTAAAAGGTACATATAATTTCATACGCAAAATCCCTTGAATAGCTCAGAGGCCAATGATTAAGTTTATAATACTTATACACATAATATGTTACATATTAAAATTATCTATATTTACTCATAACTAATAATTATAATCTTGTATTTCTATAAGATGGATTCTGCCAATAACAAAGTAAACAAGTAAAAGAAAATATATTTAAACAATTATGTTAAAATTTAATAAAAAATACATAATTAAAATTTATAGTTCTATATTATCTCTTATTGCATCTACTCAAAACCAAACAATCTTGTCTAGCGCAAAATTAATTTTATTAAATCGGATCAGTAGATCTCGAGACAAAATCGTTAAAAGAATCAAAAAATAAAAACATAATAACGATATAGTTTCGCCTTATTGTGAATCGATTTTCTAAAGCTTAAAGCTTTCTAAATATTTATAAATACTGTCACATAAATGCCGAGTTGACGAGTTAAATCAAGCAAATACGAACAAACGAACGAATCAACGAACAAACAAATAGGTAATTAGACAAAAAAACAAATTAAGGAAAAAAATCTTTATAAAAGAATAATATAATTAAATTAGTATATCATAGATTACGTACAACCAGATTTTTTATTTTTTCAGTATTATTACAACAAAAGGAAAAGTTTCAATCGTTTCGAAAGGCGCTTATTCTTTTGTTTTATCTAATGAAGTTTCGCGACAAAACAAAGTTTGTGGGAATAATTTCTTTTTTTTTACTTTTTTTGTAACATAGCGGAGGTCAAATACGACGATTTATATTTGAAACATTACAGCAGGTAGTAAGAGCTTGTTTTAAAGTTTTTATTCGCCTGTAATTGTAATATATATATATATATATATATATATATATATATATATATATATATGTGTGTGTGTACGGAAATTGCACCTGGGCGGTGGCGGAGTCACATACATACAGAGATCACGATGTTCACGACAAGCAGCGCAAACGAAGTACAATGTATGACGTACCTTGTATGCAGCTGCACGTTGATCCAGCCGTCGATGGGGGGAAGCAATTCCAACACGATGCGATGATGATGATGTAGGCGCTTCTTTGTGCACGATGAGCGGTGGTGTTTGAAAATGTTGACCGTTACACGTCCGATGCGATTCTATTCGGCGGATCGCGGGAACGTCCGATCGCCGACGGCTGGCATAGATACAACATGCCACAGATGACAAGTACGTCACACATGACAGTTTTGAATGTGAACTGTTACCATCGTGTGCACTTACCTGCGCGAACATCGTGGCCCCTAATGATCGATATTAATAATGATTCCGGTAACGGAACATCCCGCCCACCAAAATACCTATGGTATTTTCTGGTAAACAAACAAAAAAAAAATATGAATAGAAACAAAATAACTGATTCGATACGATGAAAGTAAAATTAAATGAACGATACGATATTAGCAAGGTTGAACGAGCAATTGTTACGATAAAGTAATTAAATAAAGATAATATTGGAGAAAGAACGAAAATATTTAACCTATGACTTAACTAATATAAAAAAAAAAAATTTCTTATTGTTCGATTGGAAGAGGGCATAACTTCACAAGTGGACGATGAATCAAGTGATTTTGCGAAGTTTTAACAACAGCACTTCGAGCTATCCCGTCAGCACCAAAGTGTAGATCAACCACTCTACCTAGTGACCATTGAAGTGGCACACGATTGTCATCTTTAATTATCACCATCGATCCTATTGATAACGTTTTTGATTCCTTTGTCCATTTAGCGCGTTCGGTTAATGAATTAAGATACTCATGTTTCCACCTAGACCAGAAATTCCGATGAAAAGCTTGTAAAAGCTGCCACCGATGAAGCCGATGGAGTTTAATATTAGTGAGATCTTCATCGGGGACGGCCGTTAATGGTTCTAAGGTGAGAAAATGTCCGGGCGTTAGTACAGACAGATCGTTAGGATCGGAACTGAGGGGACATAATGGACGCGAATTCAGAACTGACTCGATTTGAACGAAGAGTGTAGCCAGTTCTTCAAAGGTGAGTACTTGATCGCCTACAACTCGATATAAGTGAGATTTTGCAGCTTTAATCTGGATTTCCCAAATGCCACCGAAGTGAGGTGCCGAGGGCGGGTTAAATTTGAAATCGATTTTCTCAGCAGCCGAAGCCCTCTCCATAAGAGTCGACAATTGATTTCTAGCACCAACGAAATTTGTACCACAATCAGCATGAATCACGTTACACCGACCGCGTCTTCCAACAAAACGGCGTAGCGCTGCGATAAATCCTTCCGCAGATAACGTAGAAACTACTTCGAGATGCACGGCCTTCGTGGCGAGACAGACAAACAAGCATAAATATGCCTTATCGATTTTTGCTCCACGATGAGAACCGAGTTTAATGCGAAAGGGTCCCCCAAAATCTACACCTACCACTGAGAAAGGCTTTATTTGGTTAACGCGATAGGATGGAAGGTCACTCATAAAAGGCTGTAACGGTTTTGGATTTGTTCGATAACATTGAATACATTTCGATAAACGATTGCGAACGACACGCTTTGCTGAAATAATCCAAAATTGTTGTAATAATAAAAAATGGGTTGTATTTATGCCCGTATGGCAGTAGGTACGATGACTGAAATCTATAATTAAAATAGTTAGTGGATGGTCAGGTGGTAATAATGCAGGGTGCTTATGTTCATATTCAAGCCCTGATCGTGATATTCTGCCTCCAACACGAAGAATACCGCAAGCGTCCAAAAAAGGGTTGAGTTTTTTGAATTGTTTAAGGACCGGCCTTTCTGCTTGAATATTTAAAATTTCCTTAGAGAATGAAATTTGTTGAACATGTTTTACGATTTGCATAAGCGCATTATGTCGCTCGACGTTAGTGATATAAAGGTTAGAATTAGTGCGATTAGAAAGTTTTGCGTTTTTTATAAAGCGATTGATGTATGCCAGAACGTTCAACAATTTTTGTAAAGTTGAGAATTTAGATAGTAACATTTCAAAAATATTCTGATCAGATTCGGTTAATTTCTTCTCAATTAAAAGCGTGGATGATAACTTTGATTCGGCTTTTACGACTGCCTCATCAGCTGGAGATAAACTTTCAAATGAATTTGGCCACGAAGTTCGATCCTTTGATAGCAAGGACGGCCCCGCCCACCAAAGGGAGTTGTGAGTGATTTCATTCGGAAACTGTCCTCTGGAACAGATATCGGCTGGATTCTCTCCCGAGGACACGTGATGCCAGCATTCAGTCGGTATTATATCATGTATGTGGATCACCCGATCCGCTACGAATGTAACCCAGCGTGATGAATGAGACCTTAACCACGATAATACAATTGTAGAATCAGACCACATATAAGCTGCGCTCAAAGGGATTCGATCAACATAAGTGTCCCGCACGAATCTGTAGAGATCTGACAGAAGGACTGTAGCGCAAAGTTCTAAGCGGGGTAATGATATTCTCTTTAAAGGTGCTACACGAGCCTTTGAACAAATTAAACGTACTTGAATCTTTCCATTGTTAGAGTATGGACGATACAATTCCGGATCACGAGAAAGCCCGCGTTCGATCGCATTGAATCGCCGTAACGCAACATCACGAGAACCTTCAAATGTTGGCTGCAAATCAATTTTAAACGGCAACGTCACGATATATCGGCCCGATTCATCTCGTGTATGAGTTGTTTTGAATTTATGCTCGCACAATGATTCTTCTGGAGTTAAGGATGACTCTTGTGGTAATGAGTCTAGTTCCCAAGACTGCTTAACCAATGAATTTGATTCATTGTTAACTTGCGATGATGCACTCAACAACGAATATGAAGCTAGCTGTGATTTGCCAAGTAATAGCCACCCAAAGACAGAATTAAATGCGGTGGGTTGATTAAGACCACCTTTAATGGTTTTATTTAGTAACGATTCGGTAAATACATCCGCAGCAAATAAAATATCGATTGGACCAGGAATATCGAATCCTGGATCCGCCAAAGGTAGTGATTTAATATGTGACCACTCGGTTGTTTTCAATTTGGCGATGGGTTGATCCCCGCAAATCGAGTTAATCACATGCATATCTAAGTTGAATAGAACTTTATCATTATGACCAATTCGACAACGAACATGCCCTACGATTGAAGTTTGTGCTTCACCTACACCACTTATGTGAGAAGAGGATGGAGATATCTGCAGTCGCAAGCGATTCACTGCTGCTGTGGTTATAAAGTTGTTTTGGCTTCCACTGTCAAACAAGGCCCGAAACGATTGCATACATCCGGACGCATCCTTGACCTGCACAATCGCAGTTGCAAGTAAAACTGCAGTATTGGATTTAGAAGTTGACACTAACGATGAAGTATTATTATTTTCGATAGCTTTTTCACGGTGAAGCAGACTGTGATGCTTACGCTTGCAAACACGGCACGAGAAAATGGAATTGCAGGTTTTTAATTGATGAGACGGCTTAAGACAGTTGTAACACCAATTCTTCTCGGTGGTTATTTTAATACGTTCTTCTACAGGTTTTTTAAGAAATTCATAACATGATAAGATCGTATGCGCTTGCGCGCAAAACGGGCATTTATTCGATACGGCAACATTTTTACTATTTTGTTGTACGTCAGCTGAAGCTATCAAGGTATGCGTTTTGTTGAAATGTTTTTGAAAAGGTGTCGATGAAGTAGGCTTGATGACCGGTTTACTCGGTTTTATTTCAGCAAAATGTGTATCGCGTAACAAAGCCTCGCATTTACTTCGAAGGAAACCAATTAATTGGTTATATGTAGGTAGGTCAACATCTGAATATTTTTCCTCAAAACTACGACGTACGGTTGTATCAAGTTTCGATAATATGTGATAAACTAAAATAAAATCCCAATGTTGAATAGGTAACTCAGCAGTTTTCAAAATACTCAAATTTTCTTCAAACAAATCAAGCGATTTCCTAAATTCAATTCCGTTAGTACATTTAAACTCAATAGCTAAAAGATCCTTCCAACATGTAAATGTTAAGGCACGCTTACATTTATACCGAGCGATGAGTGCTTGGTATGCATGCTCATAATGTTCGTGTGAGAGAGGAAACGGTTTGACAACGGACAACGCTTCACCGCTCAAGGATGAAGTCAAATAATGAAACTTTTCGATATCGCTTAAGGAAGCGCAATTATGAATTAATTCATTAAAAGTATCAAAATACTCAGGCCACCGCTTTATGTCACCGGAAAAATGAGGAAGTACGATTTTCGGTAACCGAATATTCGAGTTAGAAGAAGCGCGTAATGAATTATCTGATTGTCCCTTTGTTATTGATCGATGGATAGCTAATACATTATAATACATCTCATCGAAACGTTCATAAGTGTCATCAAGGTCATCAGAATCCGAAGGTTCTAAAATTTGTAAAATAGTAAGATGCGCCTGTTCAAATGTTGCTGCAATATCTTTTATTTCTTGATAATAAGATAGAAACATGTCGCGCTGAGAATGATCCGTTAATGATAAATTTCCGAGTTCCAACGCCTTTTGCAAACGATTATAAGCAATAGTTCGTTTTCTACGCAAAATAGGTAAATCTTTTGTTGTATACTCAACATCGATAGATTTTGATTTACTTTTCTTAATCGCACTCATTTTACGTGTTGAAGGTTTATTTAATATATAAGACATAGTGAAAATTCGATAATGTAACGTTTACGCAGGTCGAAAAGAAAAAAAATAATAAATCCTAACGAAATATTAAAGAAATATATATTAAGTAGATAAGAAATAATTCCTAAAGAAATATGTAGGTAGACAAAAATTAATTTCTAAAGAAATATGTAGGTAGATAAAAATTAATTCCTAAAGAAATATTCTTTAGTTTCGCCTTTAAATAAGTTCGAATAAATTACTACTTACTTGTGTTGACTCAAATACACTGTGGAATGCTAAAGAATTAATGTAAACAAGTACAGCGAGCGACACGAGTTCGTTTGAGAATTGTATGAAAATTGAACAAATTTTGTTGTAACTTGTGTCGCGGCGTGTACTCCTTTGTTTCTGGTTAAAATTTTATTTCGATGGATTTGCTATGATATTTAAAACGAAATAATAATTATGTTTGATGTATAATAATGTAAATTAAAGGAATTATTGTAGATTTAATGTAAAATGTAAGCCGATAAGAAATTAAGCACCGATATTGTTATGATTGCATAATTTTGTTCCTACGATTTTACACTAGATATTTCCTTTATTTACGATATGAAATTGAAGAAACGCCCTTTTGATAGTGATAATTGTTAGAATTACTTGATACTAGGTACAAAAATGGACCGTTTGATGATGATGGACTAACTAAAACCTCGATGTTCGATTATGTTTCACGTTTGGTTATTACGATTATTGATACGATTTCACCAGAAAATACCATATATACCTAGATCGAACTATGAAATAGACCGGAATCCCGGGTTTCGGCACCAAAAATATGTACGGAAATTGCACCTGGGCGGTGGCGGAGTCACATACATACAGAGATCACGATGTTCACGACAAGCAGCGCAAACGAAGTACAATGTATGACGTACCTTGTATGCAGCTGCACGTTGATCCAGCCGTCGATGGGGGGAAGCAATTCCAACACGATGCGATGATGATGATGTAGGCGCTTCTTTGTGCACGATGAGCGGTGGTGTTTGAAAATGTTGACCGTTACACGTCCGATGCGATTCTATTCGGCGGATCGCGGGAACGTCCGATCGCCGACGGCTGGCATAGATACAACATGCCACAGATGACAAGTACGTCACACATGACAGTTTTGAATGTGAACTGTTACCATCGTGTGCACTTACCTGCGCGAACATCGTGGCCCCTAATGATCGATATTAATAATGATTCCGGTAACGGAACAGTGTGTGAAAATATTTATATTAAATTCTTTGGTCAGCGAAATTTTACTGTAGTAATTATGTTAATTTTGTATTGACACACAACTGTTTTATTCTACTTGTATATACCAATTTCATGTACGAAATTGATTAACACACGCAGTACCGCAAATATCCTACCGAGTAATAGCGGTGATGTATCATAATATGCATAACTATACACATATTCAACACACGTATACAAATACACAATGTGTATTTCAATCAATCGGAAGCAAATTGTAATGGAAATTGACAATCAATGTGCAAAACAAAAATAGTATTTCAAACAGAATTCGTACATCACTGTTGTGTAGTATTTTTTCACATAGTCGAATTAAAATTAATAAACTCAATTATTTTAATATTTCTTATTGTTTGTTTCTAATATTTTTCAGCGTAACCATTTATTTCGTTGTTCTTGCTTCAATATTATTTTAAAACATTTTGTATGATGCTTGAGTGTTACTATAAAGTATAACAACATTTAAACGAAAACGTTTATAAAATAGATCGGTTTTATACTTAAACGTGTTTAAAAAGCACTTAAAAACTTTAAATCGAGCGCGTATATTGTATACTTATATCTTTTAAACCTTACAACAAGCAACGGAAAACTGTAGCGTGAAACTACAAGAACCGCACAGACTAGGCGATACTTATAAAATAAGACTTGTACTTTTCCTAGAAGATGTATTTACATAAAAATGAATAAATGAAACGGACTATATCGTGGTATCGATTGCTTCTGTATTCAATTCATTTTGTGTTATATAGAGATGAATATATTAAAAACTTTAAAAAAGCGAGAAACACCGACATTACAATATAATGTACTTTGTTAAATACTATTGATAATAGTATCACATGAGTGTTTTAATAACTAATTATCAACAGTTGCATAAAAAAATTTTTCTACTCTTATGCTTTAAATCCAAATGAAACAATAAAAATATCAAAGAAAAATGGCTGGGATTCGAATAACATACTTTGTTTTTACGTTGTTGTTATTGTTTTAAAATTTATCCCCAATATGGAAAGGAAAAGGAATATAGTCCATACAGCCTAGTCTAAACTTTGTTGTTTTTTTCTAACAGCGCGTCACGCGTGGCTTTCTGGTAGTGAAATGTGCCTGAATGGCAATGTTCTTTTTTTTTAAATTCATACAGATACCATGCGTCGAACAGTAAGAATATGCCTGTCTGTTGTTAACCCTTTGCGCTGAAGGGATCGAAAAAAATAAATCATAAAGGAGTGTTTTTATGAAATCCAGTACAACATTATAATATCATCCGTTTGGATGATATAATGGTTATTATGACATTGGGATTTTTAATCTATACATATAATAAAATGGTAGGAAAATCAAAACTGTACATTGAACTTTTTTTTTAAAGAATACTTGGGGTGTGATCTACAATCGATACCGAAGCCAAAAATATAGTTTTTAGAATTTTTGTCTGTTTGTCTGTTTTTCTGTTTGTCTGTATGTATGTCCGGGATAAACTCAAAAAGTATTGCATGGATTTACTTCAAATTTGGTACGAATATTATTAAGAAGTCGGGTCAACATATAGGCGATATATTACCAAGCTATCACCTACGGGGAACGAGAAATGAACCTTTATTTCTTCAACGCATTCTGTAACAACATGTAATCTAATAGCGTTCACGCAGACGACGTCACGGGCAGCAGCTAGTGTTGGCAATAAGCTGTTTCCGTATCTTTTATAGAGGATTTAAAGTATGGGAGTAGATAAAAGATATTTATTTCTCTTAAAGAACACTTGACTTACAGAAATTAAGTTTACCTACATATAAAATATTAGTAGTAATTACACGGTAGTACACGGTACAATTACTATAGTTTTTATTTTTTTATTTTTTTACTCTTAATTATACCTTATTTGTTTCAATTTTATTTGATCGTTTTTATATATCTGGTTTATATGATGTTCCAATCAACAATCAATCATTTCTTTTTCATCAATTTTGTTAAAATAAAGCTATAAAATTTAATCCATAATGCGGAATCTTCTCGAAGTGTTTTATATTATTATAAATCCACTAAAATAATTTTTCTTACTTGAAATTATACCTGAGTAGTTTTAATTATGTTAATACAATAATTGTTCAAAAAGTATAATTTTTTGATTACATTAACCACAAGCGAATATTCTGTCATCCGCTGTAACCATTAACTCAAAAAATGCTGGAACTTATACGGGATTTTTAGGTGCAAAATTTATCACAATTTTTTCTCGTACATAGCGATGAAGCGAAACATTGTAAGAAAATAAAATTCTGAGATATATATATTTATATTCGTCAACTCGCAATGAAACAGAGTACCTACTCAGACACTTTTTAAAACGCATCCCTAGGCCAAATCTGATAAAACCTGGCGTGATATTAGGTCTGATTTAGTATTAAAAGTTATATTAAACAACATATGCAAATATTTTATTACTATTATTATAATATATTAAATTCAAGATGTTTAGTAGATATTAATAGCAACTTCATATGTGCATTCAAGTTTTATGTATTTTAAAAACTACGAAACCGACGAATACGTTACATTTTTATCTCAATAAAACTAAAATTATGAGCAATTGTAGCTTTGTCGTACAATAGCTAAAAACAAGTACAAGTTGTCAAAAACTATAAAAATATAATTATATATATATATATATATATATATATATATATGTATATGTTATTAGTTATATTATACGTTAATGAGGGAAGTGATACTGATATGATATAGTGATATTCCAAAGTGATACAACAAAGATCCGAGTTGCAATGTCTCAATTAACTCCCGTGTAACGTATACAAATTTTTATAACGCTAGGAACGAAAGCTCGGTTTTAATTAAAATAGATAAAAAAGTAATTATTAGGTTCTTAAATTAATTTACTCATACATTTGATATCCTTGATGATGTCATGTATCCTAGCAACGCGTAACTAAGCAATAGAATGTTTATTTAGTTGTTATAACAACATTATAAACATATGAAATTAATTCATTAAATGAAAAATAAATAAATAAATGAATAAAAACTGTAAAATAGGAAGTGTTATTCTGTGTCACATACGAATTATTACAAGGAAATTATGAGATTCAACTATACGATGTATCATAACTTTGGCATTTAAAAACAATATATTTGTATGAGGACGAAAATTGACGCATGTGCTCTAAATTAATTCATCATTTGGCCGGGAAGCAATGTGGCACTTTCATCCCTAAAATTACAATTGAGAATCGAACTTTCGATCCAGTTGTTATAAACACACACATATATATATATATATATATATATATATATATATATATATATATATATATATATATATATATATATATATATATATATATCTTGATGACAGTGGTCGTTTACTTAGTTTTTGATAAATTGAATATTTTTAGAAATCTGGCTAGCTGTTATTTGAAAGGCTAATTAAACTATTTCGCTATGACACATGCATATGATATGATACCTGGTAATTTCCTACTTTCAATAGAGGCTTATTAGTCTGTTGTAAATATTGTAGGATATTTTAAAATTCAAACGTTATCAGCTGAGAAGAGAAAAGCTTAATAATCTTTTAGTTTAGAACACTATCCCGGTCAGCAGCTACAACTACTATCAGGCTTTTTTTGATAACAACCGGAATAGACGACCAATTTAACGTTTTATGAGACACAGTGGGGAGACCCACAAAAATAGATTTTCAATGAAATCTCTTCTAAGCGGTAATCGAAACTGCGAACGGAGTTGATCATATAAATTTTGTCGTCACTACACACGGTCGTCAGTCGTTGACGATAACAATATAGGAATCGATGAGCCTATTTTGATAAGAATCCAGCAAATTCTGCCATTTTTTCTATATTGCTCTTAAGTAAAAAAAAAAAAGATTATATTTCTTATTATAGTAAGATTCAAACCAGATGCTAATAGAACGACAGTAAAGAGGAATGTTCTTGTATATTAATGAAATATACGACAAGTTAAAATAAGCTATAGTTCCTTTTAAATATTCATTAATAATTGTATTCCGAGAAAATGTAAAAAGGATGTGATTCGAGAACTTTCTATATAATATTGTTACATATTTCAAAATAAACTTGTTGAAATACTTGAAACACAATCTCCATATTATATTGTTTTCCTATTTTAACGTTTCTCAGAATACCATTGTATTATTTTTCAGTACTAGGTAAATAGTAGGTAATTTTAGCAACAACATGTAATAATAAACGTATTTGTATTCTGGTTTCTATTAACGCTATAATAATACTACGTTACGATTATACTAGACTAGCTTCCGCCTGTGGCTTCGCCCACGTGGATGTCGGTTATCGCTACCAAAACAAGTATCCTATCAAAGAGTATATATCCTATGTTACTTCTAATACCCCCAAGAATATGTGTACAAAGTTTCATGATGATTGGTTGAATAGTTTTCGCATGAAAGCGTAACAAACAAACTTACATTTAATATTTATAATAGAGGTAGGGAGGTAGGGATTATCTGCGTGGCCTTAGATTAGATTTTTTTAGATTAGATTTCTGTTTGTTTGTATAAAGTGGAAGCAAGTTATAAAATTGTTATTGTTATTAAATTAATTAAAATGTACTAGTATCAAAAGTCTGTCATATAATAACTTTTAGATATATGTTTTACACAACAAAAATTTTGAAAGAAAATATTTGCGCACTTTTATTTTTAGCGGGTCGATGTAAAATACGTCGAGGCTGACGGCTGACGACTGGTTTTTTAATAATAGTAGCTGGAAAAAATCCCACAGTTCCTCCCCAACCCCTCTCCAGAGCCGATCAAATGCGAGTTAAACTTGCACTCAAAGGATTTTATACCGTTCAGACTATATATTCAGACAGAGTTTTAGTGATAGGATTACTTTGCATTGCAATAATCACTATGAAAAAGTAAAACGGAATAAATACCATTTTTGATATTAATCATTCTGAGTTTCCGATATTTTAGCACTGTTACAAGCGCCATGGTCACGGATACACATAGTACGGGGCGGAGTATACGTCGTAGTGTCGTACATGTCATTATATATATAATATCTCTCTCTCTCTCTTTGTTTCATTGCTGAAGGTCGTGTCCACTTTGATCCAGGGTCTGGGTCACGTGAACTGAACATCTCTGTGAACTTTCTCCAGTCCGTCCTGTCCTCTGCTTTCCTCAGGGCTGCGGTCACTTGGAGACCAGTGAGGTTTTACATATGTAGGTATTACCTATGTAATTAATAATCTATCGTTATTGCTCGTTTTTTATATATTGTATTATCTAAACGACGCATGTAAAACCCATTACATAATAAAAAAATATTAAAATGTAAATATTGGTGGATTTGCTTTGAAAGCGATTATCCGGATTTTCGATTATACGGAATACCAGGGGTATCATGCATTTAATATTAAATAATAATAAAAAAGTTGGTACAGAAGTGACTCCTTTATGACTTTAATAAAAATGGAGTAAAAAATATTCTTTCATTCACCACCAATTAATTGCAATTGTCAGTACTATATGATAGATCGCTTACGAGTACAATTAAAGCCATCGTCAACTGCATTTACGTCATTGAATGACTATGACTTGATGAGGCGCGATTGAAGACGCCGATTGATAGTTTACGCGAGTTCATTGACTAATCATCAATACTCGAACGATTCAGACAATACGTAACTAAAGATAAAATATCAACATAGCTATTGACACTGAATCAATTTTATTTCAATTAGTTGTCAACAAGATAACGCCAGTAACAATTACAATTGATTGTATTTCGGGAACAATTAAAGTATTATATAGCTGTCAGTTTTATTACATATATTATTTTATAGTATAATATAAATAATTATATTGGTTTAAGTAAAACTTCAAATATCTTGGAAACACTAAAGTCTGTCTAAATTTCATTTAAGTCACCCAATCTGGCTTTTAATTTAAGAATAAAAATAAGATTAGTTTATTTCAGATATTAAAAATATGCTTGAGATTGTTTACTTATCGCTTGAAATTTTTTTTTTCGATTGGACTACTCTTCAACTGAGTTTCCTTATTGTCATTGAAACTATAAATTACAATTAATTGAATAAATAAATAAAATGTTTTATTTTCATTCAATATAACAGTAATATGAGTTTCTTTTGACTTTTTTTACCATCGTATTTTAATAAAAAAATAAAAAATAAAACAGCATAACTGGGTTTAAAAATAAATTGGATAGCTTAAAGTGCGTAATATTAAATGTAAAAATGAAGAAAACGACAAAATAATACAAATAATTAAAGACATGACTTCGTAAATATTGCGTTTATAATATTATTTCTAAAATAATAAATGCTTTAAACAAAATTTATTATTGCTAATTAAATTTCGGCCGAAGCGTTTAAGAAACATCTAAATCTTACATAAATAAAATATATTAATATAAAAACTTGGTGTTTTCACGAAATAAGCAAAAGTAATCATAGGTATCGAGACAGTTGAAATGGAATATTACTAGAGTAAAGAAGTAAATGAGATTGCAAATGAAAACTGATCTACTCCAGACGAAGAGCCGTGATAAAATTTTTAATTACTGCTAGAACAATAGACCTCAGTCAACATCTCAGTCAACGTTCACGGGTTCGAGCATGGATGTGGGTTTATTTTTTCTATTATAATTTTCTACTTTTAGGAAACAAAATTCCTACTTCTAAAGACATAGTTTATTTAATAACCCGTTTAATTCTTTTAAATAATATAAAGTATAAAAACAAGATTTTATGATGATGAACTGATGGATCTTTATATATATTTCACACATAAACTACGAAAACTTAGCCTGGAGATAGTTGAAGATCAATATTGTGGATGAACACACTGACGACTTGTGCTCCCAAACATTAAAAACGCGGATAAAACTGTAGGTTATAAGGTAGCACTATAATTTTAAACAGTTATTTGTGAAGGCTCCATTTTAATTTATTATTTTTCTACGTTTTTTAATATTTTTTACGTATAATTGAAGAAGCGTTAATGTGAAATTTATTTTAGGCTTGATTAGTTTTTATTATATACATTCATTAATGTATACATTAATTCACAGGTAAGCTCTACTGCTATATAAGTAACAGAGCAGAGTTAATGACCACGTTAAATATAGTTTTATATTACACATTACTTACTTTATAGTATTAGTTTTTCGATTATCCTCAATTTTATTTAATTTCCCGCGACACAGTATTTTGCATAATAAGCTCACGTAATGACTATTAATCACAACTGCGAATTTATTTTATATTTTACTTTACTGTTAAAAATACTCGCTTCCGATGTTGTCGAAATATGGAAACTTAATCACTACGCTGGCTGCCGCAGTGTGTAATTTAATGGTTCATAGAACTTTAAATTCGTTGATTATAATTTTAACCGACACGCTGGAGCAACAGTCACTGGAACGGACTATTGTGCTAACAGGTCACCTATTTGTCTTCCTTTCCGACCCTGACAATTTAGGGTATCCTACTTTGTTTATGGCATTTATTGCTGTACACACGTACTCAACACACTTGAGTTAAAAAAAATTAAGTGGCATAAATCTATGCTTTCTTGTCCAAAAGGGGTGTATGGTTTGAACAAAGGACAGGGACAAGAATAAAGGATAGAAAAAGTTAAAACGGTTGCAAAATTAAGTGAAGATAAAAGACATGTTTTCATGAAGGAATCGTCGATACATTTGCACTAATGACTTAATTACTTGGTATTTATTTGTGGATTAAAATAGGAAATACAAATGATTTTTTTTTTGTTTTCGATGTTGTTGAATTTATCGAGGTCCCCTACTATTGCCAAATTGGAGCTTTGGGGTAAGCCTGAGGTAACTGGGAGAAGTGTAGAGCAAAATCCTCTTATAGTCACAGCTTGGCTACGCTCTCAGAGGTAAGATAAATTCATCATTTAATAATTATAAATCTATATACCTATATATATAGGAGACTTTCTATAGATATAGTCACTCATCACGATATCTCTGGAACTATGAGACCTAAAAACTTGAAATTTGGTAGGAATATTTCTTTTGCCGAGTAGAGGTCAGCTAAGAACGGATTTTACGAAATTCTACCTCTAAGGGGATGAAAAAGCGAGGCAAAGTTTGTATGGGACAACGTGATCCTTTGGTCCAATCTACTTCAAATTTTGCATAAATATTCTTTAACAGAATTTATTGAAGAGTGGCTTAACGCCTCGCCTCAATGCCGGTGGTCGCGAGTTCAATTCCTGCTCGGGGCAGATATTTGTATTTATGCCAATATTTGTTTCAGGTCTGGGTGTATTGTGGGTTTCCCCACCGTGGCCCGGAGAGCACGTAAAGCCGTCGGTCCCGTTTGTTATCATGGATGCCTTATAATAATTGTTACTTATGGTAGGGATATTATCGGCCCCCCGCGGACCAAAACCAGCAGCGGTGGGCGCGAAAGCACAGGAGTGAGATGACTCGCTCTCCCCCTCCATTCGATGGCGCGAAAAATAATTTGGACGCAGAGGTGCACAAGCCACTGAAACCCCTGGACCAGCTGATGTGTGGACCCATCAGCGGGGTTTCGCCGTCTGGGGTAGCTGAAGTCCAGTGGTGAACGGAGCGCGAAAGCGCGGTGAGAGTGTTAGCACGGGAGTTGCGGCTGGTGTGGGAGTGGCGCCGAGAGGGCGCGGAGATTTTAGTGTTGGGGCCGCTCCTGGTACTTCTCTGAATTAGCAGAGTGGACCAGTTGAACGGCCCCAAACACATACGGAGGGGCCGCCGGGCCAAACGTCGGAGCGTCACGGTTGTATGCGCGAGCGATCCCGTGGCTCCCCACTATGGCGCAGACGGTCGATGAGTTTTAGTGGGTATTCTGGCTTCGCAGCCAGCGAGTCCCACATAACCGTCGCCTGCGGGCGGCGGGATGCGTAAATGCATTTCCCATCGTTAAAAAAAAGGGATATTATCCGCTAACCCGCAGTGGAGCGGCGTGGTGGATTAAGCTCCAACCCTTCTTCTATATGAAAAAAAGGCCTTCGCTCAGCAGTGGGTTGTTTACAGGCTGATACAATACACTACAGTACAGGATCATTTGTGGCCTGCAGTGACGGAACTGAGCCTCACCATAAATATGAGAATGATGGACTCAGACCTGTTGCTTAAAATAGGAAATGGTGATATGAGTGTATATGAGTATGTATTTACCATAAACAAAGCTTAAGGTCAAACTCTTACTGTAGCGGGAGTATACTTAAGCGAAAGCTGCTTTTCTCACAGCCAGTTGTATGTGGCATATTCCAGAGTAGCCTGGTGATTCTAGCACCCCGAAAGAAAAACAAAAAATATTGTTTATAAAGAAATACTAAGGAAGGTGTAGTACTTCGATTTCGTTGTAAAAAGATAATACCCCCGTGTAACTTTCTCCAGACTTTGGTCTTTGGACTGAGCTTCGTTTTAATAAAACAAATTTTTTTTTTAAATGTTTATTTAAACTTTAAATCCCTACTCTATAATAAATATTGTTATATTTTATAAGTATTCAAATATTTTAATATAATAATTTATATGTTATAACAAAATTAATAACGTAAAAAAAAAAAACAAATAAAAATCCTATTAGAACCATTTTCGACTTCTACGCGGACAAAGTCGCGGGCTAAAATATTGTTTGAGAACTCAATTCGTCTATTATGAAATATTTTTCAATATCGACGCAGGTGTGGGTGATAAAAAATATAAATTTATATTTTTTGAAATTTTAGTTAAATACCCGTGCGAAGCCGGGGCGGGCCGCTAGTTTATCTATATAAGCTACATGAAAACCAGTGTTATAAAATCCACACATCTTTGTCATTTATTTATTTATGTACTGTATACCTAATATGCTTGGAACTTTTGCAATTTTAAAATCGTTAATGAAATTTTATAACGAATATATACATATACGAATATTTTTTTTTTGGACCTCAGGGGAATCCATTTGCGGGTGATATCCAGGACGCTCGTGTTCTAGACCCTATGTCGGACTCAGCACTTGGTGCAATAAAATACACGAATACCTTGCTTTAGGATGAATATCAGTTTGTCGAAACATCTTATTTTATAAGTATAGATTATTTAATACCTTGCTCTAGATAGGAAAAATTGACTTTGCGAAGCTAAGTAAAGAAAATAATTATTTAAACACCATTTGCTCTTAAATTTAACTCCTTCATAATGTAAGCTAATGATTATAATAATAAATATTAAAATGTAAAAATATGCGCAGGTAGTATTTTTATATTATAAAATATAAATTATTATTTTAACTACTCAACAATCAATATGCAATAATCAGCAGCGATATAAAAAAAGCGTTATTAATGTCACTTTTATAGTGTACAAAGACAAAAATCCTTAATTGAACAATTGAAATCGGATCCCAGCTTACAGTTTCACCGTGATTTTATCTCGATGTCAAAATGGTGGAGCTTAATTGGATCTAAGTTTAACCAATCACCCATAGAACGTAACATCTAACGAAGCGATGTTAGAAACTTCAAACGCGTCTCATGCCGATTAAGCCGAAACAGGTTGAAAGTATAAATTATGTAAACTTGAATATTATTATATTATGTATGGTATACTAAATATTGCCTGTGGATTTGGGCGATAAAGTAGGATATATACATTTAAAATAGTCGCAAGTAGTCACAAAAATATTTTTTACTGGGTAAAATTTAAAAAAAAAACTCGCTGAACAACCGCATATTATTTTTTAAGCTAAAACCTAAACAATATCTTTTACAGAAACAATTTTTTTAATTTTTATAGATATCTAAAATAATTTAACCAAAATTCATGCTCCATTTCACATAAAAGTGCAACTATACTTAAAAATGAAAGCCCTTTTTATTAATTTTAATCAAAATTCCTTCCAAACTTCTAGCTACAAAAATTTTCATTTTTACATTCTCGTACAAACTTCGATTCGCCAATTTAAAAGTCCAAAAAGGCTGAAACTCGTAATTATTTATTTCCAGTGAAAAGATCAAAGATAAAACTTATAGAACTTCTCATCCCCAATTTAACCTCCTTAGTGGTGGAATTTCCAACACGAATTCATTTATTCATTATAATATGTTACATGTACTGAATGTTTCAACAGAATCAGAACAAACTTTTAGGTTCAGATAGATATCCTTCTTTGCTTCACATTTATTTATTTATTTATTCTTTTTTGCATACCACAAATACATTACAGAGCATAGTTACAAATTAGTTACTGTACTGTACTGTACTATATCAGCCTGTAAACCACCCACTGCTAAGCGCAGGCCACTTCTCCATATAGAAGAAGAGTTAGAGCTTAATCCACCACGCTGCTCCACTGCGGGTTAGCGGATAAATTCCCTACCATGAGTAACGATCGTTATCAGGTGTCTATGAGAACAACCGGGACACGGTGTGGTATACAAGGACATACACCCAGATCGGAAACAAATATTTGTACAAATACGAATATCTGTCCCTGTGTTGAGGCGACTACTCGCACCACAACACCAGAACGGTCATCATACAAATTAGTTAAGATTTTTTTTTTCTAAACACAGTCCCAAAACTAAAGTAACCTTCACAAAAAAACTGCTTCTGTTAGTATTGTGGTTGGAATTCTACTCCTACATACTTTTGAAAAGGTACGTACCTATACAAAAAATCCTACCTTCTTATGCATGTGTATATATTCAAAAATTGCCTTCATGCCAAACTTCACGTCTAACTTCAAGTTTTGGCTTGGCGATGATAAACATTAGTTAGTCAGTCGAGTAATTTAATTTTATAAGTATAGATTATTATTTTTATTATTGTATTGTATTCATTTGTGTTGTTTGTGATACTAGGAAATCTACATAATAACTTATAAGTTTATAAATATTATTGACTTATGTGTTTAATTTCAATGTTTTTATATTTATAGACGTCCCGTTTGATTTTACCCACTTACTACTTTTTTTTTTCTTTAAGTCATAATGAGATGTTTTGTAGCCTAAAATTCTTGTTCATATTGCTTCCATCAACAAACCAAAGATTATTATATGAAATAGGTCTCGTTGAACCCGAGATTACAGCTTTCAAATTAAGAATCTTTCGCTTCAAACAAATAAATTCTTAGGCATTGTTATATTATTATACATGTAATTTATTTATTTTATTTATTTAATACTTATATTACACATATTGTTGAATTATAACATTGTAAAAGATTTACAACAACAAATGTGCATCGGCCGCCTTATCACTGAAAGCGACCATGAGTAGGTATAGGATTTCTAGACACAAAGCCTTTGTAACATTAAGTACTACACTGTTATACTCAAACGTACATACTAAGTTACATATATGAAATTGTAATTTAATATATAGTTATATTTATTATAATTTATACCTACGCACGCACGCACACACGCACGCACGCACGCACATACGCACTAATATTTACATTCGCGCCAACACACACAAACATACATGCATACACATATAACCATAAATTACTGACATACAGCGATGAATGTTCTATGTGTTTTGTGTTAGATAGTACAGTATATTTTTTTAAATCTCTATCACACGTTTACAGATAATCACGTTCCCATGGAATGGTAACTAGATATGCCATGGATTTTAAATATAAGATTTTTTATACATATATACATAAAGTATAATAATAAAAGTATAACTGACGTGATATTTGTCAAAAAAAAAAAAAAAAAAACAGATTTATTTTGAGAATATTTTTAAGCCACTGGTCTCTAGCATGATATATTTTTTGTCGCCTTTCGTCATAGAATCGTAATTTGCATTATTTCATAATGGGTAAACGTTGCTCGTGAGTATGCAATTTCAAAATCAGGAAAATAATTACTTTGAAATCAATTAAGTAACACTGCTACACGTAATTCGTTCCGGGTAGAAATGATTAAAACTGACCATTGACTCAGACTTCGTTTACAATTCATGGGTTTGTCAGGAACACTCCCTTTGTTTCTAAAATTGAAAATTACATAAGTTACTTCTTACAACGTCGGGGAACATATTTTTCCGTAAAGAGGCAAGTTAAAATAAATTTTCCATTTAATTTCAAAACCCGAGACCAAAACGAGTACTATAATAGAACAAGGTTTTTCTAAAAGGAACAGATGGACATTTTAACTCCACTGGTCCTGTCCCTGAGGGCGTACTATCGCTTATTGTCTTCACGTCACTCGCCTTTATCTTCATTTCAAATCTGTTACCATTGTACCTACATTACATACATTACTATGACATCTGCGGTTTTTGATAATGATCTGTTGTAGTGGTGACGACAGTTCCATTAACACCGACGCCACGGTCATGGTTTCGATTCCCGATCTGTGCGGATAGTTGTATTTGTACAAATATTTATTTCTTTTCTCTCCTTGAACTTTTTCTCTTTTCCTCCTGTCTTTCTCTTCGAATATTAGTCCTAGAGTCTATTTACCGTGCTTCGATTAGCACGTAAAGCGTTGGTTTCGAGTGTTATTATAACTTGATAACAATCGTTAATATTAGTTCCCCATCCGCCAAACCGCAATAGATCTCATTCAAATAAAGTTCCAACTGATCTCCTGCATAAGAGAATAGTGGTAGAAGTAGCAACACATATGCGCTATTTCTGTTCTGTTAAGTTGTCTATAAACGTTTATATATAATAGGTCGGAGAAAAAGTCTTTTCGTATTTTGTATGTATAAAATTAAAGAAAAATATCTTCGATTGTACTGCTTGTATCTGGCTGGTTTTAATATCAATAAATATAGGACATTAAGAAAAAAAAAAAAGTAAAAAAAAAACGCTTTGCCCTCCATTTTTCAATTGGTTTTATGAGTGAATCTAACAAATAAATTAGATGATACATTCTGAATTTTTTAAAAATTCTGAAGAAGTTTACAAAACACTTTTGACCCATTTGAAAAAGTCTGGCTATACAAAAAAAGCTCGATATTTGGGTGCCACACAAGCTCATTGAAAGAAACCTAAAGAATCGTGTACTCATTTGCTATTCTCTATTGAAACGTAATGAAACTGAACCATTTTTGAAAAGATTAATCACTGGTGGTGAAAAGCAGATCACTTATGACAAAAACGTTCGAAAAAGATCATGGCCATAGAGGGTAGACAAGCTCCACAGACTGTAGCGAAACCCGGATTAACACGCAATAAGGTGATGCCGTGTGTGGTGGGGTTTGAAAGACATCGTTCATTATTAGCTTTTACCGCCAGTCAAAACCTTGATTCAAATCTCTCCTGAGAACAACTAATGAGACTCAAGCAAGAAATTGAGAAAAAAATCGCTGAAATTGATCAACAGAAAAGAAGTGGTCTTTTATCGTGATAACGCCAGACCATACACATTTTTGGCCATTACGTTTACATACCTTTGAGACAGCTTCGTTGATAAGTGTTAATGCATCCACCATATAGACCTGACCTTGCACCCTCATTTTTATTTGTTCCGGTCTCTTCAGAATTCTTTGGGTAGTGTTGGGTTAACATCAAGAGAAGACAGTCAAAACTGCTTGTCGAATTTTTTTATCAAAAATTCCAAGATTTCTACAGGAACGGGATTATGTCACTACCTACAAGATGGTAACAAGTTATCGAACAAAATGGCACATATATATCACAATTAAATGTAATTAAACTTTTAAAAAAAAGTCTTGAATTTGTGTATAAAATACGAAGACACTTTTTCCCCCGACTTAATAGAATCTATGTCAGAATAATTAGATTGTTGATTGTTACTTAATGAACGTACTAATATTATATAGGTAGTCCAATTTGAGAACTTTCTATTATTAATATTTTTTTTGTAGCGAAAAATTGAAAATATTGAACTAAATAAACGCCATTTTGACGCCACGTTAAATACGAGTAGGTATGAACCGAATAAAACGAAAATTGATGCATTGTTTTTTTTTTTTTTTTTTTGTTTACATACAAAACTGTTACACATATGTAGATGCATATTTATATTGAACTATATTTTTAAGATGAAACTATAACAATTTGATTTTTGTTACTTTACTGAATTTAATTGATTATATTTATTTTATACCTACTAAATTAAAACAAATAATACGTAAAAAATGTTAAATTTTACATTATATATGACCATACCTTAAAATATGTCACGATGCTAATATAAGCTGTTTAAAAAAAACAACTACGAGAAGGAACAGTAAAATTTTAATAGTTGCGTTGTGGGACTAGGCGGAATTAGCCTTCGTTCTGCTTACCACAAACTGACAAATTAATATCAACCTATTTATATAGTAGCGCTTCGTTACTCCACTTATGTATACGAAACAATTCGTGCGGAAAATACACATATACTGAGCATAATTTGTTAAAACAAAGCTGGTTAAAGAGAATAATTCGAAAACTTGGTTAGCACTGTTTACGTGTGCTATATTTTCAAAGATTCATTTTAAACCTGTTGTTGACGGAATTTGTTCAAATACATTTTGTAATATTTTAAGCATATATTAACTAAACTAATGTAAAAAGTGTTCAATTATATATTTAAAAAAAAAGAAAAAAACAACACACAAAGTGGGAGGCATGTCGAAGTGTAGAAAATAAGAAAAACAGAGCAGTAATTTGACCTATATTTTTACGAAGTCTTATAGGTTAAATCTTAAAATAGGTAAATTTATAATAATTTATCGTATAAAATAAAATATAATAGACTCATTCAAAATATGTTCTATAGAGTAAATATGTAGGCGCGGTAAATTAAAAAAAAAAAAAAAACAAATATCGTGCCAAAATAAATTGCACTCATCGTTTCATTAATTAAACCCTAGGGGCTTCTAAAAATTAATTTAAGTTACCCCGATTAAAAAAGGGGACGTGACTGGAAAACAAAATAGTTGGTGACCTAAGATAAATCTATTGTACCTATACCTACACTAAGTAAGCCTTCACTCCTTCATCTTAATAGAATTTTGTTGATAATCATAATGATGATAATGAATATGACAACATATATACACATAATATGCAGGATCTCATATTCAATTTACTAAGTGAAAAATAAATAAAGAACTAGCGAAATTGTTTAAAATGAAAAACCGATTTCTACTTTTGTTTGTGAGAAGGAATTAAGGGTTAATGTACTAAGTTCAATGAACAGAAATGGAAGCTGAAAACATTATTTTTATCTAAATTTTAGAAAAATAACTATCCTAAGCATTTAGGTAAAGCATTTGTTATAAGTATAAAAATTCAATATTACTTGGACGAGAATTATATATACCATAATATATACCATATTTACGATATCAATTTGTTTAAATTAAATTTGTTACAATAACATTACATATAAAAACTCCTTCCATTTTGCTTCAGACACGATAAAACTTTTATATTAGAGTGTCTTGTTTGTTTTTTATTAAAACTTGTTTATTTAAAAAAATGTTTTTTTAAACGACGAATATTGTCTTTCTCTTTAATAAAAAAAAAAAGACATAAATAAAATATGTGCATATCCCGTACTAATTATTAAGGTAAAATTAACTTTTTTTTTTTTTTTTTAAACTTTCGCGTTGCATTATTATATTTAAATGTTCATACGGGGATTAACACGAAATTAACTTTACGGTAAAAATATATTACCTTGAGGCCTGACGTTTCGGCTAGGTTACACTAGCCGTGTTCACAGGCAGACTGTCTGTCGTCTTCGTGTTAATCCCCGTATGAACATTTAAATATAAAATTAACTTGGTCTGAATGTCTGTATGCTTTTACTGTTAAACAGCTACACCGATTGATATTTAATATAGACATAGTACAAATGTTAGAGAAAGATATAAACTGTAATTAAGAGGAATAAACTTGAGATACACTGATCATGAGTTGTACCGAATATTCGGCCAAGCCGATCACTGCTGTGTGTGATATTCGGGTGACACTGGTGTTCCTTGCGCTTTGCTAGGTAGCTAGATTTGCAGCAAGACCTCATGCCAAGAAATAAACTTTTTCAGTCATTACCTCGTATACTCTTAAATCTTCTTCATATATTAAGCATTTATTAAAAATATATATAATTTTTATAATATAAATATAGGCTTATAGTCGGCTTTCTCGAATAATATATATTATTCCTATAAAATAATAAAAATTCATCATCATATCAGAACGACGGGTTCGAAGCAGCCTCCATCTAACGGCTTTCAGCGATTCTCCTCAAGTGTGTCTATCTCGTGAACTACCCTCCGATGTTGTGCTTGCCAGTACGTGGTCTCCACTCGAGAACCTTTCTGCTCCATCGGCCGTCAGTTCAGTGCCCTGTTCACTGCCACTTCAGCTTGCAAATCTGTTAGGCTATGTCAGCAACCTTCATTCGTCTGTGGATCTCATCATTTCTAATTCGATCTCACAGAGAAATAGCTTGTTTAAAAGGCCCATAGTCAAAAACCACGTCTCAGATCCGTATGTCATCACTGGCACTGACGTATAACGGATGAAAAGACGTTTTTTAACTTCCCATACGCTGTACATCCTAGCTAGATTCAACGATTGACCCTCCTCTCAAAGTTTGATCTACCAAATTCAACCTTTTGTCATAGGTAGATGTATTCGTCAACAACTTCGATAGAAGAATTTCGAACTGATATCGGGGTGGGCACGACATGGATATTCGACATGATTTTTGTCTTGTCTGTGTTCATTTTAAGGCCCGCCCGTTGGGAAATTCTATCGAGGTCACTGAACATAATACTGAGGTCTTCCAGGGATTCCGCCATAAGCGCGATATCGTCGGCAAATCGAAAGTGAATGATATACTCGGTGTTTTTAATGATGCCGAATCTTTTCTATTTAAGAAGGTTGAAACCGTCTTCTAATACTGCGGTAAACAGTTTCGGAGAGATGACAACTCCCTGTCTCACACCTCACTGCATTGGAATCGCTCTCGAGCTATACTCATGTACTTGAACCGACACACTAGCGTTATGGTACAAGCACTGCAATACTTCCTGGGGCCTGGGCTCATTTATGCTTGTCATTAGGTGGAGGGGGGGTGCCAATACTCACCACGTTTGGCAGGCGTGTTGGCGAGTGCAGTGTGCTATGTCAGGATAGACCGAGAAGAGTCTTCGCTCAGCAGTAAATTGTTTATAGACTGATACAACATAGTAAGCTATAATCGACCCGCTTGGTTTACACTAGCCTGTAACCTGTTTGTTTCTCTGTCGTAATAATAATACGATTGAATCCTTTATCATGTTTATCAATAAGCTACATAAAATGTTAATGAAAATAAATCGTTTAAGATAAACTTCCAAATCCATTTCTCTGTATAATACTTCTGTCGGTTTTATTCAGGATATACTTTGGAGAGTGTGTTAAGGAGTAGACTAATCGATCAAATTTCCTCCCTCACTTTTAAAGGTCTGCATCCTTATATATTCATAACTTAAATTTAAAATTCACTTGTCACTAGTTAGTTATATCGACTTTGTTCAGTGCATACCACCATTCCACACTGACATAATATTTTTTTTATTTTTTATTTTTTTTTATTTTTAATGTACACAATCATCATATCTTTTTTCAAATACACAAATAAATTAATGTGTCTTTGGGAGCTGCAGTTAAAAACATTTAATTTTAATTTGCGGGTTTCGTATTAGCTTATTTTGGTTGTATGTATCGTCTGTTTTGAGTAAAGCTTGGATGTTCGACCGAGCGTCTATTATTTAATTATTAGCTCGGTTAGGTCTTGTGACCATTAATAAAATATTGTTCATATAAGCGTTTATTAAATAAACTCTGATATATTTTTACTTATGACGTAAAGGTTCTATTTTTACGCATACACGAACTTCATATAGCTTGAACGTTCCAGCCTACTTAATTCATAAATATGTTTCGAAAAAGTAATCATAAATACTATTATTTTTTTTCTTTCTTAAATGCATTATGATTATTTAGGCATCCCTCGCGATTTTACTCGAGTTCAAGTTCGTTTTCGGGTTTTGTCTGCTTTTATTTTATTTTACTTACTAACTTAATTTACATAGAAACATAACATAAAAGACATCTTAATCGTAAATATTTTTTTTATTTTAATTATTTCTATGTAAATATAATTTAAAATTATGCACAGTAGCTCTTAAAAAAATAAGAACTCAATTAACTAAATTTTAAAACTACCATATTAAAAAATAATTATTAATACTAAAAATTATGAAATGTACAGAACGTAAATAATCTATATTAATATTATAAAGCTGAAGGGTTTGTTGTTTGAACGCGCTAATCTCAGGAACTACCTACTGGTTCAAATTGAAAAATTATTTTTGTGTTGGATAGCCCATTTACCGAGGAAGGCTATATAACATCACACTACGGCTAATAGGAGCTGAGCACTAATAAGAAATGTTACAAAAATGAGAAACAAGTAGAGCCAAAACACATAACGGCGTTGCGTCGACGCAACGCTAAAATCGGCAGTTTGCGTTGCGGCGTTGCGGCGCCGCGAAAAAGAGCGTTGTTGTAGGGTAACCAGTTCTTCGTGATTTTTTATTGTGGATATTAATTTAATTATTTTAAATATTATAGTTCACGTGAAATTTGTTAATATTTGAAGTTGTTATTTAGTAGAATGCATAAAAAGTAATCCTTTGTACCGGAAATAATTTTTTGAATCAATTTTGTATGCTGGTAGAATTTTAAACAACTTTTGTCTCATAAAGCCTAAACAAAATTGAAACAAAGTGATACATAAATTAATATCTTACTATATTAGTTTTATAGATTAAATAGAAATAAATAGGTTTCGTCCGCGGCTCCGCTCGCATGGTACAGGCACCAACGGTAGTCGGTACGTAAAGTAGGTACTCTATGTACTTTTCTGTACCCCAGAAAACTGGTATGCAGAATTTCATGATGATCGGGATTCAGGTTAATAGTTAAGGCGTAAAAGCGTAACAAACAAAAAAACTCACTTTAGCATTTATCATATGGATGAAATTAGCATAAAATTAATTTACATATTTATAATTTAGGTACATCATACATGTCACTTGTTTGAACCGAGTCATAAATTTGCTGTAAATCTAATAGTTAAAAGTGGTTAAAAGTAACAATACCTATAACAACAATTGAGCTGAACTGTGAGCCGTTTCACAGCTCCGGTTCAAGCATATGGCTCATGAGCTTATCTGCAGTTCATAAAATTCATTGAGATACCCATGTCTAATAAAGACACAAAAAAATAAAATATAAAAATAGACACAAAATGTCAATAAATCATGGTCAACCAGTATGACGTTACAACGCCGGAATTGGCGGTGCCGCGCCGCTAAAATTGGCGGTGACGCCACCGCCGATTTTAGCGTTGCGGCGCCGCAACGCCGTTATGTGTTTTGGCCCGTAAGCTTAATTAAAAAAATCAAAAAACCCGACTGCGTAAAATACTGTTATTATAAACTAAAAAGAATAAAACAATTTACTAGCTTTCATTTGATACCCATATTGCTACAAAAAGAAAAAAAATAACTCCCCCCCCCTCATTTCGCCATTTGTGGACGCCATTTTGAAAATTTGTATAGCCTATGTCACTACTACAATTTAAACAAATCCAACGACACCTCATATGTCAAAAACCGTCCAGCCGTTTGGGCTGTAGGGCGTGCCAAAGAAATGGACATACATACATACATACATACATACACTCGAAAAACATAACCCTCCTTCTGTCGCAGTCGGGTAAAAAAAGTCCGGGACAGCGTATATCTATCTGAAGGACATAGGTTACTTTTTATCCATACACCACGGGGGCGAAGCCGTGGACAGAAGCTAGTCTATTTACATATAATAAAATGGTAGAAAAGTCAAAACTGTACATTGAATATTTTTTTAAAAGAATACTTGGGGTGTGATCTACAATCGATACCGAAGCCAAAAATATAGTTTTTAGAATTTTTGTCTGTTTGTCTGTTTGTCTGTTTGTCTGTATGTATGTCCGGGATAAACTCAAAAAGTACTGCATGGATTTACTTCAAATTTGGCACGAATATTATTAAGAAGTCGGGTCATAACATAGGCTACAAATTATCACGCTATCACCTACGGGGAACGAGCAGTGAACCTTTATTTCTTCAACGCATTCTGTAACAGCGTGTAATCTAGCGACGCATATTTGAATGTTGTTATTATGTTAATAACCATGCTATAAGCTATCTTCACACTAAAAAAATCACGAAATATAAGTAACTTAGGCTGATAAACATAATGAATGTAAGAATAAATGTAATATAAGAAATGAATATAAGTAGTATCAAGACAATTTTAGAGCAGCGCCATCTATGAGATTTTAAAAACATCAAGTCGAATTACATGTGTAAACCCTTTTTGGATATACATAATTTAAATTTGATCATGTTGGCGAGGTTAATAGTTGTTCATAAAAGTCATAGATGGAGTTGTGCATTTTAATAAAAATTGTATCGTTGATTCGTTTCAGAGATGAGCAAGAGAATTTTAAAAAAATGTGTTTATATAAGTTTTAAGCTGCTTCATCTATGTCTTATAAAATTCATCGAGTTTTTCTGTATGTAATAACAAACAGAACTCAAAAAGAACTGCATAGATGTATAACAAAATTTAAACTCGAAAACGGCACGCTATTGCTGTAAACAATTTGAGTTAAATAACGAAGAAAGAGGAAAATTAAGCATGCCATATATATCATAAAAATAAGAAATGCTTATGCTTCCGCCTTAAAGTCATCTCGCTCCACAGACACACCATTGAGGCGGAAATTCTTACGGGTTGTGGCGTCGGCGAAGCAGTATTTATACGCATTCCGCTCATACCTCATAACTTCCCGTTCCAGCTCAAGCGCGTACAGTTCCCCGTGAGTGTTTGCTTCGCGATGACCATCAATAAGTCGCAGGGGCAGACACTGAGGGTAGCTGGTGTCGACCTCAGGACGAGCTGCTTCACACGGGCAGCTGTACGTCGCTTGCTCCCGCGTCACCAGTCCTGACTCTCTTTACATTTTGGCTGCGGAGAGCCAAACTACTAATGTTGTTTATCGAGAAGTCCTATAAATATGTATTTTTACCATATTCTGTATTCCTTATTTATTATTTTCTCCATCCGTTTCAGTCACAACTTATGACTTAATTCAGCAGAATCACCATAAAGTCATTTATTCAAAGCAGGCTTAAAATAAGCACTTTTTGAAAGTCAATTTTACAAAAGACAGTCTCCCTCTGTTACTGTACTTTCTGTAGATATGAAATGTAAAGAAGAAACGGGTAAATGAATGTTATTTTAAAAGGTATAATAGTAGGTACTTTTGGTGCTGTATAGCGTTCACGCAGACGACGTCGCGGGCAGCAGCTAGTTATTTATAAATATATTATCAATCATAATATATATTAAAATAAATATATTAGCACGTATGTTTTTAATAAAAGGTTATTAGAAATAAATAATTAAAGCAATAATATTTGTTAAAAATTAAGTGTGAAAGACAATTATTGCCTGTCTGTTAAAAGGAAAAGAATACCATGAGTTTTGTAATCTACTGATCATACAATCCGTGATACAATCCATTAGAGATGGTTTTTGTTGCATATTACTTAAATATAAATAAGAAATTGTTATTCGCCAAAGAGACGGGTGAGATAAGAAGCAATATATATGGTGATGGGTCTTTTTCTTCTCCCGCTGTAAATACTATTTATTATAGAATACAAATCTATGCATGACGCTGTATGTACACACATTTAGACACATATAATTTTTTCTATAAAACGTATATCTACGTAACGTATTTCATTGCATACGAATTAACAATTAATTTTAACTGAACAGCCTGTCAACTGCTAGTTCAAAGGCCTCTTCTACAATTAGAGCAAGCGTTGGAGCTTAATCCACTACGCTGTTCTACTACGGGTTGGCAGATTATTTCCTTACCACGAGTAGCGTTTGCCTGGGGTGTTTATGATAACAACCGGACCGACGACTTAACGTGCTCTTCGATGTACGGTGGTTAGACCCACATGGACAAACACCCAGACCAGAAACGAATATTCGTACAAATACAAATATCTGCCTCGAGTGGAAATCGAACCCGCGACCGCTGAAGTTAAGCCAACTACTCGTACCACTACACTAAAACTGTTGTTAAGGGATTAATTATATTATTTATAAATTTATTTCTCTCTTTTATTGTTATTTTTAGTGTTATTATTATTTTTTATCAATGTTTTACTACCACTAAACTACATTACCACTAAACCAAACATTTTCCTATTCCACCTGCATTTTTTAATATTATTTTAATTATTTAACTTTTGAAGTTATTTCTGTATTATTTGTAGCTTTATATCCTTTACTCTATTTCAAAAAACCTGTATAACGTAAGTCAGTATAGTTATTAAACTATCCACGATAACTCTCGTCGACAGAAATAAACTTTATTAGTAGAATTGTTTGCGTATACCTCGGTATAAGGTATGGTAAAAGTAATAAGTAAAATTATATAGAGAGAAATCCTAAAACCAAAATTTTTACCATTAGATTTGAACTTGACTGGTAATTGTGATTGTAACAATACTGATGCACTTCGAAAGCAATATGCAGCTAATGTACCACTCGGCTCTGTCCATTAGGAGTGCACAATTACAACTTTCGAAGACCATTCGTGTGGTAGTCGTGCGGTGGGAAGGGGGAGGTTCAAAAATATTACTACCATCAATAAACAAATAATCATTAGTATATGACTGTATATCACTTTGCTGTCAAAACAACATAAAATATAATTATTAAATTTATAATAATAAAGCATATTAATTGGTTAAACATAACATACGCAACGATGCAAATTTTTAATTTATTTAAATTGAAATTTATGGAAATTTGGTCAAAAATTAAGTACCTATTTTTTTTACATAATTCGTATGAGAATCATGAACCGAGTATTCTTCTTAAATATTGATCCTAATTCACCAGTCACCTGTATACATAATATGTTAATACATAATATTTTTATATGTTTTATGTTACATATTTTGAGGGGACGGTGTTATATATTTATTTTTGTTCACATTTAGATCATCATAAATCTTATTTTCTGCGCTCAAACGACATCTTTGAGTTTGTAGACACGGGACTGGTAGCGGCCTCTCTGTTTTCCGGCTCCAACTGTTGTTACAGTTTATCGAGTGTCTTCT
The DNA here is from genome assembly GCA_036937285.1 of Euphydryas editha. Taxonomy (NCBI): domain Eukaryota; kingdom Metazoa; phylum Arthropoda; class Insecta; order Lepidoptera; family Nymphalidae; genus Euphydryas; species Euphydryas editha. The sequence goes on from JAUPFZ010000020.1 coordinate 11,587,878, forward strand.
TCAAAAATATATTTGAAATAACGGAATATAAGTACAGGCCATGCGGTGACCGGCAGGGAAGAATAGTCCCGACCTCTTTCATGCTGAGGTGTCGTAAAAGGCAACTAAGGCCATAATGGTATGAACAACTGTATACCAACCAAGTTGGGGATAGGCAGCAGCGTCACCATGTCCTATCACAACACTGCTCTTTCCAATCCGCCTGCTAAGCGTGGTGAGCATTGGCAGACACCCTCAGAGATGATGGAAGAGGCTTCTACGTTCAGCAGTGGACATCTAATGGCTGAGGCGGTGGTGGATTTTTCAATTCTACCTTCAAAAGTTTAAATACATTTACATCAGCAGGCTGAATCAATTAATCCAATCAAAAACACGTTTTAACAAAATAGCTTATTCAAAAACCTGTATTACGTTTGCCACTGTAATAAAAAACAATGAAGTAAACTTATGAAACAACTAACTGTTACCATTAGCGTTGAATTTAGAACGAATGACTATTATATTGTGATATGTAATCATTTATAAGAATTTTATTATTTTGAGGTCACAAAGATTTCCATTTTATTTGTTTTTTGTTAAAAAATTAAAAAGGCTCGTACTTAAATGTCAATACATCATTTTTATTAACAGTTTACAATTTGTCTAATTTTTTTTTTCTTCTATATGGACAATATGCCTTTGCCCAGCAGTGGATTGCTTACAGGCTAATTCAGTACAGTTGTTAACAAAGTGCACCAGGGCACTAAGTCTAAGCTATTTCAGATCAGATCAGTGGTCGATCATTGATATTGTAATGATCAGTTTTGACTATTTTGGTACAATTCACTACACAATAAATTTGTACAAAGTTAATTAAGACACCATTTCTACGCCATTGTGACCACATAATAACATAGTTGTGATTAATGATGATGTTATTATAACGGGAAAATGTCACTCTAGGGCCTCAAAATTAATTCCTGATGCTGCAGAAATAATGCCTTTGTGACACCACGATGATACAAATGTGACACTATGATGACATTATTGTGATACCTACTACAATGACTTAAATCAGTCAACAAAAGTTTTTTTTCATTAAAACTATTTCTAGCGGGCTCTATAAGATCCATAGCTCTTTTAATGGATTTATTATGGAAACCGGGAGGAGTAAGTCTACATGACCTTTTGTAATAAGATCGTGTGTAAAAGAACCAAAGTTTTTTTCGCAGGGATACTTGTGCCCAAAAGATAGCGATGTTTTTAGCAGGCGAACTACAGTGATACGAAATGTTTCATTAACTCAAAGTAGCCCAAGACTTTTTGAAAGTATTACATGTAGCCAGTGGTATAACTGTTTATTTAATAAGGCCTGATACGATTTTTGTCTCTTGCGAATCCCAATATATACTTATCTTGCAACTTGCTTAGGGATACCGTCATAACGACATTTCGCTCCAGTTTTCTATTACTTTTGTTGTATCTGTAATATGACCTAAATTTGAATATCTTTGTAACTAATACTAATGGTTTTGACCTCAATTGGTTTTAATTAAATAGCGTCATGCATTTTGATTATGATGTAATCTTTTGACCACAAAAATATTATCTCTTATACGCAACGGCACCAAGTAGTATGATAATCCTCTGTCGCTTGTCCGAAAACAAATATAACACAAAACACAAAAACAGATCTAAATCAAAACAATTATCTATATGGCCAATACAAACATTTATCCTGTGTAGAAATCGAACCTACGACCGCCAACACAACAGCCAATGACATGACCACTGTTCCAAGCCAATCAAATACTAAGATAATAAGTACAAATAATATGACCATATGAATTATTGTCATTTTATTGTTACAATTAAAGAACAATTCAATGAAGAATAACGATTCTTGGTATGTATTTAAGTACCGATCAAGGAATTTATATCATAACTGGAACGCTCACTTAATAAAATTGTATATTCAAATATGCACCTTGAAATATTTGACATAAGTTTGACATTGATTTATAACATGTAAAGTGAAAAATCGTTCCGAGCATTTCGTTGATAATTGGTATTCTGTCTCTTTCTTACGAGATTTGCCTCGAATCCATGGTAGAAAGAGATGCAATCCCGGCCGTAGGAACGTTTTTTGAGTGCACGTGAGCATTCCAGTTTGTATGTAAATTCCTTGGTACCGATACAATTAGCGTTGCTCATGGAGAACGAATGCAATAGAAACTTCAGTTTATTTTCTTAAAGTTATTATATACAATCTAGGTAATAAATATTTGACAAAACATTTACAACAATAGACTCGAAAGCTAGACTGTCTGACTGACTGACTTACTTATAAAATTATCATAGCAAAGACTGAGCCATTAAAGCTGAACACAAGAAATTTGTCAAATTAATGCGGCTTTTCATAACGTAAACCATAATATACCCATTACGAAATAATTTTAAGAAATTTTACTTGTAACGATGTTAAGTAAAAGACGTAAAATTTTTATGATAAACCATCATATTTTAATTTATAAGTTTTTAATCACAATCAAATAAATACGTGTTTTGACGTTTTTTGGTTTACGTTCAGAGACTGAAATGGGGAAAGACATTTGTATCGGAGTAATGAAAATTTTAAAACTAAAAGTATAAAATGTATGTTTAGTTTATTATTTGAAGTCTTTGTTCCATGGTAAGAATTATTTACAAATTGATGTAAATTGTTTTCTATCCAATTTTGAGAAAATAGCATTATAATCAAATCAATTATGAGGTTGAACGAAATTAATAAAGTTACTGTCTAACGAGTGCAGCAAACGTAATAATAATATTACAATAAATATTTTCAAAAGTCACAAATAAGAATTTACTTTATTTAATTAAGTTTTAAAAGCAAGTTGGAGTCGTTATTTTACAAATATATATTATTATCGTAGTTAATGTGACGCTAACACCGAATTCGGAATAAAGATTCTAATGAGATGAACCGGCAAAAAACTAAACTTTATTTGTTTTAAAAATTGTTAATACATCATTTTATAATTGCAAATTTAGTTCAGCATGAAATCGGATCCTACAAATGTTATCCTTTATAAAAAATTGTTATAATATACATATTTAATTTTTAATAATCTATATCATATTTTGTGTATGTAAAAAATATTATATAATAAAATTAGTTAAAAAATATTTATCAAAAATATTCAATTTTTTTTTAAACAAAAATGTAAACTGGTAGTTCTATGTTATTATTTATTCAAAATAAATATTTCCTGATTTATAACTTATTCTATGTATTGAGTTATACTAACATTAATGACGCATAGCATAATATAGGTACCTAAATGACGATACTATGAGTAATATGTCAGTTAAATGATCAATTAAATCAATTAGCTTGTCATTCCAATATAACTGAGAACGTCTGTAAAACATAGGTGTAGTTAACAACAGATGTACAACAATATTATATTATAAAAAAATATTAAAAAATAAAAATGTACCTACTTTGTGAAAAATATATATTAATATTATTAATATTAAATTTTTAATGTCTTTCTTTTTTTTTCAAATAAGTATTTGTGAATAAAACATTTTTTATTACGAATGTTTATCTCAGGTAAATGAGACGTAGTTAATTTCGAAAGCTGTTAGGTAACGTCTCGGAGGCTCCCTCAACTGAGGGTTATAACCTTTTGAGTAACCATCGCTCATTATATACGTCTTTATTCAAATACTAATCAATACACTTATAAAAATACTCACCCAGAAAATATTATAAATCTCAGTTTCACTCTTAGATATTAACCGTGATTTACCCTTCCTTAGTCCACGGGAATGTTTTATAACAATCACAATTTTATCAAAACAAACATTAAAACATTTCACTCAGTTTATATCGTATTTTGTGAAAATCACTCCTACGTAAAGAAAGATCGCACTGCCAAGTGGTTACTTAATCATTCAATACAAAAATCGAGTTAAGAAATAACGGTCAACAAAACCCCGTCCACTAGTTTCAGACGACTGAGGCCTGAAGCCTACGGGAAAATATCAAGCCTCGACCGGGAATAAGTGAAAACAAACCCTATGAGCAACAACTGAGTGCTGTCTCACTCACTCTGTGAATGCGTAACTATATGAGTCAGAGAGGATCGGCAAGGTTACGATCAGTACTTACTTCAATTGTACGAAAGGTGACGAGTTTTCACGACAACGCGGTAGCATCGGAAAAAGCTCAACGGTTAAAGATAATTTCCATTCTATCTTAGTATTTTTGATAGAAACAGGGCCATTCATTATAATGTTCGTTGAATTATTTGTCTTCCTTCATTAAACTCGTTGTCTTTTTTTTTCTTAAGTCATTTAAAAAAAGCGTCGATATTAAACTATAGTATCTACTATTATATTATGAAGTATATCCCATTATAATTGAAATTATTCCTTATTGTATAAATTGTTATTTTAATATGGTATATTACCTCATATTTTCAATTTTATTGACAGTGACTTGCTATACACTTAAGAAACGTATTAGGTATAATTTATTATGTGACACATGTTCCATGACCATTCTCTAATAACTTAGTACCTACAACTAAATTAATATAATATAAATATTTTAATAAATCAAATAATAAAAACTGTTGCATTGGCGATGTGCAAATCTGCTTAAATGTTATTGCTCCTATACGATGTGAAAAAAAATCGCGAAAAAGTCTTCAACACAGACATGCAGTTCCTAAAGAGGTTTTCTTGCATCTCATCTTATTTACTTTACCAAAGAAACAAATTGGCTTAAGAAATTTTGGGACTCATTTTTACTTTATTAATCGACCCAGTAGTAATAATGAAAAAAAAAAAAACTATTTAAATTAAATTTTAGCAATAAGTAGATTTTTATATAAAATGTTTTTAATGTGTCGCCTAAAGACTAGCCCAATCACCGCGCAATGATATATTGCTCACAAAAGAGTTCAGAATCACATAAAAAATAGTATCTAAATCTATCGAATAGGTAAAAGTATGTTTGTACTTGTATATAATATAATCTGTATATTTTCTATCTTTTTATTTGTCAGAGAACTTATCAATAAACTCTTCGTTTTCGTGGAGAAGATCAATAGTGATTCATCAACCGTTCTAATTCTTCTAATATTTGTTTTTTACTCCTGACTACAAGAATCGGAAGTACTTTCCTCAATACGACTTCATACAACAATTAGGGGAGAGTTGGATAATACCGCGCGTTTGATAATTCCACGCCCTAGCATATTTCAAAAACTAAACGCTAATTGCGCTATCCAGTCCTTAAAGATCACAGTCCGAGTCCTCTACCCCTCCCCGTGCACGACGCTAATTTACTCGGAGCAGCGATTAAGACACATCGTGTCTTACAAGTTTTTACTCTCGTTCCTTATAGGGGAAAGGTGTCTAAAATGATCCCCCTAAGGGAAATCGGTCACTGTATCCAAATTATTATAGTAAGAGCAAACATTGAATGAATTTTGGATAAGTCATTTAAGTGTTGATATACTAGCAGGCCATTATTTTTTGTGTGATTTATATTTTTAGATTTATTAGACATTTACCAAAACTCTACTAAAGGATCATTTTGTACACCTGGGTGTCTAAAACGATCCCTGGGGTTGGGTCAAAATGATCCCAAGTATCATTTTTGATTCCATGTTCAAATAATGGTTAAAAACAGATTTCTTGAGCAGTTTTATTCGAAAAATCTTATTATAATTAATAACATTACTAAGTACTAGGTAATCATCGCATATAATTTGGCACATATTTCATTTTCTTGAGATCAGTATCAAATATAAAACAATATTAATTAAACTTTAAATCAGTTAACATCTCTTAAAAATTAAACAGCCTTCTAAAATAGTTTTAACTAAAATATTTTACAATGATCAACTGTCATGAATAATAGTAGCTATTACAAAGTAGTTTAGTGCTTATATATCATATGCTATTCATTCAAAGGCATAATCGTTTCTTTACGTTTCCCGAACCATCTATGCAAAAATGACATGAAATAAAAGAAAAAAAATATTTTTCATCGTCACTATCGAGACCGTTGCATGTTTCATGTCCCCATTTAAAACATTTCGAGCTACGGACCCAACCCTTCTACCATTCCATTTTTTGAGTAAGATCCTGTGCAGTACATGCACTCGGCATCCTCTTCGGAAGATTCGTACTCGTAAGTATTCCTTTGTTTTTTAATATATATTTTTTTTTATCTTTTTGTTTTTTATTGACTGTTTTTCGTTTACAACTCCTTTACTTTTTCTGTTTTTATATGGCATCCCATTTGTCACTGCATTCAGTGCTTTCATCATAGCACCCTCATTCCAGTTTTGTCGGTTAGTTTTTCTTTGATATATACCTACGTAGCATGATCTATAAAAAGTATAAATAGATATTATATAAAAATACATGACAAATATTACATTTTCTTTTACAAGTGTTAGGGATAAAATGTTTCTATTACTATTTTATTATATAATTATACACAATAAAGGGGATCGTTTTACCCCAAATGTTAAATTTACAAATGATGTCAAAGTATAACTTCAAAACATTATCTAGGTGAGATCAAAACGAGTTTCAAATGTTACTGAATATCAATAAAAACCACCAGTAAAACTTTCATTCTCATATCCGCAAAAGAATTTAAACAATAAAACATTGATTTTAGGCTTACCTTAGATCGAAGACACCTATTTTCTATTTGCTGAAATAAATCGGCGCACTGTTGTCACACCACCATGACACTTTATTGGGCTACTGAGCGGAGTGCGGGAAAGACGTTAGATAACAAATGGCATAGATAGCGCTAGTATTTTCGTCAAAACTTTAGGGAATCATTTTACCTCGAGGGATCGTTTTGTACACCTTTCCCCTAATTTCGCGGGCATTTTTGACAAGAGGTAAGCTATTCTATATTTGTATTGTAACACATTGATTACTTTTATTTTAATCCTAACATATTATAGAATTAATGACTAGATTGATTTGAATACACAATTAACTTGACTGTATTATTTTGAGGTTATAAAATGAAATAACAGAGTTTGTCAATTCCGCGCCCAGGGCGTGTACGAGTGAAGACCACGTACCGGCAAGCACAGTGTCGGATGGCCATCCACGAGATCAACAGACGACTTAAAGAGAGTCGCCGGAAGTCGTTGGATGGAGGCTGCTTTGAACCGGAATCGATGGGGGGAGGCCTACGTTCAGCAGTGGACATCCAAAGGCCGATATGGTTATGATAATTAATCTAGTCGTAAAATAATAATTATATCTAGGTATAGAAAGGAGTCTATGCTTCTTTTTCTACGAACGAGTTTATTCAACGTTGCATTTTTTTTAATTCTAAGTTTACTGATAGAAATTCACGAAATTATTATGGGCACGGTTTTATCAAACCTTGGCGATACTATCAGACCAGTCTGATAATACCACGCTTTCCTGTTTTTTTTATTATTTTGCAATAATTAATTTTTGTTTATTTTTTGAAATATTTTGCCGTGATGTATGCGTAGCTAAATAAATTCTGTACTATTTACTGCATTTTTGAATATATAATATCGAACCTTCTCCGAATTATAGGTCCAAGTTCTTAGAGGCTCGGTAATATCCAACTCTCCCCTACTATATTATGCATACTAGGAGTAATTGTTTCTTACTTGACCAGTAGTTTAACTAGTAATTAGATTTGCTCGATTAGTATCTTGAATCGTTGCTTAATTTTTTACTAAATTCGTTTCTCAATTCGTTTAATATTACTAGATTTGTCGCTAGAATATTTATTTAACTAGTAAGTAACTAAATAAGACTTGTGTATATTAAGTTTTCCAGTCAATTGCCAAACTAGTTTTCCATCTATTTCCTCAGATACTTGCTATATAAATGGCTTGATGACTACGAGTTGTTAGACTACAGTAGCGGAGTAATTATGGTTCGAAAAGTTAAAGAAGTTGCTAGTTGCAAGTTATTTCGCTAGTTGCTTGACTATTTGTTCGATTTGATACTAGACTATTTGAAACACTAGTTACTACCATCGCTGTAGTCAGTGTTAGTAGTTAGAAGAAGATTTCTGACATCGGCTGGTTACCAAAGACGTAGCTAGGATTCTCTATAGAAGGGGGGGGGGGGGTCAGATAAAGAAAATCCTAGACTGTATTGTTTTAATCGTGAGTTTTAACATACTATATGAGTATTTCACATTAGTAGTTTGAGGTGTTCTTTTATTCGTTTTACTTATCGTTATTAGTGACATCGCTTAGAATAAGAAAAGATGAAAAAATCTTTTTTATCAGTGACCGACCGCTTTACAATTTTATTTCGTGTAGGTAGAACATTTGTGTAGGTGAACTTTGAATCGCAACTGTAGAAATATTAAAAAGTACTTAACTTCTATTCTACTTCGCATATTTTGTTGGTTTTTGCAAATAAGTACTCGTAGCTGTATAATATAGTAATATGTAGTTGAAAATTTACCATATACTTCACCGAGTTTCATAGTTGAAAACATGATTTTTACAACTGAGCGATAATAAGCTTAAAGCATCAAAAAAAATATTATGGGATCTGACTATATATTCGTTGATATGATTATATATATTTATAGTTAATAAATATTTATAGTTGTAAGCTAAGGATACACCCTACATGGCGTAAGGCGTCATTTAGATCGCGCTATTATTTGTATCACATTTGTACATTAGTATCTGTGAGACTGGAAAATAAATAACCAAAACAAGCCACACTGATACATATGATTTATTACGACACCAAAGGGGACTAGTTCCCAGGGAATCACGGATGATTCATTTTGGTCATGTGAGTCGGATGGTGCCAGCAAAGGGCGCTGGCAGGAAAGAAGTATTGAATTTTATAATTATATATATCTATAGCTATCATAATTATATAACTAGGTATATATACATAGCCTGGCCATAAATACTGTAATAATTAAAAATAAACAAAACATTACATTAAAATTTGGAATATGTCATTTTTATATGATTGTTCATTGTTTTCTCACTTTCGCGCCAATACATTGTAAAATATTTTGTTTATCACCGAATCGCTGTGATTGCATTACACAAAGTAGGTATGGAGCCAAATACAATTTTAAAAACCGCCTGGCATATCGCCAGGAGTTCCGTCTGGTTAATTGTGCAGTAGGACGGCAAAGCAAACTTGAGGGTTTTAGTTTCGGCGACGCCTCTCCATATGGATAGCGACGCACCCACTTTTCCCTCAATCTTACTGCCGTCCGTGTGTCTATTATTGGCCAAATCATGGCTATTATTGGCCATGAGCTGTTCCTGAACTACCAAACACTTGAACTCAAGGTCGATATGACAGGCAGGTTACGGAGACTGCAGAGTCGAGGATATCCGTTCCATCTTCCGATCCCTTATCACCAGCTGGGGCACCTCCCTCCTCGCACCATACAGCGCCGCGGCTTCTTACGCGCAGGTCCAGAGGGACCAGTACGGAGATAGTACGGTATGCTCTGCATAGCTTCAGCGCGATGCCCCGCTGGACCATGTTCAGCCATTTGCGAATACCGAGCTTGTCCACGGCCAGCGCCCAAACGGCAGCCGCATACAAGATCACAGGCTCAACCACCGCTCTGTAAATGATGCGGATGACTTCAGGATGGAGACCCCAGCTCGCGCCAGCTGGTGGTAAAAGGCGATCGCGCGCTTACAGACTTTCGTGACGTGGGAGTTGAAGTTTACAGTCTATGACGACTCGTAGCAGTTTGATTTCGTTCGACAAAACAATGTCTATCCCGCCCATGTGAAGACGTGGGGTGTCATATTTCAGCTGCCGCGTCACAACCATAGCGTTGGTCTTGTGAGGTGCAAAGCGAAGCTTATTAGATGCACCCCACGCCCTCACATATTCGAGGGCGGCTTTGGCTCGTCATTCAATCTCGAAGGCCATCTCACCCTCGAACACCAACACCACATCGTTGACGAACGCCTGCACGTCGTCGCCTTTGGTCTCCACCTCCTGAAGTAATGGGTCCAGAAGCAGGTTGCATAAAATCGGCTCGTGTGTACTGGGGTACTGATAGGTACAATGAAACGTCCTCTGTTTGTGATAGAAAAAGATCTGGCCGTCCAGGTAGTGTTCGTGCGAAAAAGGCGATCAAAACAGTAAAGGAAGGAATCCGAAGAAATCCTGTCCGAAAGCAAAAGATTTTATTCTCGGGAGATGAAGATAGCACCTAGAACCATGTCGCGTATTTTAAAAGATGACTTAGGACTTTTAGCCTATAAGAGATGCGCTGGTCATTTTTTGATTGATAATTTAAAAAAAAATTGGTTGGTAAAATCTAAACAACTACTTAAGCAGTACGCAAAGGTAGGACACAGAAAAATTTTGTTTACGGATAAGAAAATTTTCACGATTGAGCAATATTTTAACGAACAAAATGACCGTATTTATGCTCAAAGCTCTGAGGAAGTTTCCCAATTAGTCAAGAGAGTACAACGTGAGCATTATTCGACTTCAGTGATGGTTTGGTGGGATGTTAGCTATGAGTGACTGAGCTATATTCTTGTAAAAAGGTATGAGAACATCGGCACAAGTGTATCAAGACCATTCTTAAGAAGGTAGTTAAGCCCCTTAACAACACCATGTTCAATAACCAAGAATGATCCTTACAGCAAGACTAGGCGCTGGGTCATAAAGCTCGAACCACTTGGTTGTTCATCTTGGTTAGAAACCAACGTTCAGGACTTCATCAGAGCTGAAAACTGGCCGTCATCTAGTCCCAATCTTAATCCGCTGGATTATGATTTGTAGTCAGTTTTAGAGAGTATGGCTTGCTCTAAATACCATGATAATTTGGAATCCCTAAAACAATCCCATTGGAAGTGAAGAATTTTCCCATGGAAAGAGTGCATATGCTTTATTGATAACTGGCCTCAATGTTTAGAGGACTGTATTGCAGCCAATGGAGACCAGTTCGAATAATAAGATTTATATATTTTTAATGGTTTTATATTATTGTATTAAACTAACACACTGTAACAGTAACCAATAAATGTCACGTGCAATAGAAAAATATTTTTTTAAAAATATTTCTTTGTAAATATATTTAGGGAAAGACTATGTATATCTATATCTTACCATATATAAGTATATCCTGCCAATATTTGGATCTAATTATATCAGCTAGTCAGTTAGATCAAATTATAAAAAATTATATCTAATCATTTTTTCTCAGGTAACACGTTTTTGAACTTGTTGGCTAGCTTATTAATATAATGCATTTTGCAATATTTATTACGTCTATTACTATAAATTTCACTCGTCACCCTTGCTCGTTCATACTTTTTATAGGCTTGTCTGCTTCTTTTATGATTTTCAGTTCATACAACAGAATATTTCAATTTAGATTTTTTAAAGTAGCTATGTGTGTTTTTTTCTTTAATTCCTTATGACTTTCCTTTTATTACCCGACTGCGACAGAAGGAGGGTTATGTTTTTCGAGTGTATGTATGTATGTATGTATGTCCATTTCTTTGGCACGCCCTACAGCCCAAAGGGCTGGACGGTTTTTGACATATGAGGTGTCGTTGGATTTGTCTAAATTGTAGTAGTAACATAGGCTATATAAATTTTCAAAATGGCGCCCGCAAATGGCGGAATGAGGGGAGGGAGTTGAATTTTTTTTTTCTTACTGTAGCAATATGGGTATCTAATGAAAGCTAGTAAAAAGACCAGTTCAAAAATATATACCTATATATCACACTATGTTTATACTGCTGTTTTATTTAACACAAATATTCATAAAGCGTGGCTTTTATCGCCCGGGCGGCCGAATTTTCGTTTTCTAGCAATACGAATAATGTATCGCGTCAGGAATAGCATTTCCATGAAATTTTCATGGTCTTAACTCTGTTTGAGTGAGCGAAACGTTGTTTACCAAAAAAATATATACCTTAAATAAAAACATAAATTAAAAAATCAAAAAACCCGACTGCGTAAAATACTCTTATTATAAACTAAAAAGAATAAAACAAGTCTGGTTGATCTGAACTGAAGGAAAAATGCGTAGAAAGTAATTGACCTAAACTATAACAAATAGTATATTTAAATACGGGATATAGCGACTTTGACAGTCGGGACCCATTAAATAACCTAGACTTATTCCTATCCAATATGGGAAAATAACAAATTTCCATTCAAACATTCTAAATCAAAACCGCGTTCATCGGTGTTATTGGAACCTTCGTCACTATTACACTAAAACAATCCTTAATGTGATGAGCTATATTAATTACAGATCATGAAATACGAATTACAGATCGACAGAACAACCCTCTTAAAATACTTTACTGCACTTTAAATCATAAAATTATATCAGCCTAGCCATACAGAGGAAGATACCAAAGGTATATTATCAATTTATACAAAAAATAAAAAATAACAATAAAGCCAACTTACCAGCCGAACGACAAATTGTATGACCAATATGAATAGTATTAGCAACTAGTCCAGCAACTATTTCAGCAACTATTTTTTTCACAAACTAACCGGCTACATATTCGAGCAACTAGTCTGTCAACCAATGTCAATTTGAGCATTAGTCTAGTAATAAATTGAGATACTAGTCAAGCAACTAAATCAAAAAAAAAACAAATCAAAAAAATCTGGTAGTAAAGTAGAACTATTGGGCTAACTTATCAATAAATCAAACAGCTAGTCGAGCAACTAGTTATAAAACTAGTCCAGCAAGAACTTGATTAAACAGAAAGTACCTAATTTTGATTAAAGAGGAAAAAATTATAAATGTTGCGTTTTAAAGTCTCGATTTGACTGAAGCTTTAACGGGTTTGAGACATTAAAATTTTAAATAATACCCCGAAGAAAAACGTTAAATAGCAGCGCTGCAACAGGCTAACCACCGCTGCAACACCACTGTACCACAGCCGTTTGCGTTTTTGTTGGAGAATAAAGATTAAAGCATTAGAATAAAGATTTAGTTCTTTATTCTCTAGAGATTCTCTAGTCTCTAGAGAAGAGTGCGGCGGTGGTTAGCCGTGCGGCGCTATATTGCGGGCATTTAACATCCGTGTGGCGCTGTCACGGCTATTTTACGTTTTTTTCGGGTCATTACTTTCAAAGTTTACCGCATGCCAGGGTTTATATTAAGAATGAAAAAAAATATTTTAAAAACAGCTCTACCATATATATCACTTATTTTCAACGCCTACGTAATATCCGTTCTTGAATATTATTTTTTTGTATGAAATCCGCAAAATAAGATAAAGGAAAATAACCTTGACCGAATATTAATTTGTATATCAATATATATTTATATGGATTTGAACCATGTATTAACATCATTACATACCTACAGAAGGGCAGAGAGACAAAATATTTCTGTATAAAATCCTAAACGACTATATATAAAGCCCTTTCTGCTTCGTCACATTAATTTCAATTGCCCCTGAGTAAATTCACGCAATAGATCCTTGTTCTATACTCTTCTTGCTTAAAGGAAGTACGAAAAGCACATCTTCTTAGATCGCTCGTGCATTTTTTATAATCAACACCTGCAAAGTATATGTATATCATTTCCGTTGCTCGATAGGTACTTTTATTTTATTTTTTAATAAGTCTTATTAATCAAGTTAGGTTCTTTGATTTGAAGTATAATATGTTTGAATGTTTTTGTGTAGTTTATTCACTTTCTTAGCTTCTTTCTTTAAATTGTGTTTTCTTGCTTGTTTCAATCAGGTAGGTACTATTTATTAGTGGAAACTTTATTGATATATGTTATTTTAATGTTGTTTGTGACTTTACTATAAAAATTGTTTATTTCCCCGTAAAATAAAAATAAATAATTAAAAACCAAAATTATGACGCCTCTAATCTGCTAGTTTGATTTTTACTTTTATTGTAGGGGAGAGTTGGATATTACCGAGCCTCTAAGAACTTGGACCTATAATTCGGAGAAGGTTCGATATATATTCAAAAATGCAGTAAATAGTACAGAATTTATTTAGCTACGCATACATCACGGCAAAATATTTCAAAAAATAAACAATAATTAATTATTGCAAAATAAAAAAAAAAACAGGAAAGCGTGGTATTATCAGACTGGTCTGATAAAACCGTGCCCATAATAATTTCGTGAATTTCTATCAGTAAACTTAGAATTAAAAAAAAATGCAACGTTGAATAAACTCGTTCGTAGAAAAAGAAGCATAGACTCCTCTCTATACCTAGATATAATTATTATTTTACGACTAGATTAATTATCATAACCATATCGGCCATTGGATGTCCACTGCTGAACGTAGGGCTCCCCCCATCGACTCCGGTTCAAAGCAGCCTCCATCCAACGACTTCCGGCGACTCTCTTCAAGTCGTCTGTTCATCTCGTGGATGGCCGTCCGACACTGTGCTTGCCGGTACGTGGTCTTCACTCATACACTTTATAACCTCAAAATTTGTTATTTCATTTTATAACCTCAAAATAATAGTCAAGTTAATTGTGTATTCAAATCAATCTAGTCATTAATTCTATAATATGTTAGGATTCAAATAAAAGTAATCAATGTGTTACAATGGAAATATAGAATAGCTTACCTCTTGTCAAAAATGCCCGCGAAATTATAAGGAACGAGAGTAAAAACTTGTAAGACACGATGTGTCTTAATCGCTGCTCCGAGTAAATTAGCGTCGTGCACGGGGAGGGGTAGAGGACTCGGACTGTGATCTTTAAGGACTGGATAGCGCAATTAGCGTTTAGTTTTTGAAATATGCTAGGGCGTGGAATTATCAAACGCGCGGTATTATCCAACTCTCCCCTATACATCAAGTCGCGCCACCAAGATGATTCTAAGGTGTGATTTATCGAAATCGATTAAGTGATTTAGTCGTTACTAAGGAATATAGAAAATAACCGTAAAAAAAATGTTTTAACTTTTTATTTATTTATTGTCTTATATTATATAAATTATAACTACCGACATCTAGATTTAAATATAAAATTAAGTCAAGTCTGTTTCAAACAGATGGTCCAGCTATGGTGGTATAACTCTTTTCAATAGGAAACCATTTCGATTCCTTGAGAAGGGCTGACTTGAGAGAAACCAATTTTTGGGTGAGACTTTTTAGAATCCAATTTCATTCCTTCAGATCCAATTCAGTTCAGCCCATATAGAATAATCCAAAGAATTTAAGTCAGGACTCGACGACAGTCAATCTTCGCTCCGAATGAAGCCTGGCCGGGCCAACGTTGGGTAAACTTAGCTTTATGGGAGGAAACAGTCCTGTTGGAAAACCCAGTAATTTCTGGCGAATGGGTCGGAAATCAATTATAAGCCAGAAATTGCTTATAATACGGTGCGGTCAGGGGTGTTGGTTAAACCATCAACTAGTACGTCATTATGTTATTTTGGTTTTTTTTTTATATTTTCTTCATCTAGACACCTTACTAGCAATAATAAAGCCGTGACTTGTGTGATTTTGCGTACAGAAGGCTAGACGTCCTTCGAACTTCAGGCGTATAAGTACTTTATTGTTCTGCCTGTTAAGCTTTCCTTTAGTTCCTTCCCCCTTTGATTTTTTTTCATAGTAGTGAACGTCTTCTTATCGGTGAACAGGATATTTTTTGGATCGTGTCTTCTAAAAAAATCTCAGCTCGTTCCAGTCGCAGTTTACGAAGACGTTTAAATAATGCACTTTTTTTTACTTTGGGCCTTTGGTTTAAGAACAAATATCAGTATCCTGTTCACCAATATTCGTGAAATATTAGTCGTATATCGTAAAGCAATAATTTATCTCGAGTCCGACAAGGGTTAAAAATAGGCAGCCAATATCACTTTATATCTAAATTATTTATTAAAAAAATCGTCTCAAAATTTACGAAACATACGAGGTTGTCAAAAGCAAAACCACCACCACATAAAAATAATGATGTTTAACATACCTCCTGCAATTCATAAGCAAACTCTTCGAATAGATATATCAGACCTTTCCCTCTGAACAAAATTAGTCTGCTGTGTTTTTGAACAATCTCCATTGTATATATTTTTTTTTTGTCGCAGTAATCCATTTACGGATGATATCCAGGATGCCCGGGTCGGCAGTCCTAGACCTATGTCGGACTCGGCACTTTGGGAGTGCGATACCGTATTAAACCCCTGCGGGAGCCTTCAGCCGCTTTAATTGGAGGGTCCCGGATCTGCAGGCAACAGGATCCCTCCAGCGACAGGCTGGCCTCGGCGAAAAGGCCAGACTTCTCCTCCATGGGGACTGTCCGGCTCACCTCTGAACAGTCCCGACGACGCCGTATCTAGCAGGACCGGGTTCCCATCCCGGCCCGATACGGGCACAGGGGCGTTACTGGAGGCGCATTAAGTAGCGCCTCCTACGCACCCCCATTCGTCGCCTGCGGATGGAGGCCACGTCAGCGGCCTCCTCTCTCACCCGCTCGTCGGCCTCCTTCTGGGACATTACTGTCCCGCAGAAGGAGACCATCGCCTCCCAGGACTCGTCGTCGCCGAGCATCGCGATGATAATGCTCGGGAGCGACAAGTCCCCTCCGAGGACCGACGTCAGACTTTGACGCAGCGCCGCCCATCTCGGGCACACCTCGAGGGTGTGCTGGGCGGAGTCCACCGCCGCGCCACAATCGTGACATTCAGTCGTCGGCTCCCTCTGGGCCGTCCGGCACAGGTATTCACCAAAGCAACCGTGCCCGGTGAGAACCTGCGTCAGACGGAAGGTGAGGGGCTTGCGTTTTCGACGCATCCACCACTCAAGGACCGGGCGAATGGAAGCCGTTACGCGTGTGCCGTACGGCTGCCCCGCCAGGTCCTCCCCCCACCTCCGCATAAGCGCTTCCTGCCCCATCCGACGCATCCGCAGGATCCCATCCAACGTAGGGTTCTCGCCAAGAGCCCTCCTACCCGAGACGTATGAGTAGGTCTCGGCAAGAACCTCCGCCACGAGCTCCCACGGGGGGTCGCCGGCTAGAGCAGTAGCTGCAGCCCACGATACCGTACGGTACCCCCGAATCACCCTCACCGCGATTGTTCGCTGCGCAGCATGAAGCGCCGCTTTATTTTTCGCGGTGAGGCGATCCGCCCAAACCGGGGCACCGTACGTCGCCATACTCCGGCAGACTCCGGAGTACAGCTGCCTGCAGGCGGCGCTGGGTCCTCCGAGGTTCGGGAGGAGTCTGCCCAGCGCACTCGCCGCCTTCACGACCTTCGGTCCCACCATCGCGAAATGTGGGCCGAAGGTCCACCCTCCGTCCAGGATGAGCCCGAGATATTTCATTTGGGGGCTCATCCTGACTCTACTGTTTTCTTATATTTACGCGAATTTTACTCATTTAATTAAAAGTCTAAATCGGATTTTATCGCGTTTATTTGTTTTAAAACTTTACAGTTTAACGATTTTTAATTAAATTAAATTATTTCCCGACGTTTCGGACCCTTTACAGCGTCCATGATCTCGGGGGACTGAGGTGGTGGGTGTCCGAATAATGAATCATCCTGACTCTCCCCTCTCCGATCTGAAGGGTAGCCCCCGGTGGAGGTCCCTTACGACCGGTCCCGCGGAAGAGCAGGGCTTCGGTCTTGTCAATCCTGACACGAAGCCCTAAACTCTCTATGCGGCTGATCACGAGGTCGAGTCCGACCTCGGCCAGCCGCGCCACCTCCTTGTAATTTCGTCCCCGGGAATAAACGAGGGTGTCATCCGCATAGCAGATGACACCCATCCCGGGGAGAAGACGGCCTCGCAGGACCCAGTCGTACCCGATGTGCCACAGGATCGGACCCAGAACCGATCCACCTCCCTCCCTCTTGGGTTCGTAACATCCATTGTATACATGTTATGTTGTACACTGGCGTAATTTTATCAACGTTTAAATAAAAGTCAAAAGAAGATGACAGAACTTTTAGCACCAACTCCCGGTCCGCGTATCGGATATTTAGTAGGCACTATAGTTAAACCATTTTTTTTTTTTTTTGTATAAATGAAACATACAAATATGAAAAAAATTTATTGTCTTTTACTAAATATCGATTACTATAATAAACACTTTTTATTACATTTTTTTTTATATTTTCTATTATTTAACATCTTTTATTTCAAAAAAATAATATACATAATTCATAAAAAAAATTTCGTTATTTCGTTACATTAGAAATAAAATGTACCTACTTGACGTGCTTAAGTAGAAAAAACCTTGAATACGCCTTTATTGTAAGGTAAGGATCTCCTTTGATTTTTTACTTATTATTTTTTTGTTAACCATAATGTCGTAGAAATATTTACATAACCGTAAAAATTTCATTATAAATCAAAAGATATAACCCTGGTTTAGACGGATCCGGGGAGTCTTAGTAATAAGATCAGCATCCTATTACATCCATTAAAAATAAAAGTATCGTGAGGTCATCTAGAAAAAAAAAGACTGAACTGCTAGTGTTTATTACTTAAAATTTACACATTGCGCAGCTATTCATTGTGTCTTAATTACCATATACATATCTATGAAAAATAATTAACTAAGACCCAGTTTCACCACTTCGTATTAAGTTCCGGCTAACCTAACTGGCACTTTTATGACAGGTCTGTTTATCTGTCAAAATAAATGCCAGTTAGGTTATCCGGAACTTAATAGCAAGTGGTGAAACTAGCCCTAGCAGTATTAACATCAATGAATAAAAAATTAACCTAGGGTAATTATGTATAAGACCGTACCTATATTCACTATAAAATTAATTTGTCTTAGGTAAAATTACTTTAAGGAATATACAAATATATCACACAATGGACGGATAGTTTATTTAATCACATTTACAATCTTCAACATAAGGCACTGTTGCATACGAACAAAAACTCTTTCAGATTATGTACGACAAAACTAAAACATTTATAAATATTGAAAATAATAATCCCTTAAAGCGCTTGTAAGCAAAATGGCGATCTTAAGCGGTTAAGCGCTGTCAACTGCTAAATATATATTTGTATTTGGGACGCTAAGTTGTCTTTAACCGGGAAACCTAACCTAACTTAAACATATGTTTGTATTCATTTTAAAAAAATATATGAATAACATATTAGATAATGTAGTGAATTATTAAAAAAAGATGGAAGATATTTTTATATTTTTTAAATTAATTGCTTAAAATAGCTAATAAACTGATTTCAAAACAAACAAAATAAATAAGAAAAATAACAGATTGTGTCAGCGCTATTGAACTTAGGCTAATGTGTCCTGGCCGACAACTATTAGACCGTTTCTCAGCGCTAGCAAGCGCTTCAAAATCTTTTTTCTGGCAAACACACCCAATGATAATGGCCATGTTCCGATATACACTGCGAAGACTGCTCAGTGCTGTCACTGGTGAAAAATTCGTTCCGTTATAGACTGCCAGCACACTGCCGCAGTACCATAGAGAAATATATGACGTCATAAATCACCGCCATTTTTGTACTGTGAGCACTGGCGCTTTCGAGGTAAGGTGCTCTCAGTACTGTGACCACGTGATCAAAAAATATAATAGCGCGAGTGATTGTTATTATTATCTAATTGCTTCACTTCAGCCGTTGAATAATATATATACATATACACAATACAAAACTTATATAGGCATATAAAAATTTATAAAAACTGACATAGATAAATATAAGCGGGTGAAGGAATACGCCCCGGCAGGGAGATCAAACGGCCGAAGGTTAGGGCTGTAGGCTGAGAAATCGATGGACAATCCAAGCCGAGTCGAGTAATACCGCCTTCTGCATCCATGCTACGAGCGAACCGCCACAGATACCTAGCTACTTTAGGTGGTGAGCGAGGCGAACCAGGATCAAACCATTGGCAGATATTACGATAGGGACGATTTCAGCGAACTACACACCCCACATGTCGACAATCTCGTGAGCCAGATTTAGATATTTACGTTTTTTCTCTGTTTCGGCTTTCACGAGGTTCTTATCATGCGGGCTGGTAATGTCCACAAAAAACACCTTCAACTGTGTCCTATCCATCACCACGATATCAGGCTTGTTCGCCAGTATCATACTGTCCGTGGCGATAGGTAGATCAAAGTAGAGGACTAGGACTCGGACTCCGTCGCGTTTGAGTACTGGCAGCGGTGTGTACTGATAATATGGCATCCTCTGTTCCAGGAGACAGTACATTAGAGCAAGGTTTTGATGAAGAATCTTGACCGCTTGGTTGTCTGTGCAAGTAGTCAGTGTTGGCAAGCGCTGAACAGCCCGAAAGCATTGTTGAATAGAAAAAGTGTACATGATAAATGTTTTTATTTGAAAACAATGTCGAAAAATGAGGATGATAGTAACTGGACTGCGTTCCATTTTAAACAGTTACCAGTATAGCACAGCATAGCAAATTAAAAAGGAACGGCTTCGCAGTATACTAAATTGACGTCACACCTCACAATACTCGCAGTGTAAGGCGGCAAGACATGAATCGCAGACAATACGTGCTAGATCGTTTGCGAGTGACATAAGTCATCGTCAATTAAATTGTCATTGAAGATAATTGAAGATGAAAAATCGTCAATTAAAAGCTCATTGGACGCGATTAGGGGGCATCAATTTATTGCGTGAGGCAATTTGGCGATTTTTCGAAACTCCTTTTGTATCATACAAAATAATGATAATTTAGTGATAATAATTCAATTCATAAAAGTATGTAATTTTTCATCAACGTTTTCTTATGACTTTATCACGTAAAATTATCGTCCGTGATATCTGCCGAGACCATCCTCTCCCCCATGTGAGATTGAGGAGAGACTTCGCTCGACCCTCTCCCCCACTGAATACCCCACGTAAATAATTGATGACCTTTACCGATATAAGTTTCGCATAATTTCCGATAGTATATAATTTTCTTAGTTAAAGTAAAACGTAATGGCATGTTTTTATTTTTTGCTTGGTTTAGCTGCAACACTAGCTGGACATGTCCCTTATATTTTTTATTATTTCCTCCTCTCACTTTGAGATTTTTTTTAAACTGTAATATCCGTAACAGAAATTATTCAACACTTAACGGAAAATCTTAAAACATTTAAAGTTAATTATACAAAATCATGTAAAACTATTTCTATAGATAATTGTGCTAAGAACACTAAATATCAGTGCTCCATGAACATAAATTGACGAAGCACTATTGCATTCATCAGAAGAACAATAACACTCTTCCCAATATACTCCATTTTCATAAACACCCCAATTACAAACACCTGTTACTCCTGTTTCAGAGACTGATGCACAACGTCTGATCACTTGACGCCAACGACCATCCCCTGAAAATGAAAATATAATTTTTTAATCACCACAATCTGTAAGTCTAAAAATAAAAGTCTTTTTCTCTAAATATTTGTGTCTATGAGAACCCATGAATTGTTTTTTTGTAAATTTTTCAAGCCTGTGTATGTTCTGGACTTACACAGGTAAAACTGCAGTGTTCTTACTTTATAAAGTTAAGCTATTTCTATGAATATAATATTTTAGAAAATAAACACTCATGAAACACTTAATGAACTTAATAAAAATTAAGTTCATTTTTTGCTACCCGATGAATATGAATGTACAGATACTAATTGAAGACGAAAATAATTTTATAGCTATTTCTTTAACTAGTTACTTATATATGTTATAAAAAAGTCATATATGTGTGTAAATTTAAAATACATTTTTTATAACCAAATGTTTTTGGAGATTACTATCAACAGGAATCGAATTTTATTACAGAAAGCAAGACAAAATATATTTTATTTTTGGATAATTTTTTTATTTATTAATTTATATATTGTAACATATTCTTAAAAAAGTTATCTGTCCATTTTGCTATTCAGTTTTTATTTACTTACGTAAACATGCTAATCTCACTGATATTGTAAAACCTACTGATCATATTTGAAAAAAAAAATTATTGTGTTAGAAAGCTTATATTTAAAAGAGAACATCTATACTAATAATAAATCTGTTAAAACCTCCGTTTCATTAATACACTATATACCTATCATCAAGAATAAATTTTAATAGCGCGCTTTTATTTCGATCAGCGCCATCTCTTATCGTGTTTTTCTCTGTGCACGTATCACGTAAAAAGTACAAAACCAATGTAAATAACTTTAATACATAAAAATTAAACATAGCTCACAGTATAATTTAGTTTTTGTTTCATCTATACAAATAATAAATCTGTTGAAACCTCCGTTTTATTAATACACTATATATCATCAAGAATAAATTTCAATAGCGCGTTTTTTTTCGTATCAGCGCCATCTCTTATCGTGTTTTTCTTTGTTCACGTATCACGTAAAAAGTACAAAACCAATGTAAATAACTTTAATACATAAAAATTAGACATAACTCACAGTATAATTTAGTTTTTGTTTCATTGTAATTAAATTTAAAAATAAATATTTAAGAAAATAGAAATAGGTACCTACGCCGCCAACGCCATCTGGTCTAAGGAATCTTAAAAACTCACAAAACTTATTTTTGAGTTATTATTTTGCTAAACTTAAAAGTTTACTAAATATGTCGGATAGGAATAGAAATCGTTTTAATATTTTAGATAAACATCATTTTCAATTAATATAGGTACTATTATGTTAAATGTCACTAAATATAAAAACGATATTCTACTATTATACGATAGATGGCGCATGTAGGTAATAAAAATTTATGAATTTATAATTTTTAAAATTTTAGTTAAATACCCGTGCGAAGCCGGGGCGGGCCGCTAGTTGTAATTAAATTTAAAAATAAATATTTAAGAAAATAGAAATACGCCTAGACGCGACATAGACGCCATCTGGTCTAACGAATCTTAAAAACTCACGAAACTTATTTTTGATTTATTATTTTGTTAAACTTAAAAGTTTACTAAATATGTCGGATAGGAATAAAAATCGTTTTAATATTTTAGATAAAATCATTTTCAATTAATATACTATTAGGTTAAATATTAATTATGTTAAATGTCACTAAATATAAAAACGATATTCTACCATTATACGATAGATGGCGCAGATAATTTTCTGAATCGCGCTGACCAAAACTTCGGCCAAAAGAATGACACTCGCCCGTATTTAGAAAACTGTTTTTCTTTTTTGCATTTAATTAAATACTTTAGGGTACTACAGTCTTGATTGTTTGTTTGTTGTTAAAATTTAAAATATTTGGTAGTTATTTGTTTGTTGATTGTACAAAGTTGGATGGTTATAGCTATTTAAGTTGTAATCTATATATATAAAGTCGTGTTAGTTACACCGTTTATAACTCGAGAACGAGTGGAACGATTTTTATGATTTTTGTGTTTTTGGATTTGTCTTTGTCGGGAATAATACTTATTAAAATATGGTATTCATCAATGAGAAAATAATTAATAAAAAAAACAGTTCAAATGTTTCATCCGTACTATATATATATATATATATATATATATATATATATATATAATAAATCTGTCACTCAATCCATCTATTATAAAATATTTTCCAGTATCGACGCAGGTGTAGGTGATAAAAAATATAAATTTATAATTTTTAAAATTTTAGTTAAATACCCGTGCGAAGCCGGGGCGGGCCGCTAGTTAATCATAAACGTAGAAGAAACCATGCAGTTCTTTGCTGAAGTTCAGTTGCCGGATAATTTCCCTATCATGAATAACAATTGTTACCAAGTGTAATAATAACCATTGGGACCAACGGCTTTACGTTTTCTCTGAACCACGGTTGGTAGACCCATAAATATTTTCACCCAGACCAGAAACAAATATTTGTATAAATACAAATATCCCCCGAGTGCAAATCAAACCCACAACCGGTGTTAAGAACTAAGATTACTCATATTATGATGGAAAAACTGTTGTTGAACAGAAAAACCAGTTTAATTAAAGAAAAATATATAACTTATGTGTGATTTTCTTTCTTATTGAACCAAAATACCTACTGTTTCATATTGAAATCAACACACCTTTACTAAAATTATATACTTTTATACTTAAAAGTTGATAATTTAACCTCAATATTTGACTGGGGTTACTATGGTCCTTCGTAATAAAATGAACAATTTCAATTAGATCATGTCGGTCAGTCAAAGATTAACTTACATACAAATCCTTTCGGTCCTTGTTGAGTGAGTTTCATACAAAATGATCCAGGCATATTTGATTCATCGCTGCCACATTCAACTGCTATATGACTATTTATATCAAATTTTTTGTATGCTCCACATGTGTCTTCCTTTAAATTCTGCGACGACGCACATTGGTAACATCTCACGCAGAAAACTGAAAAATATTTAGCTTTTTTATTCATAAAAAATCATTAATAAAGAATATAACATTTCTTCTAACTTTCCTAGCAATATAACTTTAATAAAGGAATTTTTATTTACCTGTAGGAGCAATACAGAAAAGAACTAAAATAATTGATTTCAAGATCATTTTGATACAAAATAAATGAAACACACGGGTAGGAGTTATTTAGTTTTTAATTAAAACTAAGTCAATAACTTTTAGCAATATAGCATAGCACGGAACAAACACTTGTAAATTTGACTGTTGACACACCCACAACAAAACTTTTGGTTTTGACTTAGGGTTGTTCGATACTTCTAAATGCTTCTAAATATCGATTAATGACATACCTGTGTAACTTATGTAATAACATGCAGATATCGATAGATTTCTTAAAATAGAGCATACACAGGAATTTTTAAAACTTTAACGATATGGTTACTGAAATAAAAATTATATAATATTTATTTATTTTGTTCATATATTTGCTTTGCCTTACAATACATATAACTTTTATTTATTTATTTATTTACTTTACAAATGTTGGTACAGTAATCTTAATTTATATATGCATTAAAAACCACTGAGGTTTACAATTTTGCATATAATTTACAGTTTTTAAATAATTTACAGTTTTGCAACAATAAAATTGGATTATTAAGTAGGTTAGTTATAAATTTATTTAGAGACAAAACTAGGCAAGCGCATCAAGTGTTTATCTGTTATCTTTAAGATAGGTACTAAAGAAGTGGTTCTTTAATTTTTTTTAATATTAGATGGTGTGATACTGTCGCGTAAATCGGTGGGTAGATCGTTTATTAAACGTGGAATCAGGTAGCTGGTCGTTCGTTCGCCATACACATTTGAGGCGCTTATCGTCTGGAGTCAGTTCTGTGCAACTGACCGCGTGTACAAATGATGTTTAATTTCGTGTTGTAATGTCTTATTAAAAAGGTTTTCTTTTAGTAACATATAATTTAATTTCAAATGGACGGGTAAAATTTAACAGTGGTTAAACAGTCCCAATGGGTCATCGTGAAATTGGATATAATTATTTTTTGACACAATTTTTTTAAGAATTCTTAATTGGAGTTTATAAATTTCATTTAAGTACGTTTTGTATGTTCTGCCATAACTAGTAAATCCATTTCATATAATATGTGAACTATAGTCAAAATTCATTTATAATAACATGACGTGAAATATTTAACTTTTATTTAACTCTTAAACACTACCTACCATGGGTACTGGAGTACCCCATATGATATTTAAATCTTAATATTTACTTTAATATTTCAACAAGGCTTTTGCCGTTCAAGCTAATCGCTATTGGATAGTTCTCGCGTAATTAGGTCCATCATGTGCTGGAGTACCACAAGTGAAATTACTATTACGGAGGTTCTGGGGTACTGCAAAACCCCACGATAGTATTCGTCAAAGGATTATCACATTTCAGTTTAATTTTATATGTTTGATTTACTGGCAATTTTTTTAGTAGTGTGCATAAACATACTACTAATTATATAATATACATTATAAAACATTTTGAATAAAGCTTGTGTTATGTAATGAAGTGTGTATAATGTATATACTTATTAGGTAATGGAGTTGACAAAGCCTGTATACGGTCTGGTCTGTCAACCGAAACTTGACTTGTGATAACTGGTTCACAGCAGTACTGACTGCCAAATCATTACTAGAAAAGGGAATCACTTTGGTAGGAACTTAAAAAAATAAACGTGAGGTACCACAGTTAATGCTGGAAACCAAAGGTCGCGATAGAAACACGTCAATCTTTACCTTTGCTCCACCGCTGACACTGCTCTCATATTGCTCACAAGAATCCGTAAAAAAAAGTTGTATTGATGCTGTCTACAATGCATGACAGTCCTGATGAAGATAATGAATCATTTTTACCAGAAATAATAGCGTTTTATAATATTACAAAGTGCGGCGTTGACGTTTTCGATCAACTGAGCAAAAAGTATTCAATTAAGATTGAACCCTACAGCACTGAACCAGTTAATCAAGTAACCAGAACTGGACG
Source organism: Euphydryas editha (assembly GCA_036937285.1). Classification (NCBI taxonomy): domain Eukaryota; kingdom Metazoa; phylum Arthropoda; class Insecta; order Lepidoptera; family Nymphalidae; genus Euphydryas; species Euphydryas editha. The sequence goes on from JAUPFZ010000020.1 coordinate 11,614,262, forward strand.
CTGCTGCTTATATCCTCGCACAAAAGACCGAAAATCGAAGACCTTGTGATCCTCCTGTCACCGGCATATTTGTGCGGAGCATCAAATTAAAATTTGACAAATTTGTAATGTAAAGTGAAATAAATGACTAAAATTTATAATTTTTGTCTGCTCTTTGAATGGTTAATTGTGATTAATAAAAGATTTTGATAATTGATTTTACAGTATTAGTTTTATTGCATAATATGTCGGTGGGGTCCTCTGGGACCCCACGGTAGTATTAATGTCTTTAAAATTGAGGGTAGTGTTCTAGGGTTAAAGTATACTATTATTTTTGAAGTATTTATACAAACATAAATACTTCAGAAAATCCCTTTAAACCTTTTCGAGGAAACAAACATACGTTTGGCACAGGATCCCTCATGAGGGTTCCAAAAATTCGTTTTCGTTTCTAATTTCGTTTGAACCAGAGCATTAAAAATCAATCGTATTGCAACTGGGCAGCGACGACTTATGTACTCCTGAGGACAAATCTAAATTGCTTGTGAGATTCTTTTGCCAGCGTGATTATGTGGTCATGGAGTGTGAGCTTCGGGTCGAATATGACACCTAGGTCTTTCATTGAGTTTGAGCAAGCAATTACTTGCTCGTTGATTTTGTAATCAAACACAATAGGTTGGCACATTAGACCGAAAGTCATCAAGAAACATTTGTCTAAATTAAAATCCATTTTATTCTCTACACTCCAGTTGAGGACAGGGTCAACGTCATCCTATAAAGCTATACATTCCGCTTCTGACTTAATGTCCTTAAATAGTTTCAAGCCACACAAAGTAGGCACTTAAATCGCGCAATGACAGCTGGAAGATCATTTATCATTAGCAAGAAAAGCAACGGGCCAAGAATCGATCCTTCGCTGACTCCGGAACGCATGTTGAACGTGAAAGCCTGACCTACTGCTGCCGATTACGAAGATAATCATCTAGGTATATAAATGAACAATCCCTCTTTACTCCCTTCATTCCACTCCTCACTGCGATGATTTGGAACACTGTTAAATATAAATTTATATCCATGTAAATGGAGTATCTACTAGGAATTTTCGAAAATAAACTAGCGTAAACTAAAGAAAATCTACACAACATGTCATCACTATCAAAAAGGCGTCTTCAGATAGTAATAGGGATTCGGGAATTAGAAGTTATAAACGAAGTACATATGAACCATTTCGAAGCCATTGAGTTGTAAACACTTCGACTTTAATGGTAATATACTTAAGTCAATTATTCTCTTTTGACCTTAGCAAAGTTTTGAATTTTTAATACTCTTGTTTAAAATGTCTTATCAATAAAGGTAGTTCAGGCACTGAATTGATGTAGCGTATACCATTGATGAAATATACAAATATAGGATCACTTTTGATTTTAGGTTTAGGTTCTGATGAACAAAAAGGGTGTAAACGTAAGAGCTTTTTTATGAAAATTGAAATTTGTTTTTAGATATAACATATTTCGTACTTTTTACTGTTTAATTTACTTATCTTATAAAAATTGGATTGATTGTATGTAGTTTAAAAATATTTTAAAATTAATTACAAATAAATTTTATTTGTGAAAATAATGTGTCAAAAAAGTACGTATTTAATATTTTCCAAGACCAACTCAAATTAATTTATAAACAATACCACAAATCGATCCCTAGACATATTCGATACATATTCGATTCATTGATATAAATAATAACATCACTTCGTTTACTTAAAAATTTTAACTGTCAAATACTCAAAATCAAAGATTCAACTTACATTAGTTTAAAGTTGCGCTATCAAAACAAAAAACAAATTTTACTTATTCTCTTTCGATTTTTATGAATTAAAACATGTATCCGTATTTGAAACAAATTATGTGTCTGCTTGTGTTATTGAATTTAGTATCAAATGGTAAATATTAAATTAATAGTATTGTGTTTATTGAGGGCACGCCCAGTAGGTACTGTATTTTTATTAAAACATTTTTTTTTCAGTATTTTCAATAAAATGTTGGAACTGTAGATCTAATAACGACCCCAAATGCGCAGATCCGTTTGATAATAGTACTGTCCCGATAACCGATTGTGTCCAAGAAAAAGGATTGCAACATTTGCCGGGAATACGACCAAGCATGTGTAGGAAAATAAGACAAAAAGGTAAATTATGTAAAAGTTTCATAAACACTATATTTTATAGAAATATTAAAATATTTCAAGCTTTTTAAAGTATGGAAATTCAAGTTAAATATCGTAATTAGGTAGTACTGAGTAGGTTATTTATCACAAATAAAGTGACGTTGTTGTTTCTAATAATTTATAAAATTTTGTTAATGTCTGGATTATACGGTAGCTTGGTTTTAGTAAGATTGACACACAATTTTGTCACAGTATATTTATAATAATGTTATGTATTTACACAAAAATATTGCTTGTTTTAACCACTGAACTGAAATGAACACGCCCATAAACGCCCCACTGCTCGGCAAAGGCCTCTTCTCTATGTGAGTGAAGGTATTGGAGCTTAATCCACCACGCTGATTCACTGTGGGTTGGCTGATAATTTTCCCACCATGAGTAGCAATCATTACCAGGTGTCTATGATTACAACCGGGACTAACGGCTTTACGTGCTCTGCGAGGCACGGAGGAAACCCACAAGGACCCAGACTGGAAATAAATATTTGCACAAATAAAAATATCTGCCCTGAACGGCAATCCAACCTGTGACTGCCAGCGTTAAAGCAACTACTCGCAACACTTTATCAGAATGGTTGTCCTACACCAAAACGGTTGGGTTTTAACAAAATATATAGTCACAAATGTATAAGCTCAAGAAGGAACGATAAAATTATAACTAAGTTACCAACCTCACCAAGTAAATATTGTCTTTCTTGGCTAAGGTATTCAAATATATAATATATTCGCAAAATTTTATGATAGCTATTAAATAGATTTAAAGTTTATATAAAAATTCTTTAATAGGTTGAACATTATATTATACAGTACAAGGTTATATAAATGACAAATATGTGTAAGTTCTGTAATGCTGGCCTACAGGCAGGACATATGGCAAAATATGTAATAATTAGATAATTATTGACATATTTTATTTAAGAGTAAATGTTGTGTTTCTTGCTATCTACATTCCAAATAGATGGTAGTTTTGCACTGACTATAATTAAGTAATAAAAAAGTATTGTAAAATGACAATCAAAAAGTGCTTCTAAAGCTTTCATCAATATAATAAATATTTGTTTTTGATAATTAGGATAAAATTTTACAAAGTAAACTTGATATAATATTTTTTAAGTTCCTAGAATAATTAATTACTGTGTACTGTGCTGAGAATTTAAAACTATATGTAATGTAATAATTCCCATCTTTCAGTTAATGGAGAATGGCGTTACTTCAGAGACTGTGCGTATTTAGGTGAAGTTGGTATTCAAGGAGATGAAAGATTCTGTTTGATGAGAACAGGTACTTATAATATATTTATAGAATATTGTACATGTAATAGTAAAGACGGATGTAACTCATCAACTTTTATAAGCCCTTTCCCATTACTTATGTTTCCATCATTAATATGCATTTATTTTCATTTATTTACTAGTTTGTAATTAATTTGATACAGAATTATTATCAACGCTGAGTATATATATGTTTACGACAAAATGTTATAATTGATGTTAACATTATGCGAATAGTAAAAGCTCTGTCATAGACATATTTTACCTAATATAACATAATTTATAAGTTTATGTTTCACATATCAGCTATAATAACCTTTTTTTTTATCATTATAAAAGAACCTCAATCTTTATATTTTTAAAAACAATTTTTTTAAAAGTCTTTTCTCAATAAAATTGCATCATCGGTAGTTGCTATTAATAAGTTTTTCACCTCTTAATGTCATATAAATACTCTTAATATACAATCTTAATCCTTTAATTTCACGATTTATTGATTAGTAAGGTATAGATTATTTTAAGGAAATATATATAAGTTTTGTAGATGTTGATTAATTACTTTGACAATTTTTTTTATTTTATTTAAAAAGTATTTACTGTGTGATATAAATAATAATTTTGTTTACAGCTACGTATTAAATAAAGTATAAGCATAGACAATAAAATGGAATGTTAACATTTTTACAAAAGATTAATATCATATATATACTTTTTTTTTTGACTATTAAAACAAAAACTTTGTACAACTAAATTATTAAAAAAAAATTAAGTTTGTATTTATGTATAAATGAATGTTTAAATTACATTCATAATTCTTAATATTATCACTTGCTGTTCGCCTTAAATTATCACTACTTGATCTGCTGAATACCTGTAATGCATAACATAGGTTTTATTACACTTATAAGATATTAAATAAGTTTTATGATAGAATTTGTAGAAATTATGAAGTATATATATATACAAATATACAAATTCTAATATTTAAAGATAATGTAATTTAACATATGAAGAATGATTTTATATATATTTTTTATTCCTGTGTGCAACTATGACGAAGTATGTAATATTTTGTGTGTATAGAAATATTTAAGACTGATTGTTCCGTCCATGTAAGTAAAAAACATTTTAATTAAACAACTTCTGTAACTATTAATTAATGTACAATTTTTTTTAAACTAATTTAATATATATTTTATAAAAATCTGTTTATCTTTTACTGCAGCTGGATAACTATAACGAATCGACCCACTTCTGGAGATCCGAAATGGAAACCTATATCGAATCTTATCTTTTAAAATTAATTAAGATGAAAAAATTTAATAATGAATCAAACTATAATATTTTTTCCATTTATATGAAGGAATTTAAGATTGCATCTGAAAATTGCTACAATAAATATATGGCTTCATTAGAAACTAGTATAAAGGATAATATAAAATATTTTTGGAGTTATATAGCTCATCGGAAACGATCCATAGATATTCCTAGTAATTTACATTATAAAACATCAAAAGCCGGTAACCTCGATGATGCATGTAATCTGTTTAGTAAATTCTTTCTTTCAGTCTATCAGCCTTCTTTTGTATCCGATAATCTCGATATTAGCGACCTTAACTTAACAGAAAATACGTCTAATTTTATATTCAACTATTTAAATTTATCTAAAATAGAAATTCGCAAATCATTACAATCTCTTGATGTCTCTAAGGGTGCTGGCGTTGACAATATACCTTCTATTTTCTTTAGGGAGACTGCAACAGTGATTGATCAGCCTCTTCATTATCTTTATAATAAATGTATTTCTGATGGAATTTTCCCAAAAATATGGAAAAGCGCTAGGATTGTTCCTGTACGGTACGGTTCGGTGGTACGGGTGGATCAAAAAGTGATATAGAGAATTATAGGACTATATCTATTTTACCGGTTCTCTCTAAGGTCTTTGAGAAACTAGTACACAATGCTATTTATCCTTTTTTGCATAATAATATCCTACAGCAGCAGCATGGTTTCGTAAAAAGACGTTCGACTATAACAAATCTGTTAAACTATATTACTGATTTGTTTGATGGACTTGATGCAAACACTCAAACCGATAGTGTCTACACAGATTTCCGCAAGGCGTTTGATCGAGTAGACCATCGTAAATTGCTAGAAAAAATTGCTTACAATGGTATAAAAGGAAATCTTTGGAGGTGGTTTAAATCATACATTTCTAATAGAACACAGAAGGTAGTAGTTGGGGGTTGCGAGTCATCTACATCAAATGTAAGTTCAGGCGTTCCACGGGGATCTATCTTGGGTCCGTTATTGTTTGTCATCTTTATAAACGAAATTAACAAATGTTTCCATAATAGTAAATTTCTTCTTTATGCTGATGATTTGAAAATATACCGAAAAATAAATAACTACTAAGACCAAATTTTGCTTCAAGAAGATTTGGATAGATTCACCACCTATTGCTATGAAAATAAATTCGAGCTTAGCCTCAACAAATGCAAAAGCATAAGCTTCACTAAAAGAAAAACGGTAAGCAGTTTCACGTATTCACTTTGTGACACTGATGTCGATAAAGTACAAAATATTAGAGACCTGGGTATAACATTAGACAACAAGCTACACTTTGATACTCACATATGTAACATTATTAGTAAAGCCTTTCAAATTTAGAGTTTTGTCATGCGGTCCTCTACTGAATTCAGACATCCATCCACTCTCATATATCTATTTAAATCTTTAATAAGGCCACAACTTGAATACGCCGTTGCTATATGGAATCCCTTATCTATCTATCTATACATATAATAAAATGGAAGCAAAAAGTACTGCATGGATTTACTTCAAATTTGGCACGAATATTATTAAGAAGTCGGGTCAACATATAGGCTACATATTATCACGCTATCACCAACGGGGAACGAGCAGTGAACCTTTATTTCTTCAACGCATTCTGTAACAACGTGTAATCTAACGACGCATATTTGAATGTTGTTATTATATTAATAACCATGCTATAAGCTATCTTCACACTATAAAAATCACGAAATATAAGTAACTTAGGCTGATAAACATAATGAATGTAAGAATGAATGTAATATAAGAAATGAATATAAGTAGTATCAAGTCAATTTTAGAGCAGCGCCATCTATGAGATTTCCAAAACATCAAGTCGAATTACACGTAAACCCTTTTTGGATATAAATAATTTTTTGATCATGTTGGCAAGGTTAATAGTTGTTTTTAAAAGTCAAAGATGGAGTTGTTCATTTTAATGAAAATTGTATCGTTAATTCGTTTCAGAGATGAGCAAGACAATTTTAAAAAATGTATTTATATAAGTTTTAAGCTGCTTCATCTATGTCTTATAAAATTCATCGAGTTTGTCTGTATGTAATAACAAACAGAACTCAAAAAGAACTGCATAGATGTATAACAAAATTTAAACTCGAAAACGGCACGCTATTGCTGTAAGCTATTTGACCTAAATAACGAAGAAAGAGGAAAATTAAGCATGCCATATATCATAAAGATAAGAAATGCTTATGCTTCTTCGGAACCTATTTCCTCCGAAGTTGTGTAACGGGACCCGCCTTAAAGTCATCTCGCTCCACAGACACACCATTGAGGCGGAAATTCTTACAGGTTGTGGCGTCGGCGAGGCAGTATTTATACCACGCATTCCCCTCATACCTCATAACTTCCCGTTCCAGTTTAAGCGCGTACAGTTCCCCGTGAGTGTTTGCTTCGCGATGACCATCAATAAGTCGCAGGGGCAGACACTGAGGGTAGCTGGTGTTGACCTCAGGACGAGTTGCTTCTCACACGGGCAGCTGTACGTCGCTTGCTCCCGCGTCACCAGTCCTGACTCTCTTTACATTTTGGCTACGGAGAGCCAAACTACTAATGTTGTTTATCGAGAAGTCCTATAAATATGTATTTTTACCCTATTCTGTATTCCTTATTCATTATTTTCTCCATCTGCTTCAGTCACATCTTATGACTTTATTCAGCAAAATCACCATAGTCATTTATTCAAAGCAGGCTAAAAATAAGCACTTTTTGAAGGTCAATTTTACAAAAGACAGTCTCCCTCTGTTACTGCACTTTCTGTAGATATGAAATGTAAAGAAGAAACGGGTAAATGAATGTTATTTTAAAAGGTATAATCGTAGGTATTTTTGGTGCTGTATAGCGTTCACGCAGACGACGTCGCGGGCAGCAGCTAGTATAAGTATATTAAATATGAGAAAAGGTTGGAAAAGGTACAGAAAAAGTTCTTGTATCACACAAATTACAAATGTTATCGTAAACGATATATACGAAATATACATATATAAATTATATATTTTTTGATTTAATTGACATACAAGAATGACAATATTCATTAAATTAACTTTAATTACTTTTCGTGATAATCAAAAAACAACTAACAAAAATATTAATCATAATTCCTTTTTTTATCGCTGGGAAATGCAAATGCGTATTTACGCATGCGTATTACGTAAATACGCATGCCGCCGCGGAGAGGCGGCGGGTATGTGGAACTCGCTGGCACGCAGAACGGGCCAGAATACCCTCTGAAACCCAGCGGTGCCCTCACCGTCGTAATTGGGCGCCACGGGATCGCTTGCGCATGCAAGCGTGATCCCCGACGGTTGACCCGCCTACATGCTGGCCACCTTCGTCTATAGAGCGCTCCCGGCACCGTGAGTGCTCTATTGCTCTAGTGGCGAGTGGGATGATTATAGGTGCCCCTCCCACTCTAGTGCGGAGGGTGAAGGAGCGCGTAGCGGCGTCTCCTTCCCCCCGGTCGTCTCCTGCGGAGCGGGTCAGCGTTAACGTCGGCTTCACGCTCCCGCTCCGCAGCCTCCTTTAAAGCCATGACCTCCTCGCAAAAGGAGGCCACGGCCTACCAGCACCTCTCGCTGCCGAGCATGCAGCGGATCACACTTGACAACGAGAGGTGTCCGCCTATCACGGCCACCAGGGCAAGGCGCTGGGGCCTCCAAGCGGTGCACTCCTCGAGAGTCTGACGCGCCGTGTCTATCGGTGCGTCACACTCGTGGCAGGCAGGTGTGGCTTCCCTTCGTGTAATTTGATACTTACCAAAGCACCCGTGCCCGCTAAGTACCTGCGTCAGTCGGAAGGTCAGCACCCCGTGCCGCCTTCTGACCCAGCGCAGCGACGAAGATGTGGATGTATAGCATCCACCGTCGCTAGGCCCGCCGCTGGGGACTCCAGGTCCTCCTTCCACTATTGGATCAGGGCTCTCTGAGCCTGAGCCCTGATCGGAGCCGTCTGGTCCGCACTTGGAACTTGTCCTCTAGCTCTGAGACTCGACCGAAAACGGTACACTTCCGCGAGCATCTCCGCCTTGAGTTATCAATCATCATCCCTGTTGTAATTCACTACAACTGGAATGTTTAAGGACATTTGTATGAGGCACGATTCTGGAGAAATGTCAATAATAAATAATAGCTGTTTCGTGAGAGCAGCGTTTCGTTATTTCGTCCAAGCATAATAGGACCCGTGAAAAATGAGCCTATGAAGTAAATCTTGTGTTGGTCTTAAGTCAACAGCGAAAAATCAAGTAGTTCATACGCCGTTTTTTTTTAATGCCAATCCTGTATTTACACTTCTTGACTTAATATAATTTGCACGGCCATTCTACTTTTTATATGTTGTAGGTAAAAATTAGAGTTGCCTCGAATACTCGCTATTATCCGGTATTCGGCATTACTCGACATTTTTTTTTGTTATTCCTCGAATACCGAATAATAGCCAGTACCTATTATTCGACATTCGGCGAATAGTTGTCTAAAATAAACTTTTAATGAACAAAAAAAAAACCTTTGGCCTTAAAAATAATTAAACTTAAATATTTATTTAAAAAAAAATCAATATTAACACTATTATCATTAATATAAAAAGTTAGCCAAAAATCAGTCATGTGATGTTGAATTTAATTAGTTAGACTTTTTGATTAATATCACAGGTCTGCGAATTTTATTTTTCTAAAAGTTTTTTTCAAAAAATGTTTTTATTCGTTGTAAATGTTCTAAAAATAATATAAAATAGTATTCATATGATATGTATCACGTCAAATTGACAAGATATAGATGGTACAGATTTTTGATTAAAAATATATGGAGTAAACATTTGATGAAATAAACAATAACCATTTAAGAATATTTTACAAACTTTTAATATGTTATTGCTATCAAACTAAATTACAATAGTATATTAAAACAGAACAATCAATAATAACGTTGTTTTTTTAAATGAAAAGCTAAGATTTGTTGGTTTTCTTTTATGAACATTTGTTTCATCTCGGTGCAACAAGCAACAATAGTCGGACATCATATTAACGTCCTAATGACCTTGATATGTACCTTCTTTCAATCTCTTATATCTTAATTGAATCGTTTACCTTGTTCCTCACACTAATCGCCAAGATTTTTTGGGAAACAATCCATGTGAGACGTCAGAAAGTAAATTTTCTAACTTATATTACAGCCTAAGTTCTTATAGGCATTTAACGTTTCCTGAAGAATGTTTTTATATTCAGGATATTTTAAAGTACCTAGAAACTTAGAAACAATATTCTCAAAGCCATTCCAAGCATTTTTTCTAGGGTTCTCATCACTTTTTCAAATTCTACATCCTTGATAAATTTCCTGATATCGGGTCCCGTGAATATTTCCTCTTTCAACTTAGCATCATATAAACTAGGAAAACATGAGCAAAGATACTTAAAAGTATTTCCATCTTGTGGTAAAGCATTTAAAAACTGTTTCATCATAATGTTGCGATTAAAATTTCCACACATGATCGCCGTAATTTATCCGGAACCCATGCCTTGTCTTGGTGACATAACCTCAAACTAAAGTAAGAGTAATAAATTTTTTTACAAAGTTGGTTGTATTTTTTCTTTGTTTTACTGTAGTATATTGTCCACATATGTAGCAAAATATATTCGGATTATTGCTGCAAGTCCTAGAAACCATACATAAACATAAACATATGTATAATATTTTTATCGCACGTGAATACCTACGTTTCTTAATGGCGCCCTTTTCATTTCTTTTTTTTTTTAGACGCTTTAAATTTCTCTGGGTGGTTATATAACGGTTAATCATAGTATTTAGAATGATCGGCGACAGAGTATAGGATGGTAGGTCAGAGAAAAAAGAATATTAATATAGATTATGGAATTAATGTCGCAAAGAAACTAGCGACTTTACTAAATTAATAACTATATTTGTTCAACTTAAGATTTAAAAAAAATGTGACGTGATACATTCAAATAAAGCTTAAATTTGAAATATATAGATTAATATGAACACATTATATGTGAAATTATTCAAAAAACTTTTTCATCGCAGACCTGTGTATTTAAAGTCCAAAAGGGGCAGATTGTGGTGCAAAAAAAACTAGTTTTTTTGCATGATTGGGATTGAGTCGGTTGCGCTCTTCCTTATAAATCAAACTTGCCTCAGAAAATAATCTTTCTGAATAAACAGAGCTTGCTGGTGTGATTAAGTATCGTTTAGTAAGCTTACTTAAAATGGGGTTCCATTCTTATTCTCAAAGCCCCACCATTCAAAATGGGTTTATATTTCTGTCGACCGGTAGTTGAGAGGTACGAGGGTGCGTTTTTAAGTTCGCGGAATGAGAGGGTTGGAGGGGGATGATTAGGCTCATTAGGATCGTAACGTGTTTAGTGACTCATAATTAGTATAAATACGATATTTCATTGTTATTAGACTATTAGTCTTTGAGCTATCGCCAACCAAGCAACATCATTACGAGTGAAAAGTGAAATATGGAAAAAATCGAATATCGTGCCGTTATAAAGTTCCTTACCAAGCAAGGAAAATCAGTTGCGACCATAATGGGTGAGATGTCATCGGTTTACGGTGACTCTTGTCCAGGAAAAATCATTTTTAAAATCCTGCATGATCATCTTGGCATGACTAAGGTCAGCGCAAGATGGGTACCGAGAATGCTCACCCCGCCGCAAAAACAACAACGCGTAGAGTGTTCACGTGCATTTTTGGACCTCTGCAATGAACACAAGGATGGTGTATTGAGTCGAATTGTTACTGGAGACGAAACTTGGATTCATCATTATGAACCTGAGTCGAAACAAGACTCTATGCAGTGGCATAAAAAGGGCACAGCACCCCCCAAGAAGTTTAAGGTGTCACAGTCAGCTGGGAAACTCATGGTAACGGTCTTTTGGGACTCAGAAGGAATATTATTGATCGATTATAAAGATAAAGGTGTTTCTATAACCGGAGAATACTACGCTTTAATATTAGAGCGACTAAAAGAAGCCATTAAATAGAAAAGACGGGGAAAATTGACGAAAGGTGTGCTGCTTTTGCACGACAATGCGCCCGTCCACAAGAGCCATGTTGCGTTGGCTGCCCTGCTTAAAGTGGGCTTCGATATTTTGAACCACCCACCCTACAGCCCAGACCTGGCCCCGAGTGATTATTACATCTTTCCGAAAATGAAAAAAGAGCTGCGGGGTAAAAAATTTACCACCGATGATGAAGTTAAGGAGGCAGTTTCAGCGTATTTTGAGGACAAAGACAAAACATTTTTTTATGAGGATATAAATAAATTAATTGAAAGATCTGAAAAATGTGTCCGTCTTGCAGGTGAATATATTGAAAAGGAAAAATAATTTGGTTTTTTTATATCAACCCCTTACCCTTCATTCCGCGAACATAAAAACGCTCCCTCGTATATATAAGATAGTGAACATAGAAAGAGAGACGTGCAAGCACACATTTTCTTTCCCTTTTTCTCTCATAGGCAGTTACGTTTCGTATATATCTATTAAATATATATATTTTTGTAGTATAATGATATCATATTTAATGTATAATATAATGATAAATTAGTGTATTTATTATGTATAATGCTCGATATAAATAAATGTATATTTTACTGTTATTATATTACCAATATATAATCCTTTTTTAAATTCTAACATGACTTATTTATTTTTAGCTTTATCGTCATCTGTCGCAATGTTAAAGAAGTTTTACTTCAACCGCGTGTAAAGGTTACATATTACGCATTTTTTTTAATTTCAGATATTTTATTTAATAATATATTTTAGAAAAAAATCGAATATAATAAAAAATACAAAAGTTTTGTAGTATTTTATTGTTTTAATGTCTGTATGTTATGTTGTATAATACTTTAGTTGTACAAGTGTAAAAATATAAATCCAACATTTAGATAAAACATTTATTATAGCGATGAAAACAATTTGTACTTTGAAATATTGAATTGCGATTTAACAATTCACAAAATTACATATTAAAACAAAAATTAAATGTCAAACAGTAATAACAATTTGATTTGAAACAAGTATAATAATTTATAAGAATTAAATATGTTTACAAACCGTATTAGGAGATATTAATTTGTAGTCACGAAAACAGTAAGTAAATGAAAATATTTACATTAAAAATAAGTTTCTTATAAATAATTTATTAGTATATTATTTCTTAACTAGCAAGTAATAAAACATATTTTGGTGCATTATAATAATATCTTGCGTTAGTAAAAAAATAGAACATAATATATTCACCCATTTACTAGAACTAAACTATTAACAAATTATATTTAATAATATTAGTAGATTCGTTATTCATAATGTATTATTGGAGGTAGTTCACAAATATGACAATAATTGGAATTAGAAAAATACACCGAAAAAAGATTAGTATTTTTGCTCAGTATACAGTTGTCTCAGACCTTTTCGACTATTTAAAAATTTGTTTCAGAAACTAAAGATACATCCTTGGGTAAAATATTACATGTTCTTGGATCACTGGAAGAACAAAAAATATTTAGGGATACATTTAAAAACGATATTACGAAACTGTTATATTTGGTTTGCGGTGGGCACATGGCTTGTAAAATGGTATTTTGGTATGGTCCCCCAAGTTTTTACATATCTATAATTAATTGTACATTACTTTACTTAAAAAGAAGGACACCAAGGGGCGCCATTATTAAAGCCAAAGTCATGGTAATAGCGGATGCTCCATTGCATCCGTCGTAGTCGCAGGTTTCGCAAAACAAGGTAACTTCGTTTGGTCCATTTGAAGAGCTGGCGCAGTTGTTTGAGTAGTCGTCCTGTCGCTTCCATGTGCAACCACGGGATATAACTAATTGACCGTCAACTGTGAAACATAAAATATCACTGTAAATTTGTGTTACTCGATATATATCTGTAAATGATACTGTTTAAAATAGTAAATACTAGTGCATAATAATATAGGTATATTCGTCTGCAGTTTAGAAATAGGAGAAAGCTGGATTTCGGGTACAGAGCTTCGTTTCAATATTCCTAAATTTGCCCCCAGAAGAGAATATAATAAAAAATTTATTATTGACTTTTAAAAACCAGGAAGTAAAAAGTGGTAAATTTTTGGTTTTTTTTTTCCACCATCTCTTTTGTTTGTAGAAAAACACGAATCCCTTAATATTTCTATAAGATGCGCGTGATCTTGTCACAGTAAGTTAACCATAACAAGGTCACAAGAAAATAGGCACATAAAAACGTAAATAAAAACATAAACGGTAAACAAAAAGGGCGATGAGTAATCCAAAGTAATAGTTCTGACGCAATATTTGGCTCATAACTGTGCCAGTGTAGGTAGTTCTGTCTCTACCCACCAACGTTTATGTTTAAAGATGAATAATTATTACAAACAAAATCGTCATTGTAGCGTCGCGTCGTCACGAAAACGATGGTACAATTACATTATTATATAACAATATATATAATTATCTGTGCCCGCGACTTCATTCGCGATCGCCTTTTCTTTAATTTATTAAGGTGTGTAGGTATGAACACCAGCTTAAGATGAACCGTACCTTCCATAGGTTTCTGTACCTATGAATACTTACATTCCGGGTTCGAAGTTTTTTGAACATATTACTGAGGGATATGTCTATAATTTCTAAACTACTAAACCAAAGATCTTAAAATATTGACGCGACAATCTTTAAAATATGTCATTTCTAAAAGAAAAAAGAATGAATGAAATCCGATAACTCTTTATTGAAATACAAAAAGTACACATTTTGCCTTACATCTCTCTCAGGAGAAAAGAGGTATCATACTGAATTTATGAATTAAAAAGTATCCGAAGTTCTTCGTGGTATGAACTCAAATCGTTATCCAGTTCTATTTTAATTCATCCAGTAGGGTAGACTGGGTACGATTGAAACACAGGACGGTTGAGAAAACACGAATATCTCGCAAAGCGGGATGGTAAGTCCGAGGAGAGAACAAAGCGGACGACAGGTCTGAACACGAACAACAATGTTGCGTTGTCCTCCACTGACTTTAGCTGTTTTTAGAAGACCCTATTGTGTTTTTTTAACCAAAAGTAAGTATTTTAGCTTGGAGAGTTTTCCAATTATTATTGTTCTTATTTAAGTGACAGTATTAAGTGTGTTTTTGTTCGAAATGAAGGTCATGGAATATTATATCGTGACTAGCTTTTAGAATTTATCATTATTTTCACCATCACTATAACTGTTTTTACACTGAAATTGGAGATGGGGACGGTTGAAACAATTTTTTTGGGTACGGTTGAAACACTTTATTTACTTTTTAGCTTGGAGAGTTTTCCAATTATTATTGTTCTTATTTAAGTGACAGTATTAAGTGTGTTTTTGTTCGAAATGAAGGTCATGGAATATTATATCGTGACTAGCTTTTAGAATTTATCATTATTTTCACCATCACTATAACTGTTTTTACACTGAAATTGGAGATGGGGACGGTTGAAACAATTTTTTTGGGTACGGTTGAAACTTTATTTACTTTTTTCTGATTTTCTAGATGCCAAGACTACGCGTAAGAAAGATTTTGAGTGGTCTAATAGACCTGTAGATGTTTTGGTCTATCTAAGAAAGTGGTGAATAAATTGGCCTACGAACTTACAAAAATTTTTCGTCTACGATCTGGCAGGTGGGAAATGCCTTATGAGAAGAAATTCTGAACTAACTCTCATCGCAGCGCAAGCTTCAAGCAAGATTAAAGATACCGCTACAAGTATTTAAAATATTGACGATTGATTATTATTATTGCCAGAGTTGTTTATTTATTCTTTTAGTTTAAACAAATAATTAATAAAACATGTTATAACATGTAGGTACTATTCGCATGTGTTTCAAATGACCCCAATCACTGTTTCAACCACCCCTGTTTTTTTGAAACAAAACGGACTTTTTTTTTTAATTCGATTTACTATTACAAATAACACATCTTAAACTTAAGGTACCTACATTACCCATTAGTAGACAGAAACATGCTCTTTTATTAAAAAAACATTTTTTATTGCTCGGATAATAAATAGCAAAACTATGGATGATTTAAGCAAAATTGTTTCAACCGTACCCAGTCTACCCTACTTAAGATACAGACACACAGAAGAAAAAAAAATTTTTTTTTGACTTCAGCACTGATTAATATATAATAGTGTTCTCCAAAAAAAAATTTCTTACAATACCAATATACAGAATTGGACCTGTTACAGTTTTATTATAAGTATTGTTTCCAAGTTATTAAGATGAATAACTATCGGAAACATATAATAAAAACGAAAATTGAACTCTCTTATTGTTAATATACGTAGTGTTAACTACCGATAAATACCGGCACTGAGGTTCGAGCAAGCGTGTACCTAATCGTGACAAATCTCATTATCATATTCTGCTCGCTGAGGCAATTATCATGAACAAAAGAATTGAAACATTTGTACATAGATGATAATAACTAAATGACTATTCAGAATCTCAAAAAGTATAATAATATCAAGGTTTATGCAGTAGTTTATTGTCTAAAAGTCTCAAACTAGTACTAGTTAGTTTTAAAGTTTTAATCGAATTGAAAATAGATATTAATATCGTTTTGTTTTTTTTTCACGAGGCCGTTCGAGTGTGCATTATTTATTTATTATTTGAAGTGTTAAGTTTCTATAGGCGTGCATCAACAGTCGTGATACAAAATCACGGCGCAGGCTGAGTGTGTCAACTTTTTTTTCCCCCGGTACTGCAGTAACAAGTTCATCTCTCACTTACGTTGTTTTTGTCTTATTTCTCTATTTTATACTTACTTTTTTAAAGATATAAACTAACATATTATACTATAGCATTAATCGAAAAAAAAATATCGTTCTTTTTTTCTAATATCTATTAGAAAATTCCAGTTTTTAATAAGTTTTTATTTAAAATATCTCTTGTATTTTGCATATAATTGTTGTGATACTTTCTGATCTAAAATAAATGTAAATATGAATGAATAAATTCATTAACTCAAATCCTACCTATTTCATTAAATATGCTATAAAAAAATAATAAAACGTTTATTAGGTACAATTGAATAAGTTCTTACCATATCTCTTCTGTTTCTTACAAGCTGATTTCGAAGTAGTTAGATAAGGATATGAAGCGCCGGTGTTAGCGTCACAAAACTCCAGACGGAATAGACCGGAGGTATCACCCCGGCCTGGGATAAACGGATCATTACAGTATGGGTTGAGGTCTGATGAGCATGTCCAGCAACGTACGGCTTCACCTATAAAATAAAGAAACATTAAGAGATAATTATCTTATCTTATATCTTTAAACGAGCAATTCTTGTATCTATATAATCTGAATCTCGGAAACGGCTCCAACGATTTTCATGAAATTTTTTTTTGTTTTTTTTTTTTTGTTTTTTTTTTTTTTTACGCAGGGGAATCCATTTACGGATGATATCCAGGATGCCCGGGTCGGCAGTCCTAGACCTATGTCGGACTCGGCACTTTGGGAGTGCAATACCGTACTAAACCCCTGCGGGAGCCTTCAGCCGCTTTAATTGGAGGGTCCCGGATCTGCAGGCAACAGGATCCCTCCAGCGACAGGCTGGCCTTGGCGAAAAGGCCAGACTTCTCCTCCATGGGGACTGTCCAGCTAACCTCTGAACAGTCCCGACGACGCCGTGTCTAGCAGGACCGGGTTCCCATCCCGGCCCGACACGGGCACAAGGGCGTTACAGGAGGCGCATTAAGTAGCGCCTCCTACGCACCCCCATTCGTCGCCCGCGGATGGAGGCCACGTCGGCGGCCTCCTCTCTCATCCGCTCGTCGGCCTCCTTCTGGGACATTACTGTCTCGCAGAAGGAGACCATCGCCTTCCAGGACTCGTCGTCGCCGAGCATCGCGGTGATGACGCTCGGGAGCGACAAGTCCCCTCCGACGACCGACGTCAGACCTTGACGCAGCACCTTCATGAAATTTAGTATATAGAAGGTTTCGGGGGCGATAAATCGATCTAGCTAGGATTTATTTTTAGAAAATGTCGTTTTATCCCTTTTTTTACTCAATTAAAAAATATCATTAGAATACGAAGGTAAATTTCGCTGTCATTGATAAGCTTGTGATAGCTCGGATGGGAATCGGGCGGATTCGAAATCAGAAAACTCGGGTTCGAATCCAGGTTCGTACAGACCAGTTTTTTTTCCTTCTTTTTTTTCAAGTTTTTTCTTTTGTCAGAAAAACTATTATTGAGAGATCTTTTTATTTTTTATTTAAATAACCAGTTGCTATTATTTTATTATTATGTCGGTAAGATCGAAAATATTATTTATGTTTCATCAGTATGTAATGCATCTAAATATAGTTTAACCGAGCAAAGCTCGGTCATCCAGGTACTAAAACTATATGTTTCACTTGCAATATACCTGGCACCTATTCTATGTATGTTATAATGCATTATAGCCTATTTTGGATATGGTTAGTTTAACTTCCAGATGGTAAAATAAATATAAATTACAAAATACCAAATATTTCTATTGTGCGTTGCGGTAGGGTTTCCAAGCGACCATATACTTAATTGGTACGCGTCAAGCAGGTTTGTAAATATTTGTATTTCAGTTAATTTTCCTATTTATTTATTTATTAATTCTGAGTTGAGGCCAGTTATCAATTGGAATATAATTATAATAGTTACATTGCTTAATACTTATACACAGTAGTACAAGCTACATAAAACTTGAAATAAATAAATCAGGGAGTTAGATGTATTTATATAAGTATTATTTATTATTATCTGTTATAGAGGTAAAATTTACTTGTTAACCCACGGAGCCCCCCTAATTTCCTACGGAATGATTTCTAAATATTTTCATAAATATGTATAATTGTATATGCCTATATTAAAAATGCTACACTATCCCTGAATAGCATTCAAATTTTTTTTTTCTATGGATCGGAATCTATCTTCAGACACTCATTCTCTTTTATTATTTATTGTCTTTTACTTACAATGAATAAACATAATAATTAGAATATTTAAAGTTGTGCATAAAAATTACAATTACAATTTACCTTCAACAATATAACGACTGATAAAAAAAAAGTTGCTTATCTACGAAATTTTTCCGTCAGTGCTAAAAAAGGTTGTTAGATGTATATTAGTAACTAAAAATTTATTAATTTTTGTTTTAAGCCAATTTTCTTGCGTATAACGTATTTGGCGGTGAAGTTAATTTCTAGGAAACAATGTTAAAGTAAAATTTTTAACGTATAACTAGGAAATAGGTGATAAATTACAATTTTTCATTAATAAAAGTGTAACAATCCTGTACACGATGACTTTTGGTTTGTTTACAAAAATTCCACATCGAATTTGTTTTAAGTATACCTACTTCTTATATTAAATTCCCACAATTTAAAAATAGATGAATTAATTTGTAACATTATATTGCGAAGATATAATAATTGTTCTAGTATGTTTAAGATCTGCGCTTATCTTTTTGTATCTATAATTAAGTATAAACAAGACTGCAACGGGACAAAAACAAGACTATTATTATAAAGAGATCATTGTTCTAAATAAATGTATAAGATAAACTACATCACCTCCATTCCTAGTTTACAGAATACTTCGCATTTTAATTATTATAAATCCTTAAATACGTTTGGGGGGTGTGAGGAACAGAGTGTAAGGTTCCTCATCCACCATTGAAAAGGGAGGATCCTCCGACCAGACGGGAGTTGTGTCTGGTGGGCTCACAGAAATAGTAGAGGTATTATTACTATTTCTGTGGGTGGGCTACATACCTACGTATTATATTAGTACATATCATATCTATCTGAGACGATTAATTACCTTAACAAATATTGAAAGTTTTTTTTTTTATATTAGGTACAATACCTAGTTCCGTATTAATGTACTCTGTGACTACTCAATTTCTAAAATTACATTACCTTCTTCATTGGATACCTTTTCCCTACTAACAATAAGTAAAGTTTATTCCTTTATTTTATTTAATATTTTAATTGTTTCAGTGCTATACTCGACATAGTTCTTGTACTAAGATATTTTCAGGATCTTCCAGATCAGTAAAACCATACATGGTAAAGTTTAAATAAAGATTGAAGTGTCATTATTTAAATGTTGAAAACTATGGTGGTTAAACAAACTACCAAAAAGTTTACCTTTTTAATTTAATAATAATTAATTGAAATTACATAAGTACTTTAACAAATTCTATCGGCGTGTATTTTTGTACCATATTAGGTACACTTTCGTAATTTTATCGTATATACTATATAGATTTGTAATAAAAAAGTTAAATCTAAAGGCGGTTTTCATACAAATAAGGGTATTTTTCGATGTATTAAGTTCGATCTATAATTTATTATAAAGTGGTGCCGAACCCTTTATGTGTGAGTCCAACTTACCCTTGGGCATTTTTTTTTATAACTTCAATACTAAGCTCAAGGTCCTCAACGATCATTATGTAGTTTTTATACGGTCACGCTACGATGATGGTTGACAATTGAAAAACACTTTGCTTATATAACATTGTTTTCTTGTACCTATGTATTGTGACGCGCGTATTTAAAACAACATAAGAATAGTACTTAAAACTTAGCGATCACGTAGTATGAATATAAAGTAGTACCTACGTACTAAAATAGGGTTTATTATAATAAATTGTTGATGTTTACAGATCTTACTTTACAATATTTATAGTTTTGTAATTAAACCTTATCACGTGTAAGTTAAAACGATGTTAGTATGTATAAATATCTTTTATTAAGTAATTAAGTAACATTCCGTATATAATGCGTTAAATTCTATTGTAGATTTTCTCCTTTAACGTGGTATAAAATGCTGGCAAATTGACAATTTGTCTCGAAGGTTGTTGAAAAATATTTTTGAATGAACCATGCTCTACGACAACTTTATATTAACATTTTTTTTAGTGTTGATAATGCCTTAATATGTCAATTTATATAAAAAGTTATAAAACTTTTTATTACATGTTACCTAATCTGGACCATTATATTGTTTTCTATCTACTAGTAGGTTTGACGATTTGTCGTTAAATTGAGTATCAAACATAAAATTAAATAAAAATTCGTGTCGAAGACCCTAGTTTGTACCTACCGGTCTCCCAATACAAGACTGTTTATTGAAGGCGTCATGGGCCTCATAGATTTCCATACCATTGTTTTCCCTTTGCGGTTTTCCCCAAAAATGGCAGTCAACTCACTATGTAAATTTATTAGATATAATGAAGTTAATAGAATATTGTGTAATTTTGATCAAATAGAATATTGTATTGTACATGTCACACAATTACTCGTATTTTGTTTACATAGAACCAATGTTAGAAATCTGTTGCAAACGGTCAAATTGTAAACTGGTACAAAACTTGCATCTGTTATATGTTTGTTATGTGGCGTATTGTTATATGGCGCGTTTTAAATAGGTTGAAAATAACGTAACCTAATCTATATTTTTTGTTCAAAAATAGCGGCCGTTTTCAATTTTAAAGTTTGCAAGGTACAGATTATGAAGTGACGATGTTTAAGGTATTATGGTGACATACATATATGAATAAGCAGTTGCTTTTGGAGTTTTCCTACATTATTTTGAAACGTAGTTTTTGTTATTTTGTGGTAAATGGACGTTAATGCGACAAGGTTCCAGCGCATTAGGAATTGGCGGGAATTGTAGTACCTAAATGACACTCGTGTGAATGTAAAGTGAATAGCTAGTTGTATCCTATTAATCATTAAAATCCTAATATCCACCGTATTTGTTTTCTAATAAATAATTCTGATGTCGTAATATTGACTGACGCACTGCTTTTGACAACGCATTGTGTCGAAATTTAACAGACACCGTGTTCATTTACGGTCAGTTATAGTAAGAATCTGTCTCAGGCTTTGTTTACCATAGATAGAATTTGGATATAAACTCTTTATTAATTGTGTCAGATATTTATTGCTATTAAGTAGGTAGGTACATCAGAAACAGACAGATGATTAAAACCGAACTTTAAAAGTAGAGGGTTAATAATAAAAATAATTAAGTATATTCACAATTACACACAATATGGCAGTTTACGCTGTACAAGATTTCTCTCACGGTACATATAATTTTTACCTATACATATATTTCTTGTGTGCGTGTGTATGTTACTGAGCTCCTCCTAGACGGCTGGACCGATTTTGATGAAATTTTTTGTGTGAGTTCAAGGGAATTCGAGGATGGTTTAGATTCACAATTTGGTCCACTGGAAAATGTTTATTTAACTAATTTTTAATTTATAAGTAGTTGTTAATTTTGGAATATTTTACATTGTATATGTATATGCAGTATATGCATACTTACACACACAGTATATACTCACATGCTACCGATCGGTCGAATTTGAACAAGTGTACATGTAATGACGTTAGATATTAAAATAACTCTTGAATAATAATTTTCATCAAAACAGTCCAGACTGTTACAGCTTATTGAAGAATGTTTGAAATTTTCGAATTAACGACGTGTGTACAGGACAACGTCTATCGGGTCTGCTAGTAAAATTGTAAATTTTACGAATCCGTTTTTTCAGAATTAACGAAAAATTTTGTAGGACCTAAAAACACTAATTGCATACTCAATATTTCTATCATTTTTAGAGCTTTCTGTCCATCTTCCTGTTCGTTTAAGCACGCATTACAAAGTAACTACTAAGTGTAAGTTTAAAAAAAATTGCATGAAAATTATTAGGCATATTATCTTGAGGTCTTTTTTACATCAAAATCGTGTCACTCTATTAAAAGTTATTTTAATTCAAATTTTGTATTTTAAATGACGGCGTTAAAGAAAAAAAGGTGATGATCTAAAAATTGTAATCATACTGTGCAAAGTAATTTTTAAAAGCATTTCATTTATAAAATGAATGGTGTCATGGGACACTACGTAGGAACAAAGTTCCTTCGAATAATAACATATAGAAGCAACAAGCATTTTATTTAACTACATAAAAGTATTTAGGTATGCTAGTAAGTAGCATGTGCATAGCATGTACGTAGCAACCTTTATGTTTTTCTTACGGTTTAGTCTCACATTTTTTTCAGTTCGGTCGCGCAGCAAAATCCCTATCTCCTCCAAGCCTGCCGTAAGGAACTTCGTTCCAATAATGTATATAAACAAACTCAAAACTCAGTAAACGAAAAAACAAATAAAAATAAAATAACGTCAAAAATTATTTCGTATTGTAATTCAATTTTTCCGCAAAGTAGAACAGTTTGAAGGACGATACTATCATGATATTGTAGACTAGCGGCCCGCCCTGGCTTCGCACGGGTATTTAACTAAAATTTCAACAATTAAAATTTATATTTTTTATCACCTATACCTGCGTCGATACTGGAAAATGTTTTATAATAGATTGATTTAGTTCTCAAACTGCAAAAAGCACTGATTTAAAATGATGACATGATAGACATGATTATTAAAGTTATTTACATTGGTTTTGTACTTTTTACGTGATACGTGCACAGACAAAAAATTATAAGAGGTGGCGCTGATTGAAATTAAATCGCGCTATTAAAATTTATTCTTGATGATATATAGTGTATTAATAAAACGGAGGTTTTAACAGATTTATTATATGTATAGATTCCGCTGATGAGTTTTTCAGAATCGCAATTAGTTAGTAGGTACCTTCAATTACTTGAACAACTACGAGTACATACTAAGAAGAAATACTATAAAGAAATAAAAATAGTAGCAAGGCACCAGGCTAAATTTTCCCATCGACACAAGCGGGATGTAACAAAATCTTTTACATAAATAAATAATTTTAAAAAAAATTTTTGACGTGATAACGTCTTGTAAATCCATGAATGCCGGCTGAACGCACGAAGAAGTGTCACGTGTCGCGAGCGAGAGCGCGGAACACGCGATAGAGAGGTACGATCGGCCTAAGCGTTCGGTTTGTAAATGAAAAACAATAACTCAGATTGGAGGATCTTAATATCACACATGTATATAAGTTGTAAATAAATTGTTAATAGCACATTGTTACTTGTAATTAATCTGTATAATTTAAGTAATAAAATATTTGAATTAACGAGTGCCAATAAATGTTAATTTATCGAAAAAATCGTAATTATTTGAATTAACTTTGTACTATACAAAATAATGATAACTCAGTGATATTAATTCAATTCAATTCATAAAAGTATGCGTTTTTTATCAATGTTTTCTTATGACGTTATCACGTAAAATTATCGACCATAAACCGACTTTACAGGCAACCAATTTTTGGTTTCATTCTTACTTTGATTCAAAGAATGGATAGAAAGTAGGTTTATTGATGGTTTTTATTTAGGACATTGTAGCATCAGTTGTGACACGGCAGGTGTGAGTATCATTTACATTCTTCTATGTGACGGAAACAGTTTAGTAGGTCACAGTTTTATTTTAATTTTTTTTACCTATAGCAATTAGAATTTATTGTTATTTCGTGTTTTATAAAATATTATTATTATGTAACTATTATAATCATATGTTACACCTATTTTAATATGCTTTTGTTAAATTCTTATTCCAATTTGGACTCTGACCATTTTTTTAACGATATTTTTGAAAGCAATATTTAATATTTTGTAATACTGTCAAATTATATGTGTAGCATTAATTAAATTCAATAGTAATTTGAATGTATATACTCGTATTACCCATAAGTAGTTGTGTCATGAAGAGCTTCATGAGTCATTAAATTTAACATTAACTAATTTATTATTAATTATATTTATTTCTTTATTATAAATGAGTAATAGAACACACACCCTAATATCAGGAGTGAAACAAATAAATTTACATTTGAAATTTGTTTCGTTAGAAAAGCTTATTAATTTGTAATTGACTCAATTTTTTTAAACTTTATTTATTTAGCAATTGGGAGAAGATACATACAATACTAATGAATAATGTATAATAAATAAATGTAAGTTTTTAAACACAATAATAGTTACATACTTGTTAGACTACAAGCATTCTGGTGTAATGGTGCTACTGGTAGCCTTAACACTGGCGGTCGCGGGTTCGATTTCCAATCGTGGCAGATATTTGTATTTGTCTCCGGTCGGAGTGTACGTCCTCGTGGGTATCTCCAATCGTAACTCACGATATGGAAATTATACGCCAACCCGCAGTGGAGCAGCGTGGTGTATTAAACTCTTATATGGAGAAAAGGCTTTTGCCCAGTAGTGGGACGTTTACAGACTGATTCAGTTCAGTTGAATTAATGGTATCTCGCTCAAAATTCAAAATTTAGAATTTTTGTCTGCTTGTATGAACGCACTAATCTTAAAAAATACTACTGATATACTGAACTCATAATACGGTACCGGGTCATATGATGGCTACAAAATATTACGTTTGCGGCTTAAATTAAAGTTCGTGATATCTTATCTGTACTGAAAATATATTCAGATTTGGTGTTTAAGTGGCAACTGGCAAGACAACACAGACATCTTATAGTTTATTCTGGGATATAAATCTATTACTTAAAAAAGGCAAAAATGTATGCTAAGGCTGCGTGTATTAACATTTCTTTTGGTTTGAGGTTCGGTTTGATTATTTTTATATTTAACTAGCAAACCCGGCGAACTCCGTTTCGCCACCAGATGGCTTCGTTTTTTGTAACATTTCGTTTGGGAATTAAAAGATGAAGAAAAATTATATTTTTTGTTTAAATTTGAAAAATAATAAATGTCACACGAAATTAACTGAGCAGAGTACAATGAGTAGCTGTCAAACAATGTATCACGCACCGGCGCCATCTACTTAAAATGAATCGTACTTTTTTCGTGAGGGATACTCACACCACGTAGGTACTGGCGCCATCTGCTCCACCACCATGCAAAACCATATTGGTTTGTAGCACATGTTATGTATCAGAGAAGGCGCTGTATGTGAAAAATGATTTTCCCTGTTTTCCTGCTTTTCTGTTGAAATTTTTCCTGAATTTTGGAAAACGGAAAACCGTGGAAATAGGTTCGTGCGTTCTGGAATTATAGCGTCAGGAAGGAAAACCCGACTCATTTTTATATTATAGATAATATAAATAAATAAATAAATATTAACCAACAATCACATCACGTTAACCTAGCCCCGTGCTAAGTTCGTAAGAACTTGTGTTACAGGTACTAGGCACGGAAATAAATTTAAGAAATTTATATAAATACATATATACATAAATACACGTCCATGACCCGGTGCAGACATCTATATTCGTGATACAAATTATCTGCACTTGGCGGGATTCGAACCCGCGATCGCTGCATAAAGTGTCCACTTGCCTGACCACTCGACACAGCCGGTCGTCAAACATTAATTATATATTTTATTACTTTTAGTATTGATGTGCAAAAACGTGTAAATAAATAAATAAATAAGTGCGTGATTTAATCTGTTGATTTATTTCGGATTTTACTTAAAATTATTAGCTTTCTATTTACACTAAAAACTAAACAATATAAAAGAAAAATGTTAACTATTTTATACAAAATGCGTTTTATTACATTTCTTCATATATAGGTCGAAATGAAATCCCTTCCGTCGTGTTTCGAAATCATTTGAATCAACGCCAAATTTATATGAAGCCAACGTATTAGAAGATACCTCGATACTTACATTCTAATATTTTATTTTGAATAAGTACATATTTTTCTATTGAATAATATTAATATTTGTATAATATTACATTATTACCCTTTAAAAATGGATTTGTTTAAAGGCACTAGTTATATAAACTATACGCTCAATAATTGGAAAAAAATAATTATTTTTGTTATACGTGTTATATTTATGTATACTTTATTATTCGATAAACGCAACGTTTCGACGGAAGTGAATAACGTCAAGGAATTAAATTAGATTTTACATCGTTACCTACAGTTTATATGGTTTATGAAGCAGCAATCTGAAATCATTTAGTCGAAGTAATTAATAATAAGAATTATTTTCAATTTTTAAAAAAATTTGTGTACCTACTAAAAACATTCCATTACTAGTTCCTTCTCATATCATAATTATTTATGCTGAAGTATCATGTATAAGAATTTATATCGCTTTCAAATAACGTATTTTGTTAATAAATCGTGTTCTTTCATCGTTCTTTCATTCACTATAACAATATGAGCAATACGTGTTTGATAGGTTCATGGTACCTCATCTACATTGTAAAATAAATAACTACTTAGCAAGGTAGAATACAAAATAATATCGCCGTTATTTCCAAATTTACGTAATTGTATATTAACATTTTTTCGAACCGAAAAGATTAATTGAAGTCTAGGTTTAGTTACGAAATTACACATTTTGTAAAACAGTTCAATTGTCTTTTGTTTTGTTTTCCTATATAAGAAATAATATGAAAAGTTTAATGACACCTTGATTTAAAGCAAAATTGCATTATGCTGCGTATTTTGGGAAGGTACTGTTACTGCGTATCGCCATAGATCCCAAGTGTCAATTTAAGTTGCCATTGCTTCATTCTTAGTTTATCTACATATAAATAAAATTGTAACTGACCGATGTCTAAACTTGAGAGATATTTAGGTAAAATTAATTATAGAGTTCTTTATAAAAACAATAAAAGCTAAAAAACTATTTTTAGAATTTTTATCTGTCCGTCTGTCTGTATTTTTTTTCCGGCATAACGCTAAATTTTGCTGCACGAAATTGGATTTGGTTTTCACAGTTGTGATCCTGGAGGTCGAACTTTAAATCTGGTGCAAGTTCCATCTCTATAAACAAAATCAAAAATGTAGTGAAACCCTGACGAAGTAAATTCACGCGTAGGATGCGTCATCGACCAAGGAAGTTTCATGACACATAGCAATACTTTTCCTAAGATTAAGAGTGTACCTATCATAAGTTTTATTTATTTATTACTATATCTGTATGCAATAATTTTTATAATGTACTTATGTCTATTATGTTAAAAATATATAGTAAAATGGGAGCCGTCTACTATACAATGTTACATGTGCTTATAACATGCAAGTTATAATATCATGTGTGTTATATATTAAATTGGATTAAGAATTTTTTTATTTATTTTGTTTCTTTTCCTTCTATAAAAAATTGCTTTGCTTTTGCTGAGTTATAAAATTGAATATCTTATATTTCTTAAATTTATTCGATAACCTTTGTCTTTCGGGCTGTGAAAAGCGATTAATCAAAATTTTCAATTATTTTGTTAATCGTATACTAATATAAAAACGTTACTTACGCCGAGTTGCACGAAACAAATTTTAAAATTTAAGTGTTTATTAAACTAATTTAATCACAAGAATCGTGATTATCTGTTGCACGAAACCTACATCTGATTAAGTTAACAAAAAAAAAATAGTTTAATTAAAGACCTATCTAACGGATGATTAATTCCAACAGCTTTAAATTAATCATAAGATCAACTAATTTTAAGATTAATTGCAACTTAACTAACGGAAAATTAGCGACGGTTTCGTGCAACTCGCCGTTAATAAATAAAATCGCCAAGATGCAATGGAAAGAGACTCAAAAGACCAGTGAGATGTTATTGTAAATATTACTTCAATGCACAAGACAGAGTATTATTGAATAGAGGGACCCAGACAGTCTTCATATAATTAATTACGTTGAACAACTTTCATTGAAAAGACCAATTTGTCCACTTCCGACGTTTAAGACCCCTAATGTATTTTTATTTATATATTTTCGACTTATGGTTAAGTATTATTAAGATTAGGTACTGTTCAGCTGCTATGGTCGAACCGTAACATTGAGGCGAAGTACCTTAAATATTGTAGATTTATTACACTGGACATTTTATTGAAACAAGACTTCAGTTTAATTAAAAAAAAAAAAAACAGATTATAAAATAATTGCCTGGTTGAACCGGGACTCGAACACGAAAAATTAACCAGTAGCTTTATCATTCCGATCGAAAGGTTTCATCATAAGGATTATTTTTTGCTAAATAACATAGTAACAGAAATATTTTAACATTTGATGTAAAATTTTGTTCAGAAAAATGAAAAGCTAACATTGCCTTAAGGACATCCAACTGACATTTTATTACAAATTATAATTAGTAGGATAATGGCTTTTTAAATGTGTTTTATTCCCATTCTGTTGAATACAAAATCCCACTCCTTTGATTATTTAATTTAAAATGATAATGTCAGTCCAGGTATATACTATGTATATATATTATCAGATCAATAATCAACGTCGATAAATAATAATCTTGCCAACGCATAAAGAATGTTTAAAATCAGACCGTTATTTTAGAACATTATAATATTAGTATATTTTAAATATGTACATAGCATACGAGTATGTATGTACGTTTTAGAACTTTTTTTTTTCTTTTAACCGTTGATGCAGTTCGCAGTGAGTTTAAACAGCGCTCTCCGCTCCAAGATCGTCGGTTCATACCCCAATCAATTTAAAAAAAGGATGTGATGTTGACTGTGTATATGTATAAATGATATAATAATGATATGTATTAATGATAAGAGTATATATTTCTTTGAAATAAAAAAAAAAAAAAACTAAAAACAAAGTATAAATAAATAAATAATGGTTATTTTGACAGACTTTGTTTAAATTGAACTGAACTGAATCAGTATGTAAACATCCCACTGCGTAAAAATGGTGCTACAATGATTTTTTAATGAAGTACCAGTGAAAAAATATAATCAAATTTCAAATAATAATTTCGCTGATAGACCATTGGAATACGATTAAAATAGCAGAATCACGCGTCTAACTCGATTGTTAACCGAAAGGTTCTACTATTGATGAAACAATTTATTTTTTTATATTATTGATATGTCATTTATTCTTTTAACCGAAGCCTGAGTATTTTTTTTTTTAGAGATGTATCATATATTTTAAAAGTAGAACACTGTGACTATGAATATCTTTTACTCGTCTACTATGAACGTAATCCTGTTTTCAAACACAACGAGGCTTGTTCTTGGCCTCGTCTAATTTAACAATTTTTTCCTAATTTACAGAACGATGTTTTAAATTGACAACAAGTGTGAATTTTAACACCTACGTAGTGTACCTACTCGAAAAATCAACATGGCAAAAAAAAACTTATTATTTTTTTTTATTACCTAATTTAAGATGAAGGATGGAGCTGGCTTATCGATAGTGATAGTGACACACTTCTATTTTTAGACGTTAAACTCTGCTTTGAAAGCCTTTTTGAGACGATTTTGTAATAATTGTGAAGTTTGTTTTACACTTTGATCAATACGACGTTGAAGATATTAAATCATGTTACTTTTTATGTTGTTTGTTATTTAATTATTTAATTTACTTATTGTATTTTAGTACTCGATTCTCATGAACACAAAATTTAATTTAGTCTCATCTCATCACGTCTTTATCTAATCTCATAGTATATGGTGACTAATTTGACCCGGCCTCGTGTTTACTACGAGAGGTCACGGACCGTTAATAAGATTCACCTAATTGGACTAAGTAATTTACGCTAAAAACTTTTTTAAATTACTATTTCCCATTGGAATTAATATAACAACATTCGGATAAGAAATATAAATGAATAAAAGATATATTATATTATTAATAATTAAAAACGTAATGTATTTTTTATGTCGAAATAAAAATGTACATTCTATTAATGTTAACACACATTTATAATAACACAACATAAAAAATAATACATTTTATTAATTAAAAAGTGATTAATCGAAGGATGATAAAATATAACAAATTTTAATGGAGATCTATTCTTTAACAATAGGTAATCATATTTTTCATAATTCAATGGTGACTTCTATTATTATTTAATAAAATTGTGCATTGTTAAGAATACAAATAAATGGCATGACTTGCCACCATTGAAATAACAATATCGGGGTCATGACTTTTTTATTAAATCTGATTAAGAATTATACGGGCCGAGATAAAGCTATCATTCAATAGTTTCTTTATCAAAGAATAATATTTATCTGGTTATTATTAGTTTAGTACATTTAACTAAAGCACTTACTTTTTTTATGCAAATTTTATGAACAGATTATAAAAGTTATTTATTCGCGGTAAAAATTTACGTTTCTAATATTCGTGTTAATAAGATAATATATATAATAAAGATTGTATATATCAGGATTAATTTGGTTTTGTTTATCTAGTATCGATTTCATTAGTGCTTTATATATATAGGTGTGCTTATATCATAGTTCTATAAATAGCAAGGGAATATTAGGAACGGAAATCCGCTTGACGTAACCTGTAATTTTATGACTTTAAGGAAACAATAAAAATGTTAAAGTGCGTAGCGTTTTTATGCGTGTCAAAAAATTAAAATATGATAATTATTAGGTACTGAGAATACAATAATTATTCAATAATGCGAAAGGTATTAAAATATAGTGTGTCATGTGATATATGACACATCTACATATCCACTTACGTATTTAATTTTTATTTATTTACATATTTACACATATGTACATGTATTGTCATTAGGTACATATTCTTTACAATCAAAAGGTTGTCTAGAAGCAATGGCTCCTTAGCGGTAATATAGTCTTTGTACATTAATATTTTTATGTTGAAGCTATTTATATATGAAAGCTTTGAAAGTTATTTAAATTAAAGTGTTTTCCATATATTTAGATTTATATTGCACAGATTTTATGTAGCGTATGAACTGAACTGGAAACAGCCTATAAATGTCCCACTGCTGGGAAAACTTCCCATATAGAAGTATCGATAAAATTAATATTAAAAAGTTATAACTATAGACATCAATATCTTTACGTTTTTTTTTAAATAACGAACAAGTTAGAACTTCGTCCTTAAAGATCTTGTTTCGGCCAGTCAAAAATGAGTAACAGTTTGGCGTGTTCATTGATTTTTTGGAAGGTTTGGTCATTCACCCTAATACTTTGAAATGCACTTAAGCACGAACTTTTTTTATATAAATGTGCGCGCCCCTTATAGGGCTTTTAATTAAGTAATGAATTTATAACCAAATCTCCTGATTACCTTGTATATATATTCACTTGAATATAGATTTATTCGTGCTATAAGATTCAATTAGGTTTTAAATTCAATACTAAAACAGATTTTTGATTTAATGTACAGTAACTTATAAAGAATATTTATTACTGAAAGTTTAAGAAAACAGTATCAAAAGTTTTTCAAAACCAGTCGCACGATATCATATGAAACATTTTCATACATACAAAGATATAGTTCAGACAAAACCAATGCTAAGAACTAGATAAACATGCTAGAACAAAAGGTCATGGTTACAATGTTTTTATGCATGTATTATAAAAACATTGGTACCTATAAAAAATCAAGGAAATTTTTGCATCTATGTTGTTGTTTATCGACGTAGTTACATACCTAGTTAGAATTTTTAAAAACCTACATACATAGATATTTACTACAAAGTTAAATGTCTAATGTCATTATTTTTTAATTATAATATTTATATATTACAAGTTGAAGAATTCGTCCGCTCTCAATCTACCGAACCAATCTTAAATTTATTTTATAATAGAAATCATTGAGAAGAGATAGGCAATACAACGTCCTTCAATGACATTCGATAGCTGAACAGTAACCATAAACGCAGATAAAACCACTAGATTCTTTTAGATATTTTGTTATTAATTAATATGAATAAACATGTATAATATTTAAAACATTTAACCTGTTACGAAAATCCAAATAAAACATTGGCGTTACGCGATTACCTGGCTTCACGAAGTATATTTATAATTTTTATAAAATGTATGTTTTCTCAATGTAAAGTTGTTTAGTGAGTAGTAAAAGGGCCCTACGTCTAGGGTTGCCAACCGTACTAAAATATGTAGTATTGTACTATATTTCGGGACTCCGTAGTAGGTATACCTATACTATTGAAGAAATAAATAGTTCGCGAAAATACTATATTTCAGACTGAAATATATAATATAAATTGTACTGAAAACAGTACAATTGATCAATGTTTTTGACAAAACCATATCCCAAAAATTGCAGGATTTTTAAAAAATACAGATAATAAGTTACTAAATTTGATTCTGCTTTCTATTCCCGCCACTTCGGCATTCACAGAAAGGATATTTTCTATTACGAATTCGTAATAGCGCAGAGAAAGAAACAGAGCAAGTATGTATATCTTTAATAAAAAATGAGCTTTTGATTTGTCTTACTTTAAAAATTGACTGCGATAAAGCTTTTACTAGTTTTACTGAAGACAAAAAAAAAATATTAAAGAATGCAGAAAGTGCAGAAAAAACTGTTTCTGTTAAAAAAAATTGTAAAAAATTTAACTTAGTCTATTTTTTATTCTTCCCATAAAATACTTCATAGGCCATCATAGTTTTTTAAACGTACTATATTTTTTTTTAAAGCTTTTAAAAAAAATACTATATTCAGACAAAAAAAATATGTTGGCAACCCTACCTACGTCGTTATAAAGGGCCCGTTGTGTGTATCTGTGTCACCACACTAAAAGTGAAATCTATTGCAATCGCCATGGTATATGAACGCCAACAGTGAGCGTTATGTTTATACTATATATGTACTTAGTTTTAAGTTAAATAATACTTATTTAAAAATTCGTGTTGATATATATATATATATATATATATATATATATATATATATATATATGTATGTATGTATATATACTTACTTATAATTCTAAGACAATCAAATAAGTATGGGAAAATAAATAATTATTTCGCTTTCAAGAAAAACTACGCAGATATTTTATACAGTAAATATTAAAATATTTTATTTTAATAAATAATAATGAATTACCATAACCATGAACTAAATTAACTTGTTTTAAGTTTTTAAGTATGTGTTGAATAATTTAAAATTGTTCATAATATTATAACAACATTACGTGTTTCCACTACGGTACTCCAAAACCTTATACATATATAGTAGGTACATTCTAGAACATCAGGTTCTCTAGTAGGTCAATATGTCTTGCATAATATGTTTATATATTCATATAATATGTGTGTGTGTGTGTAAGGTTTTCTCTATGTATTAATAATAACTATGAGGAGGTAGCGCAGCGGTCACAAAAACTGGCTGTTTCACTAGCGGTCGCTGGTTCGATCCTGCTTATGACGTATATTTGTACAGGCAATACAGATGTTTGAGATGAACTACTTGCCGTTGAATATGAGACATTTAATTATTATAAGTGTTTTCAAGTCATTCCTATGACTTATATTATTATCTTATTAACAACAAAACTTTTTATAACTCATTAATCGAACGATGATAAAGCGTTGTATAAATAAATTTATCTTCAATTAGGTACATGTTCTCAGAAATTACGTAAAAATATAAAGGTTATATAAAGACATTACGACCAGACGACCGTTTTGTTTATTTACCTTGATACTGTAAATGATACTACTTGTAAACTTAGCTGCATATATTTTATTTAACAGTATGATAAGTTGCATCGTTATAATTTTATAATACACTGATGACAGATACCTACTACCTATACTTGGCTTTAAAATAGATTTGGACTTGGCTTTAAAATTGTAAGTTGAATGAATGGTTATTTATTAGAGAACGCTGTTTCGTATGTGTGAATAGGTATTGTAGATTAAATACAAAATATAATGATTTATTCAAAAGTAAAACTTAATATAGGTAATTCAGTGGTATATCAATTTGTACATATTTTTAAATTCCTAGTATTAGTTCATACACTTCCTGTATATAATTATATCTTATTTAAATTTTCAATCGTTAATAAAATACTTTTTATTCATCCACTCAAGTTCAAATATATACCTTTTTAGCTTGTAGTGGATGACACTAATTGATGTAAATAGAGTTTTTACCCGACTGCGACAGGAGGGTTATGTTTTTCGAGTGTATGTATGTATGTATGTATGTATGTATGTATGTATGTATGTATGTATGTATGTATGTATGTATGTATGTATGTATGTATGTATGTATGTATGTATGTATGTATGTATGTATGTATGTATGTATGTATGTATGTATGTATGTATGTATGTATGTATGTATGTATGTATGTATGTATGTATGTATGTATGTATGTATGTCCATTTCTTTGGCACGCCCTACAGCCCAAACGGCTGGACGGTTTTTGACATATGAGGTGTCGTTGGATTTGTCTAAATTGTAGTAGTGACATAGGCTATATAAATTTTTAAAATGGCGCCCGTAAAAAGGCGGAATTGGGGGGGGGGGGGGGGTTGAATTTTTTTTCTTACTGTAGCAATATGGGTATCAAATGAAAGCTAGTAAATTGTTTTATTATTTTTAGTTTATAATAAGAGTATTTTACGCAGTCGGGTTTTTTGATTTTTTAAATTAATTACCCGTAATTTATTTTCACATATTAATTCATGAATTAAATTTAATTAATTAATTTTAGTTTTATATGGGTGGAAAAAAGTTCTTTGTTATCTTAAGTAAGAGTTGACTATTATTTGTCTAAATTAGTCCACACGAGTGACTTTATGTGGCTTTTATGTGAACTAGTCTAGTAGAATGCCTTTTTATAAAGAAAAGTAAAGAGGCGTGTTAGTTATACAATAACAAGTATCTAGTAAAGTTCAAATACATGTACGTACACCATTCACTGTCACTGTATCGTAGTTAAACTGAACTTTTTAAAAAGGAACAAAACGTCCTTCTTACTGTAATTATTTTAACTACGACGCAATTTGTTCTAGAAACATAGATTTATGTAGTATATTGCAAAGATTGATATAGTTGTGTTAATTATCATATACTTATGTAGGTATATATTACACTAACCCACTTTTATAAAAATACCTTATTAGTGTTTATATAAATATCGTAAGTAATATCTTTCGTTT